>OZ010798.1:372681699-374012324 GCA_963932465.1 Maratus speciosus | reverse complement strand
ATTTTTTTGACATCAAAGACGAATAAATAACCACTAAATACTCGAAAGATACTGTCAATGATGTCGAAAGTGTAAAAATTATGTATCTCCAAAAAAGGCAAATGGATTTTGTTTCAGAATATTAACTTACAAAAATAAATAATTTTAAAGCATAAGTAATATTATGATTTTATTATTTGCATAAATATTTGGATCTTAATGTCTTTGTATAACATTTAAAAAAAATTAAACTGTCAATAAATAATTACTGAAAAATAAGTCACAAATAATATTTTAAGTCCTTAAGAATATATTAAAGAGAAATAAATCAACCTATTTCATTAGATACGTATTTAACAATTATGGAATGGCAGATATTGCACGCTGTTCAATAAAATTTTAGATTAAAAATGTACACCCTGAGTAAAACAAAAGGAAGCGAAAATGTTGAAATTCTAATTTTTTTAAACAGGAAATGAATAGCTTGGATAGTTTGGAAATTTTTAACATCAGTAACTATTAAGTAACCCTTAAATACACGAAAAATTTAAACAATTACGTAAAAATTCATTTATTTTTTTATTTTTCCGTAAAATTTTAAAATCTGGATGAAATAAAAGAAGGTGAAGTTGCTGAAAAGTTCATTTTATTTTACAGAAAAGAGCTTGTATCCTTCAGTTTTTTTTTTTTTTTTTTTTTGTCATAAATAAGAAATAAATAATCTCTAAATACTCGGAAAATAATATAAATGCCGTACTTCTAAATTTTTGCGTAACATTTTTATAAATCAAAATTTCAGCAAATAATTACTGTAAAATAACATGTTTAGTCCCAAAAGAAGGTATTCGAGAAAACATTTTCTATCTGTTTCACGACATATCTGTTTAAAAATTCAAGAATGTGCACAGTTGTATGCGGTTTAATTAAATTTTGGGGCAAAAATTTGTATCCTGGTCAGATGGAAAAGTAGGATAAGGAAACGAAAGGAAAAGAAGGTAAAGAAAAAGAAGATGAAAAAGGAAAAGAAGGTAAAGAAAAAGAAGATGAAACAGGAAAAGAAGATGCTAAGAAGTTAATTTTTATTAAACAGAAATGAGTTTGAATATCCATCCATTTTTTTATATCAGTAATGGATAAATAATTCTTAAATATAAGGGAAATAACGCGAATACTTTCGAAAGATGAAAAATAAGCAATTTCGAACGATGGATATTGTTTGAATATTAATACATAAAAATAAATTCTAAATTTAAAGACTTCAGTAACTTATTATTTGAATAAATATTTGAATACAATTATTTTGCGTAATTCTTTTATAAATTAAAATATCAATAAATTATTACGGTCGAATTGACATGAATTATGAATAAATAATCTAAACATACTCGGGAAATAATGTGAATTATACAGTTCTAAATTTTTGCGTAACACTTTTATAAATCAAAATGTCAACACATAATTACTGTAAAATACCCCAAAAATAGCATTTTTAGACCCAAAAGAAGACATTAAGGACAATTGTTCTATCTGTTTTACGATATATGTATTTAAAAATTGAGGAATGTGCACAATTATATGCGGTTTAATTAAATTTTGGGCAAAAATTTATATCCTAGGCAGATGGAAAAGTGCGATAAGGGAACGAAAGGAAAAGAAGGTAAAGAAAAAGAAGATGAAAAAGGAAAAGAAGATGCTAAGAAGTTAATTTTTATTAAAGAGAAATGAGTTTGAATATCCATAATTTTTTTTTTTATCAATAATGGATAAATAATTCATAAATATAAGGGAAATAACGCGAATACTGTCGAAAGATGAAAAATAAGATTTTACGATATTTAGTGAAATTTTTGCCCATAAAATTTTCACTCTGGGCGAAATAATAGGAAGTGAAGATGCTGAGCATTTAATTTTTCTTTAACGAGAAAGAAGTTATAAATTTTAGATATTTCTGACATGAATTGCGAATAAATGATCTAAAAACACCCTAAAAAGATAGGAGTTTAACATCTAAAAAAATAATTTCGAAAATTTTAAAGCTTTAAGAGTCTGGAGACCCCTTAAAAAATGTTTGTAAAGGAATTTGATATTCTCTGAAAGGTACGATTAAAAGGAACATCAGCGGGAAACGTCATTCATAGTTTAAATATTTCTGGAGAATGTTGTGCTTCAAATGCAAATAGTAGCTTACCGAATATAATTTTTTTTTAAGTTTATCTAATACAATTGGGTTATTTATTTTCCCCAGAAAAGTAAGAATAATCTTGCATCAATTTGTAATTTTAAAAAAATGTATATGAAATTCTAAAAATTCACGACAGGCAAGAATTTACATTTTTTTTTGTAGTTCTGAATATAAAGAACCCTTTATAATTTAATAAAGCATAGATATTTCATTGATGATAAATTATAATAATCACATTTAAGCCTAAACCATTACCCAAGTTATTCAGTAAAAACTTACAGATTCTAAGGCTAATTTCTTTACCATGAAAAATTTTTGTATTTAACTACAGGTCTCAGTTAGACCGTCCGGCGAAGTTTAACATCTTACCCATCCCTGTCCTCCATATACGAGATAGCCCCGCGCTTTCAGAAGAGCGCAGAAAAAAACTGCTCTTAGCAGATTGCAAACCAAAACCAAAAATCTTTGGAAGGCCCCAAGTGTAGCTACAACGCCTAGAATACCACGTGTGAAAATATGCTATCCAAAAAGTGCTAAAAATTTGTATCCCTTAAATGTGCGAGGATACTGCTAAAACTTCAAAGTCGATCGCAGCGAAATCTGCGAGATTTTCTTATTACTAGTATTACATTGTATAGACTAGCAATTTCTTGCAGTTGTAGAAAATATCCTGCAGATGTCTCTGCGATCTGCATATTGCAGCAGTATCATTGCACATTTAAGGGATACAATATTTTAGCGCTTTTTTAAGTATTACAGGGATAGCCGATTACCATACTATATATTCTAGGCTCTATAGTGTAGCTGTATATATCTGGAAGGGATTTCTTTGCTATAGCCACTCTTGAAGAGGCAAATCAAGTACCATAAAAGTTATCATATTCAGGCTGTCTAAGATACTGTCAAAGTTAAGCTCTTAGCTTAAATTATGTTTTTTATACTGTCAGATGGAGAGTTTTGAAGTGGAATTTATTTCATGTTTAATTGATATGTTAAAGATTTTTATGATACACAACTCTTATCGGATCGTGTAAGACGGGCTATATTTATGTTTAACATCTTCATCTACTGACAGGGTGCTATTGAGTATTCAGGCTAGTCGTGTAGGCCCAGTATTCAAAGGGTATGGTCAACGATCTTTAAGTCAATATAAATCCTTTCTTGTTTTATTTATATAACTAGCAGGCTATGCCCGCTGCGCTGGTCAATATTTCCAAATGAACCTTGGATTAAACTAAATGGTGAATTTGAACTTGTATTTTAAACAATATGGATCTTCAGCTTGACCTTGCACATTACTGAAAACGATGCGAACGCCATTGCGATATAATGTTATCTTAAGCGTTGGACAAAATTTAGCAATTAAGAAGTAATTGTTTTAGTTGATTATAAACAGCGCACTTATGGTCGGGTAATGAGACCGTTATGACAACAGGAATTAATACCTCTGTAACTAATCAACATATAATGAAATCATATATAACACCATTCCTAAAAGTCATGCAACAGGGCCACTTGTAACAAAATATGTTCTGTAGATTTTTTTAAAAAGGCTAAACTTTCATAATCAGGTTCACTTAATTTTTGAACTTTTACTGTTGCTCTATAACTAAGTACCCTTGAACAATATGTATACACTAAAACCTTTCCAAAATTATTACCTAACTTATTGCGGTATATCCTACGAAAGTATTATAAACAATCGGTATGAAATACGAATTCCCGTTGTAAATATATAGTAGATGATGATGATGCGATTTTGTGTAATAGAATTCATAGTAAAGTTTTCGCTTCAAACAAAAACGATGCTTTCAACATTAAAGCTAATACACCAATATGTGAAGTATCCGATTACGGACGGTTAACTTGAATTCTCATGAGCAACTACTCAAAGAAAAGTGAATATGTGGCTTTTGTGATACTTTTATGTCAGCCTAGCGCAGGTAATAAATCAATAAAGATTGTTTTCATAGCATATTCTTATTTTATTATTTTCATTTAAAACACAAACCTTTCACTCATTTCATTTAAAATGCATGCCTTATACTAATTTCATTTAAAAAACTGAAAAGATAAACAATAACAGGAAATAATGCCATAATTAAAAGCAAAAAAATATTTTTAATTTACATACGCAAAATGTAACGCTACTGGTAATTTTAAAAATGCTATCAGCGAGATGTGCGCACAGTTGTTATAAATGTACCCATTTTTTCTTCTTATCGAGGAGCAATTTATAAATCGCACAATATTATTCCAATTCCAATTTCTTTCATTGAGGAACCTATGACCGGAAAAAATGGAAAAAGACTCTTGTAGATTCTTCGGATGACGGCATCTGACGCCATAAACCGAGTTTATATATATGAAAATAATTTTTAAGTCGTTACAAACATTGCTTTCATACTTAAATATTTTCATTGGTACTACTTGTTATCCCGTCGACCAATTTCGCCAAATTATATAAATCGCCAAACCATTCGCCAAATTATATAAATTGACATAATCTTTATTTTAAATAACGAAATAACAAATAAATTAGTATAACATTAATAAAAATACAAATAAAACGTCGAAATTAAAATCACTTGATGACGCAAGCACGTGTAGTTTGTTTAAATTCAAGTGAATTTGATGTTTACGATCAACCATTATTGGCATTTAATCTTATAGTTTGACGATAGATTTTTGGTCGACGGAATATCTAAGTATATCTTTTCCATTTTTGTTTTATAACGCTAAATTCTCAGTAATTTTTTCCCTTTTATTTTACATAAAATCACTATTTTTTTAAAAAATTAAGATGCTTGCATTTTTATTTCAAACTCATAGAGCCGTTTTTATTTTTTAGCCAAAAGGGTTGATTTGAATTTTTGCCGTTGCTAGAGTAACGGATGTAATGATAGATATTTTGAGGTTTAGATGCCAAAGACACCGCCAAATTAGAAAAATATGAAATGTGTCATGAACTGTTGGACTTATAAAAATTTATTTGGTAGCATTCGATTCAGCATACAAAACTACATTAAAATATGCTATCATTTGACGCATAATTTTGATATTCGATTTTTTTCCCCTCCCCGTGCAAAAACCATTAGGGGTGACACTTTAGAAAATCCTTTCTTAGCAGAAGTTTATGTCATAAGAAGTATTTTTACCACGATTTTCAAGATTTTAGGTTCAGTAGTTTGCGCTGTGCGTTAATAAGTCCCCTAATCCAGACTTTATTTTATATACTATATTAGATATGCGATTTTGCGGTGAATCGATGATAGAAAATTAGTTCAATATCATTTGAAATATTACATAACAGAGGAGAAAGTACGGAGAAAGACGAAGAAGAAATGACGAATTACAAAAGACTTGTAATTTTTTTTTTTTTCAAAATGTTGAATTTTTCCATGGTAATAACGGATTAAAACATAAATTTCCTTAAAAATTATCTTTATTTCCTAGATTTCGAATCTGTGAATTTTCCTATAAATGAAATTGGCGATATGACTTGAGAAAATAGATAATATTTGCTTAAATAAAATGGGTAATATTCGTTGATTTTATCAAGAGATATATAGATTCGTTCGAGTTTATAAATATCACATGCTTTCGGAATTACGGCGAAAAACATTTTAAAAAGTATGAAATTATTTTACAATATGTATGTGTGGCAGAAATTCACACTGAAATTTAAGTATTCGATTCCATTTTTAAAATATTAACTGATATCTATATAAGTTACAATTGAATATGAAAATGTACTCAAAAAATGATCTCTTTCACCTAAAAAAACACCATTTGTGAGAACATCCTCAAGCTAATGTCACGCTTATGCATTTTTGTTGTAAAATCACATTGTTTGGCGACAAAAGAAAAATAAAAAATTGTAAAGAAACAAATAGTAATTACACATGTGACTCACAATTACATCTGCTTGTTTCTTCTATAAGTCACGTGGTGGGACAATTAGATATAAAAGAAAAAAGAAAAGAGCAGAACAGAAAGAAAATGTCGTTAAAATTTCATCTAATCAAATTTTCTGATTCGTTTCCATATCTAACGCAAGCGATAAAGAGCCAATTATTGCGTATCAAGTGTAATATTTCTTATTAAATTAATTTTTAAGCATTACAAATATTTCTTTCAGGTTTTGATTAAATGTTTCCGTTTTTTAATATTATCACTCATTAAAACGGATTTTCTTCTTCTTTTTTTCTTTTTTTTTCATTTAAATAAAAGTAGTAACATTTTTTCTTTTATTTTTCGAGGTTTAATAGCCGTTTCAATTTTTTTTTTATCAACGATGAATTTCGCCAAGAAATAAAATGGTAACCTTATCGCCCAAAATAACAGAATTTTCCGTCATAATTCTAAAACTAATATAAGGTAGAATAATGTGTTATAGCTTAAAACCTTCCCTGAAACAATACCTATATAACGGTATAAGTTCCGTAAAAATCCATGCAGTAGAACTCGAAATCTAGGCGTTCGGAACGAAATTTCCGTTTGGATTTTATATATATAATAGATAATAGAACAGATAATAGATTTTATATATATATAATAGAATAGATAATGGATTATGTGTTATGAACTATCTCAAAGTTTAAAACAGATCGCTTTGTTAGATTTCCTAATTTTAACAATATCGCGTTATGTTAGTTCCACATTCCACCACCAGGGAGCGCACTCTATTCTTAACGAAAGCGTATCTGAACGAAACTCCTTCATGCAACCTTTCCGTAGATACATGAATCGGGAGGGTGGCGGTCTTAACCAATAATTTAAGATAATTGCTGAAATTACTACGAAAAATATTTTAAAGGGCCCTACGCGGGCATCTAATAGAGTTAGAGGAAATCGGAAGACGGCAAAATAATCTCGGGGAAAAGTTTGCTTGGGTGCTTCGGAGCTACTTTTGGCGCGAGATCTAAGCTCTACGACCAATAGGAGCCCAGATATTTAAGGAAATATGAAGTAACAAAGTCCAAAATAATAGAGTTTTCCGTAATAATTCTATAACTAATCTAGGTAGAATGATGTGTTATAGCTTAAAACCTTCCCTGAAACGATACCTATCTAACGGTATAAGTTCCGTAAAAATCCATGCGGTAGAACTCGAAATCTCGGCGTTCGGAACGAAATTTCCGTTTGGATTTTATATATATAATAGATTAGATATGCGATTTTGCGGTGAATCGATGATCGAAAATTAGTCCAATATCATTTGAAATATTACATAACAGAGGAGAAAGTACGAAGAAAGACGAAGAAGAAATGACGAATTACAAAAGACTTGTAATTTTTTTTTTTTCAAAATGTTGAATTTTTCCATAGTAATAACGTATTAAAACATAAATTTCCTTAAAAATTATCTTTATTTCCTAGATTTCGAATCTGTGAATTTTCCTATAAATGAAATTGGCGAAATGACTTGAGAAAATAGATAATATTTGCTTAAATAAAATGGGTAATATTCGTTGATCTGAGTTCGAGTTTATAAATATCACATGCTTTCGGAATTACGGCGAAAAACATTTTAAAAAGTATGAAATTATTTTACAATATGTATGTGTGGCCAGGGCCCGCTTAACACTTAGGAATAGGAGAAGCCCGACGTCACACACGGGGCCCCCTATTACTCTACAAATTGCTTTTTATTTACTAAATCTCTTTTTCGTATGCTTAAATAATTCGAAATTTTACCATCAAAGTTAAGTAAATAACATTTTTAATATTAAACTAAAACTACCTATATAAAAGTATTTTATTATATCTTTAATTGTAAATAACCAATTTATTTTGTAAATGACAAATATGGAATTATAGTTGAGAATATGTGAACTTCAAAATATTTTTTGTGATTTAAAAATTGCCATATAATAAGAAAAATAAAGTTTCATAAGAAAAAAAAGTGTATTTTTTACAGTGATTGAGTTTCTTTTTTCTAAACAGTTTTGAAAAGCAAAATTGGGGGCCCTTTTGTATTTCAGTGCGTAAGCACGGGCTTCACGGGCCTATTCCGTAAACAGGCCCTGTGTGTGGCAACACTGAAATTTAAGTATTCGATTCCATTTTTAAAATATTAACTGATATCTATATAAGTTACAATTGAATATGAAAATGTACTCAAAAAATGATCTCTTTCACCTAAAAAAACACCATTTGTGAGAACATCCTCAATCTAATGTCACGCTTATGCATTTTTGGCTTAAAATCACATTGTTTGGCGACAAAAGAAAAATAAAAAATTGTAAAGAAACAAATAGTAATTACACATGTGACTCACAATTTCATCTGCTTGTTTCTTCTATAAGTCACGTGATGGGACAATTAGATATAAAAAAAAAAGAAAAGAACAGAACAGAAAGAAAATGTCGTTAAAATTTCATCTAATCAAATTTTCAGATTCGTTTGCATATCTAACGCAAGCGATAAAGAGCCAAATATTGCGTATCAAGTGTAATATTTCTTATTAAATTAATTTTTAAGCATTACAAATATTTCTTTCAGGTTTTGATTAAATGTTTCCGTTTTTTAATATTATCACTCATTAAAACGGATTTTCTTCTTCTTTTTTTATTTTTTTTTTCATTTAAATAAAATTAGTAACAGTTTTTCTTTAATTTTTCGAGGTTTAATAGCCGTTTCAATTTTTTTTTTATCAACGATGAATTTCGCCAAGAAATAAAATGGTAACCTTATCGCCCAAAATAACAGAATTTTCCGTCATAATTCTAAAACTAATATAGGTAGAATAATGTGTTATAACTTAAAACCTTCAATGAAACAATACCTATCTAACGGTATAGGTTCCGTAAAAATCCATGCAGTAGAACTCGAAATCTAGGCGTTCGGAACGAAATTTCCGTTTGGATTTTATATATATAATAGATAATAGAATAGATAATAGATTTTATATATATATAATAGAATAGATAATAGATTATGTGTTATGAACTATCTCAAAATTTAAAACAGATAGCATTGTTAGATTTCCTAATTTTAACAATATCGCGTTATGTTAGTTCCACATTCCACCACCAGGGAGCGCACTCTGTTCTTAACGAAAGCGTATCTGAACGAAACTCCTTCATGCAACCTTTCCGTAGATACATGAATCGGGAGGGTGGCGGTCTTAACCAATAATTTAAGATAATTGCTGAAATTACTACGAAAAATATTTTAAAGGGGCTCTACGCGGGCCCCTAATAGAGTTAGAGGAAATCGGAAGACGGCAAAATAATCGCGGGGAAAAGTTTGCTTGGGTGCTTCGGAGCTACATTTGGCGCGAGATCTAAGCTCTACGACCAATAGGAGCCCAGATATTTAAGGAAATATGAAGTAACAAAGTTCAAAATAAAAGAATTTTCCGTAATAATTCTATAACTAATCGAGGTAGAATGATGTGTTATAGCTTAAAACCTTCCCTGGAACGATACCTATCTAACGGTATAAGTTCCGTAAAAATCCATGCGGTAGAACTCGAAATCTCGGCGTTCGGAACGAAATTTCCGTTTGAATTTTATATATATAATAGATTATTGTTTAAATGAAATTATAGTGGAGATTACAGCGACTCTAATGTAAACCGAACAGTTTCCAAATGTTCAGTTTGGTCAAAATGTCATATTTGCTACACTTGTTTTATTAGAGAAATGTAATTTTACTTTTACTAATAAACAATAGAATTCCATTACAGTTCACGTTTCATGCTTAGTTATATAAAATTTTTCATGCGCATGATTATATTCTTAAATGTTGAATCATTTTCATACATATATAACAAATTATTTACTTAGCTTCAATTTTAAGCAATGTTTCTCTAAAATAATTTTTCTTTCTTTTACAGGTAAGCAGCAAATACTTTATCTTTTTTGCCATTATTGCTGGAGGTAAAATTACGATTTCATCTTTTATAAATTGAAATGTCATAATGTTCAAGAGTAGAATTTGAATGCATTTATATGTAGTTTTTATAAACGGTACGGTATATTTTAAAAGAATTTTTAAAGAGGTGGACACGAAAAGGATATGTAATCTAAATATGCTTTTCTAAATATGCTAAATATTCTAATATTCTAGACATGTAACACGCCTGTATAATTAACATATACTTTAAGCGGTTTATCAATCCATTGTGTCTCGAATGGGAACCTTAAAAAATTAATAAAATTTTAATTTTCCAATCTTATATTTATAGATCTTTAGTTATACGGAAACTTAGTATACAATTTCAAGACCGATTCTTTTATACTTCCCCTTTTTTAAAACGTCCGGGACACAAATTTAGAGTTTTCTTTTAAATACAGTTTAGTTAAGTACATAATAATAATAATAACACATTTAAGTTTACATTACTAATATTCTCGACGTTTGCTTTGCAATATTAGCATTTGCGTAATGCTAACTAAAAATAGATTTTAAAGATTTTTTTTTCTGTCTTTTTACAAAGTCCCCTCATTTAGTTGATCTAAGTAATATAAATGAAAGTAGAAAACCCTAATTTCCCTTTACTTTTCCCTTTACATTTATTTTCCTTTTCCCTTTGGATTACGAAAGTTATCCCCTTCCTACCGTGAAGGAAATTGCTAGCTTTATTTTTACAGTTGTGTATAACTAAAGGAAAATTAGTAGGCATGACGTTGCTGGTAGTAGTAGTTGATGAAACTTTTTGTTTAACTTATGACTATTGCAAGAAAACAACAATAGCAGGAAATGAATTAAAGGCATCAGATGCGCAAACATTCAAAGTAGAGCTAAAAATAAATAAACCGTATGATGCGAATACTCTCACCAGCTATTCAATACAATCAGCACTGTCACATAGAAAAGCGCTGAAGAAAGATACCTACCAAATTTAGTATCGAGTTGGAAACAAGCCATAAGGTACAGTTTTTGTTATTTTTTATGTTGTTGCGATCACTTTGACCTAATAAATTTATAAATCAACTTAAAAGGAAGTAATCACCAGGGCTGCGGAGTCGGAGTCGGGCCCATTTTTGAATGAAAGAGTTGGAGTCGAAGTCGTATCTGTTAAAATTCCTGGAGTCGGAGTCGTCCATTTTACGAGTAGGTCTATGTTGTCGGAGTCGGCTCACATTTCAGCGAAGGACTCGGAGTCGGATCTGTTAAAATTACCGGAGTCAGAGTCGGGGTCGTCCATTTTTCCCACCGACTCCGCAGCCCTGGTAATTACTTAAGCCCGTAATGTATATGGGGCATTCTCGCAATCTTTTGACTTTCGGGAATAACAATTTGGTGAAATTAAACTTGCTAAAATAACATTTTAATCTGATAAACGAATTCCTTAATGATTCAAAATAAAGAAAAATGGTCAGCAGCGAAATTTTTTTTATTTAACTGCGAGGTTTAAGTTAAACTTACGAGTTTAATTTTCCTTACCATTTTACCACTATAACTTTCTATTTTCTTCTAAATTTGCACTTATAATGAATTTGCATAGTACTCACAGGAAATTCAAATAAGAAATAATAACAATGTAGTATTTTTAGTACAAATTTTTGGTATAACATTGTCTTAAGGGGGTGTTAAAGAAGGGACAGAAGGGGAAAAAAAGGGGGATGGTATAGGAAAAAAGGGACGGTAATGGAAAAAAAAATGTTGTAAGGATGGGGCAGTAAGGAAAATTACCACTATTTTTAGACAAATCATGTTAAGACTAAGTGATAGCCACAATGTTCATTGATTTTCAGAAACAGTTATTTACATTGGATTAAATAATAATTAAAAAAAAATAACTTTACCCTGAAAAGTGCAGGAATAAACCTTGTGGACGGTAAGACTACCAATAAATCCACGATGCTTGAAATTGATATTTAAATACTGATTTAAAATCTGGAGTAAATTTCCTGTCAAAGAATTTTAGCCATTCTTTCTCTAGCATACTTCCGCAGGAGGAAAAAGTTGAAAAAAAATTCTGTGGCTGCATCTGAAGCGATTTTCTGTATTAGTTTAGCAAGGGGGATGGAAAGGAATCTAAAACCCAGGGACATAGTTCAAAAAATAATATCAACCGTAAAAATGTGTGCAGGTTAATTTTTTACTACATATTTATGTAAAAAAAATATCCCAGTTTCGGAAAAAAATTACGTCGAATTACTTTTATTGAAACAATTTTATACAGACAGCTTTTAATTTTAATTTTAATTTTAATTTTTAATTTTATAACTTAAAAATCAGCATCAGGTACATGGGACGGTATAGGAGTTTTCCTGGTATTCGGACCCCCAGCATCGTCCTAAACTCATTTATCTCGTTAATATTGTTATGCAATTATGCAATGGGATGTTCCCCAGTATATGAAATTAAAAAAAAAAATACAAGAACATGTATTAAAATAAAAAGTTATTATTCAGGGACTTAAAAGTCAAAAGATTGTGAGAATGGCCCGATACCTATGTAATGTGTCATTTCAGACGTGTTTAGAGAAAGGGTCGGTTTCTTAACCGAGCGCAAAATTTCTGCTTAAAGACAACCCGAAACTCGACACACTTTAACTCGAAGTCGACTCGAACACGAAATATTCAGATCCGAACCCGAAGTGAAAGAAAATTAATCCATACTTTAATATAATTATGGAGAAGTAGGCAACAAATAAACAAGCCTGCAATGGTTGAGTTTTTTTACCTTTTGATAAATGATTTTTATGCATTTTTCAACGCTGAACTCGAAAATGATACTTCATTTTTAACAATCACATCAGGATTTTCGCAAATCGTAAATTTTAAAGTTGAAAAGTCAAATAATAGTGAAAATCTGATACTATAAAATGTATGTGGTAGTTAGGTTTTTTAACATTTGATAATTGACTTTTATGTATTTTTTAGTGCTGAATCCAAAAAATTACCTTTATTTTTAATCATCATGTCAGAATTTTTTGGAAATCGCAAATTTCAAAGTTAAAAAGTAAAAAAATGTGAAAATCTAATACTATGAAATAGATGTAAATCTTTTTTTTATAATAATTTGAAATACAGGAGATTCTTAAAGATAAACAGTCCAGAGGTCTGATGAGGGGTGTGGGGGGGGGGAGGGAGGGGGTTCGTTGACCCTGCGGAGATATCGCTCACTTGCAAGAAAAGTGACACATCTCGACAAAAGAAAATTTCACAGGAGAGGAAAAAGAAAATTTGCATGATTTTACTGTAACTTGCAATTATAGCAATATTCTCTGCATGCAGGAATAACAAGTTAGAAATTGCACGTCAAACGTGGCAAATGAGATGCGTTCGTACTATAACTAGTTTTATAAATATTTTTTGCACTGCCTATTATACTAAATGTATATTTTGGTGCACTTCATAAGTGCAAATCAATTTTATTCTGTTCGAAATGCTGTAACATCATTAAAATGTATTTTAAATAATTTTTTTCCCATTGGCCGTAATGTAACGGAAAAATCTGATTGCCCCTGTAATTAAACTATACATCTGATTTTCATAAAATTTGAAATGAATCGACAAAATTATGCAACAATTATATATTTTAAATTTCAAACGATTCGGTTGGGTAGTTTTTGCGCTGTTATATGCAGACAGACAGTGGGACAGACGGACTGAACGACGACTAGGTGCTACGTATTTATATAATTACGAACGCACCTAAAAATGTGCATAAAAGCGGAAAACCCTTGAGAATGAAGACGTAAAGTGAAATTTGGGGGTCATTTTCATCCCCACACAATCCACCCCTCTACTGAGGTCACAAATAAACATATAGCGTAATAAAGTGATTTTCCGTATAACTACACTTATGAAACTTATTGTATAGCAAGACACACCTATGACTGACCTGTTAGAGGAATAAAACGCAAAATGAATTTTTGCGAGATGTGAAGCTTTTCTTGCGGATGAGCGATATGTAGTATTCCACTTTAGGGACGACTGGGGAACCACCTTAGACGCAAATGGCATTTACGAAATTGTAGAGGTAATTCCATTAAATTGCTGACGATGATCGCGGACTACTGACGTATGCTACAACAAGATGAACACCAGAGAACATAAAAGGAAATGTGCGAAGCAGAGCATGAAATTTCCTCACATTGAATAAAATTGTAAGGATTTTACATACAGAATACTTTACATGTTTAGCTGTAAAAATGCATGGTATAAGACAAAACAATGAATAAATTATTATTAAAAAAAAACAGTTTTACCCAAATTTTATAGTATCAGACTTTCATCATATTTCGACTTTTTAAAATTTTTAAAATTTGCGATTTCCAAGAAATTATGACGTAATGGCAAAAAATGAAGTTCATTTTCGGATTCAGTGCTATAAAATAAATAAGAATGAATTGTAAAAAGCTAAAAAACACAAACATCACATCTTTTTATAGTACCAGATTTTCGCTATTTTTTGACTTTTTAACTTTGAAATATACGATTGGTTGGTTGTATGAGGTTTTATGACGCAAAATCCCTTAAGGGACATGCTACGCCAAAAAAGTAGGGTAAAACACCAAAGGGGAGAACGAAATGTCAATATAAAAGAGCAGTGAGAAGAGCAATCTGGATGGGATATCCCATCCAGATTAGTCAGACAAGTGTAAAAGTATACAAAATTTTAAATCCTCCCAGGTGAGTAAAAAAGTATAAGTGTTTCAGTAAAAAGTACAGTCTCCCATCCAGATGTCATAAAAGCGTAAGAGTAAATTCTGAGTTGTTAAACCAATGATAGAGGTAAAGAAAATTATATTTCAAAATAAAATCCCGCATGTTTTAAAAAAGTAAAGAGTGCTGCAATGAGGTTTGTCAGGGTACGTAAAGAGGAATTAAAATACATTCCATACAAGAGCCGGAGGCCCGGACGGACAGTCAGTTAAAATATGATATATGGTCAGGATATCAAAATGACAGTGAGGGCTCTTGGGTTTATCCTGCCATAGTAAAGATGTCTGCGGGTGATTCTTGAATGTCCAATTTTCAGACGAGTCAGAATAACGTAAGTTTTTCTTGGATAAATCGGAAGTCAGGTCATGACTGTTAATTTACTATGATGCAGTTTATTATTTTCTAAATTCCAACTTTCTTGCCATTTATTCTGAATTAAATTATTTATAAGTAGTTTAATGTCTGAGAAAAGAACATTATGATGAAACGGATTAAGAGCAAGTTTTGCCGCTTCATTCTTTGAAATATGCGATTTGTGATGATTAAAAATGAAGGTCGTTTTCGGATTCAGCGCTACAAAATACAAAAGAATTAATTAACAAAAGTTTTTTAAAAAAATTACACAATCTGAATTTTGCAAGCTAGAGTTATCTCTCTTTCTCTTTATGTCTTTATGTCTGCGAATATGTATGTATATTGTTCAAAAATACAGGTTCTGTTCTAACCAAACTCGAATTTCTGTTAATAATTTCAAAAAAGCAAACATATTTTAATGAAAATTTGAAGAGTTTAAATCTTGAGGTTTATTGAACCTTTTGCTTTATTCAATTCCTACTATTAGTTCACACTCTCCCTATATTTATATATCTTGTTCAAATTTTCCATCGTTAATAAAATACTTATTATTCATCCTACCAAGTTGAAATAAATTTTTTTAAACTTGTACTAGATGACATTTGATGTTAATACAGTTTTTTCAAATATGAATTCATTAATTAAATTTTAATTAATTAATTTTAGTTTTATATGGTAGACAAAATGGCGGTCATTGGTTATTGAACAGCATTTAATGCATCTTCATCTATAAGGGGGGTTACCATAGGGGGGACCCTGTTCTGTCACTAAATACCGCCAAGTTTGTCGCCAACTTGGCGATATATCGCCGAATTTGGTGACCAAAATGAATCGCCAAAAGTGACGCCAACTTGGCGATTATCTCTAATATTTCGCCAAATTCCTATAGATTTCCATTGTAAACCTACTTGCTTACAGAAAATCAACAAATTGAGATATTTTAATGCAACAAAAACTAATATTAGCTTAAGGGAGTATATTAAATTTTTCTTTGATGACCTAAGTTAGAATTGATTTTAAAAACAAAATTTTTATATACTTGTTTTAAATGTAATAACGATACGAAATGTGTTAGAAAAACACACTAATTTTGTCAGTGATGCCATGTGGACAGAACAAAATGTGTAGCATCGAGTTTCTGATCCTTGAGTGTGGTTAGTGTAATTTTTTAGCATTGTTTTGATGTTAGCTGATTTCACATAGAACAAAGTCAGTCTCTTAACATTTTCATTAAAAAATCTTCTCTTTTCTCAAAGTTATTAACGGAAAATTTACTTCGTTTAGAGTGATTCGATATATTTTTAACTGAATAAGTAGATAGCAATTTTATGTTCCTACGTTATTATTGTTTAGTTTTATACTCAGTGCAAATTATTGTACAGCCATATTGAAACAATTTTTTAAAACATGTTCGCGCATAAAATTCTAAAAGATACCCCAAATATAGTTTTTCTCTTTACTTTTTCCTTTCCTTTTATTTTATTTTACCTGGATACATTGAGTAAACGAGGTAGTGGCTAGAGATTGGGAATTGTGGGTAACTGTATGCGAGGTGTGTCATTTATTTTTTATAACACTACCCTCTCTTTCTGGACCAATAGAAATACTATGAGCTGTAAACGCAAATTTAATTATATTTCTATGATTTCTTATCCTTATCTTATAGTTTATTCCTTATCCTTATCCTATAAATTTACTTCTTTCAACTACTAACTGTCTTTTCGTTAGCATTTAAAGGGGAATAATCCATTAACATATTTGAAACACCCTGTAAAGTGATACATTTTTTTCTTGCTTCTTTTCAGGGGGCGGTTACCTAAATTGAATGAAACTGCGTAACTTTCATTATTATTATTATTATTGAATCTTTATTAACAATACATTGACATCTAAACCGCGTGAAAATTGGATGATTAAACTCAAAAGCACATGAATATGAATCACTACGTAATTATCTATCTATACTCTTATTATAAAGAGGAAAAAATTGTTTATTTGTAGGAGGTAAGCTCAGGAACTACCGAACCGATTCCAAAAGTAATGGTATCAAAATGATGGTGTTCGCCCAACTTAGAACATACGCTATATCTTATGTCGGTGCCACTACCCCAAAGGGGGTGCAGGAGCAAAAAACGTTCTAAAAATGCGATTTTTGCGTTACTGAAGGGCCTAGAAATATGAAACTTGGAATATTAGTTAATTACAAGATATAAACGATGTCTAAGAACAGTTCTTAAACAATTCGAAATTTAAAAGGAGTGAGACTGCACAAAAAGTGTTCTAAAAAACGTTCTAAATGGTAGTTTCTACATAATCTCAGGAAATACCGAACCGATTCCAAAAGTAATGGTATCAAAATGATGGTGTTAGTCCAACTTAGAACATAGGCTATATTTTATATCGGTGCCACAACCCCAAAGGGGGTGCAGGAGCAAAAAACGTTCTAAAAATGCGATTTTTGCGTTACTGAAGGACCTAGAAATATGAAATTTGGAATATTAGTTACTTATAAGATATAAATGATGTCTAAGAACAGTTCTTAAACAATTCGAAATTTAAAAGGGGTGAAAATGCACAAAAAGCGTTCTAAAAAACGTTCTAAATGGTAGTTTCTACATAATCTCAGGAAATACCAAACCGATTTAAAAAATATTGGTGTCAAAATGATAGTGACAACGTTTTCTCCAAGATAGGCTATGTTTTATGTCGGTGCCACTACCCCAAAGGGGGTGTAGGAGCAAAAAACGTTCTAAAAATGCGATTTTTGCGTTACTGAAGGACCTAGAAATATGAAATTTGGAATATTAGTTACTTATAAGATATAAATGATGTCTAAGAACAGTTCATAAACAATTCGAAATTTGAAAAGGGTGAAAATGCGCGAAAATCGTTCTAAAAACTTTCTAAATGGTGGTTTCTACACAATCTCAGGAAATACCAAACCGATTTAAAAAATAATGGTGTCAAAATAAGGGTGTCAAAATGACGGTGACAACCCTTGCTCTAACACAGGCTATGTTTATGTCGGTGCCACTACCCGAAAGGGGGTGCAGGAGCAAAAAACGTTCTAAAAATGCGATTTTTGCATTACCGACGGGCCTAGAAATTTGAAATATTAGCTACTTATTTGATATGAAGGATTTCTAAGAACAGTTCTTAAACAATTCGAAATTTAAAAGGGGTGAAAATGCGCGAAAAGCGTTCTAAAAAACGTTCTAATGGTGGTTTCTATACAATCTCAGGAAATACCAAACTGATCTAAAAAATAATGGCGTCAAAAAGATGGTGACAACCCTCGCTCCAACATAGGCTATGTTTTATGTCGGTGCCACTACCCCAAAGGGGGTGAAGGAGAAAAACGTTCTAAATTGCGGTTTTTACGTGACGAAAGGCCTTGAATCGTGAAATTTAGAATGGTAGTTAGTTATAAGATATCAATGATCTCTAAGGACATTTCCTAAAAAAGTCGAAATTTAAAAGGGGGGGTCAAAATGCGCAAAAAGCGTTGTAAAAAACGTTCTAAATTGCGATTTCTATGCAATCTTAGGAAGTACTGAACCGATTTCAAATATGATGGTGACAGACCTTGCTCCAAGATAGGCCATATTTTATATCTGCTTCCACTACCCCAGAGGAAATGCAGGAGCAAAATGCGCAAAAAGCGTTCTAAAAACGTTCTAAATGCCGATTTGTCGGCAATATCTCAGGAAGAATGAACCTGATTTCAAACGTAATGGTAGGAAATTGATGCTGACAGCCTCTGCTCTAACATAGATGCTATTTTATGTCGGTATTACTATCACCAAGACGTTGCAGGAGCAAAAAAGCATTCTAAATTTCGATTTTTGTGATCGGTAGGGGCTAGCAACTTAAAATTAGGCAAGGTACATATTTATTAGATATAAATGATCTTTAAGAACAGTTTCGAAAAAATTATAAATTTGAAAAGCGGTGAAAATGCGCGAAAAGCGTACTAGAAACGTTCTAAATTGCGATTGCTACTCAATCTAAGGAAATACCAAAGCTATTTCAAAAGTAATGGTTGCAAATCAATGGTGACATTCCCTGCTATAACATAGGTTATATTTCATGTTGCTGTCACTACCATCTGACGGTTGCAAAAGCAAAACATGTTCTAATTTGCGTTTTTTGCACAACTGAAAGGTCTAACACTTTGAATCATGGAATGGTATTTACTTACAAGATGCAACTGCTTTCTAAGAACAGTCGAAAGAAAATTCCAAACTTAAAAAGATGAAGTGAGTGAAAAGCGTTATAAATTACAATTTTTAAGCAAACTTATAAATTACCAAACCGATTAAAAAAATAATGACGACAAATTGTTAGTGATAGAACCTGCTCAAACATAAGCTATATTTTATGTTTGTTCCACTACCACCACAGTGTTGTACGAGCTAAAAACTTTTTAAATTGCGATTTCTGTGATACGAAAAAGGCTAGAAACTTTAAATATGGAATGGTAGTTACTTCTAAAATATAAATGCCCTCGAAGGAACGTCGAAAATAAATTCTAATTAAAAAGGGGTGAAGCGAAGCGGAGGTGCGAAAAGCATTCTAAAAAAGTTCTAAATTACGATTTTATGCAATTTCAGGGAATATAAACCGATTATAAAAGTAATAGTTGGGAATGAATGGTAACAGTCTCTGATCCTACACAGGCTATATTTTATGCCGGCGATTCTACCACCTGGGGTTCACAGGAATAACAAACGTTCTATTGAGTTACGTTTCTGTGGAATATTAACAAACCGATTTCAAAATTAATGTTGGCAAATTAATCGTGACAGTTCCTATTTCAACATAGCCCTTTATGTTGAGAGAGGTGGTAGGACTTGGAATTTGACATGATGGTTAATTTTAAGATGTAAGAAGATGGTTTCTAAAAAATTCAAAACTTCAAATGAATACTGAAATGAGCGTATTAATTGAGCATAAAAGTTTCAAAATATTTTCTAAATTATCATTTATTTAGTTTTATTTCGTTTTATTAATTTAAGTCTCATTTCTGCCTAATGCAGTGTAATAATGGTGTTTAATCAAACTGTGTTTTAAATAGTAATTTTTGAATTATTCCTAAAAGTAATATGTACCTTTTAATAAAAATAAAAAAAAAACCTTTTAATAAAATAAAATATTACCTTTTAATAAAATAAAAATTTAGTTAGTACCTTTTAATAAAAATTAGACATATAAATATCACTTGGCATATTTCAAATATTACGCGAGCAAAGCCGCGGGGTTTGCTGGTATTATATATTTTGAACATGTCCAAGATTGCCATGTTTGATCTCTCGCGCGCAGATAAAAATCGTCTGCCGAAAAGAAGAAGTGATATCTGGTCTAAAAATTATAAACAAGTTGGAAATTGCACGTCAAACGTGGCAAATGAGGTGCGTTTACTATAACTAGTTTTATAAATATTTTTTGCACCGAATATTGAACTAAGTATGTATTTTAGTGCACTTCAGAAGCGCATATCAATTTCATTCTGTTCGAAAGGCTGTAACATCATTAAAATGCACTTGAATTTTTTTTTTTTTTTTTTTTTTTTTTCCATTGGCCGTAATGTAATTGAAAACATTTGACTGTCCCTGTAATTAAACTATACATCCGATTTTCATAAAATTTGAAATGACTCGACAAAATTTCGCATCTATTATATATTTAAAATTTCAGACCATTCGGTTGGGTAGTTTTTGCTCTGTTATACACGGACGGACAGACTGAACGACGACTATAAGTGCTACGTATTTATATAATTACTAACGTACCTAAAAAGGGAAGTGCAGAGTACTTCAAAATAATCAATTTCTTAAAAATACTGTAAAAGAATTTAAATTTTCAATTTCATACAAAATACGAAAATTAAATTCAATTAGTATGATTTATTATCCTTATCTTATACCTTATTCCTTATCCTAACCCTAGAATTTTTCTAATTTATACTATTATGTTTCTTATTAACAATACATTGACATCTAAAACGCGTGAAAATTCGACGCTTAAATGCAACAATGCATGAATAATCACTACGTAATGATTACATACTTGGAAAACTTCCAACATTGTGAGATTTGATACTTCGCCGGCAGATAAAAATCAAGAAGCGATATCTGGTTTAAAAGAAAAAAAAAAAGTCGAGTGACTTAACTCGATTTTCCTAACACTTGTGTATGTGTCTAGAAAATATAAAATATACAGTAAACTCTGTCTAAGGCGGAATCGATCGGGACCGAGAAAATTTTCCGCCGTAGACAATATTCCGCCTTATGCAAAATACCCCTCCTCCACACAAAAAAATTTAAAAACGATGCACAAGTCATATGTATTTTTTTACGCTCGCAAAAATCAGTTCTTTTTGCGAGCGAATTCAAAAATCAAATTCTTTAAAATGAAAATTTAATGAAATTAAACTGTTTATTAAATTTATTGTTTTTAATAATCTCGAAAAACATTATTTGAGCACTTAAATAAATAGTACCAATATTCGAAATTCCTTCAATTATGGAATTTAATGAAAATCATTCACTTTAACAAACACAATTGCATATCTTATCTTTCACATAGTAGTTTAGAGAGTAGGAAAATAATATATTATCGATACTTGTTTTGTTTTTTTTAGTTTACCAAACATTCTTCAGTAAAACATTGCAAGTCTGTTAATATCAGTATAATTTCTTCATTTTTTTAATTAAAAAGAAATTTTCCAGGTATTTAATGCTTCTCAAGGCGTGCTGATATGGTTGAATTCCAATGCTGTCTTCCACAGATTGGTGGTCGTCTTCATTTTCACTATAACTTTCCTCATCATGATATAGCTGTATCAAAACATCTAGAGAAGTGTTACTGCATTGTCAGCTGATATATACTCCGTTTCATTAATCTTTCATGGCTATCTTCGCATTTTAAATAATTTATTTCCTCATTTTCTCGCAACTGTTCAGCTGATTCTCGGTCATTTGCTGAGGAAGAAATTACAAACCCGGCTTTCCTAAAACAACGAGAAATATTTCCGGTGACATTTCAGAGAACGATTTGGGAGATCTTTGGGCAGCATCTAAAACACTGATGTCTTTTGTTAGTTCGGTGACTGAAGAGCAATCATCTAAAGATGTTATAATCAACTGCAATATATTTTTGTGGTGGATTTTAATCATTTTTATATTAGGTATTTAGAATCGAATTTTGTTTTCCATAAATATATTGAATCGTGAGTAGAGGTCTGCACGGGCCGGAATTTCCAGGCCCGGGCCCGGCCCGGCCCGGTGTAAAAATTGAAAGTTCGGCCCGAGCCCGGCCCGGCCCGTTTACATTTTTACCGTTCTCGGCCCGGCCCGGCCCGTACAAAAATCAGTGAAAACAGGCCCGGCCCGACTAAATGTCTACAAAAAATTCCGTTTTTTCTCGACATACAATTATGATTCTTTTAATGAATACTACATGCATATTTATGGGAACATTTTACAGTATATTTTAAATTACTATGTGTTCGCAAAATAGAAAACACACAATAGTAAACGTTAACGATTACTTACAGTGTTTTACTCAACGTCTCTACAGACGTTTCAAAATTTAAATAAGGGTTCATTAAAAGATTATTGTAGTTTAGAATAAAGGGTTAAAAAACATGATAACTTTTGAAGCTTATAATAAAAGGTAGATTTGTGAAAATATTTCTGTCATTTTTAAGGCTTTTCTCAAATCCTAAGGAGCTACATTTTGATACATTTATGAATTCATTTCTTTTCGGAAACGCATGAGATTGGCAGGTATTCTTATTCAGAAACCATGTAAATGCCGTTTTTTTTTTTTTAGATAAAAGTAATATATCTTTCAGAAAATACTGCCAAAGTTAGCGTTTTGAATCGAATTTCCGGAAGCGATAGCACAGGAAAGGAGAAAACGTACAGTCACGAGACAAGAGTCTCTGTTATCTCTGTACGTAATTTATGAAAAATGGAAACGCTATTTGATCCCAATTGCCTTCAATACTCAGCCTGTCAATTTTATGCCTTTATAGTTAAAAATGAGTCAGAAAATGTGTCTGAGAGTTTCGCATTGTTGAGCAGTAAATATGAGAACCACCTTAAGGTACATTTCCAAAGATACTGTTAACAGAAGTTCATTATCGCTATTAATACTTTTACAAAACATAATACCTGTCCTACACATCCTGAGAACGATTAAGACCAGTTCCGTCCCGGCACAAGTCTGCCGAAAAAAATTAAACCCGGGATCAGGCATCATGTAACTGTACGATGCCGATCTCTACGATGGAGATGTTACATTTCTGTATTGATGTTGTTAAACTCGCATCGGCTCGTAACGCACATTTATACTTCTCGAAAAAGTCATATTCATTGGAAATGACCTCGTATTTTATCTGCTCCTGTCAAATTCTTATATCGGGCCGATAGGTCCGATTAATTTTTTTTATCGGCCGGGCCCGGCCCTTCAGGCCTGTTCAATTTTTTTGCCAGCCCGGCCCGTTTATTTTGTCTGTCGGCCCGGCCTGGCCCGTTGAAAAAATTGTCCTAATTCTGCCGGCCCGGCCCGTTTGAAAATTCTCCTCCATTCCGCCGGCCGGGCCAAGCCCGGGCCCGTGCAGACCTCTAATCTTGAGTTATAATGAATTGCTCTCCGACGACGATCTTTCTTTAATTTTCCAGTCTCGAAAGTCGGCTGAAAACTGAAATTCTGAAACATCCTTTATGAGGAACGCTATTCAATTTCTCTGTACTGCTGTAATAAAAATTGCTCAGAATTTGACGTATACACTGCAAATTAAAATGTCTGAAATTCAGACACTTAAGTGTCTGAAACGGAGTGTTCAATTTTCAGACATTTTAAAATGTCTGAATTTTTTTAGGCACTTTTTGCGTCTGAATTTCAGACACTTCAAACGTCTGAATCGCACCCATTTTTTGTAAGCATCATACGTAGCCATGTTTGACCACGTTGAATCCTGAAAAAATATTTGGCTGTGGTCCTGCCCCCTCCACCCCCATACAGCCTGATTTTCTTCTGTGCTCCTAATTTTGGTATGCAATTTTCGTTAAGATGATAATTTAAATCTTTTTACCACATTGTATTTATTATAATCAATATTTTGAACTTCAGGAGTAGAACAAAATTAAAACAAAAAATATTTATTTAAATATTAAGATTTTTTTTTAATCTTATTTTACTTTGAAAGGTCAAAATATTGATTATAATCAGTACAATTTCGAAACAGATTTAAAATATAAGCTCTACAAATATTGCACATCAAATTTGGTGGCACTAAAATCGTAGGGGGGGGGGGGGGCACTGCCCAGTATGCCCATGCTTTAATCAAGAAGTTCTTTTGAAAAAAATGCAACCCTGCATTATTGTTATCTAAACTGAGATGTCCGGTATTCGGGAGTATCTGTTGTGGATGTTAATAGACATTCCCGAATAGCGGACACCTCTATTTAGCGAATACTTTTTTAATGCGCAAGGCATAGATATTTGTATATTTTTTTACCTCACAAAAGCAGACATCTTCGATTATCGGGCAAATTCAGCTGCCCCGCAGTGTCTCTATTAAGGTACACGGATAAATATATGCATATATATTTTATAATCTTTTCCCACTCTAAAAGTTCAAAATATTTAATATACTCGGCGGTTGAATGTCGAAAAACATTTAAAATATCAGATGTAAGAAAATTGCAAGTAAATCCCCCCCCCCCCCAAGAAAAAAATGAAAATTCATAATTTTAAAATTAGATTTTTTAAAAATTATATTGCCACATAGGCACTTTTACATATGCATCAGATGATAATCACAACAGCTATTTAACTATGAATAAAAAAATAAATATTCTACTTTAATAACATTGAGAAAAAAATTACTTCTGTATTTTGTTAAATATATATTGGGTTTTTAATCTTGTACTACTATAAAACTTCAAAACTTTAATTATAATCAGTGCAAGATTTAAGATATCAGCTTTACGAAAATTTCAAAGAAATCCCGACCCCCTCCCAGAAAAAAAAAAAAAAAAAAAAAAAAAAAATTAAAATCCTTATCATTTAAAAATTAGATTAAAAAAAAATTTATATTTCCACATGGGCAAGTTTTTATGTAGATCAGAGGGTAATCACAAAGGCTATTCAACTATCAATAAAAATAAATAAATATTCTATATTAATAACACGAAGAAAAAATAACTTATAGTCTCCAAACTTCTTTTGTCTTAAATATATATCTTAACATCTGTCATTTTTGTATTTTTCGTATAAGTTTATGTTTTATCTTCTACATACTTCCTTTTATTTCCTGTTAAAAAAGTTTTTGAATGACTAAATATTTACAATATTAAAAAGTAATTATAATGACAAATTAAATTTTACATTATTCTCATAACCATGTAATTAAAGATTACAATTCTACGATAGAAAATCCTTTTCATTAGATATCTTCAAAGAAAAATAAATTTAAAAGCACGAAAAGAAACAAACGCTTATCAGTAAACGTTAATCTCAAAATGACTCATGGAATAGATCTTTCTACACTCAGCGAATTCGAAATAATGAAATGATTTCGTTTTTCCTGACTCATCGCTGTGACGTCTGTTAGCAGGTCAACAGATTTACACGTTAAAATGTTTAATCGCTTATAAATATATGTAAAAAATACTCGAGATATACATTCTTTTTCAATGATACATATATACATAAATTTATAAAAATTGATTTTTATTCCAAAAGCAAAAGTCTATAAATATATTTTTTTTTAATTTCAGTTGAATATTGTTCTGTTAAAAAAAAAAAAAAAAACTCCGAAAATCCCGGGATTTGACAGAAAAAATCCCGGGATTTTCGGGATTAAAAATAGAGCGGAATCCCGGAATCCCAGGATACGGGATTGTAATCCCTATGTAGGAAGTAGGAAATCTTTCAAAGCTTTTTTTTTCTTTATATCATTGTGGTCGTTTAGTGATAGATAAGAATTAGAATTGAAACAGATAAGAATTGAAACTAAGAACTCCCATGGAAAACAAGAGAATGCATTTAACTTAAAATGTGATATTATTACTTTAAATTAGGGGAAACATATGAGAATTTAAAATATATAATTTGTAATAAAAGGCAACGTCATAAGTTAAAAAATATATACTTCTAGAATTAGCGGGCTTTTTGCAAACAGATTCAAAACTAATACCATTTTATGCAAGATTTTGATCAGTGCTATTTAGAAAATCATAAAAAAGAACACTAAATTTAGTACTAAAAAGAAAAATTGTGACACTTACTTTAATCCTGTTGCAAGAAGTAAGATTAATTCCTCGATTTGAAATTTTAAAAACTATTACAGTGAGGAGCAAAGACTTGCATCTTTTTAGAAGGGACGTTATACATCGTTATAAGAAGACGTTAATACATCCGACTAAGCATACTCAGAGAATGAAATGCTTCATTCTCAGAATATACTCCGCCAGACAAAAGTTCTTTTTTACGAGCTTTTATAAAGACGAAGTACAATAACACTAAATCTCGATACAAATTAACACTAAGTACGTTCCACACCACACACACCTTGCCACACACTTTGTAGAGTTCCCGGATGTAATCTTCAAGTGTTGTCTCTATCCCGAATTATATCGACGACAGCTGATAAGAGTCATTGGGTGTCAAGCACGTAAGTCAGATGTATATATTCAATACATAAATAAACTAAGTGAATACGACTTAAAATCACAGAACTTGAAATTTCGCAAAACAATAAATACGCGTACATAAAACAAACTTTCAGTTACTACAACGTACGTTCCAACGAAAGACATCTAAAACGCATGCGCAACTACAGTGCCCCCTGGTGGATACATTCTCCCTCCCAGTATAGTGAAATTTAATCAATTATGCTTTCTTTATGTCTGATAATTAAAAATATATGATATTTCTTTTCTTATAAATGGCTATAGAATAATTTTACGTTAAGGAAAATGTTACTAAAAATTTTACTTCAGAGAAATCCACCTTCCTTTGAACACTTCGTAGAAGACAATTTTAATTCTTTTCTTCTTTTAATATTGATATATTTCAAATTTATCTCAAAACGGTGTGTGTGTGTCGGGGGGGGGGGGGGGGGGAGAGTCCATTGAGAAAAAAAGAAGTTTTATTTTCAAAAATGTCGTTTGAAACTTATTTTTGAACGATTAATTTTTATATTTATTTTTATGTTTGTATCTTTAAACATTTCTTGCCCGAGGAGTTCTGTCAAAATATTCTTAGTTTGCCTATTTCATGTTTATGTTCTGCATTTTAGAAAAGCGGATTACGCTGTTGACCCCAGACCCAACTGTTCCAAAATCTTGTCCCTCCCTGAATTTCTTTCCACCGGTACGTCTCTTAGTATTTAACGGGAGGGTGTGGCTCTTCCTTGGACATACGTGCGTACGTCCATGATTGCGAGTAATTTTTGAAAATAAATATTTTTCATGAAAAGCAATTACTGATTTATTTATTGCGCCAAAAATAACTAAGTCCCAAAATTTTAGTAGGCTAACTATTTCAATTTTCCAGACGTCCCATAATCTAAACAAATTACTTTTTTTTTTTAAAATATAAAATACCAAATTTAATGGATAAAAATATTTTAAACATCTGTTATCCATTCGAAAACAATTTTCTGGTGGTGCTGGCATACATATTGCAATACAGTTATACATACAGTCATCACACATATGATACAATTGTATCGCATTTAGACACTTAAGTGTCTAAATTTCTAAATGTCTTAATTTCAGACATATCGCCATTTTTCAGACATGTTTATCAGTTCATTTATGCCATGATCATAGTAAGACACTTATGTGTCTAAAATTTAGACACCTGTGATGTCTGAAATTTCAAATTTAGACACTTAAGTGTCTGAATAACTTTTTCAGTCACACATGTGTCTTAATTTAAGACGCCTCTATTTGCAGTGTACGATTGAAAGGACTCCGGTAATGAGTTGGAAAGTTGCCACTTTGAATTTGAGTAAACCTTAAAACATAATATAATGTACTTTAGAAAATTTATAATTATGATACTGAAAAGTTATATTTTCATGAATCTGCTTTTTATTAGTGATAACTTTTATATGCAAATTTATGCGGAAATAATAGAATAAAAAAGCATTTCTTAAAAATGTAAACAGTTTCTGTTCTTTACAATTGAGTTTATTAACCTAGTACGGAATTTAATTAATGTTTGAAAGCGAGTATTTGCCGTACATATATCAGTTTTAAAGTTTCATAAACCATATGCCTGTCATTTTTTAAATATCTTTTTTCCGCCTTACGCAAAATGTTGGTTTCCGTGGGACCTAAAAATCCTTTCCGTTTCCGCGTTAGGCAAATTCCGGCTTACGCAGCAGCACATAATGTTATTCTCTATGGGTTCGCCGGGACTTGAAAAATTTTCCGCGTTAGACAGATTTCCGGCTTGCACAGAGTCCGCCTTAGACAGAATTTACTGTATATGTACAGTGAACTTCTGTTAGTGCGGGCTTCCAAGGGAGGCCATTTTTCATAACATTAATTAGAATATGATGGGAAAACGAAATTGTCCGCCTTAAGCGAAGACGTATTACCGTCAAAGATCCCCAAAACTGTCCATTGTATAATCTAAAAGCGTATGAAGTTATGCATAGCATTGAACTAAATTTCAGATATATGTTTTTGGCTGTGGCTAGCTCGTCCTCCTTGAATTTGGAAATATGCAACCGGAAGGGACGGCTGTAATAGCAATTTTCGTGCTATTTTCTTTATCGTACCATCGAAAAGTGTATGAAGTTATGCATAGAATTGAACTAAATTTCAGATACATGTTTTTGGCTATGTAAGCAGGTTCTCCTTGAATTTGTAAATAATCCACTAGAAGGGCGCTGTAATAGCAATTTTTGTGTATTTTTTCCGATTTTTCATAATTCTGCTGTCCATTGGCGACTCGCGCAGCGACGGGAACTTCCCATCCTGCTAAACCGGATATTCGCAAACAGTTGACGTACAACACAATAATGAAAAATATTGATTTTATTAAATATCGTGATATTCATTAACTCGTTTTTACTCCGATTAATTGGCTGAAGCAGAAATTTAAGATGAAAATCAAAGTTGGTATAGTATTGAACTATTAATATCGAAGTATTAACATTTGTAACTACTTTTGGAAATATTAAGATGTACGAGATAGAAGAAAATTTTGGGATTGGTACATCCCACTAGTTCTAAGATTTGCCATGTTTTAAAGGATATAAGGTTACGTGGGGCAACTGGGCCATGATTTTACAATGTGACTCTGGAGATTCTGGCAATTCAGCTTCAAAAGGCTAATATTCATTTGAATTAAAGTCTGAACTTTTGTAAATGTGTTCAGTTAGGTTCCCTCTAGGGGAGACCGGGGGAATGCCGCCAACCAGGGTTATGCCGCCACCCCACCTAGTTTAAAAACTAAGGGCAGTTTGAGATAGTGGATGTGCCTGCACTATAGCGGCCAACAATATAAACAGTGCCTAAAGTGAGAGTGACTTTGCTGTACGTCGTTCTTTTGATCTAGTGAAAAATGTAGTTTTCATCTAGTTGCTTGTTATTTTGGAGCTTCAAATGAGTAGAGATAAGCACCTTTTATTGTAACATTAGGTATTTAAGATAATATGACCCGTAAACTATATGCATTCGCCGACATTTTGATGCAATGTGTTGAACAAGTTCGGTTCTTGTTTCGGCTTTGCTTGAGGATTTCCGCCATATTGTCCTCTCGGGGTAATGCCGCCGCCATGCAAATCGGGTGAGAAATGGCCTCATTTTAATGTTGTGGAGCCGTTTCAGCAGAGTGACTTTTGCAATATGAAGTAAATTGTAAGCTTAACCATTATTCTGCTCAATTACATTGCTTTCTAACTATTTTCAGTAGGTTGTGTGTTTCCTAGTATCCATTTGATGCGTGTACTAGGTCATTAAAGAGTGGCGGCATTACCCCGGTACAGTGGCGGAATTACCCCAGTGTCCTGGGTAATCCCGCCACTGCGCAGAGGTTTAAAAAATATTTTTTTATGTATGCTTACTTTACAGTTATGATTACCGTTAAATTTATACAGATACTAAAGATCATGATTCAGCTTCAGAATTTTTACTATTAAAAAATAAAAAATTTTTCGAGGGGAAAAAATTTAAATTCCCTTAAGGTGTCGCCATTTTCCCGGTCTCCCCTATCAGACAGAAATGTTCAAAACTACAATTGAATATCTAAATATATATATATATATATATTACATCTTCCTTTCCTAATGGGGAAAGTTTTATGTGTCTATTTATGTGTCTAACCTTAAAAAGATTGTTTAATAAAAGTGTTTACAGTAATTTAATAAAAACCGAGGAAGTTCAACCAAATGGACGTTTTTTTAAAAAAAAAGAAACCTAAATTTTCGACAACCTATCATACCAGAAGCAGGGTTATGATTGAGTTGACACACGTTGTTTTAAGAAGTAGAGATGGGGTTGCGATGTTGACAAAAGCTAAAACTTAAAAACATCAATGTTTTTTTTATAAAATAGCCTATGGCCCAGTTACCTCGTAGTGCCAGTTACCCCAGCTTACCTTAGCTAAACTTTCTTGCAAAATATATGTATGAAATTTCGTACAGAGTTTTAATCCTGTAATACAAAGGCTCGACTATTTCCATCCCCCCCTTCCTGTACTTTGAGAAATATTGTAGTCTGACAGACGACGTCTTTGTATTCTAGGGTTAATGTTATGGTTTTAATAAATTGACGTCAGGATTTTTAATTTCATGTGAAAAGTTAGAAATATGCTGCCCAAAATAAAAACCACTTTCAAAAATCTTTTTTTCTTTCTTTTAATATAAATTTAATATAAATTTTGTAACTAATATTTTTATAAATCCTGAATACAAATTAACAAGAAACCTTTTTTGTATACAATAATGAAAAAAGTAATAAAATAGGGCAAATTGTTCAAGAGTTAGATAAAAAATTAAATAAGTTTAAAATTTTATTAAAAAACAAACAAAAAAATTTCATTTTTTTTGAAAAACTTTTTATCTGAAAAGTGATCTCTATAGAAAGAAGCATTTAAAGAAAGTAAAAATAATTTAAAAATGCCTATAAATAAAGAAAATCAAATTTTGATCTTCGGACCCTCTTAGCCCTTCTTGTAAATCGGGGTCTTTTCTGACTTCCCACCCCCCACCCCCCACCCTCCCCTTTTTAAAGTTTTTCATGTTTCGAACCAGAAAAATTTATTATTTTAACTTAATTCTGTTCTCAAATCCAAAAGGGCAACTTTATGACATAAGTTTTAATTTATTTTTGCTCGGAAATTCATGAAACTAGCAGGTGTTGTTGTTCAGAAACTATGCAATCGAGCTGCTTTTTCCTTTTTTTTTCTTTTTCTTTTTCTTTTTCTAAAAGCGATAGATCTTTCCGAAAATATAGTGTCAAAGTGGGCGTTTTGAAGAGAATTTCCGCGCGAAAGAAGAATAACCACTCAAGAAAGCCCGAAAAACGTCTTTGTCACGTGATCAAAATCGCTTATAACTCAATAAATAATTTATTTATCAAGAAATGAAAAGCACAATTCCGCTTCCATAGTAAGGCCTTCCAATTTTATATATCCGTTAAAAAATGTATTTGTAAATGTTTCAAAACGTTTTGCGCTTGTTGAGCAGAGCAGTTGAGAACAGCCTTAATAAAATAAAATAGACACCTCGCAGGGAGAAGTTACATTTAATAGAATTATAAATTATATTTATGGTTAATATCATACAAATCTACGAAGACTCGTCGAAAATTAAAATCTGGTGATAGGAAGGTTAATTAATTACTTTATTTATTTATTTTTAATCTTTATAATCTGCTTGGATTAATTATCATACTGTCAACAATACACTGGAATGTTAAATGCGTGAAAATTGTATGCTTCCAATTAACACTACATGAATAATTAGTTAACAATTGTAAATTTGGAACACGTCCAAGTCCAACATTGTCAGATATGATCCCTAGCCTGCAGATACAGATTGTCTGCCGAAAAGAAGAAATGATATCTGTAACAACACCGATAAAAAAAAAAAAAAGTAACTTCTTCAAAATAAACAAATTCGCAACGTGCGCTGCATGACATACAACTGTGCCGGGTAGATAGCTTCACGATGTTGTCAAGCTGGTTTCCGGCGATGTTTTCGCCCCAACCTGTGGATTTCATAGCGGAGTCATCCTTGCTCCCAGGATATTGTAAATATTTAGTATCCCTTACATAGAATTGTTTCTAAAAAGATCACCAAATTGAATAAGGAATATAACTCTGATTGTTTTTTTCTGTAAGTAGCTGTTTATTTATTGTTTTTTTTTTTCCTTTTTGCCATTTTAAGACAACCTTTACCTTTGCCACAAACGTATCGCCTTAAGAAGCATTTTGTTTATGTATTGTTTAAACTTGTGGTTCGATTTTAATACTTTGAGATGATTTTTGCTAGGAATATATCGTCCTAAGAAGCATTTTATTCTATTTACACAAACTGCCTTTCTTCCTTACTCCCATGATATTGTAAATATTTAATATCCCTTACATAAATTAGTTTAAAAGATTACAAACGAATAAGGGAGAATCTTGATTGTTTTTCTGTAAGTACTAGATGTTTACTTATTGCATAGCATTTTGATTATATTTTCATATTTTAAAATGACCTTCGCTAGTAATGTATCACCTTTTCTTTTATCACAACATTCTATTTATTTACATAATCCGACTTTTTAAATCATTGAAATGATCTTATAAGTGTGCACTAATAATCTAATACATGAATGATTGTGAATGAACGTTGTTAGCATAAAATCAAATTATATTTGCGTCATTAAGTAATTCATTTATAATGAATATTTAGCATATATTACAGACTACATAGAGTTGTTTTAAAAGATCCACAAATGGAATGAAGGATATAAAATTCGAAAATATAATAATTCGTAATTGAATTATTTTTTCCTAAATGTTTATTTATTACTTGACGCTCTAATTTGATTTTAAAATTTTAAGGTGACCTACGCTAGGAATGTATTGCCATAAGAAGCATTCTATTTTACTTACATAATCTGTCTTTTTAAATCATTAAAATGATCTTAAGGGGGTGCAATAATTTCATTTACGAATGATTATGAATAAATGTTGTTGTTTGTAGACAATGAAATTTTATTTGCATCATTAGTAACTGTCATTTATAAAAAATATTTAGTACCTATTCATTACGGATTACATTGAATTGCTTTAAAAGGTGAACAGAAAGAATGAAGGATGTAATCTTAATTCATTTTTGTTTCTGTAAATAAATGTTCGTTATTTAACGTTGAGATTCGATCTTAAAATTTTAAGATGACTTTCGCTAATGTTTTTTTCGGAATGTATCGACTTAAGAAGTATTCTATTTTATTTACATTATCTGCCTTTTTAAATCATTGAAACTGTCTTATAAGTGTACAATAATAAGCTCATTTACGAATGATCGTGAATGAATATTGTTAGCATGCAATTTGCATCATTAATTTGAATATTTAACATCCATTAGAGATTATGTAGAATTGTTTTAAAAGATCCACTAATGGAACGAAGGATATAATCGTAATTTTTTTTTCTAAATAATTGTTTATTTATTATTTAAAACGTTCAGATTCGATCTTGAAGTTTTAAGATGGCTTTAGCTAGGAATGTATTGCCATAAGAAGTGTTCAATATTATTTGCATAATCTGCCTTTTTAAAACATTGAAATGATCTTATGGGGGTGCAATAGTAATCTCATTTACGAATGATTGTGAATGAATGCTGTTAAAGTGAATGCTGTTAAAATTATTTAATTGCGATAATAAATTCTTTTGCGAATGATTCGTAATTTACATTGGGCTGAATCCATATCAACTCAGGCAGGGGGGTTACCTTCATAGTCTCAGAAGTTTTTGAATTGAACATATGTTAAAATTTAAGAAAAAGTAAGATACTTGTATATTTTCATTTTGCCCAAAAAAATTCCTGGCCCGAGATACAGGCCGCCAAAGATGACATCCCCGGCATCCTTTCTCATTCGCAATTTTCGATAAAAATTTAAAGTGCTCTATCTCTAGAACGGTGCAAGATATTTTGTTGCGGTTTATTTTATTTTAAAGATAATATTCTTCTGTTTAAAATGATATACCCAATTTTGAAAAATGTATTCAACTTTTCTTGTGGCAACCTTTTGAAAAAAAAATTTTTTTTTCAAAAAAATTTTTTTTTTCGAAAATGCCAATCCTAAAAATTTTGATTTTTTTGCTGTTGATCAATACCATTGGGAACTATCTTCACTGTAAAGGAGAACTTCCACTTTTGAGTTTAACAAATTTTAGAAACATTTAAAAAATTCAGAGAATTTTACAGGAACTGAATATATACAGTTCCAGTAAAAGTCACTGAATTTTTGCTTATTTGTATCATATTTGTAAGGATAAGCCTACTATATATCCTAAACAAGTTAGAAATTGCAATATCAAATGTGGCAAATGAGGTGCGTGCGTACTATAACTAGTTTTATAAATATTCAGATCTTGGTGCAATAAGTTACACTCTTTGGCAAAAAGGGCATGAATACAAAATTTATTATGATTCTACATATTAAATTCAGTAATATGGAAGTAATATGAATTCATCTTAAAAGGACTTAATCGCCATGGCAACCTAGAATCATTGCCTATCATGGTATATCATTGAATCAATTATGTATTATAGGATTTTTAATTAGAATGAAGAAAACTTTTGTTAATGTCTTTTATGTTTTAATTTGATTTTCATAGCATTTGAAGCGATACATACTTTATTTTCAATACCGAACATAGTAAAACAATCTCAATAACATATATCAACTACACAGCAATACAAATTATATTAATACAAGTTGAGAGTTCAGACAGATAGGCAGACAAATGGAATCCATAAAGACTTTCAACTATGTTGGAAATTGTTAAAAACACATAAATAGGTCGGAATTTGACTTTTAGAAATTTATGTCAATAGACGGAAGCATACTTGAATACTTTCATACAACCCTGTATTTTACCTACTATCTTTATATACATGCCACTATTTAGCTAATATTTAATTAAGATTAAAACATCCTTAAAACCAGTGAACTCACACTTCCAGAGATTATCATCCATAGACGGCCATGTATCTAATTATTTGCGTGGACCTGTATATCATTTTATCTATATTCTCCAAACATATCTTAGTATACTAAATGTAGTTCAGTGTAAAAATGCATAACTCATTTAAAAATCACCTTTAAGCTACTTTCATTCATACTCAGTAAACCCTTAAGATTTCTTTTGTGTAGCCCTGTATATGATCTACAGCATGTATGCACACAACGTAATATGGAAAAATTTAGTTAAACTTAAAAACTCAAACATAACTAAAAATGCATTTCCAGCAATACCCTTACGATTTCTTTTGTGTAGCCCTGTATATGATCTACAGCCTTTATACACACAACGTAATATGGAAATATTTAATTAAACTTAAAAACTCATATCACAACTAAAAATGCACCTCTAGCAATCATTGCTAATGTTCAGTATTTCCAATAATGTAAAGTATCTGAAATCTTTTGTGTGTCCCTGTAAACACCATGCACTTTCTATGACACAGGAAGTAATTTTTTTTAAACCTCTGCAATAAAGTATGTATCACTTCAAATGCTATGAAAATCAAATTAAAACATAAAAGACATTAATAAAAGTTTTCTTCATTCTATTTAAAAATCCTATAATACATAATTGATTCAATGATATACCATGATAGGCAATGATTCTAGGTTGCCATGACGATTACGTCCTTTTAAGATGGATTCATATTACTTCCATATTACTGAATTTAATATATGGTATTATAGTAAATTTTGTATTCATGCCTTTTTGCCCAAGAGTGTAACACTTATTGCACCAAGATCTGAATATTTATAAAACTAGTTAATACTATGCACGCACCTCATTTGCCACATTTGATATTGCAATTTCTAACTTGTTTAGGATATATAGTAGGCTTATCCTTACAAATATGATACAAATAAGCAAAAATTCAGTGTCTTTTACTGGAACTGTATATATACAGTTCCTGTAAAATTCTCTGAATTTTTTAAATGTTTCTAAAATTTGTTAAACTCAAAAGTGGAAGTTCTCCTTTACAGTGAAGATAGTTCCCAATGGTATTGATCAACAGCAAAAAAATCAAAATTTTTAGGATTGGCATTTTCGAAAAAAAAAATTTTTTTGAAAAAAAAATTTTTTTTTCAAAAGGTTGCCACAAGAAAAGTTGAATACATTTTTCAAAATTGGGTATATCATTTTAAACAGAAGAATATTATCTTTAAAATAAAAAAAAACGCAACAAAATATCTTGCACCGTTCTAGAGATAGAGCACTTTAAAATTTTTATTGAAAATGGCGAATTGGAAATGGTGCCCGGAAAGCCATCTTTGGCAGCCTGTATCTCGGGCCAGGAATTTTTTTGGGCAAAACCAAAATATACAAGTATCTTATTTTTTATTGAATTTTAACATATGTTCAATTCAAAAACTTCTGAGACTATGAAGGTAAGATTTTTTCTTTGGCTGCCTGAATTGACATGGATCATACCATTGTTAGTATGTAAAAAATATCTATATTTGTCATTAGATATCAGTCATTCATTATACTTTAAATAGAATTTTTCTAAAAGATCAACAATCTGAGTATAGAATAAAATCTTAATCTGTTATCTATAAGAATGCGTTTATTTATTGTTTAATCTGTTGATTTAATCTCAAATAGTATCTTACAATGACCTTTGTTAGTAATGTGTTGTCCTAAGAAACGCTCTATTTTATTTACACAAACTACAGTTACAAGTCTTTGAGTAAAAGTTTGATTGGCTGTAATGTTTAACGTTCTGTTAAAGTATTGTGTACATTAGTAGGAGAGACTAGGGATACTTGATCCCCACTTTTTGTATTTATTTTTTCTCAGTTGTCATTTGACATTTTTAAGAAATTTTTTTACCAGAATAATCGTGTGTCCATTTCTTACACAACATATTTTTTTTCTTGGTTTATAAAAACAATTTTATTTCAGAAAATTGCATTTTTCAATTTTTCAAAAGGGGTATCATGTATCCCCACTTAACTTAAAGGGATACTTGATGCCTGTCAAAAATCAAGCTAATATTGTTTCATTATGCATACATCGCAGTATTATAAGTTAGTAATAAATATTTAACTTTTATTTCTTTCATTTATAACTACAAGATGAATATGATTACTTGACGTGTAGATGTTTAAAAAAACTATAAACGTAATTTAATTTAAAAAAAAAACTAAAATGAAAACTTTTGAAAAAAAAAAAGCTAGAAAGAAATCGACAAATAGTTAAACTTTATTTTAAAAAATAATACAAGTATACAATGATACAAAGTAAAAGTAATGAATAAAGCTTTCAAAAAATAATGGCACAGTCTCATTATCAGCAGATATTTTGAAAATTTGAAAAGTGAAAGGCTATAGTTGTAGCAGTTCTTACGGTTTCTCCCACGATAAGTGAATTAGGCAACATAATTATGCAATCTGACTCATCAACTATGCTTTTATCAACTTTTTCCAGGAAATAGAATTGATTAAGCGTGCCCTTTCTTCGTAAAAAATTGATCTCATATTCAAAAATTCCCACTTTTTGTTCTACTTGACCTTACGTAATGAAAGATTTCTTTTTTGTAGAAAATTTGCTAAATTTGACCTTTGAAAAAGAAACCTTTTTCTAAATTGATGCCAATGTTCTGTATTTAGTAACAAAACTGAAGTATTTCTGTTTGTATTAAAAGTTTAGCTATTTGGGGATACATGATCCCTAGGATCAAGTATTCCTAGAATTAGGGGGATCAAGTATCCTCATTTTGTGTTTAGAATATTATTGTATATTTTAAGTGGTAAATAAACAAAACTAATTTGCTAAAGAAGTTACATATGGAATAGTAAATATTGTACTTTAAAATGATATACAATTCAATTTATCAAATTCCCAACAACAGACAATCAAAACAAAATTTTAAAAACCTTTAAAAAAGTTGAACTTGCAATAATTAAATATTTCCTTTTCACGCTGAAACAAAATGTCTGTAAATGATTTTATGTTGCCAGATTATCTGAAATTATGCATCTTAAACTGTGTTGACAGATTTCAAAACTCTATATATTGATATACTTTATGATCAGGGATCAAGTATCCCCAGTCTCCCCTCATTCGAATATCATGACAATTAACCAATTTTCTACAAAGGTAATAGCCTATCTATACCAATAATAACAAGTCGGAAATTGAACGTTAAACGTGGTAAATGACGGGCTTTCGTACTATGACTAGTTTTTACCCGACTGAAAAGAAGGGTTATGTATTTCACGCGTATCTGTGTATGTGGATTTCTTTATATCCTCGAAACATCCCAACGGCTGGATGGATTTTAATGAATGAGGTCTCTATCAGTTCATCTTAACGGCTATAAGCTAGGTTTTGTATTTATAAATTCAAAATGGCGGCCGTAAAATACAAAATGGTGGTAGAGACGAAAAAAAAATTTACGCACCCTATTGAGTGGCATATCATTGGATAGGTGTATCAAAATGAAGACTATGTTTCATTGACTATTTTACAGCCAGAAGCTCCGTTAAAATATTATACGACCTAGAAGTTGTGTATGTAGGATCTCTAGCTTTACTGCAACTCTAACCATCATGACATCTATAGACCTCATCAAAACAGTGTTTATAGATAGGAACTAACAATTAAACACAACTTAAAAGTCATCAATACAAGTAAATAAAAAAAATAGGTAAGTAATATAAACAAGTAATATAATATAAAAAAAATATGTATTTTAAGTCAATTTTTACTTAAGTCAATTCCTACTTAGGTCAATAAGAGAATTTTTTTCTCCCATTCTTCTTTCCTTTTGAGTGGCGCTTAAAATGCCTTGATCAAGAAGAGGGCTCTCTCGATTATTGAAAATTAATTAATTAAATTTAATTAACGAATTAATATTTGAAAAAAACTGGATTAACATCAAGTGTCATCCACTACAAGTTTAAAAAAACTATTTGAGCTTGATTGGATGAATAACAAGTATTTTATTAACGATTGAAAATTTGAACAAGATATATAGCGAGAGTGTGAGTGAGCTAATAGTAGGGATAGAAAAAAAAAGTGTTTCACATTGATGAGAAATAATTAATTAGTTCGCTTTTTACGCAGTCGGGTTTTTTGATTTTTTAAATTTAATTGCTTATATACATATTCAGATATAGATGCAATAGCTGTTGGACTCTTCTACAAAAATGCGCAAATACAAAATTTATTTCGATTTTATATGATGGGCTCACAACCACAGTAGACCAAATCCATTTTGAAAAAAAAATTATATAGTCCATTTAGAAGGCGCATAAAATCTGTTTTATTCACTCCCAGAGAGAACCAAGTTTGTAAACAGATGCCATATATGAGAAAGTATGCGAAGATAGACTTGGTTCACTTTGGGAGTTGATAAAACAGATTTTATGCAACTTCTAAATGGACTGTCTCACTTTTTTGCAAAATGGTCTTGGTCTACAATGTTGGTGAACCCCTCATATTAAATTCAATAGTACGGAACTAATATAGTTCCATCTTAAATAGGACGTACTTATCATGACAAACTAGAATCACTACCTATCATGGGATAGCATTGAATTAATTATGTAGGATAAGATTTAACAGAATGAATAAAACTTTTAGTAATATCTTTTTAATTTTTGATTCGATTTCCATAAAATTTGAGATGACTCGACCAAACTCTGCAACGATTATATATGTTAAATTTCAAACCATTCGGTTGGGTAGTTTTTGCGCTGTTAGGGGAGACCAGGGGAATGGCGACACGTTAAGGGAATAAAAATTTTTTCACCTCAAAAATATGTTTATTTTTTAATAGTAAAAATTCTAAAGCTGAATCATGATCTTTAGTATCTATATAAATTTAACCGTAATCGTAACTGTAAAGTAAGCACATATAAAACAAATGTCTTTCAACCTCTGTACAGTGGCGGGATTACCCAGGATACTGAGGTAGTTCCGCCACTTTATCGGGGTAATGACGCCACTCTTTAATGACCTAGTAAATACATAAAATGGATATTAGGAAACACATAACCTACTGAAAATATTTATAAAGCAATAATTTATCAAAATAATGAATAATTACAATGTTCCTTAAGCTAGATTTATTAATGTGTTAAGCTTACAATTTAACTCAAATTGAAAAAGTCACCCTTTGTCGTGATGGCGGCATTACCCCGAGAGGAAAATATAGCGCAAAATCCCCCAGCAAAACCGAAAGAAGATCCGAACTTCTTCAACTAATTGCATCAAAATGTCCGCGAATGCATGTAGATTACGGGTAACTCTTAAGTACCTATAATGTTACAATAAAAGGTGTTTACCTCTACTCATTTGAAGCTCCAAAATAAGAAGCAACTAGATGAAAACTAAATTTTTCACTAGACCAAGCGAACGACGTATAACAAAATCATTCTCACCCTAGGCACTTTTCTATTGTTGGCCGCTATAGTGCAGGCGCATTCACTATCTCAAACTGCCGTTAGTTTTTAAACTAGGCGGGATGGCGGCATAACCCCGAGTGGGGCCATTCCCCCGGTCTCCCCTATATGCGGACAGACGGACGGACCAGACGACGACTATAGGTGCGATGCTACGTATTTATGCAATTACGAACGCACCTAATAAAGTGAGAAATCCTGACTGGCTAACTCATCAACGCAGATCTGAAACGACTGAAGTCAGGATCATGAAATGTACACAATAGATTGCTATTAAGACCAAGACAAGTAATAAAAAGGGATTTTCGGAAATTCACCCACTAAGGGGTTTAAATGGGGAGTTGAATGTTTTAGGTCATTTCGCCATATCCCAGCGTCAGTTTAAGGTAAGAGCTTAAAATTCAGCATAACAAACCTACTAAAAATTTTAGAAGCGTATTGCAGCCATTTTAGAAATTTAATCACCAAGGGAGTTTAAATGGCGCGTGGAGGTGGAAGTTTTAAGTTCTTTCGTCATAATCTCAGCTACAGTTTAAGGTAGGAGCCTAAACTGTAGCATATCTAATGTACTAAAAAGCAGTTAAACACATATTTCAGCGATTATGAAAATTCACCCACACTAAGGGGTTTAAATAGAGGTTTGAATGTTTTAGGTCATTTCGCCATATATTAGCAGCAGTTTTAGGTAGGAGCCTTAAAATTCAGCAGATTTTAAAAGAGCATTTCAGCAATTTTAGAAATTCAATCAGCAAGGGGGTTGAATGGGGGGGTGTCGGAAATTTTAAGAGCGTAAAATGCAGCATAACAAACATACTAAGAAATAGTTAGACACACATTTCAGCGATTTCAGAAATTCAACCAATAAGGGTGTCGAAAATTTAAATTCATTTTGCCATATCTCAGCTGCAATTTTAGGTAGGAGCGTAAAATACAGCTAAACCAAGCTGCTAAAAAACAGTTAACGACCTAATTTGAGAGACTTTAGAGCTATTTTAGCAAATTCGTCGCCCACATCGTCTATGAATCGGATTATGGAAGATTAGACTAATAAAACTTTGATTGCTGATTTTTGATTAGACGTCTCGCATGACATTTTTCCTAGGAAAAGTTATTTTCTTTTTTAATTTCATAATATATATAGATGGAATACTAAATAGTTTCTCTAAATTTGCTCCATGTGGTTGATTTTATTTGACAAGCTGTGTGCCAACCAACAAACCTCGTTTTTTAAAAGTCTGTTAGTAAATAAATAAGGAAAGTAAACATGCATATCACATATTCAGCGCTCATCCCATTATTTCTTCGGAAAGAAAGTATACAAATAATTAAAAAAAATAAAAAAAGGTGTGGATTACAAAAAAAAGTGTAGATAAAATAAAAACAAAAAAAAATTGACCGTTGGAATCTTGATAGATGTTGATACGATAGTATCCTGTTAGTCAAACTTGTAAATCATGTGTATTACAAAGAAAATAGTGTCAAACGGTCAAAAAGTGAAAGAGAATGATTGAAAAAGTTGTCTTAGAGAGTTTGAAAGAAACGAACATGTGTTATGAGATAACCAATAGCAAGCATATACGTTATCGACGAAATACAAATGGAATGGCATAACAATGTTTTTCATTAAGATAAAAGCTGATTAGTAAAATTACAGGTAGAAACTTTCTTGAATGATAGCAATTTGTTCTGTTACTGTTTCAGAATAAAGGCGTGAATCTATAAAGACTGTTTTGCTTGGAAATATCCGTATATGCAATTGATTACGCATTTCTGCGGTTTTACGAAATACTAATTGGAAGATACAGTAGAGGTCTGCTCAGGCCAGATTTCCTTCACGATATTCTGGCTGACCTACAACCGGGCCTTGCTTTCGTTCTTTCCGGCACAGGCCTTTTTTCTGCAGACTCGGGCCGGACTAGGTCTGGGTTTTTTTCCGGACGAAGCCAGGCTTGGATTTAATTTTACCTAGTGTCTAAACGTGTCTAAATTTCCATACGCGGACCAGTATAAAAGCTAAAAAATTGGCGCAGGCTCGACACATTCCGTAGGAAAACATTTATAGATCCGGCCTGACCCAGCAATTTTTGAAAGAAAAAAAAAAAGCCGATATTTTTAAAATAGCCTTTTTTCTACAATTAATTTTTCTTCTGAAAAACAGTACATAATAAATAAATTTCTGAGCAAGAATTTTAAAGTGCAGTAAAACCTGCATATAAAGGACCCTGTCAATGGCGGAATCTTGTCTTAAACGAAAGAATATCCTGAACTTTGCGAAAAACACGGTCGGACCAATTGGGTTTTTGTTTTAGACAGGCTGGGCCAGGCTCAGGGCAAAGTTAATTTCTTTTCCTGAGCAGACCTGAAAATTTCGTCCCGTGCAGGTATCTAAGATACAGTAAAACATCTGAATTTGTCCACTTTTCAGAAGTAAAAATATACAAATATCTATGTGATAATGAAAAAGGTGTTCGCTAAATAGAGGCATTTGTCATGGAAGTTTTACTTATAGTACTTAGTAATTTTTGATACACTAAATATGAACTCAGAATTGAAACTTTCTTTCCATTACTAGTTAGTTACACTATTATAAGAAATAGAATAATTTTGCATTTAGGTTAAAAACATATTGAACTTTTCTTATCTCGTAAAAATAGAGTATACCAGTTGCTTTGAAATATCGAATAAAATATTTTATAACCTTATCTCTTGTATTAAATCTTTTTTTCTGCCCTACTTATGAAATAAAATCCCATAAAAACGCGGCTATTTTCCTTATTTCCAATGACATTTTCCGCTTCAAATTGGGTAATTCCCCGTTCTTAGTAAACAAAATTTTACTATAATCCCATAATACAACAGAAGAACTTGCGGTTATTTTAACTTTTTTGCTTTATTACCCAAATTTGTCTAGCATGCTTTGTTTTTTTTTACGATTCATTTGATATCCAAGGTTGAATCGTTTTGCTTCTGCTTTGTTTTGAGACGCTAAATTGCTCAAGAGCTTCAGGGCAATTTCGTTGCTGCTTACAAATACCCGTAAAATTTAATTTCTTTTGTTCAAGGCTGGTATTGTTTGGGGAAGTGATATTGTTGAAAGTCGAATTGTTCAAGGTCATGAAGCAATTGATATGGATAGAAAGTTACGAGTTTTTATGTGATTAGAAAGGGGAAATATTTTCAAGTCATATAATCAGAATCTTATAAATTATGACTTTATTCAGAAAATAGAACAGTAACTTTGTATATTTTGTTACATTAAATAAATGTATCAGCGAGATTTGTTTATTTTTGACTTCTGAAAAAGAAAGTGTGCAATTGTTTGTATTTATATAGATTTTTATGTAGGGGAAATCAGGGTAACGACGCTGACTTAAGGAAAAACATGAATAGCTAGTCAAATTTACATAAAAGATCAATATTCTATTAATGAAGTATAACTCCAAAGCATAAGGAACAGTTTGCAATCAACTAATTTGCATAAAAGTTTTAGGAATTATTTTTATCGTCTTATTTAATTAACAACGGATTGAGCGGTAATGCCTGACATGGTAGGGTAATTGCGCTCAAAATTTGAATACAACATTTAAGTTGCCTTTATTTATAGTTGGCGTTACAAAGCACTACAAAAATAAATAAAAGTATGAACGTACAGCTAAATGTATATATTTTGTGGAAATAATGACTAAATTATGATTTGAAAATAAAAGTGTACACATACCTTCAAGTTAGATTTTTACAATTTTATTATAAAACAACTTCAAACTAATAACGTGAGGGCACAAAAATACTTTCCTCCCGACGGTCACTATACCCTTACTGGGAACTTACGATGAAGTTCGCTAGGTGCCGGTACTGATCGCACGTTTTCAATACTATTCTGTTTAGAGATATTTGGGTGAGCAGGATTGCCCGCTGAGCGTCATTACCCTACTTTCCTCTAATTTTTGTCATAATTTTTGAACTCATGCTCCAATTTTGATAATTTTTATTTATTTATTCTTTAAAGTATCTCAGGACTCTTAAAGCTTTAAAATTTTCGAAATTTTAATTTTTTAGACGTAAACTGCGATTTTTTCTGAACATTTTGATATAATTGTTTCCTTGAAATTGCCATTAGAACAAAAGTTATGGCTTATACAATTATCCCCGATCAATAGCTCAAGCGGCGTTTCTGAAAGTTTGAAGTCATTTTTCTCCAAATGACGTTTTTGGGCTTAAGGCGCACGATATCTCAAAAACCTCTGAATATTTTTTTATAAAATTTTCAAAACATATGTTTCATGTTAGTGTGCATAAACTGAACCTAAAATTTCTTTTTTAATGTTCAAGAAAATATTTTTTTAGGTCATTATACTGTGGAAATTTTCTAAATTTTGCATTAGCTAAATACAACATTGTGTTCAAAATATAAAAATTCTTTAAATACAAATTTATTTAAGTTCAGGATAATTATTATAATCTGAAGTATAAGTAGGCACCAAAATTTTCATTCTAGATCCAAAATTAATTTTGTAATCCTGCGCGTAAGCTGTTATGTGGATTTTCTACTCTTCAAAAGTCTGACAATTTGGAGCTCCCTGTAAATGATAATTCTGCATCTTGCAATTTTTTAAATACATGAAATGAAATAACATACTTATATCTTTCTTCCCAATTAAAATTGTGTTTTAAAATCAAATACATTTTAAGATATTAAATGTTGGATCTCCTTTTTTCTTTTTTTCCAGTTTTAAGAGTCCCGAGACCCCTTAAAGGTATTGTTATATCATTCCATATGGGTGAATTATAAATTTCATAGCTCCCGCAAATGCCCATAAACTTATTTTGTTCAAGTGATATTGTTTCGTTGAATACCGAATTGTTCAAGGTCATAAAGGAATTGTTACAGATATAGAAAGTTTCAAATTTTTATGTAATTAGAAAAAAAAGGGCAGAAATTGTACGGCAAACGTGGCAAATGTGGTGCGTTCGTACTATACCTAGTTTTATAAATATTGAGTTCTTGGTGCAATAGCTATTGCACTCTTATGTTAAAATGTATGAATACAAAATTTATTACGATTATATGTATTAAATTCAGTAATACGTAAATAATATGGCTGCATCTTAAATGGGACGTAATCAGCATTGCAACCTAGAATCTTTACCTACCATGGGATATCATTGAATTAATTATACGTATGATAGAATTTAATAGAATGAAGAAAACTTATATTAATATCTTTATAAGTTTTGATTCGATTTTCATAAAATATGAAATGACTGTACAAAATTCTGCAATGTTAAATTTCAAACCATTCGGCAGGGTAGTTTTTGGGCTGTTATATGCGAAAAAATGGACAGACCAGACGACTGCAGGTGCTACGTATTTATATAATTACGAACGCGTCTGAAAAAGTGAAGAATTTTCAAGTCGTATAAGCAGAAATCCTTAAATTATGATTCTGTTTCTTAGATTGAATAATTTTATTAGCGATATTGTTAATTTTTGACTTCCAAAAAAGAAAGTAGGGAAGTAGCCAGGGTTGGGGTTTTGGACAGGACATGTGGGTTTTACTGTCCAAAACTGTACTAAAGTGTCCAAAACTGTACTAAAGTGTCCAAAACTGTACTAAAGTGTCCAAAACTGTACTAAAGTGTCCAAAACTGTATTAAAGTGTCCAAAACTGTAGTAAAATGTCCAAAACTGTACTAAAGTGTCCAAAACGTTAAAAAAAAGCAACATTCCACATGTAACCACTGCACACTTATTAAACATATGAATAAATATAAATATCTCACAATATATTTTGCTAACATTCCATTTAATTCTTTGGTAAATGAAAAAAAGTTCAAATTTTTCTAATATCTGTGTAACATAAAAAGTTCTGTTTCTGTTAAAATTGAGTTATAATAATAAGAAATTCTTTATAATACCACACATGTAGTATTAGGGAGGGGAGATTTGCTTAACACTAGTGCTTTTGTTTCAATTTTTGTGCAAGAAAATGTTACAAAGAAATTTCTTTTAAATAATGTTTCATTGTAAATTATCTTTTCTAGATTATAGGATAATGAAAGAAAACACAAATATTTAATTTAAAATCTAGAAGTTATTTTTTAAAATATGTATTTTTATTATGAATTTAATCTAATTCTAGTGAACATTCTATTTCTTAAGAGTTAAATAGTGTTGTTATAATAATAGTCATATGATGTAGTGTTATAATAATAGTCAATATCTAAATGTCTCATAATCAAACAAAATCAATAATTTTTATTTATATTATTTCTTAATATACACATATACAAAGTTGCCAGCAGTAAGCTGGTTTAATCAGTATGCTGAACCTGAACTCCATTTATCAATTATTTCCAGTAACAACTCTCGGGACTTTCAGTAACCGAATCAGAATGTATTCTTCATAAAAATCATCAGTACTTCTATTAACTACTATTATTTAAATGAATAATATTAAAATTATGATACATAATTAAATTTAATATCTTTTTAATGTAATTACTTTGTTGCGTAGGGCAATTAGGTTAGGTAGTATAACGTAGGGTAATTAGGTTGTTAATACTAAATTGGTATTTTTGTATTGTAATCTTTTTGCCAATTTTTTAAACTTTTAGCATTGTTCTGATAAATACAATTTTACTACAAAATATAGTTTTGGACAGTTTAAGACAGTTTTAGACAGAAGGGTTTTGGACAGTACGGTTTAAGCCATGGATTTTACCGTGGTTTTTACCATTGTGTCCAAAACCTTGCCAACCCTGGAAGTAGCGGAGATATGATAGGGGAGACCGGAGGAATGGCGACACCTTAAGGGAATTTAATTTTTTTCTCCTCAAAAAAATATTTCTTTTTTAATAGTAAAAATTCTAAAGCTAAATCGTATCTTTAGTATCTGCATAAATTTAACCGTAATCATAACTGTGAAGTAAGCACACATGAAAAAACTTTCTTTCAACCTTTGTACAGTGGCGGTATTACCCAGGATGCTGGAGTAATTCCGACACTGGATTGGTGTAGAGACGCCACTTTTTAATGACCTTGTAAATACATAAAATGGATACTAGGAAACGCATAACCTACTGAAAATATTTAGAAAGCAATAATTTATCAAAATAATGAATAATTGCAATGTTCCTTAAGCTAGATTTATTAATGCGTTAAGCTTACAAAGTAACTCAAATTGGAAAAGTCACTCTTTGCTATGGTGGCCGCATTACCCCGAGAGGATAATATAGCCGAAATACCCCAGCAAAACCGAAAGAAGAACCGAACTTGTTCAACAAATTGCATCAAAATGTCGGCGAATGCATGAAGATTACGGGTAATATTATCTTAAATTCCTAATGTTGTAATAAAATGTGTTTACCTCTAATCATCTGAAGCTCCAAAATAAGAAGCAACTAGATGAAAACTAAATTTTTCACTAGAACAAGCGAACGACGTATAACAAAATCATTCTCACTCTAGGCACTATTTCTATTGTTGCCCGCTATAGTGCAGGCGCATTCACTATCTCAAATTGCCGTTAGTTTTTAAACTAGGCGGGGTGGCGGCATAACCACGAGTTGCGGCATTCCCCCGGTCTCCCCTACACTATTTTTTAACTAATTTTTTTATAACCCTTAGAAAGCTATTTTTTAAGTAATTTTTGTGTTTTCTTATAAAGTGGCCTTTTATTTATTTATTAAAAATGTAGTGAATTAAAAAAATAATCATTCAAAAAATATATCCCAATTATTTAGAAAGGTTACTATTGTATCAAATCTCCCCATTACTTGGAAAGGATTGATACACTTACAAGGGAGATTTCATACATTATGTAAATTGAAAGAAAAAAATGCAGACGATTCAATTTTTGTGTCATACAATTTTTTATGATTAATCTTGAAATATTTTAGTAAAATTTAAAAATAAATGACATTGACACATTTTTGTTTCAGAAATGTTTGTTACGAAAAAATTTAAACATTCCTATTAACACACTTTTTCGAAAATAAATCTCTAACTTTAAATTATTCTCCAAGCTCTTTTTTTTTTTTTTTTTTTTTACCCGACTGCCAAGAATTATGTGTTTCTCGCGTATCTGGGTATGTGTATTTCTTTATACCCTCGAAACATCCCAACGGCAGGATGGATTTTAATGAATGAGGTCTCTATCGATTCGTCTTAATCGTCCGATGGTTATAGGCTAGGTTTTGTTTTTGTAAATTCAAAAGGGAGGCCGTAAAGTACAAAATGGCGGTAGAGATGAAACAAAATTTTACGCACCATATCGAGTGGCATATCATTGGATAGGTCTTTCAAAATGAAGACGATGTTTCATTGACGATTTTACAGTCAGAAGCTCCGTTTAAATATTACACAACCTGGAAGTTGTGTTGGTAGGATCTCTAGCTTTACTGCAACTCTAACCTTCATAGACATCTATTGGCTTCAACAAAACAGTGTTAATAGATAGGAACTAACAATTAAACACAACTTAAAAGTCATCAATACAAGTAAATAAAAAAAAAATAGGTAAGTAATATAAAAATAGTTTTACATTGATGAGAAATAATTAATTAGTTCGCTTTTTACGCAGTCAGGTTTTTTGATTTTTTAAATTTAATTCACTATCATATCAATCAATATTAAAGATTTTACTTTGTTTTCCACCCTTTGTGGTTGAAGCTCCTTTCTTGGGATAAGATCTAATATCCTTGGGACTTTGGGAGACTTGTAAATTTTGTACGCAAAGCCCTGTATTTTCATCTAAAGATTTTTTAGGTGTTGTGTGAGTAGATAACTGATTCATATTTAACTCACTGGTTTCGTAGCGATGATCACAAGAAGATGTTGAGGGTAAAAAAATAGGTATTGTCGAAACAATCAAGATCAAAAGGATAAGTTCCAGTCTTTTTAAATCCAGATAAAATAAAATATTTGTTAGAGTAAAGGATTTTAGGAAAGCTTTACCAATTTCCGAAGCTCTTGCTGTAAAATAATAATGAATATTACAGTCCTATATTAGTTTGCAACTCAAAAAAGTTATTAAATTTCAAATATACAAGTGTAACATTTCTCCCCAGTACTAATGTATCATTTCTTCCTATTATGCCTTATTGGATTTTCAATCACTTTGCCATTTTGAAACTGCATTTATACAATCTACTTTTTATTAAAACTAATCCTAACAATATGCTTTATAAAAAAAAAAATGCAAGATATTATCTTCAAAATAATAAGATTTATGAAAGTAAATCAGTATCTGAAAAAATTTACAATGACATTCCAAAAATCTTCAAAATTAAAAGAAAAGAAAAATTGTCAGTTCACTGATTAGTCCAGCTAATGATGGTTTCTGCAAATAAAAGAAGCCTTTACATGTGTTAGAATGGCTGTTAATGCCATTTGTTGAGGAAAATTGTCAATATATCAACCCTCCCTATGTATCGAACCTTCCCTACCTCCCCTATACAATTATTTTATGTTTAAACATCATATTTTTACAGATATAACGGATGCTCAAATTTTGATATGCATAAATCTTTAAGTTTTCGGCTTTTCCAACAATTTATTTTCAAAGTAAGAGTATATCGACAGTAGTTTAATTTAAAATATAACATATTAGGAGAGAGTGCGGGGGGGGGGGGGGGGGATGGGACACTTTTTACAAAAATAGGAAAATCAAATTTTTATGATACAAAAACAAAAATTTCAGTTTACAGAATACAAAATGAAACACCTTTCTAATGTCCTTGAACAATATAGAAACATAATATACAGAAACAATATTATAATTAAAGAATTTGTAAGTTTCAAAATGTGTCCCATACTTCCCCCACCAACAGGGAGGAATGGGAGAGCTATAAAAACAAAGTATAAGGTGCAAGTAGTCTATTGTCGGCTACATTACAGTATAACAAAGATTGTAGATTGATAATGTCGTGCCACAATATCAAATTCCAGAATCTTCATCACTGGAAGGAAAATTTAGGATTGTCTTCACAGATGGCATTAAAAAATGATCAGTTCAATTTATTTATATTTTGAAGTAAATGGATATACAGTAAAACCTCAAAATAACGGACATCTCGGGAACGCGGAAACTGTCCACTATTCGGAGGTGTCCGCAATTGGGGAAACCTCAGAGATTAAAAAATTGCTAAGAAATGCGCTATGTTTCATTAATTGACTTTTATGTGTCCTAAAACCTCTATTATATGATTAATCAGAAATTAAAATTACACTAGTGTGCAAAACTTAACCAACAGTCACAAAATGCTTATTTTTGAATACGTGAATGCTCAAAAGAAAATTCTATAAACAAAAAGTGTAGAAAATAGATACTACCCTAACAGCACAGCCCGTTGATGTGAATTCTCCTTGACACTACAAATGGTCACAAGAGTCACAGTCACTACAATGAACTGAAATGTGATATCTTTCATTCGTCGCATTCTTACATTCGCTTGGTCACTCTATTAAGAAGTTACTACGAGTGCTGCTTGGTGACGAGTCACTAGGTGACTTTACAATGAAGTTACATTGTGACTCTCATATGACCATCATTTTGAGACGCCATTGTAAAGTCCCCATGATAGTTGCTTTGCGACGAGTTCCCAAGTGACAGAAAATGAAATCATCTGGTAACTTTTCACAAAGAGTGCAATGGCGACTTCACAATAGAGACTGGGTCACCTGAAAGTCACCACGTGAATTCGGCAGTCGTTCATGGCAAACCTCCACTTCTTTAAGATCTACAGATTTTGCCACATATTGTTTTGAAAGAGATGTTGTGCCGAGATCAGAACTTTTCCAGCCACCTACTGTGGAAACCTTAAAATCGTGTAATCCGAGTTCTTTAATGACTGAACTTTTTCTGAATCAAGTGCCCACTGATAGGAATGTTTCTTGAACGAACTGAAGTAAACCAATTCAGAATTATAGAATCATTTTCAATGGAATTAGTCTTCCTCAATTTCACATTTTTTGTGTTCTTGTTAGATTTACTAATCCACAAAAAATTATCTCTTCTATGTTTTGTAAAATCTATCTCATCTATGTTTTACCTATTTTAAAATGCTCATTTCTCTTTCTCAGATACACTCACAATTTCATATTTTTCTTTTAAAGTTAATCGTTTTTTTTTAGGTCATTCTCGAAATGTTAATCACAAGCAAGAAACAAACAGTAATTGACATTGCGAAATAGCTTTTTTCCCCTGCTCTCGTCGCATTCTTGTCGCCTTTAATTCTTGCTGCCAAAAAATCACTACGCAATTCGCCCCCCTCCCCCTCCCAAAAAATAAATAAAATATAGTAGCTCTTCTCTTTGTTTTATAAAAGAGTAAAAATAAGTAAATAAAATCGTACGTTAAGTTTTCAGCGATTATTTTTCTTTTGATTAGATTATATGACGCCATGTGACGTCTCTAATTTCTCTCTTCTATTTCTTTTTCGGACGTGGGTAGTGTTGAATTGAGACATTTTTCTCCAGGAGTGATATCTGTGGCGCCTGGGGGAAATCGCACTTTTTGACCATTAAAAGCATAAAATCTTAAATCTCCCAGGGGGGACATGTCCCTCCCGGGACACCCCCTGAATTGAACACTGGACGTGGGAGGGGGGATTTTCCCCAGCCCACCCCCTACATTTATCTGTGATCACAAAATTTGTGACACATTGCCCTGATAAATTTAGAGGCTTTTTACTTTTTTTCCCATTTTTTTTTCTCGTTAAAAAATAATTTTTCATCCTTTATCTCCAAAATTACTGTCCGCTATTCGGAATGTCCGTTATTCAGAGGTTAAACATACAAAAATTTAGATTTTGGGAGTGGGAATTGGAAAACTGTCCGTTAAACAGAGGTGTCCGCTTTTCGGGAGTGTCCGTTATGGAGGTTTTACTGTATTATCAATTTTATAATTAATATATTAAACTCTAAAAATATTTGCAAAGTAGTAATTTACATTCATCTTATTAAAAAGAAGGAATTGGACTTGTCCCATTCCTCCCTTTGCTAGCATGTCCCATTCCTCCCCACTCCCTTCTTTCATGTTAAACTTCTTGTATACACAAACATGCTGCTTTTTAAGGCTTAGTTTAAATTATGGATAGCATGCAGTATAATGTTCCATAAATAGAGAAACTATTAAATCTACGCATAAACAAGTCATTAATATTCTGAAAGCATTAAAAGTACATGAAGCAAATTTACTTTTGATTCTTGAAATAATCTTTTTTCCTTATACAATTCCAAGCTTATGCAGATTAGCAAGTTTTTTAAACCGAAGATTGGGCTACCATTGCTTCATCTAGTGTGCGATTGATGAAATGTTTAGAATAATACTAAAAGAGAAAAACTTACTGTTCCATTCCTCCCACTGTCCCATTCCTCCCCACTCTCCCCTATTAAAGAAACAATGTTTTAAATAAAAACTTATCTCTTAATAAAATCTCTAAGAATTTGCCAAAAAATTTGTTTTTGAAGAGTGTCTAGAAAATAAACAAATGAACCAGCAGAAAAAAAAAACAATTATTCCAAACAGTTTATGGTAAGTCAACATTTAAGGATGTTAGTCAATCAGATTTCTTTCAGCCGTTTTTCAGAAGTCCACTTTGGGCTTATTCCTAAACTTAAAAAATTAGTGGACGACTACTGGTACGTAGCCCACTATAGGTCATATTGTATTACAGTAGTAACCCGACTTACGTCACACCGCATTTACGTCACCTGGCTTGCAAATTGATGAAATGTTTAGAATGATACAAAAAGAGAAAAACCTACTGTCCCATTCCACCCCACTCTCCCCTATTAAAGAACAATGTTTTAAATAAAAACTTATCTCTTAATAAAATCTCTAAGAATTTGCCAAAAAATTTGTTTTTGAAGACTATCTAGAAAATAAACAAATGAACCAGCAGAAAAAAAAATCAGTTATTCCAAACAGTTTATGGTAAGTCAACATTTAAGGATGTTAGTCAATCAGATTTCTTTCAGTCGTTTTTCAGAAGTGCACTTTGGGCTTGTTCCTAAACTTAAAAAAATTATTGGCCCACTACTGGTATGTAGCCCACTATAGGTCATATTGTATTACAATAGTACCCTGACTTACGTCACCCCGCATTTACGTCACCTGGCTTGAAAATTGATGAAATGTTTAGAATGATACAAAAAGAGAAAAACCTACTATCCCATTCCTCCCACTGTCCGATTCCACCCCACTCTCCCCTATTAAAGAAACAATGTTTTAAATAAAAACTTATCTCTTAATAAAATCTCTAAGAATTTGCCAAAAAATTTGTTTTTGAAGACTATCTAGAAAATAAACAAATGAAACAGCAGAAAAAAAAAACAATTATTCCAAACAGTTTATGGTAAGTCAACATTTAAGGATGTTAGTCAATCAGATTTCTTTCAGTCGTTTTTCAGAAGGCACTTTGGGCTTGTTCCTAAACTTGAAAAATTAGTGGCCCACTACTGGTACGTAGCCCACTACAGATCATTTTGTATTACAGTAGTACCCCGATTTACGTCACCCCGCATTTACATCATCTGGCTTGCAAAAGAAACTTTCCTTAATTAAGGGGGTCCGGGACACAAACATCTTCAAATTCTGCAAAAACATTTTATTTCATTAAAAATTTCCCTATGTTTTCCTGCTTAAAATGGAATTTAAGTCGTGTTTCTAAATGAATTAGAACAAAAAATATTAATTTTTTCGTTTTGGTTTGTTTTCAAAATCTAGCTTTCAAGCAATGGCTGTCATGGAAACGACTTCTTGTGAAAATGCGTTTTTCTTCATGATAGGTTTTTTCACCATTTCGCGTATTTAAATTCTTATAACTCGAGAACCGTTAAAGATACAGGGTTCAAACTTGGAACATATCTTTTTCAATTGTTTGATTTTCATTCAGCATATTTGAAAAAAGTATTTACTTTTGAAAATATGATTTTTTTTTTTAAAGTTGCACCTCTTTTTTTTAAATTTTTTCATTAAATATTTTTTAAAATGCTGAATCAGAGTTAAAACTTATATATTTCTGTTTATTTAAATGAAAAAAAATTGAAATTCTATAAGTAATATTTCGAATTATAATGATTTTAATTTACCCCACTTTTTTAATAAATTTTAAATTTTAAATTAAAAAAATTATGAGAAGTTTTATCATGTGATTTTGTTTACAAATGATAAGGTTAATATTAAAAAAAAATTTCAGAATTTTAACTCAATAAATAAAAATTATTTTAAAATGTGTCCCGAACCTCCTTAAGACGCACTTTTGACGAACTTTTTTGAAAAACTTTGGAAGAAATTTAACATCTTACATGCAGTCACAGTTATAAGAGATTCATGCAGTGAAGTTCAGCAAAAAACAATGAGAGATGCTTGGAAAAGACAGTGACCCTTTTCTTTTTCAGAGACTAAGAAAACATCTGAAAATTGTGATTCTGTATCTCTCTTAATTGATGAAATCTTCGAAGATGGAAGCGAGCTCAACTTAGATATGGATTCTGAAGATCTTGTTGAACTCATAAATTCCCCTGATCCGGAGTTAACCATAGACGAACTTATTGAATTAAACAAACAAAGCACAGTCGAAGAAATACCTAGAGATTTTGAGCCTATTGGAGAGGGATGGCGAACCTATAGCACGTAAGAAAACTTCTCTGGCATGCGAAAAAATATTAGTATAGATTATATTCAGTTTATGGAGAACAATCCATTTTACGTTTTTTAACAAAAAGTTTAGTTTTGTGTAACAGGTATATAATTTAATTTAAAATTATTCGTAAATTTTGAATGAATTAAGGTATTATAAATTTCAATGAAAGCGCTTTGTAACGTCATTTTCTTGCCAAGTCATTTAACATACAGTGTTTTCCAATTATTTCCAAAATTGCTTCTTTATGAAATTTCAAAGGTTTTTGAAAATTGAATTTTTAGCTATAGTTTGCATAGTAATATACTTAATTGACACGCTTCTATTTCGGATTAGGCTTTTATTTTATTTAGGTTTAGGGTTTTAAGTAATTTTGGGTTTTAATTTTGAAAATTGAATTTTAACTGTTACTGTAAATATATGTATCTATTGAACTTGTTTCTGCAACTAATAATGATCTCATTCGGAAGCATAGAATAAAAGAAAAACTCATTTATAGATTATTAACACAGAATTCTATGCGACATGGCTATATTATTGAGTAAATGCAGCATAATAAATAACTTAGGAATCGAAGTTACTGCAAGTGTAAAAATATTCAAGTAAAAATTATATAAAAAATAATTATTGGATTTTATCTAAGTTTGTATCTGGCACTTTAGAATGTTGGTACAGAATAAGTTTGAAATTTTTGGCACCCATACTCAAAAAAGTTCGCCATCCCTGGCCTAGGAGGAAAGGGGAAGATCATGGAGGTTGCAAAATGAACCGAAGGACTAAACCCTATTGAATCAGGTATGACGGTTCTTGAAATTACAGTGGAACCTCGATTATCCGAAGTAATTGGGACCGACCCTCTTTCGGAAAATCGAAGTTTTCGGATAATCGAGAATGCTTCAATTTTAAGCTTAAGGAGAAATATATGCACTATTTCTTATTATGGTAACAAGTGCTTAATATAAATAAAGCAATAGCAAAATGGAAACAAGAATAAATTACCTGAATTTTAATTTTGAAATTTAGTATCTTTTACATATTTCACAAGAATTTGAAACAATGTTTTGTTTGTCGCAGTTTCGATTGCCTTTGCTTTGAAGCTCTATCACGAAGTTTTTTAATGTTATCAGTTTACCAGTATCACAGTCTTTCTGCTGCTCCAGCCATGCCAGATCTTTTGCAAAACATTCAAAAGCTTCAGAATTGCTAATTTGTTCGTTCCATTCCGCAGCTTACGGGAACTCAAGTTAAATTCAAAGGAATTCTAAGAATAGGGAATCAAAAATATTTATATGCACTCCTGGTTCGGAAAGGACCGTTTGCACACAAGGAATATGATAGTTTAAAAAAAGCTTTCAAAATGAATTTTGCACACAAAAAATGTGATAATTAAAAAAAAAAAAAAAAAGAATTCAAAATTTGATTTCGGTTAATCGAGAGTTTCGGTTAAAAGAGTTTCGAATAAAAGAGGTTCTACTGTATTGATTTAGACGAGCAAAGTTTATCAACGACTAGAAAAAGCTTAGAAAACTCACTCTGCTGTTACAAAGAGCTTCTAAGAGAAAAAAAAAAATTGTCAGTTCAAATTTCATTGCAATAATTTTTCACATGCTCAAAGGCTCGAACGGGGAAGCTATAGAAGAACAATAAATTGCAAGTTAACAGGTTATTGATTTATATCAAATTCTTCTATTGCAAACGCATTTTTTTTTTACTAATGTTAAATGTATGAAACATAATCCCTAAATATAATAGAATATGTTCATTAGATTTAGTGGGAATTTTATTACTTATCTTTTTTACCCGACTGCCAAGAAGGGTTATGTACTTCGCGCGTATCTGTGTATGTGGCTTTCTTTATACCCTCGAAATACCCCCCAACGGCTGGATGGATTTTCATGAATGAGGTCTCTATCGATTTGTCTTAACCGTCCGATGGTTATAGACTAGGTTTTGCTTTTATAAATTCAAAATGACGGCCGTAAAATACAAAATGGCGGTAGAGACGAAAAACATTTTTTACGCTCCACACTGAGTGGCATATCATTGGACAGGTCTTTCAAAATGAAGAGGATGTTTCATTGACTGTTTTACAGTCAGAAGCTCCGTTTAGATATAACACAAGCTGGAAGTTGTATAGGTAGGATATCTAGCTTTAATGAAACTCTAACCTTCATAGACAACTATAGGCCTCATCAAACAGTATGTATAGATAGGAACTAACAATTAAACACAACTTAAAAGTCATCAATACAAGTAAATAAAAAAAAATAGGTAAGTAATATAAACAAGTAATATAAAAAAAAATATTTTAAGTCAATTCCTACTTAGGTTCAATAAGAGAATTTTTTTTCTCCCATTCTTCTTTCCTCTTGAGGGGCGGTTAAAATGCCATGATCAAGAAGAGGGCTCTCTCGATTATTGAAAATTAATTAATTAAATTTAATTAATGAATTAATATTTGAAAAAAACTGGATTAACATCAAGTGTCATCCACTACAAGTTAAAAAAAAATTATTTGAGCTTGATTGGATGAATAAGTATTTTATTAACGATTGAAAATTTGAACAAGTTATATATAGCGAGAGTGTGAACTAATAGTAGGAACTGAAAAAAAAATAGTTTCACATTGATGAGAAATAATTAATTAGCTCGCTTTTTACGCCGTCGGTTTTTTTGATTTTTTAAATTTAATTGTTTATTTGATTATCTAAATGTACCTCGACTTACGTCGCTAGTCTTGAAATGTATTGCTGACGTAAGCCGAGGTATTATTGTATTTCAAATTATTATTGTACTATGACCCCCTAAAGAAACATTGATAAATACACAAAATTTCAAATTTGTCACGACTTTAATGGAGAGTCATTAAAATAAATGAAGCATTAGATTCAACATATGAATAAAACAGTTCAACTTTATCATTTTTTCCTTTTTAATTCCACCTTTTCTTTTTTAAATCGAATAAATTTAACTGTGAGATCACGTATCATTTTGGTCAGCATTGAGCTCAATTTAATTTGATGAAACATTAAAATCATCCAAATTGTAAATTAATTGCAATGAATGAAGTATTAAAGTCGATTATCTGTTGGTTTAAAGAAGAATAAAAATCATTCAAACCGTAAATTGTTCCCGATTTCTGGTGATTTCAAAGTCATTAAACATTAAGTCCATTATCTGAATAGAATACTTTATTCAAAGTTTTTTTTTCCTTTTTGTTTCCAGGTTTTTCTTTTGGAATCGAATAAGTTTTAATAATGATTATTTATCATATCATGGTTGGTAATGAGCTCAATTTGGTCTAAGGAAGCATTAAAATTATCCAAATCGTAATGTATATATTAATTAGAGATGTATTAAAGGCGATTGTTTTAAGAAGACTGTGGTCGTTTAAAAGAATCTCTTTCATTTCCATAATAAAGATTTGAAATTTTGTGCAATTACACATTTCACCATAAGTATATAGAACACCTTAAAAGAAATTTCCAATCTTATTATAATTTTAAGATAATATAAATAATTATTTAACTTTAAAGTATTAGAAAGAAATTTGTTAAGGTAAAATATTTTATTTAGTTTAAAAAACACACAAAAACATTGAACGTAATGTTTAATTGTACTGATACGTAATAATATATAAATACCAATTGTATAAATACAATTTCACGTATATTTCTGAGAAATAAATAACATATAAACTGCAAAACTAACAAACGCAAAAGAAGTTACAGATATTCTAATGACGTGAATTCACGTCAGCAGTAATAATGTATCAGAGAAATTCGTATGGTTACCACAAATTGCGTCAAACTTGATTCGGGCAGATTCTTATTGTTTCAAGATAAATTCCGCAGTTCGTCCTTTTTATCCGTTTCATTTCTAATAAGTTGCATAAATCTTTAAAAACTTAATAAAAGCAAGTTTTAAACTTGCAATTGCATTAAAACTACAAACAAAAATTACGAATATACACATAAACTTATTTCATTTTTAAAGATTAAAACAACTAGGAGTAAAGAATAACAAACTCTTTTGAAGATAATTATACTTTAGTTTTCCTTTAGGGGACGCTGGACGTTTAATAAATTTCTTTTAATTTTCATAATAGAGATTTGAACTTTTGTGACAATATACATTTCACCATAAGTATAGGGAAAAACTTAAAAGAAATTTCCGATCTTATTATAATTTTAAGCTATTTTAAACTTCAAAATTTTAAAACTAAATTTTAAAATGCTCCTTGCGTCTTAATTTTTTAGATATTTCCTCGATTTTAGATTTTAATCACGTAAAACTTTATTACAAACAAATCTGTGGATCGATTTTTTAATCCTTTAAATAGTTAACTTTTTAGAGATATTGCTCTGAATTCCATATAGATTTTCAGCCAAAATTCTGCCTTATAATAAGTTAAAAATCAAATTTAATCGCCTTAAGGAAGTCAAATTTTAAAATGCATACACAGTTCCTTAAAGCAATATCCGGATTCTTACTTATCAGTTTCATGAATTTTGAATAAAAATTAAGTAGCAAGGAGAATTTCGAAAAAAAAAAGCCGAAATATGTATTGAGAAAAACAAATTTAAAGTACATTAAAAAGTCGAAAAAATGTTTGTGAACAAAATTAAAACATTTGTGTAACAACACAGCGTAAAACAATCGCATCTGTATTATAGGTGCAGATTTACGGTCGCCAGTCGCCACGGGGCGACTAAATTTTTTGCTGTAGCGACTAACTTTCAGTGTCTTAGTCGCCAAAGATCAATTTCGTGTTCCCAATCCCCGTCGCGGAATTTAGATTTTTTTTTCTTTTGCAAATAGAAAAGCACCTGCTCTGTTCACTGGCCGAGATCAAGTATGATCTTGATAAAAAGTCAGGGAATTTTTGTGATCTCAGTTACCGTCGTGAACGCTGCCCCTGTGATGTACTGCTTTCTTACCGAACATTATGTTCGAATATAATTCTGTGCATGTCCGCTCCACTACAAAGCTTAGCAGCTGCGAAGCTCGGCACATTAGCGCGCTAATGGTAAAGCTTCTCCTTTGGACACCAGCGAAAATATGCTCTTCTTCGAAGGTTTCGCCTGAAATCCAGAGTTGAAATAAATACTCCTTTACTGCAAATCAGCTCACGAGACAGTCCAAAGTTTTCAATGCGATGAAAATTATTTAAAGGCTTTGGATCATGGAGTCGCGAGGATAGAGGATTGCGAACTCTGAAGAAAAAAAGAACAAAAAGAAAAATAAACTCGCACGAAAAAATACTCAACGCGAGGTATATTCATGCTGTGTAAATGTTTTCTGCAAGTGCGAGATTTTCCTAGAAGGAATTTTTATCACGAATCCCTCTGTAATTTCCCTTATCACTATCTTATTCCATCTAGACCTAGCGTGTACAGTCCTATCCATCGGGTCGGGTTCGCGCTGCATTTTTTCGTTTTATATTTCACTTTTTTAATATCTAAGTTTCAAGAATTTTAGGATTAAATTAAATATACACATTTGTTGTAATCTGTGTTTTGTTGTACATGTGTATTTATTAATTAAATTATTTTTCATTTTGAATTCCTGAGTTTTTTTTTTTTTTGTTAAGATTTTTCCATATAAACGCTATTGTTTTATGAGTTTGTTTTACAATGTGGTCATTAGATTTTGGTTAGGAGCCAAAGTGGCGACTGGATTTTTGGGATTTAGGCGCCACTGGCTACTTAAAAAAATTTGAGAATCTGCACTTATAATCTGCATGCGGTTTTCAACGAATGACGTAGAACAAATTGGAGAATACTACAACACACAAAAAGAAATGTCGATTTTGGAGTCGATTTTTGCTCACATATAGGTCCACGGTTACCTTAAAGACGCACAAAAATGTGGACAGTGTTTTGGAAAGTAGAGTTGAGCTACTCTATTTTTTCATTTTCACAATGATTTTTTTTTTCCCGTAAGATAACTGAGATCAATATCAAACATTATACGTTTTTACTTTTTCGATTTTGATTGATTTTTTTTTTTTAATTATTATGGGTTTATTTTATTTTCAGAACCCATTCCAACTAGCCCCGGGAAAGTGTCCGCATATAAAAAACTGTAATCGAAATTGAAAAAGCTCAATATACATAAGGTTAGATATCAATTTAAGGTATCATATGCAAATAAATAAACTAAATAAATAAAAGTTAAAAATATTAAAATGCAAACGAGAAATTCGTAAAGAACACTCCCATTACTTTAACATTTGCTTGGGAGAGTGCGTTTCCCTGAGTAATGTAGGTTCTTAAGATCAAATAAATCTTACAGTTATAATAAAATGAACATTATATGAGGTTTACAAGCATTATTTTTTTTATTTAAATATTTTGCGATAATTTATACTTTGTATATATTACCACAAAAAAGAAACTAAAACACTTTCGGTCATGTTCTTGTTAACCTTTAACTGATGTTACCGGTCTCACAGACCGCTTCTTTTTTTCATTTTTATAGTTTAACTTGTAACTTTCAGTTTAACTACAAACACTACCGAAAATTTGTTTCGTTTTGAACTTTAGTACTATCACTAGAGACACTTGAATTGGTGAATTTTAATTAAAAGTTTAGTACAAAAACACCATCCTATGAGTTAATCGCGCTTTTTATTCATCTTTCGATGGAGTGGTCTCACAGACCGCTTCACGGTAGTTATGTGACAATTTATGTCACATCAGTTAAAGGTTATGATGAAAAAGTAGAAAGTTTAAGATATTCTCTCACAGAAGAAAAACAAATTTGCCAAAGGTGGATTTTCCAACTGAATATATAAAAGAAAACTTGTTAAGCCCTTTTTGTTGTATTTCAAATGTTGATGAAATTCGTATGAGATTTTATATGCCATTCCCTCCCTCCCCCCCCCCCCCCCCGAAAAATGCAATTTAACAAATTACAACGACCATTTGGAAAATGATTTTTTCAAAGACATTTAAGACAAAAAATCGCACGGAGTTTATCATACATTACGTACGCCATGGATTACATTTTTCGGTACTGTAAATTTTTAAACTTCTACGGAGCTGGTCATTCATTACGTACGCCATGTATTAAACATTAATATTCTTGAACCAATTTTAAATGAAATTTCATTTTTAAACTTCTAAACATCCCACAATATTACTTTTTATATCGTCGTATAGAGAAAAAAATGCATTTTTAATTGCAATTTGTTTGAAAGCTGTATCTCAATTTGTTTCCGAGTTATTAATTTTTTTTTTTTGTAATTTTTATTACTTTTTTGTCATAGTGGCAACAGAAGTATCCATCTCTGTTGAAAGTAAAGGGAAAATACAGATTACTGTATAGACCCATCAAAAAAGGAATAAAATGCGCATTCAACTAATAAAAAGCTTCAGATATGTTTTGATTTCCTACCCCCTGACAGAGGACAATAACCATTTTTCCAAATGGTTAAAAAAAAAAAAAAAAAAAAAAAAGTACAAATTTGTGCTTTTACAAGATATGTGCAGTAGCGATAAGACGGGCTCGATTTTTATACCAGTCTTTAGTCTAGGACTGAAAGTAAATAAATATATATATTTATTTATTTATTCACAAATTAAACAAGGAAAAAAACAACTGGCTATTTTAAAAACAAAAACGTAGTCCAAGTATTTTACAGTCCTTTAAAAATAAGTTTGGAAGGGAATTAAACAGTTATTGAGGAGATTGATTGATTTTCAACTTTTTGAACTTAAAGTGCTTGTGAAGCTCCAGACAATATTATCTACTTTCATATAATCCTTAACGAAAATTGATTGCAGACGACTTTGGAGATCTATCGGATCCCACCCGGATGTAAGTAAACAGCGCACACGTTAGGACATTCACCCACGCAACTCGAACCACATCATCGATTTTTTATTAAGTTTTTTTTTAAAATGTTCTTCGAACGATAGTAAATAACATGCAAAAAACTCGGAATTAAAATCTTCATTCCTATATCAGAAAAAAAGCTAAAAAATAACTTTTTTTCGGCCTTCTACAGGCAAATCCCTCATTAATAAAATGTACTACCGTATTTTATGGAAGATAAGCCGCACGCGTCGTAAGCGTTTCACTCCTCAAAATTGGTCTGAGTAAGCTTTAAAATATCGTAATCGCCGCGCCCGTCGTAAACGCCGTACCTGTGGGAACACTACTTTTGTCGACAGTGTCTCATTGACCTAACTTTAATCAAAGTGTTCTGAACTGTGTAGGGTGCCTCATTTTTAATAACTTAAGGTTCTAAAATTTTATTTAAACATTTAAATCAGGTTTTAAATATATTTATGTAATTTTTAAATTAAGGAGACGTCAATTGGATTTAAATTCATCCAGAGCGCGGGACGCAGACTTCTCTCCTTAGGCGCTCCACATTTTTATAATTGATCGGCGCAGCTTAGCGCTCTTTTTATGACGCTTTTTACGTCGCATTCCCTTTAGTGCTTTTTTAGTTTCTATTCGAAGTCCTCAAATTCTGAGTGGAAGAGTTGTAAATTTTCTTTGTCCACCTGTATGATTTGATAACATCGTCGTTAATGTCACAGTTTTCATTATCGGCAAAGTCAGAAAGTTTCACGTTGTTCAGCAGGGGACTTGAGTATAGTCTTAAGGAATTTTTACTTTATCCCAATTTCACGCTCACGAAAAAGAAAAAAAAAAATCGTAAACGCCGCACATGACAAAAAAATTAACTTTCAAACTCGTAAACGCCGCGGCGTTTCTTCCAAAAAGGTAATGTTTTTTCAAAAATAAATAAAAAAATTAAAACATATAAATGTTATAGTATGTACTTTCTTTTTCTTTTTTTCATTTCAGAAAATATACCTTATAGATTTCCTGTTTTATCCACTGTACACCAAAAACTAATCAGCACCAATACAAATTATATCAAAGAATCTGAATCTAAAGTCTTATTAAATTCCATGCATTAGTTCTTGAGATAAAGCGCCCATAATATTTGTGTCACATATAGACAGCCTCACAGACATTTTGTAAAAACATATTTTTCGGGAACACACACCCCTAAAATGCGTAAATCCATCGAAAACAGGAATTCGAAAATTTTCACGAATCCAATACTTGCTTTTTGTAAAGATAGAAGAAAGTAGAAAGTCTCAAAATAACGATAAAATGTCTAGAACGATTTTAATCCTTAAAAGTCTACTATTAATAATATTACGCAACCAGATATGTCAGATCACATGCTATCCTTGGCCATCTGAATCTTAACCTTGCTGAAGGTCGACCCTATTTAACTAAAACAACGCACGAGGCAGAGCAAGCTTCATGAACTTGCTAGTAGAATAACTGGCTTCGAAGCACGACTGAAGTTGACCTGAAGAAGAGTGTGTAATTTAGGCCATTTTCTTTTATTTTGACTTAATTTTGAGCCGGTAAATGACGAAATAAAAGTACGAGGAATTAATCATAAGTTTAGTTCATATGAGTAATAAAGGGTTATTAATGATAAGGATCAGAATTAGAGGCAAACAAGCACGCGTCGTTCGAGGAATATTTTCGGCATTTGCTCCAAATTTTGTCCTCTTCAAGAAAATCTGAAATGACGCTCTTGGCTGTTAAGTACACAATACTTTAACAGTACGCTAAACCTTACAACTAAACAATAAACAGGGGTGTAGTGGAGGGTATACGGAGGTATATATTCTGGATCCTATTAACCCGGGAGAACTCGCTGCATGAGATTTTCTCTCACAACCGTACTTTTTTAAGACTCTTATTTAAATCATTTTTCATTTTAATTAAAATTTCAAAATGTTTTACAATTATTTTACCTATTTTGTGAATAAAAGTACTAAGCCAACCAAAAAAAGTTGATATTATATTAATGTAAAGTAAAAGAAAAGCAATTGGGCATTCTCACTAGCGAGTTCTCCCGGGTTAAAAAAACCTGTCTCTTAAATAAAACTATAATGTCCAGTGTTGTAGTCGTAAAAAAAAGCAATGTATGTGCTACAGACAGAGGGTATACGCTATAGCTTTATTTGAGAAACATGGGGTATACAGAGCTTCTTAAAAAAAATTCAGAGGTGTACGGTGTATACCTCCGTATACTCCCCACTACACCTCTGATAGAGTATAATCTAGCCATGAATGTTCATGATTCTACCGTATAATCTCTGCCTATAGCATACATCCTCTGATTTTTTACAATTACATAATCTACTATTTTCCAATCATTTCGGCCTTTACTTTCTACAGAATTGGAGTATTTCAGTTGCCATCATTAGATAAATGACATTAAAAATTACAAAAAAATTAATATCTCAAAAATAAATTGAGATACAGTTTTCAAAGAAATTGCTTTTAAAAGTACTTTTTCCCCCTATACGATGGTGTAAAAATGGTAAATGTGCGATGCTTTAGAAGTTTAAAAAATTGTAGTAGAGATTATCAGTATTTAATTGTATAATGATACGGCTGGATTATGTAACGGAACGTTATTTTTAGGGACGGCACTTTAATTGTTGCCTGAAAGAAATAGCATATCGGGGGCTAACAAGTTCACTGTAATTACATGACTTTGGGAAAGTGCGTTGTGCAACCTTTGATGGAATATTTCCTTGATTACACGCAATTTGACATTTATTGAGGAATGTTTATAATTTACAAACCATTATCTCTCGGTAAATAAATAAATAGAAATGCTTAATTCATCTTTAAAAGTTAAAGTCAAACTATCTATTATTAAACCATTATCTCTCTTTTAAGTAATCAGCACAAACAGCGGATACACCCTCTATGTGTACGTGTTTTTTTTTTTTTTTTTTTTTTTTACGACAACACCACTGTCGTTAAAATTGGACTGCAATAATAAAATTGAAGAACTACAACAATTTCTGATAAATACCTTTAATTACTTGAAGTAATCTTAGCGACATAAGGTTTGTAAAACTCTAAGTGTGTGCAATCGAAAACTAATTTTTCAAATTTTTAATTTAACCTTCCAATCGAAAATTATTTCGGAAAAGTTTAACTGTAGTAGAATGAGAAAATCTACAATGTTAAATGAATTAGTTAAGAATAGCATTCTCTTAAAAATTGGGTTGCAATAATAAAATTCTAGACCTAGAGGAATTTCTTTATAAGTACATTTATTTACTTGAAGTAATCCTATGCAAACCCCCAAATTAGTATAAAAAAAAACTAATTTTTCAAATTCTCAGTTTGACCTCGGTATTCGGGAAACTGAAAACTCCGGTTGAATGAGAAGCTACATTGTTATATTAATTAATTACGAACAACATTCTCTTTAAAAAATTGCACTATGATAGCAACATTCTTCAACTAAAAAAAAAATTCTAGTAGATACCCTTTATTTACTTGAAATAATCCTTAAGATTTAAGACTATGTAAACTGCCAACACCTTATAACTTTGCAGAAGTCATTCTTCCTTGCATTCCGCTACAGTTCAGATTTCAAACATCCCTTTTTACCGCGTTTAATTACTAGATGCGTTTTCCTGCTTCACAGATTCTTCCGGCTTAGTTCCGACGGAGTGATTTCGTATTTCATTTTTATTTTTTAGTTTTAGCACTCGTGAATTGCGTTGAAACAGCTGATAGAATAACAGCTGTTATTAGCTGGCAGACGACAATTTTGTACAAGTGCGTTGTTTTGGTTTAGATATTGTGGAATTTTCATCGCTGTTTAATACCTATTGGATTACGTGTAGTGTATTTATAGTGTGTGCATGGTACTCATCGTGGGGATAATAAGGATTACATTTTCGGCATTTTTGTACGTAAGTATTTTAGCACTTCGTATAATATATTTTGAGTGCGTTTAGTGATCTTTTTAAGTTTGTTGACAATTTATTGAATCACATGACTCTGGGAGGAGGTTTGACTGTCACTCACGCAGTTACGTAATAATCGCGAACTGGCGAGAAAACTATTGTTTCTTTTTAGTATGGAATAACATTTATCTAGAAAATGGAGTAATCTTTATATGCTCCCATGGAATTTATCATAATAGTCTTATTTAATTGTTAAATATTTTAAATGTATTTTAAAAATAGCACCTGAATCAAGAAATATTCTTCTATTATTTTCGAATTCATGAAATTCTTCTGTTTATATTTTTATTAAAGTTTTGAAAGACAAATATAGTTTTTTTTTGTTATCTTAAATTTATCAAAATGACAATGTAAAATTAAATAACTGCTTTTATTCAGTCACATCTAACAACGTGCAGTAATTGAAGTAATGGGTTATTTTGACTGATGTTGTACAAATATTACCGTTTTTTACGTAACATTTATTCTATTAAATTTGGCTTATAGTATGGGTATGATAATTATATTACTATGGTGCGAAATAGGATTTCATGTTTGGAAAAATTATTTTTGTTTCGTATCATCAATTGCCAAACGACAATGTGCAAACAGGGGCGGACTGACATAGTTTGGCCTACCCCGCTAGACTTATGCATTTGCCCACCAATCGACAACTCGTTGTGAAAAAGTTTGAATACTGACTATCAACATGCCCTATTGTTCTGACTCTATGAATATGACTTAGCATCAATTCGAGACGCATTAGCATCTTTGTAATCGTTTATTTTCAATTGGTAGCAATTTTATCTTGAGAAAAAAAATTTTGGTACAGGGGGGGGGGGGGACTTTTGTTAAATAAAATGATGAAAATTAACAGCCTCAATTCTTTACAAAATGATACATATTTTAAATTGTTATTAGAGTACACTAAAGAAAATAAGTTAAAACTGGTGTGAATGACTAAGAACAAAAAATCGTCTTAAAACACCATCAAAAATTTGTAAATGCGCTAGGCCTTTCGAAAGATCTGAGTCTTTCTTCGTCAGGCGCAAAGAAGACGTCCTTCTACAATGAAAGGACGTCTTTTGAGCATTTTGAGTCTTGCTGCTGCTTTCATTGTAGAAGGACATCTTCTTTGCGCCTGACGAAGAAAGACACAGATCTTTCAAAAGGCCTAGCGCATTTACAAATTTTTAATGGTGTTTTAAGAAGATTTTTTTTTCTTAGAGTACACTAGCCTGCGAAAGTTGGTTATGTCATGGATTTTAGCTTTTGATAACTGACTCTTATGTATTCTGTTCCGCTGAATCCGAAATTGACCTTCATTTTTTACCATCACGTAAAGATGTTTTGCAAATCGTAAATTTTAAAGTTAAAGAAAGAAAAAATAGCGAAAATTTGATACTATAAAATAGATGCGATTGCTGTGTTTTTAATTTTTGATAATTGATTTTTATGTATTTTTTGCCGCTGAATCCGAAAATGACCTTCATTTTTAACCATCACGTCAAGATTTTTCGCAAATTGTAAATATCAAAGTTAAAATTGAACCTCCTCCCCCACCTCACCGGACTCCTCAGCTGTTTAGCTGTAATAATCCCATTATATGCTAAAAAATTGAATAAATTATTGAATAAAATAAAATAAAATAAAGTTTTACATCTGTTTTAAAATATCACATTTTCGCTATATTTTAACTTTGACATTTACGATTTCCAAAAAAATTCTAATCTGATTGTTAAAAATGAAGGTTATTTTCAGATTAAGTGGTAAAATGTAAATAAAAATCAATTATCAAAAGTTAAAAAACACAGCCACCTCCTCTATTTTATAGTAACCAATTTTTGTTATTTTTTAACTTTGAGAATTTATGATTTGCGAAAAATCCTGACATGATGGTTAAAAATCAAGGTAATTTTCGGATATAGTGCTAAAAATACATAAAAGTTAAAAAACAAAACCATCGCAGTCTTGTGTTAGTTATGTAATCTAAATTTTTTTCTTAAACGACGTGACGGTAATCTATCCGAAATTTTTTGTGTTATCCTGTAAAATATGTATAAAGGGTAACCACCGAAAATCATAATATTAGATTGTCATCGCATTTTTGTCAATATGTAAAATTTAATCCCGATCGGATATTTGAAAGCGGGTTAAAGTTCGGGTACAAATTTTGAACTGTAAAAACATACGTACGATCCTTGAAGTTAAATAAAAACTTATAACAATAACATAATTTTTGTTAAAAGAAATCATGAAAAGAAACAGTCTCAAATTCTTACAAAATAAATCATATGTTAAAATACAATTACTTTAGCCAATCTGAAACTTAATAAAAGTTAACTCAATCGTAATACTTGTACGATTTTTTTTAAAGTGCCGATACACATGAAATAAGTTCTTCGAATACTTTAAGCACTTGATATATGACCCCTCAAAGCATGGCTGAACTCATTTGTTTTCAGATGCAGAAAAGTGGTATAAGTCATGCATTTTTAAAGTTTCATAACTCAGTCAATTTTAGTGTTATATGAACGGGACTTTTTTTGTCTTACTTCTCAGTGCAATAGGAAAATTTTACTAAATATAACTTATAGGAACAGGGGACCGTATAAAAATTTAAATTTCGTATTTTTTAAGAAATGCTTTTATTAACCCAAATCGCTTTTAAAATATTTCTTTACCTCATTTAATTTTTTTTTTGTAATTGGAACTATATGTCTATGACTAATGGTTTAGGAATTAGCCATTAGGCATCGTTGAGAGTGGCCCGAAAAAAACCTTTTTTCGATTTTCGATGATGGGTAGTGCGGAAAAGTTGCCATTTGTGGCACTAAGTTTACACAAAAAATTTGAGATTTTTCGGACAATTCTTTCATTTGCAGCAAATGGCTTGAAGTTTCGCTCAAATTCGATGCGTTCAGAGTCACATATTTGAATGTCGGACCACAGCATGTCTTGACAGCAATTCTGGAAGGAGAGGAGAATGTGGAGTAGAAACCAATGAAAACACAATCAGTCATCATGAGGATGAGGCAGGAAATAGGAGATGGGAGTAACTGCGAGATGAGATGTTAATTATTTTTCTGCTCTAAAATACATCTATAGTTAGAAGATTCAAAAAGTGGGAACTTTGAAGCAGGCAGTTCGTCTGAATCAGAATTTGAACCAGCGTCTTCAACAGCTGACACTCACAAACGCATATCTCTTTCTCACACAGCGTTCGCCCGATTTAGAACTGGTATATCATGTAGGTAAATTGCGTTAAGAGCTTCATCTGTGCATCAGGATGTATTGTGACAACCAGGAATAAGGATCTCGTCATCGATAAAGACTTGGTCAGGAGACAGAAAAAGAAACTTGGAAAGAAGATGCTGGAGGAGGAATATCTTGGAGAATTGAAAAATCACAACCATATTTTTTGATGGTAGAAATAATAACAAGATCTTCATAGAAAAAAGGGAACAAGCGGCACCGTCGAGAGAAATACGAAGCACATAATCACTAATCGAATGGCTTGCGAAAATGTACGTGTCCATTTCTATGAGCCTATTCTTGTTTTATGGACATCAGAAATGCAAAAGGCTGAAAATTTGAGTTCTCTATTAATCTAGCTCCGTTTCAGTTGGTAAAAGTCTTAGGTCAAGTGCTTCTACCATCTAGTTTAGACAATTGATGTCGCTGTCAGAGTGGAAGCTCGTTCGTATGAAGAATACATATCAAATGTTGCAGTCCTCTTCTTGATTTTTTTCCAAAGCAGACTTTATTCTGGCTTAGAAAATTATAGAATGATTTTGCTATTTTTCCGCAGTGACCGGAAGGTGGTGTCAAATGACTCAAATATTCGGAACCATGTTCAGACAACATGGTGATATTTGTTTCATCTTTCTGTCGACGGTGTTGCTAGACCCCATTTTTTCTATGAAGATCGTTTTATTTTTTCTACTATTAAAGAAGATGCTTTAAAGTTTTCTTCCTCCAAGAACTCCCTCCTCCTGTATCTTCTTTCCAAGTTTTTTTTCTGCCTTCTGACCAAGTCTTTATCGATGACGAGATCCTTATTCCGCGTTGTTAAAATTCCTGCACTTTTAGCAAACTTATACGCGAAAAAGCTATAAAAGTCACCTAATTCAAAATGCACATAACTATTAAATAATGCATAATCAGAACTTATTTAAACATTTCGTATACTAAACACGACATTTCAAGTAAATTCAGCTAAAATAACTTAAATTTAATATTTTTTTTAATGTTTGCTAAAAAAGTTCAAAAATCAGCATTTCAGAAAAACTTCAAGCCATTTGAGGCAAATAAAGGAATCATCCGAAAAATCTCAATTTTTTTATGTGAACTTAGTGCCACTAGTGGCAAATTTTCCGCACTACCCATCATTGAAAATCGAAAAAAATTATTTTTCGGTCCACCCTAGTGGACACCTTGTATAAAGAGGGGCTTTCTTTATTTGGATTAAAAAAATTCATGTAAATATATGAAAGCAACTTTAATTTTTTTATATAACGTCCAGAAAACCAATCATATGCAAAAACATGAATGCAATATGGCCGGAATTCTGGTCGAGAATAATTTTGAATATGATGTAACGGTATTAACATTCTAATCATCATGAATTATGCTTTTCATAATTCATGAACCGTCATATAAAGCACACGCCGCTGACAGTCCAGATAATGGCTCCTCTAAAACATGGACCTTAATTGATTTTAACAGCTGGTACGAATTAAAGTGACCCAGATTGCTAGATCTGTATTGATCAGGCAGGGAGTGTAAAGAAAAATCGTTGGACTCGGCTATATTTAATGACATGCTAATCACTGCTCAAACATAAATAATTTGTTTAGTATATTTGATTGAGGCAAAATTTGGGAACAAAAATTAGTCATTGTTCAAAAATTAAACCCTTTTAAATTATCCAATGAACTAAGTATAAAGGGCAAAGTTTTTCTTAATGAGTGTTTTAAAGTACTACAAGAAAACACTTATGAAGGGCCATTCCATGTTACGTGTGTGACATTTTGAACACAAAAATTTCTAATTATTCAAGGATTTTTCAATATATTTCTTATTTAAAAAACTTATTTCTTATTTAACAAAAGTTCTTTTAAAAATATATACTTTACCATATTCTTTTTTATGCAGAAACCTATAATTTTGATATAATAGTTATTTTTTAAATAGCTTTTTAAAAACGTTTCGTGTGTGACTTAGAAAAAAAAGCAAATTTTGAGTAATGAAATTAAATGATATATTTCTGTGAGTTTTATTTCCACACATTTAAATTAAAAAATATGGCAATAACTTATTTACCATACCACCAAAAATCACAATTAAAATTAAAATTTAATAAATAATTGAATAAATGAAAATTAAAGCCTGCGTTACGTGTGTGACTCTCTGCACGGAATTGCCCTGAAAAGGAATTACAGTGAAACCTCCCTGTGCGACCACCTCCCTGATCGACCATTTTTTCATGGAACGAAATTTATTCCCATAAGCTCAATACTAATTTTGCCTCCATTTAGAGACCACCCCAGTTGAATTCCCTCCATGAGCGACTATTTCTTTGAAGAAAATGAAACAAATTCCGTTTTTTCCTGGTCGCTTGAAGAAAATTTTTCAGAAAAATAATTCCGGAGAGCGTATTATTCATCAAATTTCTAAACTAAGTTTTGAATTTTTCTTTATTCCGGTAACTTTTAAGTGTTTAAACCCCTTTGTGCCTTTCAAGGCAATGAATTTAACTCTGATGACAAATTAAGAATGACGGTCAATAAACTCCTCTGCCCTATTCTGTCAGGAAACTCCCAAAGAAATAGTTAAATTAATGAAATAAGCATTATTTGTTTCCGTCCAAAAAAATGGTATTTATTTACTGAACTTCGAAAAGAATTGGAAGCAAAAGTTATAAAAGTTAAAACCGTAAAATCAAAGAAAACATCAATGTATTCATTTTTTTAACTCTGCAGTAATTAATTTATGTAAATAAATTTTAGTAACATTAATTGTTACCTTTTTTTCAACAATTAAAACCTGGATTTAATCATGACCTCCATTAAGAGACCACCTCTCGGTGCGACCAATTTTTATTGGAACGGAATGTGGTCGCTTTAGGGAGGTTTTACTGTATTCTTTTTTTTTACACTCACTTATTTAAATCAACCTGTTTTTTGTATGTAAAAATGGAATTTTGTAATCTACTTTTAACGCACTTTCTGATACGGTAGAATTATAAAAATTACGTTCGGAGGTGTGTTTCCGATCACAATACCAAATTTTTGGAACTGGATTATAAAATAATACATTAATTATAAGACATTTTTTTAGACGTACAGTAGGATCTCTTTTATCCGAAACTCTTTTAACCGAAACTCTCGGTTAACCGAAATCTATTTTTAAAACTTTTTTACTATCAAACTACGAGGGCTGTGTGATATGTACCTGGCCTTGACAAGAAAAATGCATTTTTATATCTAAAATGGGATTTATTTTTCAACATAATCTCATTTTAGTTCAATACACTTAGCCCAACGCTTTTCTATTTTTTGTATCCCCTCCAAAAAATACGATTTCTCAAACCCTTCAAGATAGGCGTTTGTTTCAGCAATAACCTCATCGTTAGAGTCAAATTTTTTTCCACCGAACCATTTTATCATATTTGGAAATAGAAAATAATCGCTAGGGGCTAACTCTGGCGAATATGGTGGATGCGGCAGCAGTTCGTATCCTAATTCATGCAATTTTGCATGGCGACGACACAGGTGTGCACGCGTGCATTGTCTTGATGAAAGAGAATTTTCTTCTTCGACAAATGCGGACGTTTTTCTTTCATAACATGGTCGAAACGAGCCAATAGCCTGGCATAGTATCCTCCATTTATCGTTTTGCCCTTTTCAAGGTAATCGACGAGAATTATGCCGCGTGCATCCCAAAACACTGTACCCATGACTTTGTTCGCGGATAAAATCGCCTTTTGACGCAGGTTGTCCACGAAAAACCCACTGTTTGGACTGTTCTTAGTCTCTGGCGTACTGTGATGAACCCATGTTTCGTCAACTGTTATGAACCGCGCCAAAAATCAATTGGATTGTGCTTTAATTTCGCCAGACATTCTTTTGAAATTGACACACGAGTGTGTTTAATGTCAATAGTGAGCAATCGCGGCACCCATCTTGCCGAAAGCTTTTTCATATCCAAATGAGTTGTTAAAATATTTTGCACCTGATCAATTGAGATGCCCATAGTCACAGCAATCTCGCCTGCTTTCACTCTCCGATCATTTATCAAAATATCGTGGATTTTTTCGATCATGTCTGATGCCATAACCTCAGTTGGACGACCTGGACGTTCTTCATCAAAAATGCTTGTACGGCCGCGTTTGAACTCAGCTGTCCAATATTTTATGGTTGATAACGAAGGAGCAGAGTCCCCATAAACTTCGCTGAGTTCCACTTTAATCTCGTCATTAGTTTTCTTTTTCAAAAACAGGTATTTTATCACTGCTCGATATTCAATTTTTTCCATTGTTGAAATATCACAAACGTTGTTCTATTGAAATGGCTACCACTCACAAACGTAGCGACTTGGCGATTAGCCAAGTTTGTTGTGAAAGGTCACCATTGCGAAATAAATCATTTTTTAAACTCTAGTAGCACCATCTCCGCCCGAGGCCAGGTACTTATCATACAGCCCTCGTATCAAATCCCTTGTGTACAAAATAGATTTTAAAAGATTTTTTTTCTTTGTTTAACTATCATATTCCTTGTGTGCAAATGGTCCTTTCCGAACTACGAGTACATATAAATACTTTCGATCCCTTTCTTTGAGTTCCTTTGAATTTAACTTGAGCTCCTGTAAGCTGCGGAGTGGAACGAAGAAAACGAACAAATTAGCGATTCTGAAGCTTTTGAATATTTTGAAAAATATTTTCAATGGCTGGAGCAGCAGAAAGACTGTGATACTGGTGAACTAATAATATTAAAAAACCCGGTGATAGAGCTTGAAAGTAAAAGACAATCGAAACTGCCGCAAACAAAACATTTTTTCCAAACCCTTGTGATATATGTAAAAAGTACTTAATTTCAAAATTAAAATTAAGGTAATTTATTCTTGTTTCTGTTTTGCTATTGCTTTATTTTTATTAAACACTTGTTATCATAATAAGAAATATTGCATATATTTCTATTTAATCTTAAAATTGAAGCATTGTCGATTAACCGAAAACTTCGATTTTCCGAAAGAGGGTCGGTCCCAATTGCTTCGGATAATCGAGGTTCTACTGTATTTCAACTTATCCAACAACGTGTTAGCGCTAAATTTCTTTTTCCTCACAGTTCATTGTTTATTCATATCTCAGTTATAAAAGCAAAACATGGGTAAGGGAAAATTGGCTTATCTGGTATTTATATTTTTGTATCCGTGGTCTGTCTGATATCCATCATCAGGGTAATATCATCAGTAACTTCTAGTCATTTCCCGTTCTAATCCATTGCTAATGGTATAATATTCCGTGTTATTTTAAAGCACACGTGGTTATTTTGTGACTTGTAAAAAGTATGTAGATTGAACTTTTTAAGAAAGAAAAGGAATTTAATTAGTTACACTTGCAGCATAAAAATCGGCGCATCTCTCCTTTTGAGAGTCTGGAATACAAGTAATTGTAAAAAACATATATTATACATTATTGAAGATAAAAACAGGAAATTAGTATCATTAATCTTAATATTACATTATTTATATTTATAGTCACTTTAAAACAGTTTATTGGTTGTTCAAATGTCTTAGTTTCTTGGATATGTGATGAAAAGTTTATACAAAATATTTATTTAGAATCGTAAACTTCCTTGTTTCGAATAACAACTTTTTTCATAATTGCTTTTATGAATCACGTTGACAGATGAAAAAGCAATTTACTGAGTTTGATTTATTTCATAGCCTTCATTTGGAGATTACATTTCGTAATGTCTGTCAACATTTTTCTGATGCCACAGGTTATAAATCGCCAAATATTCTCTATAACTTGTAGAATTTTATACGAGTTAAAACAATAGTTGATTTAATGATGTGCCAAGAAATTCTCGCCAAAATAGGCCAAATGGCTGTGAAATCGTGCAACAATGAACCATTTTAAAGGCTAAAATTTAGAGAATAAAAAAAAAGAGTGCAATAGTAATAAAAATACGCTTTTATGAATTAATAGTTTAATATTAATTTATGATTTTACGTTGAGAAATCAATTTAGATATTCCCAAAAAGATAGTTTAAGTACTGTTTCATATTTTTCTTTCCTGTTGTCCTATCTTAACCCTTTATGTATTGAATTATCAATTCATGAAAATTCATCTTCTAAAGTATTTTTCGTGAATTTTTGAAACTACATTAGAAGATTTGCACAATCATTTTATAAATTTTAGAAGGATTTTTGAAGGATTAAATTTGAATTTATAGGGATTTTGTGTAATATTTATAACCCCACTCACATCTTTTATTTTAAATAATTTTCTTAGTATTTTGCAGAATTAGGAAATGTACAATAAAATGTCCTTACAATAGAAATATTTCCGGATTGAAAAATCTCCCTCCCCTGCACCCTACAACCCTACAACGCCAAGAAAGAGGAAATGATGCAAATGCAAAAGAAATCATCCTTTTAAAAATATTTTTGTTTTCTGTAACCCATAATGCTTTTGGAACAAGATAAAGTAATGCATCTACAACTCGATCTAAACTGTATTACTACTAATCGGTGTATTAAATGAATTTTAGAGCAACATATTTTAATGGTACTTAAAAGTACCATCAGTAGATAAAGGGTTAAAAAAAAGAAACAAAGCACAAATTATATATTTTTAAATAAATTTTCTTGCTTGCACTTTTTTAAGAAGCTTTAATAAGTGTGAATTTTTACTTTCTTCTTTCTAAATAAGAAATTATTGTAATCTAAGATTTTTTCGACTTCAGGTTTTCGACAGATTTACACGTTTTAAAGGTCAGAGATCCCGAAAAACATATTTTGTCTGTCCATGTGTCTGCTTTGTACTATCAAAAAGCATAGAATTGTTAAAAAGCCAAGTAATTATCCTTTTTCGCAGTCAGAATATTTTCAATGATTCAGCCTCTCAATAATATACTCAAAAATTTGGAAAGAGATGCTCTGCAGAATAAGAAATAATAGTAGAGGTTGATTCACCTACACAAATATCCATTTTTATTTTATTTTATGATTGTACTTGTTTTTCTCCATACATGCGGTCTCGTGATTTTATTTACCAATTTCTTGTTTTAAAAATTTTTGTGAAAATATTTGTATCAACAAAGATCTTGAGAATGTCACCGTTTGAGCGATGTAGCATACGTCGATCTAAATAAAGGTATTTATATGCCTTTACAGGGTATTTTATATCACTTTTAGCAATTTTTAGTTTATTTTGGATTACCAAAGTAGTTTATTTAATGTGTTTTAGATTTCTTGGATTATGATTAATATTTAGCGCGACTTACACTCTAAATAAAAAGGAGTGACTATTCACTCCGGAGGAGTGAATAGTCACTCTATCGCAGAGTCAAAATATGCCCAACCTCTTTAGAGTGACTATTCACTCTGAGCAAAAGTGAAATTTTTGACTCTCTGAAAGAGTGAATAGTCACTCCTGGAAAGTGAATATTCACTCTAAACAGGGGTGGATAATCACTTTTTCGGAGGAGTGACTATTCACTCTTGCTAAAGGAGTGCGGTTTTTCACCCCTGGTAGGAGTGAATAGTCACTCTTTCATAAAAGTGAATGTTCATTTTTTAATGTAGTCGGGTTAATTTTTTTTTCGCTTCTATGGTCATTTTAAAAGAATCACATCTTTTACAGCATGCAATGAAAATAGATACAAGCGTAGTAAAGATTGGAATAAAATACTTTATTAGCAATATTTATTTAATTCATGGTTTGTAACACTAATTGAACTTTTAGGGAAAAATTCAGTTAAAGTTACATACGAATTTAAATTAGATTACTAATAGTAATAAACTAAAATATTTTATTCCAATCTTATCCTTTGTGTTTGCTTTTATTGCATGCCCTATAAAGATATTACTTTTAAAGTTTTATTAATAACTTTTTAATCAGCGGATGTTATATGTTTAATAATGTTTGATTTGATTTTAATTTTTGTTTTAAATATAAAACTGTACTTTTTCTTTAAATTATTGCTATTTTTGCAAAGTCCTATTGTTCTAAAATATTTTTAATTTTTCCATTTAAAAAACAAAACTTATAAACTCATGTTTTTTATAAATAAGTTCTAAGCATGATTTAAATATTAAGAATGTATATATATATATATATATATATATTATCCGCTGTCATTTGCTTTTGTTTTATTTAATATGAACTTGGAGTCTAAAGTTAAACTTTTAAGTTCTCTGGAATATGTATATATTTTTCTTTTAAACATATTCCTTAACTTAATCATGATTTCTAATTTTCGTCCGTCATTGCTGAAAAATGAAATTAATACAATACTTATTAATGAAATGACGCGATAAGCCATGTTTAATTTAATTTTTTTATTCGCGTAGATATTGTATTTTGTGAATATGAGCAAAATAGATTTTATATGTTTTATAGGAAAAGATTGACCTCGGAAATAGAAACAAGTTGGAAATTGCTCGTCAAACGTAGCAAATGAGGTGCGTTCGTACTATAACTAATTTTATAAATATTTTTTGCACCGCATATTGTGCTGAATGTATATTTTGGTGAACTTTATAAGTGCATATCAATTTCATTCTGTTCAAAAGACTGTAACATTAAAATGCACTTGAAATAATTTTTTCCCATTGACCTTAAAGTTAACGGAAAGCTTTTGACTCCCTGTAATTAAACTGTACATCCGATTGTCATAAAATTTGAAACGACTCGACAAAATTTTGTAACAATTAAATAGGGTAGATGTGCCAGTAATGGACACTCTTAAGGAATTTCTTTTAAAATTATTTTTTTTATTAATAGTTATAATTATTACATTCCAGTTTTTTCAATATTATATTAATCTATCAAGAATATTTAACCATTCTTATAGTCTCATTTCCCAATGTGAATCGAAATTTAATTTTAAATAACAGAAATATACCAAAACACCCAAATGTCCAGTAATGGACACCCTCTGGCCCAGTAACGGACACCCCATAAAAAGTAATAAATATAATTGTTTTTATGACTGTATTTAGAACCAGAATTTAATGAAAACATACTAATGAAACAAAATGGTTATTTTGAAATAAATTTAACAATAAGGATACCAGTAATTATTTTAGATGGATAGTTTAAAATACTAAATATCAGGCAATTACAGCTATTAAATTATTGAAACAGTGGAGGATTTAAAAGGTAATAATAATAAAAAAAAGTTTTGGAATGTTACTGATGTTTAGTTTTGTCTCGCTATTTTTAAAAGTTAATCTTCCAGAGACTACTTGATACATCATTTATAATAATTAATATTGCAAATATGGAAGAAATGATATTCTGAGTTGAATATTTTAAATGCTAAGTAAAATAATTTCAAAATAAAACTGTAGAACTGATGTTTGGGGCCACTGATCTGCAGATTTACCAGTTTCATGAATATTGCCTATAAATTAAGGAATATTACTTTTTTTCCCCTTCTTTTTTTTTCAGATAAGAATAACCAAACATTTAACACAGAAAATAGATTTTCAATAGCTTCTGTAACTTAATTGCTTTTATTTAAAAGGAGAGGTATTAAGCCCTATGAGCCCGTCTTTGGCTGTGCTCTTAAACAATATTTTCTACTACCTAGCTGGTTTGATTGCCAGATTTTAAAATAGCAAAGTATATATACATAAAAAAAGAATAAAATATTGAAATTTCATTAATCACATAAACTAACTTAAAAGCAGCTATTTAAAAAGTTTTGGTGGAAAATGACTAATTAACCATTCTAGTAATAGACACCCTCTCTTAAAACCTTAAAAATAAATGAAATTTCGTAAATGACCGTTAGTATATAAAAGTCTAAGTTTTCTATTGCTACTCAAACAAAAGCATTCAAATTTTGCAAGAAAATAAATAATATATAAATTAATTAAACGAAGCCAGCTCTTAGCCTTTTCATTAAGATTTTCACAGAAAAACAGCAAAACTTTGAAACATTATTTTCTACTTCCTAATTGGTTTGATTAAAAGTGTCAACAATAACCCAGTTTTATAAAACATGCAAGGGGAAATTATAAAAAAATTAATTAAAGTTAAATATTTATTACTTATTTTTTTATGAACCAAAAACATCAAAGGGTGACCATTACTGGCACATCTGCCCTATTTAAAATTTCAGACCATTCGGAAGGCTGTAACAACATTAAAATGCACTTGCAATAATTTTTCCCATTGGCCGTAATGTAACAGAAAAATTTGACTCCCAAAATTAAACTATACATCCGATTTTCATAAAATTTGAAATGACGCGACAGAATTATACAACAATTATATATGTTAAATTTCAAACGATTCGGTTGGGTAGTTTTTGCGCTGTTATATGCGGGCGGACGGACAGACAGACGGACTGAACGACGACTATAGGTGCTACGTATTTATATAACTACGAACGCACCTAAAAAGCGATTTTTATTTTTTTATATCATTAAATAGTTTAAACTTTTGTCTTTCCAACGATGTGTCACACATGTTTATATATATATAAAATAAGTGTTGAAATTATTCATTCTTTCTAAGAGTACTTCACAGCTTAATGGCAATAAATCTTTAATCGACTTTTTCTCAAAACTTGGATTTTTCATGTTTATGTTCCTTTTTTAGGTGCGTTCGTAATTATATAAATACGTAGCCCCTATATTCGTCGTTTAGTCTGTCTGTCAGTGTTGATTTCAGGGGGTGGCCCGGAGGGGGGGGGGCATTTCCCCTGCGGAAGATTTGAGATTTTGTGTTTTCAATGGTCAAAAAGTGCAATTCTCCCCCTCGGAACTCTATAATGTCCCCCCCCCCTCCGGAACCACAGAAATCCCTCCCGGAGATAAGGGTCTGAATTCAACACCCGCATATAACAGAGCAAAAACTACCCAACCGAATGGTCTGAAATTTTAAATATATAATTGTTGCAATATTTTGTCGAGTCATTTCAAATTTCATAAAAATCGGATGTATAGTTTAATTACAGGGACAGTCAAAAGTTTTTCGTTACATTACGGCCAATGGGAACAAATTATTGCAAGTACATTTTAATGATGTTACAGCTTTCCGAATGATCTAAATTTTTAAATATATATTTGTTGCAAAATTTTGTAGACTCATTTCAAATTTCAGGAAAATCGGATGCATAGTTTAATTACAAGGACAGTCAAAAGTTTTCCGTTACATGACGGCCAATGGGGAAAAAAAATATTTTAAGTGCATTTTAATGATGTTACAGCCTTTCAGAACAGAATGAAATGGATATGCACTTATGTATTGCACTAAAATATACATTCATTACAATATGCGGTGCAAAAAATATTTCTAAAACTAGTTATAGTACGAACGCACCTCATTTGCCACGTTTGGTGAGCAATTTCCAACTTGTTTCAATATCTATTAAACATAAGAACTCAGATTTTTTTTAATACTTATACTATGTTATATTGTATACACAGGGATTTAATGATTTGTTGAGAATTATTTATTTTAGGCAGTAAAATCTTACCAAAAAGTGCTAATTTAAAAATGACTTTCAATAAATAATTAATAATTAATTTTGAATTTTACTTAGAACGAAAATGGTCTGTTAAAATACGTAAAACATGTTATTCAAACTACTCTAAAAAATCTAGACCTCTATCTTTCACCATTTCTGAGAAAAATGTACATAAAGTTGGTGAATTTAACATGGCGGAGATACGGCTTTCCCGGTCCTCTTAAAACAATTACATTTCAGTCCGCTACATGAAGAAATCTCACAATCACTTTAGAACGAAAATGGTCTGTTAAAAAACGTAAAGCATGTTATTCAAACTACTCTAAAAAATCTAGACCTCTGTCTTTCACCATTTCTGAGAAAAAGGTACATAAAGTTGGTGAATTTAACATGGCGGAGATACGGCTTTCCCGGTCCCCTTAAAACAATTACATTTCAGATCGCTACATGAAGAAATCTCACAATCACTTATGAATACTCCACGATCAATCTTTTGCTATACAAACATACAACTATTTAGCTCATAATCTGGACATTCCACATATCTACACGGATAAATGCTTAAAATTAAACAAGACTTACCTTCATTTTATGTATTCCAAAGAATAATTTTAATGATATCCTAATCTTAAAATGGCGGACGAAAAAGTGATCATTTTTCTTATCTTTAAAGGGTGTCGTCGCCTTGCTTCTCTGATTGGTTAATAAGCAATGCACACGTAAGTCACTCTTCTTTCAGGAGTGAGACATCTCACTCCTTTCTAGAGAGTGGAAAACTCCACTCTTTAAGGAGTGTATTTTTATAAAACTCACTCCAAAAAGAGTAAAAATGCCTGTCACTCTTTCAAAAAGTGAACTTTTCACTCCTCCCAATTTTAGAGTGTAAGGGGATCCGGGGCTAAAAGTTCTCAAACTCTTTTTTTATTGGCTTAAAAAAAGTAGTTTTAAGCGTTAAATACCTCAAACCGCATGCTTTTATCTTCATTAGATTCAGAGATATAACACCTTTTGCCTTGAGAAGCGATGCATCAGCTGCCCTCTGACAAGAACTTTAACTTCATTTATCTCAGAATGATTTTTTTCACGATTTGTCAACTTTAAAAGAATATATCTAAAGTTCCTTGCAAGATATATGTATGAAAATTTCAACAGAGATATTTCAAACAAATTCAGGATTTTTAATTTTGTGTGATAATTGTGAAAATATGCTAATTAATGCAAAACTCGCTCATAAAAAAAAAACCCTTATTTCTTTACTTAAATTTTTTTAATAAAATTCTTAATGAATATTTTAAGAAATCCTGAAGACAAATTAAAATGACACATTTTCTGTAGACATAAGTGTAAAAATTTTGTAAATCGAGTACTTCCAGAGTTATATCAAAAATTAAATATATTTAAAATTTTAAAATTTAAATAAAAAAAATATTTAAAATTTTTCAGATTTTTTCAAAAGTGTATACAAAAGTGTAAAAATTTTGTAAATCGAGTAAGTACTTCCAGAGTTATATCAAAAATTAAATATATTTAAAATTAAAAAATTTAAATACAACAAAATATTTAAAATTTTTCAGATTTTTTCAAAAGTGTATACAAAAGTTTAAAAATTTTGTAAATCGAGTAAGTACTTCAGTAAATGTTTTCAGATTTTTTTTTTTTTACATGCAATACTTTTATTATATTAAAACATATTTCAGAAAAAAAAATTCATAAAAACTCTCTCTAAAAAAAAAAAAAAAAAAAAAAAAAAAAAAAAAAAAAATAGAATCCTGAGTCCCGGACCACCTTAATGTTTAATCTGTTTTTGTTGAGTTCTTGGATTAGGTTGATATCAAGTGAGACTAGATTATTATTAATAATACACCAAAGGTAATTGAGGTGCAGTGTTACTCAAAGTGTTATTAAGTGTTTTGTGTTATTCAAAAGCGATTGAAATACTTTTCTGTTAGAAAAATATATTAATTTAAATACGATGCATATATATATTTTTATGACAAAAATAATTAATGTACCTGGAATATGACAATTATCAATTAATCGGGATTTTTTAATGAATATAAAATTACCAAACTACTAATCCCCATAACATTTATTTTCCAAATGAATTCTTGTATAGTGGAATACACAGCGCGAGTTCATATTAATTGTGCTTTAGTGAGTGCTTTAACCACATTTCTAAAGCGAACAGGAATGTGTCTAAAATGTTACAATGAGAGTTCGTGAATTATCAGATTAACGGGAACAGCTTGATATGATGTATGGATCTAAATTATTGTTAATGGTGTATCTATGGTAATTTCTGCAGAGTGTTTTGGCCATGAGAAACTCTAATAAGTATCCATTATAATAAGTTAGAGTAGAAACATCAATAGTATTTAGATTTTAGTTTTATGTAAAAAGTTATTAGCATACGCACATAAGATAAATAATAATTTATCAGAATTTTAAAAAGATAAGTAATAAATATCTCCCCCGTTTATTTAATTTTTCTAATCTAAGTCTCGGTACAAAACATGTCACAAAATTAAAATTAGTTCAAAGTTACGTTATATTTTTAATGGTGGTCTTTTATTAATGGTGTATCTATGGTAATTTCTGGAGAGTGTTTTGGCCTTAACCCTTTTGGGACGAGCGTCTTTTACAGAATTTTTAATCTTTTATCTCCGGTCTTTCAAAACAGAAATTTTTGCCTAAATGAATCGGGAAAATACTCGGATTAAATAAGGCAAAATTTACAATAAAAATTTACTGGTGAGAATAATCACGGATTCTGAGTACCTTACGCGGCACGTATACCGGTCACTTGTCCCCAAGAGGCTAATCATGAGCAACTGTAATAAGTGTCCATTATAATAAGTTCGAGTAAAAATACCAATGGTATTTAGATTTTAGTTTTAGGTAAAAAGTAATTAGCATACTTAGACTAAGACAAATAATAATTTATCAGAAGTTTAAAAAGATAAGTAAGGAATATCTCACTCGTCTGTTTAACATTTCTAATCTAAGTCTGGGTACAAAACATGTCGCAAAATTGAAATTAGTTCAAAGTTAGGGTCTATTTTTAGTGGCCTTTTATTAATGGTGTATCTATGGTAATTTCTGGGGAGTGTTATGGCCTTAATCATGAGAAACTCTAATAAAAATCCATTATAATAAGTTAGAGTAAAAATACCAATGGTATTTTTACCTGACTGAAAAGAAGGGGTATGTGGATTTCTTTATACCCTCGGAACATCCCAACGGCTGGATGGATTTTAATGAATGAGGTCTCTATCAATTCGTTTTAACAGCCCGGTGGTTATAGGTTTTGTTTTTATAAATTAAAATGGCGGCCGTAAAATACAAAATGGCGGTAGAGACGAAAAAAAATTATGCACCCTATTGAGTGGCATGTCATTGGATAGGTCTTTCAAAATGAAGACAATGTTTCATTGACTATTTTACCATCATAGACATCTATAGATCTCATCAAAACAGTGTTTATAGATAGGAACTAACAATTAAACACAACTTAAAAGTCATCAATACAAGTAAATAAAAAAATAGGTAAGTAATATAAACTAGTAATATAAAAAAAAATATTTTAAGTCAATTCCTACTTAGGTCAATAAGAGAATTTTTTTATCTCCCATTGTTCTTTCCCTTGAGTGGCGTTTAAAATGCCTTGATCAAAAAGAGGGCTCTCTCGGTCAAAAATACCTTGATCAAGAAGAGGGCTCTCTCGATTATTGAAAATTAATTAATTTAATTTAACTAATGAATTATATTTGAAAAAACTGGATTAACATCAAGTGTCATCCACTACAAGTTAAAAAAAATTATTTGAGCTTGATTGGATGAATAATAAGTATTTTATTAACAATTGAAAATTTGAACAAGATATATATATAGCGAGAGTGTGAGCTAATAGTAGGAATTGAAAAAAAAATTTTTTTTTCACATTGATGAGAAATAATTTATTAGTTTGCTTTTTACGCAGTCGGGTTTTTTGATTTTTTAAATTTAATTGTTTATTAGATTTTCGTTTTATGTAAAAAGTAATTAGCATACTTAAACTAAGACAAATAATAATTTATCAGAAGTTTAAAAAGATAAGCAATGAATATCTCACTCGTCTGTTTAACATTTCTAATTTAAGTCTGGGTGCAAAACATGTCACAAAATTGAAATTAATACAAAGTTAGGTTCAATTTTTAAAGAATTCGGAATAGGTGCAACGTTGACTCATTATTTTTTTTAATCTATTACAAATTAAAACCTTGTAATAATATACTAATTTTAACTGTTTAAAGGCGTAAATCAAAACTTTAAAAACAAAAAAAGAACTAGATCTACTCAACTGTTTACATGTTTCGACTTTCCCCGAGTGATTTTCAAAACAAATAAATAAAAATATTCTAAAATTGCACCGTCTATGAAACGCCACCATTAAAATTTTCACGTGCTCTTTCATATTAGGCACGTTTATTTTATTTTATTTTATTTTATTTTATTTAAATGTTCATTTTCGTAACCATTAATAAAGAATTTGGATTAAATTGGAAAATAAGATCATTCCCCCCCCCCCCCAATCTATATTATCCATCCATTATAAGATAAACCATAGAGATTGTAACACGCAAAAATTCATTATGTACCGATACAGCATCATTTAACTTACCAAAATTATGATCCGTGTTACTCAATGGTTACAAAAATAAATAAAAAATAAATGTCTAAGTAAAAAAAAAAAAAAAAAAACAAAAAAAAAAACGTGCGTAATATGAAAGTGTAACGCAAAAATTTGAATACTGGTGTTTCATAGACCATGCAAGTTTAGAATATTTTTATTCATTTGTTTAGAAAATGACTCGGGTTGAGTCGAAACATGTAAACAGTTGAACAAATCTATTTTTACTGTCTTTTTTACTGTTTTTAAAGTTTTAATTTACACTTCTTACCAATTAAAATTAGTATATTGAACTTTTAGTTTTTAACAAAACAAAAATCATACAACCTGCTTGGTTCTGAAGCACATGTGATACTTCCGAACCGAGGATAAAAACTAAACTATTTGATTTTTTTACATTGTTACGTTACTGCTATATAGCTGAATGTTTGGCTTTGGATCAAAAGCAATAAATGGCAGTACTGATGCTCTTTTCCTCATAAAATAAGTGTTATTATCATCTGAGTTTGAAAAATGTATCCCAGACAGTGAGCCCAAGAAAGTAAGAAATTTTCATAATTAACTTAGACGCTTTACAATTAAAAAAATTGAGGATTTGTTGATCATTTAATTAATAAAAGGCCTTCAATTTGTTACTGCGTAATTTAGGTTATCGATAATTAAATCGATATTTTAAGGGTTTTAGTAATTTTAGATCAGTATTTGTGAACCTAAATTACCAGCCCCCTCTAAAGTATCAATTTCAGAAAAAGGGCTCCTTCTGTCATACCTATGGTGTCTTTTTGTTTGTGCAAAATCAATGAATGTGTATTCTCAATGTTATTGTACCTTCGGGTCAGAAGAGGATATGCACTTTTTCAAAGTTCATTGTATAATAAGCAGAACATTAGCATTCAATTTGTCATATTTTAACAAATATAATTTTTGTTGCCCTTGTTACATTGATTGGGTGTTTTTAACTATTTTGATTAAGAAGAATTTTTCCAACAGTAAATACTTGCACCCGGAAACATTAAATTTGAAATATACATACATATATGATAATTTAATGTTTGTTTTAAAATCGCTATCTCGGATTGTGGAATATTCAGCCCGCTTTTATATTTAATATGCTTTTGTGAATGCTTTAACCACATTTCGAAAGAAAACTGGAATGTGTCCAAAATATTACGGTGACAGTTTGTGAATTATCAAATTAACGGAACAGGTTGATATGATGTATGAACTCGAATTATTATTAATGGTATTATGATGTAGAAGTGGGGTGGTTCAGTTAAGCGATTGGTTCGTAAAAGTGCATAAGAAAAACTCCAACCATACAAAATACAGGAACTAGAAAACTTTATTAAACATTTTTAACTATAGTAATAAAAGGTAAAATAACGTAGAATTATTAAATGGCAGAGAGAGGAAATCCACAAGTAAGGGGGGTACGCCTGCGTACCATCAGACCACAAGGTCTTTTACGTGCTTACATGATGAGAGCAGAAGTTCAAAAAAAGTGATTTCATAAGAAACATATAAGACGTGGCGCTACAACATCGCCAAATTTTCAGCATTAGAATTAGTGTACGGAAAGCAGACAAAGAGTCATATTTACACACCAAAATGATTAGCCCCGAATCTAGCATCCCGACAAAATAACGAAATTCACGTGATGCAGAAAGGTTGCCAGAAAAACGGTTCTACATATGTATATATTACAGACGTCACTAAGCCGGCCATAAACTATCAAAACAAATGATTATGTTTGATGATTGCTACATAAAATTGCGAAATGCTGAGAAAGATATGTTTTAACACAACTGACAAATAAAATTAACGAACATGAAAAGTGATTTTCAAAGACAGCCTCAATAAACTTTCATTTTACATTTTTGATATATTATTTCAACGGTCACTTATGTAAAGAATGAGAAATAATTATATCTATCGCTGGCGAAGCAAAAGAAAAAAACAAAATAACATGCCTTGAAATCAAAAGCAGGTGGTTTTAACTCTTCTTTTTTTTATTTTATTTTATCTTAACTGCCGCAAATGTTATTGATAAACAATAATAAATTCTGAAGTGAAAATTACTGCGTTAGGTTAATTAAAGACAGAAAAAAAACGAACAGATAAGATTCGAAATGGATTTTAAGCGTCGAGTTAAATAATAAATTTTACCTAACGAAGGGAAAAAAACGATTTGTATCAAAAGCCCAAAATAAATGAATTAAATTAATTTTGAAAAAATAAGGATATGTGATAGAACTCTCTCACATATCTCACCGGGACACCCGAAGAAAGATGCAACGTGTACGTTGCAGCTTTCAACCTACATACACCCTTTGTCCACCTTCGCACTTACAGATTATGTACCATTACAAAATAAAAAAATACTACTTAAGTTGACACACAAAGAGAAAACTATTTTTAACTAGTCTCTGAAGCTAGTACATCTTAGTTCCTGTAAATATTTTATACAACAACACGTCAGTAGAAAAAAATATTGGCTTGCTTTAAAGACAATTCACAAGGAATTGTATCATTTCATCACTGAGCGCTCAAAATATTCAAAATAATCTTTTTTTTTTTCAAATTATCTTCCACAAAATAAAAGTGCCGCATTTGTTGATGACATAGGATCCTATATTTAATTTTAGTGGCATAGTGTTTGTGGCGCTGGTACCAGCATTTTAGTCATGTATATTTTCATATAGAGAAGCATTTACATTTACTGTATTTATCACTTCTCAAAAATTTGATCTTACATGAGATCATAATATTATAAAATGCAAGCAAATAAAAAAATACAGAAGACAAATACACCAGTAAAAATTTTGTAACTTTAAGGAAAGGTGAATCCTTTCATAAAATTGAAGCTTATTTGTATTATCTTAGGTTGCTTCATTACTGGCATAAGACATAAACAAAAATTTGTGCATAACACACAGGACTACCAGAGACAAAAAATGTGCAAGTTGCATGCGCAAACAAATGTAGCCCTACATACTGAAATATTTTTAACTCAAGTGGCATCAGCGTATGGCTTCTGCCTTAAACAACAAGAGGTATGTTTTTTTAGATTTCTGCAATTTAACTAAGTTCCCGCTTTCAAAAAAAATCAAAGTATGTTTTAATTTAGTATATTATGAATTTTCATACTGCCATCCTGACCTTCGTGTATTGAATAAAATTTAACTCCTGGCAAAATTATTAAAGCAATAAGAAATTGCATACAATTTTATATAGTGTACAAGATATCTTACCCGATCTGCCACCTTCAAGTAAGAAGTATCCAATGAAAGTGTAAAAAAAATAAATGTTAAAAGTAAACAAATTCGAAATGTATATGTAGCTTAATATGTCATGTGACGGATAACTCCCTGTAACTTTAAAATCTTTGTACATAGACAAAGTGATGATGTCATTGACATTTATGACATTATGCAAACACAAAAAAATAACATGGTTAAAATTAAAAAATGATAGAGTATATTAATATTGAAACATGGTGTAAAATTTAAAAGATAGAAAAGTAACAGGGAAAACTGTATGTGTGTGAAGGGAGGGAAAAAAACTCCCAAACTCATGAACTACCTGAAATAAGCACATGAATAAATGTGTACGCAAGCATACACAGGTGTAAGTAAACACATGAACATTATGTTCCAAGAACTGTATTGAGGTCCACTAACCAAGCAATTGCACATGTAAATGTATGAAAATAACTTCATCTGCATAGCATGCTTCAAAAAATATACCATTGTAAGAAAAATCCATTGTAAAACATTGTAGAAACCTTTGTAAAAAAAGAAACTTTAAGTGCGGCACACCAAGCGAAGTTGTGAGGGAGGGTCATTTGCAAACATCCACAAATACACCAAACGAGCAAAACCTTTGTAAGAAACTCAACATTGTAATATTGACATACCCATGAATATTCGCATAAACACTGCGTGTAAAAAGAAAGTACAATTGACAATCAAATAGACCAACAAGGATACAGATTAGCTACACCAAGAATTGTATAATTTGACCTGAAGTACATGTAGTGCTGTCTCAATGAACTATAATTGTTATGTATTTGCCAACAAAATAAACGAACAGTATGTGTGTAATAACCCCAAAAACACTTACATACGAGTGATATTACATAATTAATGAGTTATCATCAAAATGTAATGAATAAGGGTTAAAAAAAACAAATGAACTGCTTGTAATGTGTGTGTAAACTCTGGTTAAACTCTAAACCAACCAGTGTGTACCACTCAGTGAACTACTTGTAAGAAGAAAAAAAAATACTGCCGAATAAATCGCTAGCAAAGTACAATGTGTAAAAGCAAATGAACAAAATATGTAAATCAACTCATGAACTATTGTAATGTATGTATATGAATGCACAAAAATGTATTCTAAATAAGCAAATGTTGTGTGACACAAACAAATACCCAATACATGAACTACATGTGAGAAAAAATGTATAAATGGTTAACTAAGGTTTAAAATTAAAATAAAGTTGTATCTGCCAAAGTTATTGCTGTATTAATTTTAAAAAAAATGTGCATAAAATACACAAGTGCTCAGCAGGTTGCATAACTCTACGCTAAAATGTAGAAGTTATGCCAAGCTAAACATGTTCCAAGAAAAGAATAAAAGAGAAAAATGAATAGCCAAAAGAACAAGCTATACACCTTATGTGGTATGAGTGTATGTATCTGTCACAAGACACCTGTGAGACTTTAACTCACTAAATAAAAAAATTTAAGATGTGAAAAATGCCAAAGATTTAGATTAATGACTATATGTGAATAGCCTTAAAAAAAAACGTGTACATAACAGCTCACATTATGCATGTGAACAAATTTTATACAAAAAAAACCTCTTATCGATATCAAATATCATGTCAGTGATAATAAAATTACCTTATGTTATGAATAAAATAGCAACGAGTCACCAGCCGCGCGTAAAAAATGAAATTAAACAGTATATTAACTGTATGTGTAAAAAAATGTACACCCAATTAATTATCTCTCGCATAAAAATTTACAATGAATGTGTAAACCATGTACAGTCGTGGAAAAAAAAAAGTAAACACCCCCTACTAACTCCTCAACAAATTATCGTAGAAGAAAGTTACTAGTACCGAACGATTGGAAATAAAGTCTACTTTTAAATTATGTATATAAAATTTGCTTAGGGGGCCATCTACATATTAAAACGAATCCAAACTTCATTTTTTTTCAACGACAATACCCAATTTTAACAAGATATTTCAAATCTCCGGTTCAAATTATGCCTAGGTACCGAATTTCAAGTCATTTGAACGATAAGTTTTTGAATTATAAACATTCAAAATTTAGTGCTTCTAATGTTAAATTACATTTTCATATTTTTAGTTATATCTCCAGAAATTATGCTCCTAATGTGCTAATTTTTTTGTAGCAATAATACTAATATACCCAAACATAAATACGCTGAATTTACAATTTTTATAATTTTATGATATGAATTATGAAATTAATATTCGAAAAAATTATGAATTACAACCTACAATTTTTTTGATGGATTTAGATTTATTAAGTCCTGCTTTATGTAAATACCAAATTTCACATTTTTCTTCCTAGTAGTTTTCAAATTATGCTTAAAAAAAGGCAAAATGATTGTTTAAGGGGCCGTCTATAATAGAAGCGACTAGATATTTTGAAATTTCTTCTGCTGTCCCGTAATCTAGCAGGCTTCATTGACTTCTTAAGGTGCCTTGATCAACATGGGGGCTCTCTCGGTCAACAATCGATTTCCGAACTTCAATTTGGATACAGCCCTTAAAATACGCTCGTTTTAAAATAATTAATTTCTCAGAAACTTATTGTACGAATTGCATAAAAATACGTTTTTAGGCTAATTGGAGGGTGTAGAGTTCATTTATGCTGTCAGAATTGCGTACTGCTATTGAAAAAAACATAGTTCTGGTTCGTTTTAATATGTAGATGGCCCCCTAAGCAAATTTTATATACATCATTTAAAAGTAGACTTTATTTCCAATCGTTCGGTACCAGTAACTTTCTTCTACGATAATTTGTTGAGGAGTTAGTAGGGGGTGTTTACTTTTTTTTTCCCACGACTGTACAATAGTTAAATTATGACACAATTTCTCCAAACTTTTAAACACACCAACAAATGAAAAATCTTACATTAAAACAAATCTATCTAAAAAAAAAAAAAAAAACAAATACGAAGTTGTGAATGCAGTGAAAAAAATTCAATTTTAAGCTAGATACAAATGCTGATAAAAAGAAACCAAAACATGCACAGAATAGTCATGACTGTCCTTAACCATGGTGAGTGTTAATTGAAATAGAACAAAATCAGTTAAACTGAACGAGTAAATGTGTGTGTGTGTGTGTGAAGTACCAGGCTAAACATGACATCACAACAATCATGTGCATGAGAGGAAAAAAAAGTGTGTGACCTAACAATGCTATCTGCCCATAGCAAGTTAGTGATAAATGTGTCAACTAGTGTAAAAGTGGTATCCATCATCAGCATTAGGAAACAATTACAGGTGAATTTTAGCAAAATAAAAAAATGCGAACACTATTCCAATTGTAAAATTAATATTAGTGTAACTCCATGAATCATGTTAGAAAACATATCCGATCCCTGATTAAGCTAGCGGCCAACTTGCTTAACCATAGATCGAAATACACACCTCAGACATCTTGCTATCCCATGGAAAATAGCGCAATGACTGAAGTATCCCACATAAAACATAACAGAGGTACTAGCAATCAAACTTACCCAAAAGGATCAAAACAATATATTAATATAATGTATGTCATTGAGAAACATACAAAAAAAATAACTGTTTAAAACTATACGTCAAACCTATGTTGTACATCTTATGTATTTTGCAAAAGCAAGCGAGAGCCAAAAGGGAAAAAATATTTTTTTGTAACCATGACATGATGACTCGAGCTATGTAATATGCCTAAAGAAAATTATGCCAGGATAAACTAATCTAAGGTTACTAAATATTTTGCCAAAGTTCACAATCCAACAAAATATATATGTGAAAGAGAAAATAATCTATTTTTTTTTTTTTTTTTTTTTTTTTTATTATGATTGCGCCAACTGTATGTAAATTTCTAATCAAGTGCCCACATCTAACTAAGAAAAAAAATGTTACGCTCACATACTCCTCTATAATTATTTTAAATTGTCGCCAATATGCAAATCCAACACACTTCACATTACTTTTAATCATTGCACAAAATTTATAATAGTCACAAAACATAAAATTTTCTGCATATAAAAATATCTATTAACTATCAAGAACTGCAAAAGTGTATCCAAGATTTAATTGTGTAAAAAAATATTTAAAAGCACGATATACATAATATAAAACAAATATATATAGACTTTTTTATATCTATATTTTTAAGAAAGGTTGTATAATAACTTCTTAACTCACAATAAAAATTTAATAATTACTAGAGAACTACTCATAAAATAGTCTATACTAAATATGTTGCACTGAAACACAAATGTGTTATTTAAATCATACTGTCAACAGACAACATACGAATCAGCGTAATTTACGTCCAACAGACGATAACACAACACAGGGCAGCACTTCCTGATCAAAGAGACAATAAAAACAACATATTATCTCTGAAAGTGCGGCAATGTGTCAATGCAAGACATTCAGTTTGTGTATCTTATACAAATCAAACGAAACTTTAAAAAAATATGCTGCTCTTTTTTTTTTAAATGAGTAATGTATCTGGACTATTCGTAAATTTTACATTACATTTCAAAAGTAATCCTGTACCAAACAACTTATCTTTTTTTTTTTTTTTTTTTTTTTTTTTTTTTTTTAAGCAGAAAAATATTAACTAACATATTAAATATTTCCAACTGAGATAATTACAAATACATATCATTGCAATCCAAATAGAAATTAAATTAAAAATAAAGACACTTTTCCTTAAAAAAATATTTCATTCATAACTGAAAAAAAAAATGTACCAGAGACAAGCATAGATAAATTTCAAAAGGCTTTTTGCTTGTCAAAGAGCGACAAGGAATGCCAGACTAGAATTATTAAAATAAATATTAAATCAAGAAATTCATAGTCATGTATGAAAGAAAAAAATCTAAATACACTTAAAATAAATCTGTACTGGAACAAATTAAAAACTTACCTTTCAAAGCAAAGCGTGAAAAGAGGAAATAACAATTATAACTGCAGAGTTAACATTTTGAAAACTAGAATTTCAATTTTGCTAAGAAAAATCCTCTTCTTCCATAGAAATAAATTTAACAAAAAAATAAGTATTTATCTTTTTTTTAAAACAAACCAGCATGAAAAAGAAAGAATTTAACTCACAGAAAATAATAACAAATAATATGCTGAAATTTTTGAAAAGTTAAAAGTTTCCAAAATAAATTAATTTTTTTTTTGTTGCTGCCGTCTTTGGTGCTCTTTTTCAAAGAAGCCCATAAATAAGTATTTTTCTATATCAAATTAACACAAAAAGTGGCCCACTTGGAGTTACTTTGCATTGCAAGTAGTTTTTTTGAAGAACTTTATATCGGAAAAGGCGAGCATAAATCACTACACAGCACTTTTCAGCACAGCACTTCGCTTTTTTTTTTTTTTTTTTTTTTTTTTTTTGTTCTGGCAGATAATATTTGACACAAATTTTGGCACCACAAAATAAAAAAAATAATGAAGTGCAGGAGATTCACTTCGAGTGGGAGTCAACAAAAACGGAGTGAAGGTATACTTGGTAAAACAGAGCCGGTGTAGTCGCATATCTCACTGATTTACTTAAAATTGCACTAATTAATTGTATAAGCACACACACCATGATCAAGTAGGAGTAATTTTTGCAGGTGAGCACAGCCATCAGATTCACAACACTTAGACGATTTCCCAAACAGGAGAAGGTAGCTATCACAAATTAGGGAATGTCAGGACGAGGCAGTAGATGTTTTGAAGATTCCATTCATAGTCTAGCACATAAAGTACTCTGAGTAAGATGAGGGGTCAGAAGGACATCGCCGACCAGAGACAGGCTGACAGGTCCGAACCAGAAGACCAGCGAGAGCGGACGCGCACATTTCTTATTCCATCGTACGGAGTGCCGAACGATTGTAGGTGATTCTTGATCCGTAGTTGCGGAAGGGAGGTGACTTCGAATCCAATACAAGAGAAAAAAAAAGCAAGAACTGAGCTCTTCTGGTATGACTCTTTAACAACTGAAAAGTCAAAAATAATTTTTAAAAAAATCACAGGGGAGGGGGGGGGGTGAATGTCTCTCTCTCACTCTATGCAATTTTTTTTTTTTTTTTTTTTTTTTAAAGGTTGGGGAAAATCCGGCTGATGTGCCAAAAATATATGATCAGTTAAGCGATTGGTTTGTAAAAGTGCATAAGAAAAACTCCAACCATACAAAATACAGGAACTAGAAAACTTTATTAAACATTTTAAACTATAGTAATAAACGGTAAAATAACGTAGAATTATTAAATGGCAGAGAGAGGAAATCCACAAGTAAGGGGGGGGGGGGGGTACGCCTGAGCGTACCCTCAGACCACAAGGTCTTTTACGTGCTTACATGATGAGAGCAGAAGTTCAAAAAAAGTGATTTCATAAGAAACATATAAGACGTGGCGCTACAACATCGCCAAATTTTCAGCATTAGAATTAGTGTACGGAAAGCAGACAAAGAGTCATATTTACACACCAAAATGATTAGCCCCAGAATCTAGCATCCGACAAAACAACGAAAATCGCGTGATGCAGAAAGGTTGCCAGAAAAACGGTTCTACATATGTATATATTACAGACGCCACTAAGCCAGCCATAAACTATCAAAACAAATGATTATGTTCGATGATTGCTACATAAAATTGCGAAATACTGAGAAAGATATGTTTTAACACAACTGACAAATAAAATTAACGAACATGAAAAGCGATTTTCAAAGACAGCCTCAATAAACTTTCATTTTACATTTTTGATGTATTATTTCAACGGTCACTTAAGTAAAGAATGAGAAATAATTATATCTATCGCTGGCGAAGCAAAAGAAAAAAAAACAAAATAACATGCCTTGAAATCAAAAGCAGGTGGTTTTAACTCTTCTTTTTTTATTTTATTTTAACGGCCGAAAATGTTATTGATAAACAATAATAAATTCTGAAGTGAAAATTACTGCGTTAGGTTAATGAAAGACAGAAAAGATTCGAAATGGATTTTAAGCGTCGAGTTAAATTAATAAATTTTACCTAACGAAGGGGAAAAAACGACATGTATCAAAAGCCCAAAATAAATGAATTAAGTTAATTTTGAAGAAATAAGGATATGTGATAGAACTCTGTCACAGGTATAACTAACGGTAATTACAGAATAGTATTTTGGTATTATTTAAGGCAATTGAAATACGTTTTTGCTATACAGTGAAACCCCGATCTATCGTTCCCGCATCCATCGTTTTCCGGCATTGATCGTTTTTTTATATGGGCCCAGCACAAATTATATTTAAATAATGTTATCAAAACCCGCATACACCGTTCTTCAAGAAGTGTTTTCCCGTATTCATCGTTGTTATTTTTTTCTTTTCACCGAAATGAAATTGAAGGTCAAAGGGATCTATATGACATACAAACTGGAATTACTTTTTTTATCGTAACTCGTTTGTACTGTTTTAGGGGGGGGGGGGGACAGGGATTAGTGAAATTTAGGTATTATATTTCCATAGATCAAAATGTTGCGACATGCTGTGTCCTAAGCATAGAAGAAATGTGCGATAATGCAAAAAAATGAAAATAATGGCGAAGAAGCAGAGGGTAATGTTCATGCTGATGAAGCTGAGTCTACACCAGTGACAAGTTCGTCTCATGCAATTACGGCATTTAAAACTGCACGAACTTTTATATATTCGTATGAAATTACAGAAAATTTCCAGAAAAATGTTGTGCATCTTGAAAATTTGTTATTTAATTTAAAAAATGAACGAAAAACCCAACATAAAATTACTGCTTTTTTTAAAATAAATATCAATTTTCTACGACTTCGATTTATTTCTTTTACAGTTTGGATAGTAACAAATTAGTATTTATTAGTATACTGTATACAATGCATGTATTAGTAATGCATTAACTTTTTTTTTTTCGTGTTTTGATGTTAACCCGTATTCATCGTTTTCCCGCATTCATCGTTTTCCCGCATTCATCGTTTTTTTTCACGTACCTCTTGAAAAAACATGGATCGAGGTTCTACTGTACTTACATTAAAACGTTAACTTAAATAGATATAGTGGGAGTTTTATGCAGAAAGTAATTAATGAGCATGAAATATGACAATTAACAATTAATCGGAAATTTTTAATGGTTGCAAAATTACCAAAATAATTTCCGTAATAATTATTTTCCAAAATATTTCTTGGATAATGGGATATGCAGCGTACTTTCATACTCGAGGGGAGTTAGAGGGCCCATTACCTACCATTTTAAATTAGTGTACTTTTTCTCAGAAACTACCGAAGATATTTACTTGAAATTTTTTATATACATAATATAAATAATTCTTAATAAAGTGGAGTCAATTTTATAAACATATATTCACAACTTAAAAAAAAAATTCAGAAATAAAAACAATTTTTAAATAACAAAAATAAAGTCCCCTCTCTTTCAAATATCTTTGTATAATAAGCAGAACATTAGCATTTAATGTGTCCTATTTTAACAAACATAATTTTTGTTATTCTTGTTCATTGATTGGTTGTTTTTAACTTTGATTAAAAAGAATTTTTCCAACAGTAAATATTTGCACCCGGAAACGCTAAATTTGAAATATAGCACATACGTATATGATACTTTAATGTTTGTTTTAAAACCGCTATCTCGGATTGTGGAATATTCAGCCCGCTTTCATATTTAATATGCTTTTGTGCATACTTTAAACCACATTTCGAAAGAGAACTGGAATGTGTCCAAAATATTACGGCGACAGTTTGTGAATTATCAGATTAACGGAACAGGTTGATATGATGTATGAACCTGAATTATTATTAATGGTATAACTAACGGTAATTTCAGAATAGTATTTTGGTATTATTTAAGGCAAATGAAATACGTTTTAGCTATAGTTACATTAAAACGTTAACTTAAATAGATTTAGGGGAGGTTTATGCAGAAAGTAATTAATGTGCATGAAATATGACAATTAACAATTAATCGGAAATTTTTAACGGCTGCAAAATTACCAAAATAATTTCCGTAATAATTATTTTCCAAAATATTTCTTGGATAGTGGGATATGCAGCGTACTTTCATACTTGAGGGGAGTTAGAAGGCCCATTGCCTACCATTTTTAATTAGTGTACTTTTTCTCAGAAACTACCGAAGATATTCACTTGAAATTTTTTATATACATAATATAAATAATTCTTAATAAAGCGGAGTTAATTTTATAAACATATATTCACAACTTTAAAAAAAAATTCAGAAATAAAAACAATTTTTAAATAACAAAAATAAAGTTCGCTCTCTTTCAAATATCTTTGTATAATAAGCAGAATATTACCATTCAATATGTCATATTTTAACACACGTAATTTTTGTTATTCTTGTTCATTGATTGGTTGTTTTTAACTTTGATTAAAAAGAATTTTTCCAACAGTAAATATTTGCACCCGGAAACGTTAAATGTGAAATATAGCACATACGTATATGATACTTTAATGTTTGTTTTAAAACCGCTATCTCGGGTTGTGGAATATTCAGCCCGCTTTCATATTTAATATGCTTTTGTGAATACTTTAAACAACATTTAGAAAGAGAACTTGAATGTGTCCAAAATATTACGGTGACAGTTTGTGAATTATCAAATTAACGGAACAGGTTGATATGATGTATGAACCTGAATTATTATTAATGGTATAACTATTTTAATTGCAGAATATTATTTTGTAGTATTTAAGGATAATGAAATACGTTTTTGCCATATTAAATTAGATTAAAATGTTAACTTAAATAGATTATTGCGTTTAGGAATTTTTTAATGTAGAAAATAATTAATGTATCCGCACACTTTCTGAAGTGATTTTTTGAAATTTTTAAAATTTTCTATTGTTATCCATTTTTTAAAAGGAATTTACTTTAAAACTTTGAAAAAATATAAAAAATTCAGCAATTACCCAGAAATAATTTTTTTTAAAGAGAAAAATAGTCAAAATTATGTCAAAAATTGACATTTCTGCAAAACGTGATAACTCAAAAATAAAACAATGTATTGACACTTTGTAAATTGCATAATAAACATAACTTTCTCTAGGACATGTTATAATCGAATCTTTATCTCGGATGATATGGCAGTTAAAGTGCCAATGTAATGAAAAATTCGCAAAATTTGCCTCAAGTTTGTTATTTATACCAGTGTAAAGATAAAACTATTTAATATATTATCATGAGTGTAATCTCTTCCCTCAAAAGATATTACAGTAAAAGAATTACCGACAATTTCGTGGTATTTCATGCATAATTTTAGGTAGCTTTCTTTACAAAAAAGCTACCTATTGCAGCCGTTCGGAGGAAAGCGATTTCAAAAAATTTTGGTATATTTTCATCGATCATGACCCCCAGACCCCGAAACCACCCTCCGTTCAAAATTGATATATATATATATATCTGACCTATGTCACACTGTAACTCCCGTAATTATGAACCGATTTCGATGTAATTCGGTGTGTACATAGTACATACCAATGTCTCGACCGAGTTCGTTGGCCAGCTTCATCCGCCGTTTTGTTTCAAAATGGCGGCCATTTAAAATTTTTAAAAAATTTTAAAACTTGAAATGTGGTACCAAAAAATTAAAAATGGAAAAATATTTTTTCTTATGTATTTGATCTTTATACAAAGATTCCGGAGCAGTTTTTGTTTCGTCTATATCTTAAAAAATGGCTGAGTTATAGCATTTTGAATTTCTAGCGTGGCTGACAATTTGAAACGTCCTGAATTTTGTCACGCGATAAAAGGCGTATTTATGAACCGATTTGGATGTAATTCAGTGTGTACATAGTACATACCAATCTCTCGACCAAGTTCGTTGGCCAGCTTCATCCGCCATTTTGTTTCAAAATGGCGGCCATTTTAAAATTTTTTTTTAATTTAAAATTTGAAATGTGGTACCAAAAAATTGAAAATGGAAAAATATTTTTTCTTATGTATTTTACCTTTATACAAAGATTTCGGAGCAGTTTTTGTTTCGTCTATATCTTAAAAAATGGCTGAGTTATAGCATTTTGAATTTCTAGCGTGGCTGATATTTTGAAACGTCCTGAATTTTGTCACGCGATAAAAGGCGTATTTATGAACCGATTTGGATGTAACTTCGTTTATACATAGTACATACCAATGTCTCGACCGGGTTCGTTGGTCAGCTTCATCCGCCATCTTGTTTAAAAATGGTAGCCATTTAAATTTTTAAGGAAAATTTAAATTTGAAATGTGGTACCAAAATATTAAAAATTGAAAAAATATTTTCTTCTTATGTGTTTGACCTTGATAAAAAGATTCGGGAGCAGTTTTTGTTTCGTCTATATCTTAAGAAATGGCTGAGTTATAGCATTTTGAATTTCTAGCGTGGCTGGCATTTTGAAACGTCCTGATTTTTCTCACGCGATAACAGGCGTATTTATGAACCGATTTGAATGTAACTTGGTCTGTACATAGTACATACTAATGTTTCGGCCGAGTTTGTTGGCCAGCTTCATTCGCCATCTTGTTTCAAAAGGGTTGCCATTTAAAAAAAAAAAAAATGTAATTTAAAATTTAAAATGAGGTATTAAAAAATTGGAAAATGAAAAAGATTTTTTTTTATGTGTTTGGCCTTGATACAAAGATTCTGGAGCAGTTTTTGTTTCTGAAAATTTGTTCTTTTGTTTATATCTTAAAAAGTGGTTGAATTATAGCACTTTGAATTTCTATCATGGCTAATACTTTGAAACGATCTTGTATTTGTCTCGCGATACCACACGTATTCACCTATTTCGATGGAAGAAGGCATGTGGATAGTATACATCAATATCTGGACGAAGTTCGCTGGCCAGCTTCATCAGCCATCTTGTTTCAAAATGGCGGCCATTAAATTAAAAATATATATATTTAAAGTGAGGTGCAAAAAAATTAGAAACTGAAAAAGGTTTCTTTCTTAAGTATTTGACCTTGATATAAGGATTCAGGAGCATTTTTTGTTTATCTTTATCTTAAGAAATGGCTCAGATATAGCAGTTTCAATTTCTAACGTGGGTGACATTTTGAAAAATCTGATTTTTTGCCTGCGACAGCACTCGTATGTATCAACCGATTCCGATGTGAGTGAGCATGTGCACAGCAATTACTAAGGTCTCGATCAAGTTCACTGGTTAGCCTCATCCACCATGTTGTCTTAAAATGGCAGGCACTTTAAGAAATCGCCGAATTTGGCAGCGAAATATAAGTTACTTTAAATAAAAGCAGCTTGGATAAAGCTGACTAATTTTGCGAAATTCTCATTCAAAATGATTTAGTATTGATAAAAATTAGTATTAAATCTCCTACATTCGGTTTCCACTTAATTGAGCTTCGTGTGTTTGAATAATATAAGTTGGCTTTTTTAAAATAAGGAATATGAAAGCTACCTCTTCCTCCCGGCACTGGCCGGAAGGACTTTTTTGTTTTAGGATGTTTTCCGTATAGTAAAAATCTGAAAACTTAATTGTGAGAAAATGCTAAAAATAACTTGTTGGATAGATGTAACGTAATGTAAATCACGTAATACATGTAATTTTAAATGGCTGTAACCCGGGTTCTATTTTAGATACAGACACAATTTAAGCAGATTTCGATAGATAAAAGATTAAATTTTAATATTATTGCAAAAATGAAAATTCCATATTTTGATTGAAAATTTCGTTTTAGGTGTTCGGAATGCCTGGAATATAACAATAAACAATTAATCGTACTTTTTTATATAATATAAAAATACCAAACTAATTTCCTTAATATTTATTTTCAAAAATATTTCTTCAATAGTGGAATATGCAGCGCAAATTGTGCTTTAATGAGCGTGCTTTAATAGCAATTTAATATGCTTTAGTGAGTGCTTTAATAAATTTTCTAAAATGAACTGGAATGTGTCAAACATGTTACAGTGATGAATTGTGAATTATCAGATTAACGGTAACTGCTTGATATGATATATGAATTGAAATTGATGTTTTGGTATTATTCAAAAGCAACTGAAATACGGCTCAGTTGAATTTAAATAAATTGCATTTAAGGGTTTTTAATGTAGAAAATAATTAATGAACATGGAACATGACAAATAACAAATAATCAGAATTTTTAATGAATATAAAATTACCAAACTAATTATTTTAATATTTATTTTCAAAGAAGATGTCTTTGATAGTGGAGTATAAAGCTCAACTTCATACTTAATGTGCTTTTGTGCGTGCTTTAATTGCAATTTAATGTGCTTTAGTGAGTATTTTAAGCAATTTTCTGAAATAAACTGGAATGTGTCAAACATGTTACAGTGATGAATTGTGGATTATCAGATTAACGGTAACTGCTTGATATGATATATGAACTGGAATTGGTGTTTTGATATTATTCAAAAGCAACTGCAATACGGTTCAGTTGAACTTAAATAAATTGCATTCAGGGTTTTTTAATGTGGAAAATAATTAATGTGTATGTAATATGACAAATAACAAATAATCAGAATTTTTCATGTGTATAAAATTACTAAACTAATTATTTTAACATTTATTTTCAAAGAAGATGTCTTTGATAGTGGAATATAAAGAGCAACTTCATACTTAATGCGCTTTTGTGAGTGTTTTAAGTACATTTCTAATGCAAACTGGAATGTGTCCAAAATATTACAATGATAGTTTCTGAATTATCAGATTAATGGGAACAGTTTGATTTGATGTACTGATCTAGATTATTATAAATGGTGTATTTTATGGTAATTTGTGAAGAGTGTTTTGGCCTTAATCATGAGCAACTGCAATAAGTATCTGTCATAAGTGAGTAGAAATGCTAATTGTATTTAGATTTTAGTTTAATGTAAAAAATAATTCGCATACGTAGATTAAGACAAATAATAATTTATAATAATTGATCACAATTTTAAAAAGGTAAGTAGGAAAAAAGGAGTAAACCGCGTACCATACCGTAATAATTCCTACCTACAACTCAAAAATTCAGCAACTAAAGGAAAGAAGCAAATAAATTCAGCAAATAAAGGCTATTGAAAAAATATACATATTAAATAAAATTTAATATTTCTTCGTTCCTTGTTCAGAAACTTGGGGTAAAAACCAAAAGTGCCACTTCTGAGGTAGGGGTGGGTAAAATCGGGTACCTAGGAGAAAAAATACTCTTCAAACACCGTGTTTTATTCAGCCAATTTTCAAACTTAGTCAATTCAAGTAAATTGTTAATTTTTGAAACCGTGTTATTTCGTTTTGATTTGAGTGATTAGATCCTTGCAGAAATCGCAAACAAAACCATCTTTACATTCAGGATTAAATCGCTGCAGGCATCGTACGCAAACTCCTTGCAAATTGCGCAAACTGACCATCCATCTCTACTTTGCACATCGCACACAAGTTGGTTGCCACCACTACCCTCATCGTTGTCGGTCGAAGGCAGCCAGTCTTCTTCCTCCTCCCCAAAAGACGAAACCTCCTTCCTCTTGAATTATCAGATTAACGGTAACTGCTTGATATGATGTATGAACTGGAATTGATGTTTTGATATCATTCAAACGCAACTGAAATACGGTTCAGTTGAATTTAAATAAATTGCATTTAAGGGTTTTTTAATGTAGAAAATAATTAATGTACATGGAATATGACAAATAACTAAAAATCAGAATTTTTAATGAATATAAAATAACCAAACTAATTATTTTAATACTTATCTTCAAAGAAGATGTCTTTGATAGTGGAATATAAAGAGCAACTTTATACTTAATGTGCTTTTATGAGTGCTTTAAGTACATTTCTAAAGCAAACTGGAACGTGTCCAAAATATTACAATGATAGTTTTTGAATTATCAGATTAATGGGAACAGTTTGATTTGATGTACTGATCTAGATTATTATAAATGGTATATTTTATGGTCATTTGTGAAGAATGTTTTGGCCTTAATCATGAGCAACTGTAATAAGTATCCGTCATAAGTGAGTAGAAATGCTAATAGTATTTAGATTTTAGTTTAATGTAAAAAATTATTCTCATACGTAGATTAAGATAAATAATAATTTATAATAATTGATCACAATTTTAAAAAGGTAAGTAGGAAAAAAGGAGTAAACCGCGTACCATACCGTAATAATTCCTACCTACAACTCAAAAATTCAGCAACTAAAGGAAAGAAGCAAATAAATTCAGTAAATAAAGGCTATTGAAAAAATATACATATTAAATAAAATTTAATATTTCTTCGTTCCTTGTTCAGAAACTTGAGGTAAAAAACCAAAAGTGCCACTTCTGAGGTAGGGGTGGGTAAAATCCGGTATCTAGGAGAAAAAATACTCTTCAAACACCGTGTTTTATTCAGCCAATTTTCAAACTTAGTCAATTCAATTAAATTGTTAATTTTTGAAACCGTGTTATTTCGTTTTGATTTGAGTGATTAGATCCTTGCAGAAATCGCAAACAAAACCATCTTTACATTCAGGATTAAATCGCTGCAGGCATCGTACACAAACTTCTTGCAAATTTCGAAAATTGACCATCCATCTCTACTTGGCACATCGCACACAAGTTGGTTGCCACCACTATCCTCATCATTGTCGGTCGAAGGGAGCCAATCTTCTTCCTCCTCCCCAAAAGACGAAACATCCTTACTCTTGAATTAACAGAATTATCAGATTAACGGAACATGTTGATATGATGTATTGGTCAAGATTATTATTAATGGTATTCATATGTTAATTGCAGGATAATATTTTGGTATTATTTAAAACAACTGAAATAAGTTTTTGTTATAAGTCAGATGAAAAGGTTAACATGAATAGGTTCCATTTAGTTTTTTAAATGTAGAAAATAATTAATGTAACTTGAATACGACAATTAAGAACTCATCGGATTTTTTTGATGAAAACAAAACTACCAAACTAATTTCCTTAGAATTTATTTTCAAAAAGACTTCTCGGATAGTTTAATATGCAACACGACTACATAGTTAATGTGGTTTTGCGAGTGCTTTAATCACAATTGAAAACCGTATTGGAATATGTCAAATGTGCTACAGTGATAATTTGGGAATTTTCAGATTAAGGGTAGCTCTTTGATATAATGTATGATTCTAGATTATTATTAATGGTGTTTATGTATAGTAATTTTAGAGTAGTGTTTTGGCATTATTCAAAGCAACTGAAATACTTTACAGACATACATACAATAAATACAATAAACCCAACTGGAGTGAAAAATTAGCCAGAGCCAGGAATCGAACCCGGGACCACTGCATTCCAGGCAGTCGCTCTAACCACTGAGCTACTCCGGCCGATGGCAGTGGTCCCGGGTTCGATTCCTGGCTCTGGCTAATTTTTCACTCCAGTTGGGTTTATTGTATTTATTGTATGTATGTCTGTAAAATATTTATATATACCTTTAACTGTTGAATGCAGGCGTTACTTATGTGTGAATGTGTGTTTTAATGTATATTGTAGTATGTGTGTTTATTATTATAACAACTGAAATACTGTTTGTTCTGTTGTTAGAGTAAAATGTTAATTTAAATTAGATTGCATATAGGTTTTTTATAATGTAGAAAATAATTAGTGTTACGGAGAATATAATCATTAACAATTAATCGGATTTTTTTAATGAATAGAAAGTTACCAAACGAATTTCTTTAATATTTAAGGACGTGAGTTTCAAAACTCGCCTTATCCAGAAATCCAGATTTTGGGAAATCGATAAAAACCCCTGACTGTCCATTGGTTTTCATTGCAAACCTAGATTTTTCCGTGCCAGAAATACGCGATAAAACTAGTTTTTTTTTTTTGCATATTCTAGAGTTCTTTCGATGCATGTTCACAAACAGAAAAGATTGATAGAAAAAAACTCGATTTTTTAAATTTTGGATAAGGGGTCTCAAGACTCCTTAAAGCATCAAAAGTTTCGAAATTTATTTTTTTTAGATGTTAAACTTCTATCTTTTCTGAACATTTTGATGTGAGTGTTTCCTTGAAATTCCCATTAGAACATAAGTTATGGCTATTAGAATTATACCCGCTCAATAGCTGAAGCGGCGTTTCCGGAACGATGAAGTCATTTTTCTCCAAATGACGTTTTTGGGCATAACACGCAGGATATATCAAAAACTTCTGAATATCTTTTCATGAAATTTTCAAAACAGATGTTTCATGTTAGTCTGTATAAACGGAACCTAAAATTTCATTTTTACTGATCAAAAAAATTTTTTTAGGCGATTATACTGTTGAAAATTTCAAATTTTTGCATTAGCTAAGTACAACTTTGTATTAAAAATATATAAATGCTTTAAATGCAAATTTATTTAGGTTCAGGGTAATTATTGCAATCTGAAAAAATTCATTCTAGTTGCAAAATTTATTTTGTAATCCTGCGCGTAAACTGTTGTACCAATTTTCTGCTCGACAAATGTCTGACAGTTTGAAGCCCACTATAAATTTTAAATTTGCATTTTGCAAATACATGAAAGAAAGAACATACCAATATCTTTTAATCCCAGTAAAAATTGTGTTTTTAAATGATATACATTTTAAGATATTAAATGTTGAAAATTGTCTTTTTTTTTTCCTTTTTTCCAATTTTAAGAGTTATGAGACTCCATAAGGCAAGTTTTGAAATTCACGTCCTCATTTACTTTAAAAAAGATTTCCTGAATAGTGTAATATCCTGTGTACTTCGTATTTAATATGCTTTTGCGAGGGCTTTAACTGTATTTCTAAGCGAGTTGGAATGTATCCAAAATAATATGGTTGCAGTTTATGAATTATAATTAACAGATTAATGGGAGCAGGTTATTATGTACGAGCCTAGATTACTATTAATGAAGTATCTATGGTAATTTCAGAATATTGCTGTGATATTAAGATTCAAAGGTAACTGAAATAAATTTATGTTGTAATAAAATAGAGTAAAATGGTTATCTAATTAAATTTCATTTACATTTTTTATGTAGAAAGTAATTCACGTATCTGGAATAAGACAAACATAGCTGCCAACCTCAAACTAATCTTCCGTAATACTTGTGTTAATTTGACCCTGGTTTGATACGTTTCAAACCAGAATTTTTTTTAAGAAATGAAAATAAATTTGTTCCGCGTAGAAACCTGGAACTAAATAAATAAGCATTCATGGAATAAATTTTCTGGTTCGAAATGTGGTTAACCTGGGTTAAGTTAATCCAGACATTACGGAAGATTAGTGTAAGGTTGGCAGCTATGGACAAATAACAATTCACAGCTGTCAAAACATCCTATTTTTGAATATGTTATTTCCAAATATAGTCACTTTAATGAATTACATAAATTTGGCGTTAAGTATAAAAGCCAAAGATAACTATTCGAAAATATTGGTATGCAAAAATTCTAAGGTTTGACAGTCATCAAAATCGTGATATTTTAATGAATGCAAAATGATCTAATTAGTTTATTTAATAATTGTTTTAAAACAGTTAGGGTTGTGAAATATTTAACATGTCCTCATATTTTATATGCCTTTGTCAATACTTTAACTACATTTCTAAAGAGAGTTGGAATGTGTTAAAAAAATTACAGTGACAGTTTGGGAAATATCTGATTAAATGAGACAGGTTATATGGTGCATGGACCTAGATTATTATTATTAATGGTCTGTCTATCGTAATTGCAAAATAGTTTTTATGTATTATTCATAGGTAACGTAAATACGTTTCTCGCATAAGTTAAAATAAAATGTTAATTTATGTAGATTATTTTTATTTTTTCTATAAAGAATGTAGTTAATATATCTAGAACAGGACATTTAACAATTAGGATTTTTTAATGTAAAAATAGTATTAATTTGAAATATTTCAATTAGTTACTTGTGATTGAATCGTTAAAATTAATAGGATTTTTAAAATTCCGATATTTCGTAATGTAAAAATATAAAGAACATATTAAAATAAAATCATAGAGTAGACGTTTCAGGTTTTCATAATATGGAAGCTTACAAGTCTTTCAGTACAGCTGTCGACGGCAACGAAACAGTTCATTTAAAATTATAGGAATGGTTTACGTGGGAAATATAAAGTAATCATATATTTATTACAGATATAATTATCAAAATTTTTTGCGTTTACTATTATTGTAGTAATGCTTGCTTTCTAAGACATGTTAATGTACAAAATCTATTTATATTTGCTATTTTTATTTTATATAACAGTCAAAGAATATGAAATATGTAAATAAATGTAAAAATAAATAAATATATAAAATAAAATTCTTTTAATTAGTCATTTATTTTATTTTATTTATTTTTACATTCATTTACATATTTCATATTCTCTTACTGCTTTTTTTTTCCTTTTATTATTTACTTCATTATTGTCTTTCTATTCTGTGTTCTTCTGATTGGGTCATACTCTTGTAGGATTGGCTGACGCCTTCTACTTTCCTATTCGCTGTTCCTTCAACTTGTCTCTTTCCCGTACCTTTTCACCTCAGTGTTGTTCCTGCTTTCAAAGTAGAAACACGCATTTTTTGCGCCTGATGAAGGAATACTAAGTTTTAAAAAAAAAAAAAAAAAATATTACAATTCATCAGACATACAAGTAAAAATTGCATAAAAACATATACAATTTACCGTACAATTATACGTTTTACCCCCTCATGAGTACAATAACATTCAAATGACCAGAAAACTATATATCATGTTTATAATTCATAATTACTAACAGATAAAATTAAATAAAGTATAAAAAACCATATCAAAACAATGCAATGTATTCAGGTGGAACTGCACAGGATTCATTAATCGTCGAAATTTGCTTACGAGTGAACACACCTTCAAGAAAAACACTACTTTGAAAGTTATTGAAACTGGGTCCTGATAACTGTCATTTTTGTGAAATCTAAGCTATGATCGTTATCCAAAAAATGCTGTACAAATTTAGACTGTAGGTTGTATACTTAATTGTTGTTTAATTGTATATGTATTTATGTAATTTTTAGTTGTATGTCTGATGAATTATCTTTTTTTATTTTTAAATTTTGTATGTCAGACGTTAAACAATGTTTAGTTAATACTAAATTCTTTTGAAGTACTTTGCGCAGTTCTAAATTTTATGGTGTTTTAAGAAGTTCTGTTTGACATTATTGTATCACACCAGCTTTTTTCATCATTAATTGCTAATGGGAAGATACGTTAGTTTCTCCAAGTTTTCATTCTAAGAAATCGAGAATTTTAAGTTAGTTCTGTAGAAAGGTTTTTGATGAATTATTATTTTTAAATTTTGCATTTCAGACATTAAACAATGTTTAGTTATTTTAATACTATGTTCTTTTGAAATACTTTGCACAGTTCTAAATTTAATGGAATTTTAAGAAGTTCTGTTTGACATTATTGTATCACACCAGCTTTTTTCATCATTAATTGCTAGTGGGAAGATACGTTACTTTCTTCCAGTTTTCATTCTAAGAAATCGAGAATTTTTAGTTCTGTAGAAAGGTTTTTAATGAATTATTATTTTTTAATTTTTAATTTTTTTACATCTGACGTTAAACAATGTTTAATTATTTTAATGCTAAGAACTTTTGAAATGCTTTGTGCAGTTCTAAATTTTATGGTGTTTTAAGAAGTGCTGTTTAACATTATTGTATCACACCAGATATTTTCATCATTAATTGCTAGTGGGAAGATAAGTTAGTTTCTCCGAGTTTTCATTCTAAGAAATCGAGAATTTTAAGTTATTTCTGTAGAAATGTTTTTAATGAATTCATTCTTCGAAGGTAAATAGAATTCACTAATAACAGTTCGCTAATGCCAGATAAATAAATTCATATGTTAAATAGAAGTCTTTTGAAATATATTTCTACTTAAGTTTTGATGATGTTTTATTGAGAAACTTTTTCCAATTGAATTTTTAACTTTCGTGGAATTTTTACGCGCTCCCTAAGTTTCAGTATAATGAAGAACGCATTCTCGAAAGCATAATTTATGTTGAAAGCGATAATAAAGAATTCGAACGCATTGCTTATACATCAGAATTTAAAGTAATGCCAGTTTAAAATAAACGGACGTTTCAGGAATATAATGAAGGTTAGACTGCTGATAAAAATGCCGTTTAACGAACAAGTTATTCTATCTCTAATTTTACCCTCTGGAGAATCTACTTTATTAAAATTCTTCACTGTTTCTTAAATACAAGCTTTCGTGGAATTTTCAGTATTATCCATTCCAAAATGTATTAGCATAAATGTTTATGAATTACTTCTCTAAAAATAATTCATATTCAGAAAAGTTTGAAAACAATTAAACAAATGACTATTCTTCATCAATGCACGAATACAATCCTGATTTCAGATAACACGTTTTAGTGTCACATTTCAAAGCATGATAAAGCTGCTTTGTCAGATGGCGGATTATTTAGTGCTTTTACGTAATCAATATAATATTCTGTGTGTGTGATCGCAAAAGAGTTGAACTGAAACAAGTCCAAAATGATTTACTACCAGTTTGTGAATATTAGATAGGGGAAATTCCATTGTAACAAACTAACATTCATAGAGGAAAAAAAGACCTTACCTTATTCGAAAAATAATAATTATGTAATTCAAAGATAGCTACAATTAGTATATGATATTGGACGACAAATTAATATAATTATTATGAATAAATTATTTAATATAAATAATTATGATTAAAAAAGGTATTGTAACAGACAAATAGGAATTACTATGCTTTTCGGATACCTTAATGTTTGTCTGTATTACTTATAAAATACATATAGTTTACAAACATATAGTTACATTATAAAATACATATAGTTACTTATAAAATTACATATAGTTTATTTGAGTTTTTAAAGTTTTAACGAACTTTTGGCTCACCCGGTATTTACTATCACTACACAAAAGATTTTCGGATACCTTAATGTTTGTCTGTATTACTTATAAAATAGCATACAGTTTATTTGAGTTTTTAAAGTTTTAACGAACTTTTGGCTCACCCGGTATTTACTATTACCACACAAAAGTATTTTTTATAAGATCGATTTTTCATAACAAATTCAGATTTTCTGGACATTTATTATAATGTTCAAATGAATAACGACATTTTTACTTCATCGTTTAAGGTGACAAGTGTAACGTATATTTTATAGGTTTTCTTATTATAAACATCATAGCGCATAATTTCTAACACAGGTTATTGTATGAATATCACGCATTGTATTTGTTGCTGAATCTTTATTTCAATAATATGCCCATGAGAAAAACTTTGAATAAAATATGCGCATGTTAGATAGTTGTTAATTCTATAGCATAAAGAATGAATAATTCTTTCTCTAATTAAAATTTCATGAGAATGATCGATTTATTCAAACTCTTGAATGTGCGTCTTAAAAATTATGCTAATTTTTACATAAAATTGTAGATTATTTGAATAAAAAAATTGTATATTCGAAAGTTTAGGATAATGAATGGGGATCTATTTAGATATAAAAATATTCTGGACTACATGTTTTAGAAACATCACATCACATATCATAAGTAGATAAAAATGCTTTCACAGTCATTAGACTGTTTAGCGCTCCTGCATAGTCAATAGTTTTGCGGAAGCGTAACACTTCTAAGTAAAGTGAATTTAACTATATCCGGTATCATTTGCGAACTGATTACAAATAAGACAGAATGATGTATAAGGCTGATTATTATATTTGATCTGAAAATTAATGACACTGATGTTTAGGATTGTTTGAATACGGTTCTATAGGAATTAAAATAGGGCGTATGATAATTTACTTGGAACATTTTAAAAAATTGGATAAATGTATCCTATTTTTTAATACGTATGAATTTAAATATATAGTTATCGAATTGAAATATTAGCCTTAGAGTAATTATAAGTTATGAATTTTCAAATAAATTGCAAAGAAAATGTATCAAGATCAATCGTATCAATAAGAGAATCGTATCAATCGTATCAATTTCATAAATTGTATCAAGAACAGTAGTGCCAACTTTTCAAAAATATTGGGTAGGATGAAAAATTTTTGAATAAAATAACGCATATAAATTTTTCCCTTATTGTGTAAATTCGTGAGAGAGAGGGGGGAGGGAGGAGTGAATGACTAACAATAATTCGAAAATTAAACTGCTTTTTCTAAGCAAATTTTTAAATTATCATAATTTAATTATAATTTTATAAATATTGTTATTAAATTATATTCTTATAAGTTCTTCCTTATACATTCATTAATATTTATAAATAACATTGGAATTGTTAACTATTGCAACTTCAAAAACCTAAATGTCAAGAAAAGCACACGTTTTAGTCACCTAAGCGCTTTTTCATTTCAAGACATCAAAACAGATGACAAAATTTGCAGGAAAATTTGTTTTCTAGAGAAATTTAACTATACATCCGCTGAAGGATCTTTCAGTGCCCCTGTAAGTCTAATTGATGTGCTTATTATTTTTCAAGCAAAACAATTTTGAGAAAGTTAATAAAACCAAATTTCATTTCAGCGATTAAATAATTTAAAAATGATTTTTTCAAAGACTAAAATTTAAGACATAAAAAATCGCACGGAGTTGATCATACATTACGCACGCCATGAATTAAACATTAAAAGTGTTATTACACGTAAAAATCACAAGCGACAAAAATCGCCTGTGACTCGTACGTATTATCCACCTCAAACTTACGTATTATCCAAGTATTTCATTGGCTGTTCGGGAAAAGGTTCATCGTCAGATTTCCATCGTCAGATTTCCAAGAAATCTGACGACCCATTTTAAATTAAATTTCATTCATAAACTTCTAAAAATCCCACAATATTACTTTTTACACCGCCGTGTAGAGAAAAAAATGTACTTTTAAATGCAATTTGTTTGAAAGCTGTATCTCAATTTGTTTCTGAGTTATTAATTTTTTTTTTTGTAGTTTTTACTACTTTTTTGTCATAGTGGCAACAGAAGTATCCATCTCTGTTGAAAGTAAAGAGAAATACAGATTACTGTATAGACCAATCAGAAAACGAATAAAATGCGGATTAAACCAATAAAAAGCTTCAGATATGCTTTTGATTTCCTACCCTGACGAGGACAATAACCATTTTTCCAAATGGTTAAACAATAAATTATGAATTAAGTCAATTGAATTGGGTGGGCGGAGATATCAAATTATTGGGTGGGTTCACGCCCCATGGGCCCATATAAGTTGGCACCAGTGATCAAGAAAAATCTTGAGAATGTCGCCACCTGAACCATGAAACATGTCGATCTGAATTAAAGGCTTTTGTACCAAATAAACCAAATATACCAAATAAAATAAATTTAAATTAAGTTATTTTGCTAAAAGTGATAAAAATATACTAAAAAGCATATAAATACCATTATTCAGATCGACATGTTTCATAGCTCAGGCTACGACATTCTAAAACTCTTTGTTGATACAAATATTTTCGCTTTTTTTAAATGAAATTGGTAAACTGAATCACAAGGTCACATGTATAATTTAATCAAATTAAGTGCAATAATGATTAAAAAAAAATTTAAATAAATGAAATAAAAATAAAAATAATCGCGATTTTTGTTTACCAATTTCATAAAAAAACGAGAATGTTTGCATAAAAAAAAAATCTTGAGAATCACTTTTAGCAAATATTAATTAAATTTGATCATTTTAAGTGATTTTCCTATATAATTTTGCAAAAGAACTTTAATTATAGGTTTTAAGTAGAATTAGGAAGAGTTTTGTGTTTTAAAATAAAAGCTGATTGTGAACTTCATTTGAATAAAAAATTATTTCTGTTTTATAATACATATTGATGTATATTTATTTATCGGAAGTGAATATTAATGAATTAATTTAAAATGGGTGAACTCTTCTCTTTATAAAAAAGTTGTACATTCCCAAATATTTCTGCGTAAAAATATTTACAATCACTGCACAAAAGTATTTTTTATAATATCTATTTTTCATAACAAATTCAGATTTTCCGAAAATTCATTATGATGTTCAAATGAATAACGATGTGTTTACATCATACTATAAATGTGACAAGTGCACGTATATTTTATAGATTAATTATAAATATCATAATGCATAATTTCTAACACAGGATATGAATATCACGTATTGTATTTGATGCTGAATTTATATTTCAATAATATGCGTATGAGAAATTTTTTTGAATATAATATGTCCTTATTAGATAGTTGTTAAATTCAAAGCATAACGAATGAATAATTCTTTCCCTAATTAAAATCTCGTGAGAATGATTTATTCAAACTCTTGAATGTGTGTCTTAAAAATTATACTAATTTTTGCTTAATTTGTAGATTATTGCAATAAAAAAAATTTATATTCGAAAGTTTAGGATAATGAAAGGGGGATATATTTAGTTATGAAAATATTCTGGACTACATATTTTAGAAAAATCACATATCATCAGTAGATAAAAACGCTTTCACAGTCACTAGACTGTTGATCGCTCCTGCATAGTCAATAGGTTTGAGGCAGCGTAACACTTCTAAGTAAAGTGAATTGAACTACATCCGAAATAATTAGCGAACAGTTTACGGATAAGGCAGAAGTGTGTATAAGGCTCATTATTATATTTGGTGATCTGAAAATTAATTATAGTGATTTTTAGAAATGTTTGAATACGGTTCTATAGGAATTAAAATGGATCATAAGGCTTACTTACTACATAATACTGCTTAGAACATATTTTTAAATTTTCATGATATTATAAAGGAAACAACCCCAATATCAAAACAATATTGGATCCATATTGTTTTTAATTGTGTGCATGTTGTCCAGTATTGGCATTACGGGCAGTAAATATTGCCCCCATATTGGGATTGCAAATTTTTCTAACTTAAGATCAATTTTTAACCAATATTGTAATTTTTGTGGAAATATTTCGGAAGATGCAATATTGGCACATTATTGAACCAAAGTAACTAAGTTTGCTATTTATGGAATTAATGCATATAGAACAAAGAATATGTATTTACACATAAAATTATACAAAAATAAGATACTATATTTAAAACATTTTTTTTTTTTTTTTTGTATTGTATTTGTTGTGTGTCGGGCTCTGATGATGCAAAAGGATTCGGACTCGGGAGGGCTCGGATTTAAAATCGTCCGTCTTGGTCGGGTCCGGATACGAGAAGAGAGCCGAAATCATCTCTAATCTGTAGAAGTTTCTGTATTCACCACTGAAACACGATGTTATGAGGTCACACTAGTCACGCAGAAAATCTCGAACGCTAATGCTAAGTCTATGGGCGCATTATTTTCAAATATCTCACATGAATTTTAATATTTTTGAATGATTTTTTTGCACAGGTTAGCTGAGAACGATCTACAACCGAGCTAGTTTTTACTTTTTCAATTTTGGTTTCAGATATTTAAAAAAAAAATTACTTTAATTTTCGAAACCGGTTATAAACCGGTTCTTAAATTTCAGCTATCCTAATAGATAAAAAAAAAACTATAATAACCAAAATCGAAAAAGTAAAAACTCACCCGGCTGTAGATCGTCCTCAGCTATCCTATGCAAAAAATCATTCAAAAATATTAAAATCAAAGCGGGAAATTTGAAAATAACGCCCCCATAGATTTAACATTAGTTTTCCTTTCTTCCCTTGACTGAAGTGGGCTCGTAAAATCTGTGCAAAAAGTAATTCTATGCTGTAACAGACTGTCTAATTTATTTTCACAAAGTATTGATCATGGGACATTTTTATATAAGGGGACACTTGAGTGAAATTTTTTGGAAAAAATTATTTATTATTTTTTTATTATTATTATTAGCTTAAACTAATTCTTTGAACCTTCCTGAATTCATTGATATATCCTGTCTTTTTTTCTAAACATTAGAAATAATGCGAAACAGCACCGAAAACTGGCAATATGAAGCAATTAAAATAATAAAACTTTGTAAAGAATCACCATAAAATAAAAACAATACATAGGACGCGTTTCGAGCTAAAAATATAATAGCTCGTCATCAGCTACAGTAAACACGTGTCCGTAAGGGACAAGGTCAAAAATGAACTGAAAGGTAGAGAATGTTGAAAAGAATGCGACAGATGGCGCTAGCTGAAAGGAGCACATGCAGAAGAGAAAAGTGTTGCCAAAAAGATAGAAGAGAAATTGATAGGGAAAAATGGAAATAAAAGAAATAAGCAAAATTAAAATTAAATAAAAGAAGTAAATAAAAAGTATAAAGAAAAATAATAAAGAAAGAAATATAAAAGAATAAAACAAGAGAAAAACAAAAATCTTTTTTTTTAAACAAAATAAAAAGAAAAGAAACAAGAGAAGAGGGAAAAGAATTACAAAAGTAATTTCCACGATGGAGATGGGAAAGGAGATGATGGGAGATCATTGACAAGATTAGCAGAATTTTTTGAAATAAAATATGCTTCATGAAAATCCAAGTGAGAGGGAGAGGCAGGGGAAGAAATAATTTTGGCCATGGAGAAATTGAAACAATGACTGGAAGACCAACAGTGTTTTAATTCATTAGAAATAATCTTAAAATTTTAAGGGAAGACACGACTCGGATGTCACGCCCATTTACATTAGTTTAACATTTTGTACATTATTTTGTTTTTATATTCTACTCGCACCACTATATTTTAAAATAAATTTTGTAGTATGCACATGTTGTCAAAATACAAGTAAATGTGTTTCTTATATATATAAAAAAAAAAGTGATGCTCTCCGAATAAAATTAGTGTAAGAGATGCTGGTCCGGAAGTCACGTTGGAAGTGACATAGAACCAATAAGGGTTAAAACATTACCTCATTTATTATATGAAACTAATTTTGATCTCTTTATATATACAGTAGAACCTCGATTATCCGAAGTAATTGGGACCGACCCTCTTTCGGAAAATCGAAATTTTCGGATAATCAAGAATTGCTCAATTTTAAGATTAAGGAGAAATACATATATGCAATATTTCTTAATATGGTAACAAGTGCTTAATAACAATAAAGCAATAGCAAAATATCAACAAGAATAAATTAAACGAATTTTAATTTTGAAATTAAGTTTATTTTACATATATCACAAGAGTTTGAAAAAAATGCTTTGTTTGTCGCAATTTCGATTGCTTTTGCTTTGAAGCTCTATCACGGAGTTTTTTATTATTAGTTCCCCAGTATCGTAGTCTTTCTGCTTCTCCAGCCATGCCAAACCTTTTGTAAAATATTTAAAAGCTTCAGAATTGCTAATTTGTTCGTTTTATTCGCTCCACTCCGCAGCTTACGGGAGCTCAAGTTAAATTGAAAGGAACTCTAAGAAAGGGGATCAAAAATACTTATATGTACTCGTAGTTCGGAAAGAACTGTTTGCACACAAGGAATATGATAGTTAAAAAAAAAGAAAAAAGCTTTCAAAATGGATTTTGCACACAAGGAATGTGATAGTAAAAAAAAAAAAAAAAAAGCTTTAGAAAAGCTTTAAAAATGTATTTCAGTTGACCGAGAGTTTCAGTCAAAAGAGTTTCGGATAAAAGAAGTTCTATTGCACTTTAATTCCCGTGTTTTATAAAATTTTGCAAGAACTTCACACAAGTTGGAAGTGTAAGTTTTTTGGCTCTCCTGAAAAATCGTACTTTTCAGATAAAAATCCCATTATATCCTAAAGTAATCGAGCGATTTCGATTAAAAAAAATTTTTTTGGTGGTAGAGTATAAGGTCATACGTGGCATATAGTTTTTAAAAACTTTAGTTTTAGAAAAAAAAAAAAAAATCAGAAAAATGGAAAATTTCTGAAAATTTGCCATTGCTGTAAAATAAAAAGTTTTAGTCGCAGAAAAAAACTGTCTGCCATAAATCGTGAGCATAGTTCAGTGAATATAGATTCCAAATTTTATCAAAATCGGCCTGGTATTTTCCGAGGAAAGGGGTCTTAAAGCTCGCATATTTCCCATAGGATTGCACTCAGTCTTGTCTTCCCAGAAATAATTTACACAAATGTATGCAAATCTTAGTAAAAAATTTCATTCAATTTATTCTTTAAATATTAATAAATGATTTTGAAAGTTCAAACACCATGAAGATATTGTAAGAGATTTTGAAGAAATGTGTAAAGCATGGTGTGACTAGCAAATTATTAAAATTTCAGGGTTATAATGCATGTATCATATCAGAAGCATTATACCTTGAAAATTGTTACTAAAATTTTCATACATTTGTGTAAATTATTTAACTAAAAATATTCCATAATCAATACTTTATGAAAATAAATAAGACAATCTGTTATTAGTAAAGAATTCGTCCTAAGTGAGCATCGAGAACGGTACGTTAAAGGCTACCGAAACTAGTCTGCATGAAGTTTGCATATTCTGACGTTTCTAACGTTGTTTTTAAATTTATATGGAAATAACTGTCAATCCGTAGCACAATTAATATTATGGAAATTTACATTCAATCTTATATATAAAAAAAAGTCAAAGAAAAGATGTGCATCTTAAATTATAAATGCCCGTCCTAGAACGGTGGTAAAAATTGTGTTTTTCACTTAAAGTTTAAAAAGCTGATAAAAGAATAATTGACAATATGGAAGCGTTTAGATGAACAAAGTTCGGCTAGTTTATGTTCTAATAAACACACAATTAGCATTTACAATATTTCTGGGTAAACCAGGTTTTCCGGCTAATATACTATAACAAAATTAAGATTTCTTAATAAAACAAAATTTTAACAAATATGCAATAAAACTGCGTTATTAAAACAGTCTGCTGCAACTATTGAAATAATACTTTTTTTTTTTATATAACACTTTGAAATTGTATTTTTATCGTTTACCCCGCCCCCTATTTCGCCCCTCCTAAAATTTTTTTATATGTATATTAATTAATAAATAGATATCTCGGGTTGAACACCATCCGAAAGAACGAAGGGGAAGGATTGTTAAAGTGTTCTTCACGCCTATTGGTGTTTTTTTTCTGTTTACCCGCGGCTGACGTCACGCAACAGTGGTGGGACAGCTTCAAGTGATGTCATTTAATGTCGTCTCCTTTAATCTTCATAGCTCCATGGTTTAATTTTTTTTTCAATGAATCACAAAAGGAATGACTCTCTACCACAGCTTCTTATTTACGTTTTACGCACGAAGTGCGCTACGCTTGTTTTCTGAAAGGGCTGCGTAAATCATTGAAATTTTGTTAGTTTTGAATCTTTTATAGAAAATTATTTTGGACAGAAGGGAATTTAGGTAGAAAAGATTTGTATTTAGGCAGATAAGTTTTCTCATATACATCTCAAATCAAAATTGAGCCTAACGTGGCTCCATCTTATCGGAGACTGGTAAGAATCATGGGTTCGCCCCGGATGCGTTACACTGCCTTTTATTATATAGAGATTCCTTCCTAAAAACAATCTTTCCTTATTCTCGAGTCCATAAAAAAAATTGAGACCGTTATTTGAAAGATCCGATGCTTTTACAGGAAAATATGAAACACTACTAGATTTATTTCTATAGGAATAACAATACGTGTCAATTATATCTGTTTACGAATGAAAGTGACTTCGTGAATTTGCGCAGTAGAGTCGCAACATGCGCAGACTTCATGATGAAAAATGTATAGAATCACTAATATTCCAGGAGGCGGTAGCACAGACAATCACCTCATCGAGTTCACGGCTGAAATTCCAGAATTAGTTAAAACTCGATTCGCATATTAAAACGCACTCGGTCTGCCAAGTCATATCTTGGTGGAAAACATTTGAAAACCCGATTTTAACGGATGACTCGTAGATTTACCATTGCATTTTCCTGCACCCAAAGGTATGAAAACATGGAGGACTGAGAGCAGGAAAACACAATGGTAAACCTACAAATCGAACGCTAAAATCGAGTTTTCAGGTGTTTTCCACCAAGATATGACTTTGGCAGACCGATTGCGTTTCAATATGCGAATCGAGTTCTAACTAATTCTGGAATTTCAGCCGTGAACTCGATGAGATGATGGTCTCTGCTGTCGCCTCCTGGCCTGTAACGTATGTATTTTCATACCCGTATGTATTTTGTACCGTATGTATTTTCATATGAAGAGCGATTATGAGTCGCACACATTAGAAAATTAATAATTTGCTAACTTTAAGCTAATGCTGGTTGACTGAAAACAAAAGAAAATATTCATGTCACATTAGACGTGTATAAAAATAAAGGTTCCAATTAAAAAATATCCTACTATCACAAAATAAAAGTAGAACAAATTATCTTCAGATTGGCACCGTACCAACAGGTCGTGGACGTCAATACCAGACATAAACCTGCAAATATTATAGATTTTCTTTTAATATAACGTAATATTAGGGAGGGGGAACACTATTTTTGTTTTGCATTCATTCCGATTAAAGTAGCATTAAAATGACTTGAAATGAAATGAGACATTTTTAAGAGGAAAAAAAAAGTTATTTTGGGGGTACAAGAATAAATAAAATTGCCAGTTTAAGAAAGAACGAGCCCGCCCGAGCCCGTCTCATCTCTAAAACATATGTTTGACTATATTAATTTCAAATGCTAAAAGGTGTAAATTAAAACTTTAAAACCAGTAAAAATACGTTTATTTCAACTTTTGATTCACCCCGAGTCATTTTCAAAAACAAATAAATCTCTCTCTGAAAATGACTCGCGGTGAGTCGAAACATGTCAAAATAAACGTATTTTTACTGGTTTTAAAACTTTAATTTACACCTTTTAGCATTTGAAATTAATATATTATTACAAGGTGTTATTTGTTATAGATATATTTGACTATTTAACGCTTCTGCATAATCTATAGTTTAGTGTAAGCGCACCAATTTTAAATAAGGTGAATTGGAAAACATCCAGAATAATTTACAAATAGTTTTTAAATAAGACAGAATGATGTATCGATCTCATTATCATAACTAATGTTTTGAAAATTAATGACAATCTAGTGTTTAGGATAATTTGTATGTGTTTGAGCACGTTCCTATGGGAGTTAAAATAAAAAGTATGGTATTTGGGACATTTTAAGCTTTTATGATGGTTTGACAAAGCAAATGAAATAAAAAACTTAAACATAGGAAGCTTTTAGACAATGCCAGATCTAAGGGAGGCGCCAATCCATTCGAGCCCAAAAAATATTCAGTATTTGATAATTTTCCGAAATTAACAAATAGTTCTATTCTTAGTTGTAAGTTACCCTATTTCAGTAGTTGATAAAGATGTTCATCAGATATTGTAATCTTTAGTACTGCTGTGAATAATCAACAGCTTTGTGAATATGATAACCATTTTAAGAAAAGTGAATTGGAATCTATCCAGAACAATTTACCAATAGTTAATGAATAAAGACACAGTGATGTATTAAGCTAATTATTATAACCGATGTTCCGAAAATTAATGGTACGCTGTAGTGTAGGAATATTTTAATCGCGTTCGAATGTGCTACTATGGGAGCTTTTAGAGATTGATTTAATAAAACACCCTCTTTTTATCGCATATTGTTTTTAATCGATTATTTAATGAATGATCCTCTTTGTATTTGGAGTTGATATATTTTCTCAAAGAATGAAATTGACTCTTGAATATGAAATGTACATATTGGACGTTTACCAAGTCTGCAATATAATGAATAAGTAATTCTATCTCTAAATAGATTCTCTTGTGAATTATTTATTTATATTTCTGAATGCGCATTTAAAAAATATATATAATAATTAATTTTTACATGAATGTTTGTCGATTGTTCCAATAAAAAATATACTGTATTTGATAGTTTGCCAAAATTAACAAAGACTTCTCTTCTTATTTGTAAGTCTTCCAAATGACATATTTTAGTATCATCCGAATTCAGTAGTTGACAAAAATGCTTATCAGATATTGTAACCTTTAGTGCTGCTTTGGATAATCAATAGCTGCGTGGGTGGATAACCATTTTAAGAAAAGTGAATTGGAATATATCCTACATTATAATACGAGCAAAAATTGTGTGTGTGTGTGTATGTAAATTTTATCTTAAAAACGGCCCTAACGATTTTGACTAAATCTTGTATTTTACAGATTTTGTTCCCGAGAAGACCGTTGGGCTAGGTCATGTGTTCGAGAAAATTTGATTAGTGGGTCATTATGGATCAGAGCCAAATTAATTATATCTAAAAAACGGCTCAATCGATTTTGACTAAAGTATGTATCCAACCGTTTCCGGGTATGAGAAGACTATTCGGCTAGGTCACATGCTCGAGAAATTTCAATTAGTTGTTGATTTTGTGTCACTGCGGGTCAAGCTATTTTAATCTAAAAAACGGCTTTAGCGATTTTCACTAAGTCTATATTCTACAGTTTTGGATTACGAGAACACCACTGGGCTAAGTCACATGTTCGAGAAAATTCGATTAATGGGTCATTTTTTGGTTACTGTAGGTCAAGCTAATTTTATCTAGAAAACGGTTCAATCGCTTTTGACTACATTTTGTATCCAACAGTTTTCGGGTACGAGAAGACTATTGGGCTAGGTCACATGCTCGAGAAATTTCAATTAGTGGATCATTTTGGGGTCACTGTGGGTCAAGCTAATTTTATCTAAAAAACGGCTCTAACGATTTTCACCAAACTCAATATTCTACAGTTTTGGATTACGAGAAGACCATTGAGCTAAGTAACATGTTCAAGAAGATTCGATTAGTGGGTCATTTTTGGGTCACTGTGGGTTAAGCTAATTTTATCTAGAAAACGGTTCAAACGAATTTGACTAAATTTTGTATCAAACCGTTTTCGGGTACGAGAAGACTATTGAGCTAGGTCACCTGCTCGAGAAATTTCAAGTAGTGGGGCATTTTTGGGTCACTGTAGGACAAGCTAATTTTATCTTAAAACGGCTGTAACGATTTTCACTGAACTCTATATTCAACATTTTTGCATTACGGGAAGACCATTGGGCTAAGTCACATGTTCGAGAAAATTCGATGGATCATTTTTGGGTCAATGTGGGTCAAGCTAATTTTATCTAGAAAACAGTTCCAACAATTTTGACTAAATTTTGTATTCTATCGTTTTCGGGCTGGAGAAGAACATTGGGCTAGCTCGCATGTTCAAGAAAATTCGATTAGTGGGCCACATTGGGTCAAAATGGGCCAAGTTAATTGTATCTAAAAAAAAAGGCTCAAAACATTTTGACAATTTTGTATTATACCGTTTCCGGGCATAAGACGATTGGGCTAGGTCGCATGCTCAAGAAAATTTAATCAGTGGGTCATTTCGGGTCCTAATGGATGAGGATCAAGTTAATAGTACCTAAAAAAATGGCTCAAACGATTTGGACAAAACTTTGTATTGTACAGTTTCTGGGCACAAGAAAACCATTGGACTAGGTCGCATGCTCAAGAAAATTCTATTAGTGGGTCATTTTGGGTCATAATGGGTGAGGGTCAAGATAACTGTATCTCAGAAAGGTTCAAACCGTTTTGACAATTTTTTCATTACACCGTTTCCCAGCACATGAAGATCATTGGAATAGGTCACATGTTTGATAAATTTCGATTAGTAAGTCATTTTTGAATCAACATGGATCAAGCTAACGATTTTCACTAAATTTTAAATTCCATCGTTTTCAGACTCGAGAAAAGCATTGGGCTAGGTCGCATGTTCGAGAAAATTCGATTAATGGGTCATTTTGGATCACTGCGGCTCAGGGCCAAGCTAATTGTATCTAAAACAGCAAGAATGATTCAATGGGAATAATATATAGAGATAAACACAAAGCTAATTTTGGCCGAGCTTAGCTAGGTCATTCCTGCTAGTCCATAATAATTTACCAACAGTTAATGAATAAGACATAGTGATGTATTAAGCTGATTATTAGAACTGATGCTCCGAAAATTAATGGTACACAGGAGTTTAGGAATATCTTGAACACGTTCGAATGCCTTCCTATGGGAGTTAAAATGGAAAGTAGGGAAATTTACTTGGAACATTTTAAACTTTTAATGACGGTTTAACAAATCAATTGATATTAAATACTTAAACATAGGTAGCTTTTAGAGATTGATTTAATAAAACAGCCTTTTTTATCGCATTATTGTTTTTGATTATTTCATGAATGATCCTGTTTCTATTTGGAGTTGATATATTTTTTCAAATAATGAAATTGACCCTTGAATATGAAATGTACATATTGCACCATTTACCAAATCTACAATGTAATGAATGAGGAATTCTATCTCTAAATACATTCTCTTGTGAATGATTTATTTAAATTTTTGAATACGCATTTAAAAAATATATATATTAATTAATTTTTACATGAATGTTTATCGATTGTTACAATAAAAATATACCGCATTTGATGTTTGCCAAAATTAACAAAGACTTTTCTTCTTATTTGTAAGTCTTCCAAATGACATATTTTGGTATCATCCGATTTCAGTAGTTGATAAAAATGCTTATCAGATATTTTAATCTTTAGTGCTGCTGTGAATAACCAATAGCTATGTGGGTGGATAACCATTTTAAGAAAAGTGAATTGGAATATATCCAAAATAATTTACCAACAATTAATGAATAAGACACTAAGCTTATTATTATAACTGATGTTCCGAAAATTAATGGTACACAGGGATTTAGGAATATCTGGAACACCTTTGAATGCCTTCCCGTGGGAGTTAAAATGGAAAGTATGGAAATTTACTTGGAATATTTTAAACTTTTATGACGGTTTAACAAATCAATTGATACTAAATACTTAAACATAGTAGCTTTTAGAGATTGATTTAATGAAACACCCTCTTTTAATCGCATTATTGTGTTTCATAGATTATTTCATGAATGATCCTCTTTGTATTTGGTGTTGATATATTTTTTCAAATAATGAAATTGACTCTTGAATATGAAATGCACATATTGGACGTTTACCAAATCTGCAATGTAATGAATAAGTAATTCTATCTCTAAATAGATTCTCTTGTGAATGATTTATTTAAATTTTTGAATGCGCATTTAAAAAATATATACTAATTTTTACATGAATGTTTGTCGATTGTTCCAATAAAAAATATTCCGTATTTGATTGCCAAAATTAACAGGTTATATTTTATGTCGGTACAACAAACTCCACAGGGGTACAGAGGTAAGGGATGTTCTAAAATTGCGGTTTTTATAATTTTGTTGGGACTAGTAAAATGAAAGTTGATTTGTTGATTACTTAAAAAATGTATAAATACTTCCTATGAAATGTTTAAAAAAAGATCGAAATTTAAGGGGGTGAAACGAGCAAGAAACCACCTTTAAACGTTCTAAAATACTATTTATTTGGAATTTTTAGTATTAAATGTAAACAGTCGTCTCAAATTTGTAAGACGTACACTCGCAACAGAACATTTTCTAAAAAATTCGAAATGTAAAAATATGCAGAAACAAAAAATGTTTCTAAAATTACGATTTCTGTGACACTGTTGGGTGTTAAAAGCTTGAAATATTGCATGGTAATTAAGTTTTAAAATTTAAATGTTCCCAAAGAACATTTTCAAAAAAATTTGAAATTTATAAGAGTGAAATGAGCGGAAATGTTTTAAAAACGTTCTGTATTATGATTAATTTGGAACTATTAAGACTTAAAACTTGACTGTTATTTTTACGACGTTAATACTCGCAACAGAATAATTTCAAACAAATTTAAAATACAAAATGGAGCAAAAACAAAAAACATCCTACAATTGCAATTTCTGTTATTCTGCTGAGGGCTAAAAACTTGAAATTTCACATGATGGTTACTTTTAAGATATAAATAGTGTCTAAGAACCATTTCTAAAAAACTCGAAGTTAAAATGAGCAGAAAGTGTTCTAAATTACGATTTATTTGGAATTGTTAAGGCTAGAAACTAGACTAGGTCTACTAAAGTCTACTTATAAACTAGATTTCTTTTCCCAAAAAATAATAGAAAACCGCGTACAATTTAAATGCAACACAACGGATTGTTACGCAACTAGCAAATAAATTAATTAAGGAGTTCTATTCTACAGAATTAGTTTCCTGAATAGGTTGTAGCTAGTTTGCCAGGTGTCCCGATTTTCAGGGTCTCCAAGATCTGTCCCGCGGGACGCCAAAAGTCCCGATTTTTGAGGATGCACAGATTCTTTTAAATTACTTTTAGTTATTACCATCCTATTTGTTAGTCTGCATCAAGTGGAATTTAATGCAGTAAAACCTGTAAAGACAAAACCTATCTATAACGGAAAAATTTTAAAGACCCTTTCAAACGAATACCTTTCAAATCTACCTGCTTAGGTGGAAATATCTAAAAGGGAATTTTTTGTGGTTCCTATTAGGGATGCACCGAATACTGAATATTCTTGTCATATTGCCGCATACATCTTGTCGTTATATCATATTTCACAGAAATCAAAGTAGCTTTGTTGAAAATATAGTTACAATATCTTATTCTGAATTCTTATTCGAATTATTCTGAATATCTTTATAAATTAACAGTTAAAAGTACAAGTTTGTAAGGTTTTTAAAAATATTTTTCAAAAGATATTTTTAAGTATTTGGTTTGGCCAAATATTTTGATATTCGACCAAACCGAGTATTTAGAAAGCCAAATAGTTTTATATTCACGAAGCTGAATATTCGGCAGACCGAATATTTTGATATTAGGCCTAACCGAATATTCGGTAGCAAGGCCGAATACCGAATAGATACCGAATATTCGGTGCATCCCTAGTTTCTAGCTATTCTGTTTCACAAGTTTGACTGTACTCTGTTCCCTAAAGCCTGTGTAAACGAAACCTGCTTATAAATGAATTCTGTTTTAAAAGTAAAAATACCTTTGCCCCTACAATAGGAATTCTATGCAATTATACCTACTAAATTGGAAATTTGTTTCAATCCCTAATGATTCCGCTTTAGCAGGTTTTATTGTATAAGATTGTTGTGTTTATTTAGTATATAATAAAACCCCTTAAGGCGGAATTGCAAGGAACGGGAGAAAATTCTTTTTTAAACACTTTCGTCTTAGCAGACATAATTGGTTTATATTCCTACCTTTTTACATTTTCTACAACGCGGGATAACCCACCATTGGCATAGGCTTCCAGATCCCGCGTTGCAAGTTTATTTAAAAAAAAAAATTACAATATTATTTAACAATAGTTTTAACAATAAGAATTAAAGGCAATAGTTAAAAAAATAGTAAAAGTAATTATAAATGTAATAATAAAAGTAATAATAGAACAGATGAGCTGAGCGCTTTACAGATGAAAATGTGTATTATTTTCAACACGAATATGATTGATTGATTAATTATGAGTAGCAGCAGATGAATAAAATGTTCTTAAGTCTCTACATATTCTCAGGTGCATTAGTTTAATAGTTATTATCATGAGTTCAAGTGTTTTGTTGTGAAATAACTTTTAGGTTATGGATAACCTGAGTGTATGGCTGTTCTATGTACAAGAGTTTTCTAAATTTTATATTCTCGATTTAGTTAGGCACTGTTTGGCCTGAAGTTCATGTTTCTGTTCATTAGTGCTAATCTTATTCATCTATTGGCATTTGTGGGTTTTGAAAAATTAGTTGATTGTTTTCTAGTATCCGCACACATTCTATTATTTTAGTATATAGCACTGGTGATTTCAGCACAAATTTGAACCAATGGTGATGTTCTATTGTAGCTGATTTACGGATATGGAGGGTTGATGTTAATGGACAGCTGAGCACATAGTGAAGGGAGTAGCCAATTTCACCACAGGTACACAGTGGCGACGGAGCTTTATTTATTTTGAATAGGTAGGGCGGGAAGGGTCCATGATTAGTTGAGAAGATATACAAGTTTTTAAGTACTAACATGAAGTCTGTTGATACTTTTGGACATAATTTGTAATCTGCAAGTGGTACCATAATCCCACTGTTGCTGCCATTTGTCTGTGGCTTCTTTTTTCAATTTCTTTTTAAGGTGTGAAGCTGGGTATGGATGAAATACTTCTCGTACCTTAATATTTGTTATAGCATCTTTGGCTAGTTGACCGTAGGATCAATGAAATTTTAACGTTTAAGACAGGATTCTGTTATAGACAGATTCTGCTTTTATAGGGTTTATTGTATTTTTATGTCCCGATTTAGAAGACGTTGTCCTACTTTTTGTGACACTTGACCTATCAATACATAGTTGTATCATCACATTTCAGCAATGAATAAAGATGCTTTAACAAATATTGGACTGTTTTAGCGCTGCTTTATAATCGATAGTTTTGTGAGTGCGTCACACTTTTAAGTAAAGTGAATTGGAATATATCAGAATAATTTATCAACAATTTATAAATAAGACTGATTTGTGTACTAAGCTGTTTATTACAAGAGACGTTCGGAAAATTAATGGCAGACTGGCCGATATGAATAATTTTACGCGTTCCTAAGGGAGGTAAATTGGAAAATATTCTAATTTACTTAAAACACTTTAAACTGATATGTTGTTATAAAAGGAGAAATTGACGCATCCAAAACAAAGAATATACTATTTACTTACAATTATTTTAAAAAATGATAATGATTGGAAAAATTCTAACTGCATGAAGAAATAATAATAATAAATGCAATGCAGGGTGTGAATAAAAGATTACTAAAAATCCAGAGTTATAGCGTATACGTGGTCTTGGTAGCATGTATTTTAAAAATTATGATAATTACATTTCTCTAGGCATTTTAAGATTACCTAAACCTAAGTATTCTCTATTAAACAGTTTATAAAAAGGATTAAAGAGTTCTGTACCTCTACTGGAAAAGATTTAGCATCACATTTCAGTAATGGATAAAGATGCTTTAGCAAATATTGGATTGTTTAGCGCTCATTCATAATCAATAGTTTTGTGAGTGCGTCAACCTTTTAAATAAAGTGAATTGGAATATAACCAGAATAAATTACCAACAGTTTATGAATAAGACTGAATGATGTATTAAGCTGTTTGTTATAACAGTCGTTCTGGAAATTAATGGCACAACGGCCTACATGAATAATTTTACGCCTTTAAATATGTTCCTAGGTGAGTTAAAATGGAAAATATTGTAATTTATTTAAAGTATTTTAAACTTGTATGTTTTTGTAAAGGAATCATCTGATGCATCCAAAACTAAGAATATGCTATTTACTTATAATTATTCACAAGAAAAAATGCTAATCATTGGGGGGGAATTTCTAACATGAAGAAATTAAACAATTATTAAAAAATGCGAAGCTGGGTATGACTAGAAAGATATTAAAAGTTCAGAACTTCAGTCTACCAAAATCATACATGCGCTATATCTTACAAATTATGATAATTTTGTTTGCTTGATTTTTTTTTTTTTTAATGAAAATCTTCTATATTCAATAGTTTAACAGAAATGAATATTGAGTTTTTTCTGTAGAATTCTTCTGAATGACACCTTTTAGTATCATTTTTAAGTGGTTGATAAAGGTACTTTATCCGATATTGAACTGTTCATCGCTCATGCATAATAGTAGTTTTATAATTGCATAACACTTTTAACTAAAGTGAATTGGAAAATATTGAGAATAACTTACTATTTATGATTAGGAGAGAATGATGAATCTTATTATAACTGATGTTCAGAACAAACTAGAAAGATATTTAAAATTCAGAATTTCACTCTACCAAGGTCCATGCGCTACATCTTAAATATTATGATAATTTTGTTTGCTTGAATTGTTTTAAATAAAATTCTTCCGTATTCAGTAGTTCACTAAAATAAATATTGAGTTTGTTCTGTAGAATTCTTATTCCGAATGACACCTTTTTTAATATAATTTTTCAGTGGTTGATAAAGATACTTTATCCGATATTGAACTGTTCATCGCTAATGCATAATAGATAGTTTTATAATTGCATAACACTTTAACTAAAGTGGTTTGAAAAATATCCGGAATAATTTACTAACTCTTTATGATTAAGAGAGAATGATGTATTACGCTGTTTTTTATAACTGATGATCAGAAAAGACTAGAAGGATATAAAAAATTCAGAACTCTACACTACCAAGGTCATCCATGCACTATATCTTAAAAATTACAATAATTTCATTTGCTTGAATATTTTGAAATAAAAATCTTCCATATTCAGTAGTTCACTAAAATGAATATTGAGTTTTTTCTGTAGAATTCTTCCGAATGACATGTTTTAATATCATTTTTCATTGGTTGATAAAGATACTTTATCAGATATTGAACTGCTCAAGCAACTGCTAATGCATAATACTTTTATAGTTACATAACACTTTTAACTAAAGCGAATTAGAAAATATCCAGAAAACTTACTAACTCTTTATGATTAAGGGAGAATGGTGTATTAAGCTGCTTATTATGACTGATGTTGAGAAAAATGATGGCACGCCGCCGGTATTTAGGAAAGTTTGAAATAAGCGATTGAATACGTTTGTATGGCAGTTGTGGTAATTTACTTAGAATATTTTTAATTTTTAAAGTCATAAGATAAAGAAATAGATTCAATAGCAGAAAAATATGGGCCCAATATTAGCAAAATCGGTAGGAAATATTGTCCCACCATTGGTGTGTTTAAAATTTGTCAATGTTTTTTAGCAAATATTGGACTGTTTAGCGCTCCTTCATAATCAATAGTTTTGTGAGTGCGTCTTAAGCAAAGTGAAGTGGAATACATCCAGAATAATTTTCCAACCATTTATGAGTAAGACTGAATGATGTATTACTCTGTTTATTATAACAGACGTTCTGAAAATTAATGGCACACCGACCTACATGAATAATTTTACGTGTTTGAATACGTTCCTAGGGGAGTTAAAATGGAAGATATTGTAATTTATTTAAAATATTTTAAACTTGTCTTTGTAAAGGAATCAAATTACGCATCCAAAACTAAGAATGTGCTATTTACTTATAATTATTCACAAGAAAAAATGCTAATCATTGGGGGTAATTTCTAACATGAAGAAATTAAACAATTATTAAAAAATGCGAAGCTGGGTATGACTAGAAAGATATTAAAAGTTCAGAACTTCACTCTACCAAGATCATCCATGCGCTATATCTTAAAAATTATGATAATTTTGTTAGCTTGAATTTTATTTTAATGAAAATCATTTATGTTCAATAGTCTACAAATATAAATATTGAGTTTTTCTGTGGAATTCTTCCGAATGACACCTTTTAGTATAATTTTTCACTGGTTGGTAAAGGTACTTTATCAGATATTGAAGTGTTCATCGCTCATGTATAATAGTTTTATAATTGCATAACACTTTTAAGTAAAGTAAATTGGAAAATATCGGGAATAATTTATTAACGCTTTATGATTAGGAGAGAATGATGCATTAAGCTTCTTATTATAACTGATGTTCAGAACAGACTAGAAAGATATTAAAAAATCATTTCACTCTACCAAGGGCCATGCGCTATATCTTAAAAATTATGATAATTTTGTTTGCTTGAATTGTTTTAAATAAAATTCTTCCATATTCAGTAGTTCACTAAAATAAATATAGAGTTTGTTCTGTAGAATTCTTATTCCGAATGACACCTTTTTTAGTATCATTTTTCAGTGATTGATAAAGATATTTTATCAGATATTGAACTGTTCATCGCTCATGCATAGTAGATTGCATAACACTTTAGTTAAAGTGAATTAAAAAAATATCCGGAATAATTTACTAACTCTTTATGATTAAGAGAGAATGATGTATTACGCCGATTTTTATAACTGATGATCAGAAAAGACTAGAAAGATATAAAAAATTCAGAATTCTTCACTACGAAGGTCATCCATGCGCTATATCTTAAAAATTACGATAATTTTATTTGCTTGAATATTTTGAAATAAAAATCTTCCATATTTAGTAGTGCACTAAAATGAATATTGAGTTTTTTCTGTAGAATTCTTCGGAATGACATGCTTAATATAATTTTTTATTGGTTGATAAAGATACTTTATCAGATATTGAACTGTTCAGCGCTTATGCATAATACTTTTATAGTTGCATAACACTTTTAACTAAAGGGAATTGGAAAATATCCAGAATAACTTACTAACTCTTTATGATTAAGAGAGAATAATGTATTAAGCTGCTTATTATGACTTAAACTCAATATCCATTATAAGAAAACTCAATATTCATTTTAGTGAACTACTGAATATGGAAGATTTTTAAGAAATTTAATTGCACGCCGGTGTTTAGGAATGTTTTGAAATAAGCGATTGAATACGTTTCTATGGAAGTTGTGGTAATTTACTTAGAATATTTTTAATTTTTAAGATAACATAAAAGAAATAAACCTAATAGCAGAACAATACTGGCCCAATATTTTTTAGCAAAATCGGTAGGAAATTTTGCCTCACTATTGGTGTGTTTAAAATTTGTCACTGTTCTTAAGCGAATATTGGACTGTTTAGCGCTCCTTCGTAATCAATAGTTTTGTGAGTGCGTCTTAAGTAAAGTGTGAAGTGGAATACTTTATCCAGAATAATTTACCAACAATTTATGAATAAGACTGAATGATGTATTAAGCTGTTCATTGCAAGAGACATTCTGAAAATTCATGGCAGACTTGTCTATACGAATAATTTTACGCGTTTGAATACGTTCCTAAGGGAGTTAAAATGGAAAATATTCTAATTTACTTTAAAAAATTTAAACTGATATGTTGTTATAAAAAAAAAATACGCATGGAAAACAAAGAATATGCTATTTATTTATAATTACTTTTTTAAAATGATAATGATTGGAAAAATTATAACAGCATGAAGAAAAAATAGTGCAATGCACGTTATGAATAGAAAATTATTAAAAATTCAGAGTTACAGCCTACACATGGTCTTAGTAGTATGTATTTTAAAAATTATGATAATTACATTTGCATAGACATTTTAAGATTACCTAAACATAAATATTTTTTATTAAACAATTTATAAATATTATTAAGGAGTTCTGTTTAAAGTTTTAGCATCACATTTCAGCAATGGATAAAGAAACTTTTGTAAATAATGACTATTTTAGTGCTTTTTCATAATCAATAGTTTGTTAGTGTACCCCCTTTTAAGTAAAGTGAATTGGAATATAACCAGAATAATTTACCAACAGTTTATGAATAAGACAGAATGATGTATTAAGCTGTTTATTATAACAGACTTTCTGAAAATTAATGGTACATTGGCCGATAGGAATAATTTTGAATACGTTCCCAAGGGAGTTAATAGCAAAGTATTGTAATTGGCTTAAAACATTTTAAACTTAAATGTTTTTTATCTCTAATATGTTTCCTGAAAAATAAAATTCTGTATTTAACTTGCAAAATGTAATACTTTCAATTAAGTTTTTGCATGTAATTTTTTATTCTTACAAAATTTTTTCAGATAATAATGTAGCAGAAATCTAATGATGGCACTCTCTATTTTCATATGTGGAATTTCATGCCCTATCCCAATGATTCATTAAAGTATCTAGTAATCGCCTGCTAGACAATTCGTATCAACAATTAAATTAACTAAAATTTCTATATAATGTTTTTCTGAAAAATAAAATTCTTACATATAAGACTTGCAAAATATAATATCTCCAAGTAAATTTTTATATATAATTTTATATTCTTGCATTATATTCGCAAAAAATAATTTAGCAGTATTCTAATGATGACTCGTTCTGTGTTTTCATAAGTGGAATAAATTTCTAAATACGGGCGATATATTTTCGTGTCATATCCCGGTCATTGATAAATCTACTTTGACAGTTAACCAGCAAGTGTACTTTTAAAGTGTATTTTTTATTTCATTGATTTTTATTCCTAAAGAATAATAATAAGTTTATCTATTTTAATGTATTTTTAAGTGCAATTATTTGAATTAAAAAAGCTGCCGAATTCCAAATTACTTTACTTTTTCATAAGAAAACTTTTCTTTTATTTGTTATTCAATAATCGTCTGTTAGACTGTTTTGATATCAATAATTTAGTTAACTTAAATGTGTATCTCTAATATGTTTTCTAAAAAATAAAATTCTTCTGTGTTAACCTCGCAAAATTTAATATCTTTAAGTACATTTTTATATGTAATTTTATGTTCTTGCGTTATATTTGCAGAAAATAATTTAGCAGTATCCTAATGATGACTCACTCTGTATTTTCATAAGTGGAATAGATTTCTAAATACGGGCGATATATTTTAGTGTTATATCCCAGTCATTGATAAATCTACTTTGAAAGTTAACTGGCAGGTGTATTGTTAAAATGTATTTTTTATTTCGTTGATTTTCTCTCTTTAAAAAAAAGTTTATATATTTGAATGTATTTTTAAGTGCGCTTATTTGAGTTAAAAAGGTTACCGAATTTCAAACTGTTTTACTTTTTCCTCAGAAAACGTTTCCTTTTATTCTTTATCCAATAATCGTCTGCTAGACTGCTTTGATTATCAATAATTTAATGAGCTTAAATATGTATCTCTAATATGTTTCCTGAAAAATAAAATTATTTTGGCATTTACCTTGCAAAATATAACATTTTCAAGTAAATTTTTATATATAATTTTATATTGCATTATATTCTCAAAATATAATTTAGCAGTATTCTAAAGATCACTCACTCTGTATTTTCATAGATGGAACAAATTTCTAAATTCGGGCGACGTATTTTAGTGTCATATCCCAGTCATTGATAAATCTACTTTGACAGTTATATGGCAGGTGTTACTGTTAAAGTGTATTTTTTATTTCGTTGATTTTCACTCTTATAAAAATAATAAATTTATCTATTTGAATGTATTTTTAAGTGCACTTATTAAGTGCACTTATTTGAATTAAAAAAGTTATGGAAATCCAAATTAATTTACTTTTTTTAAAGAAACTTTTATTTATCCAATAATCGTCTGCTAGACTGCTTCGTATGAACAATTTAATGAACTAAAATTTCTGTATTTAATATGATCTCTGAAAAATAAAATTCTTTTGTATTTACATAGGAATATATAATATTTTTAAGTAAATGTTTGCATGTTATTTTATATTCTTGCATTATAATTTGCAAAAAATAATTTAGCAGTATTCTAATGACTCTCTCTCTATTTTCATAAGTGGAATAAATTTCTGAATCCCGACGATATATTTTAGTGTCATATCCCAGTCATTGATAAATCTACTTTGACAGTTGACAGGCAGTTTAAGGCACCTGTGTATTAAATAAGATTTTGAAAGTGCGTAGCAACATTTACAAGGTGACTTGGAAGATGTCCAAAATAATGCGGCATCAGTTCGTGAGTAATCTAACTTATTTAAATAAGATAAATTAATATATGAACTGAGATTACAATTAATGATGAATGTAAATTAATCACAGAAAAGTGATCTACGATTTTCAGAAGAAAATTAATATGCTTCTGTGGGAATCAAATTAAGTAAAATATTTGACTGATAAAATCTCTTAAAGTACTTAATTGTGTTTTGTTGAGAGGAATTTAGGTTTTTTGGAGTAAAAGTTTGCTAACCGCCAAATTTTTTTGAAAATCTTGAGAAAATACATATTTATAATGATAAAAAAGGATTAAAGAAAGTAGTAATAAATATATTAATAAAATAGAAATTTAATAAAGAAGTAAATGTGTGTGTAAGGTGGGAGCGGAGTACTGTTTTGAAATTTAGTGTTTTTTCCTAGTTTTATTATGTCTTTTTGTGTACTTGAATATATTTTTAAGTACACTTGAAAATAACTCATTTATACCCAAAATATCTTATTCTTTCATAAGAAAAATTTCTAGTCTAATTTAATCATATATGCGTCTGACTACTTCTATATACATAGTTTAACGAACTAAAAATTCCGCCTCTAATTCGATTTAAAAAGAAAAGAAAAAAAGTAAAATTCTTCAGTATTCATTTGCAATGTAGGGGGAAATTAGGAGAATAGCGATCGCTAAAGAAATTTCAGCCGTTCTAGCCTAAATTAAAAGCTATTGTGTCCAAACCAGACGGAGGTCCTTAAGACTTTTACGCAGTTGATAGTAATTGTTAAAATGCTTGAAACTTTCTTATGTTATTATAAAGATATTAGTTAACAAAATTGTACCTTTGACCGGCATTTTTTCTAGCATAGTGTAACTGGAATCAATATATAAACTTTAGAAAACTATCTGGAGGAAAAATTCTATGATTAGTTTTCATTTTTTTTTTCGTCATTTATTACGATACTGTAACATTGGGATTACTACATTGGAAAAAAATCAGGCTAAATAAATACATACGGGTCATTCTCAGATAAAGGGAAATTTTGGCTTTGAAAAAATAATTAAATCCTGTTACAAATTGAAATTTCAAACTGAGAGAAAAAATGTCCAGCCAGGGAATCGAACACAGATCCTTGGTTTACGGGGCCAATGCTCTACCGTTTAAGCTAACTGGGCTGACAACCGGAGAGCATATTTCACTCAGATAACCTTATGATAATAACATCTGGTCTGTATGTAGACTGCTCAACAGAATAAACCGCAGGTAAAAGGACTCCATATAAACGATGTGTACGGGAGTTCCCTACGTACTGGAGTTGGCAGTGAGTATGGTAGTAGTGCAGTGAGTACGGACAATGAGTACGGGAGTTGGCAGCACAAATCTCGCCAACATATATGGGAACTGCTAAGCTGGGCATTGTCCTCGTAGCTTAATTGGTAGAACACTTGGAGCGCTATTCCAAGTGTTGAAGGTACGATTTCCGGCTTGGGCATTTTTCGCATTGTTGGTTCTGCGCTTCGTTAGCAATGTGATAATTCACTTATTATATATTCAAAATTAACATAATCAGTATTTAACTATATAATAATTATGGAACAGCTTAAATTATGCAGAACATGCTTATAATGCAGTTAATGAAAAATCTTAATTAGTTTGAAATTCCAAGATCAAAAAAAGATAAAATTCCAAAGTAAAGCATCAGGAGATTTTCATTAACAAATCATACTTTTTCTAAATGCAAACATTTCTATCTTTTTTAAAATAAAAATATACTATACAAGAGTATTTAATTGAAAATATTGTTTGATCAGTGTTCAAAGTTAAAAAGACATCGATATCCACCACTTTAACACAAATAGGGCTATATGTAAAAAGAACTATTGAACAAGTAAATGACATTTAAGGTGTTTTAATAAAATTCTATATTATAAAAATATTAGAGTAGATTTTGTGTTGGCATAAAAGTATACAAAAGAATAATAAAAGTAAGAAATATTTTATGCGCATCTGAAATTTTTATAAATATGGATTAATAAATTGTGTACCTCAATCCGCATTTTAGTCGTTCGGTCACATGCTGCCTGCATGTTGAGTATGACTGACATAGCCAGCATCAAGATGGCGTCTCTTGCACCAGGATTTCTATGTAGGACCACGGGATAACAGTAGGCCACTTTTGCCATACAGCAGATAATTGATATGAGGTACCATGGTGACAGCCATTACCTAAAGATCGTCAACCCCTCCCCCCTCCAACTTTCCGTGTAGCACTTTTAAGTAACATCTGCTAGCATATCCTCGCATATTGTTTGATACCAATTCAACAGTTATTTAATAGAAGGCTTCATAAAGAAGAATTAATTTTTGAATCATGGTGTCATATTTTAGCCAGTGTCATTTTCCTGTCATTGATAAGGCTGTTTTGTCCATTGAGGGACATTTCAAGGCATCTATACAATAAATAATAATTCGTGAGTACCTACCAATCGTGGGTACCTACGAGGTGGATTGCAACATGTCCAAAATGGTGCAGCAGCAGTTTGTGAATAATTAAATTTATTTGAATAACTTAGATTAATAAATGAGTCGAAATAATGATTAATGCTAAACGTAAATTAATTGCAGAACGGTGTTTCGCGATATTCTTAAGTTAATTTCCTTTTGTGGGAACAACAACTAACCGTTTCGCGTTCGAATTTTAAACAAAAATGGCAAAACTTAATGATTATTGAAATTTAACGATTATGTCATTTACTGAAGGCTAACAACTATAGTAATTGTGCATACTATTAATATGGTTAAAGAAGACTTTTTGAAGACTTTTTGAAAATGTGATATTACGACAGGTTTTAAATAGCCATAACTTCCCAGTATTTTTTTAAATCATAAATCATTGGTTCCGACAAGTAGTCCCTATTTTAATTTTAAACTAGTATGTTGTGCTAGATTAATTTTAACAATTTTTCTAATTGGTAAATAAATCATAATAGATGTAAATTTCCACCAGGGCGAAAAATGTCCGGACCAGGATTCGAACCCGGGATCTCCTGGCTGAAGCCGCCAGTGCTCTGCAATCTGAGCTGAACCAGGTTTTATACTGTAATCATTAAGGTTAGCTGGGTGAGAAAGTTCCACCAGATTCGTCCGGGATAGCTCAGATTGCAGAGCACTGGCGGCTTCAGCCAGGTAATCCCGGGTCCGGACGTTTTTCGCCCAGTTGGAAATTTACATATAGTATGTTGTGGCCATCACAAAACTCTCTTCTATATAAATCACGTCAATTAAATCATTTAAATACTACAAGAAATTACACCAATTTAGCCCCAATTCATATCAAACTATATCTAAATTTGAAGTTTGATGAAAATTCGTGCATTAGTTCTTGAGATAGAACTATAGCGGAAATTCCGAAAAATGTAGCATAGCAGCGCCACCTGTAGAGCGATTTACACCAAAACATAAACAGCACTAATTGATATCAAGGTATACCTGAATCTGAAGATTGTTGAAAATCCAATCATTAGTTCTTGAGATAAAGCTATTGCGGAAATTGCAAAAAATGCAGCATAGCAGCGCCAGCTGTTGAGCGATTCACACCAAAATGTATAAAACGTCAATTCCTGTCAAGGACTAACTAAATCTGAAGTTTAATAAAAATTCGTGCATTTTTTCTTCAGTTAGAGCCATTGCGATAATCATGAATAATGCAGCATAGCAGCGCCACTTGTGGGGCGATTTTCACAAAAAAGTAATCAGCATCAAACTATATCCTGGTCTAACTGAATCTGAAGTTTTATGAAAGTCCGTGCAGTAGTTCTTGAGATATAGCTATTGCAAAAATCTGTTAGTAGGGCGTCAAATTTTTAACGAGTTAACTAAAATGTCAATTTACTTACAAAATATTTTAACTTTTGATATTCCTCTGGAAATAATTTGTTTTTAGGACAACAGTTATAGATACATCAACGTAAAGACACGTCCTAATATCAATCTTGAAGATTCGGGCGGTTTGTACTAACATAAAGACACGGGTGGCGCACTCTATGCACCTCCGTGTTTTAACCCTTTATGCACTGAATTGTGAATTCATGAAAATTTTATCTTCTAAAGCATTTTTCGTGAATTGTTTAAACTACATTAGAAGATTTGCATAATCATTTCATAAATTTTAGAAAGATTTTAGAAGGATTAATTAAATTTGAATTTATAGGGATTTTGTCCAATATTTATAACCCCACTCAAATCTTTTATTTTAAATATTCTTCTTAGTATTTTGTAGAATTAGTAAATGTACAAATATAATGTTCTCACAATAGAAATATAGAAATATTTCCCCCCCCCCTCCCTCCCAACGCCAAGATAGCTGAAAAGACGCAAAGGCAAAAGAAATCATCCTTTTACAAATATTCTTGTTTTGTGTAATCAATAATGCTTTTGGAACAAGATAAAGTGATGTATATATAACTCATTCTAAACTGTATTACAACTAATCGATGTATTAACTGAATTTTATAACAAGTTATTTTAATGGTACTTATAAGTACCGTCAGTAGTTAAAAGGTTAAAACAGAAATAACAATCTTTAAATATATTTTTACTAAGTGCAATGTCCAGTGGTAGTATAAAAGTAATAAACATAAAATTGTTAAGAGAAAACTAATTTAATTAGAATTAATCACGTAATTACTTTGGAATTCACAACTGTTTTTTCCATTGAGTAACGCACATGTTACGTGTCTTTACATAGGTTAAGACGCTAGATTCGAACAGGTTAAGTAAAATATTTATTTGCAAATAAAATATTTTAAGTTATTTTGTGGTATTTCGTAGCCAGTAATTTACGCTTTTAGAACACGATTTATAGAATATTCATGAAAAATTTAGAAAATAACAAATATATGTAGTTAAGAAAGTTATAAAAATAGAAAAAATACAATTAAAAATATCGATGGAGGATTACTGGTTCGAAATGTAACCTCTTTTATTTTGTTATTTTGTTTTCTAATAAGTCTATATTTCATTGAATCAATTTCCGCGTGCACTTATTTGAAAAGAAAAGTAGCTGAATTCTAAATAAATTTCATTCATTATAAAGAAAAGCTAGACTGACTCTGCATCGATTGTTTATTTAAGTATCTAATTAGTTTTTCCGAAATTAATGTGATTCTTCAATATTCATCTTACATTGTATAATATTTTCAATTTAATTCTTGCATAATTATATACTTTATTATCTGTAAACATTTATGTAAAAGTTAAAGTAGCAGTAATTTAATAGCGATCCATTTTCATCATTTCGAATAAATTTTTGAATCCAGAAGACATATTTAATGTCGTACGCCAATTATGGATAAAGTAGCTTTATCAAATCATGGACACCTTATGACACCTGCATATTAAATAATGTTTTCTGAGTGTGTAACAACATTTACATTATGAACTGGAAGATTTCCAAAATATTGTGGCATCAGTTCGAGAATAATTGAATTTTTTAAAATGAAATGGAATTAAGTGAACGAAGTATACTAATAATGATGTGAATAAATTATCATTATATGTTGTTGTATATATATTAATTGAAAAAATTATAAAAATGTTAACTACAAATTTTTGTAAATTGAAAAAGTAATTTTTAATTTCGTAACTATATTGATTTTGATAAATTCTCAGTTTGAAAATATATGCTTCCCACGTATTGTGTATTTTTTTTTTTTGAGTATTTGGATTGTATTATATGCAACTATTCAATGATTTGACTTTCGTTAACAACCTTTGATAGAATTGTGTAGCTAAAGTAAATAGCGCATTCGCTATATATATCAACGAAATTTGTTACTTTGCTGTGATGATACGATAGCAATCTTTTATGGACAGTTATTCAAATTAGGCGCACTGTGTTTGAACTCAGTTGCTTTTTAAAAATATGTATTTTTTATATTTAAATATGCATATTGATATAGCGTACAACCTATAATTAAATAAGCGCAAAATTCTATTTTCATTATATCTCCTTTTCGGAATCTATTTTAATCAAATTCTTCAATATCTCTAAAAAAATAAAGAGTTTAATTCAATATGTACATGAATAAACATTTGCTGTCTACTTTAATAAAAATATTTCCCATTCAGCAGTTTACAAAATTGAATATGGGCGATCCGTCATTTATTTTAGAGAAAAATTGTGATTGTGAATGACACCATAAAAATCTTTTAAATGCAATTTTTCAAATTAGACGCGTTGTATTTGACATTAGTTCTTTTTAAAAATATGTATTCCTTGGTGTTTTATTATGCATATTGATATATATATCTCCTATTATGAAACAAGCGTAAAATTTCCTTTCTAATATATCTCCTTTTCGGAAGGTATTTTAATCAAATTCTTCAATATCTCTGAGAAATCAAGATTTGAATTCAATATGTATACATGAATAAACATTTGCTGTCTACATAAATAAAAATATTTCCCATTCAGCAGTTTACGAAATTGAATATGGGAGATCCGTCATTTATTCTAGAATAGAATTCTGATTGTGAGTGACACGATATCAACCTTTTACAAGCAGTTTTTAGGTGCGTTCGTAATTTTATAAATACGTAGCACCTATAGTCGTCGTTCGGACCGTCCGTCTGCATATAACAGAACAAAAACTACCCAACCGAACGGTCTGAAATTTTAAATATATAATTGTTGCAAAATTTTGTCGAGTCATTTCAAATTTTATGAAAATAGAATGTATAGTTTAATTACAGGAACAGTCAAAATTTTCCGTTACATTACAGCCTATGGGAAAAAAAAATATTTCAATTGCACTTTAATGATGTTACAGCCTTTTGAACAGAATGAAATTAATATGCACTTATAAAGTTCCCTAAAATATACATTCAGTACACTATGCGGTTTAAAAAATATTTATAAAACTAGTTATAGTACGAACGCACCACATTTACCACGTTTAACGTGCAATTTCTAACTTGTTCAAATTAGACGCGTTGTATTTGGCATTAGTTCTTTTAAAAAGTGTGTTCTTTAGTGTTTTAATATGCATATTGATATATGTACATCCTAGTATTAAATAAGCGTAAAATTTCTTTTCTAATATATTGCCCTTTGGGAATATAATTTATTAAAATTCTTCAATACCTCTTGAAAATCAAGATTTGAATTCAATATGTGCATGAATAAACATATGCTGTCTACTTTAATAAAAATATTTCCCATTCAGCAATTTACGAAATTGCCTGTGGGAGATCCGTCATTTATTCTAGAATATAATTCTGATTGTGAGTGACACGATAACAATATTTTATAAGCTATTTTTCAAATAAGACGCGTTATATTTGACATTAGTTCTTTTAAAAAATATGTATTCCTTGGTGTTTTAATATGCATATTGATATGTGTGCATCTTAGTAAGAAATAAGCGTAAAATTTCTTTTCTTATATATTTCCCTTTGGGAATATGATTTATTCAAATTCTTTAATGTCTCTTGAAAATTCAGATTTGAGTTCAATATGAACATGAATAAATGTTTACTGTCTACTTTAATAAAAATATTTCACATTTCACAGCTTACGAAAGTTAATATGGGAGGGGGATCCCTCATTTATTCTAGAAAGTAATTCTGATTGTAGACCACACGATAGAAATCTTTTATGAGCAATATTTCAAATTAGGCCCATTGTATTTATGCTTAGTTCGTTTTTTTATATGTTTTTTAGTGTTTTAATATGCCTAGTGATATGGTAACTAGCCTATAATTGAATAAACGCAAAATTCTTTTTCTAATAAATTTCTTTTTGGGAATGTAATTTATTAAAATTTTCCAGTATCTTTTGCAAATCAAGATTTGACTTCAATATGTACATGAATAAACGCTTGCTGTCTACTTTAATAAAAATATTTCACATTCAGCAACTCGCGAATGTGAATATGAGGAATCCATTATTTATATAATATATAAAAATGAAAATTTGTCTGCCTGTAATTCTATACAAATCCACAGTTTGGAAGCCAGAATTGTGAAATGTTACGTACATGTGTATGAAAACATCGCCGAGGCAACTAAAGTAATCCGGAATCGAAATAATTTATAGTTACTTTTTAATTAATAAACAAACCACCCATTTAACAGCAGTTTTCAATCAAATATAGCAGATTCCAACAATTAAAAATCCAAAATAAAATTCTTACCACAACAATTAACTTTTCTATGCAAGATTTCCACGTGAAAAATGAAAATGAAATAAATAGGTTGGCGAATAACTAAACAAAAGATGAATATTACATCATAACTTTTCTGTTGCAAGATTTCCGCGTGAAATATGAAAATGAACGAAACAGTTTGACAAATTAAAAAAAAAAGTGAATATTACGTCATATTGGAAATATAATTTACGTCAGCCCTTGAATGTATAACATCATATGAGTTTGAAAAATGTATTAAACATGATAAAAATCCAATTGTGGAAATAATGGCATATTTTAACGTTTTGAGATTCTTTGAATTTGTTTTCGCCATGTTTAAACCAATTTCATATATATATATATATATATATATATATATTACTAATTTTTTTAAAAAAACTACGTTATTACATATGTAGTCAAATCTCCTAATAATTATGCAATCATATATAAATCTTATTATCACCAACTTCTTACAACCTGTATTTCTTCTAATAAATCTTTTCAAAATACTAATGAAAATGTAATCGTAAATAATCGTAAAATTCAAAGTTATTATAAACTATTAAATATTATATCTACTAACTTTAATTATCCTTATTTAGTTCTTATTCCCAAATTTCATAAAACTCCACTTAAATTTAGGACTGTAACTATTGGTTGCAATACATATAATAATAAAGACAATAAACTTCTATTAAAAATTCTTAATCAATTATATATACTTACTACAAACAATGATAATACACAATATATAAAAAATAGCTATCAACTGGTCAATATTTTAAAAAATCTCCATTGTGTATATAATATAACGACATATGACTTCAAAGATCTTTTTAATAATATAGACTTATTAGATTTACATAATATTATAAATGCATTATTTAAAAAGTATTACAAAAAACTGGAATTACCATCTAATATTGATATCGCATATTTTAAATCATTAACAAACTTCATTATCTGTAATAATTATATATTGCCAGATAACATATTATATTTACAGCACGTCGGTATACCACAAGGTGGTTGTACATCCAGTTTACTATCAGACTTATACTTATATCACTATGAACGTACTTTTACTAATAATAATCTACATTTATATCGTTATATTGATGACATAATTTTAATTGCCACTGATCAATCTAAAATTTCTCAATTTCCAGTCGATTATCCCACTAATTTGGAATTAACGGAAAACCTTTTATCTAACAATACAATTAACTTCTTAGATCTTAAAATTACAATAAAAGACAACAAAACAATAACAGATTTATATGATAAACGTAAAGAATATAAATTCAAAGTTAATACATTTACAAATTTTAAATCTTGTCTTCATCATTCTGTATATCGAAATATACTACTTAATCATTTATAAAGAATAAAATGTTTATGTTCTTCTCATCTAATTAACAATAATATTAAAAAACTAATTTATGATGCATTAAATCATGGTTTTCCGAAAAAAATCATATATTCATTAATATACAATTAGTACTTACATGATCTTTATAAAAAAAAAAAAAAAAAAAAAAAAAAAAAAAATTAACACATGCGTAAACAAAATTACAAAAAAAATTATAAAATAAAAAAGTACTTATAAAAAATTAAAAAATGTAAAATAATAATAAAAAATTTCTATAGGATGGTTGGGTGGGTAGATGTTAGAGTACGGAGGAGGGTGGTGTTGTCTGGATAATACGCAATGATTAATTTAAAAAAATGATGGGGCTTTAGTATTATAACTACATTTGTAATACATATTTTAAATGGATGTTGATTTGACGTTTTATATGTAATTGGTGCCTTTTCTTTTTATTTCAATTCATATTAAATTTAACTTATTTAACCATTCAATACTAACTTGTTTTAAAATTTAGTCTACTCAGGACAATATCATATTAATTAATAATACACTGCTCAAAACAATTAAAGGATATTGCAGTTTTAGGTGGATTTTGTATCTGGTAAACTGTTTAGCTGATTGATACATAGTCGACAGACATAGTAGGTTATATGAGAATAAATTACACATGTTTGGCAGAAAAAAATGCATTTTATTGCGCATTTGTGTACTAAAGGAAAAAAACACAATTTGTGCATATGAGAAAAAAAGAATAAGAAAAGGTGTTTTCTTCAAAGAAAATCATTTTCAGTAGGGGTATGGTTTCCACGGGCGGTCAGCAACGTTGAACACCTTTGAGTCAAGGACTCAATGAGGCTATTAATGACGAGTTGGGGTATTCTGCCCCACTCTTCCAGAAGAGCTCTTTCCAGTTCTTGGAGAGTTTGTGGGGGTTGTTGGCGGCCAGAAACTCGTCTTCCTAGAGCGTCCCAAACGTGCTCGATTCGATTCATGTCTGGAGAACAAGCTGGCCATTCCATTCGAACGATTCCTTCCTCGAAAAGGAAATCCTCCACCAGGTTTGCACGATGTGGCCTGCAGTTATCGTCCATTAAAATGAAGTTATCTCCGATTGCTGCAGCGTAAGGGACTACAATAGGTCTGAGGATCTCATCCCTATATCGGCGACCAGTCAGAGCTCCATCTCGAATGATGTAGAGGTCAGTGCGCCCGTCAATGGAGATGCCACCATACACCAACACTCCTCCACCGCCAAATCTGACACTTTCGTGCACGAACGCAGGATTATTCCTACTGCCACGGTCCCTCCAGATGAAAATACGCCTATTATCCGGATGCACAGAAAAACGGGACTCGTCAGAAAACAGAATATTTCTCCATTCATTTCTCCTCCAGTTGACATGCTCGGTTGCCCACTCCCTGTGGTCGCGACGATGCCTTGATGTTAATCTAACACATATCATCGGTCGGCGAGCATACAGACCTACAGCATGGAGCCGGTTTCGGACAGTCTGAGTTGAAATCGTGGTGCCTGTAGCCGAGCGAAGGTGTTGTTGGAGAAGAGTAGCGTTCATGGTTCGGTGTCTCCGAGCTGTTAACGCTAAATACCGATCTTCATTGGGCGTTGTTGCCCGTCTACGACCTTGCCCTGGTCTTCGGCCTGCACATCCACTCTCCAAAAAACGGTTCCAGATCCTGGAAATGACACTTTGTGACACTCCAATGGCTTGCGCTACTTCGGCTTGAGTTTGGCCCCCTTCTAACCTACCAACAATTCTCAAAGCTTCTGAATCTGTCAAATGACTTCGCTGAGACATCGTACTCATCGAAACAAAGCAATCACTGAATGCCGATCATCCTTGTCTTCATTCTCTTTTATCCAGTTGAAAGTCAAATTTCATTCGCTGCCGCTGAAGCGACGTTTTTGACGTCGAACTCAAAATTTGCATACTCCACAGTTTGAAAACCAGAAAAATTTGCATTTGTGATTCTCTTCTTCTATTTTCGGCAAAAAAAAATTCGTTTATATTTTTATTTTATATAAAACTTCAAATATCCTTTAATTGTTTTGAGCAGTGTAGTATACCATCTTTTTAGTGATTATTATAATATAAGTTTATTTTATATAACTAATGTTATACTGTATGTTAGGGTGGAACTAAAAAACGAAGTTTCGAATTTTATATTCTAATAGTGATTATTTTTTTCCTTTTTAACTCCATAAAAAGAAAATATTTTCCTTTTAATTTTAAAATGATATTTTCCGGTTCCTCAAAGCGCCTGATTTTCCATAAAAAACGAAAAAAAGCCAATAATTGCATGAAAAGTTTTTTAAGCTTATTGTTAAATTTATATTTTGCAAAATTAAATTAAGTGTTAATGTTCTGTAATAAAGAGAATAATTTAGTTTGAGTGCCTTAGAAAAGTTAGCCCCACTTTATTTGACTTTTGTAGAAGCCAGCGTCGTGGGCGTCAGCTTTCATTGTCTCTGATTTATTTGGCTGCGACACATAACAAGTTAGTCCGATTTAACGGGTGTTAACAGTTTCTTTAATTATTTTTCGATAAACATTCGGTGTCAAAAGTGACAAAGTCTGTTAACGTACCTAAATCTAGATAATTGTTTAAGTATCCTGTATTTCGTGAACCAAAACAATTAACATTAGACTGTCATCTTTGATGAACATATGAAAAAGTTATGAAACATTATTTTTGGGTTCAATTTAACTTAAAATCTGACAGCTGGACTCTGGTACACGCTATTTCTAAAATATCTAAAACTGTTGATGATACAATTAAAAGTGTATTGCTGAGACCTTCAATTCCAACGGTTTCTGATACACAAATCATAAAAAATGATTAGAGACTAGTGCGAGAAATGTCAAAATTGGAAGAAAAATGTTAAGATTAGAAAAAATAATCCCACATCCAATATAAAATTGCAAAATGTTAGGTAATCCTGTAAAAAACATTTCTTTGTGTAAAAGCACTAAATATTATCGTGTATCAGAACAAGAACGTCACTTTCTCAAAGACCAAAGGGAGATGGGGTGATGACAATAGGATCAATAGATATAAAAACTACAAAAAATGTGTAGCAAGTCTGGAAATGGAAATATCAAGGAAAAAAGTTATTTTAAAACAAAAAAATGATGTTTTGATTGAATGATCGTCAAGTGTAAAAAAAAGTTCGGAAGGAAAAAGTTCAATCGGTTGTTTTTCGAAACCTGAAATTGATAATCAACACGGTGAAAGAACCGGAGTATTAGACAGAACTGCAAATATTATTGCAAATGGCACCTTAGAAGATATGGGTATTTCAGATGATAATAAAGAAAAGGTAGCTGAAAGAAGGACTTGAAGACGGCAAAGAGAAAAGGAAGAATTTGAAAGAACAGGAAAGACGAAATGAGTTAATTTTAGAAGGTTAGTATTTTTATGGCAGAAAGGATAACGCTATGATAACTGAAGTAGAGGGAAAAAAGTATAAAGAATCATTAAAGACGAACATCTGGTCTCAGTTCGAAAACCAGGATAAAAATATATTGGTCATATTTCATATTCTTCTTCTTATATTAATATAGCCACTGCAATTTTGGTGTATTTTCAAAATAATAACACAGACATTTCAAGTTTGAGAGTTATTAGGTGAAACAGAAACGCCTTTAATGCAGGATGCAAATCTGGAGTTGTTAAAACGTCGGAAGCAATACCCTAAAAACTTTATAATGGATAATTTGATTATTACATGAAAATGAACTTTTTTCTTAGATACTTATTTCAACATCTTGCTGAAAAACTACGGGTACAAAAGTATTTTCTGGACCAGTAGGAAAGCGACTTGAAAAAATGCGAACATATTGAAATTATAGACTATAAAAACATTGATCCTATCTTGACGGTCTGATCGGATGAAGAATTTTAAAAAAGTACAAACAGGGGATACACCTGAATTTTAGATTTTCCTTGTCATACTCAAACAGTGGAAACGTGTGTCAAAATTGTCCCGCGAGCGGCGTCAACCGTCTTTAAATATTAAGCAAAAGACGGCTTAATCTTGGGAAAGTTGAATTCCCACAATGGAATGACAAAGTTTGCCTAAAAAGACAGTAGGTTGAATATCCAATTTAATTAATTCATAACAAAGGGAGGTAAGGAGGGTGGAAGTCGATATTTAACCACCTCCTCGTGGTGACTTCTGGATAGTGAAACAGCACCGAAAACTGGCGATATGAAGCAATTAAAATAATAAAACTTTGTAAAAAATCACCATAAAATTAAAACAAAACACAGGACGCGTTTCGAGCTAAAAACATAACAGCTCGTCATCAGCTACAGCATACACGTGTCCGTAAACGAACAAGTTCAAAAATGAACTGAAGATAAAGAATTTTCTTTATCTTCAGTTCATTTTTGAACTTGTTCGTTTACGGACACGTGTATGCTGTAGCTGATGACGAGCTGTTATGTTTTTAGCTCGAAACGCGTCCTGTGTTTTGTTTTAATTTTATGGTGATTTTTTACAAAGTTTTATTATTTTAATTACTTCTGGATAGTATTTGCTAAATAAAAGTAGATATGAGCTAACAGCTATGGTGTTTACTTTCAGTTACTTTATACTGAAATTTCAAAACTTTGACCTCCTTGAGGAACCGGAAAACAACTTAATTTAAAAAAAACCTTTTCAGCCAAAAGTTTAGACATCCAAAAAGGAAAAAAGTTTTCACTATTACACATTAAAATAAAAAAGTTTTTTTTTTACCCTATACCTAAGTTCCACCCTACTGTATGTATTAAAATTGGGTAAATAGTTTTTATTATTATTCCTCTATGCTTTTTAATATTGTTTCATTTTCAACTTTGTATTCCATGATTAATTATCAGTTTAATTTGTTTGATTGTCACAATCATATTTTTTTAGCTTTTTTATGGCTAATAGGAAGATAATTCACACACTATATTTGTGATCTTTAGGATATTAGGAACTTTAGAATCTGACAATCTTCTATAAACATCCATTATTTATTTATTTATTTATTTATTTATTTTCATTACTGTGCATTTTTTATATGTAATGGTAATTATTAAGGTCTTTTATATTATTATTATATATAATTTATTTTATTTTATAGCATATAGCTATATTCTATACATTATCAATGTTATTTTTTTTTATTATTATTATTTTTTTTTTACTTTCTCAGAGTAGATTAAATGGGTTTGGTAATAGAATATATTGAAAGCATTTTATTAACATTTAATTTAATTTTTTTAAATAATTTTTTTGAATAATTTTATATTAGGATTTGTGTAGTAATACAGTTGATATGTTTTTATTTCTTTAGCTTTTATTCGGTTCTTCTTTTTGTGACATTTGAATAATAATAATAGTTTTAAAATAAAATAATAGCTGGCAGCACAAAAAATTTTGTCTTTTTAAAGCTTCTATTAAAGTTATAATTTTAATTTTTTTACGCCAGGTGGTATTTAACGCTGTATATTGGCAATATTGTAAAATTGATATTAAACAATTTAAAATTGTTTTTATTTATTTTAAATAATGTAATTATTTTCTAATTATATTATATTATTTGTATTTATCACGGTATTTCAACATGAATTAACTGACTCCATAGCTTTTAATTTCTGTGTTAACTTAACTGTTTTATTCACCTTAATATTATCATGCTTATGGATTCCATGTGCGGGAATCTATTTTGAAAATCTACTAGGAATTTATTCGGAAAGTTGTGTAAGATTTCTATTGCTATAAATTAAATATTTAATGGGTTGTAGTGTTTTTTTTCATTTCATGCCATTTGATAATGTTCTGTTTTCATCTTGATACTATTCTTTTGGATCTATTGGTTGTTCGAGTACAGGAGAAAAAAAAATTTCAGCTTTAAGCTTTTTTCTCACAGAAAACAACCGATTTGCTTATAACATTGAATTCTGTATTCTTGAAAACGTAATTCAATATATAAGTTTTTCATTTTTTTCAGAATCCATATTCTTCTTTTTTTATTCTTCCTTATTAATTCTTGTAATTAAGTATAAGGTACTTTGTTTTATACATACAGTTCTATATTATAGGTTTGTGGCATCCATTTTTATTGTCAATCATTCACAATAATGCGGTTTTTGATGATGGTCGGTAATGTTTAATTACTGGTTATATGCGTGTGTGTATGCGTGTATATTAGAATTTCCACAAAGGTTTAGGTTTTCAGAGCTCATTCTTAGTGAAGAACTGAAATAAAGATGGCTTTACAGTTTTTTTTTAAATTGTTTGTTTAATACTGTATGTTTCCCTTTGAAATTGATTTTTCAAAAGAAACATTCATAAAATTCCTGGCAACTTCGGGTATTTTAACTAGTTCTATAATAGAATTGAATTCTAATTGTGAATGACACGATAGCTATGTTTCATGTACAATTGTTAAAACTGAACGCATTGTATTTAACCTTAATTCTTCAAAAATGTGTGTTTCTTAGTGTTTTAATAAGCATATTGCTATAGTACACAACTTATAATTGAATAAGCGTAAAATTCCTTTTCTAATACATTTCATTTTCAAAATATATTTTATTAAAATTCTTCAGTATCTCTTGAAAAATCAAGATTTGAATTCAATATGTACTTGAATAAAGGTTTGCTGCCTACTTTAACTTATAAATATTTCACATTCAGCAGCTTACGAAATTGAATATGGGAAAACCGTCATATAGTACAAAAAAGAATTCGGATTGTGGGTGACACGATTTAGTGTCAAATTGCAGTACTTGATAAAGTTGTTTTGTCAGATGGTGGGTTATTTTGCGCGAGTACATAGGGGATATAAATTTGTTGTTGTGTAACTATATATGGGTGACGAAATGAAATAAATCGAAAATAATGATGTCAGTTTATGGTTAATTAGATTATCGTGAAATTCGTATACTGGTATACGAAGTACTCTTTGTAGTATTTTTGTTATTATGTGGTGCCGATTAATTGTATAGGTACTATTAGTTTTCTTGTGTAAGTTGATGATATATTAATGTTAGGCCATATTCATAACATTTGAGCATGTTCCTATAGATGAGTCCTTCTACGAAAAATATTATTGTTTGAATAAAAAAAATTCAGTAAATAAATTTAACCCAAAACATTTATACTAATATCCATAATTCATCTTTCAGCTGTATTAAGATTTATGTAGATGGTCGTACAGACTTTTCATTATTTGGTGCTTAAATTATTTTATAAGGATTTAGGTAAAATGATAATACAATTGATATTTTTGCTATCGAAAATAATTTCAAAATATGCAGGATTACAAAATTAAATGACTAAATAAAATAAATAAAGTAAGAAAGCCTTGGAATACATTTTAAAATAAAATTTATAAAAGAGTTTTAAAAATATTAAAAACATTAAAAATGCACTTAGTATACGTTTCGCCAAGCAACCGCAAGGCCCCATCAGTACAAATAACCATTGTAAAATAAACATAAAGACAAATAAAGTAAGGGAAAGTAGGGTAATGACGCTCAGAAGGGTAATAGCTCTAAACAGAATAAAATTGAAAACGTGCGATGGGTACCGGCACCTAGCGAATTTCACCCTACGTTCCCAGTAAGGATATAGTGACCGTCGGAAGGAAAGTATTTTTGTGTCCTCACGATAGTAGTTTGCAGTTGTTTTATTATAAAATTCTACAGCATCTAACTTGAAGGTAAGTGTACACTCTTATTTTAAAATATTAATTTACTCATTATGTCTACAAAATATATACATTTAGATGTACTTTCATGCTTTTATTTATTTTTGTAGTGCGTTATTACGCCAACTATAATTCATTAAAACCCAACAGGGCGGTAACGGATAATGGCGCTCGCGCGGAATTCCAGAAGAAGTGTTGCCAGTGGGCAACTTTTTAAAAATTCAAATTTATTGATTAACACCACTTTTTTGAAATGGTAAAATTCCCCTGTTTTCGCCCTAATTAATGTGTCATTAAACAAGGAGAATTTTACGATTTCAAAAAAGTGGTGAAAATCGAAAAACCTAAATAAAAAAAAACTAGCCCACTATATGTGTAACACAATATGTGTGCACAATATGTGTAAAGTGGTCGCAAAAAGTCTGCAGTGGTGTGAACAGACCACACAACTACATATGTGACTTTTGTCTTACTTAAATGTTGTATTCAATCTCTGAGCGCAATTACCCCTCCCTGTCGGTCATTACCGCTCAATCGATGGTTATTTAAATAAAACGATAAAAAAATTCCTTAAACTTTTATGCAAATTAGTTTATTGCAAACTGTTCCTTATGCTTTGGAGTTATATTTCGTTAATAAATATTTTTTGTCTAAATTTGTCTAGCTATACATTTTTTCCCTTAATTGAGCGCCATTCTCCTACTTTCCCTTACAGTTAAAGTTATTTTCCCCAGAAACAGACTATATTCACCAGGAATGGAACAGGCTTCATTCAATGTCGGCGATCGTATCTCAGTAAACCAGCCTTCTACGAACAATCTGCCGTGATAATTGTTACATCCTAATTTCAAAATGGAAGCATTCGCAAAAGGGCATGTGTGATCTGTTTCAAGTGAAAGCTTTACAATTTTTGCGATCTCTTCCATTTTGTAATCGGGATTTAACAATTATCTCGGTAAATTGTTCTTAAAAGGCTGATTTACTCAGATATGATCGCCGACATTGGATGAAACCTATTCCATTCTTGGTAAATATAGTCTGTTTCTGGAAAAATAACTTTAACTGTACTTGAATTTGTCTTGTTGTTTCTTTTACATTGTTAATTTTTAAATTTGTACAGACGAAGCGTTGCGGTTGCCTGGCAAAACGTACACTAAAATAAATGTAAAATATATAATGTGAACTTTAAAAACTTCACTATCTTACTTAAAAGGCGACTTAAATAATGAAAAAGATGTTACAAGTTAAAAATATTTTATTTAAAACTTTTTAGTACTTTCAAGTTTTCCAAGCTCATCATCAGAGAATATTTTAATAACTAAATGTTGTTTATTTATACAAATACGTCGCTTTGTTTTGAAAATGAGAGAGCCAATTATTATTAGAGTTGAAAGCAGCAGTAGCAGTTTCTTCGATTAAATTTAATTAGAGAAATATATACTATTACTAACTGCAGTTCCATTTGTTTTGAAAATGAGAGAGCCAATAATTATTAGAGTTGAAAGTAGAAGCAGCAGTTTCTTGGATTGAATTAAATTAGAGGAAATATAGTATATATTATATATAGAAAAATAATAGTATATATTATATATAGAAAAATAATGGTATATATTATATATAGAAAAATAATAGTATATATTATAGTACAGTATTATAGTATATTATTATAGTATATTATATATAGAAAAATAATAGTATATAGGAAATATAGTATTTTTTTATATATATAAATTGCCTTTTAAAATGTATTCAAGTCTGCTTTACTTTATTTCATTTAGTCATTTAAAAATTTCAAATTCAGGCGGTAAATGTATGTATGTAGCAAATTTCAAAATTAATTTTCAAAGAAATATTTTAAGGTACCTATCCTAAGGTAAAATTTACTGAAAAATACAAATATGTCAAAATTAGATGTTAGTTCGCTACAATTTTCTATGTCTAGACTAGACAACCACCTAAGCAAAATAAATAGCATTAATTGGTAGACGTTCTTACTAATCGATTGGCACCAGTCCTATTGTTATACGGGGATTTTCGACAGAAGAGTTTAGTAAAGGCTATCACTTTTTTTTTTTTTTTTTTTAAGGATTACAATGTAAATACAGATATATTTCAGAATTTAAACTTTTCGGTCCTCGGTCCATATCTTTCAACATCAGAAACGCTGGGAAGTTATAATTGGAAAAGAAATTAGCAATGTAAAAATATTTTTGGCTTGTAAAAAGGATGTTTTTAGAACATGATAAAGTTAAGTATCTAGAACTCGTCGTAAATTGTATTACTAACAATCGATGTGTCAAATAAATTTTATAAGGCCGTTTTTTTCTGGTACTCATCGTTATCCTCAGAAATCATTAGATTTCCGAGATTTAAAGAAGTATTTTTGAAACAAAAGTGTTTGTTGCTACCTGTATAAATAAAAAAAAAGGCAGAAAATAAAATAAAAACGGAACGTTTCCGAGTAGTTTTTAGCTCATAGGCTATCAAAGCCCGAGAGCTAATGTGCCCGCTGGTTCTGTATGTGGGGCATTTTCACAATCTTTTGACTTTTGGGGGAAAAAATCTGGCAAAATTAAACTTGCTAAAATAACATTTTAATCTGATCTGCCTTAATGATTCAAAATGAAGAAAAAAGGGTGAGCAGCGAAAAATGTTTTATTTAACAGAGGTTTAAGTTAAATTTGCGAGTTTAATTTTCCTTACCGACTTACCCCTATAACTGTTTATTTTCGTCTAAATTTTTACTTATAATGAATTTTCATAGTACCCACACGTCATTCAAATAAGAAATAATAAAAATGTAGTACTTTTAATGCAGAATTTTTGTATAACATTGTCTTAAAGGGGTGTTAAAGAAGGGACGGTAGAGTAAAAAAAGGGGGATGGTATAGGAAAAAAGGGACAAAATGGTAAAAAAAGGAACGGTAAGGATTGAAAGGTAAGGAAAATTACCACCTATTTTTAGGAAAATCATGTTAAGAGTAAGTGATAGCCACAAGGTTCATTGATTTTTAGAAAGAGTTGTTAACATTGTATTAAATTATTTTTTTTTTTTTAATTTACCTCGCTAAGTGCAGGAATAAACCTTGGAGACGGTAAGACTACCAATAAAGGCACGATCTTGAAATAGATATTTAAATGCTGATTTAAATTCTGCAGTAAATTTCCTGTCAAAGAATTTTAGACATTCTTTCTCTAGCATACTTCTGCATGAGAAAAAATATGAAAAAAATTCTGCGACTGCATCTGAAGTGATTTTCTGTATAGGTTTAGCAAGAGGGACGGTAAGGATGAAAAACCATGGACAGAGTTCAAAAAATAATATCAACCGTAAAAATGTGTGCAGGTTAATTTTTTGCTACATATTTATATAAAACAATTGTCCCAGTTTCGGAAAAAAATTACAACGAATTACTTTTATTGAAACAATTTTATACAGACAGCTCCAAACTTAAAAATCAGCATCAGGTACACGGTTCGGTAGATGCGTTTTCCTGGTATTTGGACCCCCAACGTCGTCCAAAACTTATATATCTCGTTAATATTGTTATGCAATCATGCAATGGGATGTTCCCTAGTATATGAAATAAAAAAACCCCACAAAATGTATTAAATAAAAAATTATTATTCAGGGACATGAAAGTCAAATGATTGTGAGAATGTTCCATATATGACCATTGGCACTTCATAAAATTGTTGGGCGACAATATTGTATCTAAATTTACGAAACATTAAAAAGTCAAAAGATTGTGAGAATGCCCCATGTATGTACGTACGTAACGCGATAACTCTTGATAGAAATATCCGATTTGCTTCAAAATTTTTCCGAGGTTCCTTTTGATAAGCGCTTCCCTGATTAGTTATGGGGGTTCATTGGTTAAATATAAAGGGGGGACGGGGTCTAATCCCCCCTTAACTTAGATAAATGGCTTTTTCATGCAGAATTATCAGATTTTCTTCAAATTTGGTATATCGGTTATTTCTGATAAGATGCTGCATTGGTTAGATTTGAAGGTTCATTGTTTAAGTTTAAAGGAGGGGGGGCGGGCGGGGCGGGGGGGCTAATACCTCATTAATTTAGATAAATGGGTTTTTCCTATCCGATACGCTTCAAATGTGGTATACCGGTTTATTTTGATAAGGCGCTTCCCAGATGACATTTGGTTATTTGGAGACTCATTGATTAAGTATAAAGATGGGAAACGGGGGTGGGGGGCAATCCTTCCTTAATTTATTTTTCAAGGGGCATTATTCTTTGAAATAAGAGTATAATATACAATTAGTGTGAATAGCCTGTGAGCTCGATGCCACCAGTTTAACTGGGCACTTTTCTTTTTTATTACAGTGTATTAATGAGTTTTCTGAACGCGAAATATCGGTTTTTCGGATGCTTTCACTTCTCAAATAAACATTTTCAGTTGCGCAACAGGATTTATGCACGCAATAGTAAAAAAAAAAAAAAAAAAAAAAAAATGCTACATTAAAAAAAAATTGTATTAAAAAAACTGATTAATTCATTGTAAAAATTGCTCCGAAATATTTTGTTTTATTCTTTTTAAGTGCATTCGTAATTATATAAATACGTAGCACCTATAGTCGTCGTTCTGTCCGTCTGTCTGTCCCCATATAACAGCACAAAAACTATCCAACCGGATCGTTTGAAATTTAAAATATAGTCTTTTCAAATTTTATGAAAATCGGATGTATAGTTTAATTACAGGGGCAGTCAAAATTTTCCCGTTACATAACGGCCAATGGGAAAAAAAATATTTCAAGTGCATTAATGATGTTAAAGCCTTTCGAATAGAATGAAATGGATATTATGCACTTACAAAGTGCCCTAAAATATACATTCAGTACAATATGCGGTGCAAAAAATATTTATAAAACTAGTTATAATATGAGCGCACCTCATTTTCCACGTTTCACGAGCAATTTCCAACTTGCTTTCTTTTTAACCGCACCAACAGATTTTTTTTTTTTTTTTTTTTTTTTTTCAGAAATGCTACTTTAAAGCTCGGAAATCTATTGTTTTCTGAAGGAACTCTTTTTCTGAATCGTGGATAACTCGGAATAGCTTATATTAAATTTTCATAAAGTTTTGGTAGATTCTTTTTTTATAATGCGGTTTAAATTACCGATAGTCAGCAGCTTAGGGAAAATTAAGTGCTCACTTTCGGTAACAAATGGCGCTATTCGGGAAATAATTATTTTTCATATCAAAAATATCTTTCTGTGTATTTCTGTGGAAGCTGTATCGTAATACTATAGATTTTGAATTATTGAATCTTGATGTATTTTGTGACCTTTGCATTACCCTGCATATTCATTTGTGGAATCTATAACTGAATGGATGCAAAATTGTTTTTATAATACATTAATTTTGGGAACCTATCTTTCTGTGTATTTATGTGGAAATTGTATCGTAATACTGTCTATAGTTTTCGAGTTACTGAATTTTGATGGATTTTGTGACTTTTGGTTCATCCTGTATATCGATATGTGGAATCAATTATTAAATGCATACAAAATTATTTTTATAATACATTAAATTTGTGAACCTATCTTTCTGTGTATTGATGTGGAAATTGTATCGTGATACTGTCTGTAGTTTTCGAATTACTGAATTTTGATGGATTTTGTGACTTTTGGATAACCTTGTATATCGATATGTGGAATTAATAATTAAATGAATGCAAAATTATTTTTATAATACATTAATTTTGGTAACCCATCTTTCTGTATATTGATGTGGAAATTGTATCGTAATACTGTCTTTAGTTTTCGAATTACTGAATTTTGATACTTTTGGATCACACTGTAAATTGTTATGTGGAATCTATAATTAAATGAATGCAAAATTCTTTTTCTTTTTGGGAATCTTATTTATAGAAATTTTCCAATCTCGTTCAAGAAATCCAAATTTTAATTCAATATATTCGAATACATATTTGCAGACAAGTTCGATAAAAATATCTCGCATTCAGCTGCTCATGAAAAGTAATATGAGGTTCCGTCATTTATTCTAGAAGAGAATTCGGATTGTGGATGACACGTATTAGCGTCACATTTCAGTATTTGATAAAGCTCTTTTGTCAGATGGTGCGTTATTTAGATCGCGCATATAATCAATGTGATTTTGTGGGTTTCTAAACACTATTGTATAGAGAATTTGAATATATTGAAAATGAAGTGGCGCCAGTTTGTATTTAATTAGATTATAGGGAAACAAGATAGAGTGGAACTGTGAATTTATTAATGATTTATTAAGCTTATATGATTTGTGTGTTAATAGCATAGCATAGCATAGTTTTGAAATATTAATTGGCGATTGAACTCTTTTTGCCAAGTAAAAATATAAAAAAATATTATTTTGTAAAACAAGATTAGTTTTATTTTACGAGAAATAAAAATTTTCTTCTAAAGCACGTTTTTTTTTTTTAATTTAATATGTTGAATGTAAAAAAAAAAAAAAAAAAAAAAAAAAAAAAAACATCAATTTGTGTTTTATCAGACTATAGAGAAACAAGAAAGATTGAACTATGAAAATAGATAGATTAATAGTGATTTATGTAATTTTATATGATTTGTATGTTAATAGCATAGCAAAGTTTTGGAATATTCATTGACAAATGAACTTACTTTTTTCGTCAATTAAAAAAATGAAAAATTTATTATTAATAAAACTAGATTAGCTTATATTTTGCAAAAAAGAAAATTTTACTGCTAAAATAAGAATGTTTTTTAATTTATTTTATTTGAATATGTTGAATATAAAATGACATCAATTTGCATTTAATCTGTTTATAAAATCATTTATAAAACTAGATAACTGATTCCGTGTTTCTAATGCTACCAATTGTAGTTTTAATAAAAATATTTTAAATTCAGCTGCTCATGAAAAGTAATATGAGATTCCGTCATTTATTTCTAGAATTGAATTCTGATTGTTGATGACACGTTTTAGCGTCTAATTTCAGTATTTGATAAAGCTGTTTTGTCAGGTGGTGCGTTATTTAGATCGCGCATATAATCAATGTGCTTTTGTGGGTGTCTAAACAGTATTGTATGCTGAATTTGATTATATTGAAAATGAAGTATCACCTATTTGTATTTAATCAGATTAAAGGGAAACAAGATAAAGTGGAACTGTGAATTTATAAATGATTTATGTAATTTTATATGATTTGTATGTTAATAGCATAGCATAGTTTTGAAATATTAATTGGCAATTGAATTCTTTTTTTCAAGTAAAAATATAGAAAATTATTATTTTTAAAACTAGATTAGATTTTTTTTTTCTTTTTTTGCGACAAATAAAATTTTTCTTCTAAAGCACGATTTTTTTTTTTAAATTTAATATGTTGAATGTTAAAAACATCAATTTGTGTTTAATCAGATTATAGGGAAACAAGATAGATTGAACTATGAAGTTAGGTAAGTTAATAGTGATTTATGTAATTTTATGATTTGTATGTAATAGCATAGAAAAGTTTTGGAATATTCATTGACAACTGAACTTACTTTTTTCATCAATTAAAAAGAAAAAAAAATTCTTATTAATAAAACTAGATCAGCTTATATTTTGCAGAAAAGAAAATTTTGCTGCTGAAATAAGAATGTTTTTTAATTTACTTTATTTGTGTATGCTGAATATAAAATGACATTAATTTGCATTTAATCTGTTTATCAAATTATTTATAAAACTAGATACCTGATTCCATATTTATAATTCTACCAATTGGTAACTTTATTAAAAATATTTCAAATTTAGCAAATTATGGAAAGTAATATAAGGTTCCGTCATTTATTCTAGAATAGAATTCTGTGTGTGGATAACACGTTTTAGCGTCACACTTCAGTATTTGATAAAGCTGTTTTGTCAGGTGGTGCGTTATTTAGATCGCGCATATAATAAATGTGATTTTGTGGGTGTCTAAACACTGTTGTATGGATAATTTGAATATATTGAAAATGAAGTGGCGGCAGTTTGTATTTAATCAGATTACAGGGAAACAAGATAGCATGAATTGTGAAGTTAGATAATTTATTAATGATTTATGTATAAGTTTGTATGAATAATAGTATAGTATAGTTTTGAAATATTAATTGGCAATTAAACTCTTTTTGTCAAGTAAAAATATAAAAATTTATTATTTATAAAACAAGATTAGCTTTTATTTTACGACAAAGAAAATTTTTCTGCTGAAGCAAGAATGTGTTGTTAAGTTACTTAATTTGATTATGTTGAATATAAAATTACGTCAGTTTGTATTTAATTTGATTGACAACTGAACTCTTGTCAACTAAAAATATAAAAAGTTATTAGTTATAACGCTAGATTAGCTTTTATTTTGCGGCAAAGAAAATTTTGGTGGTAAAGCAAGAATTTTTTTTTTTTTTTTTTTTTTTTTTTTTTTTAACTTACTTAATTTGATTATGCTGAACATAAAATGACGTCAGTTCACATTTTATCAGATCTTAGGGGTACAAGATATAGCGAACTCTGAAGTTACATAAATCATTAATAAATTATCTAAGTTTATATGATTTATATGTTAATAGCATAGCAAAGTTTTGAAATATTCATCGTCAACTGAACTCATTTTGTCAAGTAAAAATATACAAAAATGTATTACTTATAAAGCTAGATAGCTTTTATTTTGCGAAAAAGGAAACTTTGCTACTAAAACAAGATTTTTTTTTTTTTTTTTTTCACTGGATATGATGAAAGTAAAATGGCGATCTTTTTTTCGGGCTGTACAGAACTTTAAAATTTAATTGCGTATATTGCCTTTCTTTTTAACCCCTTTATTAAATTTGAACACACCTTGACCTCAATTAGCGAATAACATAACAATTTCGACATTGTGTAAAAATAATAATAATAATAATAATAATAATAATAACCAAAATGAAGGCGCTTAAAAAATCGAATCGAAATAAATTTCAATATGTAGTTCTATGCAAAACAGTAATTTAAGAATTAACGATTGACAAATTGACTTAGCTTCGCTTGTTTTTAATTAATACTCATAAGGACAAAGTGGCCAAAAGTTCTTTAAAAAAAGAATCCTACTTTTATCATTTAGTAAACGAAATACTCAGTTTTTTAACCTTTGTGATTCAATAACTCCGATTTGGAAAAATATTTACTCAGCTGTTAGAGTACATAATTTTAAGCATGTAAAAATGTAATTAAAAAATTAGAACATAAAAATTCAGAAATATTGACGAAAAGTCACTTTTTCTCAGAAATGCAATAAGCAGAAAATTTCATACTTCTCATAAGTCAGCGTTCGAAATCCTTGGTGGTCCGCTGGTCAGAGACTATTAAAAATTCAATCGGACCACTAATTAGAAAAATTTAGTGGTCCGCAGGACCAGTAGGTAACACCCCCTCTCTCTGACATGTATACGTAAATTTCCCCGTCCCTGAGAAAATCGCAACCAAACACAAATCAAGCAATTTTATTTTATTTAAAAAAAAATAATAATAAGTAATAATAAAATTGCAGTAAATCTTACTGTCAGTTGAAATAAATAATCGGAAATAAAATATCTAATTAATAATTTTGCAGTTTTTGTTTATGTGGTTTAATTTTTAACAAATTATAATTTTATATTTTATTATGCTGAAAATTTTAAATAACTGGTAAGGAAGTTTATTTTATATTCTATGAGGTAGGGAGGGGTCTCAAAGGGTTAAAGGAACATAATAGAATTTTATGTTGGCGGGCCAGTAAATTTTCAGGCTTACTGGTCCTTGGGACCAGAGACTTTTTTTTTTTAATCAATTCTATCTCTGAAATATTGTCAGTTTTCTGTTATAAAATTGTAAATCATACGAAGTTATCCTTATAAAAAAAAATGTGTTTGGACGTCTGCAGTCTTTTTAGTTTTATAAAGTGTACGAAGTTTTCTGTAACGAATATGTATATTTGCGCAAAATTTCATTTTAATTAAAAATTAATTATTAATTATAAATATAAATTAATTATAAATACAGTCAATGCTCGTTATAACGACCTCTCGCGTGCCAAACATGAGGGTCGCTATAACGAAAGGAAACGAAAATAAACTCTAAAAAACTCTAATCATGTGCATGAAAATAAAGGTTTGAAAGGAAATCTTATAATACAACATTATTACTAAATTCTGTTTACTTTCGTATCAAAAAAACATTGATAATGAATAATTATTAAATCAAATTAAGAGAATGATTACATATTTCTAAAATAAAATTTAAAGTAAATGTTAAATCACACACACACACAAAAGTTACTTACGTATTAACATTTATTTTCTACAAAAATAATTCGAAATAGCTGTTTATTTTTTTTGCATTTGATATTTTCCTTAAACAAAAATTTCCATCTCAGTTAGAGATAAGCAATTTTATGTGTTTTCTTGTCTTTAAAAATGTTTTAAAGTGTCATTTAAAGACATTTTACAGTAGGCATTTACCGCGCTGTGAGCAATGAGTTCTTAGGAAAGAAAATGGTAACCTTTTTTCGGGAAAAAAATCTGGAGGAAAGGTTAATTCGGTCGCTGTATTGGGAAATAAGCTGCTGGTAGGACGTTATATTGGACGTAAAAATAACATATCATAAAGGGGATATATTTCGGGACATTTTCCATCGGTCGTTGTAATGGAACGGTCGCTATAATGGGCGGTCGTTATAACGAGCATCGACTGTATTAAAAATAAAATAATTATTAATAATAATAATAATAACGTCCACCGCCCTCTTAACGATAACGATGTGAAACTGTTCAAATGTTAAATATAACTATGATATGGAAGGTTAATTTTGTATCGCTGTTTGTTGAGAATTCTGTGAATAATTTATAAATAAAATCGTCTTTGAAAGCCCACAGTATAAGTAACATTGACTTTTGGTATGTTACACTTATGCAGCATAGTGATACAAAGGGTTAAAGAAAACATGTCTTTACAAGGTATTTTACCAATTACCTTTACAAGGTAAAATGTGTATTAAGGTAAATGTACCTATAGTGGGCCACTGATTTTTAACCCTTTATGTACTGATTTATGAATTCATGAAAATTAAATCTTCTAAAGCATTTTTCGTGAATTGTTTAAACTACATTGGAAAATTTACATAATCACTTAATAAATTTTAGAAGGATTTTAGAAGGATTGAAGGATTTAGAAGGATTAATTAAATTTGAATTTATAGGGATTTTTTTGCAATATTTATAACCATGCTCAAATCTTTTATTATAAATATTTTTCTTAGTATTTTTTAGGGTTAGGAAATGCACAAATATAATGTTCTTACAATAGAAATATAGAAATATTTCCGAATTGAAAAATCCCCCCACCCCACCCCTAACGACAAGAAAGCTGAAAAGATGCAAAGATAAGAGAAATCATCCTTTAAAAAATATTTTTTGTTTTGTGTAGCCAATAATGCTTTTGGAACTATATAAAGTAATGCATCTATAATGCATTCTAAACTGTATTGCAACTAATCGATGTATTAAATGAATTTTATAACAAATTATTTTAATGGTATTTATAAATACAGTTACAGTCAGTAGATAAAGGGTTAAACTACTGTTGATATACTATTACATAGTAAATAATTTGTTGGGTAAGCCGAAAACTTTAAGATTCAGGTATCAGAAATTTACTAGGCCCTCTACTCGAGCATAGAGAAAGGTAACATTTTTTTTATTTTTCATTTTTTCAGAAGAATATATTTTTAAACTTTGAATTTTTATTCTAATACATGAAGTTTAGGACTAGCTAAAAAAAATAGTATATATATATTTATATATACTAAACAGTATTTGCTTTAAAACTTAATCCATTAATAGTTATTAAGTTTTTATTATATAATAGTTTTTATTTTACTAATAAGTCAATAAATGGCAGCATCACACTGATTCATTTGAATACATGGGGCAGTTTATTCCTAATTCTAAATTAGCTATAGAGGGCGCTGGTTATATATAATGGAAGTTTGCTTGGCTATGCTGTATATTGTTGATCTTTCGTCCACCATCATATAAAAAACTTTTTTGGCAACATTTGCTGGTGATCTCCAATGAGTGTTTTTGTTATCTTGTATCTTTTGTTATTTTGTAATCTTGTTTTATTTTGAACTTAATTGGTGTTCAATGGTTTATTTCTCTGTTTTATGTGTGTGGTAGTCCCGAATTCATATTCTTTAGCTAATTTATGGCTAATATGAAGATGGAACCACACATTTTATTTGTGGAACTTGAGGCATTTGGGACCCGATGATTCTGTCTAAATTCTACAAATTTCCATTATTACATTTTAGTAATTCAATTCCTGCTGTTTTTTACTATGTTTTTGGAATCTGTGTTAAGTGTGTTGGGGGGAGGGGGGCTGTATTTTTGACAATTTGTTAATGTCATTTTATTCATAATTTCACTGTTTTTGTTGGAGGTCGGTAATGTTTATTTAAAGGTTATATATATATATTGGTATTGATTAACACTTCAATAATAATTAGATAAACGTCCTTAAGTGGCCCAGTACTGGTGCGTTTACATAGCTTTTTTAAATTAATTTTTTTAAAACCATTCATAGTTTGTTGTATAAACAACACCAACTTAGTATAACTAGAACTTGAGTAAAATATTTGTAATATTTCTTTATTCTTGATATTCTAATAAAAATATTTGATAGAACATAATCTTGTTACTCAATTTATTCTCCAAACTCCTCTTTCTACTGATTGTAGGTAATCTTATTACGCTGTTTGGAGAGTGTCTTACATAGTGTGATTGTAAATATACTTGTTACAGTTGATCTTGTTACGCCAAGCGATTTTATAGCAGGCATTTTTTATTGCAGAATTGGTAGAAACATGATTTCTCGATTGATATTCTGTTTATTGATTGAATTATTCTGTTTCATTCCTTTCATCCTCTTTTGATTTCAGACATACTTGTTACTGCAGTTAATCTTGTTACGGCAAGCGTTTTATAGGAAGTGTTTTTATTTCCGAAATTGGTAGAAATATTAGATGCATGAGGTTATATCTTAGGACTGATTGAATTATTTTGTTTGAGTGTAATATATTTATTACGACTTTCTGTTTGAGAATGGATATTTTATTACGGATTAAAAAAAGAAATGCATGATTTCATGATAGGTATTTTCATTATTGATTGAATTATTTTGTTTTGTTCTTTGTATTCTTTTGTGATTTTCTTGCAGTTTATTTTGCTACGGTTTGTGGTTATTTGGTAGATATTTTAATTCGAATTTAAAATAGACATGAAATATATAATATTTTAGTCGAGCTTCTTATTACTGATTGAATCATTTTGATTTTTACACTTTCCTTTGCTTGAAAAGATTCTTGTTACGTTTGATTTTGTTACGACTCTCGGTTTTTAGGTGCGTTCGTAGGACCTATATTCGTCACACGGTGGGTGATTTACCGATTCTAGCTGGCCAAAATTATTTTTGGCGTCAATATAGTCGTATCGCCATGAAATTGAAAATTGTTATTGATATTCACCATTGAATGTTAGGTATTGCAAAATCTAACGTGTAGCAGTCATACTTTCGTTACAGGGACATTCAAAAGTATTTCATTACATTACGGCCTACGGAGAAAAATCGTTTGCGGTGGTTTTTAATGATGTTTCATAATTTCAAACACTTTGAAATTTATATACAAATCTATGTAGTGCACTACAAGATTATTGCTGTAGAATATGGTATGGATAGCATTTATCGATCATTACATTAAAAATAATTATGTTACATTACGGTCTATGGAGAAAAAATGTTTGTGGTGTATTTTGTTCATGTTACACTATTTCAAAAGTATTTAAATTAAATTATATCTCCGAAGTGCTCTATAAGATGCTTACTATTGAATACGATGAGCCATTCATCTTTGATATACAGGGCCACACAAGAGAAATCAGTTATATTTTTCTCTGTATGAACAATAATTGATGGAAGTGCGTTTTCAGTTGTGAAACACTTTTTTAAATTATAAAAATTGCATGCTATTTAGTGTGTATATTTTCTATAAACCATATACAGGGCTGCACAAAACATCTGAAGTACATTTCCGTTTATTGGCGGAAATTGCTGACGAGAATTTTCAACTGTGCTAGGCGTTCACTAACTGTTCTAAATTTTAGCATATTGTGAATTATATGATAAATCTATAGTTCATATGCAGGGATGTACAATATTTTCAGTTATTTTTCGACTTTGGTTGAAATTGCGTTTTCAAACGTGTTATATGTTTTACAAATTATTACTTAGACATCGTGTTTCGCGTTATTAAGCTATGAAGCTTTATTATTGTAGTCTGAATGCGTTGAAAAATGTTTCATAATCTGATTGACGCCTGATTTTACGTTCTTCTTGATAATTTTAATGATACTTTCTTAACAGTATGGAAGCTAAAGTGATATAAAACTATTTTTGTACTATTATAACAAATAATAAAATTTCATTTTCTAAAATTTAAGATCCGGGGCAAACATTCGACAGCTTTAATGAAAATTGTTGTGTTGTATATTTATATTTATCTCTGCACAGAGGGACATTATGTAAAGAATGGAAATTATGAGATATCATGAAAAAATGCCTACATTATGTTTTGCATTGTATCAAGTCTGAATTTGGAGAATTTGTATGGATCAATTTTGTAACCAATCGAATTTTGCAGCCAAGTGATACATTTTAAATCCTTTTGTCCTGTGATATATACATAAAACTGGCAATTTTTGTCATAAATTTAAACATTTCGCTCTTGCAAAACTTTATGTGCTCTTCATTGTAATTTTCCTTTATAAACAAAATATTTTCAACCAAATTCACATTTTCGTTAAATTTTAAATCTTGTTGCCGTTGCATAATGGTGGAAAAGTTTATTTATGCGGCTAACTGAAATTCTGCTGTCTTTGAAAAAACATAAATGTCACTTGAACTAAAATTTAAAAAAAAAATTATTTAGACTTAGTAAGATAAAGACAAATTAAACTGGAACGAAAAGGTAATAATCTAAACTATTTAATCATATAAAAAGCTTAATCGTTCTTTATCATATAACTTTTTCCATATTAAAACTGAAAAATTGTAAAAAAGTACAGAGTTTTTTGTGGCATTAAATATGAAATAACAGCTGATATGTGCAAACCTTATGCACATAAATCCGATAAAATAAAGACCATATTCTGTAAAAACATGTATGTGTAATAATCACTTATAAACAGATTAAGTTAAATAATGCTATAAAAAGTGATAAAATATCTTTATTAAGATTGACGATCGTTTCGTCGCACAAACGCCGACATTTTCAAAATCATTCATGATAGAAAATATGTTCACATAATTTAAAAACAATAAACATGGTAAACAATGTCACGCGACATGATGGATAATGAAAAACATTGCAAACATAAAATTAAATTAAAATTAAATTAGCTATTTGCGAACATGGATTAATATTCATATAATGAAAAATTAATAAATTAATGTATAATTTATATAATTAATTAATAAATTAATTATATAAATTTTCATATGAAAATTAATCCACGCTCGCAAATAGCTAATTTAATTTTATGTTTACAATGTTTTTCATTATGCATCATGTCTCGTGACATTGTTTACTATGTTTATTGTTTTTAAATTATGTGAAAATATTTTCTATCGTGAATGATTTTGAAAATGTTGCCGTTTGTGCGACGAAACGATCGTCAATCTTAATAAAGATATTTTATCACTTTTTATAGCATTATTTAACTTAATCTGTACATATTTTGTTTGGAAGCGTCCATAATCGAGCAGTATATTTTATTTAGTTTCAATTAACAGATTAAAGAAAAATACTAAAATTCACTGATTCATTCCCAACTAAGAAACACCAACTTTGCGCTAGCCTATGGACCATACAATTATATTTATCAAAACCAATAGCAGGATACAACGCCCTAACTATTGAGCTATAACAGGCAAAAAACAAATTAAGCCGGGATAAACTTTTAAAAATCGACTTTTGGAAAGCTAGAATCGGCAAATCATTCACTGTGCGTCGTTCGGTCCGTCTGTTTGTCTGTCCGTCCGCATATAACAGAGCAAAAACTACCCAACCAAATGGTCTGAAATTTTAAATATATAATTGTTGCAAAATTTTGCCGATTCATTTCAAATTTTATGAAAAATGAATGTATAGTTTAATTACAGGGACAGTCAAAAGTTTTCCGTTACATTACGGCGAATGGAAAAAAATTATTTCAAGTGAATTTTAATGATGTTACAGCCTTTCTAACCGAATGAAATTGATATGCACTGTACTTAGGAAGTGCACTAAAATATACATTCAGTACAATATGTGGTGCAAAAAATATTTATAAAACTAGTTATAGTACAAATTTACCTCATTTGCCATGTTTGAAGTGCAATTTCCAACTTGTTGTTTTTTGTTATTAAGAAAGTGCAAAAAATATTAAATGTATAATCTCGTGGTTAATAATCTAATTGTTGATTACATAATCAGTAGAAACATGATTTCTCTGTCGATTTCTGTTTATTGAATGAATTATTCTGTTTCATTCCTTACATCCTCTTTTAGTTTCGGACATACTTGTTATTGCAATTAATCTTGTTACGGCAAGCGTTTTATAGGAAATGTTTTTATTTCCGTAATTGATAGAAATATTAGATGCATGATGTTATATCTTCAAACTGATTGAATTATTTTGTTTGAGTGTAATATATTTGTTGCGACTTTCTGTTTATTTTATTACGGATTAAAAAAAGAAATGCATGATTTCATGATAGGTATTTTCATTATTGATTGAATTGTTTTGTTTTGTTCTTTATTTTCTTTTGTGATTTTGTTGCAGTTTATTTTATTCCGGTTTGCGGTTATTTGGTAGATTTTTAATTTGAATTTAAAATAGACATGAAATATATCATTTTTTAGTCGAGCTTCTGATTACTGATTTGAATAATTTTGATTCGTTACACTTTCATTTGATTGAAAAGATACTTGTTACTGTTGATTTTCTTACGGCTCTCGGTTTTTGTTTTATGTTATTAAGAAAACGCAAAAATTGTTACATGTATAATCTGGTGGTTAATAATCTAATTTTTGATTACATAAGCAGCAGAAGCATGATTTCTTCGTCGAGATTCTGTTGCTTGATTGAATTATTCTGTTTCATTCCTTACATCCTCTTTTAATTTCGGACATACTTGTTACTGCAGTTAATCTTGTTACGGCAACCATTTTATAGGAAGTGTTTTTATTTCTGAAATTGGTAGAAATATCAGATGCATGATGTTGTGTAATATATTTGTTGCGACTTTCTGTTTGAGAATGGATATTTTATTACGGGTTTAAAAAAGACATGAATTATTTCTTGATACGAATTTTCATTATTGATTGAATTATTTTGTTTTGTTTATTATATATTCTCTTATGACTGATGATGTATTTGTTGCAGTCTATCTTGGCAAGATTTGGCATTATATAGTAGACTAGCTAAGGTACCCGGCGTTGCCCAGAATTTTAAGAATGTTTGTTTTGAAAAATCAATTTCAAAATTAAACATACAGTATAAAACAAACAATGGAAAAAGGAGTAAAGCCATCTTTGTTTCAATTCTTCACTAAGAATGAGCTCTAGGGACCTAAACCTTTGGGGAAATTCTGATATTCACGCATACACACACGCATATATTACGTATATAGATTTAAAAATAGCAAAAACAAATTCAGAGAACCTCAAAAAGTTAAAATATGTCAATATTTCGATAATCTGGTTTTTATCATGTTTCAATAAGTTTTTTCAAACTGATATGACGTTATATATTCACCAGCTGACGTCCATTATATTTTTAATATGACGTAATACAGTGCTCAGCAAAAGTTTAGACAATGATCGATTATGCTTCTGTGCTGAGAAGTATGTAACGAATTGTTGTAATTCAACTGTCATATATTACTGGAGACTTATCTTTCATACACAAACAATAATTCTTAATTTATACACTTTACATAATATATAATGACAAAAAAACAAATTTAACATTGTTGCAAAAGTATAGACAATCTGTCTGTTAACAGAAAAATATCCATAAATTAAAATCGAACTGCACCTACGTTGTCTGCTATTAATGCAAAAATGTGACTTTCCATCGAAGAAACTAAATCCTGCATCACTTGGGGGTCTATTTCGTGCCAAACACGTTCAACATCTGATCGAAGTTCATTTACAGGGGAGTATTGTTAAAAAATTGCATAAACCGTATGAGATATGATGCCACAAAAGTTTTCGATTGTGCTCAGATCAGGGATACACGCGGGCCAGTCGAAAATAGTAATATTTTGAGAGTTAAACCAATTTTTTGATTTGTATGCAACATGAATAGACGCATTATCCTATTGAAATACATACTTTGGTAGAGATAAAAGTTCTCCAAATGGCTGTAAATTGTTTTCCAATGTATGTATGTAGTCTTACGCAGCTTGGCGACCATTGAGAAACTCCAGAGATACTTGAGAATTAAAACAAAGTGAGGCCCAAGTCATCAACCCTTTCGAGGGCAAAGGACACATAATTTTAATTCCAAAAATGGCAAGAATATTTAATTAAAATTTTCCTTTTATAATATACGTGAAAATAAGCAATTTCGTATTTTCTAATAACTTCGTTTATAAATTCTGGTATCATTCCATTATTTCCACAGCTTATAAAAAGAATTACTCCGCGACAGTAAAGGGGTCAATTTGTTGTGAGATTTCAAGGCTGGTTGTTTTATCATTTTCATGTAAACTAATGTACATTTTTAGGTAGATTTCGTATGAAATACTACCTATTGGCATCGTTCCTATGTTGGAATTTCTGAAATTTTTTTGCAGATCTACACCGATCATGACTCCTAGAACCCAAAACCACCCTCAGTAAAAAACTTTATATATCTATCTATCTATCTATCTATCTATCTATCTATCTATCTATCTATATATATATATCACTTTCTTCTGGACACGATAACTTTCGTAATTCTGCACGAAACTCTTCCAAACTGGTACATAAAATCAAAGGGTATAAAATCTCGGTCAAGTTCGTTAATGGGCAAAATCGGACCAAGGGGATGGAAATAGGGAGGGGTTTTGTGAAAACCGAAAACCCCCGATAACTTCTTAATTTTTGTACATATCAAATCAGTTTAAAGTTTTTATTACTTCTAAAAATAGGGCCAAAAATTTATATATCATAGATTTTTGATAAAGTTAAAAATGGGCTCAAGGGGCGCAAAAAATAGGGTTTTTGGGATAAAAAAATTCATAACTTCGTCAATTCTCAAGATATCAATTCCAATTAATTTTATTATAAATCTCCTTAATATTATCTACAGCTTTTATTTTCACAAGTTTTTGATAGGACCAATTCGTACCGCAAAAAAATTAAAAACAAAAACAAAAAGGGGGTTTGAAGAAGTAAAAAATCCATAACTCCTTCAATTCAAAAGATATAAAATCCCCATGAATTTATCATATATCTTCTTAATATTGTCTACAACATCTATATAGACAAGTTTTGTATAGGACCAATTCTTACAGCAAAAACAAATTAAAAATACATAGCGGTTGAAGAAAAAAGTCATCTTATTATGGGTGCATTCAAATTCAAACTATCTATTTTCTTACTCATTTTTAAGTTCATTTTTGCTCTCAAACGCATCCAATTGCTAGATTCTCTTATTCAGAAACTATATAATGTACAGTAATGATCGATTTTTTGATAGAGGCAGAATATATTTTTAAAAATGCTGTTAAAGTGGGCATTTTGAACCGAATTTCCCGAAGCGGATTGTGTTGGAAAAATCATTGCATTAAGGATGCACTCAAATCCAAACTGCTTATTTTCTGACTCATTTTTAAATTCATTTTTGCTCTCAAACGCATTTAATTGGTAGATTCGCTTATTCAGAAACTATATAATGTACCGCAATGATCGATTTTTTGATAGAGGCAGAATATATTTCAAAAAATTATGTCAAAGTGGGCATTTTGAACGGAATTTCCCGAAGCAATTGTGTTAGCACTTTCTTCTGGACACGATAACTTCCGCAATTCTGCACAAATCTCTTAAAAACTGATACATAAAATCAAGGGCATAAAATCTCGGTCAAGTTCGTTAATGGGCAAAATCGGACCGAGGGGATGGAAATAGGGAGGCGCTTTGTGAAAACCGAAAACCCCCCATAACATCTTAATTTTTGTACATATCAAATCAGTTTAAAGTTTTTATTACTTCTAAAAATAGGGCCAAAATTTTATGTATCACAGATTTTTGATAAAGTTAAAAATGGGCTCAAGGGGCGCAAAAAATGGGGTTTTTGGGAGAAAAAAATTCATAACTTCGTCAATTCTCAAGATATCAATTCCAATTAATTTTATTATAAATCTCCTTAATATTATCTACAATTTTTATATTCACAAGTTTTTAATAGAACCAATTCGTACCGCAAAAAAAAAATTAAAAACGAAAACAAAAAGGGGGTTTGAAGAAGTAAAAAATCCATAACTCCTTCAATTCAAAAGATATAAAATCCCCATGAATTTATCATATATCTTCTTAATATTGTCTACAACATCTATATAGACAAGTTTTGTATAGGACCAATTCTTACAGCAAAAACAAATTAAAAATACATAGCGGTTGAAGAAAAAAGTCATCTTATTATGGGTGCATTCAAATTCAAACTATCTAGTTTCTTACTCATTTTTAAGTTCATTTTTGCTCTCAAACGCATCCAATTGCTAGATTCTCTTATTCAGAAACTATATAATGTACAGTAATGATCGATTTTTTGATAGAGGCAGAATATATTTCAAGAAATGATGTCAAAGTGGGCATTTTGAACAGAATTTCCCGAAGCGATTGTGTTAGAAACGAAAAATATTGCCCTACTGAGAAAATAATTGTTTATTAATCAAGTTTTAATTAATTGAAAGAAAAATAAATACACAGGTCGCTTATAAATCTTTTCAAAAATCACGTCAGGCATGTTTCATATTTTTTTTTTTTTTTATTAAAAATTAATCTGAAAATGTGCCAGAAAATTTCGAGTTGTTGAGTATGGAAAAATATTTTTTTAATATCGCCTTAACATGATTCTGATAAAACCAGCTTTTTTATAAAAAGGAAATAAAAACTCGTCAAAAGCAGACAGATAAAACTGTTAAAGTGGATTTATATCTAATAATGATTTAGTTTTTGTTGGTGAAATTAGTATACTTAACTTCGAAATCTACCTCTGCCTGTAGGCCGGGCCGGCAGGGATTTTTTTTCTTTAATGCATCTACAAATTATCCGCTGACACAGAAAGCTCTGACTCAGTTTTAATGCGATTAGCAGTCATCATTTGTCTAGATGTCAGTTTATGGATCCTTCTATAATCTCGTTTTCTGGCCACACGAGTCCTTCCAGATCTATGTTTTGCTTTGAAAGAGTCACCCTTAGATAGTACTTGATAGACAGACTTCTTTAGCCGATTCAAAGTAGCTGAAATTTCTGCAACAGTCTTCCCTTTCGATTTCAGCTTCCATGCTTTAATTACATCATCTGACTGAAAATTTCTTGCGCGTGGCATCTTCACTAACAGATGCTATCGCGAGATGCACTTACATACTTCATGCATGTGACGTCATAAGTTTGAAATATGCGTTTTTCCGTGAACAATTGCCAAAAAATCACAAAAGTGTCTAAACTTTTGCAATATGCAAATTTCACTTTTTCAGTTAAATTAAATAATATCCTACATTGAAACCGTTATTTCTGTCCTAAAACGTTTAAAATATATTTAAAAATAAGTACAGTCATTCGTATAACCCAAGTGTTCGTATTTTTTATTTAAAGGTTAAAAATCACCAGTGTCTAAACTTTTGCTGTGCAGTGTATTAACTTTTTTTTTAATTCGTCAAACTATTTATTTGATTTTCATTTTTCACGTGGAAATCTTGCAATAGTTGCAATTGTTGTGGTAAGAATTTTATTGTAGATTTTTAATTGTTGTTAGCTGCTATAACAAAGTTTAAATTTGATAGGAAATTGCTGTTAAATGAATGGTTTTTTTTTTATTAATTAAAAATTAACTGTAAATTATTTCGATTCCGGATTACTTTAGTTGCCTCGACCGTGTTTTAGTACACACGTTCGTAACATTTCACAATTCTGGCTTCCAAACTGTGGGTTAGTATAGAATTACAGACACAGACAAATTTTCATTTTTTATATATTAGATATTTTAATTCGAATTTAAAATAGATATGAAATAAAACATTTTTTTAAATCAAGATTCTGATTTATTGATTGAAACATTTTGATTATTTACATTATCGTTCGATTGAAAATTCTAAAGAAGATGGTTAGATAAAGTCTGTTTTTGTCCCACAGACATGACAGTTGTCATTTTTTTTTTTTTTTTTAAGGGTTTTGAGTGAGACAGATGAGAGAAAACCTGATGAAAAATTAGGAACATTCCATAATTTCTGGTGTATTACCTGCGGATATGTTTCATGTATAGTTTTTCATTTACTGAGAAGTGAAAAACAATTGAAATTTGTATAAACATTAAAAGATATAAAGGCAATAAATATAAATAAATAAAAGGATATAAATATAAAGGCAAAATTTAAATCTTGGTACTTTCTAAATTCCTTTAAGTGGGTCCGGGACACAAAAATCTTCAATTTTTTTTTTTTTTAATTATTGCATTAAAAATTTTTCTGGGTTTTTTTTTTTTCTGCTTAAAATGGCGTCTAAATCATGTTTCTATCTTAATTGGAACAGGAAACATTAATTTTTTCGCTTTGGTTTGTTTTCAAAATCTAGCTTTCAAACAGTGGTTATTATAGAAACGACTTCTTGTGAAAATGCTGCGTTTTACTTAATGATGGGTTTTTACACTATTTCTAGTATTTAAATTGTTATAAGTCAAGAACCGCTAAAGGTAAATGATTTTAAACTTGGAATATGTTTTTTTCAACTGTTTTACTTTAATTTTGATTCAGCAAATTAAAAAAAAAATACTTTTGAAAATATTTTTTTTTAAGTTACATAATTCTTTTTTGAATTTTTACTTTAAATATTTTTAGTTTTTATTTAAATTAATATTTTTATAAATTCTGGATCAAAATTCAAATTTATATATTTCTGTTTATTTAAATGAAAAAAAATAAATTCTTCAAATAATATTTTGAGTTATATCTATTTTAAATTACCCCACCTTTTTAATAAATTTTAAATTTTTGGAAAAAAAATATGAGAAGTTTTGTCATGCGATTTTGTTTACAAATGATATGGTTAACCATAACAAAAAATTTCAAACTTTTAACTCATTAAATAAATTTTTTTTTTGAAAATGTGTCCCGGACCTCCTTCATAACAATCTTTACATTTAATTACTAAAATTTGTCAGAAAGAGTATACTAGCGGTTGTGTAATTTTGAAATCTCTTTTTTTTTACAGGTGGATAGCCCAACGCTGGAAGAAGGCGGAAATATGTTCCGCGGTAGCACGTCCTGCTGTAGCAACTGCCCTGAGGTAAATCCATAAACTTTAATACATAGATTTTAAACGCTTAACCACTTCACGACTAGCGTCGCGTATTCTTGATGTGTAGGATACATGCAATCATTTATTTAACCCTCCAGTATTTTCGAATAGTATTACTATGCCTCATTTAATCACAGAATTCCTAAGATTAAGTTAGACAAGGACTAATAAGACTATTAGGCAAATAAATACTGGTGGTAAAAGATTGAAATTCTTGTACTGTATGGTCGTCATTAGGAGTTAAGGAAAACCGTTTTGAAAAAAAAAAAAAATACTGTTGATTATAAAGCAATAATGTCATTTTATATAAAAGTATGAATATTTGTTAGCTACATTTATTAAAAAACTTTTCTTCGTGAATCCCGCAGAATTTCAGGCAATTGGAAAAGTAAATGATTCACCAATTTAAATTAAAAACATCCATTAAATCCATGTTAAATTCATAAAAGTTCTTTCAAAAAGTACAGCAATATTTGAAAGCATAGTTGTGTTCTTTAGAATTTTCCATTGCAGTTAAATAGAATATTATGTGATATGTATATAATTCAAATCTCAAGAAAATATTGCTCAAAGTATAAAATTCTCTGCATTTGAGGAGTGATAAATAATGTAATGATCTAAGTACAGTCGTGGAAAAAAAGTAAACACATCCTACTAACTCTGCAGACAATTAATGTAGAAGAAAGTTACTGGTACCAAACGATTCCAAATAAAGTCTACTTTTAAATGATTATGATATTTGCTTAGGGGGTCATCTACATATCAAAACTAACCCAAACTTTATTTTGTTTCAGTAAGAATACCCAAGTTTGACACCGTAAATAAATTCTACACTCTTCAATTAGCCTAAATACAAATTTTCATGAAATTCGTACGATTAGTTTCAGAAAAATTATTTTAAAATGAGCCTATTTTAGGGGCTGTATCCAAATTGAATTTCGGTACTCGATTGTTGAAAAGCTACAGAATGACTATGTCACTTCTATTAATATATTATTTCTTGCCAATATGACCATTTCACTCGCTTAATATGCTTCGACTATTGACAGACCAAATGCTTCAATAAAATGAATTCTTTTCAAATTATGCTTTTCTGAACATCACAGACGGCCGCTTAAACCATCATTTTGATGCTTTTTAATCATAATTCGAAAATTACTTGGAAGGAAAATTTGAAATTGAGAATTCGCATAAAGCAGGAAATAATAAACAGATCTATTAAAAAATATAGGTTCCAATTCATATTTTTTTCAAATATTAATTTGATAATTCTTATTGTAAAATTTTTAAAATTACAAATTCAATGTATTTATGTTTGGTTTATTTAGTATTATAACCACACAAAAAATTATCACATTAGGATTATAATTTCAGGAGATTATAATAAAAATATTAAAATGTAATTTAACATTATAAGCTCTACATTTTGAATATTTATAATTCAAAAACTTATCATCCAAATGGCTTGAAATTTTGTATCTAGGCATAGTTTGAACAGAAGATTAAAAATGTATTGTCAAAATTAGGTTTTGTCGTTGGGAAAAAAAAAAGTTTGGTTTGGTTTTGATTTGTAACTTCCCCCTAAGCAAATTTCATATATATCATTTTAAAAAGACTATTTAAAATCATTTGGGGCCAGTAACTTTCTTCTTTTATAATTATTTGGATTATTATTATTCTTTTTTGATTTTTTGATTTGGATCTTTATTTCTTCTATTTGGATTCTTCTTCTTCTTTTATAATTAGTAGGGGGTGTTTACATTTTTACCACGACTGTACAATTACAGTCTGCAGAAACTTTTTCTTCACATTTAAATTATTTATTTTGCATTTTATTAAAAATTTTTGTTATCTCAAATTTTTGATTGCGTTACATAATGTCCCTAAAAGTCCAGAAATATCTTTTAAAATGTCACGTTTGCAAAATTATCTCCGATTGTGGTCAAATGAGAAATGACGCAGTAAATTGGAAGTGCAATTACGAAAACTTAAGGATCTTTTATTCAATTTAAATTACTCCTAGATTTAGTACTTAACTATTTCAAATCACTTATTCCATTGCATAATATTTCACAAACCAGAATTCCTAGAATTAAATTAAAGTATTCCATCTGCGGTAATGACTGCGTTTGTGATCCTTAAAATCTACGAAAATAAAAATGCAATTCTGATGCAATCGATTTGAATACTAATTCAAATTAGCAAGATACTGAGGGATTAGTCACAAGTATATTTAACTTCTGTTAGTCAAACTAAAAATAATCTTAAATTCAGTTTTCCCTCTATGTTTGATTTTTCTGTGATTTATGTAGGGTTCTAATTTGTTCTCATTCAAAATCTATCAAAATGAAAATAAAATTATGACGCAATTAGTTTGGATTCTTTTCAGATTCACAGAATTCTGAGCTATTAATCATACATTCTGTTCATGTAAAATTTCAAGATAAATTGTGTAATAACGTTATCCAAGAACAAGGAAATTGTCACTCAAAGTTGGAAATACTGTAAAATAAATAAAATAAAGCCACTATTTAACAATACAACATACAGGTTGATTTTTTTAATTCCGTTTCACCTCAAACAGCTTGTAAACAGAGTTGGCTACAACTGTGAACGTGGTGTCTAGCTATAGCAAAAGGGGTCAGATAGACAAATCGAAAACATAAACACTTTTCAACTTTCTTGGAAAGTGTTAAAAACAGGCTGCTGGAGTAGATACTATTAAAATTTATAACTGGGACATTCGTTTATTAACACTCTGTATTATACATAATTAAATTGCACTCGTTTTCACAAGTATTTCAGTGGAAAATGTCTCTTAAATAAGGAAAATAAAATAAAAAGCACAGTTGTGATGATCTTCTTCTTTAATTACATTATTTCGTAATCTCCAATCGCATAATATGATATAAGCAAGTTAAATAACGTTTTGAGCACCAAATAAATGTAACCAGACATTGAATAGTAGTTAACATAGTATTTGGCGAACCGTTGTTGGACATTGATGACTGTATGCAAAATGCTACCAAAACTAATATGTAAAATATGATAAATCTTCTAGTGCTGCAGTCGTTGTTTTTGTTTAATTATTTATACGATATAGCACCACATCTCCTCTCCATTTACACATAACATGTTACTACTTGACTGATTAAAATCTGTGAAAACCGTATAAAACGATAAATATGTAGAAGTTTCGAAAGATTCTCTGGAAATCAAACCTATATTTGAAAGAACGTTTGTGTTCTATGGAATTTTTCAGCGTTGAATTGTTTTGAAAAATTTAACAAGACGTGATGGACCACGTTTCTTGGACCCCGTTTTTATGAAATTTCAGTTATTTATAAGATTTTCTAAAATTACGCACTGTAAACTGAAATGTCTGAAATACAGACATTTAAGTGTCTGAAACGCAGTGTTCAATTTTCAGACGTTTTAAAATGTCTTAAAATTTTCAGACACTTCTTGCGTCTGAATTTCAGACACTTAAGTGTCTGAAACACGAGTGTTCCATTTTAAGACGTTTTAAAGTGTCTTAAATTTTTCAGACACTTCTTACGTCTGAATTTCAGACATTTCAAATGTCTTAATTGCGGCCATCTTTGAGCCTTTTTTTTTAGCCAATATGAAGCCATCTTTGACCATTTTCTTTCTAAACCATATACGCAGCCATGTTCGACCACATTGAATCATTTTTTATAAATGGGAATAATTTGTTACCATACAGCAGAGCTGATTGCAGCGTGGGAAAACTGGGATGCTTCTCTGCCCCCTGATTGTAGGGTACCCCAAATTGAGTATAAAATTTTCATAAAGCTGATATTTTAAATCAGTTTTGACCTTATGAGGATTGTAATCAGTATTTTGTAGTTTTAGAATAGGATGATATATATATATATATATATATATATATTCACCTAAATATGTATTTATGTGTTACCATATATGCCCTACGGCTTCAAAAATGTTTATTACTTTTAGTGAGAACTTCAAATTGCTTCTAGTCCAAAGACCTAGTATTCATTCACCCCCTCCCCCCATTGCCTTCATATACTGTTACAAAAAAAAAAAAAAAAAAAAAAAAAAAAGCCTATTCGATGCCGTCAAATACATATTTGGATAAATATATCATTTTCTTTAGCCTAATCATGTTCTAAAAGTGCAAAATATTTATTAAAATAAGTGTAAGATCAAAACGAATTTAAAATATCAGCTTTATGGTCATTTCGTACCAAATTTAGGGGCCCGTAAAGCTAAAGGCCCATAGAAACAGCCCTGTTTGCCCATGCTGCAATCAGCTCTGCTTTATGGTAACAAATTACTCCCAAATATAAAAAATGATTCACTGCTTCAGAAAGAATCCCATCCCTGCTATGTTGTGCAATTTTTTCCCATTTAAATAAGATATTCCCAGCAAATTAGTTTAAGCATTTTTATTTCTGTGTTAAATAAAATCTAACACTGGATTCCCCCAAATTTACAGTATATGAGTATTATATTGTAATATTTATTAATCAATATTTATTATTAACCAATATTATGAATTTCTAGAGTAGAATAAGGTTAAAAACAAAATATATTTTTCTTAATACAGTAAAACCTCTCAATAGCGGGTACCTCGGAACCGTGGAATTTGTCCGACGTTCGGAGGTGTCTGCTTTTCTGAGGTATAAGTGTATAAAAATTTTGCATATTTTCAATAAAAAAATGTGTTTCCTAAATAGTGGTGTCCTTTATTTAGGATTGTCCGTTATGGAGATTTTACTGCAAAGCCTTCATACGAACAGTTGTCTTTAGCGAACACTCACCTTTATCAATATACAGTAAAACCTCCCTAAAGTGACCACTTCCGTTCCAATAAAAATTGGTCCCTCCGAAAGGTGGTCTCTTAATGGAGGTCATGTTAAAATCTAGAATTTAATTGTTGAAAAAATGTAACAATTAATGTTACTAAAATTAAATTTTTCAAATTAAGAAAACATATGAAAATTTAAGTATCAAAACAAAAGTTAATTACATAAGTTAATTACTGCAGAGTTTAAAAAATGAATACATTGATGTTTGCTTTTGCTTTTATGGTTTATCTACTATAAATTTTATTCCCAAGTCCTTTCGAAATTCAATAAATAAATGCATTTCATTTTTTTTTCTTTTTTGTTTGTCTGGAAAGAATTTTGACGATTTCATTACTTTATCTATTCCTTTGAGAGTTTCCTGACCAAATAGGGCAGGGGAGTTTATGGACCGTCATCCTTAATGTGTCATCAGAGTTAAATTCATTGCCTAAAATGGAACAAAGGGGTTTAAACACTTAAAAGTTACCGGAATAAATAAAAATTCTAAACTTAGTTTAGAAGTTTGATAAATAATGCGCTCTCCGGAATTATTATTCTAATAAAACCTTTTTCAAACGACCCGGAAAAAACGGAATTTGTTTCATTTTCTTCAAAGAAATGGGTCCCTTATTGAGGGAGTTCAACTGGGGTGGTCTCTGAATAGAGGTAAAATTAGTATTGAGCCTATGGGAATAAATTTCGTACCATCAAAAAATGGTCGTTCAGGGGGTGGCCGCTTAATGGAGGTGGTCGCACAGGGAGGTTTCACTGTATATATATTTACCTCATAAAAGCTAACACAATCGAATAGCAGACAGATTCAGCGTTCTGAAGGTGCCCGCGATTAAGTGTTTTTACTGTATTTAAAATTTTTTGTACTTAACTTTTAATCTTATTCTACTTTTTAGTTCAAAATACTGATTATAACCAATATACAATGTCGAAACCCATTTAACGTATAAGCTTTAAAAAATTGCATATCGAATTTGGGGCAACAAAAATCGTAGGTGGTGGGGGGCGGGGGGGGACATGTCAAAGTTTTCCCTTGCTTTAATCAAGTCCTTCTAGAAAAATTCCAACTCTGCATTGTGATTCAGTAAATATAGAATAATTCAGCTTTAAGTACAAAATCTAGTTATGCTTAAGTACATATAGTATAAAATTCTATCTTTTTACTGATATTCATTTTAAATTTCAGATTTCTTTTTTACTAAAAATAATCAAAAAATCAATATTATAATTGATTTCAAATGAAATATAGCTGTATATATTTACCGTATTTTTACAATTATGTTAACAGCACATAATTACATGAATTTAAGAATTTACAAATAATCATTATGACTAATAGAGAGATAAGGCGAGAACATTTTCTTAATCGTTAAATATGAAAATTTATTGAAGACGTCAACAAAATTTTCTCCGCTTTACGTCTACAGATTTCAGACGATTTCTGATGAGTCTTCAAATTGTGGTGTGAATCACCGGGCTTGAAAATGAAAACATCTGAAGTTGACTACTTTCAGTATAGGAAGTAGAATATTTCTAAAACGCTCGGAAACAACAAAAGTATATAGCAGAAGGAAAAAACAGATTTCATGACCGGATTTGAGTTTTATCAGTCAAAACAGTTTAATCTAATAAATGATAAATGAAGACAAGTAATTCGCTGTATGTATGGGGGAATTAATGATATGGGTAAATGGAAGGATTTTCGAACTATATTCTTTTAAATAACTTAAAATTTATCACGGTGTATAAAATCTGAGACGCAAGAAAACGTCATCAGACATGAAAAGCATACATAATAAATAAAAATTAAATAAGGATGTTTACTATAAAGAGTTGGGAATTTCAGTACATATCACATATTAAACCTATGGGAAATGTAAAATCGATGTGAACGTTACAAATGCTGTCGCATTAAATGCTTATAAAAATATTGTATACATAAATAAAACCCATATAAAAGGTACTCCTGTGTAATAATTACTCTAAGAAAACGCTGTTAAGATAGCCTTGATGGTAATTAAGAAATTATGAGCCGATCAACAGGTGCTGTCACTGCTATTTTTAAAGTAATGGCGTGCGATTAGACAGAAAAAGAAGGCTTAGGATGGTGTATCTCAATAGATTCAGTAACAACTAATACACCATGCAGACTTGCCAAAACTTATTTTAAGGATAACATCGGATGTAAAATAATACAGAAACATGATTGCAGATGATTTGAATAGTAGAAATTTAAATATTAGCAAGATAAAATTTTAATATGGAAATCCCATAGGCAAAATGCTTTAAACAAATTTTGGCATAACTCAGGAACTAATAAAGCTATAGACTCGTGTGAGGTCTCTATTTAAAGAGAAAACATTCGCAGAGAGTTTTCAATGCATAGTGAAGGGTCCACTTACCTGAACAAGGTGTGATTATTCCAAAATCACATCCACCCAGGCGACGTCCGGATTGGAGGCTACGTTAGTATCCGTGAGTTCAGCAGACTTTGATATTTAAAAAAGAATTTCCCTTTGCACATCCGGCTAGCTCTGTTAAAAGAATGGAATATTTCCATCCTAAAAACATAGCCCGCCAGACAACAGTTCTCTTTACCTGCTTTGACGAGACGAAGAACACTATATTATTGTTATTGCTTGACACCTTTCATTAATATGGAATATCACTATGTCGATACGGATTAAATCCTGGAACTTCACATTCCGCAAAAACCGAATCAAGTCAAAATAAATTATTAGTTAAAATGTACGCGTAGATAAAACAAACGCTCAGTTTGAATTACAAACGAGCATCCAATTCGAACGAAAGGCATCTAAAACGCATGCGCAACTAGAGTGCCCCCTGGTGGTTAATGCGGAACGGAGTTACAAAGTGTCTTAAAAGTAGACACTTGCAGATTTTTTAGACACCTTTCTCAGTTCGTTTAGAGCATGATCATAGTAAGACACTTATATGTTTTAAATTAAGACATCTATCATGACTGAATTTTCAGATTCAAATACTTAAGTGTCTGAAATACCTTTTCAGCCACATATGTGTCTTAATTTAAGACGCCTTTATTTGCAGTGCGATCTGGTAAATACAGCAGTGATATTAAATTCAAACAACACCATTACAACACGATAAAGTCTGCAGAAATTTTTCTTTACGGTTAAACTAATTTTCACGTCTGATTTAAAGTTCTCTGCATTGCGTAATATTTTCGTCTACTAAATTTCCAGAAATATATCCTTTAAAATATCTCACTCGCGAAATCAAATGCAACTGTGGTCACATAACAAATGAAGTAGTAACAAGGAGCACAAATAGAATCTTTTTAGAATGTTTTATTCAAATTTAAATTACTTCTAGTTATTTTTCTCTATTCCACATCCTTTATTGTATTTCGAAATATTTTTAAGAATAGAAATTCCCAAAACGATTATTCAAACTATCCCATCTTCGGGAATGATCGCAAATATAATCATTTAAAGGCTTTATAGAATAAAAATAAAATTGTGACGCACTGGGTTTGAATACTTTTAAAATTCGCGGAATTCTTCATAATAGAGGTCTTTGTTCTCTGTAACTACTATTACAAGAATATTACTCAAAAACATAAAGTTTTCTAAAGTTTAGAAACGTTATAGAATAAAAAATCACGAATAATATAATATGTACTCTGTAAAAAAAGACAAATGTGTCTTAATTTACAAAAATATCACAAAACTGTGTACGAAAATTTAAACCATCTCTTCCCAGTTATCTTAAACTAGTATGTAGGACTTGATAAATCTTCTGGTGCTCAAATCGTTGTTTCTTGTTTTATTATTATTTATTTATTTATACTGTATAGCACCACGTCTAATCTCAGTTTATACGTAATATAGTACTCGACTGATCTAAAACTATGAAAATCTTCTAAAATATTAAATTTGTAGAGATTTTCTAAGATCTTCTGGAAAGTAAAAAGATTTTGAAAGAACCTTTGCGTTCTATAGAACTTTTTTGCGTTGAATAACTTTAAAAAAGTTTAAAAAGACGTTATATAATACTTGGGCCGCATTTTCCTGAAATTTCAGCCAATTATAGCATTTTCTCAAATTACGGTCTGATAAATACAGCAATGGTCTTAAGTACAAATAGTACTATATCGAAGCGTAAAACAATTTTTTATTATTTGATCGCCTTTATCCGCATACGATTATTTAGAAATCAGCAAACAAGTCAGAAGTCCTCAGTTGTTACTCTACGCTTGAGATTGTGGACATGCTAAGTTGAAATTGTACCCGACGCCATGAATATTTAATCTTCTATTCTTATTATTTTGTATATAGTTTAAAGTTTTATAGTTTTTAATCAAGTCCGGTGTATCCGCCTGCTTCAATACCATTTAACGCACTAGTAAAGTCGGCACATTGTTTTCTTTACATTCAAACTTCATTTCATTTAAAATTTTCTGCATAACGTAATTTTTGTCTACTAAATTGTCAGAAATATATCATTTACGATATCTCGCCTGCGAAATCATATGCTATTGTGTTCACTTAACAAATGAAGTAGTAAAGAGAAGGGCGGATATGATCTTTTTAGAATGTTTTATTCAAATTTAAATTATTTCTAATTATCTCTCTCTATTTCACATCCTTTATTGTATTTCAAAATATTTTAAAGAATAGAAATCCAGAAATCAATTATTCAAACTATCCCAACTGCGAGAATGAATGTAACTACCATCATTTAAAGGCTTACAGAATAAAAATAAAATTGTGGCGCACTCGATTTGAATACTTTTGCAAGAGTATCACTCAAAAACGTAAATGTTCCTAAAGATTAGAAACTCTAGAGAAGTAAAAATCACGAATGATGTAATATGTACACTGTAAAGTTTTTTCTGTTTTGTTAATTTACGAAAATATGAAGCAGCTGTGTACGAAAATTTGTATCAATCTCTTCCGAATTATCCGAAACTATTATGCAATATTTGGTAGATCTTCTGGTGCTTCTATCGTTGTTTCTCCTTATTATTTATTTATGGGCGATTCTCAAAAGGTGGGCACTGGACACGTGTCATAACTTTAAGCCTTTCAAACATAACTTTAATTATCTTAATATCATTGACTTTATTTTTTTTTTTTACACTGAGTTTTTAATTCTATTCAGAGACAGAAAATGACATAATTTATTGTAAAAGCTTTGTATAAATATCTTAAAATTTTATTATTTTATGCTAAAGAGACCAATTTCAGACATTCATAACGTTAACTGCTCCAATGTACCACCAAGAAAAAGAGTTTTAACTTGCTTCCAGGTGGTTCTAATGGTAAACAACGAATGCATAAAGGAAACGGATGATTTTTTGATAATTTCGTTAAGAGATGGCAGGCTGATTTATTGCTTTTTTGAAGAAAGAAGGACTTTTCTATAAAGAATTTTTCTGTATTTTATTATGTCCGAAAGTAACGTACGTAACAAAGCATTTGATTTTATTATTATTATTACTGGATAACAAAAAGTTAATTATACATACATATATATATGTATACAGACACATTTACTACATTCTTAGTCTTAAGAATTTTTTAAATACTAAGAGCAACGTCCAAAATCTGTAACGTATGTGCGAAAAAATGTCCAAAATTTGTAACGTACACAACTGCTAATTAAATGCTTCAATCATTAATTTTTCAGAGTAGTTGCTGTCTTTTAATGTTTGTGTATAATTTTGTAGACATACTATTAAAAATATTTATATATTATATTTATAGACAAAATACTATACTATTAAAAAAAAATTGGTCTTAAATTTGAAAAATTACATATAGTTAACGTTTAATGATCCCACCTTTTCAGAATCTCCCTTATACTGTATAGCACCACGCCTCATCTCAATTTACACATATGTGATACTTGACTGATCAAATTCTGTGAAAATCGTCTAAAATGTTAAAGTTCTAGAAGTCTTCTAAGATCCTCTGGAGCAAACTGATGTTTGAAAGAACCTTTGTGCTCTATAGAATTTTATCGCGGTGAAATTTCTTTTTCACCAGACGGGATACAAATCTTGGGCAGCGTTTTTCTGAAATTTCAGTTATTTATAAGATTTTTTAAAATTACGGTCTGGTAAATATATCAATGATCTTAAGTTCAAACAATACCATTACAACACGAGTAAAGTCTTCCTCGCCGTCAAACTACTACTCACATTTGATTTGGAGTTCTCTTCATTGCGTAATGTTTTCGTCTACTAAATTTTCAAAAGTACTTCGTTTAAAATATCTCACTTGCGAAATCATATGCAACTGTAGTTCACATAACTAATGCAATAGTAAGAAGGAGCGCGTTCAGATCTTTTTATAATGTTTCATTCAAATTTAAATTAGTTCTGATTTCTTCTCTTTCTATCATTTATTGTATTTCGAAATATTTTTAAGAACAGAATTCTCGAAAACAATTATTGAAACTATCCCTGTCTGCTAGAAGGAATTTAATTACAATCATTTTAAAGGCTTACAGAATAAAAATAAAATTGTGACGCATTCGATTTGAATATTTTAAAAATTCTTGGAATTCTTCATAACAGTTCTTTATTCTCTGTAATTCCTATTGCAAGAGAATTTTGCAAGAGTATCATTCAAAAACTTAAATGTTCCTAAAGATTAGAAACTCTATAGAAGTAAAAATCACGAATAATGTAATACGTACGCTGTAAAAAAAAAAAAAAAAAAAAAATCTGTTTTGTTAATTTACGAAAATATGAAAAAGCTGTGTACGAAAATTTGTATCAACCTCTTCCGAATTATCCGAAACTATTATGCAATACTTGGTAAATCTTCTGGTGAAATCGTTGTTTCTTTTATTATTATCGTTTATTTATACTGTATAGTCCAACGTCTCATCTCAATTTACACATATATGATACTTGACTGATTAAATTCTGTGTTAGTCGTCTAAAATGTTAAAATTTTAGAAGTTTTCTAAGATCCTCTGAAACACAGTGATGCTTGAAAGAACATTTGTGCTCTGTAGAATGGTATCTCGTTGAAATTTTTGTCTCACCAAACGTGATACAAATTTTGTGCAACATTTTCCTGAAATTTCAGTTATTTATGAGATTTTCTAAAATTAATTTCTGGTAAATAGAGCAGTGATCTTAAGTTCAAACAATACCATTACAATGCGAGTAAAGTCGCAGAACCTTTTCTTCACGGTTAAACTACTTTACGCATTTTATTCAAAGTTATCTGCATTACCTAATATATTCGTCTACTAAATATCGTTAAAACATCTCGCTTGCGAAATCATATGCAACTATGATCACATAACAAATGAAGTAGTAAAGAGGAGGGCGGATAAGATATATTTAGAATGTTTTATTCAAATTTAAATTATGTCAAGTTATTTCTCTCTATTTCACATCTTTTACTGTATTTCAAAATATTTTAAACAATAGAAACCCAGAAAACAATTATTCAAACTATCCCATCTGCGAGAATGAATGTAATTACAATCAATTAAAGGCTTACATAATGTAAATAAAATTGTGACGCACTCGGTTTGAATACTTTTGAAATACACAGAATTCTTCATAATAGTCTATTGTTTTCTGTAACTAGTATTGCAAGAAAATTGTGCAAGAGTATTGCAGAAAAACATAAATGTTCCTGAAGATTAGAAAATCTATGGAAGGAAAAATCGCGAATAATGTTATATGTACAATATAAAAAAAGTTTTTTCTGTTTTTTTTTTTAATTTGCGAAATGGTGAAAAATCTGTTTACGAAAATTTATAACAACCTCTTCCTATTAATCCGAAACTATTAAGCAATACTTGGTGAATCTTCTGGTGCTCAAATCATTGTTTCTGTTTTATTATTATTATTTATTTATATTTTATAACACCACGTCTCATCTCAATTCACACATATACTGACTACTTGACTGATCAAATTCTATGAAAATCGTCCAAAATGTTACACTTGTAGAAGTTTTCTGAGGTATACTCTGAACCAAAGTGATATTTGAAAGAAGATTTGTGCTCTATAGAATTTTATCGCGTTGAAATTTTTTTCTCACCAAACGTGATACAAATTTTGTGCAACATTTTCCTGAAATTTCAGTTATTTATGAGATTTTCTAAAATTAATTTCTGGTAAATAGAGAGCAGTGATTTAAGTTCAAACAATACCATTACAACACGAGTAAAGTCTGCAGAACCTTTTCTTCACGGTTAAACTACTTTACACATTTGATTCAAAGTTCCCTGCATTACGTAGTATTTTAGTCTACTAAATTTTCAGAAATTGTTTAAAACATCTCACTTGCGAAATCGTATGCAACTGTGGTCACATAACAAATGAAGTAGTAAAGAAGAAGGCGAATAAGATCTTTTTAGAATGTTTTATTCAAATTTAAATTATGTCAAGTTATCTCTGTCTCTATTTCACATCTTTTAGTGCATTTCAAAATATTTTAAAGAATTGAAATCCAGAAAACAATTATTCAAACTATCCCATATGCGAGAATGATTGTAATTATAATCATTTAAAGGATCAGAGAATAAAAATACAATTCTAGCGTTCTTGGTTTGAATACTTTTAAAATTCACGGAATTATTTATAATAGAGTTCTTTTTCCTCTCTAACGTCAATTGTAAGAAAATTGTGCAAGAGCTTTACTCAAAATCATAAATTTTTTTTAAAGATTAGAAAATCTATAAAAGTACAAATAATTTTACAAAAATTACTTTCAAGTGCATAAATATAATATAAAGATATTTAAAATACAAATTAAAAATACCTTAAAATACATCAGAAAAACCTTAAAAAATATCTTAAAATACATCAGAAAAACCTATTCAATACCTATTTATGCACCTGAAAGTAAATTTTGTACAATTATTTGTGCTTTTATATGCACAAAAAAAAAAATGAAGTACTCAAAAATGAGTAAATCGATATACTCATATATCGAATTGAGTATGTTTGAATCAAAAATGAACCTATGTTTTCTCAATTTTGAAAAATCACATGTTATCAAACCTAAACAAAACGATAATTGTACTCTGTAATGGTTTATTTCATTCACGGCGTCATAAAAGGTGTTTATTGTAGTAAATATTAAATTATACACAGTATTTTAAAATAATTTAAAAGTGCTTTCAAATAATGCTCCAGTCATAAAAATATTCGATTTGGGTATCTTGATAATAATTTTGCTATTCTTCTTAATAATCAATTAAACGTTTCTTATTAATAATTTTCAGCAGAAAATAAATGTCAGTATATTTTTACTTTATTTTGTAGGTTCAGGGGGGGGGGGGGCGGTACTTAATGATTCTTATTTGAACACAACTGTGGAATCGAAAATAAGTGCACGTGTTTCTCAATTTTGAGTTCATTTGAATCGAAGCTATTTTGAGTATGTGACGTATTTAAAATTAAGTACTTTTTACTCAATTTTGAGAACCCATTTTTTTCAGTGTGTATTTTAATTATTTAACTCAAGGTGAATATAACACTAGAATTTTAACTTTCATTTATTAGAAAATCTATATATAAAAAATATCAAATGTATAATATAGTATGTACACTATAAAATATAACATAGCTACGTACGAAAATATACAACAATGTTTTTCGAGTTATTCACGATTTCGAAAAGCGTTCTTTATCTCTGAAACCTCAGGAACTAATATGTTTTCGAGATTTAAAGAATCACAGCACATGGATTGTTACAATATATTTGAAATTGGTGAAATGCAGACTTGGTATTATCCTAATAAAGATTACAAAAATTCGATTAAATATAAAATTTAAAGTTCATTTAAATAAAAAATTCAGGGGATCTGTATTTTTTATTTTTAAGTAATACGTACAGTTCGCATTTCAATAAGTTTTAAGTTTTTTTTAACGTATTTTTTACTTCCTCATATCGATCCATACATCGGACATTCCGAATGATAGGGATTTGGATTAATGGAGTTTTACCGTACAGTAAAATTCTATTTTTGTACGACCAAAATTTACCGCGTCAGAATACTTTGAATTTTAAGGTTTGTCAGAATTTCTGGCAGAAGAAAAGCGTTTTTACATTTTGTAGTGCATCTGATGAGAGGTTCTGTTCTCGAAGTTAGTAGGCGTCAGGTGCTGGGTTTAATCCCATGTCGCTCGTCCGCCTAACTATTTCGAAATTTCCACGATTTCATTCGAACCTTGATTTAGCCTTCACAAATACGGGATAGATTCCCTTGAAATACCACCCATGTGTCCACATTGTTATTTTGATTACCTGACCATTCATTATGTTTTAACTGACTGTCCGGTCCTCAGGCACTTGTATAGAATTTATTTTCATTTATCATCACCAATCTTGTCAAACCTCATTGGCGAAAAACCTCATGGGGCACTCTTTATGATTTTAAAACATGCAAGAATTTATTTTTATATCTAATTTTTTATATATTTCATTGGTTTAATGATTCAGAATTTTCTTTGAATTTTTATGTCATCTGGATGGGATACCCCAACCAGATAACTTTTCTACATTTTATCTATTACATATTTACCAATATTTTAGCTACTTTATTTACTTTCAACTTTTATTAGTCAATATGTTTCTTTTTTTGGCGCAGCATGTCCCTCATGGGACTTTGTGCCATAAAACCATATACAACTAACCAACCTTTGAAATACCCCAAGTATGGCAACCCTCCCCTCCTTGACCCATATCTCTGAAGTATTTTTAGTGCCAGAAAACGCTTTAACCCCTTGAGGGGCGGTGGGATAAAATGTATCCCACCTAATTTAAACAAGATTCTCACCAGAAAATTTTAACTAAATTTTATATTTTTAACTTTGGAGAGAAATCGATGAAAAATTGCTTTTCCTTATTTAAAAATAATTTTTTTTTTCGATTATTCCGGTGCGAATTCAATATTTAGAGACATTTTTGCTTGCCCCTCAAGGGGTTAAATCCAGAAAATTCAAAGAACTATAACTCTGTAAATTTTTGTCGTAGGAGAAAGGAATTTTTACTGATTTACTTGTTTCAGCACGGAGAGAGATTTTCGAAATGTAACTTGTACGATATAGGGGTCGTATAAAAATTTACATTCCATAACCTTTTAAAAAATAATTATTTTGACTAGAGAATTATGGAGACAGAAAGAAAGAAATTAGCGGCAGTAGAAATGGACGCCCTAAGAAGATCATGCAGGATATCAAGAATAGAAAGAGTAAGAAATGACAGAATCAAGGAAATGATGAAAGTAAAGGGAACCATACTAGATGATATTCAAAAAAAGCAATTAATCTGGTATGGTCATGTCAAAAGAATGAATAATGAAAGACTACCCAAAATAACATTCAACTATGAAACAAGCAAAAAAAGGAAACGGGAAAGACCACGAAAGACCTGGATGAATGATATCTCAAAGGCAATGAGGGATAGAGGTCTGGAAGAGGAATGGGCCCTTGACCGGAAGAAATGGAAAAAGACTCTTGAGGATTCTTCAGATGGCGGTATCTGACGCCATAAACCGAGTTTATATATATATAAATACTTCTATATGCTGAAGAACAATATTGGAAGCATTTTTCGTATTTTGAAACAATTGAGCAAAACTTTTAAAACTAACAGTTTAGGAGTTGCATATTGGCAGCGATAAAAATTGAGACACCTTGTGTATAAATCAATAAATATAAAAGGAGAGGGGATGCAAAGAAAGGTAAATATTTTTTACGCTGTAATCATATTTAAAATGCTGGAAACTGCTGTTGAAATTTACTTCTCTAACTACTTCTAAACTTAAGAGTTGGTTAGTGCAAAAATGTCAAAAATTTTCTAGGATGTAGAAAAATAAACGATAAAATTTAGACAATTCGATATTTGCAAAAGTATTTCAATCACTTTTCAATAAAACTTTCTTATGTGTGGTTTGTGTAAATTTTAAATTAGGAAATCTGATTATCTAAACCTTCGGTACTAAAGCCTAGTCGCTGTAAATTTTAGTTACAATGACGGATATGCAGAATTCTCGATATCTGTCTTAATATATTCGGCTTAGCATATAGTAGGAGAGCTGTTGAACATTTTTGAGAAGTAATTGAGGCACTCTGAAAATTTGTGCAACACTTCTTTTGTAATGCCTGAATACAAAATCGAATGTCTGGCTGAAGGATCGTGCCCAAAAACTGTGCCAGACAAAAAATGGCACTTCACACGTGTCTGGCACAGTTTTTGTGCCGACTAAAGTGTCTGTCATTTTCAAAATATTTTTATCTAAGCATAAATATTATTCTGTCTCAATCTCAGCGTGCCTCAAATACCTTTTTTGGGTAGTCAAAAAAATGGCACTTGACACGTGTCTGGCACAGTGTTTGGGCCACGATCCTTCAGCCAGACATTCGATTTTGTATTCAGCCATTACAAAAGAAGTGTTGCACAAATTTTCAGGGTGCCTCAAATACCTTCCCTAAAATGCTTAACAGCTCTTGGACTATGACGTCTTTAAAATATATAAAAGTATGTAACTTCTGCATAATGTAAAAACGTACCATAATGAATATACTATATGGTTATCCTTTAATATTCTTTCTATATTCTGGTTTAGAAAAATCACAAGAAAAAGTAATTTTGGTAACTGAAGACCTGAATAGTGGAAGATGTTTAAAATTAGAATTCTAGAAAATGGAAGTACACTGTAAAAAAAAAAAAACTGAAAGTTACTTGAGTTTTTCTAGGAAATTCGGGATTCCTAGTACTTTTTATGCAACGGTAACAAGAAAAATTCCTGTAACAGACGCTGTTACAGGAATTTTTCTTGTTGCCGTTACATAAAAAAGTTCTAGAAATCCCAGTTTCCTAGAAAAACTTTAGTAACTTTACAGATTTTTTTTTTCAGTGTAAAGGGTTTTTTTTTTTATTTGTTTAATTCCTTTTTAGTAGCATATGTTTGAATGTCAATAGATGGTACTAAACTCTTCTAAAAAAGAATATTACCATTTAATTATTAAATATTAGAAATTATTTTCACCATTTAACCCATTTGAGCCTGAATTTTTCTTCTCTCAAATTTTTTGGTAAAATCACTTTAAAATGTTGCAAGATGAACGGGAAAAATACTAAAACAAATTAAGCTTAAATTTTTTTGTATTTATTTGATAAAATGTAAAAGAACCAAATATGAGTATTTCTAGTAGAATAATATGCATAATTACATATTTTTCCTACATTTATATTTAAAATGTTTTTAAATTGTATATTATGTACTATAATTAGTATTTTTATGAACTAGAAAAAAATATTTATTTATTTCTTTGCAGAGACTAATAACGTTATAACTATTATTAATAATAAAATAAGAATAATCGTATTGCAGACTTAAAAACAATTTATTTCATAAATATCTTCGAAAGGAGATTACATAAATAACTGTCTCCTAAATTTCTAACAAAAATATATGCCCATTTGTGCCTAGAACCGTATATTTTGGACATTACAAAAATGCATAAAAAATAGGCTGGAACATTTAATTTCACAATTTGAAAAAATACATATTTCAAAAACGTCTACAAGCTAAGATTATAATTTGCGATTTTGCATCCGTGATAAAAAAAATACAAATAAACTTACTTTTTACATTAATATTTGGAAATTTTTCCAGAGAGAACATTTTTATTTGAAATATTACTTTTTACATTTTGCATGGTAATATTCTTTTTTAGAAGAGTTCAGTACCATCTATTGACATTCAAACATATGCTACTAAAAAGGAATTAAACAAATAAATAAAAAAAAACCCTTTACACTGTAAAAAAAATCTGTAAAGTTACTAAAGTTTTTCTAGGAAACTGGGATTCCTAGAACTTTTTATGTAACGGCAACAAGAAAAATTCCTGTAACAGCGTCTGTTACAGGAATTTTTCTTGTTACCATTACATAAAAAGTACTAGGAATCCCAGTTTCCTAGAAAAACTCAAGTAACTTTCAGTTTTTTTTTTTTTTTACAGTGTACTTCCATTTTCTAGAATTCTAATTTTAAACATCTTCCACTGTTCAGGTCTTCAGTTACCAAAATTACTTTTTCTTGTGATTTTTCTAAACCAGAATATAGAAAGAATATTAAAGGGTAACCATATATGTATATTCATTATGGTACGTTTTTACATTATGCAGAAGTTACATACTTTTATATATTTTAAAGACGTCATAGTCCAAGAGCTGTTAAGCATTTTAGGGAAGGTCTATGAGGCACCCTGAAAATTTGTGCAACACTTCTTTTGTAATGGCTGAATACAAAATCGAATGTCTGGCTGAAGGATCGTGGCCCAAACACTGTGCCAGACACGTGTCAAGTGCCATTTGTTTTTACTACCCAAAAAAGGTATTTGAGGCACGCTGAGATTGAGAGACTTGAGAGAGAGAGAGACATTTTCATTTGAAATATTACTTTTTACATTTTGCCATCTTGAAAAATTAAAAATCTATAAACACCGAAAAAAGCCTTAATTTAAGCATATAAATATCCACCGTATGCTGTCATCTCTCGGTTACAGATAAACACATTTATAAATAAAGATTTCATGCAATTTTCATGTTATAAAGGAGAAGAAAATTATACAAATTCATTAAAATTTGAAACATCCCAAGAATGGGACGCTAGGCATAAATGGGTTAAATTATTAAATATAAAAATATTAATTATTAAAAGATACTGTCTCATCTCTTTAATAATAAGTAGAATTTTAGTATTTTAGTTTTACCATATGGCATAATACCTCATAAAGCTAATGTGCCCGCCGGTTCTGTATGTATGTATGTATGTATGTATGTATGTATGTATGTATGTATGTATGTACGTACAGTCGTGGAAAAAAAAAAGTAAACACCCCCTACTAACTCCTCAACAAATTATCGTAGACGAAAGTTACTGGTACCGAACGATTGGAAATAAAGTCTACTTTTAAATGATGTATATAAAATTTGCTTAGGGGGCCATCTACATATTAAACCGAATCCAAACTTCATTTTTTCAATGGCAATGCTCAATTTTAACCAGATATTTCAAATCTTCGATTAGAACTATGCCTAGACACCCAATTTCAAGTCATTTTATTGATAAGTTTTTGAATTATATACATTCAAAATTTAGTGCTTCGAATGTTAAATTACATTTTCATATTTTTATTTATATCTCCTGAAATTATGCTCCTAATGTGCTAATTTTTTGTTTAGCAATAATACTAATATACCCAAACATAAATACGTTGAATTTGCAATATTTATAATTTTATGATATGAATTACGAATTATGAAATTAATATGCGAAAAAATTATGAATTGCAACCTACAGTTTTTTTGATGGATTTAGATTTTTCACTTCTGCTTTATATAAATCCAAAATTTCACAATTTTCTTCCAAGTAGTTTTCAAATTATGCTTAAAAAATGGCAAAAGGATGATTTAAGGGGCCGTCCGTGACAGAAGTAAGTAGATATTTTGAAATTTCTTCTGCTATCCTGTAATCTAACAGGCTTAATTGACTGCTTAAGGTGCCTTGATCAAGAAGGGAGTTCTCTCGGTAAATCGAGTACCGAACTTCAATTTGGATACAGCCCTTAAAATACGCTCGTTTTAAAATAATTAATGTCTCGGAAATTTGTTGTACGAATTGCATAAAAATTTGTTTTTAAACTAATTGAAGAGTGTAGAATTCATTTATGCTGTCAGAATTGTGTACTGCCATTGAAAAAAACAAAGTTATGGTTTGTTTTAATAGGTAAATGGCCACCTAAGCAAATTTTAGATACATCATTTAAAAGTAGACTTTATTTCCAATCGTTTGGTACCAATAACTTTCTTCTACAATAGTTTGTTGAGGAGTTAGTAGGGGGTGTTTACTTTTTTTTTTCCACTACTGTACGTACATACATACATACATACAGAACCGGCGGGCACATTAGCTCTCAGGCTTTGATAGCCTGTGAGCTAAAAATGTATTCTCACCACCAATGTTCTATAGCATGAAATTATAAGGTTACTAGAAGTAAGATCTTGATCAAAAGTAGTCTTTCAACAAAACTATATTTTCACCGCCAACGTGTTATGACTTGAAATTATAAGATTACCAAAATTAATTGTCTCCGCCAGTGTTTTATGACTTGAAATTGTAAATTTTACCGCAGTCTGAAACTATTAAACTGCCAAAATTTAATGTATCTGTAATTTCCTTTTTCAAATAGTTATTGCAGTTTAAAAAGACTTTGTATGGAAAGATAGATATACGAAAGTGTTTCAATAAGTTTTTGCCCTCACATAGAAATAATTGAGTGAAATTTATGAAATTGCCACATTTTATGAGTTCTTTTCTATATAGTCAGTGTACACAGTAACACATTTGTGCAACCAGTATTTCAAAGAGAGGGGGTGGATGTATTCCAGGAGGCGCGATAGTAGGCCCAAAGGGGGGCATTTTTCTAACTTTTACCGAACGCCACAAAAGGCCTGTATTGGAAAAGGCCTGTGATCACTTATTCATGCTATGCACCTCCCTCCCCCTCCCCCCAAATTTGCCCTCCCGGAGGAACTTTTCAAAATTTTGCGGACATCATTCATTCGTCCCGGTGTGTGTGTGTAGGGGGGGGGGGGCAAATTTAGGGAACGGGTCTCGGGAGGTGCAGAGCATGAATAAGTGATAACAGGCCTTTCCAACAATGTCACATATGGGGGGTCGGCAAAAGTTCGAAAAATGACATCCTTTCGGTCTACTATCGCGCCTCTTGGACTACACCCCCCCCCCTCTCTCTCTCTCTCTCTCTGAAATACTGTTTGTAGAAATGGGTTATTGTGTACGGTGACTATATAAGAAAAGGACTAATACAATGAGCCAATTTCGTAAGTTTCACTCAATTATTTCTATGTGAGGGCAAAAACTCATTGATACACCCTCGTATATACCAGCGAGTTTTTATTATATTATGGAGAAACGTTGCTTTGATCTGAACTTTGTTTCTTATAACTTACTGATAATTAATTTTTTGAGCTTAAAACTAAAATTCTATTTTTGTGATAGCATTAATATTAAAGTTAAAATTAATATTTTAACAATAGATTTTTTGTCCTTGACAGTATAACTAAGTTTTTAATTACAATATAGTTCTGTGTATTAAATAATATTTAAAAGAAAGCTTGAAATTTTAACCGTCTAAATGACACTGTTTTTTATATTTTTTTACAATCTATTTCATATTAGACTTACAGCTCTTTACTGCATTAATTGTGTGTAAAGGTAAAATGTTTTTAATACCTTCACTGCATCCTTTAGTTGAAAATATTTGAAACATAGTTTTTATAAAAGCTAGAGCTCTCTAGAATATTGAGGCGTTGCCGACTACAACAGGATGTCGGGGTGGGGGAGAATGAGCTATTAATCTTCTTAGAATTCTTTCCCAGAGTTCATTTTTCAAACCTCGGAACTACAAAAGAAATTTATTAGAAATAGGCTTAGAGGTGTATTATACCATGTAACGATTTACTCCGTATCAAAAACGACAAAAAAAAAAAAAAGTGCCGGCAAAGTATTTTTCATTCAACCCGACATTAAGGATATGAGTTATTGAATAGGATCTAGTCATAATTTGTTACGCAGATATTTTGTTGATATTTTCACACTGTTGGTTATTGAATTTATTATTTAAATATATATTTTTTGTTAGTTGCGCGCATTTATATACACTGAATTTTGGATTCTATTAGTTTTATGTATACGTGTGTGTAATATGTACACTGGTATCCAAAAATTAAGGAAAAACAGCAAGAATAGCGATTACTCAATGTTACAGGTAAATTTTATTAAAACTGAGCCACAATATACAACACATAGTAAGGTATAAAATAATATTAAAAGAAATTACCAGACGATTGTGGTGTTTCAGAAATTAATACAATTACAAAATAAACCAAAGAAAAAAGTGCCAGTTTGGTGTAGGAAAAGTTTATTTAATATGGAGTATGATCACCCCTAGAAGCAATACAGCACATACAACGATGTGTGATAGTGTCAATTATGCGATCGATAAATTCGCTGGGAATGACATGACATCGCGGTGCTTAAGGAGTGCCACCGCGCGTAACTTCCAACTAAATATGAAAACGAACTAAGGATGAATTTCGAAACAATTCACGGCCTAAAAGTATAATTTGGAAGCTCTGGTGGAGTCCCGAGGGCCATTCCAGAGTTGGAAGCACGAGGTTAAATATAACCTCCAGAAAAAAGGGGCGCAAAAAGCATCCAAGAATTTTTTGGGTTGCCCTATACTTCGATGTCACTTCACCAACTGGTGTTGGCAAAAAAACGGAAAATGCAAAGACAGTAGGGTACCAACGAGCACAGAAAGCTATAGCATAAGGTAGCCAAGCCTAACTAACCTTTCTAAGAACTTATAAAAAACAAAGGGGGCCATATAGCTCACTAATTTTGATGTCAAGCCGTGCGCATTACAGGTCGCGGGTCTCCCGGCTTTCACACAAACCATTTAGCCTTTAAAAAGGCTTTGTGTTACTAGACATCGAAAGAACACCACTAATGCAAATTGCATTTTGGCATTGACAGTGATTGAAAATGGGGACAAGTTAAGATTAAAATTAAATGCTAAAATATAAATAAACAATCAACTTCAAAATTAACTATAAAACTGGGGTATGAATTTCGTGACTGCGAGCCATTGCTCTTGTAAAACAGTTGTAGGGGTGGCAAAGTTCTTAGGAGGGGAGATTGAGAACAGTAATGCATATTCCTAAAGTATCATAAACATACTCAATGGGATTCAAGTCCTGTGATCGAGCTGACTATTTCATGCGCTGAGTTGTTTGGTGCTGAAGATAATCTTCGATGCGAGCTCTGTACGGTCTAGCGTTGCCGTCCGGTAACAGGAAATCATTACCTATTGCTTTGGCATAAGGGCGCACATAATCATCAAGAATGTCATCTCTATAGACGTGAGCAATCCGATCGTAGCGCCACTAATTTGCATTTTGTAATTTTATTCAACATCTTATAACTAACAACATATGCTAATTTCATACGGATAGGTTTCTTTTTGAACGAGTTATCGCTCGTTTTGTGATTTTTCCTTAATTTTTAAAAACCAACGTATGTTCATGAATAACTTTCAAATGGCTGGACTAATTATGATAATTTTTCCCATTAGCCCCTCTTAAATTGTAAAAGATTTTGCGAGTGATGGCGCACAGTCGTGCAAAAGGGGAAAAACCCCTCAAAAGTTTAATATTTTTTAGAATATTCGACTTGCTTTTTATAGATCCTATGCCTAAGTATCATTCTACAAAAGCTTTAGCGAAAATAACTTTCAAAAAGTAATAAAGTCTTGCGTAAAGTGAAATACGTATCAGGATACTAATAAACGCGTTTTTGATCTTGATTTATTAAAAGAGGATTTGCTTTTTTTCGGTTGAAAAAAAAATCGTTTTTTTTTTTACATTTTACTATTCCATATACTCCGTGCATTATCCCTCTAAAACTATTTGGCCACATCCGTAGTTCTTTCGCAGATTTATTTAGTGCTTTCTCGCAACGCGTCCGTAGGTATACATTGTTTTCGAGCACTATAAACGTATGTTACGCAAAATGACTTTTTCCAAACTGGGCGGGATCAGAACGCAAAAATTATTAAACCGATCGGCTAATTTTTTTTAAATTTATGCTAATATAATTTATTGGGGCTTAGACCACTTACAGCCAATTTTATAAAAAATAAATATTTTTTGAAGCACGCCAAAGGGGAAAAAAGATCAGAAATGGCCTTTTTTTTATATGGCTGCCACTTCGTTCAGTTTCAACTTTTTGACTTCAAAGTGCTTGAAGTTTCAGGCATTATCTACTTTCATATCCGTTAACGAAAATTGATCGCAAACGACTCTGGCGATCTCTCAGATCACTCCCGATTGGATGTGCACGGCGCTCAAGCTAGGACACCCGCCATTTTTCTTTTCCGAAAACCACCAGAAATTCATAAACATTGATCATAAGTATTACAGGACCTACCACAACTAGTCATTTCGACTAGCTACCAACAAAGACTTTTTTCATGTTATAATGCTATCTTCGAACCACCGCATAAGTTGCATGAAACCACAACCCAAAGTTAAAAGTCTTTTTACTTAGTGATCTTAGCAAAACCTGTGGTGGAAATGACTGTAGACAGAAATACACTCATCTGTGAGTGGTACATTTTATGGCCATCAGAGATTTTTTTTTTATGATGCTGTGAACGGTCCCGAAGTTGAAGAATTTAAAATTTCAAAGGAGAAAGAAATTATTACAGACCTTCTGGACTATGTTAAGGTGCCTACCTACATTCAGAAGGGATTTTTTTTTTAATATTTGAAAAATTACCTACTGATGTGCATTATATTATAGAATATAGCTAAGAATTGTGAATAACATGTAAAAATATCTATATTTTTTAATATTTTGATTTTTAGGCTCAAAACATACCTAAAAATTGCTATAAAATGGCACATTTGCAAAACATCAACATTCAAATTTAAATTAAGATATTTTTATTCTGTAAATTAATGACACTTTCTTGAGGTACTGAACCATTTTCATAACTATGTTATTAATAATAAAAATATAGAAGTTAATGTTTTTGCACACAGAAAAATCAAGAAAATATGTGACAATTCATAAATTGTATCAACTAAAATATGAAAAAATAACTAACTGTAATCATAATAGAGGCAAATTACCTAAATAAACTCCTTTAGAGTATTTTTGCAAAGTTTCATAACGTTACAATTATTATTTTTCGAGTTATGATGTTTTTTGCGATAAAGCAAAATTTTAAAAATCTCATTTTGAGAACAAGCAGAAAATGTAATTAAAACCGAATTTTACCTAATGTAAAATCTAATTTAAAAAAGCTCCTGATTTATAAAGTTCACCATCTGTGTTCTTTACATTTATTATTCTTTTCTTCTTGATGGTTATTAAAAATTCTCTTTGTTTATGTGCAAATATTTACGGTCATTTCGGTAGCGGAGGGTTAATTTTAGTTTTAAAAACTTGCAGCTGACTAATATTAAAATGCTTGTAGTTCAAGTTCTAAGCAAGATAGAAAACAAAATTCAAGCTAATTTAGAAAGCTAAAATGTCAAGTATTAATATTAAACCAAATATAGAAAATCCGATTTTTGACCGAAAACTGCATTTTAAAGGTAGGCAAGTACCTTAAAGGACTTTCATGTTTAGAAACTCAATTGCTGGATCAAGTTGTGCTGGAAGATAACTTAAATGATAATGAAGATACTTCCAAAAGTCATCAGACCACTCGCAGTCAGATTTGAGACATAATTCAAATGATATATCTAATGGAAATGCTGATAAATAGAACGAGGTGGGTGAAAAAAAATTCAAATGAGCAAACTGATATTTTTCAACTGAACAACTTATTTGTCAAATGCAGCAAAGAAGCTACTTCCATGAACAAAAAATCATGTCAGCATACTGGATACAGAAGGAGTTAGTGCTAGAGACATGCTACAAGCAGTCAACTTTAATAGGAATGTTCCAAAAATTCAAATAAAAGGATTTTTCCCTAAAGTCCTAAAACTAAGTTTTATATGTTACCATTTTTTTTAATTATAATTAAAATGTTTTTAATTTATTAAATTAACAAATTTGTATACGTATTTACATATATTATTCATATTTTAAACATTTCATAAAGTCATTTTGTAAATTTTTAATACTTATAGTAAAGTGTTTGAATTACGGAAAAACTCTTTATACAGAATACCGAATTACGGTAAACCCACTAATCCAAAATATATCGGGTCCCAGGCATTCTGGATAACAGATGGTATACTATAACACAATGAAGTTACAACAGTTTCCTTTATAAAAGGCTTTTAAAAAAGCCATTATTTTTCTTAGAAAAACTTAAGTGGTCTTTAGAAACTATATGGAATAATTCAAGTTCATCGGATCTTTTGCAAGAGAGATTTTAAATTGCTTTGTTTGGAGGTTTTCTATTGTAAGTCATATTCGAATCGGATTTCTTTTTTAGTTCGAATTCGAAGTGATGTTACCTTTCTTGTTTCTTAATATTTTTAATATTTGTTAAATTAAAGATAAATACACGGTATAAAACACACACAATGGCGTTACGGAAGTGTTTTTACCTTCAGATGTTGGTTGACGCAGTGGAAATAACAGATTTAAAAATAATACATTTTTATTTAAATTTTAAAATGTCGAAATAAGATAGATAGAATATAAAATAATGAATTAAAAAGAGTAGATTATTAAGTGGAAGAATAGCACAAGACTAACAGAAACACAATCTATAGTGTGGGTGTACATATAAGAAGCCATCACTTAAAAGGAGAATAGAAAGATAAAATAATCTCGACAAACATCTAAAAAATTCATTTTGATTCGACCTTTGAAAATCGGCACAAAAACAGAGTTTTTGAAAACCACATAGAGTTAAAATGCGATCGCAAATGATGCAACATCATAAAATCATTTAACAGTTTCTACAGGTGTCAAATGACGCATGCTCAAAATTTTCTATTTATGTTTGTTTAATTTTTTAAATTACAAATAAAATAATCTCAAATTATTTTTGAAAAATTGAATACTTATTTCTATACTGACCAGTTTTAAAATATGCAAATAAAATAACCATAAACGAAAATCTGAAAATGTCATTTGACACTTGTCGAAACTGTATTAAGTAGTGATAATCAGCGAAGAGTTAACTGCGAACTGATCATTCAATTAACTGAGTACTTTGCATTAGAATCCTCTATTGGGTCGGGTAACCTGATTTGGTCTGACACGCAGTTCGTGTCGGGTTGACACCAATTTTTTAAAAGAAACTGTATATTTGAATTTTAATTAGTATATATATATATATATATATATATATATATATATATATATGAAGACGTGAGTTTCAAAACTCGCCTTATCCAAGAAATCAAATTTGGGGAAATCGCGAAAAACGTCTGATTGCGTCCATTGGTCTTCATTGTAAATCAAGATTTTACAGTGCCTTAAATGTACGGTAAAACAAATTTTTTTGCAGATTGTTGTGTTTTTTCGGTGCAGATTTGTCATTAGAAGTGATTGGTGGAGAAAACAGGATTTTTTAAATTTTAGATAAGGCGAGTTTTGAAACTAATGTCCTCATATATTCATTTTTATATAAAAAATGAAAAATTAATGTTAGCGATATAATTGTACGCCTTTTTTCTATTAGGTCATAGATTAATTTTCTCTCGCTTCAGGTTTTGGGTTGACGACATTTTTTCATAGGGTTCGGGTCAAAATTTAGCAGAATTTTTGGGTTCTGGTTGGACACAACCCGTCCCGTGCAGGATTCTATTGCACATGAGCAAAAATTCCAAATTACCGGTTATTTTGCTGTCGAGAGTGAAAATCAAAATGATAATGTGCATGATCAGTTGCGCCTCTTTGTTTAGTGCTGTAATTTTTAAAAACGCAAAAATTTAGCGTCATAGAAATAAGTTAAGGGTCATCTGTTTGCTTTCCTTGAGGGAAAAAATGAAACTATGGACATCAACACCCTCTATTATAACTTGATACATTTTCTAAATTTACAAAATTCCTTGTGCACTTTTCACTGGCGAGACATCGATGATAGCCTTATTTTATCAGGGCTTCTAAAAGATGTGTGCTACCATTTTTTTTTCATCATTTATTGCAAGAATAGTTTTAAGTCTTTTATATAAAAGCTCTCAAGGAATTACTGCTCCAGTACCTAACGCACAATGCAGTGTGAGGTCAAACAACAACAAAAAATAATAAAATTACATATTTTTCTACTCATATAATTTTTTCCTCAATAAATTTCCGATAAAAATAATATAAGGTATATGAGTGATGTACTTACCGATTTATTCAATTGACAGATACAGTCAAATAAAATACTATTGTTTGAATTCAAATTCATTTTATACTTTTTACAGCTTTTAATACTAAATGGGGGCGAAAAGACATCCTGACACCACTTCGCACAGAAATTTCACGACGCCAGTTAAGGTCTAAGAAAAAAATAATTCAATATTTCATAATGAATATGTCCTAAGGACATAAATAATTATGTTTTACAAGTTTTTGTACAAATATACTGTTTGAGTTGCTAAAAATACAATGAATTGCAATCTAACACATACAATAAAAACTTCCAGAGATATTACCCATTGAAGTTATCATTTTGATAATTTTTCGTACATTTTCTGTATGTTAATTTATAAAAAATAAATGTACAATTTCAAGAAATTCTCACATTTAAGCCGATAGCTCATTGACCTTACATCACATAAATTGTAATCGACCAGTCTGATATAAAATACATAATTTTTTAAGGTAAAACTATTTTCGAACTGATTGTTTATATTTCAGAAAACTCATTTATAGATATTTTTTCTGAAAATCTATTAGACATGCTCACCGGAAGTTCTCTTAATATTATCAAGATGTATCTGTTGTACCTACCTTAATCTTAATATTGGAAGATATTTTCTTTCCTAAAGTTATTGAAATATACATTATCAGTTATTTAAATATGTACTCTTTCGGTTAAAAACTGGAAGCATATAGTCATAACTACATTTCCAGCAACCGTCAACTGTAAAAAAAAAAAAAAAAAAAAAAAATCTGTTAAAATGCGGAAATTGTACTGGCAATCGAGAAGCCAGTACTATTGCCGTAATTTAAAGGAATTTTTTTCCCTAAATTGTGAAAAAAAAACGAAATTTTTTCAGGAATTTACGAAAACAATTCCGTTAAAATACGGAAATAGCACTGGCGTCGCGATTGCCAGTACAATTTCCGTATTTTAACGGATTTTTTTTTTTTTTTTTTACAGTGTATGATGAAGTTGATGTGTAGCACAATAAAAGAAATTAAGTAAATCATATGAATTGAAGATAATCAATGGTCCTCTACCACCTGTTAAATTACTATTAAAAAACCCTTTATACTCGCAAAGTTTGTAGGTGCGTTCGTAATTATACTAATACGTAGTACCTATAGTTGTCTGCTCCGTCTGTACTCATATAACAGCGCAAAAACTGCCCAACCGAATGGTTTTTAATTTAATATATATAATCGTCGCAGATTTTTGTCGAGTCATTTCAAATTTTAGGAAATCTAATCAAAACTTAAAAAGATATTAATAAAAGCTTTCTTCATTCTATTAATCCTATCACACGTAATTAATTCAATGATATCCCATGATAGATAATGATTCTAGGTTCTCATGGTTCCTATTTTAGATGGAGCCCTATTATTTCTGTACTACTGACTTTAATATATATAATCGTAATAAATTTTGTATTCTGATGTTTATAAATAGATCTGAATATTTATAAAACTACTTATAGTACGAATGCACCTCATTTGCCACGTTTGACGTACCATTTTCGACTTGTCAATTGATAAGGAATGCATTTGACAATAAAAATATTGTAATTATCTAATTTAGCAGCTGGTTTTCTCAAAATGATGATTCTGTCACTTACCACCTTTATCATCTGAGCTCTTGATTTATGTGATCTCTCCAATTAAGCAATAAAACCAAAAATTATGTGATGTTTGTTGAAAATTGTCTATTTAAACAAAGGATACCTTAAATCAACTTTAATTTTACTTCAATCAGCTGAATAACTTTTGCAAGATAGCCAGCTTTGTTGATCTAACGTAACTTTTTCTTCTTCTTTAAGAAGTTATAAAACTTCCATTTTAACAACGAAGCATTTTCTTGATGGAGAGCTTTTAAAAAACTATTATTCTTCTATTAAAAATTTAAAAAATCAAAAAACCCGACTGCGTAAAAAGTGAACTAATTAATTATTTCTCATCAATGTGAAACTATTTTTTTTTTCAATTCCTACTATTAGCTCACACTCTCGCTATATATATCTTGTTCAAATTTTCAATCGTTAATAAAATGTTTATTATTCATCCAATCAAGCTCAAATAATTTTTTTTAACTTTTAGTGGATGACACTTGATGTTAATCAAGTTTTTTTCATATATTAATTCATTACTTAAATTAAATTAATTAATTTTCAATAATCGAAAGAGCCCTCTTCTTGATCAAGGTTTTTTAAGACCGAGAGAGCCCTTTTCTTGATCAAGACATTTTAAGCGCCACTCAAGAGGTAAGAAGAATGGGAGAAAAAAAATTCTCTTTTTGACCTAAGTCGGAATTGACTTAAAATATTTTTTTATATCTCTTGTTTATATTACTTTCCTATTTATTTATTTATTTATATTGGTGACTTTTAAGTTGTGTTTAATTGTTAGTTCCTATCTATAAACACTGTTTTGATGAGGTCTATAGATGTCGATGATGGTTAGAGTTGCAGTAAAACTAGAGATTCTACATACACAGCTTCCAGGTTGTATAATATTTTAACGGAGCCTCTGACTGTAAAATAGTCAATGAAACATCGTCTTCATTTTGAAAGATCTATCCAATGATATTCCACTCAATAGGGTGCGTAATTTTTTTTTTCGTCTCTACCGTTATTTTGTATTTTACGGCCACCATTTTGAATTTATAAAAACAAAACCTAGCCTATAACCATCGGGCCGTTAAGACGAATTGATAGAGACCTAATTCATTAAAATCCATCTCGCCGTTGGGATGTTTCGAGGGTATAAAGAAATGCACATACACACATACGCGTGAAACACATAACTCTTCTTTTCAGTCGGGTAAAAATGTAGCCAACCCGCAAGAAAATCACTGGTATTGCAACCTATAAACATTTTTAAACATAAGGAATGAGTTTTAAATAGCATTATGTAGCGAGTTCTCAAAGGATTTGCAGAATTTTCCAAATATAGTCTGCACTAATATTATAAAGAAGTAACGTTTGTTTGTTTGGGTGTTTGTAGTGGGTAATCTCTGGAACTATCGAAACGATTTCAAAAGTAATGGTGGCGAATTGATAGTGACAGTCCCTGTTTCAACATAAACTATATTTTATGCCGATGTCACTACTCCCTAGTCGGTGCAGCAGCAAAAAAGTTATTTTTGTGATACTGAAGGACCCCGGAATTTGAAATCTGGCATGATAGTTACATACAAGATGTAAATGTCCTCTATAAACACTTAATAAAAAAATTCGAAATTTAAAAGAGGTGAAAATGCGCGAAAAGCGTTCTAAAAACTTTCTAAATTACTAATTCTATTGCATTGTTAAAGATAGAAATATAAAATTTGGCATGGTTAGATACTTATAAGTTGTTAATATTTTCTAAGAACTGTTTAAAAAAAAATGAAATCTAAAAGGGTAAAATGAGCGAAAAGTATTCTAAAAATTTTCTACATTACGATTCCTATGGAATCTCAGGAAATACCAAAGCAATTTTAAATACAATGCTGGCAAATTGATTGTGATAGTCCTTGCTCCAACGTAGGGTATATTTTATATTGATGCCCCTACCACCAGGAACGGGGTAGACCGTTTTACTAGAAGCTTAGAATATGGCATGATAGTTATTTTTAATCTGTAAATGCTTGGTAAGAACGGTTTCTAAAAAATTCAAAACTTCAAATGAAAATTGAAATGAGCATAAAAGCTTCGAAATGCATTCTAAATTAACATTTATTTAGAATTAGTTTTAGTTCTTCTCATTAATTTCAGTCCAAGTTTCGCCAAATGTAGTGCAATAATGAAGTTTAGTCAAACTGTGGGTTAATTAGTAATTTTTGAATTACCCGTAGCACTATAATTTCTTTTGATAAAAATAGGCACACAAATACCACTTGGTATATTGTAATTATTACGTGGGCAAAGCCGCAAGGTGTGTTATAAAACCATAACCCCATAAGATGATTGGAGGGTTCAGTTTTTGAACACTGCATTTAAAAAAAAAAGTTCAAAAAAGAAAAAAAGAGTATTTGGTGTTGGCTATTTGTTTAAGTACCATTTTTGTCTTTTCTGTTAACCTGTAAATAGTTATAGCTGAACATAAAAATTACAGAAATAGTCCTTTTTGAAAAACCATTACATTTTTATAGGCAGCCAATTTTATAATAAAACAACAAACTAACATAAACTTTTAACGCTGTTAATTATTCATTTAAGCATTCTATGAATATCAAAAATTAACACAAATTTATTTTGTTTGGATTTTTCTTCAAGGCGTTATGATGGAAAACTCTGGGCGAATATTTATAAAAAGATAGCACGCAAAACATCCCTGTAGTTATGTACGCTTTTTCACCTCGGTAAATGGCTTTCCATGAATAAAACATGTGAATACATTAATAGAAGAAAATAATTAACTAAGCCTGTGCTGTACCGTGGAAAGGAAAAATATGGAACTGTCGTACATGCAAAAAAGCCATCAGTAATTTTTTATGCAATTATTTTGGTAATTAAGGTTCATAATTATTTTTTTATGTATTTGCAAAAATGTTTACCCCCCCCCCCCCCTAATAAAAGCTAAAATGTGCAGTTATTTATTAATATTGAATTTTTTTTTCTAACAATGTTGTATTAGCAAGTTGTATAAAATCAATAATAGCTCATCATTTTTTTTAATTAGTGATTTTTTATTCATCTATAGTTTTCTTTTAAATAATATTTGTATAACATTTTGTTAAATTAACTTAGACTAGTATTTAGAAAAAAGGTATTTTTTGACTATATATTTAATAACCTTTTTTTCTGCAAATATTATAACTGATTACAGGAATTGTCCTTTTAAAAAAACTATTACGTTTAATACGCAGTTAATTTAACAATAAAACAACAGTCTAACATGAACTATTAACGCTGTTAAATATTCTGTTAAGCTTTCCGTGAATATTAAAAACTAATAAATTTCTTTTGTTTGCGTTTTTATTCAAAGCGTTATGATGAAAACTCTGCAAGAATATTTATAAAAAGATAGCACGCGAAACATCCCTTCAGTTATGCACGTTTTTTCACCTCCGAAAATGGCTTTTCATGATTAAAACATGTGAATGTATTAAAGAAAGAAAATATTTAACTAAGCCTATGCTGCGCCGTGAAAAGAAAGCATGGAACTTTACATGCAAAAAAGTCATCAGTAATTTTTATATAATTATTTTGGTAATTAAGGTTCATAATTATTTTGCTATTTGTTATAAAATGTATAAAAAAAATCCAAAAATTTGCAGATTTTTATTAATATTTAGTTTTTAGTTCTGGCAATTTTGTATTAGCAAGGGGTATAAAATCAATAACACTTTTTGTATTCAATAAACTTATAAAACATACATACTTAATAAAACAATACTTAATAAAACAACAGTCTAACATGAACTATTAACGCTGTTAAATATTCTGTTAAGCTTTCCGTGAATATTAAAAACTAATAAATTTCTTTTGTTTGCGTTTTTATTCAAAGCGTTATGATGAAAACTCTGCAAGAATATTTATAAAAAGATAGCACGCGAAACATCCCTTCAGTTATGCACGTTTTTTCACCTCCGAAAATGGCTTTTCATGATTAAAACATGTGAATGTATTAAAGAAAGAAAATATTTAACTAAGCCTATGCTGCGCCGTGAAAAGAAAGCATGGAACTTTACATGCAAAAAAGTCATCAGTAATTTTTATATAATTATTTTGGTAATTAAGGTTCATAATTATTTTGCTATTTGTTATAAAATGTATAAAAAAAATCCAAAAATTTGCAGATTTTTATTAATATTTAGTTTTTAGTTCTGGCAATTTTGTATTAGCAAGGGGTATAAAATCAATAACACTTTTTGTATTCAATAAACTTATAAAACATACATACTTAATAAAACAATACTTAATAAAACAACAGTCTAACATGAACTATTAACGCTGTTAAATATTCTGTTAAGCTTTCCGTGAATATTAAAAACTAATAAATTTCTTTTGTTTGCGTTTTTATTCAAAGCGTTATGATGAAAACTCTGCAAGAATATTTATAAAAAGATAGCACGCGAAACATCCCTTCAGTTATGCACGTTTTTTCACCTCCGAAAATGACTTTTCATGATTAAAACATGTGAATGTATTAAAGAAAGAAAATATTTAACTAAGCCTATGCTGCGCCGTGAAAAGAAAGCATGGAACTTTACATGCAAAAAAGTCATCAGTAATTTTTATATAATTATTTTGGTAATTAAGGTTCATAATTATTTTGCTATTTGTTATAAAATGTATAAAAAAAATCCAAAAATTTGCAGATTTTTATTAATATTTAGTTTTTAGTTCTGGCAATTTTGTATTAGCAAGGGGTATAAAATCAATAACACTTTTTGTATTCAATAAACTTATAAAACATACATACTTAATAAAACAATACTTAATAAAACAACAGTCTAACATGAACTATTAACGCTGTTAAATATTCTGTTAAGCTTTCCGTGAATATTAAAAACTAATAAATTTCTTTTGTTTGCGTTTTTATTCAAAGCGTCAAAAAATTCACACGAATTTTTTTAATTGATTTTTTATTCATCTATAGTTTACTTTTAAATAATATTCCTATAACATTTTATTAAATTAACTTTAGACTAGAATTTAAAAAAGGTGGGCTCAAAAGAGAAAAAAAGTAGGTATTTATTGGCCATTTATTTAAGAACCACTTTTTGCCTTTTCGGTTGGCCTGCAACTAATTATAGAATTACAGATAAAAAACCATTATGTTTAATAGACAGTTAATTTTATAATAAAACAACAAACTAACGTAAACTTTTAACGCTGTAAAATATACTGTTAAGCTTTCCGTGAATATTAAAAACTAACATAAATTTCTTTTGTTTGCGTTTTTCTTCAAGGAATTATGATGGAAAACTCTGGAAGAATGTTTATAAAAAGATAGCACGCAAACCATCCCTTTACTTTTTTGCATGCTTTTTCACCTTTAAACATGTCTTTCCATGAATAAAACATCTGAATGCATTAAGGGAAGAAAATAATTAACTAAACCTGTGCTACACCGTGAAAAGAAAATATGGAATTGTGCATGCAAATAAGTCATGAGTAATTATTTTTGGCATCTAAATTCATAATTATTTTGCTATGTGTTTGCAAAATTCTTTACAAAAAAATGCGAAAATATGCAGTTCTTTTTTAATACTTATTTTTTTTCTGGCAATGTTTGTATTAGCAAAAGAGATAAAATCAATAACACCTCACCAATTTGTTTTATTGATTTTATTAGTCGTCTACAGTTTACTTATAAATTTTATTTCTGTAACATTTTACTAAATTAATTAGCTTTAGCCTATATTTTTTAGGGTGTAGGAAAAGCAGAATTATACTTATTTAAAATTAAAATAAATGCTACACATTTCATTTTCAATACCGAACATGTCCTAGTGATATTACACAGAAACATTCGGACTATACTTTCCTGAGTTACAACACGTGAGTTACAGCAGAGGGACCGACTGACAAACCGAATTCATAAACACTTTTCAGCTTTATTGGAAAGTTTAGAAAATGTATTTGCTGTTAGCTATTTATGTAAGTACTTTTTTAGTCTTTTCTGTTGGCCAGTAAATATCATAACTGATTATAAGAATTAGAGAAATTACCTTTTAAAAAAACTATTACGTTTAATAGACAGTTAATTTAACAATAAAACAACACACCAACAAACTTTTAACGCTCTTGAATATTCTCACGAGTTTTCCAAGAATACTAAAAACTAACAAATTTATTTTGTTTGCATTTTTCTTCAAGGCGTTATGATGGAAAACTGGAAGAATATTTATAATAAAAAGATAGCACGCAAAATATCGCTTTACTTATGCACGCTTTTTCACCTCCGACAGTGGCTTTCCATGAATAAAACATGTGAATACATTAAATGAAGAAAATAATTAACGAATCCTATGCTGCACAAGCAAATAAGTCATCAGTAATTTTTATGTAATTATTTTGTTAATTAAGATTCATAATTATTTTGCTATGTGTTTGCAAAAATCTTTACAAAAAATGTGAAAATGTGCAGGTCTTTATTAACATTGAAATTTTTTTTCGAGCATTTTTTTTTCGTCTATTGCAGTTTTATAATGAAGTTTAGTCAAACTGTGGCTTAATTTGTAATTTTTGAATTATTCCAAAAAGTGTTTTTCTAATAAAAGATAGTCATGCAAATATCACTTGACATATTTCAACTATTTCGCGAGCAAAGCCGCGGGGTTTGTTAGTTTAATAATAAAACAACAAACTAACATAAACTTTTAACGCTATTAAATATTGTTTTAAGCTTTCCGTAAATATTTAAAATTAATATAAATTTCTTTTGTTTGCGTTTTTCTTCAAGGGGATATGATGGAAAACATAGGAAGAATATTTATAATAAAAAGAGCACGCAAAACATCCCGTTACTTATACACGCTCTTTCACCTCCGAAAATGACTTTCCATGAATAAAACATGTGAATACATTAAAGGAAGAAAATAATTAACTAACCCTATGCTGCACATGCGAAAAAGTCATAAGTAATTTTTATGCAATGTTTTTGTTAATTAAGATTCATAATTATTTTGCTATGTGTTTGCAAAAAACTTTCCAAAAAATTTGAAAATGTGCAGGTCTTCATTAACTTTGAAATTTTTTTTCGGGCAGTGTTGTATTAGCAAGAGGTAAAAAATCAACAACACCTTCAATTTTATTTTTTACAAATTGTTTATTCATCTATAGTTTTCTTTTAAATAATATTTATATAAGTTTTTATTTAATTAACTTTAAACTATATTTTTTAGAGTGTATAGGAACCAGAATTATATTTAAAAAAATTAAATTAAATGCTACACACTTCATTTTCAATACCGAAAATGCCCTTGTGACACACAATAACATTCGGACTATACTTACCTGAGTTTTAGTACGTACAGACGGCAGACATACAAACCGAATTCATAAACACTTTTCAGCTTTGTTGGAAAGTTTTGAAAAGGTATTTGTAGTTGGTTATTTAGTTAAGTACCTTTTTAATATTATCCGGTAACATGAAACTATCATAATCGATTATAAGAATTGCAGAAACAGTCCTTTAAAAAAACTATTACATTTGATAGACAGTTAATTTAATAATAATAATAAAACAACAAACTAACATAAACTTTTAACGCTGTAAAATGTTCGGTTAAGCATTCATATATAAATATTAAAAACTAACATAAATTTCTTTTGTTTGCTTTTTTCTTCAAGACGTCATGATGGGAAAACTCTGGAAGAATATTTATAAAAATATAGCACGCAAAACATCTCTTTACTTATGCTCGCTTTTTCACCTCCGAAAATGATTTTCCACGAATAAAACATGTGAATACATTAAGGACGAAAATAATTAACTAAACATGCTGCACCGTGAAAAGAAAATAAGGAACTGTACATGCAAATAAGTCATTAGTAATTTGTATGCATTTTTTTATGATTACGTTTCCTAGCTATGTTGCTATGTGCTTGCAAAATTCTTCAATCCTCCCCCCACCCCCTAAAAGAGGAAATGTAAAATTTTTTATTAATATTGAATTTTTTTTTCCTGGAAAGGTTGTATTAACAAGAGGTATAAAATCAATAACATCTCATCCTTTTTTTTTATTATGGTCTTTTTATTCATCTATAGTTGACTTTTAAATAATATTTCTATAACATTTTATTCAATTAACTTTAGACTAGTATTTAAAAAAAGGGGGGCTATAAAATTTAGAACAGGTTGGTTATTTATTTAAGAATCCTTTTTTGTCTTTTCTGTTGACCTGTAAATATTATAACTGATAGTAAGAAATTCAGAAATAGTCTTTTTTAAAAACTATTAGGGTTACTAGGCAATTAATTTAATAATAAAACATCAAACTACGCATAAACATTTAACGCTGTTAAATATTCTGTTAAACTTTCCGTGAACATTAAAAACAACATAAATTTCTTTTGTTTGCGTTTTACTTCAAGGAGTTATCATGGAAAACTCTGGAAGAATGTTTATAAAAATGTAGCAAGCAAAACATCCCTTTACTTATGCACGCTTTTTCACCTCCGAATATGGCTTTCCATGGATAAAACACTTGAATGCATTAAAAGAAAAAAATAATTAACTAAACATGTGTTGCACCATGAAAAGAAAATATGGAACTTTACATGCTAATAAGTCATCAGTAATTTTTATGCACGTATTTTGATAATTAAGGCTTATAGTTATTTTGCTATGTGCTTGCAAAATTCTTTACAAAGAAAACAAAATGCGGAAATGTGCAGTTCTTTATTAATATTAATTTCTTTTCTAGAAATGTTGTATTAGCAAAAGCTATAAAATCAATAACGCCTAATCAATAATTATTTTTTTTTCTTTAGGGACTTTTTATTCATCTATAGTTCACTTTTAAATGATATTTCTATAAAATTTTATTAAATTAACTTTAGACTAGTATTTTTAAAAAAGGGGCTCAAAAAATTAGAAAAAGAATTTGTTGGTTATTTATTTAAGAATCCTTTTTTGTCTTTTCTGCTGACCTGTAAATATTATAACTGATTATAAGAAGTACAGAAATAGTCCTTTTAAAAAACTATTACGTTTCGTAGGCAATTAATTTAATAATAAAACAACAAACTACACATAAACTTGTAACGCTCTTGAATGTTCTCTTAAGTTTTCCGTGAATACTAAAAACTAACATAAATTACTTTTGTTTGCTTTTTTCTTTAAGGCGTTATGATGGAAAACTCTGGAAGGATATTTATAATAAACAGATAGCACGCAAAGCATCCCTTTACTTATGCACGCTTTTTCACCTCCGACAGTGGCTTTCCATGAATAAAACCTGTGAATACATTAATGGAAGAAAATAATTAAGTAAACCTATGCTGTGCAAGCAAATAAGCCATCATTAATATTTATGCAATTAATTTGTTAATTAAGATTTATAATTATTTTGCTATGTTTTTGCAAAATTCTTTACAAAAAAAAAAAAAAAAAAAAAAGTAAAAATGTGCAGTTCTTTATTAACATTGAAAAAAATTTCTAGCAGTGTTGTATTAACAAGAGGTACAAAATCAATAACACCATCAATTTTATTTTTTATTGATTTTTTATTCATCTATAGTTTTCTTTTAAATAACATTTCTATAACTTTTTATTAAATTAACTTCAGACTATATTTTTTAGGGTGTATGGGAATCAGAATTATAATTTTAAAAATTAAATTAAATGCTACACACATCATTTTCAATACCGAACATGTGCTAGTGGTACAAAATAACATTTGGACTATATTTACCTGAGTTAAAGCACGTATAGACGGCAGTCAGAGAGACCGACAGACAAACTGGATTTATAAACACTTTTCAGCTTTGTTGGAAAGTGTTTAAAAGATGTTTGGTGTTAGCTATTATTTAACTACTTTTTTTGTCTTTTCTATTGGCCTGTAAATACCATAGCTGATTATAAGAATTACAGGAATAGCCCTTTTAAAAAACTATTACGTTTAATAAGCAATTAATTCAATAATAAAACAACAAACTAAACATAAACTTTTAACGCTGGTTAATATTATGTTAAGCATTCCGTGAATATTAAAATCTAACAAAAATTTCTTTTGTTTGCGTTTTTCTTCAAGGCGTTATGATGGAAAACTCTCGAAGAATGTTTATAAAAAGATAGCACGCAAAACATCCCTTTACTTTTTTGCACGCTTTTTCACCTCCGAAAATGGCTTACCATGAATAAAACATGTGAATACATTAAAGGATGAAAAGAATCAACTAAGCCTGTGCTGTACCGTGAAAAGAAAATACGTAACTTTACATGCAAATAAGTCATCAGTAATTTTTATGCAATTATTTTGCCAATTAAGGTTCATCATTATTTTGCTATGTGTTTTCAAAATTCTTTACAAAAAAAAAAAAAAAAAAAAAAAAAAAAAAAGCGAAAATGTGCAGTTCTTTTTTAATATTGATTTTTTCTTTCTTTTTTTTTTTTTTTTTCGTGGCAATGTTGTATTAGCAAGATGTATAAAATCAATAACATCTCATTAAATATTTTTATTGATTTTTTTATCCATATGTAGTTTATTTTTAAATAATACGCTGGTTATCAAAAATTAAGGAAAAGTCACAAAATGCTAATTTTCAAATACGCGAACACTCAAAATGAAATAATATAATTCGAGTAATTACTATCTCTACAACACAGCTAACCAATATAACATCTCATTCAGGTCGCACATGGTCATAAGTGTCACAGTCACTACGGTGAAGCAAAAAAAATAGGAAATTCCATACATCTCATTATGAGTCTCAAATGATCACTATATGTGACTCCATTGAGAAGTCAGTGTGACTGCTGCTTTGTGACGAGTCACCATGTGACTTTACAATGTAGTTACATTGTGACTCTCCTGTGACTGTCATTTGTATACTCAATTTCAAAGTCATCGCGAACGCTGCATTGTGATAAGTCACCAAATAATGTCACATTAAAGTCACACGATGACTTTTTCCAAAAGAGTACAATGGTGACTTCACAGTAGTCTCTCTGTCACCTGAAAGTCATCATGTGACATTATTTGGTAACTTATCACAATGCAGCGTTACGATGACTTTAAAATTGAGTCTACAAATGACAGTCACATGAGCGTCACAATGTAACTACATTGTAAAGTCACATAGTGACTCGTCATAAAGCAGCAGTCTCACTGACTTCTCAGTGGAGTCACATATAGTGATCATTTGAGACTCATAATGAGATGTATGGAATTTCCTATTTTTTTGCTTCACCGTAGTGACTATGACACTTGTGACCATGTGTGAACTGAATGAGATGTTACATGGGCTAGCTGTGTTGTAGAGATAGTAATTACTCGAATTATATTATTTCCTTTTGAGTGTTCGCGTATTTGAAAATTAGCATTTTGTGACTTTTCCTTAATTTTTGATAACCAGTGTATTTATATAACGTTTAATTAAATTAATCAACTTCAGACATTATTTTTTAAGGTGTATGGGAATGAAGATGATATCTTTTTTAGCCGCGTTCTTACTTATATAAATACGTATCACCTATAGTCGTCGTCTGATCCGTCCGTCTGTCTGTCCATATGTCTGCATATAACAGCGCAAAAACTACCCAAACGAATGGTTCGAAATTTATTATAAATAATCGTTGCAGAATTTTGTCGAGTCATTTCAAGTTTTATGAAAATCGAATCAAAGCTTAAAAGATATTAATAGAAGTTTTCGTCGTTCTATTAAATCCTATCATACATAATTAATTCAGTGATATCCCGTAATAGGTAATGATTCTAGGTTGCCATGATGATTACGTCCTATTTAAAATGGAGCCATATTACTTCCGTATTAATAAATTTTATATATATAAAATATCGTAAAAAAATTTTGTATTCATGCATTTTTGCATAAGAGTGCAGCAAATGTTGCACCAAGATCTGAATATTTATAAAACTTGTTATAGTACGAACGCACCTCATTTGCCACGTTTAACGCACAATTTCCGACTTGTTAGTCTTTTCTGTTGGTCTGTAAATATTATAACTGATTGTAAGAATTACAGAAAGTCTTTTTAAAAAACTATTATCTTTAATTGGCAGTTAATTTAATAATAAAACAACAAACTAACATAAACATTTAATGCTGTTAAATATTCTGTTAAGCTTTCCGCGAATATTAAAAACTAACATAAATTTCTTTTGTGTGCGTTTTACCTCAAGGCGTTATGATGGAAAACTCAGGAAGAATATTTATAAAAAGATACAACGCAAAACATCCCTTTACGTATGCACGCTTTTTTACATCCGAAAATGGCTTTCCATGAATAAAACATGTGAATACATTAAAGGAAGAAAATAATTAACTAAACCTGTGCTGCACCGTGAAAAGAACATATGGAACTGTGCATGCAAATAAGTCATCCGAAATTTTTATGCAATTATTTCGGTAATTAAGATTCATAATTATTTTGCTATGTGTTTGCAAAACTCTATACGAAAAAAAAATGCGAAAATATGCAGTTCTCTATTAATATTGGAATTTTTTTTCTGGCAATGTTCTATTAGAAATAGGTATAAAAATCAATAACACCTAATAATTTTTCTTGTTATTGATTTTTTTATTCATCTAGTTTACTTTTAAATAATATTTCTATGACATTTTATTAAATTTATAAACTTTAAAATTTGGGTCAATGAGAATCAAAATTATATATTTTTTAGATGGATTTTGTAAGAAATACTACCTATTACGTTCTCCCCTATGTTGAAATTTCTGAAAATGTTTAGCCGATCTACGACTATCATGACCCCTAGAATCCAAAACCACCCCTAGTTCAAAACTTTATCTATCTATCTATCCATCCATTATAGGATATTACAATTCATCATTTTAGAATAAAATTTATAATTTGAGTATCAAGACATGATACAGGCATTATACATATTAAATTTGGATCAACAATTATTAATTATGTAATCACTAATGAATATTTTAAAAACTAGATCCAAACACTTATAAATGAAGTATTAAAAAATCGTAATATTCAAAATATGCGAAAGGTAAATATTAACAGAAAGGTGAATACATAAAAAGAATAAATAAATAACGATAAATATGTAGTCAAGCATAAATATTTGAAATATTTTGTAAAGCTATTTGTAACCAAAACAATTTAACCAATGCAAAAAACTAGAAAAGTCCTTCCGGCCAGTGCCGGGAGGAAGAGGTAGCTTTCATTTTCCCTATTTTAAAAAAGCCAACTTATATTATTCAAACACACGAAGCTCAATTTAGTGGAAACCGAATATAGGAGATTCAATATTAATTTTTATCAATACTAAATCATTATGAATGAGAATTTCGCGAAATTAGTCAGCTTTATCCAAGCTGCTTTTATTTCAACTAACTTATATTTGGCTGCCAAATTCGGCGATTTCTTAAAGTTCCTGCCATTTTAAGACAGCATGGTGGATGAGGCTAATCAGTGAACTTGGTCGAGACATTAGTAATGGCTATGCACATGCTCACTCACATCGGAATCGGTTGATATATACGAGTGCTGTCGCAGGCAAAAATTAAGTTTTTCAAAATGTCACCCACATTAGAAATTGAAACTGCTATATCTGAGCCATTTTTTTAAGATACAGACAAACAAAACATGCTCGTGAATGCTTATATCAAGGTCAAATACTTATGAAAGAAACCTTTTCCAATTTCTATTTTTTTTTGTTTTTTTGCTCCTCACTTTAAATATAATTTTTTTTTAATTTAATGGCCGCCATTTTGAAACAAGATGGCTGATGAAGCTGGCCAGCGAACTTGGTTGAGATATTGATGTATACTATCCACATGCCTTCTTCCATCGAAATAGCCGAATACGTGTGTTATCGCGTGACAAATACAAGATCGTTTCAAAGTGTTAGCCATGGTAGGAATTTAAAGTGCTATAACTCAATATTTTTTAAGATATAAACAAAAGAACAAATTTTCAGAAACAAAAACTGCTCCAGAATCTTTGTATCAAGGCCAAACACACAAAAAATTTTTTTTTTCATTTTCCAATTTTTTAATACTCTATTTTAAATTTTAAATTACTTTTTTTAAATGGCAACCCTTTTGAAACAACATGGCGAATGAAGCTGGCCAACGAACCCGGTCGAGACATTGGTATGTACTATGTACAGATCAAGTTACATCCAAATCGGTTCATAAATACGCCTGTTATCGCGTGACAAAAATCAGGTCGTTTTAAAATGTCAGCCACAATAGAAATTCAAAATGCTATAACTCAGCCATTTTTTTAGATATAGACGAAACAAAACCTGTTCCGGAATCTCTGTATTAAGGTCAAACACATACGAAGAAAATCTTTATCATTTTCCAATTTTTTGGTATCTCATTGTAAATTTTAAATTTTAAAAAAATTTTTAAATGGCCGCCATTTTGAAACAAGATGGCGGATGAAGCTGGCCAACGAACTCGGTCGAGACATTGGTGTGTACTATGTACACACTGAATTACATCCAAATCGGTTCATAAATACATCTGTTATCACGTGACAAAAATCAGGCCACTTCAAAATGTCAGCCATGCTACAAATTCAAAATGCTATAACTCTGCCATTTTTTAAGATATAGACGAAACAAAAACTGCTCCTGAATCTTTTTATCAAGGTCAAGCACATAAGAAAAAAATATTTTTTCAATTTTCAATTTTTTGGTACCACATTTCAAGTTTAAATTTTTCTTAAAAATTTAAATGGCCGCCATTTTTAAACAAGATGGCGGATGATGCTGGCCAACGAACTCGGTCGAGACATTGGTATGTACTATGTATAAACGAAGTTACATCCAAATCGGTTCATAAATACGCCTTTTATCGCGTGACAAAATTCAGGACGTTTCAAAATGTCAGCCACGCTAGAAATTCAAAATGCTATAACTCAGCCATTTTTTAAGATACAGACGAAACAAAAATTGCTCCGGAGTCTTTGTATAAAGGTCAAATACATAAGAAAAAAATATTTTTCCATTTTCAATTTTTTGGTACCACATTTCAAATTTTAAATTTTTTAAAAAATTTTAAATGGCCGCCATTTTGAAACAAAATGGCGGATGAAGCTGGCCAACGAACTCGGTCGAGACATTGGTGTGTACTATGTACACACCGAATTACATACAAATCGGTTCATAAATACGAGAGTTACAGTGTGACATATGTCAGATATATATATATATATATATATATATATATATATATGGATATATATATATATATATATATATATATATATATATATATATATATATATATATATATATATATATATATATATATATATATCAATTTTGAACGGAGGGTGGTTTCGGGGTCTGGGGGTCATGATCGATGAAAATATACCAAAATTTTTTGAAATCGCTTTCCTCCGAACGGCTGCAATAGGTAGCTTTTTGTAATGAAAGCTACCTAAAAAATGAATCATTGTCAGCACCAATAAATTCATTGTACGAAATGTAGGATCTCAAAATTGAATATACATTAATTCAATAAGAAAAACTACAAAATGAATGCAAAAAGGTAGAACTATCATGAATAAAAATGGAACTGATGTTTCGTAACTCGTTTTCAAGGGTAATATGACGATATCATTAGTTATCATTTGTAAAATACGGTTAATTTCTGAAGTAGAAATAATAAGCCACAGCTTAAGGGGTCTCAGGACTCTTAAAATTGGGGAAAATGAAAAAAAAAGACAATTTTTAACATTTAATATCTTAAAATGTATTTAATTTTAAGACACAATTTTAATTGGAATAAAATATATAAGTATGTTCTTTCATTTCATGTATTTAAAAAATTATAAGATGCAGAATTAGCATTTACAGGGGGCTTCAAACTGTTACACATTTTTCGAGCAAAAAATCGGCATAACAGCTTACGCGCACGATTACAAAATAAGTGTTGCAACTAGAATGAAAATTTTGGTACCTACTTATACTTCAGATTGTAATAATTACCGTGAATCTAAATAAATATGTATTTAATGCATTTTTATAATTTTAATACAAAGTTGTATTTAGCTAATGCAAAATTAAGAAAATTTCAACAGTATAATCACCTAAAAAAATATTGTTTTGAGCAATAAGAAAGAAATTTTAGGTTCAGTTTATACAGACTAACATGAAACATATGTTTTGAAAATTTCATGAAAAAATATTCATAAGTTTTTGAGATATCGTGCACGTTATGCCCAAAAACGACATTTGGAGAAAAATGGCTTCAAAGTTTCCAAAACGACGCTTCAGCTATTGAACGTGTATAAATGTAAAAGCCATAACTTCAGTTCTAATAGGAATTTCAAGGAAACAATTATATCAAAATGTTCAGAAAAGATAGGGGTTTAACATCTAAAAAAATTAAAATTTCGAAAATTTTAAACCTTTAAGAGTCCTGAGACCCCTTAAGTGCATATTTCTATTTCCCTTGGTGATCCCTGCGTCGCACCATCCTAATTTTCCACTGTGCACAGCAATGCTGGAAGCTGCTCTTCTGTCAGCTTTTTTAGATTCACCACTGCTTTTGCTATGACCTATCCCATGCTCTGGAAGTTTATCCCCCTCAGCTCCAATTCGACATTTTGAAATAAATAGACGTCAAATGGAGCTATGTTGATTAACCCTTTGAGGGGCAAGGAATAATATCTCTGTAATATTGAATTCTCACCGGAATAATCGAAAAACATTTATTTTTAAAAAAGGAAAAGCAATTTTTCAACATTTCGCCCCCAAAGTTAAAAATATAAATTTTAGTTAAAGGTTTCTGGTGCTAATATTGTTTAAATTAGGTGGGATTATAATATATCCCACCGTCTCTCAAGTGGTAAATGAGGAATTTTCAAGTGTGGTTATTCAAAAACTGTAGCGCCAACTTTTGAAAAATATTGTGTGAGCTCAAAACTTTTGAGTAATATAACGCAATATTTTTCCCCTTGGAGAGAGAGGCGGTGGTGGAGCGAATGGTTAAAGATGATAATGGACTTTACCTATGGGACGTTATCCGCGGGTATACAGAAGAACTAGTATGTTGTGGCCATCATAAAACTTTCTTCTATATAAATCACGCCAATTAAATCATTTAAATAGTACAAGAAATTACATGAATTTAGCACCAATTCTTATCAAAGTATATCTGAATTTGAAGTTGGATGAAAATTCGTGCATTAGTTCTTGAGATAGATTTATAGCGTAAATTCTGAAAATGTAGCATAGCAGCGCCACCTGTTGAGCGATTTGTACCAAAAATAAACAGCACTAAATGATATCAAGGTATACCTGAATCTGAAGTTTGTTCAAAATCTAAGCGTTAGTTCTTGAGATAAAGCTATTGCGGAAATCGCAAAAAATACACCATAGCAGCGCCACCTGTTGAGCGATTTACACCAAAAATTAAACAGCATTAATTTATACGTCAATTCATGTAAAGGACTAACTAAATCTGAAGTTTGATGAAAATCCGTGCAATAGTTCTTGAAATACAGTTCTTGCGGAAATCGTGAAAATGCAGCACAGCAGCGCCACCTGTTGGGAGATTTACACCAAAAATTAAACAGCACTAATTTATATCAGGGACTAAATAAATCTGAAGTTTGATGAAAATTCTTGCATTTTTTCTTGAGTTAGAGCTATTGCGATAATCATGAATAATGCAGCCTAGCAGCGCCACCTGTTGGGCGATTTTCACAAAAAAATTATCAGCACCAAACTATATCCTGGACTAACTGAATCTGAAGTTTTATAAAAATTCGTGCAGTAGTTCTTGAGATATAGCTATTGCGGAAATCGTGAAAAATGCCGTATAGCAGCGCCACCTGCTGGGCGATTTTCACCAAAAACTAATCAGGTCCAGTTTATATCAAGGTCTAACTAAATATGAAGTTTTGTGAAATTCCGTGCATTAGTTCTTGAGATAGAGCGCCCACAAAATTTTTGTCACATACAGACTCACAGAGTGACAGACAGACTCACAGACAGACATTTTCTAAAAACCATCAAATCGTGTTCTGGGCATTCTAAAACGTATAAATCCGTTAAAAACCGGAAGTCGAAATTTTTCACGAATCCAATACTTTCTTCTTGTAAAGATAGGAAAAAGTAAAAACATAAATAGGCATGAAGAACATTTTAACTGCACTTTGTCTGCTTCCCCTTCGTCCAATAAACAGCCTTTTTCGGAGGGTATATACCCATGGCTGTTGCCAATTTTCTGTTGAGTAAATTCTATTTGAACTTAAATTATGATTTTTCTAAACAAAATATACAATTATTACAATTTAATAAATTTTATTTATTATATTCTCATAAGTTCTTCCTTATAAATAGATTAATGTTAATCACATAAAAATTGCTAAGTATTGAAATTTCAAAAAACTAAATCTCAAGAAAAACATACTTTTTTCTCACCTAAGTGCTTTATCGATTCGACATTAAAATAGAGTGCAAAATATGCAGGAAATTTGTTTTTCAAAGAAATTAATTATGTATCCGCTGAAGGGGCTTCCAGTGCTCCTGTTAGTCTAATTGATGCCCTTACTATTTTTCAAATGAAATTATTTTGAGAACGTTAATAAAACTAAATTCCATTTCATCGATAAAATATAAATAAATAAATAAATAAATAAAAATAAAATAAATCAATTGAAAATGGGTGGGTGGAGAGGTCAAATTATCGGTGGGCTTGAGCCTTATGGGCCCATATAAGTTGGTGCCACTATTCAGAATTACTGAATGGCTGTACTTGTTGAAAAAAATTGTATTTATCATAATAAAAAGAGAAAATAATTTTATTTGTATAATATCAATCAAATCCAGATTTATCACATGCCGGAGTAACTACCGTTCGTACTACCCCGGACATGTATGCCCTGGGTTCGCCACACTTGCTACTCTATACTAAATACTGTACAAATTAATTGGGCCAAGCTATTTATTTCTCAAAAGTGTAATGCAGTTGCTTGTTGATGTCTTAAACCAACTTAACCCCTTAACGGTCGCTGTGGTATAGAAATCTATACACACAGCTTGTTATACAATTAAAATATTTATACAAAACAGAACAACCTATTATTATTCAAGAGAAAATAATAAATGGCATTTTGACAAATATTTCTTTATAAAATAAATAAAGTAAATTAATTTGAATAAAATCTTAAGAGTATTTAGATAAAGGAAAATCATAATTTATAATAAGTATATGGATGCATATATATGTTTTTGGTATCATTTCATTTGTAAAAATTTAAGGTTTGTGAATATTGAATGTATTTCGTAATATGGCAGTTAAGTAAGAATTTTGTAATATTTTATATGAAAATTAACAGTGTGATTAAAAATTCACATATACTTCAGACGAAAATAGGGCAATAAAACTTATAGGAAGGGCACATGGACGCCATATAAGACATGTTAATAATAAAGCCAGTCACAATTATTTATGATGCACTTAGCACTGACAGGGCTACTATTTATTGGTATCATCGTGTGTGGAAAAAAAAAGAGACACGTGGATTTTGTCTTCACCTATCTCGCTCCTCCTGAAGGAAGCTCTGGGATTAGTCTTGCGACCAAAAGGGCTAGGTTGATAAGCTGAAGTCTGCGAAATCCTGCATCACCCTGTATCGGATATGGAAAGAAGTCTGATCTCGGAGGGCTCCAACATTTCTAATGGCTATTGATGGATGGAACTCTGCGAAAACTTTTCATCATCCTGAATTGATTATGGACAGAACTCTGACCTAGGGATGCCACACCACCATTTTTCTGATTGCCATTAGCGGATGAGATGGGATGCCACACCACCATTTTTCTGATTGCCATTAGCGGATGAGATGGGTTGCCACACCGAAAAGTTCCAGTTATCACCGTGATTGTATAAAGAGTTCAGCCAAAAGAGACTATATGAACTTTAATGTGCTCGGTCAAAAGTGACTTTCAAAATTTGAAAGGTGCGGACCAAATCTACCTAGTGATAAGAACTATCAGTGCTCTACAGGAAGTGTTTTCACCCCTTTCGTCTGAGGTATATGGTGAGTTCATTACTTAATATATGGCCATTATTTTATTATATATTTATGTTGTGTGCGTAGGATTTTCTGTGTCTAATATTTTATAGGCAAAATTTTAATGCAGTTATGAGTATTTGTCATTATTATGGACTAATCATAACATTAAAATATCAGCGTTGGAAATTTGTCAATAACTTGGCTAAGAAGCCCATCTATTTGTGCTGTGAGAACTTCAACCAACGTTTTGAATCCAAAATTCCACAAAGATATAATTATCTTGTTATGAGATCTCATGTAACTGAGTATGCTGTCAAATTAATATGCATTTAAGAGTAATTATGTTTGATATATGGAAGTTATGTGCTTGAAAATAATAAAATTTGATTCTATATGTGCATTTCCTATCTTTTCTTTAAAGCATTATTCTTATCCTTTCTTTTCAGAGGTTTATTAAATTTATGAGTTTTAAGAGTTTAATTTTAGAAATTTTAAATCGAATAATTATCTATGCAACCCACTGAATCCTGAATATAAATTTTAACGTTAAATAAGTCGATTCTGAGTATTGACGTATAATTTTATTCAAAATTTATTCTCCTCCTATTTTATTAATTAATATTACCCTCTTTTGATCTTTCACAACGCGGATCGGGTAATATTTCTATCATTTGTACTACCACTTTATTGTCGCGTGACCAAGTGTGTTGGTGATGGATCGTCACCACAGTCGCATTAAATTGCGCTTTAAATATTCAAATTGCTTATTGGCACTACTTTTTTGAAAAAGAATTATTCACCTTATTTAATGACAGGTAAAATGATACCATAATAAAACCAATTACACTATTTTATAAAACTGGTGGGAATCAAACAATCTGAATAAAAGACCACAGCCCGTGAATATCACGGGAGCGAGAATTAAGGGTTTAAACACGTTCTACCTTGATTTTATGTGAGTTTTAGAACTAGACTAAAAGAATCTGATTTGACTGGTTTTAAACTGGAAATAGTCATTTCAGCGTTAGTTGTGAGCTTCAGAGCTTGAGAGGTGCATATTAGTTTTGCTCTCAGTGACATACTTTCTGATTTCTTGTACTTAAAAAGTGGATATTACTCTAAGAAAGCGTGCAAAAATCATTTCTCTTTTTAGGCTTGCAATTTTCAGACAGTGATAAATATAACTCATTTCTTTGTATAGGGTTACAAAGCAAATGTCGTTAGACGAAGCAACTGTCAATCATTAAGAAGTAAGCGCGTTCAAAAAACTGTAAAAACACTCACTGAAACACATGCTTTTGAGTTTTTCATAGCAAATGACACAGGAAGCTTACTTGCTGTTCAAATTATGATGAATTCAATCAATAATGCAGAAATATTACAGCATAAAATTTTTCCATTCGTAGAAACTTTTGACGGGACATTTCAACATGACTTCTACGATTTCAACATGTTCAAGTTATGACGAATTCAATCAAAGATGTAGTAATATTACAACATAAAATTGTTCCAATCGTATAAACTTTTGACCGGACATTTCAACAGGACTCCTATGACTTCAACATGATTGCCATGACTTTCACATGGTCCCATATCACAATTCAAAATTGCTCAAAACTTTCATGATGAAAAATAAAATAAATTTGCTTGATTTGTCTGAAAATTTAACAAACTTATATCGCCTAAAACCTAGTGGAATATTTTGAAGGGACGTTTAGGTAAAATTCACTGTAGAACCAAAGAACGCATGATAACGGATGCTATAAAAGTATTGTCCCACGATGATGAAATCAAAATTACATGCACTAGATTAGTGGCATTAATACCAAGACGAATTCGAGAGGTAAATTATGCCAAAGAAGAATAAAACTTCATTCTATTACACATGTTATTCACTGTATACATGGTGTTCCAGCATTATTGGGACACACTTTAAGGGGAGGTAAGGAGACATCACAAGGATTCAGATTTGCATAGCAATTCCTGATCGGAAACGTCATGGGAAAGTAGTATGGCAGGTATAAGAAACGAAGAGACACGACTGAGATCATCTGAAATAATTTATTGGTCAAAGATATTACATGTGCTGTAGTAGAATATATGTGAAAATGTACAAAGATGTTCAAAATTTCCACCATTGCTATTGATGCATGTATTACACCGTCGGATTGGCGGACTCAGTCGGACTACAGTGAGTCCGCCTACTCACCTGTATTTTGTTGGATATCCGCAGCAGCACAGACGAGTCTTGCATTCAGATCCATATCGGAATCCACAGGCGTTGCGTACACCGCACTTTTCAGTGCACCCCAAAGAAAGAAATCTATGCTGCTTAAATCAGGAGGGCATGATGGCCAATAGCGTGGGTCATGTGAATAACACCACCTAACGGCGAACGAAGCCGTTTCCGAACATGGGTTACTATGCAAATCTGAATCTTCGTGATGCCCTCTACCTCTCCTTAAAGTTTGTCCAGGACACACCCTGTATAAAGGTATAGACTGATATAAAGGCATAGTTTGAAAAACAGTAATTTTTAGCTCGCAGGCTATCAAAACCTGAGAGCTAATGTTTTGTATGTACGCAGGTTTTGTATGTATGTAACGTACAGTCATGGAAAAAAAAAAGTAAACACCCCCTACTAACTCCTCAACAAATTACCGTAGAAGAAAGTTACTGGTACCGAACGATTGGAAATAAAGTCTACTTTAAAATGATGTATATAAAATTTGCTTAGGGGGCCATCTACATATTAAAACGAACCTTAACTTTGTTTCTTTTAATAGCAGTACACATTTCTGACAGCATAAATGAATTCCACACCATTTAATTAGCGTAAAAACAAACGTTTATGCAATTCGTACCATAAGTTTCCGAGAAATTAATTATTTTAAAACAAGCATATTTTAAGGGCTGTATCCAAATTGAAGTTCCGTACTCGATTGTTAACCGAGAGATCCCCCTTCTTGATCAAGGCACCTTAAGCGTCGCTTAAGCAGTCAATGAAGTCTACTAGATTACAGGACGGCATAAGAAATTTCAAAATATCTAGTCACTTCTATCAGAGACCTATCAGGCTGAAACCATCATTTTGCCGTTTTTTAGCATAATTTGAAAACTACTTGAAAGAAAAATCTGAAATTTTGGATTTCCATAAAGCAGGACTTAATAAATCTAAATCCATCAAAAAAATTGTAAGTTGCAATTCATAATTTTTTCGAATATTAATTTCATAATTCATAATTCATATCATAAAATTATAAAAATTGCAAATTCAACGTATTTATGTTTGGGTATATTAGTATTATTACTAAACAAAAAATTAGCATATTAGAAGCATAATTTCAGGAGATATAAATAAAAATATGAAACTGTAATTTAACATTAGAAGCACTAAATTTTGAATGTTTATAATTCAAAAACTTATTATTCAAATGACTTGAAATTTAGTGTCTAGGTATAGTTCGAACCGAAGATTTGAAATATCTCGTTAAAATTGGGCATTGCCATTGAAAAAAATGAAGTTTGGATTCGTTTTAATATGTAGATGGCCCCCTAAGCAAATTTTATATACATCATTTAAAAGTAGCCTTTATTTCCAATCGTTCGGTACCAGTAACTTTCGCCTACGATAATTTGTTGAGGAGTTAGTAGGGCGTGTTTACTTTTTTTTCCCCACGACTGTACGTATGTATGTATGTATCCATGTACGTAAAGCGATAACTCTTGATAGAAATATCCGATCTGCTTCAAATTTTGGATATAGGTTCATTCTTATAAGGCGCTTCCTTGATTAGTTTCGAGGGTTCGTCGCTTAAGTATAAAGGGGGAACGGGGGACTAAACCCCTCAACTTAATTTAGATAAATACGGTTTTCATGCAGATTTATCCGATTTGCTTCAAATTTGGTACACCGGTTTATTCTGATTAGACGCTTCCGTGATTAGATTCGGAGTTTTGTTGGTTAAGTATAAAGGGGGGAAATGGGGAGCTAATCCCCTCAATTTAGCTCAATAGTTTTTTTATCGATTTCTTTATTTTTCGAGTAGCATTATTCTTTTGAAATAAAAGTATGATATACAATTAGTGTGAATAGCCAATATACAATACAATTACAGTGAATAGCTGTGAGCTCAATGTCATTAGATTAACTGGACACTTTTCTTTTTATTTAATTTATCCCAATTGATTTGCACAAATAGTCGAAATTTATCTCAAAAATACATCTGCTAAAAATAATATTAGTATATTTCGTGTAAAATCCAATTGTATTGCATTATAAAGAAGTTTAAATTGTAATTAAAATCATCCAAAATTAGCAATTGTTATTTTTTCAGAGCTAAAAATATTGCGATGTTTTCTGTACGAATCTAAAGTAAAGTAATAAGCCTGGAACCAATAAATCCTTCACTGTCCCCAATGATTTCAAGATAGATTAAATTAAAAAAATTCGCATCCAGTGAGACCTTACACATTTTTGAGAACGTCTGGAAGCAAGTAATGAAGAATATTCCTACAACATTAAACTTCGTTTGATTATATAAATAGATAATTTTGTTGGCGTAATCTAGAAATAGTTAATTTGCATAAAATTTTTAAGTAATTTTTCTCACTATTTACTTTAAGGTGTAAAGATACAAAGCTTAAAAACAGCTCATTATAATTCACATCAAAATCCTTTTGAATAACACAAGGAATGCAAAGTAAAGTTTAAAAAATGTAAATTTACTGAAGTTTTTGTTTAAACTTTGTCTGGAAGGAAATAAGAGAAAAAAAAAAGAAGAAAAAAGATTATAACTGGAAAACTAATGTTACATAAATCAATTAGAGTATAATATCCAAGCGTTTATTTTGTTTTAGGAATTTTTTTTTAAATTGAAAATGGAGCAAAATAAATAGGTTAACATTGTTTGGCTGGAGCTTCACCCATGCATGTTTACTGCAAAGACAGTTACTGCTTATAAAATCCACGAGCTACCTTATATATATAAAAAAAATCTTTATTATACTTCATAAAAGATTAAATTTTACATTTCAGGAATTCTTTTTTGAGACTGTTTATGTATTTTCGAAATTTTTCACAAACTTTTATCTCATGAAATTAATTTTATTTCGTGCGAAATAAAATTGTTACATTACAGAAATTATACTAATAACAAAATAAAAATTGTCCAAAAATAGTATGTCTGTGGCATTTAATATTTAAATTTACGTTTTTTGTACTGTATAATAACTTAAACGATGTGTGAAATAAATGTACGATAAATTAAACATGTCGAAAATTATACGTCAAACGTGGCAAATGAGGTGCGTTCATATATAAATATTCAGATCTTGGTGCAATAGCTGTCGCACTCTTATGCAAAAATGCATGAATGCAAAATTTATTACTATTATATAAATTAAATTCAGTAATACGGAAGTAATAGGACTCCATCTTAAATAGGACGTAATCATCATGGACATAATTACGTATGATAGGATTTAATGAAATAATCATCATGGCAACGTAGAATCATTACCTAAGGATATCATTGAATTAATTACGCATGATAGGATTTAATAAAAGGAAGAAAACTTTTATTAATATCTTTTTAAGTTTTCATTCGATTTTCATAAAATTAGAAATGACTCACCAAATTTCTGCAACGATTATGTATAGTAAATTTCAAACCATTAGTTTTGGGTCGTTTTTGCGCTGTTATATGCAGACAGACCAGACGACGACTATAGGTGCTACGTATTTATATAATTATGAACGCACCTAAGAAGTACTCTCCAAGAATTTCAAGAAAGATTGCAATAAATTTCTATATTCTGTAAAACATATCCTTTGGGGAACGTCTGGAAATAAAGCATAAAATACTTACTATACAAAACTTCTTTAGATTACATATTCAAATAGTACTGAATTACATAATAAATCGTATTTTTCTTTTTAAAATTGTTAGTTTTTCAGTTGAAGAATTCTTAATTCTTTAAGGTATGTCGGTATAGAGCTTTGGAAAATGTCTCTTGTAATTTGCATCAGAAGTACTTACAGATCAAAATCCCTTGATTAATCCAAAGAAGGCAGTATAATGATTTTTATCATGCAAATTTTCAGAAACATTTGTTTTAGACTAACTACTTCTAAAAAGATATAATATATTTCATAATTATAGTAATTTAAACGTAATGAGAATTTTCTTCTAGCTGTTATATAATTAGAGTATTATCGGAACAGTACTATTTTTTTAAAACGGTAGCAAAATAAACTTTTAAAAAATAAAAAGACATTTATAATATTGTATAATCTAGAATATTGTGTTACTGTATATTTTATTAAGTCTTCATGCTAAATCCAATATGTTTTAGTTAGTATCTAATTTATATAATGTCTATAAATATTTATAATCTAATATATAATGTAATATTTATAAAATTTATTTATAATGACAGGTCTATTTCATCGACATAACCTTATTTCCTAGCTAATTTTGAACACTTTTGAAGTTTGTCTATGTATCTCCAACAGGTAAAATATTATAGCGTGTTTTAATCTTTAAGGCCTCTCACTCCATATAGTAATGAAAAATATTATTGTAACCATTTCTTAGCATTTTTGATTTAATCACTAATTTTTTTATGCATATTTTAAACTTTTATTGCAATTTATCAAGAATTATTATTTTTAAAATATAAATACATAATAATGCATGTAGTAGGAAGATTCATATGTGTAATACAATAAAGATAGAAGTTTGTGTGTGTGTGTTTATTTGTTTGTTTGGTTTGGTTTGGGTTTTTCTCCTGCTGTGTTTTGAAGAGACCGCTACAATATTTGGCAGAGAGATACATCTATGTTGTAATTATGCACCCTGAAGCCCGATTTTGTATTTTTTTTTTTTTTTTTTTTTTTTTGTATTGCATTTTTCATGCAACTTTTTAGCTTTTTTTGACGTTTCGCGGCATTTTTTCTACATTAGTAAAAACAATCCAAGTTCATTCTTTTAGACCAATATAGTAAATATTATCTTCGTTTTAAGAACATTTATGCGGAATTCGTGGAGCGATTTTTTAATTTTTCATAATTTTTCATAACTTTTTATTGCGATCTTTAAGAGTTTTTTTCGCATTTCGTGCTATTTTTTTTACTGCTTAAGGCAACAACTGACGGGTCAGCTAGTATTAAAATCTTTCGCTTTTACGACTTTTTCCTTTACTGCTTTTAAGAGTCGCATAAGTGAGATGTCTGTGTATTTCCTGAAATGTGACAACTGAATGCATTTTTATTTTCTACATACTAAAGACAAAGGACATGCGTGGAATAGTGGTTTGAATTCAATTCACGAGTAATTTTGAATATCAGGTAACGATATTAACATTCTATCCATCATGAATTATGATCAACATAATTCATGAACTGTCATAAAGCATACGCCACTGGTAGTCGAGTTAATGTGCTGTACATCCAAAACATGAACCTTAATTTACTTAAACATGCGTTACGAATTAAGGTGACTTATATTACTATATAAGTATCTGTATTGCTTAGGATATGGAAAAAGTCCTGTTTGTAGTCTCTGTAAGTCTTCAGAACAGATAAAAATTGATTTAAAGGCGAAAAAATACAGGTTGCAGCACATGAATTAATAAGGTATTCATGTGAAAATGATGAGTTTAATTGTAATAGGAGTCCCCCCAAAAAAATTGAGCTCAATAAATCCCCTTCCTATGACGCACAGGAAGGGGTTACATGAAATAATTTACAAGTGAAGTCTCCGAATATATAACAAGAACGAAAAAATATGAGTACGGTATAGATTATGAAACACTTTCTAATACATTCAGAATACTATTAGGCTGAGCAAAAAGTTATGGAAAATTTGTGAAAGTTGCGTTGTTATGCGCAAATTAGCAACAAAAGCAACAAGGACTATTCTTTAAAGTAGAGACCATCATAGTCCACGACTTTCTACCATCGTTCTGTCAGATTCCGTATTTGCTGGAAGTTCCATGGCGGCTGCTTGGAATCGGTAAAACTCTTGATATGCTTCTTAAACTTCATTAAAGGATTCAAATCGACGGCCTTTGAAAAAGTGTTGCATTGATCGAAAGAAGCCATAATCGGATGGAGCCACGTCTGGACTGTAGGTGGTCCTGAACTCCTATAGATATACCACTAGTACTCCTAGTATGTATATACTAGTAGTATATACGATACAAATTCTGGTAACTTTTAAATAAAAAATTTCCCAGAACTTTTTGCTCAACCTTGTATAACAAAACTTCACACTTTATTAAGGTGAAAGATGATAGCTAAATGAACAATTTGGAAAACGCATAATGCATTTAAAAATCCAATTTCTGCTATTACCATGAATAGTCGGGAAAATATACGATTTTTTATGCAGCCCTGTATATGATCTATAGATATGTATGTACACTACATAGTATCCTAAAAGTTATTTCTGTTAAACGCACAGCACAGTTGAAATTTTCCATTCAGCAATTTCCGCCATTAAAGATTTAAAAAATAATTAAATTTAAAAACGCGAAAACAACTGAAAACGCACTTCCAGCAATAGGCTCGTAGGCTTCAATAGTTCAATTATCGTTCATTTTCTTCTATAGCTAAATTCTTTTGTGTCTCCCTGTAAATGAACAATAAATTCTGTGCTTACCACGTTCTATAGTAAGAACCTTGTCGTACACTTCAGTGATATATATCAATTTTAATGTGTCTATTTTTTGTGGAGCCCTGTACATGATCTATAGATATGTATGTACACTACATAGTATCCTAAAAGTTATTTCACTTAAACGCACAGCACAGTTGAAAATTTACATTCAGCAATTTCCGCCATTAAAGATTAAAAAAATAATTAAATTTAAAATCGCGAAAACAACTGAAAACGCACTTCCAGCAACAGGCTCGTAGGCTTCAATAGTTCAATTATCGTTCATTTTCTTCTGTAGCTAAATTTTTTTGTGTCTCCCTGTAAATGAACAATAAATTCTGTGCTTACCACGTTCTATAGTAAGAACCTTGTCGTACACTTCAGTGATATATATCAATTTTAATGTGTCTATTTTTTGTGCAGCCCTGTATATGATCTATAGATATGTATGTACACTACATAGTATCCTAAAAGTTATTTCACTTAAACGCACAGCACAGTTGAAAATTTCCATTCAGCAATTTCCGCCATTAAAGATTTAAAAAATAATTAAATTTAAAATCGCGAAAACAACTGAAAACGCACTTCAGGCAATAGGCTCGTAGGCTTCAATAGTTCAATTATCGTTCATTTTCTTCTGTAGCTAAATTCTTTTGTGTCTCCCTGTAAATGAATAATAAATTCTGTGCTTACCACGTTCTATAGTAAGAACCTTGTCGTACACTTCAGTGATATATATCAATTTTAATGTGTCTAAATTAGTGTAATATCATTAAAATACACAACAAACGATTTTTCTCCATAGATCGTAATGTAACGGAATTCTTTTGAGTGTCCCTGTAATAAAAGAACCGTAAATGCTACACACTTAATTTTCAATACCGAACATGCCATAGTAAACCCCAATAACATATATCAATTTAAAGGCATTCGGGCAATATTCATGCGAGTTAGAGCACGAATAGTCAGACAGACATACGGACGGACAAACCGAATTCATAAACTCTTTTCAACTATGTTGGAAAATCTTAAAAATCAATTTAATTGAAAACAATACAGGCGATAGTGCATAAATATAAGTGGTTAAGTTAAAATAAAAGATTTGTATAATTGCAATCACAGCAACAGGAAAACTTTGTTAAGCGCAATAAATCCTATCGTTTAGGAGGTGAAAGAGTTCACAAATCTGGTCTTCGAAAGTAAAATTCTTTGCTGGTAGTTTTACTATTTTATTTTCATGCTCCTAGTCTTCCATGTTTTTATACATTGTGGTATAGGAAAACACAATGATAAACCTACCGATCAACCACTAAAATCGGGTCTGTATTTGGTTTCTACCAAGATATCACTTGGCAGACCAATTGCATTTTAATATGCTAATCGAATTTTCTCTAATCTTATAATTTCAGCCACCAACTCAATGAGGTCTGTGCAACCACACCCCGGTCTTCACGTCGTTTAAATAGTATATAGTGTATAGCACTTTGGAGAGGAACACGTCAGAAATTTTAGACATTATCGAGTAGTCAGGTTGGTGCTAATTTTTGTTGTTGTTGCGAGTCTGGTTCGGTCCGGGTTGCTTTCAAATGAAATTTTCGCGTTCGAGATAGGCATTCCGACCCGTGTAGTACTCTTATATGGTTAAATAGAAAGGCTTGCAACAAGTACACGAAGGTAAAAAACAATCCCTTGAAATCGTTTCCGTTGTTGTTAAAAATTGCTTGTTTTAATTTTAAATATAGCAATCTGGTTACATGATCTTTTAGGAGGGAGAGGGTAGTATTATTTTGTGTAGTAAATTTAATTAAATTTTCGAGTACTTAATGCGTCCCAATACATTTTTGGCTGATTATAGATAGACTAGCAGTCAGAAAGTCCAGGTTTGGCGTATTCATCCAAAAATAATTCTGTTTTACAAATCGCCGATAACGCTATCCTGTGCTTAGACATTATCGAATACACTCGCCTGCCATATATTAATCTCTAAAATATCCTCTGGCTTTGTTTCACTTGCGACAGTTATGTCAGAATTATATTATAAATTCATAAAGTTAGTGGAGTATATGTAAAGTGTCTGCAGTCAGATGCATTGAAGCATTCACGTTTATTAGAGATGTACTATCTTGAATGAATATATATATGGCATGATAAGAATTGCATAGAGACATGTTAAAGGAATCTAATTATAGTCACAAACATGCTACTTAACATTAAGCATCCACCGAATAGTCAGGATCTATTTGGTATTCCGCCATACTACCGAATATTCGGTTAGTCGGAATATCAAACTATTCGGCCTGCCGAATATTAAGCTTGATAGAATATCAAAATATTTGATCTGGCCGAATACCGAAATATTCGGCCAAAACGAATATTTAAAAATCTTTTTTTAAAACCTTACAGAACTTTTAACTGTCAATTAATAAAAATATTCAGAATGTTTAAAAAGCATATGATTTTGCATTATTTAATTACTATTTGAAAAGTACATCTTAAGAAAATTAACCATTAATGGTAAACTTCACGAGAATTAATGATGTACAAATGCAAGTTCTTGAATATTGTCTGGTACCTTTCCCATACTCTAACAAGTATAACAGTAAAAACTACATTGTTCTACTACGAAAACTTGCATAGTTATAATGTTTTGAATTTTATGAACTTTCAGCATCTTTTGGCACTAAAGGTAGTGCAAATACAAGCTGAATATTCATAAAATTCAAAGTACCATTACTCGGTAAGTTTTGGTCATACAAAAAATGGAATTTTTAATGTATTTTACTTGTTAAGCCAACGGGAATGCATTTCATAATGTAAACTTACAGCAACCCAACTCATTTGATAATTAATTATGGAAATTTAAATTTCGTAACAAAAAATTAAAAAAATAACTCTTTTGACGTAAATGGATTTTTATCTGATGGAGGACTACATTTGAAATATTTTGGCAATTACAACTGTATCACTAAAAAAAAAAAAAAAAAAAAAAATCCGTTGATTGCCAGAAAAATTTCCGTACTTTTACGGAATTCCCGATGAAAGTGATTTCGTGAATGTGTTAAAAAGTAGGGATTTTTAATATTTTTGACAGTTTATATAGAATTTTCCATTTCCTTAAAGCTATGGGATATTTATATTATTGTTGTTACACTGCAAAACAAAAAAAACTGTAAAAATACGGAAATTGTACTGGCAAAATGCACAAACTCTTATTAGAGTGTAAAAATATAAAAACTCCCAAAACCTGAGCAAAAAACTACAAATTATATATCCTCTTAGCACTATTATATGTCAAGGATATTCCTAAATCTGATAAATCTGAAATCTGAAATTCGCTAATTTCTGATACATTCACGAAATCCTTTCCTCTGATACATTCACGAAATTCCCCTCGAGAAAACTAGCAGGAATAACCGAGCTAAGCTCGGTCAAAATTAGCTTTGTGTTTATCTCGATATATTATTCCCACCGAACCATTCTTGCTGTTTAGATGCAGTTAGCTTGACCATGAGCCAAAGTGACCCAAAATGACCCACTAATCGGATTTTTTGCGAACATGCGACCTGACACAATGCTCTTCAGGGGCCTGAAAACGGCTGAATACAAATTTTAGTGAAAATCGTTAGTCGTTTTCTAGATAAATATATTAAATTTAAAAAATCTAAAAACCCGACTGCGTAAAAAGCGAACTAATTAATTATTTTTCATCAATGTGAAACTATTTTTTTATATTACATACCTATTTTTTTATTTACTTGTATTATCGACTTTAAAGTTGTGTTTAATTGTTAGTTCCTATCTTATAAACACTGTTTTGATGAGGCCTATAAATGTCTATGATGGTTAGAGTTTCGGTAAAGCTAGAGATCCTACCTACACAACTTCCAGGTTGTGTAATATTTAAACGGAGCTTCTGACTGTAAAATAGTCAATGAAACATCGTCTTCATTTTGAAAGACCTATCCAATGATATGCCACTCAATATGGTGCGTAAAAATTATTTTTCGTCTCTACCGCCATTTTGAATTTATAAAAACAAAGCATAGCCTATAACCATCGGACGGTTAAGATGAATCGATAGAGACCTCATTCATTAAAATCCATCTATCCGTTGAGTTGTTTCGAGGATATAAATAAATCCACATACCCAGATACGCGTGAAACAAATAACCCTTCTTGGCAGTCGGTTAATAAAATAAGCTTGACCCACGTTGATTAAAAAATGACCTACTAACCGAAATTTATCCAACATGTGAGCTACTCCAGTGGTCTTTTTGTACTGTGAAACGGTATAATAAAAAATTTTGTCAAAATCGTTTGAACCTTTTTGAGATACAGTTAGCTTGACCCCGACCAATTATCACCAAAATGACCCACTAATAGAATTTACTTCAGCATGCGACCCAGCCCAATGGTTTTATCTTGTCCAGAAACGGTGTAATACAAAGTTTTGTCAAAATTGTTTGAGCTGTTTTTTAGATACAGTTAGCTCGATACTGATCCATTAGGACCTAAAATGACCCACTGATTGAATTTTCTTGAACATGCGGCCCTGCCCAATGGTCTTATCATGGCCGGAAACAGTGTTATACAAAATTTTGTCAAAATATTTTGAACCGCTTTTTAAATACAATTAGCTTGACCCTGACCCATTGTGACCCAAAATGACCCACTAATCGAATTTTCTTGAACATGCGACCTAGCCCAACGGTCTTCTTACGCCCGAAAACAATAGAATACAAAATTTAGTCAAAATCGTTTAAGCCGTTTTTAGACACAATTAACTTAACCCTGACCCATTGTGACCCAAAATAACCCACTAATCGAATTTTCTCGAACATGTGACTTAGCCCAATTCTCTTCTCATGTCCAGAAACGGTGTAATACAAAATTTGATCAAAATGTTTTGAGCATTTTTTAGACTCAATTAACTTGACCCTGATCCATTGTAACCCAAAATGACCCACTAATCGAATTTTCTCGAACATTTGAGTTAGCTCAATGGTCATCTCATGTCCAGAAACGGTATATTACGACATTTTGTGAAAATGTCTCAAGCCGTTTTTTAGATATAATTAGGTTGACCCTGACCCATAGTGATCCATAATGACCCACTAATCGAATTTTCTCGAACATGTGACTTATCCCAATGGTCTCTTCGTTCCCGAAAGCGATAGAATTACAAAATTTCTTCAAAATCGTTAGAGCCGTTATCTAGATAAACTTAGCTTGACCCACGGTGACCCAAAAATGACTCACTAATCAAATTCTCTGGAGCATGTGACTTAGCCCAATGTCTTATCGTAATCCAAAACTGTAGAATGTAGAGTTTAGTGAAAATCGTCAGAACCGTTTTTTAGATAAAAATAGCTTGACCCACAGGGACCCCCCAAAAACCCACAAATAGTCTTCTCGTATTCGAAAATGGTTGGGTACAAAATTTAGTCAAAATCGATTCAGCCGTTCTTTAGATATAATTAGCTTGACCCTGACCGATTATGACCCAAAATGACCCACTAGTAGAATTTTCTCGAACACATGACCCATCCCAATGGTTTTTTCGTGCCCGCAAACGGTAAGGTGAAAAATTTAATCAAAATCATTTCCGCCGTTTTCAAGATAAAATTTGCAGACACACACACGCACAATTTTTGCTCTTATTATAATATAAGATGTTCCTTCCGGCTCGGTCTACAAGTACATGTAGATTTCGAAGTTTTTTCTTCTACAACCCTCCCCCTCCACAGTTTTTTTCAGTAAGAGTTGGTACTATCAAAAACTTGTCAATTCAAAAGTTGTAGATAATACAAGATTTATAGTAAATGTGCGGATTTGATATCTTGTGAGTTCACGAAGTTATTATTATTATTATGTTTTTTTAACCTCCTTTGATTTTATGTATCAGTTTGGAAGAGATTGCGCAGAATTATGGAAGTTATCGTGTCATAAAGGTTTGAACTGGGGATGATTTTGTGTTCTTGAGGTCATGATCGGCGGAGATCTGCAAAAGTTTTTAGAAATTCCAACATAGGGGAGAATGTAATAGGTAGTATTTCTTGCGAAATCTACCTAAAAAAATTCCGTAAAAATTACTGAAATTGTACTGGGAATAGACATATTTTTTTATCAGTGTACGTCTGAAATCCGCTGTTTGGAATTAGCTATTGGTCAATGATTAGAAGACATACTCTGTATAAATTAAAGGAATCTAATTATAATCATAGATATCTCATTTAGACATTATTGCGTTCACCCGTCAGTTATATAGTTATGTGCTAAATATCCTCTGGCTTTGTTTCGCTTGAGCCAGTGATGTCAGAATTATGAATTCATAAATTCAGTAGAATATGTGTAAAGTCTTTCGAGTGAGAGGAATTGAAGCGTTCACATTTATAAGACATGTACTATCTTGAATACATATCTGATGTACGATAAGTGCTGTATATAGAGAGATGAAAGGAATCTATTTATAATCACTGACTTAGCAACAGAAGCCTTGAAAATTACAGGGTACTTGCGTATTATCCAGACCAGCCGATAGATCGCTAAAAGTGGTTGTCAATTGCCAATCTTGTTTACCGTTGCCAATCATGTTCAAAACAGTAATTTAAAATTATTTAATTCATAATCAAAAAATAATATGAAATAAATTAATGAATAAAATATAATAAATAAACTATAATAAATAAATAAAACGAATTGAAGCGTTTACATTTATAAGTGAAGTATGATAAGAGTTGTATATAGAGAGATTAAAGGAATTTCCATCCATTTCTCCAAAGCTGTGGAATTTTTCCTTCCATTATTATTATACTGCAAAAGAAAAAATTCTGTAAAAATACGGAGATGGTACTGTCAAATAACGGAAATTTTTATTAGAGTGCAAAATTATAAAAAATCACAAAGCCTGAGCTAAAAACTACAAATTAAATATCCTCTTAGCACTAGTATATACCAGTGGTATATTCATAAATCCGTATTAGCTCATTTCTGATACATTCACAAAATCCTTTCATGAGAGAGGAAAAAAAAATCCGTAAAAATACCAAAGTTGTACTGGCAATAAGGAATGTAATTATTGAATTATTGTAATTATTGTAAATATTGAAGGAATGTAATTATTATCACAGATATCTCATTTAGACGTTATTGCGTTCACCCGTCAGTTACATATATAGTTATGTTCGAAATAGCCTCTGGCTTTGTTTCGCTTTATTTGTAAATTAATTATATATATAATATTTGAATATTTGTAAAGCTTTTCCAGTGAGAGGAATTGAAGCGTTCACATTTATAAGGCATGTACTATCTTGAATACATATATGACGTATGATAATAGTTGTATATAGAGAGATCAAAGGAATTTCCATCCATTTCTCTCAAGTTGTGGGATTTTTTCTTTCATTATTATTATACTGCAAAAGAAAAATTCTGTAAAAATACGGAAATGGTACTGTCAAAATTTGGAAATTTTTATTAGAGTGTAAAATCACAAAGCCCCTGAGCAAAAAACTACAAATTAAATGTGCTCTTAGCACTATTATATACCATGGATATTCTTAAATCCGTATTAGGTAATTTCTGATACATTCACAAAATCCTTTTATAAGAGCCAAAAAAAAAAAAAAAAAAAAAAAAAAAAAAGTAAAAATACTAAAGATGTACTGGCAATAGATAATTTTTTTTACAGTGAACCTCTAAAACCAGCTGTTTGGAATTAGCTATATTGGTCAAAGATAAGTAGGCATAACATAAATTGAAGGAATGTAATTATTATCATAGATATCTCATTTAGATATTATTGCGTTCACCCGTCAGTTATATAGTTATGTCCGAAATATTCTCTGGTTTTGTTTTGCTTTGCCAGTGATGTCAGAATTATGAATTCATAAATTCAGCGGAGTATGTGTAAAGCCTTTCCAGTGAGACGAATTGAAGTGTTCACATTTATATAAGAGATGTATTACTACAGCTCATATTCAAAATATTAGAATAATTACCTTTTTTTCACAAGCTGGAAATATCTTTTGGTAATTTCACATCTTTTAATGCAAATATGCAAACGATATTTTTATTAAGAACTTCTTGTTGATTAAACTTATTTATTATCTTAAAATTAATATCATTTCTGAAAAGATTAATTGAAAAAAAAAATATTTTGAAAAGTCAAAATATTAGAATATTTATTCAAGTGGTTCAAAATATTAGAATATTTCGCATTAATTCAATTTTAATTATCACCAATTCATAACTGGTGGCATCATTGATTAAATTCAGACGATTTTATTTAAAATCGGTGTTCTTTTTACAGTTTGTTTGCTTTTTCGTTTTAAAATGGGTCGTGTGGGTGATATTCCTGAATCTATTAAACTTCGTATGGTTGATTTGTATCAGCACGGTAAAAATCAACGTTATATAGGGAATTATTTACATTGTTCGCAATCAAGCGTTATTAAAATACTAACACAATATTCAACAAATGGAAAATTTCGGAATAATCGCCGAAATGACGACCGAAAACCAAACGCATCTGCTAGAGCTGACAGGAAACTGAAGCGTATAGTTTAGAAAAACCGTTTTAAAAGTGTGCAATTCTTGCACCGAAAATGGATAGAAGAGGGAGTTGAAGTTTCTACATCGAGACCATTAAGACGTCTCCATAAATGTAAGTTTGAATCTCGTATACCGGAAACAAAATCTCTCATGACTGCAAAACAAAAGCGTATAAGATTCAATTGGTGTAAATCAAGACGTTTATAGAGCGAAGAAGATTGGAAAAATATATTTAGTGATGAAAGTATGTTTTGTATCTATACAACATAATTTCATCACTAACTACACCCCATTTCTCTGAAGCTGTGGCATTTTTTTCTCTCATCATTATTATACTGCAATGGAAAAATTCTGTAAAAATACGAAAATGGTACTGTCAAAATTTGGAAATTTTTATTAGAGTGTAAAATCACAAAGCCTGAGCAAAAAAACTACAAATTAAATATCCTCTAAGCACTATTATATACCAAGTATATTCTTAAATCCGTATTAGCTAATTTCTGATACATTCACGAAATCCTTTCATAAGAGAAAGAAAAATCCGTAAAACTACTGAAGTTGCACAGGCAATAGACTTTTTTTTACAGTGTACCTCTAAAATCAGCTTGTAAAACCTTCGACTTACAGGTGGAAGTGGTAGCTTGGAACTTCAGTCAAGCGGAGGCCCAAGTAATATTGAAATCAAACAATTGATTTAAATGACATAAGATAAATTAATTTTTCTTGATTAATACTTGTATTACAACTATATTATATTTTCTGGGTACTTTCAGCTGACGACAATGTTCATTAAAAAAAGCAAGTTCAACAAAGCATGAAAGTGGCATCCAATCTTCTAATTGATTCTTTATCAATAAAGGTTTAGTCCTTTTAAAATTCGTAACGAAAACTGCTGACGCTGTTTCTCGTGCACAACAAACCGTTGTCAACTCCTTTTTACCTCGCGGCCTCGACCGGAGAAATATATTCTGCCTGAAACGGCAGATTCTTCTATCCCTTCGGATCTATCCGAAAACTCAGCCCCCCCCCCCCCCAACTCAGAGGATTCGAGCCCCCGTGGCACGGTTCAAATCACACAATAAGAAAGCCATTCATCATTTTCCCCGACCTCGCATGGGGAGAAAAACTAATCCTTTCTTTGAAATGATGGATTTCCTTAGCGGTGATCCGTATAAGCATCCATTTTGTTGCCTGGATGGAGTGGAAGTGGGTGTTTTAATTTATGTATCAGGTACACTTATGCGCACATGTGCAATAAATATGCGCCAATTCAACTGTTAGTACTACGTAGGCTTATCCAATAAAAGGGACTTATTCTGTAATCTTTCTGAGAATTTTTTTTTTCTTACATACTTTTTTCTTTGTAAATAACTATATATACCCCTTTTATGTACTGAATTATGAATTCATGAAAATTTTATCTTCTAAAGCATTTTTCGCAAATTGTTTAAACTACATTAGAAGATTTACATAATCATTTAATACATTTTAGAAGAATTTTAGAAATATTGAAGGATTTAGAAGGATTCATTAAATTTGAATGTAAGGGATTTTGTGCAATATTGATAACTTCTCTCAAATCTTTTATTTTAAATATTTTTCTTAGGTTCATGTAAATGGTCACCACGTTTTCGGATAACGTCATTACTTTCACTAACTAATATGGATGTTTTACAATTTTGAAAATTGCATAAAAAATATTTAGACAATTTCCTGTTGCATTTTAACTTACATAAATGGTCTTCTTATACAAAGTTTTTTGCACCATTCTTTCCCTCAAATATTCGTCGTTGCTCCATAATTTTTAACTGATTGCTTGAGGTAAACAAAATCGCAACGCTCGTATGAGTAAAATATGAGAATGGGTTTTTTCTTTCTTTCTTTTTTTTTTCGGAATCGGCACAAAAATACATTAAACCACAGCAAAGGATTGAAAGAATTTAAACGACACCGACTTTTAGTTCCGATTCTTTAAACAACACCGACTTCATTGGTGTCAGATCTTTAATCATACAATAGTCAATTATTTGTTACTATTTAAGCTTTTAAAAGCATAAAGGCTGTTTGCTCTTTTCCAATATGCATTTCAGTTGAAAGTGGAATAATCTGGAAGAACTTTTAAGAGGCTACTTCAGTCAAGTGAAAAAACCCGTTCGCTAATGCTAATCCTATGGAAGAATTTATAAAGATATCTCGGTTGCATTTTAATATTTTTAAATGATTTTTTTTTTTTTTTTTTTTTTTTTTGCATTGGTTAGCTGAGGTCGATCTCTACATCTGCCGTTTTTTACTTTTCGATTCCGTTTTTTCGATTTCGATTACAAATTTTTTTTATGAGGATGCTTTCAGTTTCGAAACCAGTTCCGCAAATGAAAGTGTCTTCATCAAAAATACCTGTACACAAAATCGAAAAAGTAAAAAACGGCCTTTGTACAGATCGATCTCAGCTAGCCAATGCAAAAAAAATCATTTAAAAATATTAAAATGCAACCGAGATATCTTTATAAATTTTTTCCATAGGATTAGCATTAGTGAACGGGTCTTTTCACTTGACTGAAGTAGCCTCTTAAGCAAATGTCAACTTCATGTCATCAGAGTCAGATAATATAGACGAACACGCGAACGCCGTTCGCAGAAAATTTTCAAAGTTTGCAGACAGTTCTGATGGGGTTTTCTTTTACAAATTTTTCATAAAAAAAAAATATTAAGACCCCAGGCGGAGAATCTGTGCGAGGCCCGTCGCAGACTTGTGAGAAGGTCTGCAGATAAAAAAAAAAAACTATCTAGAAATTATTTGCCATGCACCATGGAAGAAGCACCGTGGCATATATATTTTTAAAACTTAAAATATTGGAAGTGCGGTGCTTATGCCGGAACAACAGGTACAATGTTTTTTTTTTTTTTGTGTGTGTGCCAGGGCCGGTAGCAGAAACAGTGCAGCACCGAAGCAGGTGCTGCAGATTATTTTAAGCTTTGCAGATTAATTTAACAGATTAAAAATAAATTTTGTGTTGAAAAGTAAATGTTAAATGTTGATCTCTTTTAAATAAAGTTTATTTGGTTGGAAATTTTAGCGAATGTTTATGTGCTTGTTTAGCATTTCTCTGCGATTTGCAGTGACTTTTTTACATTCGAAAGGGGAATTCGGTTTTAATATCTTAGTAAACATTATCCTCTTTTCAATAAAGTCTAATTCGGAAAACTGGATGGGGGGGGAGGGGGGGGATTGAGAGCATGTAACGTAATGTGAGGGATTGGAAAGAGGACTTTTTCACTTTTGCTGTTAGCGGCGATATAGGACTTAGGAGGGGCGTGGCATTTTTCTGCAGAAAATTTTTAAGAAATTATTTGAGTTTGCAGACAGTTTTACATTTTATCTAAGTCTGCATGTCATTCATCGGATTGTTTAGACAACCTCTCAATGTGGCAAATATTGTTGTCGTTAGTTTATTGACACGCGATTAATAAATAGCGACTTATATGGTCGCAAAGGGCTTCAAATGCTTTTCTTGGAGAATATAGCAAAAAAAAAAAAAAAAAAAAAAAAAAAATTACTTCCGGCTGTAAATTCTTAAATCTATAACCTAAATACCTCAAGAGAAAAAAAAAAAAAGAGGCTAATTAAAAAAGCAATACATTTCTTTAAAATATACTTCAAAACAGTAATGGGGCATCAATTGCCAAATATAATAATGAAGTGTTATTAAAGATGAAGTGTCGAAGTTAATTTTCTCTATATAATGAAATATTTTTTAAATAAAAAAAAAATCATTCAGTTGATTTTTGATTCAGTTATCTGTACATAAATTTACACACGTACAAATCTGTATAAATCATATATTCTTCTACATTAACAACATTCATTTGTCACGTATTTTTTAGTCACCGTCTTTAAAAAAACTAAAAATATGCGATTTTTTTTTTTTTTTTTTTTTTGCAATGCAGGTGCAATCTTCTGTTAAGCATGCGATAATAAACATATTGATTAAGCACGTTTTAGTCGAATATAGTTTAATTGAATATTCTGTATCATATAAATATAACATAAACTATAACGCTAAAGTTTTATTATTTTCATAATAATACAGTGCTTAGCATTATATGCTAAATAATTATTATGAAAATAATTAAGAGCACACGCGAAAACTGATAAAAGTAAAAACGAAGCATTTTTTTCAAACTTTTTAGAACTTAAAATTTTGAAAAGAAAAAACTCATAGATCAAATCAACAATTCAGTGTGTAAACCAAACATTTTAACTAGAGATCGACCGAAAATTCGGTTTCGTTCTCGTTTTTGGCTCAAAATCGGAGTTTCGTTTTCGGCGAAAATGTTGCCAAAAATTCGGCCTCACCAATACTCGTCTGAAATTATTTTTATTCCAAATATCTCGTTTCTTCCTTTGGAAATTTTCAATATAACTCATTGATTTAAGCTGTATCGACTCAAATGAAACACTCTTTATTTATTGCTGTGTATTTCACTATTTATAATTATCAGTCATGACTGACTCAACATGTGAAATAAATTATAAAGCAAGTAATACATGCATGACTAAACTTTGAAGACGCTTTTCACAAGCTCATTAAAAGTTGCAGACTTAACAGTAATAGATTTGAAACCGCAGAAGTGTTTCGAATACCCGTTGAATATAGTATAACGGAATAATATTAGAATATATTACAGTATAACAGATTATCATTTACAAAAATCTTTATAAAAGGTAAATCGAGGTATGTATACCTAAAACATTTTTTTATTAGATGAAATTCATATAATTAGACACTGATTTAATTATATTTTATTTTATATGAAAATAAAAAGTTTTGGCCAGAGACACAGAGAGCCAACTAGGGCCACACGTATAATAATTACACGTATAATACACTTAAAAGTTAACACTTTCAAAACAATAAATAAAATTCTAAAAGTCTAAAACTTACAAGTTTCAGCCACCCTGTGGCCATCATCAAGGGTCTTACTTCAGTTAAAAAGAGAAAAATACTTATTAGTTTGTAAAATTCAAAAGTTTACTTTTGAAACTTGTTTTACTTGTGAAACTTGTAGGTTTTAGACTTTTAGAATTGTACGAGTATTTAATGTTTTGAAAGTGTTAACTTTTAAGTGTATTATACGTCTTTTAGTAAATCTTTTTAATTATATTTGTGCTGTTAATTTCAAAACATAATAATCCTTCAATTTATTTAATTACACATATAATTAATCAATAATTATGTATGTATTAATTACTTAAAAAAAATTGAACATTTTCGTTTTAGGCTGAAAATAGTAAGATTACCAAATACTAAGATTCGGTTTCAGTTTCTCTTTCGGTCTTAAACACTCGTTTCGGTCAATCCTTAATTTCAACTAATATGTATAAAATTCAAACTGGATACTTGCTGAGACAGTCATAAATACGTTTTTATTATTAACAGCACAAAACTGGCAAGCGCGTTTTTATATAAAAAAAAATTACGAAATCTAACAGCGTTTTTCCTTTTCTTATAAAGGCAAACAATGTGGCAGAAAAGGGTGTCAAAGTTGGCGATTTGAAAGGAATTTACGAACAAAAGTTGTTATGAGAGAGTAAACACCTGTAACTCGATTAAGTATATTTTTTGAAAAATGAAAAATAAAATTCGATTCCAAATCACTTGCATTCCTGCCCAGTTTCACGTTTTTATGTTAAAACAAAGTCTGTGAATGTGCCGAAAAACCATTAGTTTTAAAACACCTTGATTCTTAAAAGTAAAAGCAAAATATAGATATTGCTTGCCTGCGCATTTTAAAACGTCCTTTATGGCAGACTAGAGTTCTGCCCGGGCTTGGCCCGAGGCCCGCACCCGGCCCGGCGGAATGAAGGCGAATTTTCAAACGGGCCGGGCCGGCAGATTAGGACAATTTTTTTAATGGGCCGGACCGGGCCGGGCCGACAGACAAAATAAACGGGTCGGGCCAGGCCGGCAAAAAAATTGAACGGGCCTGCAGGGTCTGGCCGGTTCGATAAAAGAATTAATAGGGCCTATCGGCCCGATATAAGAATTCAAGTGATACAGATAAAATACGACCCATTTACAATGAATATGATTTTCTCGAGAAGTATAAATGTGCATCACGAGCCGATGCGAGTTTAGCAACATCAATACAGAAATGTAACATGTCCATCGTAGAGATCGGCATCGTACAGTTACTAGATGTCTGACTCAGGGTTTAATTTTTCTCAGCAGACTCGTGCCGGGACCAAACTGGTCTTAATCGATCTCAGGATGTGTAGGATAGGTATTATGTTTTGTAAGATTATTAATAGTGATAATGAACTTCTGTGAAGGGTGTTCTTAAATCCAAAAGGGCAACTTTCTGACATAAGTTTTAATTTATTTTTGCTCGAAAATGCATGAAAAAAGCTGGTGTTGTTGTTCAGAAAATATGTAATTGAACTGTTTTTTTTTTCCACTAGGGGGCTCGGCCCCCTACGAGCTACGCTCGTCAACCCCCGTCCAGACACCGCAGACTCTAAATGCACGCTAATGTGATCGGCTTTAAAAAGATTTCGAAAGATTAAATTATAATTTAAAAAACAGTGGCGATTTCCCTATAAACGGATTTCTATTCATTTCTCTTTGATTGGGGAAATTTTAACGCCAAATCCGCTGCGGTACTACTTGATTATCCCGTCGACTAATTTCGACAAATTATATAAATCGCCAAACCACTCGCCAAATTATACAAATTGACATAATTTTTATTTTAAATAACGAAAGAACAAATACATTAGTACAACATTAATAAAAATACAAATAAAACGTCGAAATAAAAATAACTTGATGACGTAGACACGTGTAACAACATTTCAAAATAAGCTAATATAAAAGGAATTAAGTAAACAGAATCTTTGTCTCCCGGTATTTTTTAACAAAGCGAAAAGAAAGTTCTTTTAAATGAGACAGTTTAAATTAATCGTTTTTAATCTGACGTAATTTTGACCAAACTATTCTTTCTCTTTTTAATATTCACGTGAAAGTACTTGTGTTAGAAATAAAATATTATTTGCGCTTTCCTAAGAAAAATAGTTGAAAAGTATCCTCTCAAAATATCAAATAAATGTCTAGCGCAATTTGTAAATTTAAACCGTTTTGCAATATATTTTTGTGTTCATTTTATGTAATAACTGTAATGTGACGTAAATATGACGTAATTTCTCCTATTTAAGACTTCTAACGCATGTTAATAAATTTATTATTTTACAAATTCCTTTCTCTCTCAAAATTCACGTATAATTATAGTTTTTATGACGCAATTTTTAATAAGTTCCTGCTTTTTGAACATAATTATTTAATTCTAATTTCAAATGTTTTTTTCTGTTTATAATAGTCACGTGTAAATAATTTTTTAATTTATTACACGTATAAATATATATATATATATATTTTTTTTTAAGCAAACATTATTGTTTCCGCTGTTTATACAGTTGGCAACAGTTTAAATTAATATCACTTTCTAAAATCTGTAAAAAATATCTCTCGAAATGCTGAAAATTTGAATTTAAAATAGATATAAAACATTGAAAAATGAGTCAAATTAAAAAAATAAATCAATTCTGCACACCGGGAAATTATAACCTATAAAATGAACTAAAAATTATTAAATTCCGATGTATAGTTTTTGCTACTATAAAACTTTTTTAGTGGAACGATTTTGTCCAACTTTAGCATTAAATATCTCTTAAAATAATTCTTCGATTTGAAAACTGTCTGCATCAGCGTGTTTATCAAACATTTCTGTATAACACTACCGATTTTTATATTTTTGTATGCATTATGTTTCTTAATATTAACGAAAAAAGACCTCCGGTCACAAAAAATTCAAAACCGGCGGTGGCGGCGGTGACAGCGGTAGTTACTTTTTTTTAGAATAGAGAGATTTTTTTGCAAACGCAGTTGATCTTTGATAAAAGAGTATCAAAGTGGGCGTTTTGAGCCGAATTTCCGCGCGAAGGGAGAAGGAGCACTCAACAGCGGACGAAAAACGTGTTTGTCACGTGATCGAATTCGCTTATAACTCAATAGGTAATTGATTGATCAAAAAATGGCGAAAACAATTCAATTCCAAATCGCTTCCATGGCCAGGCTTTCCAATTTTATATCTTTCCGTAAAAAAATGAAATTGTAAATATGTCAAAACGTTTTGCGCTTGTTGAGCAGAGGAGTTAAGAACAGCCTTAACAATATATTTGTAAATATACCTTAAGGTGGTTCTCATATTCACCGCTCAACAATGCGAAACTTTTAGACACATTTTCTGACCCATTTTTAACTATAAAGGTATAAAATTGACAAGCCTGACTATTGAAGGCATTTGGAAACGAATAGCTTTCTCCATACTTGATAAATCACTTATAGAGATAACAGAGATTCTTGTCACATGACTGCCACGTTTTTCTCTTTCCCTGTGCTATCGCTTGCGGAAATTCGATTCAAAACGCTAACTTTGGCAGTATTTTCAGAAAGATATATTGCTTTAATTTAAGAAAAAAACGACATTTACGTAGTTTCCGAATAAGAATACATGCCAATCTTACTCGTTTCCAAAAAGAAATGAATTCATAAATGTGTCGAAATGTAGCTCCTTTGGATTTGAGAAAAGCCTTAAAAATGAGAGAAATATTTTCACAAATCTACTTTTTATTATACAGCTTCAAAAATTATCATGTTTTTAATCCTTTATTCTGAACTACATTAATCTTTTAATGAATGCTTATTTGAATTTTGAAATGTCAGTAGAGACGATGACTAAAACACTGTAAGTAATCGTTAATGTTTACTGTTATGTATTTTATGTTTTGCGAACACATAGTAATCTAAAATATACTGTAAAATGTTCCCATAAATATGTATGTAGTATTCATTAAAAAAATCTTAATTGTATGTCGAGAAAAAACGGACATTTTTGTAGAGAAAAAACGGACAATTTTGTAGAAACTGAGTCGGGCCAATCTTCCAATTTTTATACCGGGCCGGGTCAAGATAGCTTTCGTTCGGGCCGGGCCTGGAAATTCCGGCCCGTGCAGAGCTCTAAAAACCGACAGGAGTAAAATGTAAAAAAAAATATATATATATCTTTTTCAATTGTTATTATTTGAACATGTGTGTATCTATCGGTTCGGTCCCTTCCTAATAAATAACTAAATAATTGTCAAATGTTAACTGTAATTCCTTCCAGCCAATTCTAATAAGCTCCTTGGAAAGCTAAGAAGGAATTCTTAAAAATCAATGATGGTTTTAGAAAAATAAAAGTTGCCTTAGATTTTAAAAAAAATATATATATATATTTTTTTTAGAATAAAAGAAAAATTTCTTATTTATTTTAATTCACCGAGAAAAATACAAAATTTAAAGTTTTATTAACTTAACAAGTTTTAAGAAAGTTTTTCTCTTAAATAATAATTCAAAGTATTATTATTATTATTATTATTATTTTTTTATGCATTAGAGGCCGTTACGAGCTAAGCCCTCAAAACCCTGTCCTAACCTCGCCGGATTGTTAAACATGGTAATTTGAGTTGTTTCAGAAAATAAAATTTGATTATAGTAGATTGAAGGGTATTCCACAAATGAAAATGTAGTCATATTTAAAGGAATATTGTAACACATGGAATTGGCAGGTGTTTTCATGCAGATACTATGCGATCGAGTGTTGTCCATTTTTTAATAAAAGCAAAAGATCATTCATCAAATACTGTAAAAGGAAAATCTGTCGTCACGTGGAAAAAATCGCTTATAAATATATAACTCATTGATCAACGATTGGTAAACACTATTAAATGCCAAATTGCTTCAGTAGTCATGCCTGCAAACGTCATGCTTTTGCATTTAAAAATGTGTCCGTAAATATTTAAAAGCTCCGTGTTGTCGGAGGAACATATTTCTTTGATAAAGCCCTTAAAAGGTGACATAATCTTAGATTTTAGATTAGTTCGGATGATGAAACTGACACCATTTTCAAAAGAAAGGATCATTTTCATATATTGAACAAGTTAGTGTGATTGCGTCAGTATAATGTCATATTCAATAAACTTTAGCTTGCATTTAAAGTTCCTAAAATTTATTAGTTTATTTCTAAATTTCTTTTCTTGTATCCCTTGAAATCAAAATTAACCAACCCTAAAATCTGAAACATTTAAAAATAATTGATGGAAATGATGCACTAATCTTAAACGCATAGACAATTCTGTTGGTGAAAATGACATAAATTCCCAAAAGAAAAAATGCCTTTTCATCCAAAAAAAATGTACATCAGCACAGATTGTTTAGAACAATATTTTAATTAAAATCGTATTATATAATTTTTATATTCCCTTATAATTGAATTTTCTGTAAAAACATTGTGGCAGAATTTTAATGAAACGAAATAAAAGGCTAATATATATGTTTAAAAAAGGGTGAAACATTACAGACACAATTTATTTACTTCAAGAACTTTTTAAATTATTGTATTCCATTATAATGTAGTCTTTTTAAAGAAATGTAGTATTTGATAAAAGTTCTCAACAAAAAAGAGAAAAAAAAACCTTTTTTAAAAATTCTATACTTCACCAGGCTACAAAATGGATGCCCCTATATCCCTGCAGATTAATCGAATGCGTTAATCCAAAGAGGAAAGCTCCCCGTTCCTTCACTTGACAGCCCGACACCACCCATCTTGACCTTTGAGGGGGACTAGCGGGCTGTGTGGGTTTCCACGACTCAGAGAGCAGCTCTCTCCTTGGGATTCAAAAACACACCTCCCTTCCTTTCTCTGTTCGTTCCACCAATTCACCTTCCTAAAACAAAGGCTATCTATCGGCCCACTCAGAGTCTAGGTTGAATGACATCACTTACAAGCTTCGATATCATAGGCCAAGAGAGACCCTCGCTGCTAGCGTGAGAAAATTTTCCATCTAGTTTCATTTTTAAATTGTCCAGGGAAAATATCAGCAAGCTTGCTACTTAAAAGGAATTCCATAACTCCTATTCTTTTCACGCCATTCTCCTTTTCAGTCAACCTTTAAGATTGGTTTAGATGGATTGATTCTTTTTATCATTTCCTGCAGAACCTTGAGGCTTAGAAATATTTTGAGCTGGTATGCTTATACATTGCTTTTCCTATCTAGAGTTCTATTTGAAAATATATGGGACTTTTTTTTGTGAATTACATTGGATTCTTCACAAGCTGTTTGGAATTAGCTATACTGGTCAACGATAAGTAGGCATATTCTGTACATAAATTGAAGAAATGTAATTATTATCATAGATATCTCATTTAGACATTATAGCGTTCACCCGTCAGTTGTGTAGTTATGTCCGAAATATCCACTGGCTTTGTTCGCTTGAGTCAGAGACGTCAGAATTATGAATTCATAAATTCAGTAGAATATGTGTAAAGCCTTTCCAGTGAGAGGAATTGAAGCGTTCACATTTATAAAGCATGTACTATCTTGAATACATATCTGATGTACGATAAGTGCTGTATATAGAGAGATGAAAGGGATCTATTTATAATCACTGGCTTAGCAACAGAAGCCTTGAAAATTACAGGGTACTTGCGTATTATCCAGGCCAGCCGATAGATCGCTAAAAGTGGTTGTCAATTGCCAATTATGTTTACCGTTGCCAATCATGTTCAAAACAGTAATTTAAAATTATTTAGTTCATAGTCAAAAAATAATATGAAATAAATTAATAAATAAAATATAATAAATGAACTATAATAAATAAATAAAACTTATAAACAACAATAATGAAAAATAAATCATAAACTGTAAGAAATTAATAAACTATATTACATATTATTATTATAATACTAGCTGAAATACCTGGCGTTGCCCGGGGTTTTAAACATGTTTGATTAGAAAAATCTGTTTTAAAATTAAACACCGTATAGACTACGAATCTCGCGCAAATATTCTCTATTTTTTAATACATTGAAAGTGTTTAGAAATTTTGCTTTTATACCAGTATTTAAAAAAATAAAAATTCCTAAACCTAAATAAATATAGTCTTGATTCTTGAAAAATAATTGAAAAAGAAATGTAAATTCATGAAAATCCCTTTATGATATCACTTCCTTTTATAAAAGCCATGCATTAACCACATATTTGCTTTAAATATGACGTCATGCGTGAATTAACCTATATTATTCACTACAAAAAAGAAATGTCGCATCTAGTATTTCTCGAGAATTAAATAAAAATCATGCACTCGTGGCATCATATTTCACTTTTATATTTTAACAGAATAATAAGGCTACTGTAATTTGTGACTCGTTCTATAGACTGTATACACATCAGGACCCATTGCCCTTATTTTCTTTTACGCGTGAAGGTTTCGCTATGGTAATCGACTGTGAAATTTGGTAATTTTTTAAATTCAATATTTGAAAAACGGCATAATCATTAGATTTGAAAATTTTATCAGGAAAAATAAAATTTTTTACCTTTCTAACTCAGTTTGTCTAGCAATTTTCTGAAAAATACTTTTCGAGCTATTAATTTTTTTAGTAACTTCAAATGTTTCATTTTTCGAGATTAATCTGTGGCAATGATTAGCTAAAAAGCCAGTCGCCAGCAACGAGTAGCTTTTTATTGAAGAGGATGATTATAGCTCTTTTTGCGCTATAAAGTTGCCAAAAGGTAAGGCTTACTGTAATTAGTATAATTGACGTTATGCTTGGCGCAGTTGTAGTTCGTATGGTCCGGATAGTCCGTAAATACCAATTACAGCTGCCCATTAATGGTATTTAACTTTTGTGGTGTTATTTACTAATACTTTTTTCTTCTATTAATTATTAATTATTTTGTTTATTGATGAAGAAAGTTTTACTAAGGTTCAACTAAAGTTCATCTAAACTCTCATATTACACGAAGTTGAATTATCCTATTTAGTTGAATAAAAATAAACATTAATACTTCCTAATAGATATACGTTTTAATAGATATAATGTATCAGGATTTAATGAGAAATCTTCTCATTAAATGCTGATTTCTTTCATTTTATTCGTATAAATTTATTAAAAATTATGTATATTTATACGATTGAATATTTCAAATTGAGCGAAAAAATGCCCAGGTCGGGTATCGAACACAAATCCTTGTCTTAAAAAGCCAATGCTCTACCGTTTAAGCTAACTGGGCCGACAACCAGCGAGCATATTTCGCTCTGATAGCCGTATTGATGATAACATTTCGTCTGTCCTCTACACAGCTCAATAGAATAAACCGTGGGTAAAGGAGCTCCATATAAACGATGGATACGAAGATAAACTATTATTTTAACACTATTAAACTGATTGGTAAAGTTATCATGCGAATTGAATATTTCCAACTGAGCGAAAAAATCCCATCGTTTATAAGGAGTTCCTTTACCTGCAGTTTATTCTGTTGAGCTGCCTACATGACAGACCGATGTTATTACCAATAAGGTTATCTGAACGAAATATGCTCGCTGGTTGTTGGCCCAGTTAGCTTAAACGGTCGAGCATTAGCTCTGTAAGCCAAGGATCTGGGTTCTATTCCTGGCCTGGGCATTTTTTCGCTCAGTTGGAAATATTCGATTCGTATGATACTATATCAAATATATGTATTAAAATAACAGTTTATGCATATTTATGTATGCATATTTGCATAATTACTTAAAAAATTTTTTGGACGTTTTTGTTCGAAAAGAGGAAGATTACCGAAATTCGGTTTCGGTCTTAAAAACCTGTTTCGTTCTTAAAAACTTGTTTCGGTCGATCCTAATTTTGATTGTTTGGGCGATAATATAGCTGGCAAATTGACGATTTTATTTAGTTGATTACAAATTGGTGGATTCTGATGACGTGGTTGAAACCGATCTATTTATTATGATTATATTTTCATCCTTCTATATATATATAAAAAGTTTTGATTTGGAAATGGACCAATGAAAATCTGCGTAGATATTCCCGGTAGATCGGCATTCAATATGAATGCTTAAACACGGCCTTTCTTCGTTAATATTAAAAAAACTGTTACATACAAAAATATGAAAATCAGTGGTATTATAGAGAAATGTTTGATAAACACGCTGATGCAAGCAGTTTTCAAATCGAACAATTATTTTAAGAGATATTTAATGCTAAAGTTGGACCATTAAAAAAGTTTTATTGGAGCAAAAACTATACATGAGAATTTAATCATTTTTAGATCATTTTATCCGTTATAAGTTCCCGGTGTGCAGATTGCATTTATTTTTTTATTTGACTCATTTTTTGAGGTTTTATTTCTATTTTAAATTCAAATTTTCAGCATTTCAAGAGATTTTTTATTTATTTTAGAAAATGGTATTAATTTAAACTGTTGCCAACTTTATAAACAGCGCAAACAATAATGTTTACTTCAAATTAAAAATTTATTTACACGTGACTATTATAAACAGAAAAAAAAAACTTTAAAATTAGAATCAAATGATTACATGTTAAAAGCAGGAAAATTACGTCATAAGAACCATATTTACACTTGAATTTTAAAAGGGAAATAAAATGTTAAAATAAAAAAATCATCATTATGCGTTAAAACTTGTAAATGGAGGAAACTACGTCTCATATTTAAAATGGCCAAAAAATATGGCAAAACAAAATAAAATAAAAAAAATATATTTGCGCGAGACATTTACTTGATATTTTCAGATAATCTTTTCAACTATTATCGTGAATTCGAAGACAGCGTAATTAATATTTCCTTCTAACAACAAAAGTATTTTCACGTTGATATTAATAAGAGAAATAAAACTTTGGTGTAAATTACGTCAGATTTAAAACGATGCATTTAAAATGAATTATTTAATAGAACTATCTTATAGCGCTGTTAAAAAATACCGGGAGACAATGACACTGTTTACTTAATTCATTTTACATTAAATTATTTTCAAATATTTAACTAATTTTTTTTAATTAAATACGAAAACAGCCATTGTATCTCTTACCAGCAGCAGATTTGGTCTTAAAAATCCCCAATCCAAGGAAAACGAATGGAAACCCGTTTACAGAGAGATCGCTACTTTTTTTTTCTTTTCTTTTCTTTCTTTTTTTTTTTAATTCAATATTTTTAAAGCCGGTCAAATTAGCGTGCGTTTTGGATTTTGGTGTGCCTGAACGGGAGTTGGCGAGCGTAGCTCGTAGGGGGCAGAGCCCCCTAGTAGCTTAAAAAAAGGTAGTGAAAATTATATATTTTTTAATAAACTTTTATTTTGCACTTTCTACCAAGGGTAAATGAAATCTGTGCATTTTGAGTAAGCTAAGCCCCCGCCAAATTCACGCAGTGTAACGAAAAGTTTTTCGAACTACGTGATTTGCAGTCTCGCTACTTGAATTGCACAGGCTTCCTACAATGGAAACTTTGTCAGGGAAAACCTGGAAAACAGGGAAAAGTCAGGGAATTTGAAAATTTAGGCAAAAAGTCAGGGAAATGTCAGGGATTGTTCTAAATAATTGAAAAGGTCATGGAAAAGTCAGGGAATTTTTTATATATTACTTTCATCAGAATTTCTATTATCGTCGTAAATGAAGAAATTTTGAATTAATTACCCATGCAATCTAAAAGTTTTATATAAATCTATGCAAACTATATAACAATATGAAAAATAATTAAAAAATCGGAAATTCATACAGCACATATTTTTTTTTCTAGCATATCTAGATTAAAGACCACTGTGGAGAATTTTACAACAATATATAAGACGAATTTTTACTGAGAAAGGTCAGGGAAATTTTTGAATAAAGTCAGGGAAAACCTGGAAAAGTCAGGGAATTTTTTTACCAAAATTTTGTACGAATCCTGTTGCAGAAGCATCGAATGATTATAAAAGCGTGTTTTAAAAATTTAGTTTTATTTTGTTTGAAGTATTTATTACGATAAATATTTTTTCCTTATAGCTATAATATTTATGCAAGTCGGAAATTATCCATCAAACGTGGCAAATGAGGCGCGTTCGTACTGTAACTAGTTTTATTAATATTCAGATCTTCGTGCAATAGTTGTTGCACTGTTATGCACAACTGCATGAATACAGAATTTATTACGATTATCTATATTAAATTCAGTAATACGGAAACAATATGACTCCATCTTAAATAGGACGTAATAACCATTGCAACCCAGATCATCACCTATCATGGGATATTCTAGAATTAATTACGTATGATAGGATTTAAAAGAACGAAAAAAAAATTATTAATATCTTTTGAATTCGATCTTTTTGATTCGATTTTCATAAAATTTGAAATGACTGGACAAAATTCTGCAACGATTTTATATTATATTAAATTTCAAACCATTCGATTGGGTAGTTTTTGCATTGTTATATGTGGACAGACAGACGGATGGACCAGATGATGACTGTAGGTGCTACGTATTTGTATAATTAAAGACGCGCCCTAGTAAGAAAAATTCATCCAAAGTCCGCAAAATAAATAAATAAATAATAATAATAATTGAAGCAATTCTCACTCAGTGTACTTAAGTATTTTTTTTTATTCCGAGAATAGTTGAAAATGAAATACTGGGTCAAAGTTAAAAAATTTGAATTTCAAATCAAAGTGTAATTCAAATTTGGAAATAAAATCAGGAAAGGGAAAGGTTTATTTGAGAAAGCGATTTCGCAATTCTTTATGTAAATGAAGGAAGTTGGTAGTATGTAGGAATATTTAGTTTTAGAGCTTCTGAAATAGAAATATCCCTCAGCTATTTGAATAACTGGGATAGAAATATACATACTGAGATTTTAAATTTTATTCTTGGCTTAATATTTCAGATATTTATATGACTTTCGATTAAATTTTGCAATCTAGTATAAATATGTCTTGTTTTGAATTTAGAAATGATTATTTAAAATATTGCAAGGTTAGAAAATTTGCTGGAACTAGGCAATAACAAGGCAATAAACAGAATTTCGTTTTAACGATAGTTCGCTTTTTTTGTGTAAAATAACCACTCACATTACGAAGTTTACGACGCGTTATTATAATCATATATGTAGCTATAAATCATATTTATGGTGCATTGTCAACAAATATGAAAATATAAATCGTATAAACAATGTATTATTAAAACCTAAATGTGTATGGATGTGTATTTACGAAGCATTATTCCTGTTCATTTCGCTACAAATCGCTGAAAGCGTGTAACCGGATTTAACCATGTGGTTTATCACAAACCCTGCTCAAATAAGCATTGAATAAGCTGATTTCTATTCTGTCCACATGGTCAGATGGTTCAGGGTTTTCACAATCGGCCAAAATTTACTTGGGCAAGGAATCGGCGTTCTCTTGCGATTGACTTCACACATACAAAGCAAATGGGGTTGCCTTATAAATCTAGTATGCCTTGGCTTATAGCATTTGTTTTTATTCATTTAATACAAATTTAGGTACGTGCGTATTAGATAGCCGAAAATGGTTGTCAATTGCCTGTCTTGTTTATCGTTGTCAATCACGTCAAGAGAGTACTTTTCTCACAAATAAAAAACGCCAAAACAGTAATTTAAAATTATTAAATGCATATTATTAAAAATGTTAAATAATATAAAAATGAAATAAAATGAACTATAAATAAACAAATAATAATAAACTATAAACCGTAAACTATAATAAATGATAAACTATAATTTAAAAAGAAAACTATAATAAATAACAAAAAATAAACTATAATACATATAAACTATATGGTTATCAAAAAATAACGGTTGCTGTAATTAGCATTATTGACACCATTGTTGGCGCAGTTGTATCTTCAGTGGACGGACAATACGTAAATATCTAAATCTCATTCAAAATTAAAAAATAAAACTGCTTTATTATTGAACATGCTAAATTTTTCGGTTCTTTTTATTAAAAAAAAAAAAAAAAAAAAAAATTCCTTGAACTATTCAAAGTGAAATACCAACCGAATAAAAATTTGAATTTCAAATCGGAAAGTAATTCAAACTTTGAAATGAAATCGGAAAAGGGAAAGCTTGTTTGAGGAGATGATTTTGCAATTCTTTATTCAAATGAACGAAGTTGATGTGTATGGTTATTTAGTGTTTTGAAACAATGTAACAATCGGTCATTTGAACAGTTGAAACCGAAGTATTATGCATAATGAATTTTAAAATCATCAGCTTTAATTATAGAATTTGTAAATTTTCTCTGGCAAATATAATTTGGCATAAGTTTTTCTGTTCTGAATTTGTTAAACATTGCTTAAAAATAGTGCAATAAAGTAACTCTAGCTGATTTGCTTAAATTAGATTATATGATGATATTACTTTACTTTAATATCAAAGAACACGATTTACAAAAGTGGTTTTTGCGATATTGTATTCTATTTACTTGCAAAAATAATTAAAAAGAAAATAGAACAGACTTCTTTTTTACAATGTTGCACTGATATTTATTTCTTGCATAACAGTTGGGCGTATTTTAGTGAAAGTGATATGGCATATCAAAGTGTTTAGTGCCAACACTTTATTATTATCTCCATTCTTTTAAGTAGCATTTATGCTAGTATCGCTCATTTTGACGCAAACAATATTAAACTTTAAGCTCTGAACTATAAAACAAGATAAACAAGGAACTACAATAAAAAATTAACTATAATAAATTGCACAAAAATAAACATGGATACATAAATTATATCATTGTCAAAAAATAAGAGTTACTGTAATTAGCGTTATTGTCACCATTGTTGGCGCAGTTGTAAACAATACGGTTGTCAAAAAATAAGTTTTCTCTAATTAGCATTATTGGCACCATTGTTGACGCAGTTGTAAACAATACGGCTGTCAAAAAATAAGTGTTACTCTAATTAGCATTATTGGCACAATTGTAAACAATACGGTTGTCAAAAAATAAGGGTTACTGTAATTAGCATTGTTGGCACCATTGTTGACGCAGTTGTAAACAATACAGTTGTCAAAAAATAAGGGCTACTGTAATTACATTATTGTTACCATTGTTGGCGCAGTTGTAAACAATACAGTTGTCAAAAAATAAGGGTTACTCTAATTAGCATTACTGGTACCATTGTTGGCGCAGTTGTAAACAATACGGTTATCAAAAAATAAGGGTTACTCTAATTAGCATTATTGGCGCAGTTGTAAACAATGCGGTTGTCAAAAAATAAGGGTTATTGTAATTAGCATTATTGGCACCATTGTTGACGCAGTTGTAAACAATATTGTTGTCAAAAAATAAGGGTTACTGTAATTACATTATTGTCACCGTTGTTGGTGCAGTTGTAAACAATACGGTTGTCAAAAAATAAGGGTTTCTGTAATTAGCATTATTGGCGCAGTTGTAAACAATACGGTTGTCAAAAAATAAGGGTTTCTGTAATTAGCATTATTGGCGCAGTTGTAAACAATACGGTTGTCAAAAAATAAGGGTTATTGTAATTAGTATTATTGGCACTTTTGTTGGCGCAGTTGTATCTTCAGGTCACGGATAATACGTAACTATCCAAATCTCATTCAAAATGTAAAAAATGGAGCTGCTTTCTCACTGAATATGCTAAATTCTTCGGTTCCTTTTATTCCAGAAAAAAAAAACCCCTTCAACTATTCAAAGAGAAATACCAACCGAATAAAAATTTGAATTTCAAATCGGAAAGTAATTCAAACTTTGAAATGAAACCGGAAAAGGGAAAGTTTGTTTGGGGTGGTGATTTTACAATTCTTTATTCAAATGAACGAAGTTGACGTGTATGGTTATTTAGTATTTTTAAACAATGTAACAATCGGTTATTTTACAACAGTTGAAAAATACTAATTTAAAAATACTAAATATTGGATTGGTATTAGGATTGATATTAGGGGAAGTTGGCCAAAAACGATCCCCTTAAGGGAAAAACTTGTGTAAAATAACATAACTGTTTTAAAAAAAACTTTTGACCTTTGTTAGTATGTTTTACACTATATTTTGCATTAGAAACATACTTTAATAATATTTTAAACCTAAATTGAGTAGTGAAAAAAATAGATTTTAAAAAAAGTGTCCACAGGATCATTTTACCCGCACCCAAGGGCAAAATGATCCTTCATTTAAAAGTCATTTAAATCGTTTTTTATAGGCAAAATAAAGGATGTAAAATTAATTATGACAATACATAAATAAATAAAATAATTTTTACAATCAAGTAGCATACATAATTTATTTTATGCAAATTTTAAAATAAAAAAGTGTCAAATAATTTTGAAAAAAGAATAAAATGGAATATTTCAAAATTATGATCCAAAAATAATTGTCAACAATAAACGCAGAAATAAGTTAAATAATACCTATTTCCTCCCCATCCGAAAACTCCGTATATTTGAACACATATCGCAAAGATACACATCATCGTCATTTTCATATATCCCTGCGCATGCATCATGCGCCCACTTACGGCACTTGTGACACTGGATCCAACCTTCACCTGCTGCAGAGGAGGAAAATAGTTCATCGCAATAAATACACTTGTATTCATCTTCTGAATATGTTTCGTTATATTCCATATATTGGATTTTAGGCACCCTTTTCTTTTTTATGGAAATACGTCTTTTCTTTGACTTCATGCTTTTTTCTTTGCTTGTTCTGGTTATTTTGTTTTCAGCTTTAGCATTTTTTAATTGAATTTTCTTAGCTGCAGCCTGTTTTGTAATCTCTTTCTGTTCTCTGTTTTTCGTTTCCAAGCTCAGTTTATTCTTATAAGGACTGCTTGTTAAGATGGCACTTCCCATCGATTTTCTTTTTCTCGAAGTGCTTGATTCCGTTTTCCTTGGAAAAGGTATGATATCACGTGGACTTAAAGAGAAAGATTTGGGAAAGTCACACATTTTGAGAGCGGTTGAAGGGCTCCTATGATGGCTAGGGCCCTGCACCGTATTTTCTTCAGACGATGTAGTAGCAGCTAGCTGCAGTTCTTGAGAAATGCCTCCCTGTTCAACATTTCTCTCTTGTTCTTGACAGTAACCTGGTGTGACTGGATGTGGCTTATTTGTAACTTCTGCAGCAACAAAATCGATTTCAGAGAATACATCCGGGTTAAAAGGTACAATTCCGGTTTCCTTAAAACCATTGATGGCGTTTAATGGTACACAAGCATGCAAGTAAGCTTCACCAAAAATGTTTGCGATTTCATTTATTCCAACTCCCCCTTTTTTGTTACTGTTGGTCAGCCATTTTTTTAGCGATTTATAATAACTAATCCCGCTTTTCGGTGTCTTTAATTTGTGTAATTTCCCTTTTAAATTTGTCCGGTTTCAATTTTCAATTTTTTTTTTTTTCAATCTCGCTTTTGCTAGAGAGTCTCTTACTCGGGACGTGGCTGGGGACCTATGAAACTTGCTTCCGCAAAAGAGTCGGAATAAGTGGAAAAATAAAGGGCTGCGGACGAAGATGGGCTGCTCGCCGCGGCGGTTACCCCCACGTGGTTGGCCTCAGCCACGTCCCGAGTAAGAGACTCTCTAGCAAAAGCGAGATTGAAAAAAAAGAAATCAAAAATTGAAACCGGACAAATTTAAAAGGAAAATTACACAAATTAAAGACACCGAAAAGCGGGAAGGGTTGGGCTAGGGGCGATGAAGCTACCGAACGACTCCTAGCTGTTTCTAGCTTATTATTAGTCATTATTATTAGAACCGCCGCGGCGAGCGGCCCATCTTCGTCCGCAGCCCTTTATTCTTCCACTTATTCCGACTCTTTTGCGGAAGCAAGTTTCATAGGTCCCCAGCCACGTCCCGAGTAAGAGATTCTCTAGCAAAAGCGAGATTGAAAAAAAAAATCAAAAATTGAACCGGACAAATTTAAAAGGGAATTTACACAAATTAAAGACACCGAAAATCGGGAAGGGAGGGCTCGGGGCGATGAAGCTACCGAACTACCTATTGCTTCTTCTAGCTTATTATTAGGTGTTTAGTGCAAACATAACTCCCACATCCAAGGGTTGGAGTTTGTGAGTACAGTGGGAAGGTAAACATAATATAGTGACAAAGTTCACTCTATTTTTTTCAATTACTGCAATGTTTTTAGTATGTGATAGGTGTCCATCCAGAATCAGCAATACTGAATCATCTTTAGTTGTCTTGGCATGAAGTAAAAAGTGTTCAAACCATTTTTCAAAGGCTTCCAACTTCATCCAACCTGAATCATTGCAAAAATAGGTACAACCCTGTGGTGCTCCGGTCATTAGCTCCGGTTTTGGGATTGAAAGACTACCAAATAATCTAAGCTTAAGGATAATTAACATGGGGGATGCTGCATATAGAATTCCAAAAATGTGCACCTACTTAAACGGGTTTAAAAACAAACGATACTTTTTTCAATTTCGGCTATTTGGGTCGCTCAAAGGGATAATTAAGAAATGTGATGTAAATAATACTGTTTTAATTAGATGATTATATATTTAATTTTTTGTTTGGCCATAATTTGAATAAAATGTGCATCTTTCATGTGATTATCAGAACTTCTTAAACCCCTTAACAATGTGCATAAAATTAGAACAGATGGTTTCGATTGTATACATGATAGTAATAGGCACGATATTTAATATGTCTAGGTTAATAACCAAAATTAACCTATTAAATACAAAATATTTGCAATTTGGAAAACACTACTTATTAAAGGATTTGTGAAATCATTTAAACATTTAATAAGGGCAAAATGATCCTCTGCGGGTAAAACGATCCACATAATGGATCATTTTGCCCGGAAACATGGCCGCCCATTTTAGGTCATATTACTGGATGACGCCGAGAAACATAACAAATTTATAAAGTGTAATTCACAGCTAACAACATACTCCATGAAGTAAACCAAGTCATATTTCTGTACATGAAAGATTATATATATAAATAAATATGAAAGTTAGTGCTTACCTTATAACAGATGTTAGGAAAACCACTTTTTCAAAGATTTTTCTTCAGGAGCGTGATAATGCGATCTCTTGAATATCGCCATTGCTTCTCCTTGAGTTAGCAGACCTAGTTTATGTGTTACTCGGTAGATAGCGCGACCTGTCTGACTGAAAACATATGTGGATCGTTTTGCTCGCTAGGATCATTTTAGGCTAACTTCCCCTATGTATAGTGAATCTTAAAATTCTCTGCTTTAATTATAACATTTGTAAATTTTCTCCGGCTAATGTAATTTGACATAAAGTTTTCTGTTCTGAATTTGTTAAACATTGCTTAAAAATAGCGCTATAAACTAACTTTAGCTGATTTGCTTGAATAAGATTATACGAATATATTACTTTATTTTAATATCCAAGAACTTTTATTTACAAAAGAGGTTTTTTTATGCGACGTAGTATCCTATTTACATGAAAAAAGTAATTAAGAAGAAAATAGAACATACATTTTTCTTACAATGTTGTATTGATAATTATTTATTGTACATCCGTTTGGCGTATTTTAGTGAAAGTGATGTGGCATATCAAAGTGTTTTGTACCAACACTTTATTGTTGTCTCCATTCTTTTAAGTCACATTTTTGCCAGTATCATTCATTTTGACGCTCAGTAGACGATGATATAAATTTTTCGCGTGTCTCTGTAATATATATATGTTACAATATTAGATCTATCTCCGCGATTTCCCTGTACTATTCTAAATTACTACTCTATATTCACTAAATCCTTATTCTTAAATAATCTCTATCATTAATTCTGTTAAATTCCCTTTCATTTAATGTCTCACTTGTCTAATTCACTTAATTATTACGCTTTTATTATTCTTAAATTAAATGTTCCATTTCCGATCTTTAGCGTTTTAGAATGTTCTTTGGTAACCATTTTTATTCCAGCCGAGATTTACTTTCCCGCGCTTAAATCCGGGATTTTCTTTTCACTTTCTTATTCATCCGCTGCTCTGTCCGCTCTCTTTTCATGGCGTGATATCTTTACATCTTAATTGGGTTAGAGCGCGTACTACGTCAAAATTGTATTCCTATACTTAGGAAGTAAAAAGCAGTTACGCCCGATTCTCCATCAGATTTTGCTGAGTTTTTTAAGCGTAAACTGCCCCCTGGCTGGTGTCTGTCAAAATGTCGTTCGTTCTAAAAATTTTACCCTTTTATGTAATCAAAATAATTACTATCGATTATAGATGTTTTCTACATCGAACTTATTGGTGGCACTGCATCGTGATTTTGTGAGAACTGCCGCCCTATCTTATTAAATAAAAACCTGTGAACAGAAATGCTTTCGTTACTTCTCTCCTGGAGAAATTCCAATCTTCATCTCCATTGTTTTTGCCATTAGCCACTCGACCACCAATTATCTTTAATGAGATATGATAATCGCATACAAAGATTAAGCTGCTCCATTGAATAGGTGAAGCTGTTGATCTATTTTCACTTACTGCATTTTCTTACATCGATGCTCCAACTCCATGCTACACCATATAATGTAACAAAAGGTTACATCTATCACGGCTAAATCAATTATGTAACAGAAATCGCTACATATAAGTACGGTAAGATTATGCTACATTCGTCTTCTTCATCTACATTCCTACTAAATCGACGAAATTATTTTCCAGTAACCCGATATCTTTACAAATATATATATATATATATATATATATATATATAACCATTAATTAAACATTACCGATCATCATCAAAAACTGCAATATTGTGAATGATTGACTACACGCCATAAACCAACAATAGAACTGTATGTGTAAAATAAAGTACCGTATACCAAATTACAAGAATTAACATGGAAGAAAAAAAGAAGAATATGGATTCCGAAAAAATTGAAAAATTTATATTTTGAATTACGTTTTCAAGAGTACAGAATTCAATGATATAAGCAAATCGGTTGTTTTCTGTGGGAAAAAAGCTATAAGCTGAAAAAAATCCCCCCCCCCCCCCTGTACTCAAACAACCAATATAATCAAAATAATAGTTTCAAGATGAATACAGAACATTATCAAATGGCATGAAATGGAAAAAAAAAACTACAACCCATTAAATATTTAATTTATAGCAATAGAAATCTTACAAAAACATACCGTATTAATTCCCAGTAGATTTTCAAAATATATTCCCGCAAATGGAATCCAAAAAGCATGATAAGATTAAGGTGAATAAAACTGTTAAGTTAACACAGAAATTAAAAGCTATGGAGTCAGTTAATTCATGTTGAAATATTGTGATAAATATAATTAATATAATATAAATAAAAAATAATTACATTATTTATAATACCTAAAAACAATTTTAAATTGTATAATAACAATTTTACAACATTGGCAATATTCAGCGTTAATTACCACCTAGTGTAAAAAATTAAAATTATAACTTTAATAGAGGCTATTTAAAAATACAAAATTTATGGTGCTGCCATCTATTATTTTATTTTAAAAACTATTATGATTATACAAATGTCACAGTAAGTAGAACCTAATACATGCTAATGAATTAAAATGTATCAGCTGCATTCCTACACACATCCTAATATAAACAATACCATACTGTATTTCATTATTCAGAATTTTTTTAAATAAATTAAATGTTAATACAATATATTCTATTACCATACCATTAAATCTACACTGAGAAATTAAAAAACTTTTTTAACTTGATAATATATAGAATATAGGCAATATGCTATAAAATAAAATAAATTATATATTATAAAAATATAATAGTCTTAATATTTAGCTTTACATATAAAAAATGAACAGGATAGAAAAAAAAATAAATAATTAAATAAATTATAAAATAAATAAATAAAAATGGTTGTTTATATAAGATTGTCAGATACTAAAATTCCAAATAGCTTAAAGATCACATATATAGTGTGTGAATTATCCTTATATCAGTCATAAAAAAGCTAAAAAAAATATGATTGCGTCAATCAAACATATAAACCGATAATTAATCATGGAATACAATGTTGAAAATAAAACAATATTAAATAGTATAGAGGAATAATAATAATAAAAACTATTTACCCAATTTTAATACATACAGTATAACATTAGTTAATCCAATAAACCAATATGCATAATAATCACTAAAAAGTTGGTATACTATTATTAATTAATATGACATTGTCTTGAGTAGACTAAATTAAAAATAAGTTAATATTGAATTTGATTAAATAAGTTAAATTTAATATGAAATAAAAAAAAAGAGGAAAAGTCACCAATCTATATATATATGCTAACGTACGTGGCACAGAAATCGCGATTATTTGTTATTGTCTAATGGCAACGCCCGAGAAACGCATCTCATTGGTTATTGTGAAAAGTCCTTTGGCAGGATTTAGGACTATCGGGTTTATTTACATTTCGCTGTAGAGGAAAGAGCTCCATGATGTTTCCCTCTTTCGCTGCAATTACAGAGCTTCAAAATATCATTTGAAATGCCCGTAAAAGATCTCGGTGAATACTTGAAAGTGAAGAAGAAGCCGAATTAAGAACAGAAAATTAAAATAGGTTGAATCGGGAATAAAGTTAAACACAGAGCATAAGTGATCGCTAAAATAGGCTTAATAACCGCAGAGTGCACGCGTTGCTTCTGAAATCCAAATTATTGATTTAAACGTTCCGGGGGGCACAACTGTGGAACTTTGAGTAAAACGTGCAATTTCTGCAAAGAACTATATTGGAAATGCGAATTAATCAGCAGCAAGAAATTTAAAAATGTTGTCATGACGTCAAGTAATTTTGTTTACTTCCCTCTGTACGGGTCTGCGATTCGAATTTCAGGTTCATTTAAGAATATTATTATGGGCCTACCAGAAGTAAGATACAATAAAACCTGCTTAGACGGAAACGACCAGTGATAAATTCCGTTTTATGCAGGTTATTTAAATTGAACAAAGCATAGTAACATTTTTGAGGAGAGAGGGAAGCTGTAACTTTTTTTTGTTGTTGTTGTTTATTGCAGGATTCCATTAGAAACAGGCTTTACTCTATTAGAAAATAAATTTGCTGGATGGTACTTTTTAAAACATTCTATATAGTAATATTTGCTTACAATTTTATTATTTCTTTTTCAATTATTACAGTTTATGTTGTATTTGTAATTGCTTTTTCATCTAAAGATTTTAAATGAAAAATTAAATTATTGAAAATATAATTAAATTTTAATTGAATTCATCAATTAATTTGGAATAAAAAAAAGCATGGGACATATAAAAATGAAAAAACTTAACGTGTGAATTTACACAACTTTGGAACTGAACAGGAGTCGGGCCCTGGTAATTTGCAGTCTCCACTCCCACTCCCCTCTGTATGCACCTGCGATAAAAATTTCAGATTCATTTACGAATATTATTAAGGCCCGGGCAACGCCGGGCGGGTCAGCTAGTTACATATAAAACATCAAATCAACATCCATATAAAATACGTATTAGCAGAGTTGCCAAGTCTCCGGCTTTTTGCACACCACTATTATTTTAAAGAAAATGTTGTTCTTTTAAATCACCCAAATGTTAGAATTTAACAAAAGAACATTTTCTGTATTAAAATACTGGTATCCAAAAAGCCGGAGACTTGGCAGCTCTGGTATTAGAAATGTAGTTATAATACAAAAGCCCCATTTTCTTTATAAATTAACCATTGCGTATTATCCAGACAACACCACCCTCCTCCGTACTCTAACATCTACCCACCCAACCATCCTATAGTAATTGTTTATTTTTATTTTACAATTTTTAATTTTTTATAAATATATATATATAGTAGCTGATATTAACATTATAGAGAATAAATGGACGCAACTAAAAGTAAAGTACCCTATTTACTTGAGAAAGGTGATTAAGAAGAACATAAAACAGACTTCTTTCTTACAATGTTGCACTCATATTTATTTATTGCATAACAGTTTGGCGTATTTTAGTGAAAGTGATGTCGCATATCAAAGTGTTTTGTACCAACACTTTATTATTGTCTTCAACCTTTTAAGTCAAATTTTTGCCAATATCGCTCATTACGATGCTCAGTAGAGGATTATACATATCTTTCGCGTGTATCTATAATATAGATATGTAGTAACTGATATTCACACTATAGAGAATAAATGGACACAACTAATATAATAAAGTAACACAGTGTAACATAACCTTTCGCCCAGTCACAAGAAAACTTAAGTCCAAAAAAATTAATTTTGCGTAATAAGCGTAGGTCTGAATTGAGTGCATATTTGCTACATAAAAAGTGTTATGAGTCTAGTTATTCGGAAAATCGCTAGATTATGCTGTTATGTCTATTTGCTATCACAGAAATGGAGCAAATTGTGTGTGTGTGTGTGGGGGGGGGGGGGGGGGACGAAATTACTCAATTCTCTAAACGTCTTCTACGTCTTCGTTATTAAATGCTTTACGTTTTTATGTACGCTTTTACAGCTACATGCAGAGCTAAGTTCTAAAATTTCATGTTACAGTAAAAACATGCTAATCTTTTTTTTGTCTCTACTGTGAAATATAGTATTATTGACTTGTTACTTTTTTTTGTACTTATTTTGTACTTTCTGTACAAGTGATATTTAAAATTCGTGATGATTGGACATTTTTAAATAAAATTAATGCCTATAAGTAAAGTCAAAGACAAGAAGATGTGTGAAATATAAACACAAAATTATCCTTTTTGAATGTTAATTAAATAGAAAACAGATTAAAAAAAAAAAAAAAATAGAATTTAAAGATAACTTATTTTGGAGTACTTGAGGACTGGCACACAAGATTAGTAAGTTCATCCTTAACCCCTAGAAGGCCGGTGATGCCGCTATGTCATCACATACTTTTAATCACTAATCGCCACATTGGCAACCCGAATTTTTTTGTGAAAATTTCACTTTTATTAAGTACGCAATTTTACTTATTTACAAATAAGTTTTCTTAAAAATACTGGTGTCATTCAATAATTTCAACATTTTCCGAATACAAGTACCTTGCCTCTGAAAGTGTTAAAGGATCTAAATCTATGTGCGGACGTATATTTAAAAGGGTAAAAAAAAAAAAAAAAAAAAAAAACTAATATACGAACGAAATGAATAATCTCTTTTTTCTGGAAATCTAGTAAAAATGATGCTTTATACAATAACAAAGAGTTTGTAACTCAATTCCTTAATTACAACTATTTTTACAACTATTATCTTAATTCATAAAATGTTGTATTTGAATATATCGGCTTTTCTTTTTGTATTATTACCATATTATTTTTAATTGTAAACAAAATTCATAATAGATCCAAAAATCAAACCTCTTTGAACGATTTTTATTCAATCTGCATCCCTTTCTTTTTTCCTTCAAAAATCGTCGAATACTTGAAAGTGAAATTTGGTTCAAATTAAAATTTGAATTTCAAATGGGAAAACAAATCGAACTTTGAAATAAAGACAGAATGAGGAGATATTTATTTGAGAGAAGATGTGCAATGCTGTATGTTAATGGAAGAAAGTCTAGTATGTATGGTTATTTTGTACTTTTTGGAAAAGATAATATCAATTATTTATTTTAAAATTCAAACCACGATACATATTGAACTTTTATATCTCTTTTATATTAAAACTATTTATTTAAATCCAGACAATTTAATAAAATACGCGACAAAATCGAATTTTAAAAATTTTAAAAGCCTGTACATGTTTAAGAAACATTAGTACCTCTCCAACACAGTAAAAACTTACAATTAAGGAAAGATGGAATTATAAACAACTTAAAGAAGGAACCATGTCAAAACAATTAACATCGAAGTTAAAATTATAGCAAAACCTTGAACTGTGAAGGAAACTTGCCGTGCTTCATTTAGAATTCATTTTGCTTCATTATTAATAATCTTGCGTACCAGGTTTCAAGAGGAGAACCTTCAGCAGCTCGATATTGCTTGATATTAAAAATTTTTTGGAACTGTAAATATTTCTTCAAATTAAACAATTTTTTCAAAGTAAATTGTACATATCTTTGTTTATGTATTCCTTTAAAAATTTTTAATGAAAAAAAAATTAGAATTTAGTTCAATTAAGACAGACTAATTAAGGATTTTCAAAAAGGTGATTTGACATACATGTAATGGTCGCAGGATTATAAAAAATGTTGTCGATATATCCACTTAGTATTACGCATATATTTACAATATTGTACCTTAACTTCAACCTAAAATAATAATCAAGTTTCCAGATGAAAATAATTTTTGAGGCAATTAAACCATAAAATACAATATTTATGATAAAATTTCAGTATAAATATATTACAGGTACTTACTTAAAAATAGGTAGAGGCTATAAAAATATATAAAATGCAATTTATTTCAAAATATTAAGTTTCTATGTAACTTAGTTTTGGAAATATCATGCGGGCAATTTGAAAAATATCTGATTTCAGAAAAATGACTGTAAAGTTCAAATTTACTTTGATTTGGATAGACATCGCTCTACATATTTGATCTTAAAACCGGTTCTAATTAGAGTATCGTCATGTTTTTTTAAGTTTGGTAACATGTGTTATTTTTTAACAATAGACAAAAAATTTTTTTGCCATTTTTAAGTGTTTTAAGGTGGTCTCCCTTTTCCCTCAAGGAAAATGCGGTTTACATATGTATTGCAATTCTCTTTAATTATTGTAGACTTCGCAAAATCAGGGATGTGACATATATCTAGGGCGCAGACAAGTATTTTGGAGTTAAATTATGGTAAACTATTTTGGAGTTTAATGAAAACTCCTATTTTGGAGTTCTTGAAGTCTGGTACACAATATTAATAAGTTCACTCTTAAATGAAGCAGGACAAGTTCCTTCAGACTACACAGTTTTCCTATTACTTTAACTTTGATTTTAATTGTTTTGACACGGTTCCTTCTGTAAGTTGTTTTTAATTTAATCTTTCAAGTATCAAAACATACGTTTTTACACTACTTAAGAGAGACTGGTGATTGTCCGAAACGCCTACCGACTTTTAAATGCGATTTTATTGTATATTTTATCAAATTGTCTGGATTAAAATTTATACTTTTATTATAATTAATTTGATCTGACGTATTATGTTCACCTATCTTAAATTTAACTCTCTTTTTTTTTTAATTATTACGTAACAAAGTTTGTATATCAATACACAAATATCTACAAATACGTATTTTCCGAAATGGTTAAAATTCACTTCCTGAATCTCAAAATGCACTTTAAAATCGATGTTCGGTTAATACAGGAGCATTTAGAATTTGATTGGTACTTTGTATATGGGGCATTCTCACAATCTTTTGACTTTTGGGGAAAAAAATCTGGCGAAATTAAACTTGCTAAAATAACATTTTAATCTGATAGACGAAGGCCTTAATGATTCAAAATAAAGAAAAAATGGTCAGCAGCGAAAAGTTTTTTATTTAACTCAGGTTTAAGTTAAACATGTGAGTTTAATTTTCCTTACCATTTTACCCCTATAACTTTTTATTTTCTTCTAAATTTTTACTTATAATGAATTTGCATAGTACCCACAGGACATTCAAATAAGAAATAATAACAATGTAGTATTTTTAATACAGAATTTTTGTATAACATTGTCTTAAAGGGGTGTTAAAGAAGGGACAGTAAGGTAAAAAAGGGGGATGGTATAGGAAAAAAGGGACGAAATGGTAAAAAAAGGGACGGTAAGGATGGAACTGTAAGGAAAATTACCACCTATTTTTAGGAAAATCATTTTATGACTAAGTGATAGCCACAGTGTTCATTGATTTTTAGAAACAGTTGTTAACATTGTATTAAATTAATTTTTTTTTTTAATTTACCTCGAAAAGTGCAGGAATGAACCTTGGGGACGGTGAGACTACCAATAAAGGCACGATGCTTGAAATGGATATTTAAATGCTGATTTAAATTCTACAGTAAATTTCCTGCAAAAGAATTTTAGAAATTATTTCTCTAGCATACTTCTGCATGAGAAAAACCTTGAAAAAAATTCTCTGGCTGCATCTGAAATGATTTTCTGTATCATTTTAGAAGAGGGATGGTAAGGAATCTAAAACCCAGGGACAGAGTTTAAAAAATAATAACAACCCTAAAAATGTGTGCAGGTTAATTTTTAGCAACATATTTATATAAAATAATAGTTGTGGTTTTAGAAAATAATTACAACGAATTATTTTTATTGAAACAATTTTATCCAGACAGCTCCAAACTTAAAAATCAGCATCAGGAACACGGGACGGTAGTTGAGTTTTCCTGGCATTTGGGCCCCCAACATCGTCCAAAACTTATTTATCTCGTTAATATTGTTATGCAATCATGCAATGGAATGTTCTCCAGTATAGGAAATAAAAAAAAAACACAAAGTGTATTAAATAAAAAATTATTATTCAGGGACATGAAAGTCAAAAGATTGTGAGAATGTTCGATATATGACCATTGGCACTGCATAAAATTGATGGGCGACAATACTGTATCTAAATTTACGAAACATTGAAGCAATACATAGTGAATATTGTGCAAATTTTAATAACTGTTAGATTTCAATAGCATGAAATCTGTATGAATATTCTTCTCTTATTTTGATAATTAATAATATGCAAGGTGTTGCTGAATTTGACCGACGAATTCAGAGGTGTGATAGTAGGCCTCAAGAGGATGAAAAATTGGTGTAGAACAGGGATGGCGAACCTATGGCACACGTGCCGAACTTGGCACGTAAGAAAACTTCTCTGGCACGCGAAAAAATTATAGATTATATTTAGTTTTTGGAGAACAATCCATTTTATGTCTTTAACAAAAAGTATAGTTTGTGATACAGGTATATAATTTACTTTAAAATAATCCGTAACTTTTGAATGAATTAAGGTATTAAAAATTTCAGTCAAAGCGTCTGGTAGCGTCATTTTCTCGTCAAACTATTCAACATATAGTGTTTTCCAAATCATTTGCTTCTTGATGAAATTTCATAGATTTTTTAAAACTGAAATTTTTGATATAGTTTGCATAGAAATATACCTAATTCACACGGTTCTACTTTTTATTAGGTTTTATTTTATTTAGGTTTAGGATTTTAAGTAGTTTTAAGTTTTATTATATTTAGGTTATAATTTTGAAAATTGAATTTTAACTGTTACTGTAAATAATATGTATCTATTGAACTTGTTTCTAGAACTAAAAATGATCTGATTCGGAAGCATAAAATAAAAGAAAAACTCATTTATAGATTATTAACACAGAATTCTATGCGACATGGCTATATCATGTAGTAAATGCAGCATAATAAATAACTTGGGAATCGAATTTACTGCAAGTGTAAAAATATTCAAGTAAAAATTCTATAAAAAATAATTGTTGGATTTTATCTATAAGTTAAAATGTTTCTGGCACGTTAAAATGTTGGTACACAATGATTTTGAAATTTTTGTCACGCATACTCAAAAAGGTTCGCCATCCCTGGTATAGAACATGGGGTCACAAACTACATATTTAGTCGCAAATACAGGGTGTTTCACCCTAACTGAACTTGGGGTGGTGGTAATAATTTTGAAAAAAAAAAAAGCATTGCAATGAAAATGCAACGATATGTACAGTCGTGGAAAAAAAAAAGTAAACACCCCCTACTAACTCCTCAACAAATTATTGTAGGCGAAAGTTACTGGTACCGAACGATTGGAAATAAAGTCTACTTTTAAAGGACCTGTATAATATTTGCTTAGGGGGCCATCTACATATTAAAACAAATCCAAGCTTTATTTTTTTTCAATGGCAATACCCAATTTTAACAAGATATTACAAATCTTTGGTTCAAACTATGCCTAGACACCAAGTCATTTGAATGATAAGTTTTTGAATTATAAACATTCAAAATTTAGTGCTTCTAATGTTAAATTACATTTTCATATTTTTATTTATAACTTCTGGAATTATGATCCTAATGCAGGGCTCGCACCGTTCCTAAAATTTCGTAGTTTGCTACCACTAAATTAAAACAATAATCTTTGTTGTATAATTTTATTATAGATGTTAAAGGAATCTACCACGAAGAATTCTTATTTAAAATACTGGTAACAAAGTGCGAAAATTTTAGGAACGGTGCGAGCCCTGTCCTAATGTTTTAATTTTTTGTGTAGCAATAATACTAATATACCCAAACATAAATATGTTGAATTTGCAATTTTAATAATTTTCTGATATGAATTATGAAATTAATATTTAAAAAAATTATGAATTGCAACCTACAATTTTTTTGATGGATTCAGATTTATTAAGTCCTGACTTATGGAAATCCAAAATTTCACATTTTTCTTCCAAGTAGTTTTCAAATTATGCTTAAAAAACGGCAAAATGATGGTTTAAGGGGCCGCCTATGATAGAAGTGACAAAATATTTTGAAATTTCTTATACTATCCTGTAATCTAACAGGCTTAATTGACTTCTTAAGGTGCCTTGATCAAGAACGGAGCTCTCTCGGTTATCAATCGAGTACCGAACTTCAATTTGGATACAGCCCTTAAAATAGGCTCGTTTTAAAATAATTAATTTCTCGGAAACTTGTGGTACGAATTGCATAAAAATTTGTTTTTAGACTAATTGAAGGGTGTAGAGTTCATTTATGCTGTCAGAATTATGCACTGCTATTAAAAAAAATAAAGTTATGGTTCGTTTTAATAAGTAGATGGCCCCCAAGCAAATTTTATATGCATCATTTAAAAGTAGACTTTATTTCCAATCGTTCGGTATCAGTAACTTTCTTCTACGATAATTTGTTGAGGAGTTAGTAGGGGGTGTTTACTTTTTTTTTCCACGACTCTACCTTGTTTTGTGTGAAATGTTATAAAATCATGAAACGTTCTGGAGAAACAGGGTGCTCAATCAATCGGTGATACCGTATGAACTGGTAATCGCAGTCCAAAATGTAAAGCGTCAATTGCATACTGCTGGCGCGTATAATGGAAACTTTTACCACTTTTTTTTATGTTATCACATTTACAACAAAGGTGAGAATGTCTAATAAAATTTTATTATAATATACTTCAGTTTTCTGAAAGTTATTTGCGTCATTTCAAGTTGAGTTAGGGTAGAACAACCTGTATTTTTGATTAAATACGTGATTTGCGACCCCATGTTCTACAGCAGGATCGGCGAACCTTTTCACGTGCGCGTGCCAAAAATTCACAAACAATATCGGCATTATCGGTATCTACCAATAATGCAACGTGCCAAACTTATGCAAAAATAATTTTTAAGAGTACGGTGTTTATACGAATTATTGGTTATAAAACCAGTTGCTTTCATGTGTTAATAATTAACCCTTAAATGCCGGATTTTTCAAAAATCATTGTAATAATATTTTTCGGCTTTCATTTTTTAAATAAATCATGGGAAAAATACTTTAAAAAGTCATATTTTGTTTTAAGTATGGTTTACGGCTAAAAAACAGTTTGTTACTAATCGGCAATACTGGTCTTTAATTGAAAAAATAATTTTCCTTCATAAAATTCTATAATACTAAACACCCAAGATTTTAGGAACTATAATAAGAAATGCATTTTACTTGCTCACTGCAGAACAAAATAGGGTATTTCGCAAGCTTCCAAACAAATGAAAAAGAACAAGTGGTAACAATTGAAAAAATAAATCTATCTTTATTCTTAAACAGCACAAGTGTTGCCATCTACATGTTGGAAATCGATTTAATAATATTTTCAGAATGTATTTTATTGGCAACATTAGGCATTATAGGTTCAATATTACTCTAATAGTATTTTAGAGCCTAAATTGGGTATGTTGCCGAAAAGCAACACCCGGCATTTAAGGGTTAAAAAACATTAAAAATCAAAATGCGATTTTTCTGTATCAGCCATTAAATGAATGAATTTTTAATTCGTAAATAGGATTCATTTATGCGGTGTGTACTGTAATAAGCGGGAAAAAATACTAGTTTTTATTTCATTAATTTTTAACTTATTATTAATGCAACATCTCTGTTATAATTTTCCAAGTTGCATTAAAAAATGTGCTAATAATGTATTAATGAGATTTTTGCTGTTGTACGTTCGATGGAAAATGCTCTATCTGGTTCATATTTTGTTATTTTTACAAATATACATAGCTAAATTGAATTCATTTGCCACTTTATTGCAGTGACTGTCAAACGAAATTCATTTGAAAATTAGTTTTTTAAATTCGTATAGAAAGGCAAAAGACATGGCAAAAACGCAGCATAGCATGACAAGAAAAGAAAATTATTCTGATGAGTTAATTCAAGCAAAAAATAATTGCATTATTTATGTACTGTCCGTCCGTATGTAGGAAAATTTTATTGGTTATAACAGAAACAAAAAAATGGATTTTATCTGTATAAAGATTACCAAATTTAAATTTTTCGCGTTCCAGAAAAATTAGCTTACGTGCCAACTCTGGCACGCGTGCCATAGGTTTGCCAACCCTGTTCTATAGTGATTTTTCATCATTTTGATGCCTACTATCACAGCTCTGAATTTGTAGTTCAAATTCGGCAACATCCTGTATAATATTTGTTAGCATTGTATCACATAACTATTTCCGTCTTTGTGTAAATTAATACTTTGACTTTTTGAAATTATTTTCTAAGTCTTTTTAACAAAATAAATTGGCCAGGAAATAACAGAAAAAGAACTAAAATTTAATCTGGAGACTCGAAAAGTACTTAAATAGAGAACAAAAAAAAAAAAAAAAAAAAAAAAAAAAAAAGGAAAAAAAAAAGAAAGAAAGAAAACAGAATCTGCAATTGGACTAACTTGGGAAAAAATTCCATGGAGACGGTTGTAAAAGGCGAGACAATTGCATTAAAAGATTGAGGCTATTGTGAAAAAATGAAAAAAAAAAATCTCCTCAATGACGCATGTACTGTATTTTAAGGAAAAATTTAACGAAAATATTTTTAAATGGTTGTCTTTTTTTTTTTTTTCGGCATTAAGAATTTGAATGCTGATTTTTTTTTCGTGTACTCCATGTGCATTTTTTAAATCTCAAAATGCACTTTAAGATGCACTGAAAATTCACTTCGATGTGCGCGTAATACATGATATTTAGGTTTTCATTGGGTCTGTGTACTTATCATTATTAGCATTGCATAAAATCGTTGGGAGGCAAAATTGTATCTAAATTTACGAAACATTGAAGCAATACATAATGAATATTGTGCAATTTTAATAACAACTGTTAGATTTTAATAGAATGAAATCTGTTTGAAATATTCTTCTCTTATTTTGATTATTACTAATATATAGTGGTTAGTAATATATAGTATGTGTTAACACTATATTACATAAAATATTTCTTCCTTTAGTTTAAATTAATGGTTTGACTTTTTAAAATTATTTTTGAGTCTTTTGAACAAAATAAATTGGCCGGGAAATAAAAGGTAAAAAAACTAAAATTTAATCTAGAAATTCGAAAGGTACTTAAGGAGAGAAAAAAAAAAAAAGAAAAACAGAATCTGCAATTGGACTAACTTGGGAAAAAATTCCATGGAGACGGTTTTAAAAGGCGAGACAATTGCATTAAAAGATTGATGCTATTGTAAAAAGTGGGGTGAAAAAATCTCCTCAATGACGCATGTCCTGTATTTTGAACAAAATTGTACGAAAATCTTTTTAAATGGATGTCCTTTTTCTAGCATTAAGAACAATTTAGTTATTTTTTCAAATTTTATTCAGAGATTATTTCGTTTTTTACATTATTCAAATGATTTATCTTTTTTTATACTTTTGTTTTTGAAGTTACTATCAAGGTTTGAACTATTTTTAGAAATTCTACATAAAATTTGCCATATTAATTTATTTTCCGGTTGTTTTCACTTGAGCAGTTGTGTGTATATATATAATAAAGATAAAATCACAAATATATGAACAAATTGGTAAAATTTTAAACATGAACAAAATAAACATAGGAAGCCAGTATGTAAAACAAATTAAATTTAAAAAATAAAAAAACCCGACTGCGTAAAAAGCGAACTAATTAATCATTTCTCATCAATGTGAAACTATTTTTTTTTTCAATTCCTACTATTAGCTCACACTCTCGCTATATATATATATCTTGTTCAAATTTTCATTCGTTAATAAAATACTTATTATTCATCCAATCAAGCTCAAATAATTTTTTTTAAACTTGTAGTGGATGACACTTGATGTTAATCCAGTTTTTTTCAAATATAAATTCATTAATTAAATTAAATTAATTAATTTTCAATAATCGAGAGAGACCTCTTCTTGATCAAGTTATTTTAAGACCGATAGAGCCCTCTTCTTGATCAAGGCATTTTAAGTGCCACTCAAGAAGGGAGGAGATTGGGAGAAAAAAAATTATCTTATTGACCTAAGTAGGAATTGACTTAAAATATTTTTTTCATATTACTTGTTTATAGTACTTACCTATTTTTTTATTTACTTGTATTGATGACTTTTAAGTTGTGTTTAATTGTTAGTTCCTATCTATAAACACTGTTTTGATGAGGTCTATAGATATCTGTGATGGTTAGAGTTCAGTAAAGCTAGAGATCCTACATACACAACTTCCAGGTTATATAATATTTTAACGGAGCTTCTGACTGTAAAATAGTCAATGAAACATCGTCTTCATTTTGAATGACCTATCCAATGATATGCCACTCAATAGGGTGCGTAATTTTTTTCGTCTCTACCGCCATTTTGTATTTTACTGGCGCAATTTTGAATTTATAAAAACAAAACCTAGACTATAACCATCAGGTCGTTAAGACAAATTGATAGAGACCTCATTCATTAAAATCCATCCAGCCGTTGGGATGTTTCGAGGGTATAAAGAAATCCACATACACAGATACGCATGAAACACACAACCCTTCTTTTCAGTCGGGTAATAAAAAACAATGAATAACTCACAGAATCATCAGAGGAGCTTGCAGATTTAATTCATAGTGAAGATGCGTTATTTCATCCAGTTTTGTCAGCATTAAGCCTAAAATGACAAAATTTAGCTCCTAATAGCGCATCATAAAACAAAATAAATGATAAAAAAAACAAGAGATCTAAAGAAAGATACACCTCGCACATGATATTAAAAATTTAAAAATGATTAGTGCACAATACTTCAATTATAGACAAGAGTCCAAAACTTCAGAAAGTGGACCCACATTATTGTAACATGAGAGGATGCAATCAGATTTAAGACTATTAAAGCATGTGGCCAGCAGTTAGTCGCTTAAAACCAAAACATTGCTGCCATCTGGTGTGGAAAAGGAATAGGGTGTCCCAAAAGTCCCTGACACATTTCAAACTTTAAAGTAACTGTCGTTCAGGATTGCGATTTGGACTAAAATGCTTCTCATGGTGAAACATTTTCTTCAAGTGAATAAAAATTCAATTTCAAACTTCTCCCATAGCTGACGGTGTAACTTAAATTATCAGATAGAAGCATCAAAAACTCAAGACACTCTGTTACAGATAATTTTATTTTGTCAAAAGCAGTTACAGAGCAATAATTTGTGCAATCTATTAGCATACAAGGTGCGTCTGAAAATTTCGGTGAATGGAAGCATAAGACAAATAAAACAAAATACCTTTAACGACTCTCAAAGTAACATCCCTTGGCCACAATACACTTATGACACCATTGATAAAGCTGCTGGAATGAGTCAGCGAAGGCCTCTTTTGGGATCGACCGAAACACAGATGTCACACGTCGTCGAATACACATTCTTGTTGATACCCAATTCCTCCGATATCCATCATAAAGACAGTCGGCGATTGTTTCACAGCATCTGTCGCATCCTCTCGATGTTGCCTGTCGTCAAACTTGCTGAGGGTCGACCTGAACATGGTTCGTCCTCCACAGTTTCCTTTCCCTCCCGAATATCGTTTAAACCACACATTTTTTGCTCGCTGCGTCTGTTCCGTACACCTGGACCAACATTGCATGCCTTTATGGGATGGTTTTGCCCAATTTCTAGCAACACTTGATGTTTATCCGTTGCTCCATTTCAATATGACACGAGTTTTCAAACATACACCGTTCTGTTCGACTGCCTATAACAGACTATTCTGCCTTCGTTTCATGCGCTTCTTGCTACGTGCCGTCTCTCCATTAGTCTCTATCTGCGCATGCGCAGGGACGCATTTCTAAGTGGCTTTGTTTATGAGATATCCATCCATTCACCGAACTTTTTAGACGCACCTTTTAGTTCAATGTCTGCACCTTTCGTAACTCGAGCCACATTAAACTGAACTCTAGTTACTCGACTGAAAAGAAGGGTTATGTGTTTCACGCGTATCTGTGTATATGGATTTCTTTATACCCTCGAAACATCCCAACGGCTGGATGGATTTTTATGAATGAGGTCTCTATCAATTCGACTTAACGGCCCGATGGTTATAGGCTAGGTTTTGTTTCTGTAAATTCAAAATGGCGGCCGTAAAATACGAAATGGTGGTAGAGACGAAAAAAAAACATTTACGCACCTTATTGAGTGGCATATCACTGGATAGGTCTTTCAAAATGAAGACGATATTTCATTGACTATTTTACAGTCAGAAGCTTCGTTTAAATATTATACAACCTGGAAGTTGTGTATGTATTGTGGATCTCTAGCATTACTGCAACTCTAACCATCATAGACAACTATAAACCTCATCAAAACAGTGTTTATAGATAGGAACTAACAGTTAAACACAACTTAAAAGTCATCAATACAAGTAAATAAAAAAATAGGTAAGTAATATAAACAAGTAATATAAAAAATACATTTTAAGTCAATTCCTATTTAGGTCAATAAGAGACAATTTTTTCTTCCATTTTTCTTTCCTTTTGAGTAGCGCTTAAAATGCCTTGATCAAGAAGAGGGCTCTCTCGGTCAAAAATACCTTGATCAAGAAGAGGGCTCTCTCGATTATTGAAAATTAATTAATTTAATTTAATTAATGAATTAATATTTGAAAAAAAAAACTGGATTAACATCAAGTGTCATCCACTACAAGTAAAAAAAAAATTATTTCAACTTGATTGGATGAATAATAAGTATTTTATTAACAATTAAAAATTTGAACAAGATATATATAGCGATAGTGTGAGGTAATAGTAGGAATTGCAAAAAAAATCGTTTCACATTGATGAGAAATAATTAATTAGTTCTCGGGTTTTTTGATTTTTTAAATTTAATTGTTTATTCAATTCGCGTGTTCGCCAACATTGATTGCGGAATTGAATGGGATGAAAGTTCCTTTGGACAGTAATGATGGATTTGGTTTCGAAGTACCAACTTAAGCAATTAGCTTTTTCGTCGGGAGTCGCCATTTCCGAGTCAGAGCGTAAAAACTAATCTGAAAATCAGAAAAAACTCATGTTTGAAACCAAACATTCGGACAAGTTGCGCCTTCTATGATCGAAGTTTGGAACTACAGTGAAACCTCCCTGAGCGACCACCTCCTTGAACGACCATTTTTTCATGGAACGAAATTTATTCCCATAGGCTCAATAGTAATTTTACCTCCATTCAGAGACCATCCCCAGTTGAAATCCCTCCATGAGCGACCGATTTCTTTGAAGAAAATGAAACAAATTCCCTTTTTTTCTGTCGCTTGAAGAATATTTTATTAAAAAAATAATTCCGGAGAGCGCATTATTCATTCAACTTCTAAACTAAGTTTAGATTTTTTTTTATTATTATTATTCCGGTAACTATTAAGTGTTTAAACCCCTTTGTGTCTTTTTAGGCAATGCATTGAACTCTGATGACAAATTAAGAATGACGGTCGATAAACTCCCCTGCCCTATTCTATCGGAAAACTTTTAAAGAAATAGATAAATTAATGAAATGTCATTATTAGTTCCCGTCCAAAAAAAGTTGCATTTATTTACTGAACTTCGAAAGGACTTGGAAATTAAAGTTATAAAAGATAAAACCGTAAAATCAAATGAAACGTCAATGTATTCATTTTTTAAACTCTGCAGTAATTAACTTTTGTTTTGATACTTAAATTTTTATATGTTTTCCTAATGTGAGAAATAAATTTTAGTAACATTGTTACCTTTTTTCAACAGTTTAAAACTAGATTTAAACATGACCTCCATTAAGAGACCTCCTCTCGGAGCGACCACTTTTTATTGGAACGGAACGTGGTCCTTTTAGGGAGGTTTTACTGCAATTATTTTCATTCGCGTGAGAAAAAAAACTTCATCGTACGAAGCATTTTATCCCAAACCGCACTCCTGTACGACAATTACTTGATTTTGTATTGAATTTTAAAATGTGACAGGTACAGTGTGTCCCACAAGGTACGCAGCGTCTGATATGAACAGATTCGGATAGAGCACGTCAATGTGAGTATTTTGAATGGTAACATGTGGAGTCCCCGAATATAGCGTGATAGTGTAAGTAAGGTGTGAAGCTTGTCATCTGAAAAACACAAGATATGAGAAAAAAAAAAAAAAAACCAAGAAATCACGCTATATTTGGGGACCCCACATGTTACCATTCAAAATACTCATATTAACGTGCTCTATCCGAATCTGTACAAATCAGACGCTGCGTACCCTGTGGGGCACCCTGTACTTTTGGGACAGGATACCCTGTATATAGATTGATAGATACGGGGTGGACATAATTAAAGTATAGGTATATTTGGTAGATACAGGGTGGGCATAATTAAAGTATAGGTATATTTGATAGATACAGGGTGGGCATAATTAAAGTATAGGTATATTTTAAAGAATGTATTGGGACAAATGTACACCATTTTGGTATCTACTATTTAGACCATGTAAAATCGATTTATATATGAAACGTAGTTTAAATTTTAGACACCATGGACAAAAGTGGCGCTGCAGGCTGATTTTGGGCAATAAAATACAATCCACATTTATAGATTTTTGGGTTTTTTTTTTCTTTTTTTGCATTTAAAACAAATTTAACTGCTAAAAAAATATTAAATTAAAAAATATTGAATTATATCATGAATTAAGAAGAATAATGAATTATTAAAGATTAAATATTAATTACTCTATATTAATCTCCCATAACGGAATTATAGGTTTATAAATTTTTACAAATGAATTAGAATTAAATATTTAAGAAGCGAATTATCACATTGCTAGCTAAGCGTAAACCAACAGAGTGAAAAATGTCCATGCCAGGAATCGAACCCGGGCCCCTGGGATAGCGCTCCAGTGCTCTACCTTCTAAGCTACGAGGACGATAGCGAGCTTGGCATTTCTCACACATATATGTTAAGGCTGCATCTGCAGCTATTAGATGAAATAGTCTTCATGAGCACACAATCCTGCGGTGTAACACGAGACATGAATAAAGCCCAGCATCGGTGAATACATATGCAATTTTAATTAATTTTTGAACTACTTTTCAGCAGCGAAATCGTCAAATATCGCAGATATTTCGCTGCTGAAAAGTAGTTGAAAAATTAATTAGAATTATAATTATTTGTTAACATTTTCTTTATTAATACTATCATCAATCGAGATTCCATTTATTAGTACTTTTATTTTCGTAACAAAAGTTTTTCACTGGCGAGATTGAGTATCTTTCGGCAGGTTATGATCAAATCGAAAATAAATTTTTATGTTTGTAAGTTCATAAATAGAATCTTTGTTAATGTAATATTTTATGTTTCAGTGAGACAGTTACAAAATCCTCGAAATTTTAAAGTTTGTATCGTAAATTCTATACAATATAGATTTTTGAAATTTGTGATGCAACATAATAATGATGGTAAAATTTAATCTCAATTCGCAACTATCACCTAAGTTTACAGGATAGCCAAAAATCGCCCTAACAATGAAAAAGAGACAAAAATAGCAATTTTGAAATTTTAATTTCCCATATATCATGCAGGATATTTGCATGAAATTTAAGATACGATGTAATATTAAAAAATCCCTGCCGGCTTGAGGTAGATTTCGAAGTTAAGTACTGATTTCACCAACAAAAACTAAATCAAGATTAGAGATAGATGCAGTTTAACTATTTTATCTGGTCACTTGTAACAAGTTTATAATTTCATTTTTTTTGTAAGAGCTGGTTTTATCAGGATCATGTTAATACGATAATTTTTTCTTCAACCCCTATTTTTGTTTAATTTGTTTTTGCTGTAAGAGTTGGTTCTATCAAAAACTTGTCAATATAAAAGTTGTAGATAGTATTAAGAAGATTTATAGTAAGTTTAAGTGAATTTTGATACCTTGAGAATTGACGAAGTTATGAATTTTTTTCTCCCTAAAACCCTATTTTTTTCGCCTCTTGAGTCCATTTTTAATTTTACCAAAATCTGCGATACATAAATTTTTGGCCATTTTCCTAGAACTAATAATAACTTTAAACTGATTTGATATGTATTATAATTAAGAAGTTATGGGATTTTTTTTCGATTTTCACAAAACCTCTCCCTATTTCCAATCCCTTGGTCTGATTTTGCTCATTAACGAACTTGACCGAGATTTTCTGCCCCTTTATTTTATGTACCAGTTTAGAACAGATTTTTGCAGAATTATGGAAGTTATCGTGTCCATAAAAAAGTGATATATAGATAGATATATAAAGTTTTGAACTAGTGGTGTTTTGGGGTTCTAGGGGTCATGATCAGCGTAGATCTGCAAAAAAGTTTTCAGAAATTCCAACATTGGGAAGAATGCAATTGATAGTATTTCTTACGAAATCTACCTAAAAACATCGTTACATTAGTTAAATTATAGCGCAAAACATTTTATTCGAAACTTGGAACTTTTTAATGTAGATTATTTTCTGTGTTACAAAAAAAAAAAAAAAAATATTTGTATCTGATTTAACTTTTATTTTTAAAAGTTAATTCATAAAGTCTTATTTTATGTTTAATTTTTCTTTTGTTAACATGCTAAACTATCAGCATGTAACAAATTTCAAGTTTCTAAATATGCTGAAAATGTTATATAGGTTTTCATAGCTGCCAACTTTTACGCTTTCTTCTTACCACTAAAATTTTATAGTAAATATTGTCTTATTTAATCGTCGAAATCTCATGATTAAACAAGGCGAAAATCTCTATTAAATTTTTGTGGTACCCAAAAAGTGTAAAAGTTGGCAGCTATGGGTTTTAGTAACCTTTTTTTTTAAATTAGTCTGTGAATGAGTACGAAAATCATTGATAAAATATAAATTTCAAAAATGTAGAATACCGTGTAGTAATGATTATCTTATTTACCTCTAAAAATTTCAGTTTTTCTTGAACTATTACAGATTTAGTTGACAAGCTTTCATAACTGTAAATATCATAACATATGAAAGTTAAATGTGTGAAATTTATTTTATTGTGTCATAATAATCTCCTTGTTATATCGAAAAATAGTCATGCTTGAGTATCATTCATTTGCCAATTTATGAAGAAGGAAAGAAGATAAGTGACTCAAATAGTTCCGTAAATGTATTATGATGTCCTTCTTACAGTACATATGGCCGAAATGTTAGAACTTCGTTTTGTATTTTGCTGCCCTTTATCAAACTTAAACGTTATGTGAAACATATATATGGGTAAATATCACAAAATATGAGATTTTGAAAACAAAAATTTAGAAAATTTAAATCCTTTCAAAGCTTTTGATTTTTTTTAAAAATATTGTTTGAACAGCTGAATAAAGGAATTTATATGTAAAATAGAAGTTAAAAGAGCTTAAGTTCATTTGTTTTTGTTATTATAATTATATGTCATTTTCTTGGCATATGTATGTCAGGATGACCGGCAGGATAATGACAATTTCTTTCAAAAACCTTTTTCACATTCTTGTTTTTCTTTATTTTTATATCTAACATTTTAATTTTGTTTAAAGGAAAATGTTTCCTCTATAGTACCTCAAATTCAGTGTAATGTTGAGTTTTATTTGGAATTTATAGAAGGCAGGAAAATGACATAATAAAAGTCTACTCAATTTTTACAAAACCTTTAAACACATCATTTTCAAAGAAATATCTAAAAGACCTTGCTGGTAGCAATGATTTTACATCTTCTGACTTGAACTATGTGAAGAACAAGAATTACTTTGCAGCTCCATCTTTATACCTCATAAAGAACTAAAATGAGCAGGCCATGACAATGATATTCATTTTCATTTACAATCATTTTAAATATGGAAAATTATTTGTAAAATACAGAACTTGTTACCTTCCACATGTGTTATATAAGGTATAATTATTAATTAGAAATTAAAAAAAAACTAGAAAAAGATATTTGTACATGACAGCAGAAAGCCTTTTACTTTGCACACATCACAATGTGACATGCCAGGAAAATGACAATCTGAAATTTTAAGTCTTTTAATTGCTTTATTTTTGCGTTATTATGAATATAATATCTCTTGAAAATACTTCTAAGAATATTTTTTATTAGAATGTAAAAAAAGAAAATTATATTATATAACATTAAACAGAAATTTTATTGTGCGGACTGCAATTTGCGTATTTTGTGATATTGACCCATATATCTTCTCGTGTTAACTCCTGAAATTTTACACCCAATTTCTCATAAGCTTATTTAGCATATCTTCAGTAACAGAAAAGTAAAATGTATAAAAATAATTTAAATCTTCTGTAACTTTGGTGCGTATTAGCGGAGTATAGTATTTAACACTTTCTAACATAGTTGAAAAGTATTTAATTTCGGTTTGTCTGTCCGAGCTTTAAATTTCGTAAATATACTCGGATCGCCCTGAATTTTTTGTATGTTATTGATGTTTACTATAGCCCGATCGCTATTGAAATTGAAATGTTTAACATTTATAACTCATTTAATCATATCATCCCAGGTCAAAGACATTCCGTTACATTACGCTGAATGGAGAAAAAGCCGTTTTAAGTTCATTTTAATCATGTTAGACCCTTTAAAACATAATGAAATAGATATGCATTTATGATGTGCACTAAAAGATGCATTTTGCAGAATGTGGTGTGCAAAGCATTTATTCTTCATTTACAAAGCCACACAAAAGAATTCCGTTGCACAATGGTCTACGGGGAAAATTGTTTGCAACGTATTTTAGTTGTATTATACTATTTGAAATATAATGAAATTAATATTAATACTGAGGCTTACTATAAGGTACTTGTATTGAAACATGATGTGCATAGAATTTATCGTTCATTTACAGGGTCACACAAAATATTCGGATACAGTACTGTATCTGAAGTACTCTCTTTTCGCGATAAGTGCTGGAAAAACGATTTCATTTTTAGTATGCTGCTTTAAGTTTAACTAAAATTTTGCTTACTGTATGGGTGTGTATAAACGCTATAGATTAGGGGCCGGCAAGTAATTTTAAGTGGTGTCCGAATACTTTTGGAAAAAAAATTCGAGGTCCAGAGAAAAAAACACATTAGTAGTATAAATACTTATTGCCTTAAAATTTTTATATTTACAAGCTCATACATATATAATATAAAATAGAAAAGTCAAGTATTCGTTCTGAAAAATCACTATGTACAAGGTATATGGTCTAAAATATTTTACATACACATAGTAAAATAGAAAAGTTAGGTGTTCGTTTTAAAAAATTACTATATCCAAGGCATGCGGTCTGAAAATGTTTACATACACATAATAAAATAGAAAAGGCAGGTATTTGTTGAAAAATTAATACGAAAAATTACACTTGCGGTCTAGAGCCAGTTTTTTATAGTTAGTCACTATAGTTAGTCACAGCTGCTTCACGTGGTGAACAGCTAATGCGAAGAGTGTCTTCGGGGTGGGCGCCCGTTTTTCTCATACGGTATTTGTTGTTCAAAAAATTCATTTGGGAGAAAGTTGCTTCACATACATATGTGGAACCAAACATAGTAGCCAGGTTAATAGCTAGTTTTTTCCAATTTTCCAATTTTCTGAGACATGTTTACCCCTAAATTCTGCAGGGTATTTAGTTTTATACATTTGCCAGAAAATATCTTTTTATAAGTCAATTATCTCCATTTGAAGTAAAGGTTTTGCGACAGTGAATAACTTCGCAGATGTATCAGTCCATTCTCCAGCTGAAGCAACTTCATAAGGCAATTTAAATAATTGATATAACTTAACCTATGTGTGAAAGTCTTGGAATCTTGCTTCAATTTTCTTCACAATAGCTGACATAAAACTAATGAACACTGCAGTGTGTATTTCGGAATTCTTCTTTTTACACGACTGAAAAGAAGGGTTATGTGTTTCACGCGTATCTGTGTATGTGGATTTCTTTATACCCTCGAAACATCCCAGCGGCTGTGTGGATTTTAATGAATGAGGTCTCTATCAATTCGTCTTAATCGTTCAATGGTTATAGGCTATGTTTTGTTTTTATAAATTCAAAATGGCGGCCGTAAAATACAAAATGGCGGTAGAGACGAAAAAAAAAATTACGCACCCTATTGAGTGGCATATCATTGGATAGGTCTTTCAAAATGAAGACGATGCTTCATGAACTATTTTACAGTCAGAAGCTCAGTTTAAATATTTCACAACCTGGAAGTTGTGTAGATAGGATCTCTTGCTTTACCGCAACTCTAACCATCATAGACATCTATAGGCCACATCAAAACAGTGTTTATAGATAGGAACTAACAATTAAACGCAACTTAAAAGTCATCAATACAAGTAAATAAAAAAAATAGGTATGTAATATAAAAAAAATAGTTTCACATTGATGAGAAATAATTAATTAGTTCGCTTTTTACGCAGTCGAGTTTTTTTATTTTTTAAATTTAATTAGTTATTATGTTCAAGAATTGTTGGAAAAGGAATAATCGCTCGAACGTATCTATAATCTGTAAATATTAATAAATTATTTATTCAAATTGAAATTTTTTGCGGTCCATGCTTCGACCTTCCGCGGTCCGCCTGTTGCCGACCGTGGCTATAGATCATATTCAGGGCTACACAAACGAATTCGTAAGCACTGCGGAGTATCAAAGTTAATGGCTTAATGGCGGATTTTAATTGAGTTATAAACTTTCAAGTTGAACTACATTTAGTATACTATAGTTTGTATAACATAAATAAAATCATATACAGGACCACTGAAAGAATTGATACATGATCTCCTATGGTCGAAGATGCATGGAAGTGTGATTTCAGTATTTTTAACCATGGTTTAGCCTGAATTAAATTTTAGCTTAACTTGTGGCGCATATAAAAATATGTAGTTAATATACAAAACACTGTACAAAATAATTTAAGTATGTTTCGTATATTGGTAACAATTTCTAAAGGTAAATTTTCAGCCTATTATGGATTTTCTTACTAAACGAAGTTTTAGCATACTGCGTAGAATATATACAAATCTGTGGATTAAATACAGAGCTGCACAAAAGAATTGAACTACTTTTGCGGCTTTGTACGGTAATTGCTGAAATCTGGTTTTCGAATATGTTATTTTTTTTTCTAAAATGTTTACTCTTTTTTTTACCTTATTAAACAGCGAAGTTTCGTTAAAGATTTCTGGAAGTGTTGGAAAATGTTTCATAATCTATGATTGATGCATGACTTTTCTTTCTCGTTGATTTAATGCTTATAGTTCTTCAATTTCAACATTTTGATAGTGAAAATATCAGTTTACAATACTCTATATAGGTCTATAATTTACGAAAGTTTGTTTCCTTAGAGGTTTGAAAATGTATCGTACAAACATATGAACGCATGAACAAACATACAAACTACATAATCATTGCTGAAGCTTATATAAATTTCAACATTTGAATCCAACACCAATCATCCATTTTTATGGGTAAAAATTTGGATTAAATCTCGGAGATGCCAACAAAAATTCTAAACGCCACTACTACAAATAATTCGAAAATCGGTCAGTGTAATAAATGTGTTTAAAGAATTTAAAGAAATAAATAAACTTAAATTAAAAGACTAAGAATTAAGAAACGTTGAGAATAAATCTCGTGAGCTCGGGAGTTAGAGATTTATTTTTGTTTTATTTAAAGTAAATACTTATTTTTTTTTAAAGAAATAAATAAAATAAAAAGAAATCTGCAGCTAAATTGAATTAACGTAAAATAAACTATTAGCGAAAGAAAATGATTTTCTAAAAAGTAAACCTCAGGGGAACAAGAGAAAATTAAAAATTAAATCTGCAGTTGAAATGAATTCGTGATTTTTTTCCCCCTCAGAGATGTACTTAATATTCGAAATAAAAGTTAAAAGACCAATTCAATTGGTAAAAAACCGAAGGTTTCTCTTTTGTGTTTTAAGCGAATATTTTCTAAATATTTTTCTGGAAAGCATATTTTCTCGAACATTAAGGTTCTCTCTTGTAAAGTACAGTAGAACCTCGATTATCCGAAGTAATTGGGACTGACCTTCTTTCGGAAAATAGAAATTTTCGGATAATCGAGAATGCTTCAATTTGAAGATTAAGGAGAAATATATGCAACATTTCTTATTATGGTAACAAGTGCTTAATAAAAATAAAGCAATAGCAAAATAGAAACAAGAATAAATTACCTGAATGTTAATTTTGAAATTAAGTACCTTTTACATATATCACAAGGGTTTGAAAAAATGTTTTGATTGCCGCAGTTTCGATTGCCTTTGCTTTGAAGCTCTATCACGGAGTTTTTTAATAGTATTAGTTCACCAATATCACAGTCTTTCTGCTGCTCCAGCCATGCCAAACCTTTTGCAAAACATTCAAAAGCTTCAGAATTTCTAATTTGTTCGTTTTCTTCGTTCAACTCCGCAGCTTACGGGAGCTCATGTTAAATTCAAATTAACTCTAAGAAAGGGGATCGAAAATATTTATAGGTACACATAGTTCGTAAAAAATCGCTTGCACACAAGGAATATGATATTTAAAAAAAAAAGCTTTCAAAATGGATTTTTCACACAAGAAATGCGATAGTAAAAAAAGAAAAAGCTTTAAAAATGGATTACGGTTAACCGAGAGTTTCGGTTAAAAGAGTTTCGGATAATCGAGGTTCTACTGTAATTGATTTGCTAATATATGAGGGGTTCACAAATATAGTAGACCAAGTCCATTTTGAAAAAAAAATAAGATAGTCCATTTATAATGTGCATAAAATCTGGTTTATCTGCTCTCACAAGTGAACAAAGTCTCTTTTCGCATACTTTCTCATGTATGGCATCTGCTTACAGACTTGGTTCACTGTGGGAATGAACAAAACAGATTTTATGCACCTTTTTTCAAATGGACTATATAATTTTTTTTTTTTTTTTTTTTTTTTTTTTTAAATGGACCTGGTGTACTATGGTTGTGAGCCCCTCATATAAAAATTGTTGATAGCCCGCAAGCAAAATTACTCCAAAAGTTCATTTTGTGTATTTTTGCATTAATATGTCTGTCTTAGTCTTGCTACAGGAAAAGAGTCATAAACGTAGTTATCCGAAAAACCACTAGATTATGCTCGGTCATTTTCTCACCACAGAAAGGAAGACAAATTGTGCGAATGAGAGCAAATTGTGCTTTCCGTTAGGAAAGACAGTCACCGAATTTTTTTAAAAATCCCAGTAGTATAAGTAAATCTTCATTTATGCATCTTAAATTTTACACGATGTTCCACTAAAATATTTCTTTCTCTTTTACAGGTAAGAAACACTTTTAAAATCCCTTTTGGTCAAGGACCACTCCAGGTAAAATTAGTTTTTTCTTTTATGAACTATGCCAAAATGTCCATGTATCGAGTTCTAACGAATTCATGACCAGTTTTTATAGACGCTAATAGTTTGTTTAAAAATCATTACAAAGAAAATAATTAGGAAGTAATGAGTTCAAACCATTAATGTACAGGGTGACACATAAATACTGTGACGTGATGAAAATGCCAATTTATTTTAATATTTTCCCCATTTTTGAGATATACTATAGTATTCGTATTCCTCGTGCTTTTTTGTTGCGTAATTGCTATTTCAGCTGATATTAATTCACTGTTTTGATGGAAAACATATTGAGCAAAGAAGACCGGGCAGCCATCGTCCCCGACCACAAGAGGGGAATGCGAATTCCTGCGATCGCCAAATTGCACCGGGAACAAGTCCATCGCGGCGTCAAACGTTTTAAAGAGACCGGAGGGATCAAAGACCGTCAACGAAGTGGATGTCCGCGAAAAACAAGAACCTCGGTGCCCTTAAAATGGTCAAGAATGTTGCATGATAAAAGATGAGATTTAACGTGTTATAATAATAATCACATTAATTCATAAAATAAAGATAAGGTAAATCTGCTTATCTTTTACTTCATGATCGTCCACGGTAAAACGGAACTTTCTTCGTCATATCCAATGAGGGCTTGTATACATTCCATTTGTTATCTAAAATATCTTTAGCTGTTTATCCTGTTAAAAACTTGGTTTTCTTTATTATTATGTGTATTTTTATACTCATGATGTATCCAATGAATTTGCAGAATTTTAGGTTTAATATACTATATTTTTATGTACCTTAAAAAATACAAAACTGGAGCGTATATTTTTGCTCCTATCTAGTTACATTACTTCACACACACACTAAAAAAAAAGTATAACATACAAAAACATTACTGATGCTTGATTAATAACATAAATAAAAAGTCTAGATTATATATACTAATAAAACACTCAATATTATTTAAAGTCTCTAAATTATTAATATAGTTCTTTGAGCTGTCAGAATTGCAGCTTTTTAATCTAAATGCTTATGCAGTGTTTGATTGACACATTAGATAAACAAGGGAGTCATTTTCTATTTTCCTGGCATGATAGGTGAAAAAGTAATCAAGTCTTGTTTATGACAGACATTAAGTGTTTTTTTGAAAAACAGTTTATCTTGATTTATAATGGGTTTATCTAATTCTGAAAGAGATTAGTATTTCCAACAAAGAAGAAATCCACAAAGAAACATCCGAAAATTAGCCAAGGAGCACAACGTTGACCGTGAATCCATGCGAAGACATGTCAAAGGAGGTCTGCTACTCATCCCGTACAAACTGGCGAAATAACGCCATCTCACGGAACAAATGCGTCAAGGCTCGAAAAGTGCAAGAAGAGGAAGGAAATTCTTGTGACGCGTCGATGCCCTGAATCGGATGTTCTTCACCGATTAAAAGAGTTTTATGGTCCAACCTTTCCGGAACTTGCAGATACAACGCGAGGTGCTATTCAAAGGGTCTCTGCGCATCGTGAAGGTGGAGAAGGTTCTTTTCCCGAAGTCTGTGATGGGTGGGTGTGGATTTCCAGATTGGAAAAGACAAAACTCGTCTTCTTCCCAAAAGGCGTCAAAATCAACGCAGAGACGTATCAGGAGCTAGCTTCGTAAGGCGCCGTGATCCCCGGGTCGAAAAGAAAGCCAAGAACATCGTCTGGAGGTTTCAGCAAAACTGGCCGCCTACCCACTAAGTGAAGAAAACGCTGGAGGGGTGCGAGGCCAATCTCTCGTGATTTTGGACGAGAGCGTTTGGCCCTCAAACTTCTTGAGTTGAATACTATGGAGTTACTGTTTGGGGGATCCTGAAGTAAAACTCCTACGCAATAAAGAACAACTCCGTGGATTCCTTGAAACGCGCTCTGGAATAAGCCTGTGCCGAATCACAGTCGCGACCATCTTGAAGAATTTACACAAACGTCAAGATGCCTGCATCACCGCAGGAGGAAACCATTTTGGATTATCTCGATTGTTTCTTGTACAAAATTTTCTCCTCTTTCAAATGGTGAATAAAACTAATTGTTTTGTTCGTTCAGTGAAAAGTTATGGTCTTTTATTTGCGTCACAGTATTTATGTGTCACCCTGTATATGTATATTAATGATGCGAATATTAAGTATGCATTAAAGTTAATATGATTAATATTCATTATTTCTTTCAAATAATGTGCAGATAATTTAGACACTGTGCTTTTCTGCCTTTGTAAAAATCAGATACCGTATTCATCTACTTGAAATAACTTTTGCATATGCACAATATTATACTTTTGAAAAGGTTATTCCTATTTTAGCTTATATATTTGATAATTTGAAACTAAAAATGTAAAAATAAGTTATTTTCTAAAATACTTTTTAGAAATAGCACATAAATTCCTTAAATTTAATGAATCTGAAAAATGAAAATTTTGAACTAATTTTTATATGGCTGCGTATTATTCATTTTATTAAAATATTTCTCTTTTCTTTTATGTTGTTTAATTAATAATTTTTGTTTAAAAACATTGAAATTTTATTCCAAGAATAAAATATATAACATGTTGACGGATTTTTTTTTTAAGGAAAGGTAAATGTCAATGATATGAGTGAAACATTAAGAATTTAATCTGCCATTTAAAGGAAAAGGTCAAGGTGGGATCTTTCTTATCTCATTTAAAGAGGTAGATAATGAAAGTAATAGCTATGCCATGGGCCAAACCTTAAATAGTAATTATAGTATTTTGTTTTAAGCCAATGTTTTTCATGTAATTTCTTGTAAATTTTAAACTGGGTTGAATGAAAAAGACACTTTCATTTGCATTTAAAGAGCTATACTATAAAATTAGTAGCAATGTCAAATCTAAATGATCTTTGTCTTGTATTTTAAGCCAATTTTCTTGATTTCTTTTAAGGTAAAAATTTTAAAATGTAAATCTTCAAATGAATTAAGGGGTCTCGGGACTCTTAAAGCTTCAAAATTTTCGAAATTTATTTATTTATTTATTTATTTTTTTAGATGTTGAACTCCTATCCTTTCTGAACATTTTGATATAATTGTTTCCTTGAAATTCCCATTAGAACAGAAGTTATGGCTTTTAGAATTATATCCGCTTAATAGCTGAAGCTGCGTTTCCGAAACATTGTCGTCATTTTTCTCCAAATGACGTTTTTGGGCATAACGCGCACGATATCGTACGAAATTTTCAAAATAAATGTTTCATGTTAGTCTGTATAAACCGAACGTAAAATTTCCTTTTTATTGTTCAAAACAATCTTTGTTTTAGGTGATAATACTGTTAAATGTTTCAAAATTTTGTATTAGGTAAGTACAGCTTTGTATTAAAAATATAAAAATGCTTTAAATACAAATTTATTTAGGTTCAGGGTAATTGTTACTGTCTGAAGTATAAGTGGGCTACAAATTTTCATTCTACTTTCAAAATTTATTTTGTAATCGTGCGCGTAAACTGTTATACCAATTTTCTGCTTGCCAAATGTCTGACACTTTGGACAGTGGCGTGGCGTGAAAATTTTCGGTGGTCATCGCAATTATTTAAGTTTGTGGTGAAAAATTATTAACTCTAAAATTCAATGGTTGAATGTTCAAAAAAGAAACTTTAAATCTTACCTTCACTTATACATGAACTCCAAATGTTCTGCTAAAACTGGATCGTAGAGTTTTAAAAGCTTATTAAGAGTTTTAAAATATTGCTTGGTCATCGCCGCATCCAGCGATGACCGGACGCCACGCCACTGACTTTGGAGCACCCTATAAATGCTAATTCTACATCTTGCTATTTCTTAAATACATGAAATAATAGAACATATTTATATCTTTCATTCCCAGTAAAAATTGTGTTTTAAAATCGTACACATTTTAAGATATTAAATGTTGAAAATGGTCTTTTTTTCTTTTTTTCAAATTTTAAGAGTCCTAAGACCCCTTAAAAACGAAAAAAAGTTACCTTGCATTTAAAGAGCGAGTCAATAAAATTAAGAGGATTATAACTGACTAAAATCTTAAAAAATCTTGTCCTGTGGTTTAAACGAATAATTTTTCTGTTTATTGTTTTAAGTAAATTTATTTTTTTCTAAGTTAAATCTTCCTTTCTTAAGCATTTCGAACGGAAATACGTCAAAGTTTTCTGTAGATTATTTCAATTTTTTTTCCTTGTTGTATTTTGGTTATATTTTTATTACTTTTAATATGATATTTTTGGTGAATTCGGATATATTTTTGAAAAAACCGTGTTCCATTCCATGTTTCGTTTAAGGGGGTCCGGGATACAAAAATCTCCAAATTTGCTAAAAAACTTTTATTGCATTAAACCTTTTTCTGGGGGTTTTTCTGCTTAAAGGGACGTTTAAATCATGTTTCTATCTTAATTAAAACAGGGAATATTAAATTTTTTGGTTTGGTTTCTTTTCAAAATCTAATTTTCAAGCAATGGTTGACATGGAAACGACTTCTTGTGAAAATGCGCTTTTCTTCATGATGGCTTTATTCACCATTTCTTGTATTTAAATTGTTATAAGTTAAGAACGGTTAAAGATAAATGGTTCGAACTTGTAACATATATTTTTCAATTGTTTTACTTTAATTTTGATTCAGCAAATTTGAAAAAAATATTTACTTTCGAAATTTTTTTTTTTTTTAAGTTACATCATTCTTTTTACATATTTTTCTTTAAATATTTTTAATTTTTATTTAATATTTTTAAAAATGCTGAATCAAAATTAAAACTTATATATTTCTGTTTATTTAAATAAAAAAATGAAATTCTACAAATAATATTTCGACTTATAACGATTTTAAATTACCCCACTTTTTTAATAAATTTTAAATTTAAATTAAAAAAAAATGAGAAATTTTATCATGTGATTTTCTTTACAAATGATATGGTTAACCATCACTAAAAATTTCAAAACTTTAACTCAATAAAGAAAAATTATTTTAAAATGTGTCCCGAACCCCCTTAAGCCGATCACTTAGGAATTCGTACTTTTGCTCCCTGTTATACCGTACGTTGTAATCACTCTCATGGATATATCACTCATTTAGAGTATTTTCAAAAAAGAAGGGAGAAAAAGACCCAATAATTAGGTACTACGTATATAGATAAGAATAAATTAGCGCAAATCTTAGTTGCTAATTTTACTAGGAGAATTATTATATACATATGAATTAACGTTTAGAAAGAAATATAAATCGTTTACATGTTAGGTTATCACCTTTACTAGTTTTCTCAATGTCCTCGGTTTAATCGGGCATTTGAATATAACGCGTTATCTTTATCTATTTTTCTGTTTTAATAATAAAGAAGTACTGTATTACATTTTAATTCAAATTTTAATCTGAATTATATAAAGAATATGAATTTTTTATTTTATTTTCAGAGAGTACTTTGGACGATTTGCTTGATTTATATAAATTTTTTTACGTTGAAATACTGTTGCATGTTATTTCGTAGGGTTTTTTTTTTTTTTTTTTTTTTAAATATTTTAATCACTTTTGGTGCTAGTATTGCGATAAATTCGGCCGAATGTGTGGACATTTTACAAAGTTTTCCATGTTCGGTTCTATTAAGATCATTTTTAAATTAGTAACATATTTTTGTTTCCTTCAGCGTACAATAAGTAACATATGTTTTCATTTTATTTTGAATAAGATATTCGGATCATTTCTTCACATGTCAAATTTTCGCGTATATTACTTCTGTTTTATATAATTTTGTAATATTGTTTTACATTTTACACATTTTTAATCCTGATATTTTCGAAAAGTGTTAAAGAATGTTTAGATATTTTATAGAAAAATGTCCACGTCCTTTTTTAGAGTTCATTTTTAAACTCATATTTTTATTTTATTTTTAGTCTCAAACATATAAAATATTGGAGTTCTTATTTTATTTCTTCCAAGCATTTCGGACAATTTACTTCTCATATAAAAAAATTCCGGCAGATTATTTCTGTTTTATGTAACTTTGTGTATTTCATTTTTATTTTTGTCTTTTTTGCTGCTGATTTTTCGGCATATTTTTCGGAATTTTTAGACATTTTGGAGAAAGTTTTCCAGGTTCTGTTTTATGTAATTGATATTAAAATTTAATGTTATACTTTTTATTTCCAGTCTTAAATATATAGGGTGTTCCAAAATTCGACAGACAAATAAAGAGCGGTGGTAGCAGGCATCTAGAGGATGAAAATTTACTGTAGAACATGGGGTTGCAAACCAATTATTTAATCGCAAATATAGAGAGTTCTGCCCTAACCCAGCTTTGGTTGGCGGTAATAACTTTTAGAAAATTAAAGTAGGGTAGGGGAGTACACAGTGAGACAGCAGCCACTTTGACATATAGTTGTAACTTTTTCTTCAAGCTGGCACACACACATAACGACCTCATCTTATGCAACACATGGATGTAGTTTCGGCACTTCAGTTACTCGTCCGGCAAAATAGTAAAAAATTCCTTATTTTATAGTGGTTAAAGTTATATAAACGTCTATTTTAGAGTTTATTTCCTTCAATATGACATATATTTACTTAACCAAACCTAGCTATATCTAATAATAGACTATTTCAGCAAAACGACATAAACTTTTTAAAGCCATGAAATTGATGTAACAGATGTGACATCCATTTTGTTACAACGTAACAAAAGTACACAGAGAGACACACAGTTGTGGTACACAGTGAGACGTGTCTTATTGTGTACCTGCTGTGTGGTTCTGATGTTAAAAATGTTATTTATTAATAAAAGAAGGTTTTCTCTCTGTCTCTCTTTCTCTCTGTGTGCGTGGGCGTGCGATGGCTAGGGAAATTTACTAAACGTAAAAGGCTGAAAATTTGCATGAAGGTAGCAGCCCAAGGTCTGCCATAGTCCACCCAAGGCTCATGTTTTTAATATTTGAAAATCTAGAAATATTAATTAGAAATCATAAACTGCAGAAAATTATTGATGGAGTGTAAAAATGTATGATTTATGAAAATATATACATTGACTCAACTGAAATATATACATTGATATATAGATTGAGACAATTTTCGATACTCCGTTATGCTGCTTCTGTGCTTTTATAAATAACTTTTTTAAAACCATTTATACATTAATGTGTAGCGCATTTGTGTAGCTTAAAAATGTAGCAAAAATTTTTTCAAAAGAATAAAAATCGTCACCATTTGTTAAGTAATAATAATTTTCGTCTCACTGTGTACTACCCTCCTCTATACTATAATGAAACTTTTAATAGACTTGCTCAACTTTGTTGTAAATATAATATCACACGAAAAAGAGAAAAAAATGGTAGAACTTTGTTATACTTGCCAGCAGTATGCACTTGACGCTCCACATTTTGGACTACGATTATCAGTCCATACAGTAACATCGGTTGCGTGAGCACACTGTTATTCCCAGTGTTGAATTCAGACACTTTTCAACGGGAGGGATTTCTGCGTTTCTGGAATGGATATTATAGAGTTCCGATGGGCGGAATTGCACTTTTTACCATCGAAAACGCAAAATCTCAAATCTTCTGGGGGAGGGGGGGGGGGGAGAGGGAGACACATCTCATTCATCAGTGGGGGAATGTCCACCTCTTCCGGGGCCACCCCCTGAATTCAACACTGCCTCATTCCAGAACTTTTTGTTATATTATCACATTTAATACAAACGAGGGACATATCGTTACAATTGTATTGAAATGTTTTTATTTTTCGCAAAATTATTACCGTCAAGCCGACTACAGTTATGGTGAATTACCCTGTATTTGTGACTAAATAAGTGTTTTGCGATCGTATGTTCCATGGCAATTTTTCATCCTCTGGATGCCTTCAATCACCCCTCTTAATTTGTCAGTCGAATTTTTGAACACTCTGTATAAAACAAGACTTCTTATTTCATTTCTCAACAGTGGTTCAAGGACTTCAGGCTAGTGTCCTGTATCGGGTCGTGTTGACGCTATTTTCTTTTTGTCGTGATTCGGGTTTGAGTCGGTATAACCTTTCGGGTTTGAGTCGGTATAACCTTTCGGGTTTGAGTCGGTATAACCTTTCGGGTTTGTTTCGGCTTCGTGTTGATCTGATTTTTCAAACTTTAGTGCCACTTTCGAAAAGTAGACTCCACAATTTAAACTGGCACTTTACTTCAACATTAAATGCCACAATGGAATTCAGTTAGAAAACCTTTAATATACGACTACATGACACATATATATGCACACTGTATACATATGTACAACTGGAATAATTTCAGAAGAAATCCTGCTTGTTTTAGCACTGTTTCGCGCGGAGAAAAGAGCAACATGCGCACTTTTCACAACCTTTTCACAGTAGCTTTTAAGGAAAAGTCGCGCCCAAGAAACTATGACACCGCGCGTAATGACGGGAATGAGGCGAATGCCGGTTAGTGCTGACACTTATCGTAATAATCTTTAAATATTTATGATATACTCGTTAGAAAACTGTTTTTCTACATTTGTATTAAATTATGGATTAATGTTCTTTCACTTCGGCTTATTTCGGTATTTCGGGTATTTCGGGTTCGGGTCGTGTCGTACCTGACCGATCAGTGCAGAAATCTGCTTCAACTATTTTAAATGCATTGCTCATTTGGAATAATACGCAACATATTAATCTAGATACTGCGTCTGCTTTCTACACTTGTAAATATCGGATGTCATATTTCTTTTAAATGTTTTCAATTGACGAAAAATCTTACAAATACAAAATTTAAAAAATTAAATCTGAAGTTTAATTGAAATTAATTAAGAAAGAAAAAAAAAATTACGCGACAAGTATAATTAATTATAAAACACTTTCCAACACATTCAGAATAATGTAACGAAACTTCACCGCTTAATAAGTTGAAATATGATTCCTAATTAACCATTTGGAAGCGCATAGCACATTTGAAAATCTAATTTCAGCAATTCCCATCTACAGTCGGAAAAATATCAGAAATTTTTGACCAGCTCTGTGTATAATATATCGATTTCTATCTATAAACTAGATCAGGGATGGCGAACTTTTTTGAATATGCGTGCCAAAAATTTCAAAATTAATGTGTACCAACATTCTATCGTGCCAGAAAAATTTTAACTTAAATAAAATCCAATAATTAATTTTTATGTAATTTTTACTCAAATATTTTTACACTTACACTAAATTCGATTCCTAAGTTATTTATTATGCTGTATTTACTCAATAATATAGCTATGTCGCATAGAATTCCGTGATAATAATCTATAAATGAGATTTTCTGTTATTGTATACTCCCGAATCAGATAATTTTAGTTGTAGAAACAGGTTCAATAGATACATATTATTTACACTAACAGTTAAAATTCAATTTTCAAAATTATAACCTAAATATAATAAAACCTAAAATCACTTAAAACCCTAAACCTAAATGAAATAAAACCTAATCTGAAGTAGAAGCGTGCCAATTAGGTATATTACTATGCAAACTATATCTAAAAATTCAATTTTCAAAAACCTTTGAAATTTCATAAAGAAGCAAAATGATTTGGAAAAAAGTATATGTTGAATGGTTTGGCGAGAAAATGACGCTAGAAGGCGCTTTCATCGAAATTTATAATACCTTAATTCGTTCGAAATTTACAAAATATTTTCAAGTAAATTATATACATGCTACACAAACTATACTTTTTGTTAAAAAAACATAAAATGGATTGTTCTCCATAAACTGAATATAATCTAATTTTTTTTTCGCGTGCCAGAGAAATTTTCTTACGTGCCAATTTTGGCACGCGTGCCATAGGTTCGCCATCGCTGAACTAGATGCATGGAAAAATTTATTTCAGATAGGAAATGCATACCACAGTTGGAAATTACTCTTCAGCAATTTCCGCTAATAAAGAGAGTGGTGCGTGAATTCCTTTATGCAGCACTGTATACGAGGTATAGAATTTATACACAACGGAGTAACATGTAAAAAAAATTTTAATGTAAAAGCGCATACAGAAGTTGAAAGCGCACTTCCAGCAATTATTGCTCAGACAGTACTGTAACCTATTTCTTTTGTATGTTCCTGTATATGAACGATAAATGCTATGAACACCCTATTCTATAGAAATCATCTTGTAGTAAAATTCAGCGATTTATATCAATTTCAATACATTTGAAATAGCGTTATATCATTAAAATACACTGCAAAGGATTTTCCCCATTGATCATAATGTAACGGATTTTTTTTTTGAGTGCCCCTGTAAATGAACTGTTAATGCTAATTCACTTCGTATTGATTTCTGATATGTCATGGTAAACATTACTAACATATATCAGTTGCATGAAAATCCGAGTAAATTTGCCCGAGTTAGTGCGTGGACAGACGGGCAGACAAACCGAATTCATAAACACTTTTCAACTATGTTGGAAAATCTTAAAAAGAAACCTTTCATGCAATATACACATTTTCAGCAAAAGACGATAAAATTAAGACAGATATTTTTGCCTGAAAATAAACGATATTTGCCCTGTGTCTTAAGCGTATTTTTCATATATTTTCCAAGAAAATTTATTTTCCAAAACGTTAAGGTTTCCTTTCTGAAGAATTTTCAGACAATTTACTTAATATCTCAAATTTTCCGGTAGATTATTTCTGTTTTATGTTACTTGGTGTATTTCATTTATATTTTTACCACTTTTGATGTTCATTTTTTGGCAAATTTTTAGGAATTTTTAGACATTTTGGAGAAAGTTTTCCCCTTTCTTCTTTATGCAGATCATTTTGAAATTTAGCATTATATTTTTGATTTTCAATCTTAACCCCTTAACGGTCGCATTAAATAATGCTTTAAAAATTCAGATTGCTTTGCCACCACTTTTTTGAAAAAGAAATATTCACCTTATTTAACCCTTAAATGCCTGGTGTTGCTTTTCGGCAACATACCCAATTTAGGCTCTAAAATACTATTAGAATAATATTGAAGCTATAATGCCTAATGTTGCCATTAAAATACATTCTGAAAATATTATTAAATCGATTTTCAACATGTAGATGGCAACACTTGTGCTGTTTAATAATAAAAATAGATTTATTTTTTCAATTGTTGCTACTTGTTCTTTTTGTTTTGTTTGGAAGCTTGCGAAATACCCTATTTTGACCTGCAGTGAGCAAGTAAAATTTATTTCTTATTATAGTTCCTAAAATTCTTGTGTGTTTAATATTATATAATTTTATGAAGGGAAATTATTTTTTCAATTAAACACCAGTATTGACGATTAGTAACAAACTGTTTTATAGCCGTAAACTATACTTAAAACAAAATATGATTTTTTAAAGTATTTTCCCATGATTTATTTAAAAAATGACAGCCGAAAAACATTATTACAAGGATTTTTGAAAAATCAGGCATTTAAAGGTTAATGACAAGTGATACTACCAGAATAATGCCGATCACTATTTTATAAAACTGGTGGGAATCAAACAATCTGAATAAAAAAACACAGCCCGTGAATATCACAGGAGCGAGAATTAAAAGACTAAATATATAAAATATCTCTTATTTTATTTTGTAGGACCCATTTCAGACGATTGACTTCATATATAAAAATTTTGTCAGATAACTTCTGTTTTATGTTACTTGGTGTATTTCATTTATATTTTTAACTGTTTTGATGGTTATTTTTCGCAACATTTTAGGAATTTTTATACATTTTGAAGAAAGTTTTCCTTCTTCGGCTTTATGCAGATCATTTTGAAATTTAGTTGTATTATATTTTTGAATTTCGGTCCTAAATATATAAAATATGATTTCAGATATTGATATATTTTATTTTTTAGGACCCATTTCAGACGATTCACTTCATATATAATAATTTTGCCATTCTGATTTTTTTCGGCAAAATTCAGGATGTTTTGAATAACTTGTAGAAATGTTTCCATGTTTTGTTTCATCCCGATTATTTGGAAATTGGTACAGCAGACCTTCGATTTATCGCGCATGTCGACAGGCGATGAAAAGCACGGTATATTTTAAATTGCGGTATAATCGAGTTCATTGATAAAATTAATAAATTTAATAGTCTAAACTTTAATTTATTCACATATTATAATTTTCTTAAAAATAGTAACAACAGATAATATTTTTTTTTTTGTTATCTAGATACTGAAAAGTTATTCAAGCTTCCTCCCTCATCTCAACTTTTTTTAAAAATTATTATTACAGTAAACATCCTCTAATCCGGCACGTTTGGGACTTGAAGCATGCCGGATTACGGAATTTTTCGGATTACAGGAAGAATGTCTGGAACAACGTGTAGATGTTAAAATTAAACAAAAAATGACAGTAAAGCATGTTTTTCATTGTTTAAACAGGTTGAATCGAATAAATAAATACTCAATAATGTAAAGTAAAACATATGTACATGACTATAAAATGAAAACGTGCACTGTAGGCCTACTCGAAGAAGCCATCTTAATCAAATCTCGAAAATCAGTTTGTTTTGTAGTAGTCTTCTCTCTTCTTCTTCTTCTTCTTCTTTTTTTTTTTTTTTTTTTTTTTTTTTGTTAGGAAGTCATTTTGAATGATGTGGAGTTTCATAATTTTCGCATCGTTGAAAAAGCGGCTGCGCTCAGAAAATTTGATAAATGTATTCAAGGCATCAGCTGCTCTATTCCAACTGATGTTGTTTCTCTCGTCCAAATCATTTTTATCAGAGTCAACGTCTTTAGGAACTCTTCGGCTGATAACATTCTGAAAGCCTCATCGTCAAAATTTCCTCTGTCAGCTCATCAAAATCTGCTACAACCCACAATTTTATTTCCTTTCGATTCAAATGTGACATGGGGTTCTCTAAAGGCAAATAACCTAAAACATCTAATTCATCGTCAAATGTATAGCTTTAAGTAACTTTAACATATTCACCCATTATTTCAGGCCAAAGTTTACGCCATGACTTTTTTAAAGTCAGGCTTTTTCATTCCTTATTCTGAAGTTTCATCAGATTATTATAAACACCAGGAGTGATTAAACAAGGAATACTATTTTTTTTTCGAAAGTCGTGCCGGATTATTCAGCATGCCGGACCTTAAGATGCCGGATTATTCAGCATGCCGGACCTTAAGATGCCGGATTAGAGGAGTTTTACTGTATTATTATTATTATTATTATTACATTGAAAATTAGCGATATCCGAATGAGCAATCTAACGGAGGCTGGATGTAATGAGGAGCTACTATAGTTTGTATTGGACTTTTAGCTTGAAATATATAAAATTTGAGTTCTGATTTTACTTTCCGCACACATGTCTAACAATTTATTTCGTACAGTAGAGCGCCCATTATCGGAACTCCAATTATCCGAACAGCCTGTTTTTCTTTAAAAAATTTTTAACCGGACTTCCAATTATCCGAACAGTCAATTTCTCTCAAAAAATTTTTAACCGAATTTCCAATAATCCAAACACCCTGTTTCTCTCATTTTTTCCCCTTCAGATTTAGCATGCGAAATCGAGTCCGTGATTAGGGTAATCATTGGGAGCAGTAACAACGAAAAAGAAATTGAAAAAAAATTAAAACGAATACAATGAAAATGACCCAGGCCCATCACATAAAGAAGTCTTTGAATGTTTGGAAACAGATATGAAATGGCTCGAACGGCAGAGGAATGTTGATCCTATTCAACTAACGTATTTAAGAATAATTCGACATATGACAGCATTGAAAAGAATGTCTTCTTTGAAGCAAGCAGCAGTCGTAAACTTTTTGCTTAAATTATAATCTCTGGAGTTCAGAAGATGATAAAAAGAGAAAAATTAAATTTTAAAAGATAAAAAAGTAAACAAAAAAATATATAAAAAAGACAAAAAAATATATATAAAAAAGACAAAAAAAAATATACACGCCGGCGCTAACTGATGCTGCCAGTCCTAAGACTGGATAAAGTGTGTATAGTCAGGAACATCCCTTAAATTGTCTGCCCGTTTATCCGAACTTTTGATTAGCCGAACTAGGGTTGATCCCGACTTGTTCGGATAATCGGCCCTCTACTGTATATAGAGTTTTCATTAGATTATTTTCCTTTCATCCAATTTTGTGCATGTTTGTATCTCTTTCGATGCTCGTATTTCCGTAAGTTACGAGGAATTTTGGGCATTTTTGTAGAAAGTTTTCCGTGTTCTGTGTTAAGTAGATCATTTGTAAATTCTATATTCACTTTTACTAGGTTTTAAGCTTGAAATAAATATAACATTTGAGTTTTCATATTTTGTTCAGCAAGCATTTTGGACGATGTATTTCATTTATAAAAATGTTCTGTTGTTAATTTATATTTTATGTTACTTAGTGTATTTTATTTATATTTTATCATTTTTGATGCTGATATTTTCTATAAATATCGATGAATTTTTGGACATTTTGGAAAAATGATTTTGTATATTCCACTTTATGCAGATCATTTTGAAATTAGTGTCACACTCTTAATTGATTTCCAGTCTCAAATGTATGAAATATTTTAACTTACATTTAGTTTCGGTTTTAATAAATATTTAAGATTGTTTAATCAGTATATAAAAGTTTCCGATAGATTACCACTTCTTAATTTTAGTTGTTGTTTTTTATCCTTAAGTAAAATAAATATTAGATAAATAATTTTGTACCGTCCTGGGGGAAAGAGTTGTTACCCCCAACAAACTCTGCTGCAAATCATAGTATAAATATATAACTGGTGAAATTTGATTAGGGGTCATCTACATATAAAAAATCCCTGCCGGCCCGGCCTACAGGCAGAGGTAGATTTCGAAAATAAGTATACTAATTTCACCTACAAGAACTAAATCATTATTAGATATAAATCCACTTTAACACATCTACATATAAAAAATCCCTGCCGGCCCGGCCTACAGGCAGAGGTAGATTTCGAAGTTAAGTATACTAATTTCACCTACAAGAACTAAATCATTATTAGATATAAATCCACTTTAACAGTTTTATCTATCTGCTTTTATTTTATCTAACTCGAAATTTTCTGGCACATTTTCAGATTCATTTTTAATAAAAAAAAATATGAAACATGCTGACATGATTTTTGAAAAGATTTATAAGCGACCTGTGCTTTTATTTTTCTTTCGATTCATTAAAACTTGATTAATAAACAATTATTGTCTCAGTAGGGCATTATTTTTCGTTTCTAACACAATCGCTTCGGGAAATTCTGTTCAAAATGCCCACTTTGACATCATTTTTTGAAATATATTCTGCCTCTATCAAAAAATCGACCATTACTGTACATTATATAGTTTCTGAATAAGAGAATCTAGCAATTGGGTGCGTTTGAGAGCAAAAATGAATTTAAAAATGAGTCAGAAAATAAGCAGTTTTGATTTGAGTGCATCCTTAATGCAATGATTTTTCCAACGCAATCCGCTTCGGGAAATTCGGTTCAAAATGCCCACTTTAACAGCATTTTTTAAAATATATTCTTCCTCTATCAAAAAATCGACCATTGCGGTACATTATATAGTTTCTGAGTAAGAAAACGTACCAATTGGAAGCCTTTGAGAGCAAAAATGAATTGTAAAATGAGTCAGAAAATACGCAGTTTGGATTTGAATACACCCTTACTTAGATGATTTTTTTCTTCAACCGCTATGTATTTTTAATTTGTTTTTGCTGTAAGAATTGGTCCTATCCAAAACTTGTCTATATAGATGTTGTAGACAATATTAAGAAGATATATGATAAATTCATGGGGATTTTTATATCTTTTGAATTGACGGAGTTATGGATTTTTTACTTCTTCAAACCCCCTTTTTGTTTTTGTTTTTGTTTTCGTTTTTTTTTTTTTTTTTTTTTTCGGTACGAATTGGTCCTATCAAAAACTTGTGAATATAAAAGTTGTAGATAATATTAAGGAGATTTATAATAAAATTAATTTGAATTGATATCTTGAGAATTGACGAAGTTATGAATTTTTTTCCCCAAAAAACCCTATTTTTTGCGCCCCTTGAGCCCATTTTTAACTTTATCAAAAATCTCTGATACATAAAATTTTGGCCCTATTTTTAGAAGTAATAAAAACTTTAAACTGATTTGATATGTACAAAAACTAAGAAGTTATGGGGTTTTTTCGGTTTTCACAAAACTTCTCCCTATTTCCATCCCCTTGGTCCGATTTTGCCCATTAACGAACTTGACCGAGATTTTATGTGTGTATGTGAATACTGTGCGTAACTTTAGGAATGAAGACGATTAGGTTTCTTTTTCACATTTTTTATAACACACAGCACACAAATGTTACAAACAATCACGAACACTGAAGAACATAGAATGATGAAGTGACGTTGGGGTAATAACCCGCTGTTAGAACAAGTGACGTTCATAAAACATATTTTTTGGGGAATACTCCCGCTATAAGAAACAGAATAATTGGGGATAAGACCCGGTATAACATAACGTGCCACAATGGCAGCTCAAGAACAACATACTCTATACTTGGGGATAAGACCCGCTAGAATACACAACGTGCCGCAATGGCAGCTAAAGAACAACTGCACTGGGTCACATGACCGCAAAGCTGCGGAGCTCGTTCGGCATGCGCACAAGGTCCGAACATGCCGCCCCGCGTTGCAATGTGCGTAGCACATTCAAAATATTAAAAATACACTATAAATACAAGAACTAAATAAAATACCAATACCATAAAATAATATTACAATACAAATACAATAATAATAAGTTGCAATAACAAGGACTATACAATACAATAAAATTAAATTCTTTGTTACAAAATTAAGCTATTTTCTAAAAATAGTTCGATGTATTCTTAAGAAAAGTTGAATGTAAAATAACATGTAAATCTTAGGTGCACCTTAAAATAAGTAGACAATGAGAAAAGGTATGTACATTAGGTTTCATTAATGGGCAAGACACACAATCTAGATATGGATCTAAGAAAGATATTTGAGGCTGTTTTAACCTTTGCAACCCTAACATTACCATCCTTTCCTGGTATAATCTCTAAGATTCGTCCTAGCATCCACTTACAGGGAGGTAAATTGTCCTCCTTTATGACTACCATCGCCCCTGGTTTGATGTTTTCCCCTTTTACCTGCCATTTTGAACGATTTTGGAGATGACTCAAGTAATTTAATTGCCAATTTCTCCAAATTAATTGGACGAATTTAGTGATTCTCTGCCACCTAGATAATCTCGATTCTGTGATATCAATCAACTGAGGTTCTGGAATGGCATCGATAGGCCGACCAATTAGGAAATGGCCTGGTGTCAATGCATTAAAATCATTTATATCGGTCGATAACGGAGATAAGGGACGCGAATTTAGTACCCCTTCGATTTGGGTGGTGACTGTTTGGAATTCTTCCATAGTCAATCTAGCACCTTTTAATGTTCGTTTACGATAATACTTGAAAGATTTTACACCAGCCTCCCATAAACCACCGAAGTTGGGCGATCTAGGAGGAATGAACTTCCATTCAATAGCTTCTGAAGTAAGGTAATTAGCTAATTTTTCATTCGGTCTACGAACTAACTCATGAAGTTTGTGCAATTCTGATTTAGCACCCCTAAAGTTCGTAGCATTGTCTGTCATAATAGAAGCGCATTTTCCTCGCCTTGAAACAAAGCGTTTAAGTGCGGCGATAAACGCATCAGAAGTTAGATCCGTTACTATTTCTAAATGAATAGCCTTTGTTACTAAGCAAACGAAAATCGCGACATAAACCTTATGAAAAATCCCTTTTCTTTGATTTTTATATTTAATCTCAAAAGGGCCGCAAAAATCGGCTCCTGTATGGTTAAACGTAAAGATTGGAGTTACTCTTTTTGATGTGAGGTCACCCATGATTTGTTTAGCAGTAACTGGGTTGTTTCTAAAACAGACAACGCAATCATGCACTACTTTTCGCGCTAAATTTTTTCCACTTACGGGCCAAAACCGCATACGTACGTAATGGATTAAATTTTGGGGACCAATATGAAAATACTTCCTGTGAAAATGCTCAAATATGAGTTTTGTGAGCTTATGGCCCTTCGGCAAAATGATTTGATGCTTCTTATCAAAGTTTAAATCTGAATTTTCCAACCTACTGCCAACTCTTAAGATATTATCTTGATCCAAAAAGGGGGATAAACATTTAATTTTACTGGAAGGGGGAACCCTTGATTCCCGTTTTAAACCCTTAATCTCTTCCTGAAATTCTGCATTTTGTACTAATCTAATTAGAGAAACTTCTGAATTTTTTATTTCTGGGGTTGTGAGGCTGCCTCTGCGCCGGTCTGCTAACTTACATTTGCAATTGTGAAAAAACCTATAAACATATGCCAGTATGCGAAGAATACTATAGTATTTACCACTTATGTTGAGAAAAAAATTCACTTCTTCAGGATTCCTGAAAAGAGAAAGAGAAATATTAGAATTGAAATCATTACAGTTATTTTTATATTTTGATTTAGTCTCGGGAAATTAATCTGTTTCTAGCACAGAAATAGTTTCTTGCTCAGTCACTAAGTCATCAGCTGCTAGGAATTTTGGTCCCCTAAACCACATTGGATTCTTTACAAGGGAATTAACACTCGCACCTCTGGTCAAGAGATCGGCAGGATTGTCCTTGCTAGAGCAGTGATACCAAGAGTTCGAATCTGAAAGTGCATTAATCTCTATGACACGGTTAGCCACAAACTGCTTCCATCGCTTTGATGATCCTTTGATCCAGAATAAGGTTATTTTGGAATCCGTCCAATAGTACACTTTCGATGTGATTTTTTGATCTAGGATGGGTTTTACTTTATTGGTCAGTCTTGCACTTAATAAGGCTCCGAGAAGTTCTAGCCGAGACAGAGTTATCTCCTTTATCGGTGCAACACGACTCTTTGAAGTCACGAGATTGACTTCCACACCACTCTCTCTTTTTATTCTCAGATAAATTGCAGATCCATACGCTATTTTACTAGCATCAGAAAAGGCATGTATGTCTACAGCTATTACTTGATTCAAGCTACCAAGAATTTTCCTCGGAATTTTTAATTCTGCTGAATTTGGAAGTTCTTCGAGCCACTTTAACCATTTTTCGTGCACATTAGTTGGTAACTGTTCATCCCATGCTGTCTTCTTTAGCCATAGTTCTTGGAACAGGCATTTTATTCTAATGGTGAATGGCGTCAGCATGCCTAACGGATCGAAGATTTTACCAACTGCTTGCAATAGTAGACGTTTTGAGCTTTTTTGCGATGACAAGAATTCTATTAAACTTTTGACTTCGAATGTCAGACAATCTTCTCCTGTTTTCCAGGACATTCCTAATACCTTGCTTAGATTGCTTCCTAGGCTTATTGCAGCATGTTCTGCTTGAATATTAAAACCTTCCTTTTTCCAGCACTTCAGTAACGCTTCATCATTGGTTATCCATTTTCGAAGAATCATTCCTGCTTCAGACATTATTTTGTTAGCATTCAGGGAAACATCAAGAGCTTCTTGCAGCGTATTCGCCAGATATAAAATCGTCCACATAAATATATTTATCGAGTAGGTGAACAGTTCTTGGGTGTAGGTTCGTAAACCGCTTGATGTGCTCCTTTATGGTAGCAGATAGGAGGAATGGAGAGGCATTGACTCCAAAAATAACACGTTTGAATCTGAAGACCTTGAAAGATTTTAAACCATCATCATACCACAGAAAACGGACAGAATCCCGATCTTTTTCAGCTAGTGAGATTTGAAGGAATGCCTTCTCGATATCAGAAGAAAAGGCAATTTCGTATAATCTGAAGTGGATTAAAATATCAAATAGAAGTGGATTTAAGTTGGTGCCCGGCCATAAACAATCATTAAGGGACAAATCATTGTTATCATGAGAGCTGGCAATCGAAGACGATTCGGACCTTTGTAGTAAGTTTATCTTCTTTACAGACCGCATGATGGGGCAAATAATAAACTGCCTTGTCTAAAACAGGTTCATTTTCTTGCACCTGCTCTATAATTCCTTGCTTTAAATATTCCATGATTATTTCAGAATATTGTCGAAAAAGCTCTGGGTTTTGGTAAAATTTTCTTTTTAGACCTTCCAAACGCTGTTTCGCAACATTAAAATTATCGTTTAAATCCTTCCAGTCTTTTTTCCACGGTAACTGAACTTCATAACGATCGCCTACAAATTTGACAGTTTTATCGAATATTTGTTGTGCTTGATCAGTTTCAGATATTTTCGGAGCATCATATTTAATGCCTATAGACTCAAGCTCCCAAAATTGTTTTAAATTATCATTTATTTCATCGAAATCTCTAACGAAATTGCACATAGTAATATTGTTTGTTTGCGTGTTCTCCTCTAGCGCCCCAGTTGGGATCCATCCAAAAACAGTGTCTTGCAGAAAATGTTTATCATTTATCTTAACTGAATTATGCTTTAAAATTCTATAAAATAATTCAGCGCCAACCAATGCGTGAATTTTTCCCGGTTTGAAAAATGTGGGGTCTGCCAATTCCACAATATTCGGTAAATTAATGTCCGATACATTTAATTGCTTTGATGGAATTACATCCGTGATTTTGGGAACAATTAAGAAATCTATATTCTCCCTGAAAGAGCCATCTTCGTTTGTAATTACACTCGAAATTTTATTTTTTACATTATAAGTATAACCGTTTAATCCTGTAACGGGTACATTAATTATCCTTTTTTTAAATTTCAGCATGTCAGCACAATCCTTAGTTAAAATATTGACATTGCTAGCATTATCCAAAATTACTCTAAACTTTCGTTTATTTCCGAAATTATCTTCTATAAAAACAAAGCATGTACTCAATAAAATTGATTTTCTTTCTTTACTTATATTATTCAAGGTCTTTAAAGATTCATTATTTATCGAAACGTTTTCCGTTTCTCTATTTACCGCACCTGCAAGAGGGGAGGAAATTTGGGGGGAAGCCAATTCATTTTTGGATTTATTTTTTTTATCTCGATGAAGCGATGAGCTGTGTCGCAATCCACAGGTATTACAATTATATTTTGAAATGCAAGAATTTACGAAATGAGAATTATTCAAACAATTAGTACACAGCTTATTTTTCTTCACAAAATCGTATCGTTCAGAAACATTCATTTTTAGAAACTGAGAACATTTGTTCAAATTATGAAAAGCCAATTTGCACAGAATACAAGTTTTTCCATTCGGTTTATCATTCAAATTTAGCATGAAATTTTTTTGTTTGTTCGAAAGAGGAATGTTTTTGTTTAAGGGTTTTGAAGCAGAGTATCTATTTACGCTTTCTAACGTAGAACTTCGGTTTTCCAAAAATGACATTAATTCATTAAATTGTGGGCATTCTGATTTTTTAATCGAATATTCAAATAATTTTCGAGATTCCTTATCTACCTTTTGCAATATAATATTGATAAGGATAGCATCAGACAGATTGTTTTGTTCATATTGTAATACTTTTAAGGCCCTCAAATTTTTATTTACACAATCAATAAAGGATCTTAATTCTTTAGAAGACTCGTAATGTATTTTTTCATAATTAATCATGGCTGATAAATGAGTGTCAATGAGCAAACGTTGATTTTCGAATCTTTCAGTAAGTGCTGTAAACAATGACTCAAAGGAATCGTCTGGGCTCTCTAGTTGTTTTGCTTCATTTTTTAGCGATGCTCGCAAATAAAACAGCTTCTGAGCGTCATTTAACTGAGCATTATTGATAATTAAATTTGTAAATTGTACTTTAAAGATTGACCACTTTTCATATTTACCATTGAATGTTGGTAGTGGGATTTCAGGTAACTTAACTTTAATATTATTCAAACTTATAGATTCAATACTATCAGCATGCACATTTATTTCAGAAACTTTAAGATTTTTAAGGAATATGTTGAGACTTACCTCAAGTTTCTCGAGACGATCTTCGAGTTCATCTAACTCGTTTTCGATTTCTGGCAAGTCCTTAATATCAGGGATATCATAATATTTATCCCGTATTTCCGATACTTTTGCTTGAAGCTCAGGTAATTTTCGAATCTTTATTTCGAGCTCGGTACTCGAGTAATTAATTTCGTCTGTATTATCTTTTACGAAATTTTCTAATTTCGTTATAGCACCTTTTAGAGCACCTTTTGTTCTATTTAATTTTTCCATAGCAGCTATTTCGCTGCGAAATCGACGGACCACAAAAATGTACGTGAATACTGTGCGTAACTTTAGGAATGAAGACGATTAGGTTTCTTTTTCACATTTTTTATAACACACAGCACACAAATGTTACAAACAATCACGAACACTGAAGAACATAGAATGATGAAGTGACGTTGGGGTAATAACCCGCTGTTAGAACAAGTGACGTTCATAAAACATATTTTTTGGGGAATACTCCCGCTATAAGAAACAGAATAATTGGGGATAAGACCCGCTATAACATAACGTGCCACAATGGCAGCTCAAGAACAACATACTCTATACTTGGGGATAAGACCCGCTAGAATACACAACGTGCCGCAATGGCAGCTAAAGAACAACTGCACTGGGTCACATGACCGCAAAGCTGCTGAGCTCGTTCGGCATGCGCACAAGGTCCGAACAATGTGCTTTGATTTTATGTATCAGTTTGGAAGAGATTGGTGCAGAATTACGAAAGTTGTCGTGTCCAGAAGAAAGTGATATAGATAGATAGATAGATAGAGTTTTTTTACTGAGGGTGGTTTTGGGTTCTAGGGGGTCATGATACGTGTAGATCTGCAAAAATGTTTCAGACATTCCAACATAGGAACGATCCCAATAGGTAGTATTTCATACGAAATCTACCTAAAATTGTGCTAAATTTGAAAATTTTCAATACCAACACCTAATTTTTAAATTAAATTTGGGTTCTTCGGTTTATTGTGCCGTCGGATGCCAAATGGTATGTCATTCGGTCAATTAACTTAGGAAATAAGAAATTTTAAATATAAGAATACCTAATGTTAAATTCATCTTTAATATTCGCAAAACAGATTGCAATGCGAATAGTTCTTTAAACAGAACTCAAAAATTGCTTGGTAGAATTAGATGTGAATTCGAATATTTGAAAGTTCTAGATATATATTTGTCTTTAAAATATTTTCATAGGTTACAATTGTTATAATTATTTTTTTATTGTACATAGTTTGAAATTATTTTTCGAAAGATAGATGATTTTTAAACTATATATATATATTTAGAGAAATTGGATAAATTGCTGCAGGTGAAACAAACATAATGAAACTCTTTTTTAAACATATTTTGAGTATTTATCTTTACATATTAATTAAATGCTTTGACACATTAAAGTTTTTTTTAATCCCCCATTTGAATTAAAGAGCCTGCAAAATAATAAGCTATAACGTACAACTCAAAATATACCTCGAGGGTATGAAGGAAATTTTTAAAAATGTAAATTTTATCTAAACTATTTTGATAAAGATTTTTTTTTAAATTAAATTCTTTCATAGGCTAGAGATTCATTTTGAATTCTTCTCTATTTTATTCTTGTTCTTTTGCAAACTGCTTAGTTTAAATGAAGGATATAGAATAAATCTTGAATGTGTCAAAATATTACTGATAATTAAATGACATCTGTCTTATGTATCAATTAGCTGTTAAACAATGATACTAACTTAAAACAAACCTAGGGCATGAAAGGCAAAAAAGTTGAGATAAATGCTATTAATTTCATTACTTGAAACAAATCAATAAACAGGGTTGATGTCATTAATTGGATTTTAAATATACAAGGATATTTATTAGTTTAATTCATGTTTTGACACTTTAAAGATATAGTTTAAATCTTTCATGTAAACTAAACATTCTTCGAAAAAATAAAAATAATCTATAATTGAAAAGAAACCTCGGGGTATAAAGGAGATTTCAAAAATTAAAATTTTTAAATAATAAACTATTTTGATAATTTTTTTTTCGAATACTGTTAAAGGGAAACATTTCCGTTAAAGAATTATTAATGCCAATATTTAACCCTTAAATGCCTGATTTTTCAAAAATCATTGTAATAATGTTTTTCGGCTTTCATTTTTTAAATAAATCATGGGAAAAATACTTTAAAAATCATATTTTGTTTTAAGTATAGTTTACGGCTAAAAAATAGTTTGTTACTAATCGGCAATTCTGATCTTTAATTGAAAAAATAATTTTCCTTGATAAAATTCTATAATATTAAACACACAAGAATTTTAGGAACTATAATAAGAAATAAATTTTACTTGCTCACAGCAGAACAAAATAGGGTATTTCGCAAGCTTCCAAATAAAACAAAAAGCAATTGTAGCAACAATTGAAAAAATAAATCAATCTTTATTCTTAAACAGTACAAGTGTTGCAATCTACATATTGAAAATCGATTTAATAATATTTTCAGAAGGTATTTTATTGGCAACATTAATCATTATAGCTTCAATATTATTGTAATAGTATTTTAGAGCCTAAATTGGGTATGTTGCCGAAAAGCAACACGCGGCATTTAAGGGTTAAACATGACACTATGATCATGAAGTCAGTAAGTGAATTTTTAATACGCAGGATAGATATTGTTTAATTAATGCTTTGGTGGTTTAAAGGTTTATATGAGAAATATTTCATGTAAAATAAACAACCTGTGAAAGAATCCAAGAAAAATGGCCTGAACTTGAATGTAAACCTCTAGATAAGGAGTTTTTAAAATTTTAGTTACATTATTTTTGTAAAGGGAGTTTTTTTTAATTAAAGTGTACCAGTAAATCGTATAAATATGCATCTAATACGATTCACTATTTAATCCAAAGGTATATTGTTTAGTTAAGGTTTTGACAAATTAAAGTTTTAATTTCATGTAAACTAAACAACCTGAGAAAGAACCCAAGAAAAAATGACCTAGATTTGATAGTAAACCTCTTAGTGTATCAAGTATTTATTTTAATTTTAATTACTCTATTTTTATAACGAAAGTTTTTTTTTAATTAAGGGCTATCAGTAAATCGTATTAATATGTATCTAATAAGATTGATAATTTAAGTTAAAGGTATATGGTACATATCATAATATTAAAATATTTATTTGCTTAAAAGACGATATAAAAACACATTAAAAGTAAATTAAAAACTCTTTATTTACATGTTTCAACTCATTTTCTGAGTCGTCGTCAGAATGTATAATAGAAAATTACAATGCATAATGAAAAATGGAAAAAATCATCGAAAATAAACAAGTAATCATGTAACGCGCCCTATATTTTCGCGATTGCCCGTGTTCTCTTTGTGTCGCGATGCCGTAATTTATTTAAACATTCAACCCATAAATTCGGGATACGAAAGGATAAAGTATATGGTACAATTTAAGTCAAAGGTATAAGGCACCAGTAGTAGGACATTTAAGGACATTTGTCTAATTATTATTGAAGTGTTAGAGAATTCCAAAAGATATATATATATATATATATATATATATATATATATATTTAGCCTAGTCCTAACCTTCATGTATCCGAATAAACATTCAAAATATATTCTTCGAAAAAAAAAAAAAAATGTTACCTTTCTCTATGCTCCAATAGTGGGCATAGTAAATTTCTGATATATGATTTTTTAAGTTTTCGGTATATCCAACAATTATTTACAATGCAATAGAGTATATCAACAGCAGTTTGATTTAAAATAAAACGTGATATTAAAGAAACAGTGTTTTAAATAAAACCTTATTCCTTAAGGAAATATCTAAGAATTTGCCAAAAAATCGGTTTTTGAAGACACTTTTAGAAAATAAATAAATGTAACAGCAGAAAAAAAAAAACAATTAATCCAAACAGTTTACGGAAAGTTATCATTTAAGGACGCTAGTGATTTTTTTCAGTCGTTTTTCAGAAATGCATTTTATGCTTGTTTTTAAACTTTAAAAATTACTGGTCCACTACCGGTACGTGTCCCACTATAGGTGCATTTGCATTATTGTCTAATTAACGTTTTAACATTTTAAAAGTTTTATTTCGTGTAAACTAAACAACCTGCGAAAAAAATCCAAGAAAAATGACACACTTGAAAGTAAAGCTCTAGTGCATCAAGTTTTTTAAATATCAAATACACTATTTTGATAAAGGAAGTCTTTTAATCAAAGTGTAATCGCATTAATATGTATCTTATAAGATTAGCAATTTAAGCCAAAGGTATATTGTTTAGTTAAGGCTTTGATAAATTAAAGGTTTAATTTCATGTAAGCTAAACAACCTGCGAAAAAATCCAAAAAATTTGACCTAGACTTCAAAGTAAATCTCTAGTGCATCTAGGATTTTTTTTTTTTTAAATTTCAGTTATACTACTTTGACAAAGGAAGTTTTTTTTAATTAAAGTGTATCGTAAATTGTATTAATATGTAACTAATACGATTCGCAATTTAAGACAAAGGTATAACGTTAAGTTAAACCTTTGACAAATTAGATTTAATTTCATGTAAACAAAATAACCTGCGGAAGAATCCAAGAAAAATGACCTACACTTGAAAGTACAGCTGTAGTGCATCAAAGTTTTTTTTTTATTTCAGTTTCAGTTATACTACTTTGATAAAGGGAGTTTTTTTAATTAAAATGTATCAGTAAATCTTATTGATATGTATCTAATAAGATTAACAATTTAAGCTAAATGTCTTTAGTTAGACATCCGACCTGACCACTTTTTCACTCGGAAAAATGTCATTCATTACGACGTCTTTACCAATTAGTATGACTGAATTAAAAACGTTAAAATACACTGTCGGAAAAATTCGTGTTTCTACACTAAATTATTCTTCGTATAGCAGCCACTTTCTCTAGCTTAGGCGCCACAATTTTAAATAATTGACACATTGCTCAAAGTAGATACGCCACTCTGGAATTTAGTTTGATAACTTTTAATAAATGACGATGAAGCTACATAAGCGTAAATCAAACTTCGTGCGAATTTTAATAAAAAAGCTAAAATCTTTAACAACGATTTTACGCACAAATAACGTACAGACACGGCAAAAAACAAAAATCCCATACGATCGTTTCGAGGATTCCTGGATCCCCTTCCTCAGTGAAAGAGAAGGAAAAAAAGGAAGAGAATTAAAATGGGTTCGAAGAACCCCTCGGTTATAGCCCCGAGTACGGGCTTATGGACTGATTAAAAAGGCGAAAACTTTCAATCAACCTTTCGCCTTTTTAATTTTTGCCTTTTCAATCAGTCCATAAGCCAGTACTCGGGGCTATAACCGAGAGGGGATCTTCAAGCCCATTTAATTTTTTTCCCTTCTCTCTCACTGAGGAATGGGATCTAGGAATCTTCGAATCGATCGTATGGGATATTTTTGTCGTGTCTGTACGTTATTTGTACGTAAAATCGATGTTAAAGATAAAGCTACTTGGTTGACTCATTTAACACATATATGTACACTTTTTATAATACATATGTACAATTTTATATACATTAGAAGAAATCCGCACGGGTAAAAAATAACGGAATACGCGTACATATCTCAACCTCTCCGAATCGCTCCTCGTGACGAACTCCGAGGGAAAAATATTTGACAGCCGCTAATCACAGAAAAGGAGTGATGCCGGCTAGTGCTGCCACCTATTGTAATAATCTTTAAATACAAGATATTAGTTACAGTCCTTTTTAAACAAATAATTTCCGTACTCCTAGAAAACATGTTTTTTCCGTTAATTCTTCCCGGAAGTCTGAAATGAGGGAGAAATTCGTTTATTCCTTCCACGCATGCGTATTGGCTGTATTAATACCAAAGTTAAAATTTATTTTTAAAATGAAAAACAGAAAATTCAATCAATTAAAATTTCTAATTTATTTAAAAACAAACCAACAAAAAATAATGCTTTCGCATTTAATAAAGTAGAAATCTTCTCATTCATTTAAACTTATTCACAATTTATTTTTTAGAGTATTAAAAAAAATATTCGCATGTAAAATATATTCTAAACGAACACATTTAAAAAATATATAGTACTTCAATCTAGTTAGAGAAATCGATTTTATTCAAAAAAGCAAACATTTCTTTCGAATTTAATTAAAAATATAATATTCATATTTGACCTTTGATAGTCAAGTTATGTCTTATTAAAAATATGCATAATATGTAATAACTTGCCACCCTTGGCGACAAGTTTAGTCTACCTTAAAATTTATGTTTGGGAAATAATGCTAAGCATTGTATCATGTTACTTTATAATCCCTTAAGCTAATATTAGTTTTTGTTGCATTAAAATATCTCAACTTATTGATTTTCTGTAAGCTAGTAAACCCTATTGGTTTACAATGGAAGTCTATGAGAATTTGGCGAAATATTAGAAATATCGCCAAGTTGGCGACAAACTTGGCGGCATTTGGCTGCAGAACAGGGTCCCCCCTTCCTATGGTAACCCCTTATAGGTATAGAGATGTATTAAATGCTATTCAATAACTAATGAGATGCGTTTCATTCGGACGTTGCCATTAAACAATTAACAAATAATCGCAATTTCTGTGCCACGTACGATAGCGTAATATATATAGAGAGATTTTTTTGCTCTATTATTCTATGACTGTTAAATCACCCAACATTATTTCATAACGATGAAATGTCCTTGCAATTAAGTTTAAATTTCCGAGCTTTCTGAACAAGAAATTTAAAAGCCTTACAAATCTCCCATTTGAAGAAAACCCTTATCTACATTTTAAACTCGTCCTCTCCCAAGCGCTCAATAGCCTGGTGCTAAAGATGCTCGGAGTCCCAGCAAAAGCCCAGGCCATCCACGGAAGAATGAGAGAAGTAGTTTTTAATAACTCCTTTTTTTTCAGAATTTTCGGAAATTTTCTGTTCTAGAACGGAAAAAAGAACGGAAATTTCTTCAATTGGCATATATTTCCTTTCTTGTCACAGAGAAAAAAAGAAACGGACATTCTTCAATTCTCAGATATACTCCGTTAGCAGTACTGCTAGGGATATTTCCGTGAATTGAAGAAAGTATATCCATCGTTTAAGTTCTATTACCTGCTGTATATTCTCTTGAAGTGTGTTGAATTTCCCTTTTAAGTAAAGCATTTTCATATTTTTTTGATATTTTAATTGGAACATATCCGCATATTTTAATTTTTAAAACTGATCAGAAATAAATTTACTGAATACCTTTAAACCTCAAAAGCTGAAATAAATTATTACTAAATGTATCAGGTTGTAACAAAGTTTCCCGCCACAGCTAATATCGTCTTTTCAAACAGTTTGCGTTGTCGTATTTGCTCATATTTTGTCAAACGATTTTTGGTATTAGAAAGAAAGAGACTTGCTTTATAACACTGTGTTGTGAAATTTGTAAAAAAATATCGTTAACATTAAATACAGAGTGTCTGAAATTGAACTATCACGCTACCAGATTAGAACCAGCATTTACTTTCAGTTCTGTTGCAAAAAGTCAGCTACAGAATGTCACCGAATCATGTGTACAGCTTTAGGCACTACTGTTGAATCATATGACACTGTGAAGTTTTGGTACCGAAAGTTCAAAAACAAGGACTATGACATTCAAGAAGCAGAGCGCTCTGGCCGGCCTACTGATGTTGATGAGGCCCGCCTGCGAGAACTTGAAGAATATCAATAGAATGAAGAATATCAATAGAGAAGAATATCAATATTCAACCACTCAAGACCTAGCTAAGCAGTTAGACGTTAGTGCCATGTTCATTAGCCGCGCTATGCATTGCATAAACTTGACGTACAAGTTCAATCGCTGGGTGCCGCATGAGCTGAATCAAGCAGATAAGTGCTGACGTGTTCAGGCCTGCACTAATCTGCTCGAATATCAACGCAAGGACAAAATTCTGGACCTTTTCGTCACTTGTGACGAAAAGTGGATTCACTTCAACAACACAAGCCAAAAAAGGGGTTGCTCTACGCCCGGTGAACCAGTCGGCAGCGTCGCAAAGCGCAATTTGACTAACAAAAAGATAATGTTTTATATCTGGTGGTATTATCCACAGAGTATCTGGAAAAAGGTAAAACCATGGACAGTAAGGTGTACAGCAAGCTCCTAGTCCGTGTTGACGCTGCTATGAAGGTAAAATGTCAAAATGAGTTCCGGCGCAAGAAGATAATGTTTCATCAAGATAATGCTAGATCACATATGTCTGCATTCACCGGCTGGACTCTGTATGAACTGAAATGGGATCTTTTGACACACCCACCATATAGCTCCGACATCACTTCTTCGGACTACTACCTTTTTCACACTTGCAGCTACATCTTGCTGGTGCTATCTTTAATTCTGCCCAGGACGCTCGAAATGAGGTTGATCTGTTTTTGGACCCGCGGCCTCCAAGTTTCTGGGCCCAAAGGCTTTAAAAAACTACCAAAACCTTGGAAGAAAATCATAGATTCGGGTGGTGATTACTACTCTCACTAAAGGCACTGCTTTCATGCTTTTTTTTCTAACTTTATTAAGAACTTTTTTTGGCGGAAAACTTTCGTTACAGCCTGATATTTAAAAAAAGCTTTATACTATATATCTATCTTATAAAATTATTATCCTGATTTTAGTTAATTCTGTGACACTCTTAAATTTTTATTTTAAATTCCTCATTCAAAATAATCTATCCGCAAAAGAATAAAAATACCATGGAATTTAAAGTAAACCTCCAGGGCATGGAAATATTTTTAAAAAGTCTGCAGAAAGACTAACTCAATAAAGAAAGTTTTTATTTCTTTTCTGTGTTTTCCTTTATTTTTTTCAGAGATAATTTTAAAAATCCAGATAATTGCGTTAAAAGACTGATGCCACTGGCTAAAAACTAAATTATGTCTGTCCTGTGGATTATTAGTGAACATCTGCTGTATATTTGTTAAATGCACCCATTACACTTACGGGAAGAAAGGAAACGCTAATGGTCTATAGGATCGTTATTTTCAAATTTCTCGTTTTGATTTTAATATTTTTGAATTATTTTATTTATTTATTATTTTATTTTATTTTATTTTTATTTTACTAGGGGGCTCTGCCCCCTACGAGCTACGCTCGTCAACCCCCGTACAGATACCGCAGACTCTAACAGCACGCTAATTTGATCGCCTTTAAAAAGATTTCGGAAGATTGAATTATAATTTGAATCTGACAATTATAATCAGACGTAATTCTCACCAAACTTTTCTTTCTCTTTTTAATATTCACGTCAAAATACTTTTGTTAGAAATGAAATATTATGATCATCTTAAAATGTCAAGTAAATGTCTCGCGCAATTTTTAAATTAAAACTGTTTTGCAATATTATTTTTTGTTCATTTTACGTAATAAGTGTAATATGACGTAAATTCTCCTATTTAGGACTTCTAACGCATGTTGCTGAATTTATTATTTTACAATATTCTTTCTCATTTAAAATTCACGTGTAACTATAGTTTTTATGACGTAATTTTCAATGAGTTCCTGCTTTTAATATTTTTTGTTTATAATAGTCACGTGTAAAATAAATTTTTAATTTGAAGCAAACATTACTGTTTGCGCTGTTTATGCAACTGGCAACAGTTTAAATTAATACAATTTTCTAAAATTTGTAAAAAATATCTCTCGAAATGCTGAAAATTTGAATTTAAAATAGAAATAAAACCTCGAAAAATTATTCAAATTAAAAAACTAACTGCAATCTGCACACCGGGAAATTCTGACGCATAAAATGATCTAAAAATGATTAAATTCCTATGTACAGTTTTTGCTCCTATAAAACTTTTTTAATGGAACGATTTTGTCCAACTTTGGCATTAAATATCTCTTAAAATAATTCTTCGATTTGAAAACTGTCTGCATCAGCGTGTTTATCAAACATTTCTCTATAATACTACCGATTTTCATATTTTTGTATGCAACAGTTTTTTTAATATTAACGAAGAAAGACCTCCGGTCACAAAAAATTCAAAACCGGCGGCGGCGGTGACAACGGTAGTTACTTTTTTTTAGAATAGAGAGATTTTATTTTATTTTGTTTTATTTTATTTTATTTTATTTATTTATTTATTTTTTGCATAAGATAGCTGAGGATGATCTACAGCCGGGCTAGTTTTTACCTTTTCGATTTTGGATATAGTTTTTTTTTTATATTAAGATAGTTTCAATTTCAGATCCGGTTCCGAAAGTGAAAGTAATTTTTAAAAAATCTTAAACCAAAATTAAATTGGAATGTATAATTTTAATATTACACATAAAAAAATATTAAAATCAAAGCCAGAAATTTGAAAATAACGTCCTCATAGGGATAACATTAGCGTTCTCCTTTTTTCGCGTGACTGAAGTAACCTGTTAAAGGTTCTTGGTAAGAATTTCAGATCATTTCCTGAATTCTTTATATTTTATTGATTGATAACCTGTATACTCAGTGACTGCAAATTGTTAAACACTAATTATCTTTAGCTTTTTAACGCGTGGAGTATGATATCTGATAGAAACGAGTAAATGTTACATATTTAGCCTAGTATCATACATTTTCGCAAAACGAACCTGCGAATTGATTAATACTAATTAGTTTTAACGCTTTCATGCACGGATCATCATACCTGATCCAATCCAATAAATGCTGCATATTTAGCCCTGTATCGTACATTTACACTAAACGAATCTTGTAGCACATGAATTGGATATGTCAAAAGTCACTTGTTTCAACCACTGCTATGCTAATTATTGCATATTTTTTGCAAAATTAAAAATTAACGGGGATTAAACGTCAGAAAGAAGATTATTTTCTATTCCCTATTTATCTCTATTTATATATAATCAAAAATATAAACGCCTTTGTATTTTTTTATTTCATAAGTCTTTTTGTACGTTGTGATTGCCAGTTAGTAAGTAGTAATTTACGTTAAGACACATTATTGGACAATTTTAAGACACATTATTCGTAAAAAAAGGTATTTCCTTATTAATTTGGATGTGCTTTGTGCAGGAGCATATGGAGCAGCTTCTTTGCACCTCCCATTTAAGGGGGTTCTCTTGGGCGTAATCAAAATTTTCTTTATAAGGGTGCCAAATAATTAAAATTAACCAAAAGTGAGCTAAATTCTTGCATTTTCGAAGATTTAGGAATGCTGCTCCAATTCCTCCTTTATCTCTGCTTCCAGTATACAAGAGTGACTAAAAAGGCTGTATCTACACTTCAAAGGCTCACACCAACCTTTATATTCCTACACAAAAAGCAGTTATATTCTGTTGTGACCATATTTCTTGTGACATCCTGTATAGAGATTTGAATAGTACCTGATACGAAATTTATGTGTACATAGAGTAGGTATGACGTTTAGTCACTTCAACATAATTAACGAATAATTTCCGTGGATAGATATTAGAAGCGGCCTCCCCCACAATGATGATTGTCTCGGAGTACTAGATAGTATAAGCCAAGTCCTGGCTTTGTATTACATCTATCAAACCAGTGACGTAACAAATCAGCGTAGATTTTGAGCGCTTTGAATGGGCTTTGTGCCTTATCTGTCAAATCAATGACGCAGTTAGATTTTGGGCACCCAGGACAGCCCAAAATATGAAACAGCAAAATAAAAATAAAAGAAACTTAATGCAATTAAACTTTAGCGCAATGATAATGAATAATACAATACTTGAATATAGCGTAGCGTAGTAGTTTTTCAAAATTTAAATATTTGCGAAAATGGCAGCATCTAAATAAATAAATTTAGCTCCATAAAAATGGCCTTAAAATGCTTGTTAATCATAAAAAAAATATATATATATATAGAAAAAATCCTGTATAACGCCACACTGCCCCCCTCCCCAAAAAAAAGTGTTGCTTTTTCAGTAGAACACCGGCAACCCAGTTGCCAGTATTGTACCGTAAAATGAAAAGTAATATACTGTTAAGCAACTGTATATTATGGTTTATTATTGTTAATTTTACGGTATATAATAAACCGCAAACAAGAAGTAATGTACCGTTACATGATATATTTCACGGTATAAGACGGTATGTTACAGGTTATTTACGGTTTATTATTGTTAATTTTACGGTATAATACTGGCTGCTGGGGTGCCAGTATTACACCGCAAATTCAACAATTTATTTGCAGTACACAGAGAACTCAATTCTGAACGTTCCTATTAACCTTTTAAGGTGAAAAGTACTTCTGATGCTAAAATGTTGAAATGATTACATGACACCTAGCACCTAGTATTTAGAAACAAGTTTATTTAAAAATAAGTAAAATCTTTTTGTTTGTTCATTATAAAATCGAAATTGTATGCAAAATCCATGTGTCAGTGTAGTATTTGGGGATCAAAATTAAATGGGATATATAATATCCCGTCGCCGTTCTAGGGGTTAAAATTAAAAGGAAATCGGTCGAGCGGTTCTCGGACAATCTAAGCGTTCAGATAAAAGAATATATATAAGAAAACTGCGTTTAAAGTTAGCGGCAATTAATTACAACTGCATATTTGTCGCTATAAGTTTTGGAATAATTTAAATAAAGAAAACAGAAAATCGTTTTTAGACTATATTCAAGTCACTATAAACCTACAAGCTACAGGAAAATACATAAAGAGTTTTCGAAATTTTTTAATGTTTCAAAATCGTGAGCCCGCTTACATCTGCTTTTGAAAATATTTCAGTGAATTTACTAAATTTCTTCTGTTTGGGACTGTACATATATAACGTTCTCGCTTTAGGATGGAGGGGGGGGGGGTGACACTTGATATCGTAAGATATCTCTAGGGGAGTGGGGGTTGTCTTTAAATATCGTCATCATGTTTGATCCGACCAAAATTTCTTTTTTTCGTAACTTTTTCTCAAAATAGTCTGACTTTTTTCTTAGTCTGTTATCTATTTTTATGAAAATACAAAGTTAGTATTAAAACCATCAAATAATTATAAAAACATTTTATTCAAAATATGGAATACCCAACGTTCGACCTTCCTATTCTTCTGTCATATGCCCATATAATGCATTGTTAGAGAAACCAGGTTCGAAATTATACAGTAGAACCTTTTTTACCCGAAACTCTTTTAACCGAAATCCAATTTTAAAGCTTTTTTTTTTTTAACTGTTACATTCCTTGTGTGCAAGTGGTCTTTTCCGAAACACGAATACAGATAAATATTTTGGATCCCCTTTCTTAGAATTCCTTTGAATTTCACTTGAGCTCCCGTAAACTGCGAAGTGAACAAGAACACAGTAAGAGGAGGGAAAACCGGAATGTGTGAATGTGGTCTAGAAGGCAAAGAAAACGAACAAATTAACAATTCTGAAGCTTTTGAATGTTTTGCAAAAGGTTTGTCATGGCTGGAGTAGCAGAAACACAATGATACTGGTGAACTAATAGTATTATGCGGTAGAGTTGCAAAGCAAAGGCAACCGAAGCTGCGACAAATAAAACTTTGTTTCAAACTTTTGTGAAATATGTAAATGGTACTTAATTTCAAAATTAAAATTCAGGTAATTTATCCTTGTTTCTATTTTGCTATTGCTTTATTTTTATTAAGCACTTGTTACCATAATAAGAAACACCGCGCATATTTCTCCTTAATCTTAAAATTGAAGCATTCTCGATTATCCGAAAATTTCGATTTTCCGAAAGATGGTCGGTCCCAATTCCTTCAGATAATCGAGGTTCTGCTGTACTTGTTATGTTTACTAGCAAAAAAAAAAAAAAAAGGCAATTTAACAAATTACAACGACCATTTGGAAAATGATTTTTTCAAAGACTAAAATTTAAGCCATAAAAATATCGCACGGAGTTGATCATACATTACGTACGCCATGAATTAAACATTAATAGTGTTATTACACGTAAAAATTGCAAGCGACAAAAATCGCCTGCGACCCGTCAGATTTCTTAAAACTTACGTATTATCCACCTGAAACTTACGTGTTATACAAGCATTTCATTGGCTCTTTGGGAAAAGGCTTCTCCATCGTCCAAGAAATCTGACGACCCATTTTAAATGAAATTTCATTCTTAAACTTCTAAACATCCCACACTATTACTTTTTACACCGTCGTATAGAGAAAAAAAATGTACTTTTAAATGCAATTTGTTTGAAAGCTGTATCTCAATTTGTTTCTGAATTATTAATTTATTTTTTTTTTGTAGATTTTATTACTTTTTGTCATAGTGGCAACAGAAGTATCCATCTCTGTTGAAAGTAAAGGGAAATACAGATTACTGTATAGACTAACCAGAAAACGAATAAAATGCGATCAGATGAATAAAAGGCTTCAGATATGCTTTTGATTTCCTACCCTGACGAGGACAATAACCATTTTTCCAAATGGTTAAAAAAAAGGGAGAGGAATGTTGACTACCTGTTTTGTTGATAAGAAGTTCTTCTTACCCACCACCGTACTGGGGGGCAAGAGCAAAAAGACAATATTATTGTTGAATGCCTTGTGTAACAAAAAGCTATTATTAAATACTTTTAAATAGCATTTCCTTAAAGTGTTATTTGATATAAAGTTATTTAATGTATAATAGCGATATTTTATTGACTTCTCACCTTTTAAGGGGGTCCGGGACACAAAAATCTTCAAATTTCACAAAAACATTCTATTTCATCAAAAATTTCTCTGTTCTTTTTTCTGCTTAAAACGACTTTTAAATGACGTTTCTGTCTGAATTAGAACAAAAATATTAATTTTTTCGTTTGGATTTGTTTTCAAAATCTAGTTTTAAAGTAATGGCTGTCACGGAAGCGACTTCTTGCTAAAATGAGTTTTTCTTCATGATAGATTTTTTCACCATTTCACGTTTTTAAATTCTTATAACTCGAGAACCGTTAAAGATAAAGGGTTCAAACTTGGAGCATATCTTTTTCAATTGTTTTACGTTCATTTTGATTCAGCATATTTGGAAAAAATATTTACTTTTGAAAATATGATTTTTAAAATAAAGGTGCACCACTTTTTAAAAAAATTTTTCGTTACATATTTTTAAATGTTTTATAAATTAATATTTTTTTAAATGCCGAATCAAAATTAAAACATATATTTCTATTTGTTTAAATAAAAAAAAATAATTCTATAAATAATATTTTGAGTTATAAGGATTTTAAATTACCTCACTTTTTTAATAAATTTTAAATTTAAGAATTTTTTTTTTTAATTATGAGAAGTTTTATCATGTGATTTTGCTTACAAATGATAAAGTTAACCATCAGAAAAAATTCAGAATTTTAACTCAATAAATAAAAATTATTTTAAAGTGTGTCCCGGACCCCCTTAAACCGGTTAAATATGCAAATAATAAATGTATATCATTGCAAACATATAAAAAGAAAAAGAAAGACAAAATTGTAAAAATAAAAATAATTCTAAAACACGATAACTATATCATTAGGAAGAGGTGGGTGGGGGGGAGGTTCGTGGAATGGACCCCCTTAAACCGGTTAAATATGCAAATAATAAATGTATAACATTGCAAACATATAAAAAGAAAGACAAAATTGCAAAAATAAAAAGAATTCTTAAACACGATAACGATATCATTAGGGGAGGGGGGGGGGGTCGTAGAATGGTAACGTGTGATGTCGTAAGGGGGGATTGGGTCAAAAAGTGCCAAAAAGTTCTTTAACGATATACATGTACAGTGCTTTTTATTGATTGACAATTCATTATACCTTGTGAGTATAACTTAAATACTAATTTACTTTAATTTGACACGTTACTGATGAAATTAAACGAATTTATCTTTTCCGAAACTATTAAAAGTTCAATCAATACGATGGTTAATTAAGTTTGATTTTTTTTTTTCGCAGGGTAAATTATTCTTTAATTTGAATTTGAACTTATTGATGATTCAATCTGCTGACAATAAATGCACTTTCTATTGTTAGAAACTAAATTAAGCTTCAATCAGTGCGAGAGTTAATTGCGTTTCGTTTCCTGTTATTTCAGAATAAATTATTCTTTAATTCAGATTCAAAGTTACTGATTACTCAATTACAATCGTTTTACTGAATATGTAGTACGTATATTTAGAAACTAAATTAACCTTATTTTCCAACATTTTCTCTCTTAATTACATTGAATTTCTAATGTCAAAATAAATGCCCTTATTACTATTTTGTACATTATTATTTGTATATCATTTGAGGAATTTCAGAAAATGAAAAATATAATAACCCATTTTATTTGCGATAAGTACAAAAGATTTATATGCAATATTATGCATGTTTATTGCAAAAATCTGAAATATTAACAAAGAATTTTTCATTAAAAATGTAATTTTTAAACGGGGGCATAGATAAAAATTATTAACTTTATAATTTTCTTATTAATTTTGTTTAAAATATACAAAAGTTTCTCTAATATTTTGTTAATTTGAAATAGGCGTTTTGTAGCTTTAACCCTTTCGGATGTTGTCTTGATTATAAAATTGCATGCCTTTTCATTTGCTGTTAATTTGTCTTTTCAATTACTTTTGTTGTTATCGGCATGTAGTAATGTTAGTAGTAATTTTTAAACGGAGGCATGGATAAAAAATATGAGTTCTATAACTTTCTTATTACTTTTGTTTAAAATGTACGAAAGTTTCTCTATTATTTTGTTATTTTGAAATAGACATTTTGAAACTTTAACCTTTCGGATGTTGTCCTGATGATAAAATGACGTGCCTTTTCATTTGTTGTTATTTGGTCTATACAATTACTTTTGTCATTATCTGAATGTTAGTACATGTCTTTACATTTCCTGTTATTTTGTCTTTACAGATACTTTTGTTATTATCTGCATGTAGTTAATATTAGTAGCTGCAGTTACATTTGCTGTTATCAATTCGTTTTTGTTTCTAGTCTTGGCTTGGTATGGGCCCGTCTAAGGCTATGGGGGGCCCCGGGGAAAAATCATTCTGGGGGACCCTTTCTATATATCTATAGAATTCTTTTGGAATAATGTGGAAGTGGCTAGTACTAAACTTCATACATATTGTATGTATGCATAAATTCTGTACCCGGTACTGCTCACATCTGTAAACAGGGTATCACAAAATGATGGTCACAACTTTAAGAAAAAATACTAGTAGTATAATAGTTGAAAAAATGATAGACTGGTTGATACGAGTATTTTTTTGCAAACTTTTACTTTGCTTATCAACTTCGTTATAAGATGTCTAAAAGAAAATGCCCCAAATTGATCATAATTAATGGTTTTAACTTGCCACATTGAGCGAGGAAAACGTTAATAAAGAATTTATTTTGAAAACAATAGAATACTAAGTTGTCATAATAAAATCTTAATCATTAGTTTTCTAATCGTATAGTTTGTTTTTGCATGGGTGCAGGGGGTACTGGAAGTAGAAAGGGGAAGGAGGACCGCACTTCTTCCTAAATGTTTAAAAATATAGAAATTTTGGTCACTTTTGGCTAATTTTAATAATTTGACACATTTTAATGAAAATCCTGATTACTCTCATGGGAGCCCCCTAAGAAGGGGGGCCCGAGGCAGCTGTCCCGCATGCCCTGCATAAGTCGGGTCCTCCTGGGCTTGGTGGGAAATCTTAGGACTTCAACCCACGAAACCATTTTTTTTTTCTTTTCCCCCAAGCAGTCTCCAAGATTTTTCATTTTCATTTATCTATTTGCATAAAAATTGTTTTTAACAGTTCAATAACTTTCGCGTGTTATATTTTAAATATATAGTGCAGTCAAGAATTTTCTATTATATTACAGCATTCGAATCAACTTACTCTTAAAATTTATGGAGATATCTAGCCTAACATATTTATTTGTGGTTCTGTGTATTAATTTGTATATAATCTCTTTAACAGCACAAACTAACATTTAATAAGATAAAAAGTAAAAATTAAATTTAAAAAATCAGAAAACCCGACTGCGTAAAAAGCGAACTAATTAATTATTTCTTATCAATGTAAAACTATTTTTTTTATATTACTTATCAATTTTTTTTTATTTACTTGCAGTGATGACTTTTAAGTTATGTTTAATTGTTAGTTTCTATCTATAAACACTGTTTTGATGAGGCCTATAGATGTTTATGAAGGTTAGAGTTGCAGTAAAGCTAGAGATCCTACCTACACAAATTCCAGGTTGTGTAATATTTAAACGAAGCTTCTGACGGTAAAATAGTCAGTGAAACATCGTCTTCATTTTGAAAGACCTATCCAATAATATGCCACTCAACATGATGCATAAAAATTTTTTTCGTTTCTACCGCCATTTTGTATTTTACGGCCGCCATTTTCAATTTATAAAAACAAAACCTAGCCTATAACCACCGGACGGTTAAGATGAATCGATAGAGACCTCATTCATCGAAATCCATCCAGCCGTTGGGATGTTTCGAGGGTATAAAGGAATCCACATACTCAGATACGCATGAAACACATATCCCTTCTTGGCAGTCGGGTAATAAAAAATCATAAAGCATATTGACGCTAAACATCTAAAAATCTTCATATCAAGAAACAGATTATTTCGTTTCAGTTCAGATCAAGAGAGTTCAAAAGAGCGCATACGTTGGCGAAATATGTATTTTACAAATAACCGGAGCACAGGGTTGTGCGCTATAAATTGACAATAATTTTGAATCTCCCTTATTTCATGAGTTTTTTAACACTAAATATACCAGCGACCTGTCATTTGACTGGTACCAAATGAAGATGTTTTAATTCGAATCAAAAATTTCATCATAAAATTAAAAAATATATAAATTACACAAGAATAAGTTGAATAGTTTTAAACAAAAATTCTGCTGTGAAATATTTTTTATAAAACTTGAGTAAAATTCTTTGTATGTTTGGTGTTAATAACTTTGAACAAGTGGGTAAGTGTGATCACGGATCGCACAGAGGGTTTCGTTTAATATTCCTTTCAAAACACTTTATCCTTTTGCAAAATCTGTTAGTTCCACATTTCGCAACCAGGGGGCGGACTCTATTCTACACAAACCTCTATCCGAACGAAACTCAGTTTTACAACCTATCCGTAGATGTATTAGTCGTGGGAATCGGGCCCATAGCACCCGAGATAGGTAGGCGCCCCTGGCGGTAAAAAATGGAACTAAAATATGTAAGTCTATGATGCATAATATGAAAGAGTGGTCAAAGGGGTGTCGGCAAAAGTTTAAAAAGTGCCCCCCGGGTGAAAAGTGGGGAGGATAAAAAATTGCTTAAAATACACAAGTTAGCGCACAGAGGATTAAATATAAGACTTTTTCGAAATTTTATGATTTGTCATTTGATCGCAAGTGTTTAGCTATAATTTTGCAAAATTTCAAGTCTTTAACTTAATTAGGGCTGAGTTAGAATGAAAAGATAATACACGAAAAGCTTTAGATGATATTACATACTGATATATACATTGTAATACATACTTTAGATGAATACACAAGTTAGAACCCAGAGGGTTAAATATAAGATTTTTTCAAAATTTTAGGATTTGTCGTTTGATGCAAGGTGTTCAGCTATAAGTATGCAAAATTTCAAGTGTCTAACATATATAGTTTCTGAGAACGGGCTCTGTGACGGACGGACGGACAGACAGACAGAGGATCGAGACGAATAGAGTTTCGTCAGATGAACGAAACCCTAAAAATTGAGTCTGTAAGGTTAAGATTTAACTTTTTGAACATTAGCAATTAGATCAATATTTTTCAATAGATGCAAGGCGAACTGCTAGGGAAATTGTTGACTTCAATAACATCTCTTTGCATAAAGGTTACAACGTGAAGAAGGTATAGTACACTCATCCTGATATTGTTTTGCCAGCAAGGAAAAGCATAAGGTGCCACAGGATAGCACAAGCTTCAACTTTCAATTCTTGTGCGATCCTTACTTACTCAATACTATTTTCCTTACTAGTCTAGTGACCTATAGATCAACGTCTTACATCTTCTTCCTAGCTGTACGTCGCACAGCCAGGCAGGAAGTCTCCAAAGTTGGTAATAAATAAAATTTACGTTGAACAAGAAAAGCACATCATACATTCTTTTACAGACTTTACGTAGTAAAACTTAGAACTTTTGCATAAGCTATAGAGTAATTTATTAATTAATTTACAAATCTTTTCCAAATATTTCCTGTACAAAAATAAGTTAATAAATAGATTAAATTTAAAAAATCAAAAAATCCGACTGCGTAAAAGGCGAACAGATTAATTGTTACTCATCAATGTGAAACTATTTTTTTTTATTACTTATCTATTTATTTTATTTACTTTGTATTGATAACTTTTAAGCTGTGTTTAATTGTTAGTTCCTATCTATAAACACTGTTTTGATGAGGCCTATAGATGTTTATGATGATTAGAGTTGCAATAAAGCTAGAGATCCTACCTACACAACTTCCAGGTTGTGTAATATTTAAGCGGAGCTTCTGACTGTAAATTAGTCAATGAAACATTGTCTTCATTTTGAAAGATCTATCCAATGATAGGTCACTCAATAGGGTGTGTATATTTTTTGGTCTCTACCACCATTTTGTATGTTACGGCCGCTATTTTGAATTTATAAAAACAAAACCTAGCCTATAACCATCGGACGGTTAAGACGAATCGATAGAGACCTCATTTAATAAAATCCATTCAGCCATTGTGATGTTTCGAGGGTATAAAGAAACCCACCTACCCAGATACGCGTGAAACACATAACCCTTCTTGGCAGTCGGGTAAAAACAAGAAATTAAGATAGCTTTATGTAAATTAAATATTTATAAATCATCCATAATATCTCATTAAAAATGCTAAAAAATTGGTGTTGCAAACTCAATGAATTATTTTAATGATTCTGAAGGATGCCTTAAAGTGAATATAAGCCGACTCATTTTGAAGGAGTGAATCCCCCTTCCTCATTCAAAATGTATGTACTACAGTCTGTTACAAAAGTATAAGACCACAACATATTTTAATATTTATGTAATTAAAGTAATATTTCAATCAAAATAAAGAATATTTTATGTTAGTACATCAAATTTTTAGTAAAATGTATCAACTTAGAGAAATGAAATTAATTCGGAAAAAGTAAAACACCAATATAACAAAAAAAAGTGTCAAAAAGAACTGTTGTAAAATTATAGGACCACCTGTGGTAAAGAACAGTGTTCTCAAATTTAGTAAGATGTTGCTCCGCCATTTCTCTGAATAACTTCAAACACACGATTTGGCATAGAGTTTAATTTTTTAAGGAAATATTCGGGAATATTGTCCCATTTCTCCATAATGGCCATTTCTAATTCATATGTTTAATAGTATTGTTTGTTATTTTCATACACTTTGCGATACAAATAACCCCACAAGTTTTCTATGGGGTTTAGGTCAGGGCTTCGACTTGCCCAGGGTAAAACATTAATCTTTTCTCTTTTAAGCCACTCTTTTGTTGATTTCGATGAATGGCTGGGAGCATTATCTTGTTGAAACATCCATTTTGCACCTCCTAAAAGTGGCCCGAAGGGTATCAGACTTCAAAATAGCATCCGTTGGTAACTGTCCGAGTTCCTTTTCCATTCAACTCTTTGGAGATCGCATTTTCCTGCCCCACACCATAACGGAACCGCCTCCCATCTGCCTACTGAAGAATTCGCGAGATCTTTCCCTTAAATCATGCCAGTAATAATTATTGCCGTCTGGACCATCTAGATTGAATTTTTTCTCGTCTAATAACAATATATTTCTCCATGCAGAGTTCCAGGACATGACATTTTTTGCCCTCTTAAGATGAACTTCTTTGTGATATTTCAGTAGTAGTGGTTTACTTTTTAATTTGCGACGAATAACATCAGCATTAGATTTCAAACTTCGCCACACAGTTGCATGTGATACCTTTTTAGTCATCTGTTGTGCTATTTTACGAGTTGACTGGTATTTTTTCGTTGCTAGTTTCACAATCCGCCTATTATCGCGATCTGATAACTTCTTTTTACGACTAGATCGTTTATGCGTTCCATACAATTCTTTTTTACTTAAAACGTTATGAATCGCAGTTTTAGAACGATTAAGAATCTTACTTATTTCACGTTCAGACTTTCTTTTTACTTTGTAGAACCACACTCTTCTCACTCCTATTTCAGACAACTCACTCCGACGAGGCATTTTACTAATAAATTCAAAGAAACAGATACTATTCAGAATTTCTCCACTTTATTCTTCTTTTTAAGTTTTACAGATTGTTTAGTTTACAGTTAAATTCTAAATTCAAAATAAAATCGTCTCCTTTATTAATAATATAAGAGTGGTCTTATATTTATGAAACATCGGGTTTGCGTAAGATCGTTTGGTATGAAACAAAAAAATATTCTAACTTTTTTTTTTTTTTCCTGAGCTAAATAAGCATTATAGAATTGTTTATTTTCATACAACTACTTTTAAATTCAAACTAATATTTTCTTTGTTGAAAAAAGGTGAAATTCTAAGTGGTCTTATAATTTTGTAACAGACTGTACTATCAATACAGCACAAGCAAAACTGCTTCTGCTCTCTTAGCAGTAGCACACGCTTTTTGTCTGAGGAAGAAGCTTTCATTCCTTTGAAATACGTCGTTAGTATTAATTTTATAGTGTGTTCTAAAAATTTTAGAATATTTAATTCTTACTGTCATATTACTTTGCTTTAAATACTTAAAGCAATGAAAAATCTCATTATTTTGAAAATTGAAATTTTTTTAATTCTTCTTTAATTTTTTTTTTTTTTTTTTTACTTAAATTTCTAAATTTTCAATCTTTTTTCTTTATTATATGTATAAATATCAACAGGTAAAGAACGATCGACAATGTTATCAAGGTACAGATTCTATTTTTACAAGAGTTTATTTTTAAAGAAATGGTCTATCTCTTGAGAATTTTTTTTTACCTTTGATAAATGTCGCAAGAAAGTTTAATTACAATTGATATTTTCCTTCTTGTTTTTTTTTCTTCTGAAATTGTTTGGATTAAAAAACTTTCATTAATTTGCATGTTTCAAACATTTCCATTTAGAAGAGACTTCATTGAATCACAGAGAAAATAAATTAAAAATAATAAACTTTTTCAAAAGATTATTTTATTAACTATAAAAAAATTCTTTTAATTAAAAAAAAAAAGATTCATTATTGTGTAGAGTAAAAGCGGACTATTTTCTTTTGAGAAAAAAAAAAAAGTTGCCTTTACCAGTGAAAAAAAAGTTTCACCTTTCCAAGTATACTTATGTGTTTTGTTTTCTACCGCCAATTCTTTAACAATTTTTTTTTCCCCTTTGCTGGGAATATTTCAGATTATTTGTATTGCCATCAGGAGGGTGGGGGGGGGGGGAAAGAATGGTGGAATGTTTTCTACTTCTTTAATTAAGTTGAAACTACTTGAAAAACCTCACTTATTTTATCGAAATGAGTTTTAATTAAGAATCCATTATTTTGAGAGAGTCAAATAGCGATCAGTATTTTTTCCCCTTTTTTATCAAAATAGAAGTTGATAATCTAGATCTCAATTGTTATTGTTTAAAAGGCTTTTTTAGAATGAAAGTTTGATTGTTCCAGCTGCTTGCAAAAAAATATTTTTTTTTTTTTTTTTTATATGTTGTTCAAGGAGTATATTTCTTTCTAAAAGTAATTAATTTTTTGAGTTTGGTTTTTTAATACTAAACTTTTATTGGCAACAAACCACAGAAGAAAAAAAGTAATAGAGATTTAACTCACTTCTTGTCTTTGACTCCGTAATTATTCATTTATTGGACAAAGCATCTGGCATGTATATTTTCTGTAGATTGATTCGCGTATAAGTTACCCAGATATTTAATTTGTGAATGAATGTTACTTATAACTATAGCATATACTGTAGTAGGGTTATCGTTCAGTTTCAGGCCAGGCGCGGAGGCCTACCAAAATGGTTTTAACTCAACAAGCCCCGCCCATCAGAATAGCTACCATAATCACAGGCCGCTGCCGACGCAGGGCCCGGAAGAACCTTCGTTGATTCAGACCCCTATATATTAAAACTTAAAAAGTTATACGAAAATGTTATAAATGGCAGTCAAGTTTTATCCTAGGCGTGCAGGAATTACCATTGTACAATCTTATGTACATTACAAATTTTGGAAAAAAAAAATAAAATAATAAATAAATAAATAAAACCTCGTACTGCAGTATGATACATTGCTGAACAAGTAAAACACAATAAAAATACATTAAACAAAGAAGTCCAAATGTGAACCAAATAGGACTTACAGATACAACAAAAACAGAAGGTGTTAAAAGAAGTTTTTTTTCCCATATAAGACGCAATGCTAGATAACAGTTTAAAACAAAAAAAAATTGTACCAACACAATAGACTATTTACAGAAAAACACTATTGTAGAAAACAAATAACACAAAACTATACTGTGTTTTTAATGATAAAGCTGATTTTGAAGTGAGTTTTAATTCTCATTTTGATGCCAACACCTGTATGGAAGTAAAAATTGAATCAAAGAAGATATGCAAGTGCTACTAAAAATAAATAAATAAATAAATGCAGCCTTGCCAACGCATAAAAGTGACGGTTTCTAGGCTGAATATCGTCCATTTAGCTCAGTTGATAGAGCATTGGTGCGCTGTGCAAATGACCTGGTTTCGAGTCCTGACCTGGACACTTTCACTCTGTTGATTGTACGCCTTGTTAGCAATGTAAAAAATCAGACGATTAAAACTCAATAGTTCGGGCGTATTTCATAGCTACATAATTATATCTCTATATTATTTCACCGATGCTGAGTTTATTTCGTCTAATGTTTTTGTGGCTCATGAAGATATTCCATCTTGTGCTGCAGATGTAACCTTGCCAATATATAAAAGTGAGGGGTGCCACGCTGGATATCGTCCGGGTAGCTCATTTGATTTAGCATTGGTGAATTAAGCTACTTTTTTCTGAGACCTTAATAAAGGTGTCCTGGGGGAACATCTATGCTCTACAGGCGTGATTTCCATGTCTGAACAGTTCCTCTTAGGCAGTCAATGGCCTGGCTCCGTGTCCTGGTTTGGACACTTTTTCACTCTGTTGGTTTTACACCTTGTTAGCAGTATAAAAATTCATGCAATTAAATTTAAAATATGAATATATATATATATATATATATATATATATATATATATATGTGTGTGTGAAGGGGGGGGGGGCGTTTACTTTTCATTTTAGCGAGGTAATATGATATATGGCCTTACTTATAGTATAGCATAAATAAATGAGTATAGCGGTTAAATATGGAAACTACTGGAGATATTAGAGGGGAAAAAATAATAAAAAATGTTCAGCACTGTCGATCTATTAGGAAATGACACTGCATGTGTACGAATAGACTACACCGAAAGTGAAAGGCTAATCTAGAATTTGTCATTCTCGAATCAATATTATAATTCAGTGTACATTTCATTACAACAACAAAAAAAAAATCTATATTTCTGCCTTCCTATTCTATATCTGGGAACTGCAATCAAACAACATGATTAAGAAAGAAGCAACACAAATTCATTCTCTAAGCACGAAAATGATCAGCGTTGCACAATGCAAAATTTTTAAGACTCTAACAGAATTTAATTACTACGGATGGAACGAAAGCACTTTTAAGTTTTATTTTATTTTTGGATTAAAATGAAGAAATTATTTTCTTCATTACAAAAGTTACAAAAAGTTATTCTATATTTAAAAAGTATATACGTGGGTGGTTCAATAATTTGTGTCCCTAGTGTATGTAAAATGTTTGTACTGCGATGGTTGTTGTGGAATATCGAAGCCTAATGTCTTAGATGCCTAGATGCTCAATTTCAGAACCGTAGCTGCTATATTCGCATAGTTTTGGAGGGAGGAGTGGAAGGGGGAGTGGGGAGTGAAAGGCTGATTTTTAGCTTATGGGGATAGATGTGTGACAGTGGATGAGACGTAACTACTATCGTTTGGAGCCACATCTCATCCACGGTCACAAATGTAGCCTCATAAGCACCAAACCAGCATTTCACGCTCAACCCCGCCCCCCTTTAAAAACTTCCTCAAAAATAGGTCATTAAAACTTCACCCCTCCATCCAAAACTATGTTAATAAAGCAACTACGGTTCTGAAATTGAGCATATAGGCATTTAAGACATTAGACTTCGATGTTACACCATCAGCCATATCAACCATCGCAGTACAAATATTTTATATACACTAGAGACAATAATTATTGAACCACCCACGTACAGTGCAACAAATTGTTTTAATCTATTTGTATATTACGACATTTTTATATTTTTATTCATACTACTATATCAAGAATATATTCTTTCCAACAGAATTCTCTTTTCATTATTGCAGAAATATTAGGCAAAGTATTTTTTTCCCCTTGGAATTGCATTTAATACATCTGACGATCGAAGCGCGGCTTAGAGCTTTTTCATTGCACAAAACAATTTCTTTTGCATACAAAAGAATTTTCTTGGAAAAAATAAATGCTTTACTAAGTTATAGAACTATTTCTTATGTAATTATCAACAAGCAACGATACAAAAAGAAAGAAAAAAACTCTCACACAAGTATTTTTGCAATTCTTCAAAAAGATTCTATTTCTAATAACTGCATACTGTGAATAAATTTATTAAAAAAAGTTGAATAATAAAAACTTCCATTGGTATTTTCTTACTTATTTCTCTCCCTGAGCCATCTTTAAAGTAAAGTCTTTCATTAATTTGAATGTTTTGAATATTTTCCATTTAAAGAGGCTTTTTTTCATTCAGCTGCAGAAAAAAAAATTAATTAAAAGTAATAAGCTTTTTTTTTTTAATTATTTTATTAACCATTAGTAAAATATTTTACAAATTTTTTTTTTCTTTCTAAAATAATTTATTGCGTAGCTAGAAAGCAGACGATTTATTTTGACCAAAAAATATACTTTACCTGCTTTTGAAAAACTTCCGCATTCTAATTCCTTAATAATTTTTTATTCCTTCCTGAGATTACTTAAGATTATTTCTCTTGCCCCCAAAGGAAAAAATAACTGTGGCATAACATTTTTTTTATATTTTGTTTAATTAAGTTAAAACTACTTGAAAGCCCACTTATTTTATCTAAATCAGTTTTAATTAAGAAATCCATTACTGTGCTGAACCAAATAATTTTTTTTTTTTTCGTCTGCCGCTTTTAACCCAGAATAAAAAATTTGATAAGCTAAACCTCGATTGTTATTGTTTAAGAAGAATTATTTTAAAAGTTCGTTTTAACTGTCTGTGAAAATTTTTCATACACATTGCAAGAAAAAATGAATGATTTTTTTTTTTCGACATAATTAAAATTTTCATTTCCTTTTTTTGTGTGTGATTTTTTTTTCTTCTCCATTAATTTCGATTTAAAAATTTCTGCAGCACATGATTATAAAATTAATGCATTTTTAAGTGGCTACTTGTCATGTTTTCTCTTAATATGAATTTATTCGATAAAGCTTCTGGCGTATATTTATTTCTGTCAATCAAGTCGCATATTTATGCATTTATTGAAGAAATTGTTTTGCTGAAGTTTTTAAATTTGCAAGTATCATTGTGATCTATTTATCATAAATTAGAATAAACAACAGCAACAAAAATCATGCCTTTTGCATGATTATAAAACACTTTCTACTAATTCCAGAATACTTTAACGAAAGCTTGCCACATAACCCTCTATGTACTGAATTATGAATTCATGGAAATTTTATCTTCTAAAGCATTTTTCGTGAATTGTTTAAACTACATTAGAAGATTTACATAATCATTTAATACATTGTAGAAGGATTTGAAAGATTTAGAAGGATTAATTAAATTTGAATTTATAGGGATTTTGCGCAATATTTATAACCCCACTCAAACCTTTTATTTAAAATATTTTTCTTAATATTTTGTAGAATTAGGATATGTACAAATATAATGTTTTTACAATAGAAATATTTCCGAATTGAAAAATCCCCCCCCCCCCCCCCCCAATGCCAAGAAAGCTAAATTGATGCAAAGGCAAAAGAAATTATCCTTTTAAAAATATTTTTGTTTTGTGTAACCCATAATGCTTTTGGAACAAGATAAAGAAATGTAGCTTATAACTTATTCTAAACTGTATTACAACTAATCGATGTATTAAATGAATTTTATAACAAGTTATTTCAATGGTACTTATAAGTACCGCCAGTAGAAAAAGGGTTAATAAGGTGAAATAAAATATCTGAAGAGCTCAGATGATAAAGGTGATAAGTGATACAATCATCTATTTGCGTTTATTGTCAAATGCCTCCTTTATATAGTATTAAAATCTGAGTGAGTATTAGTTTTTTTTGCAAATACTCATTTAACAGATGGTAGAGGACCATTATCTTCAATCATATGATTCTCTCCTTTCTCGTAGCACCTATAGTCACCGTCTGATCCGTCCGGCTGTCCGCATGTAACGGCGCAAAAAATACCCAACTGAATGGTTTGAAGTTTTATATATATAATCGTTGCAGAATTTTAACAAGTCATTTTAAATTTTATGAAAATCGAATCAAAACTTAAAAATATATTAATAAAAGTTTTCTGCATTCTATTAAATCCTTTCATTTGTAATTAATTCAATGATATCGGATAATAGTTAATGATTCTAGCTTGCCATGGTTATTACGTCCTATTTAAGATGGAATCTTATTATTTCCGCATTACTGAATTTAACATATATATTCGTAATAAATTTTGTATTCATGCATTTTTGCATGAGAGTGCAGCAGCTATTGCACCAAGATCTGAATATTTATAAAACTAATAATACGAACGCACCTCATTTGCCACGTTTGACGTACAATTTCCGACTTCTTTTTTTTTCTTGTTGTCACATACCACCTTTTATCATCTGTGCTCTTCATCTAAATAAACAATTTAGCGGTCACATAAAACATTTGTGTCACTCATTTTCGAAACTCATTACGTTCAGAAGCTCAAATTTTTAATGAACACAGTCTCAAAATGTAGAGCATCAAGTTCATATTACTGGCGTGTAAAATGGAAAGTTCTACCCCCCCCCCCCTTTTTTTGGTGTTATAATATTCACGACAAAGGTGAGCATGTATATTAAAAGTTTCATTATAATATATTTCAGTTTTCTGAAAGTTATTACCGTCAACAAAGGTTGTGTTAGGGTAGAATACCCTGTATTTTTTAATTAAATGGGTGGTTTGCGACCCCATATTCTATGGTAATTTTTCATCCTTTTGATGCCTACTGTCAACCCTCTGAATTTGTTGGTCGAATTCGGCAACACTCTGTATAAACATCGAGAATCAATCATATAGCAACAAAACACTGATTGTGTTTTCCAAAATTCTAAGGCTTTACTTTTCGTTTTCGAAAGCCGCGACTAGCATTCTGAGACGATACTACTCTCCGAAGGGGTGTTACGCTGCGATGGGCATTTCGGAAATTCTACTTCGGTGTTCTCGTCTGCGTTGTCACTAACAAGGAAGGTCTCCATACGGGCATACTCAGAAAAATCTGAAAAAATTAGAGTTTTCTTCTCATATGGATATATATGTTTATAATTTTTTTTTTTTTTTTTTTTTTTTTTTTGGGGGGGGGGGGGGAACCCCGATACAGCGTCCGTAAAAAAATAACGAATTTTTCGTTTATTTGGCGATTTATCACCGGTTGGCGACGAAAAAAAAATACGCTTTTATGTAGGAAAAAAACTTTTTATGTTGAATTTGTTTATATAAGTTTAATTTAAATAACTTTAGTTTTGTCATTTTTAATTTATTTTAACTATAGTTTTATCATTTTTAGTTTGTTTTAACTATAGTTTGTCATATATATTTATGTGTATTTATAATAAAATTTAAATATCATATTTTACGATTTAAAACAAAATTTAAATTGGCTTAAATTATTACAAGCTCAAAAATAAGGCAGATAGAACACTGTCGATTTGATTTTGTTGCTATGGAAACGACTTCGTCTTCGATATGGAAATGTATTACGGCAATCAAATGTCAGCTGACTATAACTTAAAATAGATATTTGCAACTTGCAAAGCATAGAGAACCTTTTTACACTGATAAAATTAAATAATTACAGCAACAAGCAACATATATATGTAATATAAAAAAATTATAATACCCTCTTTCATTGATTAAGTTTAAATTCATTAAAAACCGGGCATTCTAAAAAACAATTCATAAGCAATTTTCAGATGCATTAAAATCGTTTGCTTTTGGCGAGGAAAAATCCTGCTCGCCAAATCGCGTTTCACTTTCGTATTTTCGCGCCAAATATTCGAAAGTATTTTATTTTTTTAGACTTTCTACTGAAATTCCGCCGTTAAATTTGACTGATCCCTTATTACATACATGAGTAGTTTCACTAGCATTTTTTCCAACATATTCTGAGTATGCCCTGTAAGGAGACCTTCCTTATTGCGCTTACTTGTTTGTTATTTTTTACATTTGATCAAAGTTTTTAAAATTCTATTACTATCTCGTTTTAATTCAAATTAAAATTTCTATATTTAGTGTCCAAATGGCTAGTTCCGTGGAAATAAATCTTTCAGGCGTGGTAGTAAGAAGATTTTATATAATGTCATTCAATTTTTGTGATCAATAAGCAGAAAATAATTAATTGTCCGATAGTTTATTCTACAAAACGAGCATGTCAAATTGCGGGAGTTTCTAGTAGTACTATTAAAAAGATTCGCCGTGAAACAGTAGATGAGCGTAATCCTGTTTTTTGTTCACCTAAAAAAAAGTGTTAAAAAGGATGTCTTTGAAAAAACAGCTATAGTTGAATTCGATTGCAGCGTTATTAGATGAACTGTACATCTAAAGTTATATTTGAACTTTTAAAAGTCTATTTTGACAAATAAGCTTTTTTAACATAATTTGCAAAATAAATAAATAAAAGTTAAATTTCTTTCTCATCGCGAAAAGCATAAATGTTGTATAACTTTTTTAAATTTTTAAGCGTTTTCGTTCTTTATAAATATTAACTACAAAAACGTTTTCACATAAATCGAACACCCAAATTATTAATTCCCCAAAAGCGCATTCCTATATATCGCAGATAAACAAACACCACTCTACCCCTATTTTGATAAAAACAAAGCAGACCTGACACATGCGTAAATGCGCGGTGGGTTTTGCTTTCCAAAAACAAACAGTAACTGTTAGTTTTTCTTAATCGTTAATAAATGTCACAAGAAAAATTTTATAATTAAAATTCCATTTGATATGCTCAACTTTTTTTCTCCTTGTTTAGTCATTTTTGATAGATTTCTTTAATTTCCGCTCTTCGATATTTTCATTTAGAAAAGATATTTAATTATTCCGCAGCATAAAAAATAAATAAATAATAGTAATAAACTTTTCAAACAATTATTTGAAAACCACTAGAAAAATGCTTGAAATTAAAAAGTTGGTATTTTTTCGGAAATAATTTATTACTGCAATGTAAAAAAGCAGACGATTTATTTTGGACAAAAATATATATATGTATATACATTCTACCTGCTATTAGAAAAATATCGCCGTTTCAGTTCAATTCGCTATGTTTTATTTCCTCGCTACCAAAAACCCCCATGAGCCAGTTCTTTAATCATTTTCATCCCTCCCTGAAAATACTTGAGATTATTTCTGTTGCCATAATGAAAAAAAAAAGTGTGGAATAAACTTTTTTATTTCTTTAATTAAGCTGAAACTACTTGAAAAACCTCACGTATTTTTTTCCAAAACATTCAGTTATAATTAAGAATCCATTACTGTGACACAGCTGCACTTTTTTTTTTAAATCGTCTATTGTTATTATCTCTTCTTTTTTGCTTCAGAGTAGAAATTGATAATCTGAATTTTAGCTCTTATTGTTTAAAGTTTGGTTGCGTTAACTGTCAGTGAAAAGTTATTTTTATAGGCTACGCAAAAAGAAACAGAGCCTTATTTTCTTTTCGACGTAATTAAAATCACGTTCCACCCCTAGCCTATCCCGCATTTCTAATTAAAACTTACTGTTAAATGCATAAAATTACTTTTAAATGATTCCTTGTGTTATCTAATATATATAAAATGCAAATGGTTAATTTTGTTCTGGCCGCTTATAACTTGAGTTCTGCTGAATTGATTTTTATAGAACTTGCACTGTTAGGTTAGATACTTTTTTTGGAAAGGTTTTAGTTTATAAACCTATCGCTCTACGTTGTTTAGTGAGAGAATTATAAACGAAAGTTTTGTAATTAGGTCAACTATATTTTAAAGATTAGCTTTTTTTTTAAGTTCTTTTGAACGAATTTTGATGGGAGGTTACACTATTAATTAGATAAATTATCCGAATAAAGAAATAAAAGTTTATGTGTAAAATTTGCATTCCTCAATGCAAAACGTACATCCTACGTTAGGCAAGCCGCGGACAAAAGCTAGTACCCCATAAAATATTAATTTATGACAAATTGTCTGTCATATTTATATCGAACTAGCTGCGTAACAACCCGTTATGTTGGATTTGTGTTTTATATTCCCAGTTTTGGGGGTAAAATACTTAACTCTTCAATTTTTTTAACTACTAGGGGGCTCTGTCCCCTACAAGCTTTGCTCGTCAACCCCCGTCAACCCCGTCCGTTAATTTGATCGGCTTAAAAAACATTGCAGAAGATTGAATTATAATTAAAAAATCAGTGGCGATATCCCTGTAAACGGGTTTCCATTTATTTCTCTTTTAATGGAGGATTTTAAGGCCAAAAAAGCTGCTGTGAATTGTTGTTTTCATGTTTGATTAAATAAGATTAGTTAAACGTCTGAAAGTTAGCTAATGTAAAATGAACTAAGTCAACAGAGTCTTTGCTTCCAGGTATTTTTTAATGCAGTTATAAAAAAATGTTTTTAAATCACTCATTTTGAATCTGACGTAATTTTAACCAAACTTTTCTTTTTGTAATATTTACCTGGAAATATTTCAATTGTTAGAAAGGAAATATTATTTCTGCTGTCTTTGGCAACAGTAATTAAAAAGATTATCTCGAACTGTGAAATAAATCTCACGTGTACGTGTAAATATATATTTTAATTTAAACTGTTTGGCAATATTATTTGGCTATTTGAAAGTGGACATAATTCCACCCGCATTTACTGCTTTTAACACATATTAAATAATTAATAGTTTTATAGTTTTTTTTTTCTTTTTAAATGTTCACGTGTATAAACAAGTAGTCCCGTGTAGATAAATTTTCAGTTTAAAGGAAATATTATTATTTGAGAAGTTTTTACAATTTTGACAACAATTTAAAATAACCTTTTCTAAAATATGTAAAAAATATCTCTGGAAATTCTGAAAATTTGAATTTAAAATAGAAATAAACCCTCAAAATATTAGTCAAAAAAATAAATGCAGTCTGCACACCGGGAACTTCTAATGTATAAAATGTTCTAAAAATTATTAAATTCCTATGTATAGTTTTTGCTCCTAAAAAACTTTTTTAATGAAACGATTTTGATCAGCTTTAACACTAAATATCTCTTCAAATAATTCTTCGATTTGAAAACCGTCTGCGTCAGAGTGTTTATCAAACATTTCTCTGTAATAGCCACCGAATTTCTTGTTTTCGTATGCAGTAGTTTTCTTAATATTAACGAAGAAAGACCCCAGGTCACAAAAAATTCAAAACCACCGGCGGCTGTGACAGCGTTAGTTATTATTTTTTTTTATATAATAGAGATAAAATGTAAAGTCATAAGCTAAATATTCAAAGGGGTTCAGAACCGTATGTCAAACATGTAAAGGCAGGGAGAGAGGATCTAAATAAGCAGATTTCGTATAGGAATGTGGGTGAAGAAATGCAGCATTAAGGCACTAGAGGGCGCTGTTAAGTTCGATGGATAAAAGCGCTTCGCTATCTTTAATGGTCTTTCCCTCACGGATTTCGAGCAACATGCATCATTACACCAATGCGGTGCTTGCCGACATGCATTTTATGTATGGAGTCAGGCAAGGAAATCGTTCACCCCCAACGCACGTCAACAGCTTTTGAGCTTCTCGAAGGATTATGCTCTATTGTGTGTAATACTGTTTCTTCCACTGCAGGAAATCCACAATATCTTACAGTGCCCTTATCATGCCTGAAAGCATAAAACGATCCACTCGCGTACAACTCCTAATGAAGTCGCTCAAATATTCGTGGATCCGGCAGAATCCCACCCGGAAATCGTTGAAACTAAATCCTTTGAGCAACCAATCCATTTCCTTGCGGAATCCCATACATGAAATGCATGTCGGCAAGCTCCACATTGGTGTAATATTCCATGTTGCTCGAAATCCGTGCGGGAAATGACCATTCAAGCCAACGGAGAGCAATCACCTCTGCATACAACAGCGCCCTCTACTGTCTCAACACTGCATTTCCGCACCCACATTCCTATACAAAATCTGCTTATTTATGTCCTCTCTCTACCTGCCTTTACATTTTTGACATATAGTTCTGAACCACCCTGTATAATTATCCTTTATAAATCTTAATTAGACCTTTTCAATCGCCATAAGGTTTCTTAGCCGTCATAAGGAAGAATGAATCATTTTGAATCCTTCTTTCAAAGAAGATAAGGAATAAGGCTAATGTCAGACGAACGTATTTTTGCGGCCTTTTTTCGTTCTTACACCATCCCTACACCTTCGCTATCATGTGTTTGTTGTTCCTGTGATTCCTGTTTTAAAATTGGTAAATTGGGTCTTGAGAACATACCGGGTGTCCTAAAAAGGACTGACTGATTTTAAAATTCAATAACTTGCAAACGGTGACAGATATTTAAAAAAAATCTTGCAGGAGGGTTATGCAAGAGGTCAAAAGTTTCTTTACAGTGATTTTTGATTTTAGTTCGAATTACAAACAATAGATGGCGCTGCGATCAATAGACGCTAAGTTCAGGCTCAATTTTCGGTACTTCGGGAGCAACTCAATACATTTTAATCTCTTTTTTCCACATGGAAGAAGAGAAAGGCCAAACAATTGAGCCTGTATTTAGTGCCTATTGCTTACAGCGCCATCTATTGTTTGTAATTCAAACTAAAATCGAAAATCACTGTAAGAAAACTTTTGACCTCATGCATAACCCTCCTGCAAGAATTCTTTAAATATCTGTCACCGTTTGCAAGTTATTGAATTTTAAAATCAGTCAATCCTTTTTAGGACACCTGGTACATAGATTGACACATTTTATTTAGAGAAAAATAAATGGAGAATCGTTTGTGCGTTTTCAAAAATCGACCTCTTGGAATATCCGTGTACTTCTCGTTATAAGCGCGTTTTAAGTAATGTTTATTTTAGACGAACCGTTTTCTTTACTTTTGCGTTAAAACTTTGTTCTCGTTAAATTAGAGCTCTCTATATAGAAGAAAAAGTATTCTACTAATAAAAGGAAGCAAAGTACTATTATATTATAATTTAAAAGCAATATTTAATCTTAAACTATTAAATCAATTATCTTTAAGAGGTAAAAGATCGAGATATTGAACAATTTAACTATTAGACTATTATTTTACCTTTATCCTTCATTTTGCAAGAAACAGATAAGAATATATTTTTTAGAAAAAATATATCATAATAAATATATAATATATAATTTAAGGAACGAATGGAACTAAATGTTCACGTTGCAATGATTGCAACCAAAGAATCTATGTACAGAAGGTAATCTCCAACAATTGTTTCAGTTCGCCACGGATATATATACACACACATTTGGAATATCTTAACCCTTAAATGCCTGATTTTTCAAAAATCATTGTAATAATGTTTTTTGGCTTTTATTTTTTAAATAAATCATGGAAAAAATACTTTAAAAAATCATATTTTGTTTTAAATATGGTTTATGACTAAAAAACATTTTGTTACTAATCGGCAATACTGGTTCTTAATTGAAAAAATAATTTTCCTTGATAAAATTCTATAATATTAAACAAACAAGAATACTAGGAGCTGTAATAAGAAATAAATTTTACTTGCTCACTGAATACAAAATAGGGTATTTCGCAAGCTTCTAAACAAAACAAAAAGAATAAGTAGCAACAATTGAAAAAATAAATCTATTTTTATTCTTAAGCAGCACAAGTGTTGCCATCTACATGTTGAAAATAGATTTAATAATATTTTCAGAATGTATTTTATTGGCAACATTAGGCATTATAGCTTCAATATTATTCCCATAGTATTTTATAAGCGTAAATTGGGTATGTTGCCGAAAAGTAACACCCAGCATTTAAGGGTTAAGATCCCTAATTTCAAGTTTACCTCACTCCTTTGTGAAACTCTTCAAGATGAACATTTTCAAAAAGAATAAATTGGAATTATACTTAAAAAATATTTGCAACTTTTATACTAGCGTAGGTAAAAAATTGAGTTTTTTTTTTTTTAAGTTGCTTCACATATATAAATTTAAGATGTTTTTAATAGTAAAACCCAAATGATCTCTCATACTTTATCTCCAAAAAAAAAATTCCTTTTTAAATTGTTTTTAATAAAGGATTCTCCGAATTTAATATTTTCTCTTTCTCAGCTATGAAAGCTTCTGATTTCTTTTTCTTTTCAATTTACTTCTGACGTAATCGCTATTTTATGGTATACTGCTTCGAAAATGTTGCCAAAATAAGAAACTGGAATAAGTAGATGGGATTTCCGGTGGGCCTTAAAGTTCTTAAAATAACTGTAATTCGAAACTTTAATAGTTTGCCATTACCATATGTCAGAACAAGAGAAGATATGTTGAATTTAATTTATATAATGAGACATTTCTCTTTGTCCCCATATTTATACTTAGAAAAATTATTTCTAGTATGACAATTTTTCAAGATTTGTATAAATTTTTGTGAATGTGATTAAAATAACGGTTATTTGGACTTTAGTCTAGGAATAAAGTATATTCTATTAATAAAAACAAAGGATAATTACTTTTAGCATTGTAATATAAATGTAATATTCAATCTTAAACTGTAATTAAATCAATTAAGTTTAAGAGGTAAGATTGAGATATGAAACAATTTGACTATAAAACGCAATTTATTTTCTTCATTTTGCGAGAAACACATGTGAATATTTTTCCTAGAAAAAATACTTCACGTAATTTAATAAACGAATCAAACTAAATGTTTACGTTGTTATGGTTGTAATCAAAGAATCTATTCAGAGAGGTTAATATCTAACACTTGTTTCATATCACCGCCAATAAAAATTTCCTTTCATATTGGACATTTCAAATTCCTAACTTTTAAATTTATTTATTTATTTATTTATTTTTTATGATAAAAACTAAATTTAAGATCTCTCGTACTTAATCTTAACAAAATATATATATATATTCGTTTAAATTGTTTTTAATAAATGATTCTACGAACTTAACATTTTTTCTTTCTCAGCCATTGGAGCTTCTGGATTATTTTTCTTTTTAATTTACTTCTGACGTAAATTTTATTTTATGGCATGTCACTTCGAAAATAGTGCCAAAATAAGAAACTGAAATAAGTAGAGGGGATATCCCGTGGGCTTTAAAGTTCTTAAAATAACTAATTCGAAAGTTTTATAGGTTGCCATTACCATATGTCAAAACAAGAGAAGATATGTTGAATTTAATTTATACAATGCCAAATTTCTTTTTGTCTTTCAATTTAGACTTACAAAAATTATTTCTATAATGACAATTTTCAAGATTTGCGTAAATTTTTGTGAATGTGATTAAGGTAACGGTTATTTAAACTTTAGCCGAGGAAGAAAATCTATTCTATTAATAAAAAAAAGGAAAGTTAATTTTAGTATTGTAATAAAAATGTAATATTCAATCTTAAATTGTATGTTAAATCAATTGAATTTAAGAGGTTAGATTGAGATATGAAACAATTTGAATATAAAACGGAATTTATTTTCTTCATTTTGCAAGGAACAGATGAGAATATTTTTTCTAGAAAAAATACTTCACGTAATTTAATAAACGAATTATACTGTTTACGTAGTTATGGTTGCAATCAAAGAATCTATTCACAGAAGTTAATAGTATCTAACAATTGTTTCATCTCATCGCCAATAAAAAATTCCTTTCATATTGGGAATAATTTCAAATTCCTAACTTCAAGTTTACCCCCCTTCCTTGTGAAACCTTTAAGACGAACATTTCAAAAGGAATAATTCAGGAGTATACTTGCACTTTGAAAATTATTTTTACTTTTTATACTAGGGTAACTAAAAAATTTAATTTTTCTTATGTAACGTAACATTTTAAAGCTTAGGTTTTTTTTATAATAAAAACCAAAATTAAAATCTCTCATACATTACCCCCCCCCCTCCCCCCCCCAAAAAAAAAGAAAAATTTTTAAATTCTTTTTAATAAAGCTTTCTATGAACTTAACATTTTTTTCTCAACCCATAAGAGCTTCTAATTTTTTTTTTCTTTTTAATTTACTTCCGACGTAATCTCTACTTTAAGGTATGCCACTTCGTAAATGTTCCCAAACTAAAAAACTGAAATAAGTAGATGGGACATCCCGCAGTCCTTAATGTTTTGTAATTCGAAATTTTAGTAATTTGCTATTCTCATATGTCAAAACAAGAAAAGAGATGGTGAATTTAATTTATGTATTGAAAAATTTCTTTTTGTCCCCCAATTTAGACTTAGAAAAAACATTTTTAGCATGACAGTTTTCCAAGATTTTTGTAAATGTTTATGAATGTGATTAAAATTACGGTTATTTAGAATTTAGTCGATAAAGAAAGCATATTCTCTTATTTTTTTTAAAAAAAGAAAATTACTTTTAGTATTGTAATTTAAATGTAATATTCAGACTTAAACTGTATGTTAAATCCATTAATTTTAAGAGGTATGTTTCAGATATCAAACAATTTGACTATCTGGCGCATTTATTTTCTATATTTTGCAAGGAACAGATGAGAATATCTTATCTAGGGAAAAAAAAATCATCACGTGGTTTAATACACGAACTAAACTAAAAATTTATGTTGTTATGTTTGCAATTCTCAGAACTTGATCTCCAACAATAGTTTCAACTCACCGCGAATAAAGTTTTTCTTTCACATTCGGAATATCTTAAAATTTTTAATTTCATGTTTACCGCTCTCCCTTGTGAAACCTTTCAAAATAAGCTTTAAAAAAAATCTGAATTATACTTGCACACTTGAAAATTATTTCAACTCTTTATGCTAGCGTAAGTAAAAAATTCATTTTTTTTTTCTTTTTTGTTACTCAAATACATACATTTAAGTTTTTTTTTATATAATAAAAACCCAAATAAAGATATCTTACTTTACGTCCAAAAGGAAAAATATTTTTTCGTTTAAATTGTTTTCAATAAAGGATTCTATATACTTAATATTTTTTCTTTCTCAGCCATCGGAACCTCTGTTTTTTTTTCTTTTTAATTTACTACTAATGTAATCGCTACTTTATGGTATGTCACTTCGAAATGTTGCCGAAATAAGAAATTAAAATAATTAGATGTATATCCCGCGGGCTTTAAAGTTCTTAAAATAACTGTAATTCGAAATTTTAATAGTTTGCCATTACCATATGTCAAAACAAGAGAAGAGATGCTGAATTTAATTTATGTAATGAGAAATTTCTTTTTGTCCCCCAATTTAGATTTAGAAAAATTGTTTCTAGTATGACAATTTTTCAAGATTTGTGTAAATTTTTATGAATGTGATTAAAGTAACGGTTATTTAGAGTTTAGTCGAGGAAGAAAGTCTATTCTATTAATAAAAAAAAGGAAAATTACTTTTAGTATTGTAATATAAATGTAATATTCCATCTTAAACTGTAAGATAAATCAATTAAGTTTAAGAGGTAAGATTGAGATATTAAACAATTTGACTATAAACGGAATTTATTTTCTTCATTTTGCAAGAAACAGATGAGAATATTTTTTCTAGAAAAAATACTTAACGTGATTTAAGGAAGGAATTAAATTAAATGTTTACTTTTTTATGGTTGCAATCAAAGAATCTATTCATAGAAGTTAATATCTAGCAATTGATTTTTCTCACAGACAAGAAAAATTTCCTTTAATATTGGCAATAACTTAAAATTCCTAACATCAATTTCACCTCCCTTTTTTGTGAAACATTTCAAGATGCACATTTTCATAAAGAATAAATCAGGATTATACTTACACACTTGGAAATTATTTTAACTTTTTATAATAGCTTAAGTAAAAAATTGAATTTTTTTAAGTTGCTCAATCTACTCAAATTTAAGATTTTTTTTTTTTAATAATAAAAACCAAAATGAAGATCTCTCATACTTTATCTGAAGGAAAAGTTTTCGTTTAAATTATTTTCAATAAAGAATTTTACGACCTTAACATTTTCTCGACCATGAGAACTTCTGGATTTTTTTTTCATGTTTAATTTACTTCTGACATAATCGTTATTTTATGGTATGTCACTTCGAAAATGTTGCCAAAATAAGAAACTGAAATAAGTAGATGGGATATTCCGTTGGCTTCAAAGTTCTTAAAATAACTGTAATTCGAAAGTTTAATAGTTTGCCATCACCATATTTCAGAACAAGAGAAGAGAGGTTGAATTTAATTTATATAATGAGAAATTTCTTTTTGTTCCCCAATTTAGACTTAGAAAAATTATTTCTAGTATGAAAATTTTTCAAGATTTGTGTAAAGTTTTATCAATGCAAAAACCCTTGACGGGTTAAAAGTTTCTGACGCAGCACTTTATCTTATGCTCTAAGAATTTTAAATATGGAACTTAAAAATACTGATATCAAATTTTGAGTGACGTTATGCTATTTCTTAAAAAATATATTTGTATTTATTTCACCATTTTATTTTTGTTTTATTTATAATCGCATGTGCAAAAGTTATGTTCAACATGAAAAGCTGCATAAAATTTTATTCGCTGTTGCTTTATCATTTACATCTCTCATAAATTCAAAATATGTGTTTTAAAAGATATGATATAAAATTTAAGTGACGCCTTGATGTGACTTTAAAAGGTTTGTTTTTTAAAATTCAATTTAAATTATTTTTGACTTGGTTAAAATATTTTTTTTACATCTACACAATACTTTTAATTTTCCAATTCACTGTTAAATATATCACTTTCATTGAATCTATACTATGCATTGAAATGTATTTATTTCAATAAATTGATTTATCTTTTGTGTCACGCTATTCAAAATTGTGAGTAAGATTTATGTAAATGGTTTATTTGCGTCAAACTATCCTTTTTCATACATTTCATGTAGTTTGAACACAATGACGCAAAGAAACCATTTACATAAATCTTACTCACAATTTTGAATAGCGTGACACAAAAGATAAATCAATTTATTGAAATAAATACATTTCAATGCATAGTATAGATTCAATGAAAGTGATATATTTAACAGTGAATTGGAAAATTAAAAGTATTGTGTAGATGTAAAAAAAATATTTTAACCAAGTCAAAAATAATTTAAATTGAATTTAAAAAAACAAACCTTTTAAAGTCACATCAAGGCGTCACTTAAATTTTATATCATATCTTTTAAAACACATATTTTGAATTTATGAGAGATGTAAATGATAAAGCAACAGCGAATAAAATTTTATGCAGCTTTTCATGTTGAACATAACTTTTGCACATGCGATTATAAATAAAACAAAAATAAAATGGTGAAATAAATACAAATACATTTTTTAAGAAATAGCATAACGTCACTCAAAATTTGATATCAGTATTTTTAAGTTCCATATTTAAAATTCTTAGAGCATAAGATAAAGTGCTGCGTCAGAAACTTTTAACCCGTCAAGGGTTTTTGCATTGATATCATTACTTTTTTGAGGTTAGTGATAAAATGATTAAAAAAAAGATACTTATGGAATTTAATGCAGATTTAATTTTTACTATTTTATTACAATTTTCCTTATAGCAGTTTGTATATAAAAACAACTGGGTAAGTATAATCGCAGATCGCACAGAGGGTTTCATTTGATATTCCTTTAAAAACACTTTATCCTTAAATTAATAAATCCAAAATGTTAATTTATAATTATTAAATCCTTACATAGATGTAGCACCAATAGTTCCAATTTTCATGGGGCAGGGAACGCACTCTTTTAAACAAACCACCTTCCAATTGAAGTCATCAAAAACCAAGTTGAATAAGCCAGATCCCGTTGTGTTGTTTGACAAACAGCAGTCTCATGCCCCCTCCTTCCCCCCTTTTTCAAAATTTTTCAGACCAGTACCTAAGAATGGAACCGAAATAATTTTTTCTCTTCAGAAATTACGATAAAAAATAGTATGCAGTACTCATAAATTTACTTTAATGCTATATAGGGTGATTATTAAGTTAATTATAACGTTTGGAATCTGTTGCATTGATGTCCGAAAGGTAGTTTCTGAGTTATGGAAGCTGGACCCATAAGGCGCCATAGAGGGGCGAAGCCCGCTAGTGTATATCATAATTATATCTGCCATGTAGACTAATTGCGATATTTAATCAAAATAGCCCCCCCCCCTCCTCATCCCCGGAAATATAACAAATACAAAATGTGTCTTTATAAACCTATCGTCAAATAGGTTTTTATTTCTTTTTCCCTAAAAAAAAACATGATTTTTATATCCGTAACGTAAATAGCGGACGAAGCCCGCTAGTTCCTATCATAATATATATTTTTAATAATTTTATATAGTCTATAATAAAAATCAGACTTAAAATAGTCTAGTTCCATGAGTACTTGTAGTGTCAGTTACATGCTACGATTTTTGGATACCAGTATTTTAGAACGGGAAAATGTGACTTATTTTATCGGAGATATCTCATTAATTGAATAAGGTGAAGCAAACTTTTTGAAAAAAAAGGTGGCCAACAAGCATGGCAGTTATCAGCTATGTGACTTTGTGCTAAAGTCCATTAATTTGATCTGCTTTAAAAAGATTACGGAAGATTGAATTATAGTAGAACCTGGATTAACCGAGCTTCGATTAATCGAGGTTTCTGTTAACCGAGCCGATAACAAAGTCTGATTTTTTTTTTCCTTTTGAATGAGCCTTAAAAATAACCACACTCTTTAGCTCACTGTCCGTGCTATACAGGCCCTTCTGCCCCCAAAAGCCCTCAACTCCAAAGAAACATTGGACCCTGAGAAGTCAGTAGCGAACAATGCTTTGTTTCCAGTGGCTGTGTGAACTTTCGTAAATTTTTCAATTTGCATTTTAAAATTTACTACCGGTAGTTGATTTTCTTTTTAAATTTGTTAAGCTGTGAAACAGAACTTTACATATATTTACTTTTATTATTTAAAAAACGTTCTATATATTTTTTTAAAAGAGATGTTAAATTCGCAAGCACGGCGAGTTTTTACACACAGTTTCTATTAACCGAGATTTCCGATTCCGATTTACTAACAGTCCCAATTAGCTCGGATAATCGAGGCTGCTCTGTATAATTAAAAAATCAATGGCGATCTTACTGTAAACGGGTTTCCCTTTTACTGAGGGATTTCAAAACCGAATCAGCTGATGTTAGTTGCTGTTTCCCTGCTTGATTAAACAAGATTAGTTAAACATTTGAAAATTACCAAATATAAAAGGAACTAAGTCAACAGAGTCTTTGCTTTATGGTATTTTTTAACAACGCTATAAGAAAATGATTTTAAATAAGAGATTTTAAATGTAACGTTTTAAATCTGACATAATTTTCACCAAACTTTCCTTTCTCTTTGTAACATTCAACTGAAAATATTTTTATTATTAGAAAGATAATATTATTATTTGCGCTACCTTAAAATTAGCAACTATAGTTAAAAATATCATCTCGAAATTTGAAATAAATCTCTCATATAAATATATTTTTTAATTTACACTGTTTTGCAATATGTTTTGCAATGTGTTTTGTAAACTGTTTTGGCCACTTTGGCCAATATGACGTAATTTCCTCCATTTACGACTTTTAACACATATCAATGAATTTATTATTTAAAAATTTTCTTTTTCTTTTAATATTCACGTGTAAATATAATTTTTATGACGTAATTTTCAATGTTTTCCTTCTTTTAATGCGTAATCATTTAATTCTAATTTGAAAATAATTGATTATTTTATAATTTTCTTTCATTTTAAAAAAGCATGTGTAAAAACAATTTTTATGACGTAATGTTTAATATTTTCCTGCTTTTAACACGTTATCATTTAATTCTAATTTAAAAGGATTTTTTTCTGTTTATAATAGTCACGTGTGAATAAATTTTTAATTTAAAGGATATATTATTCTTTGCGCTGTTTTAACATTTGGCAACAATTTAAAAGAACCTTTTCTAAAATATGTAAAAAATATCTCTGGAAATTCTGAAAATTTTAATTTAAAATTGAAATAAACCGTCAAAAAATTAGGCAAGTTTGGAATAATAAATGCACTCTGCAAACTTCGAGTTTCTATTGAATGATTAAATTGAATGAAAATGATTAAATTCCCATGTATATTTTTTTTTCCTATGAGACTTTTTTAATGAGACAATTTTATCCAGATTTAACATTAAATATCTTTTAAAATAATTCTTCGATTTAAAAACTGTCTACTTCAACATTTTTATCAAACATTTCTCTATAATACTACGCAATTGCGTCAAAAGATGGCGACACCAGAATTCTGATATGCTTATTATGTAAACTGTAAATATTGCAAAGAATTGTCTCGGGGTTATCAAACTTCATTGATATTTATAAATAAAACATTTCAACTAAATTATTTATTATAAAAGAATTATTACATCACAATAGCTTTTATGCAAGGAAAATAATAATTATAATAATAATAATATTATGGATGTCAGTGATTATATATTGATTGACCGTCATAATAATAAAAAATGATATTATAAAAAGAAGAGCTGAAATGAATTATTTTTTTACGTTTCTGATCGTGTGATTTATATTCAAATAATAATTATTAATGTATATTTTTTGTAAAGTGATTGAAATTAAATATATTTATAAAATTTATGGTAATATTTTTATTGTTGAAAAATTGCCAAGAAATAATCATCATCAAATTGGCGTCATTATAATTGTAATTTTATTTAACTTAATAGCAATTAAAAAAATTACAAAGGAACTGAGAATAATGGTCAACTAGCAGACTTTAAAAAAAAAAAAAAAAACATTCACATGTGAAAACACGTACCAGCGAGTATCGAACTGCTTATCTTAAGGTCAGTAAACGATGGCCCTTAGCCACTCCGCCAGTGGGAAGACAAAATTTTTCTCCCCAAAAGTGGTTAAAAAGAAAGCGTGTGTATGAATACAGTGTCATGCATTTTCGGTGAAATTTCCATAGAATGGCGAAGAAATATAGTCCGATTTTTCATGCGCATTATAAAACGAACAAGAGTCTTGCTGGAAACAAGTAAATTGTTATTTGGTTCATCTGAAACATATTTATTTGATTTTTAAAAAATCGCCCGTGTCATTTTCGAGAGAAAAAAAATCGAATTATTTAACGAACGAGAGTTTTCCCAGAAAAAAGAAAAGTGTTATTCACCTCGCCTTAATCACATTTATATTATGTATCAATTTAAAAATAATCGTTAGAACCGTTTTCGAGATTTTCAAATTAGGAACTTCCTCGATATTATACCAACGTTTTCACTTTAAAAATGGCTATTTAGATCTCAAAATATACTGCACGTAGAAATGCAAAAATTTCAATATACGATTAGACTGCAGATATAAGACTGTTCTAGAAAATTCAGAACAATAAGACATATATCTGCTGAGTTATTAAAAGGCGGCTTTTCGCGTTTTCTTTGATGTCGAGTTAGCTGTATATATGAGTTCCGCCATCTACGAATTCTATGATACGATACGATACGATTTTAACGATATGATACGATACGATTTTAGGCTTAAGGCTGCGTCACTCGAAATACTACCGTCTTCCATGATGAATGTGATTAAAGTAGCGGTTATTTAGAATTTAGTCGAGGAAGAAAGTATATTCTATTAATTAAAAAAAAAAAAAAAGAAAAAGAAAATTACCTTTAGTATTGTAATATAAATGTAACATTCAATCTTAAACTGTAAGTTAAATCAATTAAGTATAAGATGTAAGATTGAGATATTAAAAAATTTGACTATAAAAAGCAATTTATTTTCTTCATTTTGCAAGAAACAGATGAGAATATTTTTTCTAGAAAAATAACTTCACGTGATTTAATGAACGAATTAAACTAAATTTTTACGTTGTTATGGTTGCAATCAAGGAATCTATTCGCAGAATTTAATCTCCTACAATTGTTTCATCTCATCCACAATAAAATTTTCCTTTCATAATGGGAATATCTGAAAATTCCTAATTTTAAGTTCACCACCGTTTTCCTCTGTGAAACTTTTGGAGATGAACATTTTCAAAAAGAATAAATTAGAATTATACCAGCACACTAGAGAATTATTTCAACTTCTTGTATTACTGCAACTGGAAAGAACTGAATTTATTTAAATTGCTCAAAATATCCAATTTATTATTATTTTTCTATATAACACAAATCCAAATGAGAATCTCTCACACTTTATCTTAAAAAAAAAAATAATAAATGTTTAAATTGTTTTCAATAAGGAATTCTGCGCACTTATATATATTTTTTCTCAGCCCGTAGGAGTTTCTGATTATTTTTATTTTTATTTTACTTCAGACGATATCACTATTTTACGGTATGTCTCTTCGAAAATGTTGCCAAAATAAGAAACTGAAATAAGTAGACGGGCTTTAAGGTTCTTAAATAAACTGTAATTCGAAATTTTAATAGTTTGCCATTAGAATATGTCAAAACAAGAGGAGAGATGTTCAATTTAATTTTTATAATGAGAATTTTACTTTTGTTACCCAGTTTAGACGTAGAAAATTATTTCTAGTATGACAATTTTCCAAGATTTATGTGAATATTTATGCATGCGATTAAAGTAACGGTTATTTAGAATTTAATAGAGCATATCATCGTAATAAAAAATAAACGAGAAAATTACTGTTAGTATTCTAATTTAAATGTTATATTCAATTTAAAACTGACTTAAATCAATTCACTTTAAGAGGTAAGATTGATATATTAAACAATTTGATTTATAAGACGCCATTTATGTTCTTAATTTTACATGGAACAGATGAGAATATTTTTTCTCAAAAAAATACATCACGTGATTTAGAAAACGAATTAAATAACCGCGTGAATGCGGTTTATTGGCATGCTGGAACGCTTTTTTCCTCTCTGAAAAACAAGGATTAGTTTTTAATGATAGTTCTTTGTGATTTTTAATTAATAACTCAGTTAATTATTATAAATTTAAAAATATGAGCCTGAGGTCCACCAGGAGAGGCCTTGGACTAACCTCACGCAAGTTTTCAGCTTTGTACGTAAAGCAGATTTTGCTAGCCATCGCAGAAAGACAGACACACATACACACAGAGGGCGAAACTTTCTTTTATTAGTCTAGATTTATTAAACACATAACATCAAATTGGCGGCTTTCAGCAATAAAGGATTCTAATGACGGTAGTTTTATTTCCAGCAGTTTCTTATGTCCACCAGAATGAATATGATATAAATAATTCGTAATATATTTCAATTATAATTAATGGAAGTTATTGTATAACATGCGCAAAAGCAGCTCATATGAAATGTAACAAAATGCACTTCATAAATATGCAAAAACAAATTCATTATAAATTCAGAAAGAAATTGTGTATTAAAAATATTTTAACACTTAACTATAAACTCTTCAAACAATTAAACTTAAACTATACAGGCAAAAGACTATGTTTATCTTCATTGGGTGGACAAACAGAACTAACCCCATACCCCCACTTATAAAAAACTTGTACGTTTCGAAACACAAGTCCATCTTGCATTCAAAAATAATGTAAAAACTGAAATATTCATTAAAAAATATATTAACTTTAAGATGTAAATTGACATGTAAATATTATAACTTAAGTCTTAAAATGTAAACAAAACATTAAAAATGTTATATAAACAGCTACAAAGTTACTATTTATATTACAAAATTATTATGTAGTATAAATATACTGTATCAATGAATGTAATATATTATATCTATACCATATCATATTACACAGTTATACGTATATAAATACTTCTGCCACTGCCTTTAACCTTTTATCTACTGACGGCTATCTACGATACATCTACGACTATAAGTACCATTAAAATAACTTGTTATCAAATTCATTTAATACATCAATTAGTAGTAATACAGTTTAGAATGAGTTATAGATGCATTATTTTATCTTGTTCCAAAAGCATCATTAGTCACACAAAACAAAAATATTTTTAAAAGGATGATTTTATTTGCCTTTGCATCTTTTCAGCTTTATTGGCGTTGAGGGGGGGGGGGGATTTTTCAATTCGGAAATATTTCTATATTTCTATTGTGAGAACATTATATTTGTACATTTCCTAATTCTACAAAATGCTAGGAAAAAGATTTAAAATAAAAGATGTGAGTGGGATTATTAATATTGCACAAAATCACTATAAATTCAAATTTAATTAATCCTTCTAAATTCTTCAATCCTTCTAAAATTTATTAAATAATTATGTAATTCTTCTAATGTAGTTTCAAAATTCACGAAAAATGCTTTAGAAAGTAAAATTTTCATGAATTCGTAATTCAGTAATTAAAAGGTTAATATGGCAACTGCATAATGTTAACTATTCACTTAAAATGAAGAAGCATAATAATAATAAGTGTTACTGTAATTAAATAGAGTCAAAACATTGTATTAAACACTAGTGTCGTGAAGTTACTGTAATTGTAATTAATATTTTTGGCGCTATTATTGGCGCAGTGAATATGACCTGGACCAGATAATATGTAAGTACCAACGAAATAATTAAATTGAATGTTCAGTTTACAATGTTTGAAAGCAAAGTGCCTGTTTACAGAAGTTACTCTCCAACAACCGTTTCTTCTCGCCACCAAAAAGAAATTTCCTTTAATCTTGTGAATATGTTAAAATTCCTTATTTCAGTTTTCTTTTCTTCCTCCCTGAAACCTTTTTAAAATGAACATTTTCAAAAGGAAAAGTTTGAATTATACTTGCACACTAGAGAATTATTTCAACTTTTCGTAATCTGAATATATTTCAATTGCTCAACGTGTTAAAATTTTATTTTATTATTTATTTATTTATTTATTTTATTTTTATTTTTATTTTATTTATTTTTTATTTATTTATTTATTTATTTATTTATTTTTTTGCAGTATTAAAAAGCAAAATGGAGATCCACTTTACTTCTTCAAAAGAAAAAAAATCTTTTTGCTTAAATTATTTTTTAATAAAGAATTCTACGAACTTTATACATTTCTCATTCTTAGCCATAAGAGCTTCTGATTTTCTAAATATATATATATATATATTTCTGACGTAATTGTTGCTTAAGGATATGTCACTTCGAAAATGTTACCAAAATAAGAAAACTAAAGTAGCTGGATATCTCGCGGGCATTAACGGTCTTAAAATAACTGTAATTCGAAATTGTAATAATTTTGCCATTAGCAGATGTCAAAAGTAAAGAAACTAGAAAACCGGTATTAGGTTTAATTTGTACAAATAGCAATTTTTCCTTATTCTATCTCTATCGTCAGTCTAGCAAGTAAAATCTGTAATATTTTGCTTTTATTGAAAATAAAATTAATTTATTTCCTATTTTAAAAATGAGATAAAACCACTTAGGAATAAAAGAAAATCTAAGAAAATGTAATTAGAGATAAATTAGACCAGGCCTGTCCAAACTTTTAGTAAGCAGGGGCGCATCACAGCTGGTAACAAGCAATGAAGGGTGCCATTCTTCAAAACATCTATATATATATATATATATATATATATATATAACCATTAATTAAACATAACCTACCACCATCAATATATATATATATATATATATATATATGTGTATGTGTGTGTGTGTGTGTGTGTGTGTGTGTATATATCGCTATCGTACGGGGCACAGAATTCGCGATTATTCATTAATTGTTTAATGGAAACGCCCGAATGAAAGCATCTCATTGGTTATTGAAGAGCATTTAATGCATATCCATACCTATAAGTGGGAGGGGTTACCACAGAGAGACCCTGTTCTGTAGCCAGCTTGGCGCTATATCGCAAAATTTGGCGATCAAATTTATTCGCTAATAGGGACGCCAATTTGGCGATATCTTATAATATTTCGTCAAATTCTAATAGACTTCCATTGTAAACCAATAGGGTTTACTTGCTTACAGAAAATGAACAAATTGAGATATTTTAATCCAACAAAAACTAATATTAGCTTAAGGGATTACATTAATTATAGTTAAGGGAGTCCAAGTAAATTAAATTATAAATAAAAGTATCATGATACAACGCTTAGCATACTTTAACAAACATGAATTTTAAGGGAGACCACACTGGTCGCCAAGGACGGCTAGTGCAACAATATTATTTCATTTTACATAGTGGTAACGATGCTTACACATTTTATCAGTGTTACCAATACATCGCTGTTTTTTTCCTTTTTGGTTGTTGTTGTTGTTCAAAATATCTACCACTGTTATCGAATTGTTATCTTCGCTTTATTTAATCACTCATTGTCCCAAATTAAATAAACAAAAGTTTACTAGTATACAAAAATAGTGATGGGTATTTTTAATATAAAACTCACTAAATTGGAAGCCCTGCGTCTTATACGATGTACATATATCTCACAGTGGTAGCTATAAAGATCTTATGATTCAAGAAATCTATTTAAAAATAATTTGTAGAAAATCCTAGTAAATTTAGAAGTAAATTTTTCTTAGAGGGAAACTTATCTCGAAAATATTTTTAGAAGAAGCCTTAAACGCGCCTAATAATTATTTTAAAAAAGAACGAAAAATCATGCGTGCAATATAGATTATGTAACACTTTTTAACAAATTCAGAATATTGTAACAAAATTTGACAGTTTATCAAGGTGAAATATGATATATAAATAAATAATTCGAAGAACCCATAACGCATTTTAAAACTCATTTTCTGCTATTACAATCAATAATCGGGAAATACCAGTATTTTTTGTGCAAATTTGTATATGATCTATGGATTTGTATGTATACCATAGTATGCTACAAGTTAGTTCATTGAAACGAATAGCACAGTTGGAAATTTCTATTCAGCAGTTTCTGTGAATAAGTTCACCTCAGTGATATATATAAATTTCAATATGTTTTGAACACCAATATCATTAAAATACACCGCAAACGATTTTGACCTATAAACCGTAATGTAACGGAATTATTTTGAGTGTCTCTGTAAATGAACCGCAAATGCCATACACTTCATCTTCAATACCGAATATGCCATAATGATATCCAATAACAAGGTTCCTACGGGTCAGGAAAAACCTGGAAAACAGGAAAAAGTCAGAGAATTCGAAAATTTAGGCAAAAAGTCAGGGAAATGTCAGGGAAATTTTTAAATATTTGAAGTGGTCAGGGAAAAGTCAGTGAATTTTGTCTTGCTTTTCCATCAGAATTTCGACTATCGTTGTGAATAAAGAAATTTTGAATTAATTAATTATTCATCCAATGCAAACTAATAACAATAGCATATTTTGAAAAATAGTAAACAATCGGGCAATTTTTACAGCACGTACTTTTTTTAGCATTTATCTAGATTAAAGTTGTCCATTGTGTGTGTGTGTGGGGGGGGGGGGGGGTTACAACAGTATATAAGCTGAATTTTTATTGAGAAAGATCAGGGAAAACATGGAAAAGTCAGGTAATTTTTTTACTAGAATTGTGTAAGAACCCTGAATAACATTTATCAATTTCATGGCAGTGGGATTATATTTACGTGTGTTAGAGCACGGACAGACGGACATACAAACCCAAATCTTAAACACCTTTAAACTATGTTGGAAGGTGTTAAAAGGCATGCAAATATTATACATTCTAAAGAAAGCAATCTTTAAAAATAATTGTTTTATGAAAAGCCAAGAAACATTAAACATTAGGAAGGGCGGCGCCCAGAAAACATTTAACTCTTCACAGCACCACATTGCCATATCTGGCACATACCTAAAAACATTATAATTTTCATTACGTGCCATGAATTTGTCTAATATGATCACTGTAAAGGATCAAGAACAATACAAATAATGAAAAAACACTTATTTTGTCCACGTCAGATGGCTGCATTAGCCATAAAATTATAATTTGTTTTACGGAAATAAAAAAAAATCGATCAAGCTATTAAGGTAAGATTTAATTTCATTATTTTTACTAAATACTTAAAAATATTAATATAAAAAAGTTGCAGAGTGTTAAGCAAGTAAAATTAATTAATTTAAGCTCATTTAATTGCAAAATATAGTAATACAATATTTTAAAATCCTAAATGTGTATATATACCACGCACCATAAAAAATCAAATTTTAGCTGAAAATTTGAATATAACCGATATATAGATTTCAAAAATAATTTTTCATAAATATAGAAAAAATTGTGCAGTGAAGAGTTAAAACTGCCATGGCACCCGCGTGCGCTGCACCGTCTTGCATACCCCTGAATTAGAATACATGTAACATTCATGAAAATTACGTTCAATTTACGAATTAAAAGAAAAAAAAAAAGAATTTCTTTCTTTTTTTCTGATTTTATTTTTATTTATTTTCATTTTTCATTTTTTTTTCTCACAAAATCGTTATGTTGAAAATTTAGAAAGGAATTTATCAAAATATTCATACACACTGGGGAATTACATATTTCCAATTTTTACTCAAATTTGTCTATAAAAATTAGTTTCATTCTTTAACTATTTACGATATTAAAAGCGATATTTTTTTTATGGAGAAAGCTTTTGTTACACATGTATTACTTAACACTTTCTGTTACTGAAAACATTCTTGTCAGCAAATAAATAAATAGAATGCTAAATTCATCTTTGAAAATTTTAACTTAAAATTACACTATGTTCATATTACTTAAAAAAGGACAAAAAATATTTAAAAAGAGGTTAAATTACTTTAATACTTCTTAGTACTTTCAGCTATTAACACAGCCTTCCTCAGAGAATACAAAAATGCTGTTATTAACGTCTTATTTCCAAATTTCACGTAGTTATGTTGAAAATGTTAGTGTCAAAAGGCGTGAAAGTCAATTTTTAGATCCGGAAAACATCGGGGAAATAAAATATGGATATAGAGGGTAGTGGAATATTAGTATTTGTTTTATAATTCTTTAAGCAAACTGAGCCAAATTATGGGTATGTTGTAGGATAAAACATCATTACACACAGTATTTTCTTTAGTAATAATTCTATTGATTCACGGATAATTAAATCATAAGAATTCTATAAAGGCATATAATTTCTAAGATGTAAAAATTATATGCCCCTTAAAGAATTATCAAGATTTAATTATCAGTCAATCAATAGAAATTACTTGCTAACTTATATAAAAGGAAAATTGTAATTAAATATTCTTGGTGCCGTTTGTCAGTTTTGGAATTAAAATTAGGTGTCCTTTTTGTGGACAACGCCCGCTAAAGGGTTAATATGCATGTAGATATGTATATAGTTCAATTGTTTATTTAACATATACGAATTAACCTTTTTTATTATAGACATAAAATAAAGCTTTTATTCCCAGTCTATATCATATGTTTTAAGAATTTTATGAATCAAAATATTTTCTACCTTTTCTATGGCATTATATATGTAATATGCATATACAATTATGCAATTTTGTACCATAAATTCAGATTTTAAAAATATATATTTATTGATTTAACGTGAATGGTGCTTGAGGATAGGTTATTTTTCTGCTACTAAAATCTGTTCTCGAATGTTGCCAAATTAGTAAAGAGAAATAAGTAGCTTGCTTTTGGATATCCCGCGGGCATTAAAGGTCTTAAAATAACTGTAGTTCGAAGATGTAATAGCTTGCCATTAGCAGATGTCAAAACTTAAGAAACTAGAGTTTCGATATAAGATTTAATTTATATAAATAGCAATTACTGCTTTTTTTTCGTCTATCTTCAGTCTAGCAAATAAGATCTGTAGTATTTTTCTTTTATTGACAGGCAGAGTGGAATTTCTTTTTCAATTTCCTTTAAGAAATTAATATATTTGAAGTTTAGTTTTTAATTACAAATTTATTTCAGAAATTCTGTAATGAGTTTTTTCCCCTTGAGCTTCGTAAGTTACTTCAGTAAATTTTCTCGTGGCTGAAATATTTTCCTTTTCTTGATTACATCTACTGCACTCAAGCAGATATTCAAGTGTGTGTGTGTAACTATTATAAACAACATAAATGATCATTTACAATTGTGAATATGCAAAATTAAAAGTTAAGCTTTAACCTTTATAAAAAAATTACAAAATATATTATTATAAAAAGCGATACAAGAAATTGAAAATACAGTAAAACACTGTGTATCATAAAAATATTGGAAAAATGGAAATATTTGTGGAATCAAGGTAAGATAGTGAGGCCCAAATTACCTTAAGTTCCACAAATAACATGTACGATTTCATCCTTGCATTAGCCATACCAAGCTAAAATTGCAAAATCTGGGCTATCGTACACAGTAAATCCAGAAAAAGAAGCCAGAAATAACAAGAAATAAAAAAAGGATACGGATTAAAAAAGCATTTATCTCCTGAAGAATTAACGACGTCAGTAATGACACACCAATTTTAAAAAGTGCCAGAAATAATATAAGTATAAAACTACTAATAAATCCATGGAGTTAAGAAAAACAGTGTAAAAATGTTGAATTAGATTAAATACAGTACAGCCCACTATTATCAGAACAGTTATAGTGCTGCCGTCTATCATTAGATATTACAATTAAAGAGTACTGCTATTATATTATGTATAAAAAAATTAATATTAATTATTATTAATATATGTGACTAATCTTAAAAGCAATAGCTTTTTTTAATTCAATATAAATGATGAATTTAAAAATAAATAAAATAAATGCTTGATATGGATAAGTTATTTGGGATTCAATTTAAAATAGATGTACAAATAAAGGCAATATATAATAAAACTTTGTGCATATATAATAACTCTTAAATCTCAAGATAATTGACACTAGAGAATTTAAGTAATTATTAGAAACCGTTACAAAATAACATCAGAACAATATGTTAAATGCACTAATTACTAAAAAGAAGTAAAAAAAAAAAAAATCCAAAAAGCAGAAGTTAAGAACTTTACAATAAGAAAATTGAAACTTATATTGTGAAATGCTTTAACATGAGCAATATTTAAAAATACTAGGGGGAGCTCTGCCCCCCCCCCTCCTCGCTACGCTCACCAGCCCCCGAGTAATCGCCTCGCGATTCCGTTCAGTATCGCGAAGCAATCCCCATTTTCTAGCCAACCCCAGACGTAATTGTTTCGCGTTTCCATTCTGGATCAATTCACGATCCCTTATTTTCTATGCATTCAATTTTTAGATTCCAAACGCAGATGACCCCACCCCCTACCTTTCTTATCAGTTAATGAAAATTATCGTCTTTCTGTAAAAATCACTTTTGCAATCGATTCCCCCCCCCCCCCAAAAAAAAAAAAATAAATAAATAAATAAATAAAAATAATAAAATAAATAAAAATAAAATTAAATTAAATTAAATTAAATTAAAAAGAAGAAGGAAGTTATTGAAATGCAGAAGATTTTTCTCTTTCCCCGCCCATGTTATCTAAATTTTCTATTTTCATGGTTTTCGCCACGCACAATTCCCGCTAAGAAAAGACAGAAAGCCCTAACCATTCAGATGTATTTCGCGGTATCTACGCAGATTTTCATTGGCTCATTTCCAAATCTTTTGGCTCATTTCCAAATCGTCACTTTTCTATATATAGAGAAGGATAAGAAATTTGCAAATTGTTTTTGTTTACATCTTAATCGTTTTCTATATTCAATTTCCTTATTCAAATTGCCGATCAACTGCGACGTCTCATATGAAAATATTAGAAAATTAAAAATAAATAAATCATGAATTCTATATAAGAAATTGTTTTAATTGTACCAAAAGACACAATCATAATAAATGTCGTCTCTCAGTGATAAGAAAAATGCAAGCGAGATAACGAATTGAAAATAAAGTAAAACACTGAATATCAAAGAAATGTTGGATGTGCAGCAAAAATTGAAATGTTTGTGAGACCAAGGCAGAATCCTCAAGCCCAAATTACATTAAATCCCACAAAAAACATGTACGATTTCATCCTTGCATGAGCCATAACCATTTTTGAAATGCAATATCTGGGCTAGCGTACATTGTAAAACCAGGAAAAAAAGTGAAAAGTAACAAGAGATCGAAATAAAATGGATTAAAGATAGCATTCACCTCCTATAAAAATGTGTCTAAGGCAGTAATGACACTGAAAATTTCAAAAGTGCTAGTTTTAATTTGCACATACTGCCAGAAGTATTATAAGTGTAAACTACTTAATCAACCTCGGGGTTAAGAGAACAGTGTAAATATTATGAATTAGATCAAATACAGAGGTTCCCTCTTTCATTAGATATAACAATTAAACTGTTATGTCAGGATATTAATGGCTGTGCATATATAACGTTATCACTTTAGGGGGAAGGGGGAGTTTACCACTTGATATCGTAAGATCTCTCTGGGAGGGAGGGGGGTTTGCTTTTTGATATCGTTATTATTTTTGATCCAACCAAACATTTTTTTAAATCCAAATAGTCTGTTACATTTATTATTTTTTTTTATATGTTTTTATAAAAAATACAAATCTATTATTAAAGTCATTAAATATTTTTAAAATGATTTCATTCTAAAATTCGGAACGTTTCGTTCCTGTTCTTCTGCGATATGCGCATATAACTCACTGTTAGACAAATCAGGAACATAATATCTAGGATGTGATACTTGCATTTACCAATAAAGAAAGACAAAGAATATTGTCCACTGTTTTGTTAAGTTCTGCTTATATCCTCCACGGCAACGGCAAGTGTAAGAAGACAATATCGCTTTTGAATGCATTATGTTAACAGTTATTAAATACTTTTAAATAGTTAGTAACTCATTTAGATGTTACATGTTAAAAATTTATTTCATATATTGATATTTTATTGACTTGTTGAATCCGTAAATTTATGCGATATGCCCACATTGTCATTTTGATTATCTGACCGTTCATAATGTTTTAACTGACTGCCCTGGTCTCCGGCACTTATATAGAATTTATTTTAACTTATCATCACCAATCTTGACAAACCTCATTGGGGAAACACCTCGTGGGGCACTCTTCACTTTTTTAAAACATGATGGATTTTATTTTGAAATATAATTTTTATATCTTCCTTTGGTTTAACAAGAACTTGAAATGTTCTTTTACACTTTTCTGACTTCCCATCCAGACTGCGCTTTTGCACTTTTTATTTAAAATCTTTTATACTCTGATTGATGGCTTAGATTTTAAATTTCCTTTTTCATTTACACTTGTCTGACTGGACTGCAGATTTCTTTTCTCATTGGTCTTCAATTTTTTATGTTTTCAGTCTATTCTTCTTTGGCGCAGCATGTCCCTTAAGGGATTTTGTGCCATTAAACATCATACAACCAACCAACCAACCGCAAATTATGCGACTAATAAATGTATATTCATATGCTTACATTACTGAAAGTGTATATAAAAAAAAAAAATCTAAGAATAAAATATTTTTTAGACATTGATAACGATATCCTCGGGTGAGGGGATGTTCGACGTATGATATCGTAAGGGGGGGGGGGGTGTTCGACGTTTGATATCGTAGGGGGGACGGGGTCTAAAATTATCAAAATGTTGATAACATTATATATGCATAGCCCCTTATATGGGAAATAAAAAAAAACTTAATAATATGTGATTTAACCTTTGAAAAAGTAACTCACTTAAATAACATAAATGGTAACTATTGAAGAAGAAAAATAAATATTTGATATGGATGATACATTATTTAATTTTCATTCAATTTTAAATAGAAGTATAAATATATTTTTTATATTATAGCAGAATAATAATAATAATAAAAAGAGAAATATTTAATTATAATTTCCACAAAAGTGCAGAATCATAAAAGTAATAAAGTTAGATGGTGTATAAAACTAAATTAACAATTTAAAATAATGAATATAAATAAATAACAATTAAAGTTTCTATTACGTTGCATAATAATAAAAAGGGGTAATTAAATTTTGGGAGAAGGAAAAGAATAAAGACAATTGTTTAACATTTGATTAAGACATACATTTTTTATGTATATTGTTGTAATAGAATTTTAATGATGTGATATAGATATGATATAGTCTTTATTGGGCTAAAAATTGAATTAAAATTAAATTTTAAACAATATCATTAAATAATAATGATCATGAAACTATTGATTATATATATGTGTGTGTGTGTGTGTATGCATAGAGATTTTATAGAGAGGTATAGTTCGAATTTCAAAAGTTGTTTTTCATCACCTAAAAATCTATACATCAAAATAGCTATTTCTTTTTCAAAGTTAGGAAATTAAAACTTTTATACTTTTGTTCTTTAAGTTTTATTTTTTAAACTTCCCCCGTGCACTAATAAAACATTAAACATTCAATTTTTGTGCGATTAAAATTTACCGAGTTATGATTCCAGGAACTTTCAGCATTTTCTGGCACTAAAGGCGCTTTTTTCTATTTTTAGAGAAAAACAAGATAAAAAAATCCAAATATTGTGATACAAATAAGAAATAAAGAATAACAAATAAACAATGCGAATGTTTCTGGTAGGTTATTTTTCTTTCTGTTTTTTCTTCAACTTTTAAGACCGTTTTTTAGAATGTGTTAAAAAAAAGTTTCATTTTTATAGTCAATGGATAACTCCCACTACTTTAAATCATAAATAAAGATCAATGAAAGATAAAAAATCTTTTTACATAATTTTACGCTATTCACTTTTGATTGAAATTCAGGGCGGCATACACATAATTATAGCTTGAATTATGTATGTGTTAAAATCCTCAGCGATGCACTAGTAGATTCTTCTTCTCTGCCTATTACATATTTTAAAATTATCCGAGTATTTCAGCTAAGAAAAAAAAAGTTTCTTTAGTGCAGGCATAAAATATTTTTTGAGCTGTGTTCAGACACCCCGGTTCATTAGTATTTTAAATGTCGTAACTTTTATTTCTAAATGAGATGAAAAAATGTCGAAAGAATGAATATTTTTTATGAATAAAACGTGTGATTTTCAGCTTAGATAATTTCAATAAGTCATTTTAATAAGTTTAATAAGTGGTATAGTTATGCGTCCCAATGCATTTATATACGACTGTATGCTTAAGGTGTGTGGAGGAAGTTCTTCTTGTTTGCATTTAATGATTAAATAAGCTGGTGTGATACGATAATATCAAACAGAATTTCTACAATATGATACTTAAAACACACGAAAAAATTAGATTCCGTTCAAATGAAATCGAAATAAATCTTAGACTTTTTTTTCAAGTTTTGTATTTTGCATGCATCTTATCATTTTATGCACAATTGTTATAAACATAATACAAAATCTGCAATACAAATATTTTCAATTAAAAATGGACGAAGTCTAAGTTTTATTTCGATTTTCATTTGAAAGGAATCTAATTTATTAGGGCGTTTAAAGTATCATATTGTATGAATTTTATTTTTATTCAATCTTCAATTGGCTTAACTAATTTGTTACAAAAATTTAACATTAAATGTAGAACTAATTGAATGAAATAACTTAATATCTGTCCTTTCTCGGGCTTAAACAATGTGGGAAATAAATTTTGTTTTTTTAATTTGTTCTTCAAATTATGTTTTTGTTTAATATATATATATATGGGATTTCATCTTGCCCAAGTCGCCACAGCGCTAGCTTACAAAGCGCCGTCAGGAATAATTGGAGATCGCAGCTCTGCCATCTAAAGATACACTAGCGATTGGTGACAGCGGCAACGCATGCGCACTAAAGCTAACCTTCCGTACGATAGACGCTCTTTCTGCGAGCTGGAACCGGAGTGAGTTGTGTAGAAAAAGAACATTAGAATATGTTATGGCGGTGAACGAGGAGGTATGCTGAAGAATGTTGGAGAGAGACGTATAAAAAGTCAGATAGATGTGTGCACGAAGACAAAATTAAGATGTCTTAATAATTATGTAAATAGTATATTCTTGTATATATCGTGTAAATAAGTATTCTTAAATATAATTGTTTTATAAGAGAAAGTGTCTCTTATTTCTGGTATCAAAGTAGCATTTCATTGCGTTACAAAGAGATTCTTCCATATATATATATATATATTTGTAACTACAAATAAATGTTTATTGCATTCCCTATACATCTTATTTAACTAAGAAAATTGTGATATGTGTATAAATGGAGAGTTTTGAGACTAATACAAAACATTTTCTTGTATGTTATCTTTTTTCTTGTATGTTACTCGTTCTATTTTACTTTTATGTTATCTTTTTTTTTTCCCTTGCATATCCGTTCTGTTTTTCTTGTATGGTATTTCGATTTTCTATACCGGAGACGTTAAAACATTAATGCCCTCGATTATGTCGTATTTATTGGATTGCGTGTTTGCAGACGCTATACAGGACGATTCAAAACTAGAGGAACAAACTTCTAGGTGAGGTGGGTACCCCTAGATGACTCGGAATCACATAGCAATGCAGGGTCAGAAATGTAATCCTAACGAAATAGGAGGGTTGTTATTGAGCTGAATCATCGAGATCTAAAATTTACATTTATAGAAAGACACGATTTAGAACGCCATTTTCTTCCTTTCTCTTTAACTCTAAAGCCTTTTTAAAACTGTATTCCAAAAAATGTTCATTTAAGTGGATAACTCCCACTATCCTAAATAAAGATCAATGTAAAATAAAAAATCTTTTTAAAATTTTCCGTTTATTTTGGGACTCCACGCCCACTCCCATTAATTTTACACTAACATTTTATACTCATTTATTCTATGTAACGAAATTTTATCCAAGTGTTTATATATGGGCGATTCTCAAAAGGTGGGCACTGGACACACGTCATAACTTTAAGCCTTTCAAACATAACTTTAATTATCATTGACTTTATTTATTTTTTACACTGAGTTTTTAATTCTATTCAGAGACAGAAAATGACATAATTTATTGTAAAAGCTTTGTATAAATATTTTAAAATTTTATTATTTTATGCTAAAGAGGCCAATTTCGGACATTCAGAACGTTAACTGCTCCAATGTACCACCAAGAAAAAGAGTTTTAACTTGCTTCCAGGTGGTTCTAATGGTAAACAACGAATGCATAAAGGAAACGGATGATTTTTTTATAATTTCGTTAAGAGATGGCAGGCTGATTTATTGCTTTTTTGAAGATAGGACTTTTCTATAAAGAATTTTTCTGTATTTTGTTATGTCCGAAAGTAACGTACGTAACAAAGCATTTGATTTTATTACTATTATTAATGGATAACAAAAAGTTTATTATGCATATATGTATGTATACAGACACATTTACTACATTCTTAGTCTTAAGAATTTTTTAAATACTAAGAGCAACGCCCAAAATCTGTAGCGTACGTGCGAAAAAATGTCCAAAATTTGTAACGTACACAACTGCTAATAAAATGCTTTAATCATTAATTTTCCAGAATAGTTGCTGTCTTTTAATGTTTGTGTATAATTTTGTAGACATACTATTAAAAATATTTATATATTATATTTATAAACAAAATACTCTACTATTAACAAAAATTGGCCTTAAATTTGAAAATTTTAAAAATTACATATAGTTAAAGTTTAATGATCCCACTTTTTGAGAATCCCCCATATACTTCAATTCGTGTGTTTGATAAAACTGTGCAAGAGCTTCACACAAGTTAGAAGTGTCTAAGTTTTTTATCTCTTCGAATGCACTTTTCAGCTAAAAACCCTGTTAACTCCTAAAGTACTCATGCGATTTCGATAAAACAATTGGTATAGTATAAATATAAGATCACATGCGGCAGACAATTTTAAAAATTTTAATTGGTTTCAGAAAAAAAAATTCTAAAAACAAAAAATTTCTAAAAAATTACCATTGCTCTAAAGTAAAAAGTTTTAGTCGTAGAAAAAAAAAAAGCTGTCTGCTCTTAATAAGTCTTGAGCATAATCCAGTGAATATGCATTCCAAATTTCATCAAAATCGGTCGGGTAGTTTCCGAGGAAATTGGTCTTAAATCTCGCATATTTCCCATAGGATTGCGCACCAGTCTTGTCTTCTGTTAAAGACCTTAAAATAAGTCATGACTTTCCTGATGATGAAGTTGCCCGAGGTTTCGTAACGTGGGAATGAAGCATTCATAGCATAGAATCTGGGATGTTTTGAAATACACCGGGCGTCCGCCAGACGTTCGCGGTAGCAACGAAGATGCGTCATTTTAAAATATCCCTACTACCGCAACGTGCAAAACTGTAGATGGTAAGAACAAAGGAGGCAGGCAGAAAACCTCGGGGAACTTCATTATCAGGAAAATCATGACTTATTTTAAGCTTATGATCTTTAACTGTCAATTTGCTATCACAATAATTCAACCCCTAACAACCTCCCTATCTTGTTAGGATTGCATTTCCGACCCTGCAATTGCTATGTGATTCTGAGTCGTCTAGGTGTATCCCCACCCCTCGTAGAAGTTTGTTCTTCTAGTTTTGAATCACCCTGTATAACGATGGGCCGCTGTATTATTTAATTGGTGACTTCAATTTTGATTGTAGATTGAATCCTTTGACAAAATCTGAAAATAGCGAAATAGTGACTACTTTTGAAAAGTAGTTAGTAGTCGCTATTTTTTAAAGCAAGTTGATGTAATTAACTACATTTTTGATAAAGTATTTGTAGATGTAGCTTGCTACAAAATAAAAATAGTTTTGGCGACCACTGTGTATATTATACGCGTAAGTTTGTCTTATTATATGTCTATATTTACATTACAAAAATAAATACGCAAATATTTAATAAATTAATACAATGTACTACAGTAATGCTACTGTGTATTAGAGTAATGCCTCTTGTTTTTCTTCTTTTTTTGTAGCCTTTTTTATCTAAGTATTAAATAAAGTATTACTTGCCTTCTCTTATATAAGTAGTTTGTAGTCGCTACTTTTGAGAAGTAGTTTGTAGTCGCAACTTTTTCAAACAAGTATATGTAATTAACTACATTTTTGATGACATATTTGTAGTTATAGCTTGCTGCAAAATAAATGTAGTTTTACCGACCACTGTGTATATAATACGCACTAACCTGTCTTATTATATGTCTACATTTACATAACAAAAATAAATATGCAAATATTTAATAAATTAATACAGTGTACTAGAGTAATGACATGACACGTTTTTCTTCTTTTTTATGTAACCTTTTTTATCGAGTATTAAATAAAGTCTTACTTGCCTTATCTTATATAAGTAGTTTGTAGTCGCTACTTTTGAAAAGTAGTTTGTAGTCGCAACTTTTGAAAAATAGTTTGTAGTCGCAACTTTTTCAAACAAGTAGATGTAATTAACTACATTTTTGATGAAATATTCGTAGTTATAGCTTGCTGCAAAATAAATGTAGTTTTACCGACCAATGTGTATATAATACACACTAGCCTGTCTTATTATATGTCTACATTTAAATAACAAAAATAAATATGCAAATATTTAATAAATTAATACAATGTACTAGTAATGCCACATGCTTTTCTTCTTTCTATGTAGAATTTTTTTTATCTAGCGTTAAATAAAGTATTATTTCCTAATCACTGGGCAACTCCCACTACTCTAGATCATAAATAAAGATCAATGAAAAAGAAAAGCACTTTCTTATAATTTTCCGCTGTTCTCTTTTGATTGAAATTCAATGCTGCATGCGCATATAATTATTGCTCGAATTAAGTATGTGTTTGTGTTCAGTGGTGCGAAAAAAGTCCCCCCCCTATGTTATTACAGATTTTAAAAGTATTGGAGAATCCTACCGAGAAAAAGAAGTTATTCTATCGCATGCATAAAATATTATTTGGGCTGTGCAGATTCTCATGGTTCATTAGTATTTTTAATGTCTCAACTTTATTTCTATGTGGGGAAAAATGTGAAAAGAAAGATTGTTGTTTATGAATATAATGTTTAGTTTTCAGCCTGGATAACTTCAATAAGCAGTTTTATTAAGAAACTGATATAGTTATGTGTCTTGTTACTTTTACGTGTTTGAACGTAGTATCTTAAATTAGAATTCAATGGCAGACTGTTTTTGATGCTTTGGAATATATTATATTGTGCATTGTAGAAACTAAATACAAAGTATTTTCTATCTAATATATTTTTCTAATCTCAAAGTATTTTCTATCGGTGTATGTGTATCTGGTAATATATGGGGCATTCTCACAATCTTTTGACTTTTAAGTCTCTGGATAATAATTTTTATTTTAGTACATATTCTTGTGTTTTTTATCATTTTTTTTCATATACTGGGAACATCCCATTGCATGATTTCATAACAATATTAACGAGATAAATAAGTTTTACACGATGTTGGGGGAAAACTCCTACAACGTCCCGTGTCGTTGATACTGATTTTTAAATTTGGAGCTGTCTGTATAAAATTGTTTCAATAAAAGTAATTCGGTGTAATTTTTTTCCGTAACTGAGACAATTATTTTATATAAATATGTAGCAAAAAATTAACCTGCACACATTTTTGCGGTTGATATTATTTTTTGAACACTGTCCCTGGATTTTAGATTCCTTACCATCCCTCTTGCTAAACTTATACAGAAAATCACTTCAGATGTAGACACAGAATTTTTTTTTAAGTTTCTACTCATGCAGAAGTATGCTAGAGGAAGAATGGCAAAAATTCTTTGACAGGAAATTTATTGCTGAATTTAATTCAACATTTAAATATCAATTTCAAACATTGAGGCTTTATTGGTAGTCTTACCCCAAGGTTTATTCCTGCACTTTTTGAGGTAAATTATTATTATTTTTTTTAATCCAATGTGAATAACTGTAGTTAAAAATCACTGAACGTTGTTGCTATCATTTAGTCTTAACATGATTTGCCTAAAAAAGGGCGGTAATTTTATTTAACGTCCCATCCTTACTGTTCCTTTTTTTTCCCCCTTACATAGTCCCTTTTTATCCTTACCGTTCCTAACATCCCTTTAAGACAATGTATACCAAACTTTTGTGCTAAAAATTCTGTATTAAAAATACTACATTGTTATTATTTCTTATTTAAATGTTCTATGGGTACTATCCAAATTTATTATAAGTAAAAATTTAGAAGAAAATAAAAAAATTAGAGATGTAAAATGTCAAGGAGATGGTAAAGAAAATTAAACACGCAAGTTCAACTTAAACCTCAGTTAAATTAAAAAAAAAATCTCCGCTGTTGACCATTTTTTCTTTATTTTGATTCATTAAAGCATTCGTCTATAAGTTTAAAATGTTATTTTATTAAGTTTAATTTCACCAGAATTTTATTCCTAGAAGTTAAAATTTTGTGAGAATGCCTCATATATAGATATAGTATATTGTACGCAGTATTCTATAAACTTTTAGTAACTAAAGTATTAATAAAGCTATTTTAGTGATATCAATATAAAACTAATGAATTTTTCATGCCATTCAATTAATGTCTTCTATATCACATATTTTTTTTTTTTATTCTGTGTGTATATGTCATTAAATCCCATTTGACCTAATATGAATTACAGCTATTTTATTAACAAGAGCTCTTTCATTATCACAAATGCATGATATACAGGCTATACATACATGATAACATGTATGTTAAGGAAAATTAACTACAAAAATTATTTTCTACTTCCAATTTATGAAAGTCTACGTTACCAGCATTAAGATCGCCAGTTCAAGCAATATAAAACACGTTTAATGCCCAGGAAAAAATTAGCTTTTCAAGAGTTGTTAGACGAGTAAACAACATTATAATCCGAGCTTAAAATGCAAAAGAAAAAATATTTTACATTTATATTACATAATATTTCAATAATGTTAATGTTATGGTCGAATAATGAATTTAGTAGAGGATTTCATAACGCTGATTTCACAATATATTTTGTGGTTTGTGACAACAATTTTTTCTATATATTCAGTGAATACCTTCTATACCACATTAGATTCTTTAATGTTGTTTTCACGCACAAATGCTACACACAAATGCTATTTTCCCCAAACCCAGCAATAGCGGATTTATTTGCAGATTCTTCTTTCATTATCACAGAGATAAGCTTAGAAGATTTAAGTGCCTAAATTAAGCCTGTGTGCAATTTATGAACACTTACGTTAGTTACAAGGATTAAGATCGCCGGATCAAGCAATATAAAACACGTTTAATGCCCAGGCGAAAATTAGCTTTTCAAGAATTGTGTCAGAGTACTAAGCTAAGTTACTCGAGCATAAAATGTGAATGAATAAAGATTTTAAATTTATGTGACATAGTATTACTATAAGAGTCATGTCCAATAATTAACTTGATATTCATGGTGTTTTAAAGAATAGTATTTTATAGTAATAGAGTATATATAGATGGAGTATAGTGTATGCTATATGTTGTTTACACGTCATCAAATTCTGTTTTGCCCAAAGTTAGCGAGAGCTTCTTTATTTGCCGATTCTTCTTTCATTATCACGGAGATAAGCTTAGAAGTTACAAGCATTAAGATCGCCGGATCAAGCAATATAAAACACATTTAATGCTAGGAGAACATTAGCTTTTCAAGAGTTGTTAGACAAGTAAATAAAGCTACTCGAGCTTAAAATGCGGGAGATTAAATATTTTTAATTTGTGTGACATAGTATTACCGTAAAAGTCATGTTCTAATACTTAACATGATATTTATAGTGTTTCAAAGCATAGCATTTTATAGTAATACAGTATATATAGACTATAGGGTATAAAGTATTCATAAAATTTTAGTAACTAAAGTATTAATAAAGACATTTTAATGATATTAATATAAAACTAATGAATTTTTCATTCCTTTCAATTAATATCTTCTATATCACATTAATTTCTTTCATTCTGTGTGTATGCCATTAAATCCCATTTGACCTAATATGAATTACAGCTATTTTATTGACCAGAGTTCTTTCATTATCATAAATGCATGATATACAGGATATACATACATGATATAACATGTATGTTAAGGAAAATTAACCACAAAAAATATTTTCTACTTCCAATTTATGAACGTCTAAGTTACCAGTATTAAGATCGTCAGTTCAAGCAATAAAAAACACGTTTAATGCCCAGGAAAAAATTAGCTTTTCAAGAGTTGTTAGACGAGTAAACAACATTATAATCCGAGCTTAAAATGCAAAAGAAAAAAATATTTTACATTTATATTACATAATATTTCAATAATGTTAATGTTATGATCGAATAATGAATTTAGTAGAGGATTTCATAACGCTGATTTCACAATATATTTTGTGGTTTGTGACAACAATTTTTTTCTATATATTCAGTGAATACCTTCTATACCACATTAGATTCTTTAATGCTGTTTACACGCCATCAAATGCTATTTTCTCCAAAGCTAGCAAGAGTGGTTTTATTTGCAGATTCTTCTTTCATTATCGCAGAGATAAGCATAGAAGATTTAAGTGCCTAAATTAACTCTGTGTCCACTTTATGAACATTTGCGTTAGTTACAAGGATTAAGATCGCCGGATCAAGCAATATAAAACACGTTTAATGCCCAGGCGAAAATTAGCTTTTCAAGAGTTGCGTCAGACTAGTAAACAAAGTTACTCGAGCTTAAAATGCGAATGAATAAAGATTTTAAATTTATGTGACATAGTAGTAGTAGTACTATATGAGTGATGTCCAATAATTAACTTGATATTCATGGTGATTTAAAGAATAGTATTTTATAGTAATAGAGTATATATAGATGGAGTATAGTGTATGCCATATGTTGTTTACACGCCATCAAATTCTATTTTGCCCAAAGTTAGCGAGAGCGGCTTTATTTACCGATTCTTCTTTCATTATCACGGAGATAATGTTAGAAGATTAAAGTGCGTAAATTAACTCTCTGTCCAATTTATGAACACTTACGTTAGTTCCAAGCAATAAGATCGCCAGATCAAGCAATATAAAACACATTTAACGCCCAGGCAAAAATTAGCTTTTCAAGAGATGTTAGACGAGTAAACAAAGTTACTCGAGCTTAAAATGCGAAAGAGTAAAGATTTTAAATTTATGTGATATAGTATTACGTAAAAGTCATGTTCGAATACTTAACATGATATTTATAGTGTTTCAAAGCATAGTATTTTATAGTAATAGAGTATATATAGAGCATACTGTATGCAGTATTCATAAAATTTTAGTAACTAAAGTATTAATAAAGATATTTTCGATGTTATGATTTTTTTAAATCTAGGCATTATTTTTCGATGACCCTGTATATGTTTAAAAAAATTAAGCACAAAACTAACTTTCTGCTTCCAATTTATAAACAGTTTACTTACAAGCATCCAGATCGCCATTTCAAGAAATATAAATTCATTGACATGTGATTAGTACAATAAGTGCTCAAAATTACGTCAACCAATAGTAATACAAACCTGGAAGCGTCGATGGAGCGATTGGCGCACATATTCAAAGATTCCAGGTATTTCCCCCACTCGTGTAGCAGTAATGGATATTCAAGCGACGAGATCGTCGACAAAGTCAGCTGAAGTCACATAAGCAAGATTCTTCAGATGACTCCATAAAAAGTAATCGGGAGATCCAGGTGGCCAAGGGACTGGTCCAGCATGCCAAGGCTGGAAATGCCAGTTGTTATCCTATTTTCCTGTAAGAGGTTTCACCAGAACTACTTTAGATGTTCCTATCGCTATTTGTAAGCGACTGTGCTTTCAACATGATGGGGTGCCAGACCCATGTTCAGCCCATTTCTGTTTCGGCACTGCTGTGCGCAATTATCTTGATGCCACTTGTGGGGAATGAAGGATTGGGAGGTACGCGTTTATGTGACTCCAGGAAAATCTCGTCGCTTGAATAACCAGATAGTATTTTTAATTTTCAGAAAATTTGCAGTAGTCTTGCTTTGAAAACCTGCAAAGTTGCAGCAAACTCAGCTTAACAAGACTGAAAGTTCATAACAAGACTGCAGCAAGATAACGCAAATGCCGAAGTCACCACACTGATCTTGCAGCTGCAGCTAACTTGTCGTGCAAGTTAAATTCATGCTATATCAAATTTATTGCGAATTAACGGCAAACGAGTAATCAAAAATACTGCAAACTTACTGCAAAGAAGTAATCTTTCCACGCTTTACTATCTGTTTACAACTGTTGCACTATAAGTTTAACCCCTTCGGAGGGGTCCATAAATCTGACCAGGTCTATTATTGCAAACACATCCTCAGAAGGTGCATGCATCGTTTTCATCACCATAAACAAGTAAAGGTAATATTTGTACTTTTGAATACGAGCCTTTTTTGGTATTTGATAAGTAAAGCGTTTAGAAAAAGCGGTATCAACAGAATAAAATTTCTGCAATTACTGCGTATGTGCTGATTGTCTATTCTCTCAACAGAGGGATTTTTTGCTTTCGTCACTTTCGTGAATTAAAGACAGTCTTGCCATCAGTTTCACAACAAACTACGCATGCATGTACGGGATGGTATACCTTGCGGGAAATTTGCTGCGAATTTCTCAATTCAAATTTGTCACGGCAAGATAATGTCAGAAAAAAATCAAGCTGCTAATGTTCATTATATCCGGTATCCGTTGCTGCTGCATGTGCGCGTGAAATACCTGACATATTTGAATCTGTGCACGAATCGCTCCACCGAATCTGCCTAGTATGTATTATAGACCGAGAGGTGTGGCGGCACAGACCATCGCCTCATTGAGTTGACGACTAAAATTCCAGGATTCGACAGAACTCGATTAGCATATTAAAATGCAACTGGTCTGCCAAGTCATATCTTGGTGGAAACTATCGGCAAAGCCGATCTTAGTGGTTGATCGGTCGGTTTATTATTGTATTTCCGTGCACTTAAAGATATGAAAACATTAAAACTCTAAGTAGGAAAACATAAGGGTAAACCTGCCAGTCAACCATTAAAATCGGGTTTGCAGGTCTTTTCCACAAAGGTATGACTCGGCAGACCAGTTGTATTTTAATATACGAATAGAGTTTTAACTAATCCTGGAATTTCAGCCATTAGTTTGATGAGGTGATGGTTTGTGCAACCGCCTCCTGGTGTATTACTGTCGGTTGACGCAATTTTGAACACTTATTGTAAACATAGCACTTATCAATGGACGCTGTTAGTAAATATTTGGTATTTTTCCGTTATACGGACACCATGCCAAAATGTATGCTAATGCGCCAATTATTTCAACCCAGTTTTATTTTATTACTTTATTGTATAACAGTTATTTGTTCACTTATTTTAAGTATATATTTGTGATTTAAGAAAATAGTTCGTAAAAGTCTGTAATGGAACAGATGCTGTATATTCCCGCGGCCGCCATCTTGGATTTTTTCTTGGCGCGAAAACACATCTTCCTCCACGTTGTAAGTGCCGCCAAGCAGCGATTTATTCGCATGTTAGGCTTAACGACACCAGAACACATCACTCGTCGGTGTTGCCTTATCGATAAAGATCTCCAACAAAAAATCGTCAAGAAATCCCAGATGGCGGCCGCTGGAATATACAGCATCTAAACCCATTGTCGATAGTAAAGTGAGCATTTTAAAAATATAACATTTGAAAATTGCACAGGCTCACTTTACTATCGAAAATATTTTTTCTTTTATTTTTCAAATGTTTCAATTCACGTGATTTTCATTTCGCGCCAACTATTACGTTTGGCGACAATGGTGTCCGTATAACGGAAAAGTACCAAATATTCCTTTCACGTCACTTTCCTATGTTTGTGCCTCAACGCCTCACTTGCGCCCATACATTCCTATACAATAAATGATTATTACAGTGTCCTCTATCAACTCTTTCAGTTTGGCTATGAGTTCAGGATCGCCCTGTATATCAATTAAAAAAAAATAGTCGAGTATCTAACTTAGTAGTTTTATTTCATACACCTTTTTTGATATTCGGGCATAATTTACAAATACTTCGTTCTTTCAATTCGATTAATATTTTACATACCAGATTTTTTGTTAATGTTATGTATGTCATTATACTCTGTTTGCGCCAAACTGAACTAGCGCAGTTTTATAGCAGATTTTTCATTCATTATCAAAGAGTTAAGCTTCGAAGAATTAAGCATCTAAATTAGTTTCTGCTTCCAATTTATAAATACTTACGTTAGTTAAAAGCATTAGGAACGTAAGATCAAGCAATATAAAACAAGTTTAATACCCAAGCCAAAATTAGCTTGTCAAGAAATCTTAAACTAGTAAACAAAATTACTCTTGCTTAAAATCGGAAGAACGTAGATTTTTAATTTACATTATATAATGTTTCTATAAGTTTCGAGTTGTTTTCCAATAACTTAGGCATAGTGATGTCAGTATGTATTAAAAATAAAAAATAACACAGTGCAAAAAGTGGTGTTTCTTTATTTCCAAATATAATATTTAAACTGTATACAGAGTGTTTAAAGCCGGTGTACAGAGAGCGATAAATATCTCCCTAATTTCCCCTAGCAACTATTTAATGAAGACCCCAGAAGCCAAGGGATACAAGGGACAAAATTTACATTTGGAGTAAATTGAGTTCAAAGTTGGAACATCAATAGTAATTGACTGAATTACAATATGAAACTGTTACTTATTTCACAATGATCTTTGAACTCTTATTTCAATAACTGTTAAAGAAAAGTGGGGTATAATATTTTTTTTAAAGTTAAGCAGAGATTAAAGAGTTAAGCAGCTAAGTAGTTTAAGGAACTTAAGTAGTTGACCTCTAGAACACAGCACATAATTAGAAAATAGCTTATAATTATTTACCTCCAAACAAATAGCCTTATTTCCAGATAGCCTGTGCCTTTAGCTCAGTACAGTAGAACCACTTTTATCCGAAACTCTCTGTTAACCGAAATCTATTTTTAAAGCTTTATCTTTTCTTACTATCACAAAATTTGTATGCGAAATCTATTTTGAAAGCTTTTTTTTTTTTTTTTTTTTTTTTTTTTTTTAACTTTCTAAGCTGTTTGCCCGTATTTTTCCGTTTCCTGAAAACAATTTAAATCAGTTGTAGACAAAAATAATTTTAATAGAATTGTATTTTAAGATGCATGTCAAATAAACGGGCATGAAATGTATATTAGAAACAAACAGGCAAAGAAAATTTAAATTAAAATTATTTTTATAAGCATTTTTATGAAAATGCTGGAAAGTCCTCAAAACGCTCAGAGGGAACTATCATATTCATTCTGTGCTAGAGGCCCTTTCATAACGAGTACATATAAATATTTCAGATCCCTTCTCTTAGAGTTTCTCCGAATTTAACTTGAGCTCCCTTAAGCTGCGGAGTGGAACGAAGAAAACGAACAAATATCAATTCTGAAGCTTTTGAATGTTTTGTAAAAGGTTTGGCATGACTGAAGCATCAGAAAGACTGTGATACTGGTGAACAAATAATATTAAAAAAGCTCCGTGATAGACCTTCAAAGCAAAGGCAATTGAAACTGCTACAAACAAAACATTTTTTTAAACCTTTGTGATGTATGTAGAAGTACTTAATTTCAACATTAAAATTTAGGTAATTTATTCTTGTTTCTATTTTGCTGTTGCTTTATTTTTATTAAGTACTTGTTACCAGAATAAGAAATATTGCATATATTTCTCCTTAATCTTAAAATTGAAACATTCTCGATTATCCGCAAATTTCGAATTTCCGAAAGATGGTCGGTCCCAATTACTTCGGATAATCAAGTTTCTACTGTATTTCCATTTTCTCACTTATACTTCTTGGGTTCTGGGGTCCTCAAATATTAATAGCAAAATTTACTTAAAGTGCTTATTTAATTATAATATTTATATTTTAGTCAAATCTGATAAGCTAATTTAGTTTTTGTGCAATTTCTGAAAGCAGTTTTTAATGCTGACATGTTTAGGCTGATACATTCTAAAATATTAAGTTCCTGAGGAACAGGGGCAAGGTGTCTCCCTAGCTTTCCCCAAATGGCGCACCTGCCTGCCAAGCATTTTAGTTTTATATGAGATTCAGTTGTAATATAATTCTTGGTGAATTGTAAAATATATAATGTGAACTTTAAAAAGTTCACTGTCTTACTTAAAAGGCGACTAAAATAATGAAAAAGATGTTAGAAGTTAAAATTATACATTTTATTTAAAACTTCTTAGTACTTTCAAGATTTCCAAACTCATCATCAGAGAATATTTTAATACCTAGGTGTTGTTTATTTATACAAATACGCCACTTTATTTTGAAAATCAGAAAGCCAATAATTTTTAGAGTTGAAAGTAGAAGTAGCAGTTTCTCGGATTAAAATTAATTAGAGAAAATATATACTATTATTAACTGCAGTTCCATTTATTTTAAATGGAACAAATTTTTTACCAAATATTTAATACGCGATACGAGATATGTTTTTGGTAAATTAAATGTAATTATTTTTACGCGTATTATTTATTATTTTACGTATTATTATTTAAATGTAATTATGATTACAATTAAATGATTAACCACGGTACGATGATTGTAATACTTGAAACAACATGCAAAATTTGGAGGTATTTTAAATTACTTTAAAATATATGGAAAATCAAAAGTAAATACAAATGCGAGCGTCTTCTTTTGGACCGGGAGCTGATGAATTTAAAATTTCTACAGTCATGTAAGCATAATAATTTAATTCCAATATTATCTGATGATGAGCGTGGTAAGCTTGAAAGTACTAAGAAGTTTTAAAATAAAATGTATATTCTAAATTTATAACATATTTTTCATTATTTTAGTCTCCTTTTTAAGTAAGACAGTTAACTTTTTAAAGTTCACATTATACACTGGTGTCCAAAATTAAGGATCAGTCACAAAATGCTAATTTTCAAGTACGCGAATACTCAAAAGGAAATAATATAATTCGAATAATTACTATCTCTACAGCACAACTAGTCCATGTAACATCTCATTCATGTCACACATGTTCATAAGTGTCACAGTCGACGGTGAAGCAAAAAAATAGGAAATTCCATACATCTCCTTCTGAGTCTCAAATGATCACTATATGTGACTCCACTGAGACGTCACTGTGACTGCTGCTTTCTGACGAGTCACCATGTGACTTTACAATGTAGTTACATTGAGCACACAAAGAGCACACATCCATGAAATCAAAAACCAGTAGACGTGTTTCTCAATTTTGAATACTTTTGGATTGGAGCTGTTTTAAATAAGTGATGTATTTAAATTTTAATACTTTTTACTCAATTTTGAGAAACGATTTTTAGGTAGCTTTCTTTACAAAAAGTAAAAAACTACTTATTGCAGCCGTTTTAGGAAAGCACTCCCGGAAGATTTTGGTATATTTTCACCAATCACGACCTCCAGACCCCAAAACCACCCTTCGTTAAAATGTGACTTTTGTCACGCGATAACTCTCGTATTTATAATTGTATGCATAATATATACCAATGTCTCGACCGAGTTCGTTGGCCAACTTCATCCGCCATCTTGTTTCAAAATGGCGGCCATTTAAATAATTTTACAAAAATTAAAAATTTAAAAAGCGGTGCAAATAAATTAAAAACTGAAAAAGAAAATTCTTAAAAGTTTGACCTTAATACAAGGATTCCGAAGCATGTTTTGTTTTATCTTTATCTTAAAAATGGCTTAGATATAGCAGTTTGAATTTCTAGGATGGCTGACATTTTCAAACAATTTCATTTTTGCCATGCTGTAACTCTCGTATATATAAACCGATTTGGATAAGATTAAGTATGTGCATAGTATATATGAATATCTCGACCGAGTTCGTTGGCCAGCTTCATCCGCCATCTTGTTTCAAAATGGCGGCCATTAAAAAAAATTTATTGCCGTGCAATGCTTAAATATTATTAATATCCGTTAGCTTCAAATTATCGCCAAGCTTGGCGATAATTGGCCAAATATAGCCAAATTAGGCGACCAAAATTAATTAACCATAAATGATGCCAACTTGGCTATAGTACTTTATATACTACTTTACTATAGTACTATATATACTACTTTTGCGCAATTCTCACTGAAATTCACTATTAACGAATATTCTCTTATCGGGTTTGTCGCGTTTTAGCTTTTTAAAATTTAAGTAAAATTTTCTTCGAGTAAAATTTGCAAAATTTTAAAACCAAGAAATATGAAAGCTACCTTTTCCTCCCAGCACTTGGCGAAAGGACTTTTTTCAGTGGACTTTCACTGTATACTGGATTAAAATAATATGCAATTTGCATAATACTAATAACAAAATAATAATATACAGCTAAAAGAATATGCGATTTTCATAATATAGTGTTTATAATATAATTTTAAATATATGGGGCATTCTCACAATCTTTTGACTTTCATGTCCCTGAATAATAATATTTCTTTTAATTGCATAACAATATTAACGAGGGGGTTTTACTTACACTACACTACAATACACTTTTTTGTGTTTTTTTTATTTCATATACTGGGGCACATCCCATTGCACGATTGCATAACAATATTAACGAGATAAATAAGTTTTGGACGATGTTGGGGGGTCCAAATACCAGGAAAACTCCTATACCGTCCCGTGTCCCTGATGCTGATTTTTAAGTTTGGAGCTGTCTGTATAAAATTGTTTCAAAAAAAGTAATTCGATGTAATTTTTTTCCAAAACTGGGACAATTGTTTTATATAAATATGTAGCAAAAAATTAACCTGCACACATTTTTACGGTTGATATTATTTTTTGAACTCTGTCCTTGGGTTTTTCATCCTTAGCGTCCCTCTTGCTAAACTTATACAGAAAATCACTTCAGATGCAGCCACAGAATTTTTTCAAGTTTTTTCTCATGCAGAAGTACGCTAGAGAAAGAATGTCTGCAACTCTTTGACAGGAAATTTACTGCAGAATTTAAACCAGCATTTAAATATCAATTTCAAGATCGTGCCTTTATTGGTAGTCTTACCGTTCCCAAGGTTTATTCCTGCACTTTTCGAGGTAAATAAATAAATAAATAAATAAATAAATAAATCATTCAATGTTAACAACTGTTTCTAAAAATCAATGAACATTGAGGCTATCACTTAGTCTTAACATGATTTGCCTAAAATAGGTGGTAATTTTCCTTACCGTTTCATCCTTACTATCCCTTTTTTCCCATTCGTCCCTTTTTTCCTATACCGTCCCCCTTTTTTTTACCTTACCGTCCCTTCTTTAATCCCCCTTTAAGACAATGTTATACCAAAATTTTGTGCTAAAAATACTACATTGTTATTATTTCTTATTTGAATGTCCGGTGGGTACTATGCAAATTCATTATAAGTAAAAATTTAGAAGAAAATAAAAAGTTTTAGTGGTAAAATGGTAAGGAAAATTAAACTGGCAAAGTTTAATTTTCCATAACATAAGTTTAATAAACCTCAGTTAAATAAAAAAATTTTCGCTGCTGAACATTTTTTTTTTTTTTTTTTTTTTTTTTTTTAATGTTGAATCATTATAAGGCATTCGTCTATGAGATTAAAATGTTATTTTAGCAAGTTTGGTTTCGGCAGATTTTTTTCTCCAAACGTCAAAAGATTGTGAAAATTCCCCATATGCGAAAAAAATTAAAAGTTCCGCACACTTTAAAATTATCAGTCCGCTATTTTTTGTTGAACTACGGAAAAGCATATCAGTCACTTAAAAAGCATACATTCTACTTTAAAACGACGCAATCGGTTTTAAAATATATAAATATTGCGGCGTACCGATACGAAGTTAGTTTGAAAGGATTTTCGTTTAAAAATATAAATTTCTACAAAATCGGGTTAAAGATATAAAGCCATACAAACCTGAGGTTTATCTAAGGTTGTTATCACGGGGCCTGGAAACGCTGGGCGGGCCAGCAAGTACACGAATAAATAAAAATTAAAAAAAGCGATACCGTAATTACTTATAAAATATTGCATGCGTGTCTGTATTTCTGGATAAAAATATATTTTATATAAGAAAATTTGGCTTTTGTTATATTGATTTTCTATGCTAAAAATATTAAATTGTAAATATTGATTTTCTTATAATGAAAATCAATCTAAATAATCATTTTAGCTATCATATCAATCAATCATTTTAGCTATTGTATCGTCAATACAATAGCTAAAATGAATCAGTAAATAAATAAGTGAATTAATAAATAAAATTAACCTTGCTTATGTTGCAATATTTTTTTTCACTTACAAAATCGTTATTACACTTTAATTTACCAAAAGTTGGGAGCGGGGGGGGGGGGGGGGATATAGCTTTTATTGAAGAAAAATTAGTGAAACGTGTAATCGACTCCCGGTCATTAAGAATTATTCATATATATATATACCTAGCACATTATTTTTTACCTCTAACACGCATAGATGACTAAATAATGAATAAAGTTCTGTATTTAAAAAAAAAAAAAAGTGGAACTTCATTATTAAAAGCTTCATGCGCTGTTGGTGCAATTACTTATTAATCAGGAGAATTAACATAATAAAGAAATTAGATTTTTTGGAGTGTTAAATTAGAAAATTTTAAAAAATGATAAAAAGCTTATTGTCTCATTATATTTTATCACAAAGGCTAAAAGAATTTTAAGCGAGTTATGTTTTAATAATCTTTTTTAAACACTAATCGTAATTACACTTTAATACACCGATGGCGAAGAAAGTGCAGGATAAAAAACGCGAAAAATTACCGCATTATCGTAGCAAGATTCGTGGACGTGAAAATGTCATAAACTTAATTCGTTATTTCTTTTTTTACATTGAAAGGGCTGAGAGAAGTAATTCTTTGATAAAGAACTATCTAAAAGATATTAACGTAATTCTTTAAAGCTTTATAGGTTATTACCACTATAGATCTCATCTACCGTACTAAATTAACTGTTCCGTTGAACAAAACTATGTAGCAATAATATTTTTTATCACATTTGTATAAATGACAAACTCATGAATAAATATCTGTATGAAGAAAAAAGTTTTACCGTTAAAAGTTTCATGTGCTATTAGCACACTTATTAAAGTGTATAATTATTATCATTATTTTTTTTTTAATTTGAAAGTGCTGACATAAGTAACTGTTTGGTAAAGAACAATCTTAAAGAATGGAACATAATTCTTTAAAGCTGTACACGTTATTACCCCAATAGATCAGAACTACCATACTAAATTAACTGTTCCGTTGAATCAAATTATTTAGTAATATTTTACACCACAGTTGCATAAATGACTAACACATGGATAAATATCTGAATTAAGAAAAAAATTTAACTGTTAAAACTTTGTGTGCTCTTACCTCACTTAATAAAGTGTATAATTATAATATGAAGGAAACTAGGATATTCATTTGGGGCTTCTGAGGTTACCGTCAACCGGGATTACTTTGGACCACTTTTTCCTGGTTCCACTTACATTTTCATTATTAAAATATATTATATGTGATTGTTCAACGTCGAAATGGAGTTGTAAACAATTACCATGTAACAATGAAGCAAACTGTATGGTTTTAAAGAGGAAATTTTTTATTTTTTAACTATTTGTAAAGTTTTGGAACAAAGTATCCCCTGCTGGGGGCTTCTTTGGTCCATTCACTTTAGTTTTATACAAAATGAATACATTTCATATGTAAATGAATATATTTTTATTAATAACCCCTTGCAACAGCATTTGCTAATAAATTAACGCTGCAAACTCGATGAACAAATGTTTTTTTTTTAAACATTTAAACAGATTAAACCAATTGTTAATATTAAAGAAACGAGAAGCAGTTTTCGTCATGTTATCCTCAGCAACTGGAACAAAAGCAATTAATGTAACATTTTGCTACAGTAACAATTGAAAAAAAATTTTACTTAAAACATGTTTAAAAGATTTTGTTGTATAAAAGGCATTTCTAAATAATTGGGTCTACTTTCGGACCAAAATAGGCCTGGCACAAAGTAGCCCGAAATACTAGTTTTCATGTTAGCTTTATGAAAACGTAAACATTTTCTGTCAAAATAAAAAGTTAAAAACTGTGATCACACATGGGTTACAGGTTACTAAAGGTAATATTTTGACACTTATCTTATTTGTAGCTCTTATCCAGATTGTTTCACTATAGAAAGTTTGGAGAGTTAAAATTTACACACGAAAACAGTTGTTTACAAACACATCCAGTGTTGCCACTAGAAAAATTAAATTACCCCCAAACTATTCGAATACCCTATAGTAGGGTATAAAATATTTTTCAAGGGCAAAAACTCCAAATTATCTTCTATTGTTTGTTCAGTACAAAAAATAAAAACTTTTTTTATGGGATGGACCAAAGTAACAAACGCCGCAAGGACCAAAGTAGCCCCAGTTGACGGTACACAACATTGGTAAAAATTTTTTAGGTGCGTTCGTAATTATATATACACTATATGACCATTGATGACCGGGTACTTTCAATTTTAGACATTTTGTCGAATAATTAAAGATATGTTTGTCGGATTTTTCTGAAACTTCAGGATTATGAAGAATATGTTCGACTTCATATTTATCAACGGCGATTTATCAGAAGGACAATTAGGGGGCCAACAAAAAATCAAAGAAAAAGAATACTGTTTGGGATCACCTTGTAAAATAAAATGCACGAAATGATGTATCGCTATAGATTACGAATATATGGATATTGTACAATACATGTATTCATTTGTGGAAGACTAGAACATATATTCATGAAGATATATCTATTTTTTTAGGTTCAAAATCTTTTTGCATGTTTTTTGTATATATCATGCAGGGTTTTTTACCAAATTGAACGCCAGTTTTAGAACATTTGACAAAATATATTAGAAATAATATGGTGTAGGAATGTAAAAATAACAGCGTTAATAGCACCAAAAATTTTAAATTTTAAGCATACCTGTTTTGGTAGCATATAGCATACTTTCCTCAGTGCTAAGGATGGCGGAAAGTTGCTCACATATATGGGAAAGATGGGGAATCAAGTTAAAGGTTTATTAACCAATAGGAAAACAGTGGATTGCAGGTAACAGCCAATAGGAAAATAGATGGGAAATAGAACCGAAGTAGTGAGAAAAAACTATTTAATTATTTTTTCTTTTAATGCTTTGTAATGCGTCTGGTTTCAGAATTTTTAGAATGTTCTGGAACAATGTTTGGCGCCAAGAAGCTTGTTTACTTCAATATTAATCCGACCGGAAATACTAATAAACCATGTAAAAAGCGGTTATGATTGGGAGAGAAGGATCAGCTGACTTATTTTGTAACGTTGAGCAGAGGTAGTTAAAATACAATCGCAGAGCCATATACGATGTATAGGGCAATCTCACAATCTTTTGACTTTCGGTAATAAAAATCTGATGATTATACTTGTTAAAATAACATTTTAATCTGATACACGAATGCCTTAATGATTCAAAATAAAGAAAAAATGGTCAGCAGCGGAATTTTTTTTTATTTAACTGAGGTTTAAGTTAAACTTGCGAGTTTAATTTTCCTTACCATTTTACCACTATAACTTTCTATTTTCTTCTAAACTTTTACTTATAATGAATTTTCATAGTACCCACAGAACATTTAAATAATAAATAATAACAATGTAGTATTTTTAATACAAAATTTTGCTATAACATTGTCTTAAAGGGGTGTTAAAGAAGAGACGGAATTGGAAAAAAAAAGGGGATGGTATAGGAAAAAAAAAACGGTTATGGAAAATAAAGGGATGGTAAAGATGGGACGGTAAGAAAAATTACCACTATTTTTAGGCAAATCATGTTAAGACTAAGTGATAGCCGCAGTGTTCATTGGTTTTTAGAAACAGTTATTTATATTGGATTAAATTAAAAAAAAATTAATTTACCTCGAAAAGTGCAGGAATAAACCTTGGGGACGGTAAGACTACTAATAAAGCCACGATACTAGAAATTGATATTTAAATGCTGATTTAAATTCTGCAGTGAATTTCCTGTCAAAGAACTTTAGACATTCTTTCTATAACGTACTTCTGCATGAGAAAAAAGTTGAAAAAAATCTGTGGACTTTCGGTAATAAAAATCTGATGATTATACTTGTTAAAATAACATTTTAATCTGATACACGAATGCCTTAATGATTCAAAATAAAGAAAAAATGGTCAGCAGCGGAATTTTTTTTTATTTAACTGAGGTTTAAGTTAAACTTGCGAGTTTAATTTTCCTTACCATTTTACCACTATAACTTTCTATTTTCTTCTAAACTTTTACTTATAATGAATTTTCATAGTACCCACAGAACATTTAAATAATAAATAATAACAATGTAGTATTTTTAATACAAAATTTTGCTATAACATTGTCTTAAAGGGGTGTTAAAGAAGAGACGGAATTGGAAAAAAAAAGGGGATGGTATAGGAAAAAAAAAAACGGTTATGGAAAATAAAGGGATGGTAAAGATGGGACGGTAAGAAAAATTACCACTATTTTTAGGCAAATCATGTTAAGACTAAGTGATAGCCGCAGTGTTCATTGGTTTTTAGAAACAGTTATTTATATTGGATTAAATTAAAAAAAAATTAATTTACCTCGAAAAGTGCAGGAATAAACCTTGGGGACGGTAAGACTACTAATAAAGCCACGATACTAGAAATTGATATTTAAATGCTGATTTAAATTCTGCAGTGAATTTCCTGTCAAAGAACTTTAGACATTCTTTCTATAACGTACTTCTGCATGAGAAAAAAGTTGAAAAAAATCTGTGGCTGCATCTGAAGTAATTTTCTGTATAAGTTTAGCAAGAGGGATGGTAAGGAAGCTAAAACCCACAGACAGAGTTCAAAAAATAATATCAACCGTAAAAATGTGTGCAGGTTAATTTTTTGCTACATATTTATATAAAACAATTGTCCCAGTTTCGGAAAAAAATACATCGAATTACTTTTATCGAAACAATTTTATACAGACAGCTCCAAACTTAAAAATCAGCATCAGGGACACGGAACGGTATAGGAGTTTTTCTGGTATTTGGACCCCCAACATCGTCCAAAACTTATTTATCTCGTTAATATTGTTATGCAACCATGCAATGGGATGTTCTCCAATATATGAAATAAAAAAACACAAGAATATGTACTAAAATAAAAATTATTATTCAGGGACTTGGATTCAAAATTGTTTGAATGCCCCTGTACGATGTTAATGTAGATGGATGTTAGTGTGTTTACGAATGTATAGGTGTGCAGAATGAAGAGAAAATAGGTGTCGAGCTGGTACAAATTTGATAGGAAATTGCTGTTAAATGGGTGGTTTTTTATTAATTAAAAGTTAACTATAAATTATTTCTATTCCGGATTGCTTTAGTTGCCTCGGTCGTGTTTTAATATACATGTACATAACATTTCACAATTCTGGTTTCCAAACTGTGGATTTGTACACTGTAAAAAAAAAAAAAAAAGACATTTTTACAGTACAAAGTACTGTTCATCTCGCGCACATACTTGATCACAGTGAATGTGCTGTATCTTTGTTCTGGCAAATCTACAGCGGTTTTTTTTACAGTGCATTACAGACAGACAAATTTTGATTTTTATATATTAGATTATCAAAAGTATGCAGAAATGTCGAAATATGTGTATAAACAACCGAATAAGGTAGAACTGTGAAATGTAGTGGTTTAACGAAACATAATGAACAGAGTGATAGTAAAAGGAGGATTAGATTATCATGTTGAATGCAACAGAGAGATGGAACATTGTTTCAGCTAGTTGTTTGATGCGAGTGAAATCTACTTTTTTTTTTTATCGGCTAAATTGAGCATTCCCCCCTAGAACCAATCCTGATTGTGTAAATAAAGCTGAATAATGTCTCAATCGACTGACTTTTATGACTTCTTCATCTGTTTTATTCTTCAACAAACTAATCGGCCAAAACGCCTGAACAGTTTTTATTCTGGAAATCCAATATAAACCGATAAACGCTAACTGCTCTAGTCATTTCGTTACATGTACCGGGTGTCCCAAAAATGAGGGATGGAATTTAAAATTTAATAACTTGCAAATGGTGACAGATATTAAAAAAAATCTTGCAGGAGTGTTATGTAAGATATCAGGTGATTTTATGCTACGATTCTCTGTTTTAGTTACAAATGGCATCGATAGATGGCGCTGCGAGCAATAACCGCTAAATCCAGTCTCGATCTTTCGGCCTCTCTCTTCTTCCATACAAAAAAAAAGAGAATAAAATGTATTGAATGGATCCCGAAGTACCAAAAATCAGGTCTGGACTGAGCACCTATTGCTCTCACCGCCGTCTATTGTTTGAAACCATTATTGTTAAAATCCATCAGTCATTTTTGGGACACCCGGTATATATATTAATGCACTAAAAAGTAGAAATTGTGATTTCGGCAAATTAGCCAGCTATTAGCAAGTTGGCTTCATATATAGCAACTTATATTTGTCGCGAAATTTGGCGATAATTTGCTACACTGGCCAAAGATTGCCGCTACTGTGCTAATCTTTTGGGACATCCGGTACATGTGACAAAATGACTAGAGCAGTTGGCGTTTATCGGTTTATATTGTTTGTGCTACTGTACCCTGTCATTAGTACTTTTCAACAAATACTCATTGTTGAAAATGTTACTGATTTCTTCATAGGAAATCAACCGTTTCTCCCCCGTTGCCCCCCTTAGGGATAGAATTAAAAAAAAAATCAATGTCCAATTCATCTATTGCCCTCACTTATATTTGTAGGAAGATTATATGTAAAATGTTAATTTATAGATGACTTGAATAACTAGACGTTGGAATAACAACACATACACTTTAATACAATTCTATAAAGATAATGTTACACCACTTCGTTGATACCTTCTTTAAATACAGTACATTTTTCACTTAAAACCTATAATATACTTCTTTGGAATTATTGGATTAGGCCTAACAGTGCCTTCTTTGGCATGTCATAAGCCGATGCTTCGTGAACAATATAATTTTATAGACTGACTCTTTTTAGGTGCGTTCGTAATTATATAAATACGTAGCACCTATAGTCGTCGTTCAGTCCGTCCGTCCGTCTGTCCGTCCGTCTGTCCGTCCGTCTGTCCGTCCGTCCGTCTGTCCGCATGTAACAGAGCAAAAACTACCCAACCGAATGGTCTGAAATTTCAAATATATGATTGTTGCAAAATTTTGTCGAGCCATTTCAAATTTTATGAAAATCGAATGTATAGTTTAATTACAGGGACAGTCAAAAGTTTTTCTTTACATTACGGCCAATGGGAAAAATTATTGCAAGTGCATTTTAATGATATTGGAGCCTTCCGAATGATCTGAAATTTTAAAGATATAGCTGTTGCAAAATTTTGTCGAGCCCTTTCAAATTTTAGGAAAATCGGATGTATAGTTTAATTACAGGGACAGTCAAAAGTTTTTCTTTACATTACGACCAATGGGAAAAATTATTGCAAGTGCATTTTAATGATATGAGAGCCTTCCGAATGATCTGAAATTTTAAAGATATAACTGTTGCAAAATTTTGTCGAGCCCTTTCAAATTTTAGAAAAATCGATGTATAGTTTAATTACAGAGACAGTCAAAAGTTTTTCTTTACATTACGGCCAATGGGAAAAATTATTGCAAGTGGATTTTAATGATATTAGAGCCTTCCGAATGATCTGAAATTTTAAAGATATAACTGCTGCAAAATTTTGTCGAGCCCTTTCAAATTTTAGGAAAATCGGATGTATAGTTTAATTACAGGGACAGTCAAAAGTTTTTCTTTACATTACGGCCAATGGGAAAAATTATTTCAAGTGCATTTTAATGATATTACAGCCTTCGAGATTGGTCTGAAATTTTAAAGATATAATTGTTGCAAAATTTTGTTGAGCTATTTCAAATTTTAGGAAAATCGGATGTATAGTTTAATTACAGGGACAGTCAAAAGTGTTCCGTTACATTACGGGGAATGGGAAAAAAATATTGGAAGTGCATTTTAATGATGTATCAGACTATGCGCTTTATGAAGTGCAAAAAATTATACATTCAGTACAATATGGGGTGCAAAAAATAATTATAAAACTATTTATAGTACGAACGCACCTCATTTGCCCCGTTTGACGAGCAATTTCCAACTTGTTTAATTTTGAATATGTCCAAACCTTGATCTCGTGATCGTGAATTTTCCTAATGCGTGCTTTCAAATCATGGATGATAAAAATACCAGAGCGTCAGTTAATTTGCTGATCATGCACGTCAAAAGAAAATAAAGTATGTTTAAATTCAAATCCTACATATATATATTCCAAATTTCAAAGTTCTCTGTCAACAGGAAGTGGGTGAAAAAATGAGTCATAAGATCTGACTGCCACATATAAACATACAGGCATCCCCCAACTTACGTATTATACGACTTACGTAAATTCGCAGTTACGTAATAAATCTCGAAAATTAACCCCTTGGGGACGAGCGGCACGTATACGTGCCGCATGAAGCGCTCAGAATCCTTGCTTTTCCCCACCAGTAAAATTTTACTGTAAAATTTGCCTTATTTAATCAGCGCATTTTCTCGATTCAAGAAGACACAAATTTCTGTTTTTAAAAAACGGTGACAAAAGATTAAAGATTTCGTAAAGGGCTCCCGTCCCGAAGGGGTTAAATTTATGAACACACTAGCGCGTTTGATATGCATTTGCATACTTTTGATAATCTAATATATAAAAATGAAAATTTGTCTGTCTGTCTGTAATGCTATACAAATTCACAGTTTGGAAGCCAGAATTGTGAAATGTTATGTACATGTGTATTAAAACACGGCCGAGGCAACTAAAGCAATCCGGAATCGAAATAATTTATAGTTAACTTTTAATTAATAAAAAACCACCCATTTAACTGCAATTTCCTATCAAATTTAAACTTTTTTCGTTATAGCAGCTGCCAACAATTAAAAATTCACAATAAAATCCTTTTTTTTATGTTCAACCCGTAATCGCATGAGTTCTTTAACCAATGTGAGATATACATATTACGTACGCCACGCTGCAATACTAAAAAACTCCAGCAGTTATTACGATAAATCTTTTACCTCACATGCAAATAATTAGAGATTATTTAATTGCACTTAATTATTACATTAAAAAAAAATAAAAGCAAACATTTTATCACAAACATCAACAAAACTTTTCATTCTATTTATTCTCTTATTCCAAAAATATTGTTTTATCGTATGCTGCCATAGTAACATGATAAATTAAATTTCATTAAAAAAATTGTGCAGTAGTAGAAAAATATTTTACTAAATCGAATAGTTATTTTTAGTTTTGGTTTTAGAATTAAATTCATGAACTCCCGTGCATAGAACGGGTTAAACAGCTAGTTATTTTATAAATAACATATTCAGATAAAAATCACAACCATGATATAGTTTTATATATTAGTAAGAGTTATATATATATTTTTTTTTGGGGGGGGGGGGGGAGGATATACAATCAAATCTTTAACAAAACAAACTTAAATCTAATTAAAATAAGTCAAAATATCTGGGGTTCAACCGTAACGGTTATGTTAGCTGAATTCAAACCAGAACGAAAGCTTATTTTAAAATTTCGATGAACGAGTGTATGTTTTCTTCTAGCTTCACCTGTTCGTTTGATGTAGATTGAAAGTTGTTTAAATCAATTCATCAATGTTAAATTTATAAATCCCGCTTTCCATAAGATGGGTTTTTATTTGAAAAGTTTTTTTTTTTGTGTTTGTTTTAATATTTATTCATACTTTATAGATTGTATCCGAGTAAATACTGCTGCGTGATGCTTTATTTATAAAATAATACTGTGTAAATAACATATATATATATATTATATTATATTCATAAATAATAAACTTTGCTAAATTCTAAGTCGTTAAAATTTTTCGTACTTCTTATCGTCAATATTTATATATATATATAATAAATATTGCAGTTTCTTACGCAATTTTACCTAATCAATTTACAAATTCGACTTACGTAAAAGTTTGCGGAACGCATTACTTACGTAAGTCGGGGGGCTACCTATAATTGTAAGTTAAAGAAAGCATGTAAAAAACGCGAAAAATTACGGCATGGGGGAAATATATCTTTCATTGAAGAAATTCTGAACGTTTAATCGACTCCTGGTCATTAAGAATTTTTTTTACATATACTTAGCACATTATTTTTTATCTGAAACACGCATAGATGACTAACTAAGGAATAAAGTTCTGTATTAAAAAAGATGGAACTTCATTATTAAAAGGTTCATGCGCTGTTAATGCAATTACTTACTAATATGGAGAATTCACATATTAAAGAAATTAGATTTTTTGGTGTGTTAAATTAGAATATTTTAATAAATGAAAAAAACTTATTGCTTCATGTTATTTTTTATCGCAAGGCTAAAAGAATTTTAAAGGAGTTATGTTATAGTAATATTTTTTAAACGCTAATCGTAATTACATTTCATTACACCGATGGCGAAGAAAGTAAAGGAAAATTACCGCATTATCGTAGCAAGATTAGTGAGCGTGAAAAGGTCATAAACTTAGTTCATTATTTTTTTTTTACTTTGAAGTGCTGAAATAAGTAACTGTTTGATAAAGAACAATCTTAAAGATTTTAACGTAATTCTTTAAAGCTTTATAGGTTATTACAGCAATAGATCTGATCTACCATAGTAAATTAACTGTTCCGTTGAACCAAGCTATGCAGCAATGATATTTTATACCACACTTGCATAAATGACAAACTCATGTATAAATATCTGTATGAAGAAAAAAGCTTAACTGTTCAAAGTTTCATGTGCATTAGTGTACTTAAAAAACTTTTTTTTTTTACAGATAACTTTAACCCCTTCTTAAATTCGAAGAAATGCACTATGCTTTATATTTGTAATCGTTGCTACTATTATAAATTAATGTTTTAGAAAGTCACAGAAGAAAGTTTTGTGATATGGCCACAGCTTACTAGTTTAAATAATGGAATTTTATTATTAAGAGCTTCATTGGCTGTTAATGCTATTAATAAAGTACAATTAGCAAGTTAATGAAATTATTTTTAGCATGCTTAATTAAAAAGCAGTGCATTAAAAAAAAAATCAGTGAAGCGTATGGCCTCCCGCTATCTTTTATCAATACAATGCCCAGCGTAATCTATATATATATTACGTACGTGGCACAGAAATCGGGATTATTTGTTAATTGTTTAATAGCAACGCCCAAATGAAACGCATCTCATTGGTTGTGTAAAAGTCATTTGGCAGAATTTAGGCCGAAGTAAAATCGGGTTTACGTTTAGCCCTTTCGCTGCAATTATGGAGCTTCAAAATATCATTAGAAATGCCCGTAAAAGATCTCGGCGAATGTTTGAAAGGGAAGAAGAAGCCAAATTTAGAAGAGAAAATTGAAGCAGATTGGATCGAAAACGTCGTCAAACGCAGAGCATAAGCGATAGCCAAAATAGGCTTAATAACCGTCGCATGCACGAACGCGTTGCTTCTGAAATCCAAATCACTAATTTAAACGTTGCTACAAAAGGTTGTCATGACGGTAAAGTAATTGTGTCTCCCTTAATCAGAAACTCACGATTTGATAAAAGATTTGTTGTGTCAAAATTCACTTGAAGGCAAAAACTATAGAGAGCATATTCGGCTCTATATAACGTGCTTTATCTTTTCCCTCAATGGGGACAGAAATAAAATTGTCTTCTGGAGCAGGGCTATGTTGCTTCCGGATACACGGTCAGATATACCACAGAATTTCTCCATTTACACTAATTATAACAGGAATCCCGGCTATGGACAGCTTTTTCCCTGACCGTTTCATTTTTTTAAAGTAACTGTTATACTTTTGAAATTTTAGCTCTTATTTAATTTTTTTACAAATTTTTAGTATAAATAAATATTATTCAGTTTTTTTTATGAAGTCCACCCCACTGTTATATTTTTCAATGACAGTCTGCCCGGGCAACGCCGCGCGGGTCAGCTAGTTTAATAGAATTCTGTTTCAATATTTTTTTTCGACACTTATCGTAATTACATTTTAATCTACCGACGACGAAGAAAAAAAGTTAAATAAAGTACAGCATTATCAAAGAAAGATTATTGGACGTGTATCTGTTACATATGGTGTTTATACTTTAAGGCTTAGATAAATGACAAATTAAAAAGGGATAAAAATCCTTGACGAACGGAACATAATTATTTAGAACTTCATGCATTATTATTTAAATGAATTAGGTACACCATATTAAAATAACCGCTCCGTTATACCGAATTATGTTTCAATATTTTTTTTCGACTCTTCAATAACTTTTGTATAAATATATGTGCTTAATTAATGAAAAGAAAAAAGCTTCATGTGTTACTTATCCAATTAATAAAGTGTTTAATTAAGATATTAAAAATATTTAAGGTGTTAGAGTAGAAAATTAATACATTAAAAAAATTCAGACATCCACCCCTCGATATATTTATTTTTTAAAAAACGGCTAGAAATACTTTAATCGATGTATGTAGGGATAGCACAGTAGTTCACATTTATAATACCTCTTGAACGCTTATCATTATTGCACATTAATACGTCGACTTAGAAGGAAAAAATACCGTAATTTCGTTAGAAGATTAGCGAGTATTTAATTGATTCACAGTGGAAAGATTAAACAATTATTACATATTTAGCTCCTCATTTTTTATTCAAACGTGGTTCGATGAATAAATATGTACTATAGAACAATCTTAAAGAATAAAACATAATTAGTCAAAGCTTAATGCATTGAATTAATGAATGGCATATAGAATAAGTTCTTTTTAAATCGTCACCGATTATCTATATTAAATTCAGTAATACGGAAATAATAGGACTCCATCTTAAATAGGACGTAATCACCATGGCAACCTAGAATCATTACTTATCATAGGATATCACTGAATTAATTGCGTATGGTATGATTTAATGGAATGCAAAAAACTTGTATTAATATTTTTCAAGTTTGGATTCGGTTTCCATAAAATTTGAAATGACTCGACAAAATTCTACAACGATTATATATATTAAATTTCAAACCACTCGGCTGGGTAGTTTTTGCGCTGCTATTTGCGGACAGACAAACAGACAGATGAACGGAACAGACGACGACTGTAGGTGCTACATATTTATGTAATTACGAACGCACCTAAAAACTAGTATTTTGCGGCCATCACAAAACTTTTTTTGCATAAATCAAATCAATTCAGTGATTTAAACAGTACAATAAATTGCATCGACTTAGTAAATAGGTTTCTTACGCTGTGTATACTCCCATATCCAGGTTCCTAAGTGTGAAGCTCCGTTGAATTCCGTTCATTTAATCTGATGATATAAGCATTGCATATTTCGAATAAGCCATCGAATTTCAGCACCTCCTCTTAGATGACTGTGACTAAAATTAAATGACAATCTATTTTATTACGAGGATTCTAAATGTAAGGTTTCGTTGCATTCTGCTCACAGAAAACTGGAGATATAGGGTAGGTGGGGGCAAAGACACGGACGGACAAAAACTTGCACCGGATGATTTAATATGAACGCAACGTTTTTCTATGGTAAACAGAAGTCGACACTTAGGCTTCAATAGTACCAGTTGTGTGTTGATAAGATGTGAAGAAAGTTGCATTTCATGCAGAGAAAATTAGGTAAGTATCAATTTTACATTTTTAATGTAATATTTATAAAAAATCATGTGATTGTTGAGATGGTAATACTGCAAATTTCTACAAGTTCAAAAATTCAGTGAAGAATGGAAACTCTTAAGCTTCTAAATGCCGCATAGTTTTCTTCGATTGCATTTCTGTAACCTTTCAGTTTACCGGTTAAACAAAACGGGTCTTAGCCTCTTCACTGCGGATTTTTACCCCAATCAATGGAGGCAAAGACGCAGAGCAATGTGCTTAAAAATTGCAATTTCTTGCGAATAATTACAATTTTCAGAATCTAGGCCGATGGTGAGACTGAGTGAAGTTCTAATGTAACATTTTATTCAGGCAACAAACAAATTTAGACCAGCGTGTTCATTCCGAATAAAAGTTTTTTAAAAATGCGTGTCTTTACCCCCATATACCCTAAACATAGCATAAATCGAAATAATCGATGTGCGAAGAATTATTCACCTCCAGTTGACACAAGGATAGAACTTTATATTCATGAAATTTCATCCTATTTTACGCAGTAGTACGTGAGTTTTATTCAGCCATCACACAAATTTAGACCAACGTGTTCATTCCAAATAAAAGTTTATTGAAAGTGCTTGTCTTTACCTACACCTACCCTAAAGATTGCGTAAATCGAACTAATCGATGTGCGACGTATTATTCACCACCAGTTCACACAAGGATAGAACTTCATATTCATGAAATTCCGTCCCATTTTACGCAGTAGTACGTGAGTTTTATTCAGCCATCAAGCAAATTTAGACCAACGTGTTCATTCCAAATAAAAGTTTGTAGAAAGTGCTTGTCTTTACCTCCCCCAGTACAAAAGTGTCCGTGCGGAATGCAGGTGGCCCATCAGTGATGGCCAACAGCAGGCCAGCATTGGTATGCCATCACATTACTTCAATCCGGCACTTTTCCTGCAGTGCTAGCATCTATCCCACTGCTATTCCTTTGCTGGCCCAGCACTTTCCCTTAAAAACATTTTATAGAATTCTATAAAAAAACAAAGTATTATAGAATTATGGCTCTTTTTTCTATAAGCTAGTTTCACCAAGAGCTATAGAAATATCTGTAGAAGTGTCTATAATAGAAATAGTTGAACTTGCAGTGGTTGCCATGAGATCACTTTCCCAAGTACTAACTGCGCTCGATGCTGCTTGGTTTTCGTGATCGGACATGAACAAGTGCTTTCAGCGTACGCTACGATTGCTCGTAGTTTTCAAGCTCTCATTACACTATTTCAAGTTTGTTTCTTTTGTGATTTACGTTCCCAATCATGAAATGGGTATAGAAATTATTGTATTGTATATAAATCCAATATATTTTATACGCTTTTTTTTTAATTATTGATTCTGAACTGTAGAAATTATGAAAACCGAAATTCTTTGTAAGTTAGTAAAACCAGATTTAAGTAGAAAAAAAAAGTGCGTTGAAATAAAGAATTTATTTATTTATTCATTTACTTATTTATTTTGTTGGTGGCAGTGGTGTTATATTATTTACAGTTTCAAAAAAATTAGCTCCACAGCTTAAATTGTGTTAAGATATTCATTTCAGATCTGTGTTCAAATACTCAATGTCTTCGATATTCGCAACGCCACCTAGCGTAAGGGTTCCCAGCAATAATACTGCAAAAGTTCGTGCACTTCCATGTGGTGGTGGGCCAGCGCATAAGATAAAACGGACGCCCATCAGAATTTTATATGATCATTTCCAACAGCAAAGTTGACTGAAGCTGTCCAGCAGTGGTCATGCAGTGTTAGACCATTAGCCAGCACTTCTCCATCTTTGCCAGCACCTATCTTGCTGGTGACCAGCAATTTCCTCTTTGCTGGGATCATATCTGAGCCCAGGATTTTTTTTTTTTTTTTTTTTTTTTTTTTTTTACAGATGACTCGGGCCGGACTCAGCTTTACATTTTGTTCTGCATTCTGGGACCAAGCGGGGACTTAAGTATCCCCAAAATGTGTCGGGAAGCAACTTTTTTTTTCAAAAATAATAGTAATAACGAACTTTTGTTAATGGAATCTTTAGAAATATACTTTATTAAATTACAGATAAATATTTTTAAAGGTCTTTTTTTTTTTTTAATAGAGAGCTTCAAAAGTTTTTTTTTTTTTTAATTTTTTTTTTAACGACAGTAGAACCTCGATTATCCGAAGTAATTGGGACCGACCCTCTTTCGGAAAATTGAATTTTTCGGATAATCGAGAATGCTTCCCTTTTAAGATCAAGGAGTATTATATACTATATTTCTTATTATGGTAACAAGTGCTTAATAAAAATAAAGCAATAGCAAAATGGAAACAAGAATAAATTACCTGAATTTTAATTTTGAAATTAAGTACCTTTTACGTATATTACACGGGTTTGAAAAAATATTTTTTTTTCGCAGTTTCGATTGCCTTTGCCTTGAAACTCTATCACGGAGTTTTTTAATATTATTAGTTCACCAGTATTATGCTCCAGCCATGCCACACCTTTCGCAAAATATTCAAACGCTTCAGAATTGCTGTTTTATATTCGTTTTCTTCGTTCCACTCCTCAGCTTACGATAGTTCTAGTTAAATTCAAAGGAACTCCAAGAAAGGGGATCGAAAATATTTATATGTACTCGTAGTTCGGAAAGGACCGCTTGCACACAAAAAATATGATAGTTAAAAAAAAAGAAAAAAATCAAAATTGGTTTGCTCACAAGGAATTTAATAGTAGATAAACAAAAAAAAAAAGCTTTAAAAATGAATTTCGGTTAAAAGAGTTTCGGATAAAAGAGGTTCTACAGTATTTTTTTTATTATTATTCTGAACTACATTAATTTTTTTAATAAGTCAATATTTGAATGTAAAATCTTCAAAAGTTACACAATCGAGGTAACGTTTCTTAATGTTTCTTTTTCGATAACCTTTGTTTCTCTGTATACAAAACATTGCTCCAATTAATAATACATACCACGCAAATACATGAATAATCAAGTAAACATAAAAAAGTGATTACTTTTTTTAAGCTTGCTATTAAGCGCGATCCATTATCAAAACATTTTAATATATTTATCAATATTTATCATTAAAAAAACGCTTAATGCAGCTAAGGCATAAAATATCTGATTATCTCAGCAAAATTAGGGTACATGTAAATACCTTACAAAATTTTTACTCCTACCTCCCCACCAAGTGCTTGTAATTTTTTTTTCTTTCATCTCAAGCGTTTAAAAAAAATACTAATGAATAGCTTAGCGATACGATCCTGATTTAAAAATACAAGTTAAAGCTTAAAAACTTCACGCTTCATTAACGTGTTTAATGGAAGATTATTTTTTTTTTATTTTATTTTTTTTAAGAAAATTATTAATAGCGAATTTTCTCTTTCTAGCATTTATTTTTTTTTATTAAGAAAGAGGTATGTCTTTTTGTATAATTCCATGATCGTGTATATAGTTATTTCAACATTTCTTTTTTTAATAACCCTAAATATTTTCATAATACGCTGATTGGTTGGGAGCTTAATTTTACATCTGTGTAATGCATTCCAAAAGAATTCGGTATTTATTATTTTTTATAGTGTTATATATATTTTTTTTTATATTACTGTTATTCCCTTACTTTTTTTTTTGTTTGTTTTATTTCCATTTAAAATAACATGAACTTGTTATATCCGTCTACAGAAAAGCAGAAATGGTGATCTCATTTTTCGCGTGTTTGTCGCCAAAATTGTGGACACTTTTTATCCGACTGCCAAGAAGGGTTATGTGTTTCACGCGTATCTGGGTATGTGGATTTCTTTATACCCTCGAAACATCCCAACGGCTGGATAGATTTTAATGAATGAGGCCTCTATCGATTCGTCTTAACCGCTCGATGGTTATAGGCTAGGTTTTGTTTTAATAAATTGAAAATGGCGGCCGTAAAATACAAAAAGGCTGCAGAGACGAAAAATTTTTTTACGCACCCTATTGAGTGGCATATCATTGTATAGGTCTTTCAAAATGAAGACGATGTTTCATTGACTATTTTACAGTCAGAAGCTCCGTTTAAATATTACACAACCTGGAAGTTATGTAGGTAGCATCTCTAGCTTTATTGCGAGTCTAACCTTCATAGACATCTATAGGCCTCATCAAAACAGTGTTTATAGATAGGAACTAACAATTAAACACAACTTACAATTCATCAATACAAGTAAATAAAAAAAATATATTTAAGTAATATGAAAGTTTCACATTGATGAGAAATAATTAATTAAAATGAAGATAATGAAGATTATGATTAATTAATTAGTTCGCTTTTTACGCGGACGGGATTTTTAATTTTTTAAATTTAATTTTGACCTGTTTTAATTTTTATGTTTTCTAACTTTGTAGACTTATTATTGTTCTTGCTCGATGTATATTACTTTTGTAATATGTTAAGTTGTAAAATATACAACGTTATATATAGCATTAAAATGTTAATATAAAATATATTAACATTTAGTAATAATAGAAATATTTTATGTATAGTATTCAAATCTTTTATTTTAGTCTTCGTTTTAACTTTTCTTTTTTTCTCTCTCAAAATCTCGGTTGAAGAGTTTATCCAGTTTATATATCTCTTCTACCTATGAACATGATTTTTCCATATACTATAATGCGTCGAAAAATACCTTCACAAAGATTGAGACTTTAAAATTTCCAAAGCGTCTGGGCAATTGTTGTTTAAGTTTGGATTCGAGTAAAGTTTTTTTTTAAACAGTAAATCGATATTCAGTTTCTAGATAAGGGACTACCTTACAAATTTCATTTCTTTTACTTCCCCTCAATCTTTCTCTTTTTATTTCTTTCTTAAAAGTACATTTTTTGAAAATAATCTGTGAAAAATACTTTGAACATTCGATTTCCTTTAACAAGTTTAGAGTGGCTGTCTAATATTTGTCTATTCGAAAACTTGGAAATTGTCGATTTCTCCCCTGTTCAATTATTATTATTTGTACAAATTCTTTTCATCTAAAGTATTTGAGAATATGGCATAAAGGGAGTAATTACCTATTTGATTTCCTATTTTTACAATGGGAATCCAACTGAGGTTCCTGACAGAACATATTTAGTGAAACATATTTAGATGCGTTTGTGATTACATAACTAAGTAGCCCCTATATTCGTCGCCTGGGCCGTCCGTCTGTCAGCATATAACAGCGCAAAAACTATCCAGCCGAATGGATTGAAATTTAATATATCGGACATTCTCACAAACTTTTGACTTTTATGTCCTTGAATAAGAATTTTTATTTTAGAACATGTTCTTGTGTTTTTTTTTTTTTTTTTTCTTATACTGGGGAACATCCCATTGCATGATTGCATAATAATATTAACGAGATAAATAAGTTTTGGGCGATGTTGGGGGTCCAAATACCAGGAAAACTCTTATACCGTCCCGTGTCCCTGATGCTGATTTTTAAGTTTGGAGCTGTCTGTATAAAATTGTTTCAATAAAAATAAATCGATTCAACTTTTTTCCGAAACTGGAACTATCTACTTATATAAATATGTAGCGAAAAATTAACCTGCAAACCTTTTTAAGGTTATTATTATTTTATAAACTCTGTCCCGGGGTTTTAGATTCCGTACCGTCCCTCTTCTAAAATTATACATAAAATCACTTCAGATGCAGCCACAGAATTTTTTTCAAGTTTTTTCTCATGCAGAAGTATTCTAGAGAAAGAGTGTCTAAAATTCTTTGACAGTAAATTTACTGCAGAATTTAAATCAGCATTTAAATATCAATTTCAAGCATCGTGGCTTTATTGGTAGTCTTACCGTCCCCAATATTTATTCCTGCACTTTTCGAGGTAAATTATTATTATTTTTTTAATCCAATGAAAATAACTGTTTCTAAAAATCAATGAACATTGTGGCTACCACTTAGTCTTAACATGATTTGCCTAAAATAGGTGGTAATTTTTCTTACGGTTCCATCCTTACCGTCCCTTTTTTTTTTCCCATTTCGTCCCTTTTTTCCTATACCGTACCCTGTTTTTACCTTACCGTCCCTTCTTTATCACCCCTTTAAGACAATGTTATACCAAAATTTTGTACTAAAAATACTACATTGTTATTATTTCTTATTTGATTGCCCTGTCGGTACTATGCAAATTCATTATAAGTAAAAATTTAGAAGAAAATAAAAAGTTTTAGTGGTAAAATGGTAAGGAAAATTAAACTCGCAAGTTTAACATAAACTTCAGTTAAATAAAATAAATTTCGCAGCTGACCATTTTTTATTTATTTTGAGTCATTAAGGCATTCGTCTATCACATTAAAATGTCAATTTAGCAAGTTTAATTTCACCAGATTTTTATTCCCGAAAGTCAAAAGATTGTGAGAATGCCCCCTATATATAATCGTTGCAGAATTTTGTCGAGTCACTTTAATTTTATGAAATCGAATCGAAACTTAAAAAGATATTAATAAAAGTTTCCTTTCTTCCATTAAATCTTATCATACGTAATTAATTGAATGATATCCCGTGACAGGTAGTGATTCTAGTTTGACATAATGATTACGTTCTATTTAAGACAGAGTCCTATTATTTCGTATGACTGAATTTAATATGTATAATCGTAATAAATTTTTTATTCATGTATTTTTGCATAAGAGTGCAACAGCTATTGTACCAAGATCTGAATATTTATAAAACTAGTTATAGTACTAACGCACCTCATTTGCCACTATGACATACAATTTCCAACTTGTTTTTGTAATATTTTAATCTGTAAAATATATAGCATTATATATAGCATTAAAAGGATAATATATAACATATTAACATTTAAGAATAAATATATTCTTATTTTTATTTATATATAGCATACAAATCTTTTCTTTTAGTCTTCGTTTTAACTTTTCTTTTTTCTCTTTCAAAATCTCCGTTGAGGAGTTTATCCCGTTTATACATCTCCTCTACCCATGGACAGGGTTTTTCCATATACTATTATGTGGCGAAAAATACCTTAAAAAAGTCTGAGACTTTAAAATTTCCAAAGCGTCTGGGCAATTGCTGTGTAAGTTTGGATTCGAGTAAAGTTTTTTTTTTTTTTTTTTTTTAACAGTAAATCGATATTCAATTTCTAGATAAGGGACTACCGTACAAATTTCGTTTCTTTTACTTCCCCTCAATCTTTCTCTCTTTCTTTCTTTCTTAAAAGTACCATTTTTTGAAAATAATCTGTGAAAAGTACTTTGAACATTCGATTTCCTTTAACAAGTTTAGAGTGGCTGTCTAATATTTGTCTATTCGAAAACTTGGAAATTGTCGATTTCTCACCTCTTCAATTATTATTATTTGTACAAATTCTTTTCATCTAAAGTATTTGAGAATATGGCATAAAGGGAGTAATTACCAATTTGATTTCCTATTTTTAAATTGGGAATCCAACTGAGGTTCCTGACAGAACATATTTAGGGAAACATATTTAGATGCGTTCGTGATTACACAACTAAGTAGTCCCTATATTCGTCGCCCGGGTCGTCCGTCTGTCAGCATATAACAGCGCAAAAACTATCCAGCTGAATGGATTGAAATTTATTATATATATATAATCGTTGCAGAATTTTGTCGTGTCACTTCCAATTTTATGAAAATCGAATCAAAACTTAAAAAGATATTAATAAAAGTTTTCTTTATTCCATTAAATCTTATCATACGTAATTAATGGAATGATATCCCGTGACAGGTAATGATTTTAGTTTGACATAATGATTGCGTTCTATTCAAGACAGAGTCCTGTTATTTCGTATTACTGAATTTAATATGTATAATCGTAATAAATTTTGTAATCATGTATTTTCGCATAAAGGTGCAACAGCTATTACACCAAGATCTGAATATTTATAAAACTAGTTATAGCACGAACGCACCTCATTTGCCACTATGACATACAATTTCCAACTTGTTTTTGTAATATATTAATCTGTAAAATACATAGCATTATATATAGCATTAAAATGTTAATCTATAACATATTAACATTTAAGAATAGATATATTCTTATTTTTATTTATGTATAGCATACAAATCTTTTCTTTTAGTCTTCGTTTTAACTTTTCTTTTTTCTCTCAAAAAATCTCGGTTGGGGAGTTTACCCCCTTTATATATCTCTTCTACGCATGAACAGGGTTTTTCCATATACTATTATGCGGCGAAAAATAGCTTAAAAAAGTCTGAGACTTTAAAATTTTGAAAGCGTCTAGGCAATTGCTGTTTAAGTTAGTTTTGAGTAAAGTTTTTCTTAAACAGTAAATCGATCTTCAGTTTCTAGATAAAGGACTGCCTTTCAAATTTCATTACTTTAACTTGCCCTCACTCTTTCTGTCTTTTCTCCCCCTTAAAAACACCATTTTTGGAAAATAATCCATGAAAAATACTTTGAACATTCGATTTCCTTTTACAAGTTTTGAGTGGTTTTCTAATATTTGTGCATTCAAAAAACTTGGAAATTGTTCGTTTTGTAATATATTAAGTTGTAAAAGAAAAAACAAAAAAAAAAAGAAAAAGAAAAAAAAAAAAAAAGAAAGGGAAGTTACAGAAAGAGAAAAAAATTCATTATGGTGTGTAAAAGTTAAAAACTGTTCATAAATATTTATTTAATTTATATTCAAAGTATTCTTTCTCAATGTATGTTATTTTTGTAATATATTAATTTGTAAAATATGTAACATTATATATAGCAATAAGGCGACAAGGGACCTTAGAAATAAATTTTTTATTTTTTGTAAATTTCACTTAAAATATTATTCAAGGGTACATTAAATGCATCATGGCATGCATTTATCACAAAAAAAAATATATTATTGAGAAAAAAAAATAGAATTTTACGCGTCGTCTTAGAAATCTTCGAAATACCCCCTGCGCGTTCCATATCAATGAAAATCCCAATATTTTTTTTTTTTATAAAAGTTTCGTTTATATATATAAATAAAACTGTGCATCGAATTTTATATATTTGAATGTAAAGGTAAAAAAAAAAAAAAAAATCGAAATTGTTTCGAAAATTTTTCATTTTTTCGAAAAATTTTCAAAATTTTACATTTTTTTTAACTCTTATATTCAAATATATAAAATTCTATACACAGTTTTATTTCTATATACAAACCAAACTTTCATAAAAAATATTGGAGATTTTCATTGATATGGAACGTGCAGAGGGCACTTCGAAGATTTCTAAGACGACGCGTAAAATTTTATTTTTTTTTCCCTCAAAAATATTTTTTTTTTTGATAAATGCATGCCACAATGAATGTAATGTACCCTTGAATAATATTTAAAGTGAAATTTACAAAAAATAAAAAAATTGATTTTTAAAGTTGTTCCCTTAAAATGCTAATATATAATATATTAACATTTAAAAACTAGACATATTATTATTTTTATTATTGTATAGAATACAAACCTTTTCTTTTAGTCTTCATTTAACTTGATTTCTTTTTTCTCTTTCAAAATCTTGTTTGAGGAGTTTATACCGGGTGTTTCAAAAGTTCTGTGCGAAAGTAAAACGCGATAAATAATAATAAAAAAAGATCTATGGGTAGGAGAGGCATTCGGTTTGCAGATAAATATTCAGCATGATACTGAATTTTGTATGATACCAACAAAAAAATCAGTGCAAAATCTCGACAATAGAGTGCTTTACTGCAGATAATTACATGAAATAGTTCCATATTGCTCTCACAACACAAGAATTGGAAATAAAAACATTAGCGAATACTACATGTACACTTTTTTGTATCCAAATCTTGCCTTGTGTGAGCAATAGGAAATTATTCCGAGGAATTCTCTGAAGTAGAGCCCTCTATTGTCCAGATTTTGAAATATTTTTTTATTGGTGTCATACAAAATCCCATACCACGTTGAATATTTATCTGCAAACCGCATGTCTTTCCGAGCTGTAGTTTTTTTATATATCGTTTTAGTTTCGCACCTAAATTTTGAAACACCTGTATATCTTTTCTACGTATGAACATGGTTTTTTCCATATGCTATTATGCCGCAAAAAATACATTCACAAAGTCTGAGGCTTTAAAATTTTCAAAGCGTCTGGGCAATTGCTGTTTAAGTTTGGTTTCAAGTATACTTTTTCTTAAACTGTAAAATTGATATTGAGTTTCTAGATAAGGAAATATCCTTCTTTCTCTTTTTTACCCCCTTAAACATATCATTTTTGGAAAATAATCTGTGAAAAATACTTTGAACATTCTATTTCCTTTAACAAGTTTTGAGTGGTTTTCTAATATTTGTCCGTTCAAAAAACTTAGACATTGTTTATTTCACCAAATTCTCTTATTAGCTCTCGGTACGGTATGCTATTTCTTTCTCCCAGCTTATTTTGTGTCGTCTCCAAAATAACGTTACCTTACAGAAGCCAGCCGTAAAACAAGGGAGTACGATTAAATACTCTATACCATTTTTTTTAACTTTTAAGCATCGCACATTTTCAATTTTTATACCGTCGTATCGGAAAAAAATGTACTTTTAAATTTAATTTGTTTGAAAACTGCATCTCCATTTATTTTTGAAATATTAATTTTTTTGTAGTTTTTGGAGCCATTTGCTTAATATTGGCAACGGAAGAACTCCATTTCTGTAGAAAGTAAAGGAAAAATAGTTGCCAAATATTAATTATATATTTTTGTTGCCATTTTTTTATGACAACCGAAAGAAAATGTAATTAAAATAAGTGCTATTTTAAAAAAATATAAACGAATGATTTTTGTTAAAACAAGCTATTATAAACTATAATCTTAAGTATCTATATTAATGTTACAAACAAATGAAGGCCTATGAATCATTAGACAGCCGTTTTTTTTTTTTTTTTTTTTTTTTTTTTTTTTTTTTGTCGAATTTCTTTAATGACGGCATCTTTTTACTGCATTTGTGTTTTATTTCGCGATAGTGACGGCCTATGCCTACTTTACTGTAGATGTTTAAGAGTGGATCGTAAATGTGGTATTCTTAAGCGGAGGCGAATGACGCCATTTTACATAAAATAAAAGCGTGTGCTTTAAGACTTAAAATTGAAATATGTTTTGTACTATTTATACATACATATATATATATTTTTTTTAATCAGGGGCGACACTAAATTCTGAAAAAGCAGAATTCCTGTTTTCTTGTTTGGACAAATTCTTTTGATCTAAACTAGTTATAGATATGGTATTAAATGAGTAATTAACGATTTTATTTCCTATTTTTTAATGGTAATCCAAGTAACGTTCCTGGGTTACAGAACATAAGTGAAACATTTTTTTTTTCTTTTCAAATTGATAACTAACAGATTTTTTACATTTAATATATTTTTTTAGACCGTCCACTAACAATACCAAAAGCACTTTTATATTTAAAATATGAATTGAGTGTTAAGATAAATTTTGAAATGTATTAAAAGCGATATTTTCGCCTTATCAGCATGTCAGGAATTAATAGTCGAAGAAATCGCCAAAGATTTCGCTACTTACAGCAGTCTTTTTGAATCTGATAATTTTACTGGATGTTCGGATATTGCTTCTGAAAATTTCAGTGGGATTTAGAATGTAGATTAAATTTGTTTAATTTATATAAGTTTATTATTTTCATTATTTATTGGAAGTTTTATTTTCGTTATGGAATATTAGCCGGACGTAAAGGCTGAACTATTTATATGATTTTCAATGCAAACCGGACATTCTTTCATTGAGGGTATATAGAGATTTTTTTTTTTTAAATCATGCTAGAAATTTATTTTAAAACTTTAAAACGTTAAACTGAGATGCATTTTTCAAACAAATTGTATTTGACAGAACTTTCTTCTCCTGTCGTATTCGGCAGTGTAGAAATTGAAATTGTGCTATGTATTGAAATTTAAAACAGTTGCAGCAAAAGCGAAATTGATTGGTCAGGTGCTGCAACCGTCAACATGACGTCAGCATTACTCACGAATGTTTTTGATTTATAATATAGACTTTTTTAACATTGTGTCCTCTGTTGAAAAGGATGCATTTTTAACTAATTTAAAATTCTATCAAATATGTTTGGTCAAAAAAATAAATATTTAAAGGTTAACCCATTTATGCCTAGCGTCCCATTTCTGGGACGTTTCGAATTTTAATAATTGTGTATAATTTTCTTCTTTTTTACCCGACTGAAAAGAAGGGTTATGTGTTTCACGCGTATCTGTGTAAGTGGATTTCTTTATACCCTCGAAACACTCCTGGGTGGATTTTTATGAATGAGGTCTCTATCAATTCGTCTTAATGACCCGGTGGTTATAGGATAGGTTTTGTTTTTATAAATTCAAAATGGCGGCCGTAAAATAAAAAAAGGCGGTAGAGACGAAAAAAAAAATTACGCACCCTATCGAGTGTCATATCATTGGATAGGTCTTTCAAAATGAAGACGATGTTTCATTGACCATTTTGTAGTCAGAAGCTCCGTTTAAATATTACACAACCTGGAAGTTGTGTACTTTGGATCGCTACCTTTACTGTAACTCTAACCTTCATAATAGACATCTATGGGCCTCATCAAAAGAGTGTTTGTAGATAGGAACTAATAATTAAACACAACTTAAAAGTTATCAGTACAAGTAAATAAAAAAAGGTAAGTAATATAAAAAATAGTTTCATATTGATGAGAAATAATTAATTAGTTCGCTTTTTACGCAGTCGGGTTTTTTGATTTTTTTTAAATTTAATATATTAATATAACATGTAAATTGAATGTAGTAATTCTGTGTAAATGTCTTAATCTATTACCGAGAAATAACGGCATAAGATGGATATTTATTTGCTTGAATGAAGTCCCTTTTTCGGTGTTTATAGATTTTTCATTTTTCAAAATAACGAAGTGTAAAAAGCAAGTTTATTTGTATTTTTTGTATCAAGGATTTAAATAAATAAGTCATAATCATAGCTTGTTCTTTGAAGCTTGTTCTTTAGCTTGTTCTTTGTTCTAGTTTATTCTTTGAAATACGTATTTTTTTAAATTGCGAAATTATATGTTCAAGCCTATTTTTTAGGGATGTTTGTAACTTACAAAATATAAAGCGTTAGGCGCAAATGGATACATATTTCTATTAGCCACTTAGGGGACAGTTATTTATGTAAAGTACTTTTCAAGAAGATTTTGATTTTTTTTTTTTTTTTTTTTTTTTTTTTTTTTTTTTTTTTTATAGCCTCAAATACGATTATTCTTAATTTATTATTAATTATACTTATAATGTTATTAGTCTCTTTAAAGAAATAAATATATATTTTTTTAATAGTTCGTAAACATACTAATTATAATATATATATATATACTATATATGCATATATACTGTAATATATACTATATATAATATATACTATATATAATATACAATTTAAAAGCTTAATTTATATAAATTTTGAGAAAACATATAATTATGCATTTTTCCACATATGGATATTCCCATATATAGTACGTTTACATTTTATCAAATAAATACAAAAATATTTTAGCGTAATTTTTTTTAGTATTTTTCCAGTTCATTTTGCAACATTTTAAAGTAATTTTACCAACAAATTTTCTAAAGCAAAAATGCAGGCATAAATGGGTTAAATAAGAAAGTTTTCTCAGTGATATCTATTGAGAAGTTTTAAAAATTATCATTAATATACGATATAAGAAGTATAATAAATTGTTAAGGATACAGAAAAGTGCCTAGATTGATGCTTAATGCATAATGTATCTTTTCACAACTTGCACATTTTCTTATTCTGAATTTTGTTCACAAAATCTCCATAAAGACGCTTATCCTCAGAGTATATCCTTTTTATCCATGAACATGGTTTTCCCATACAATATGCGACGAAAATTGTTTTCACAATTTCTGAGACTTCACATTTTTAAAAGCATAAACTATTACTGTTAAGTTTAAATTTTTTTTAAAGTTTTTCTTAAACAGTAAATCAATATTGAGTTTCTAGATAAGGACTACCTTTCAAATTTCCCGTCTTTTACTTCTTTTCCCTCCTCCTTCCTTTTTTTTCCTTCCTGTTTTTTCTTGAAAATAACATTTTCGAAAATTGATCTGTGAAAAAAAAATTGATTTCTTTTATCAAGTTTTAAGCGTTTTTTCTAATATGGTTCTTCCCAATTTCAGAAAAATGGGAAATTGTTGAGTTTTTCTTCTCTTATTTCTTGCTATTTTTAGAAATTCTTTTTGGTTAGAGAAGGGGTTATAAATAATTTCTTCTAACCCTTTCAGAACTAGTGGGATGCATACGTCCTATAAAGGATGCGTATTGTTTTTATTTTTTCGTACTAGAATATTTTAGTTGAAAACTTTGCCTTGTGTAATCGTAGATTCCTTGGAAAATATTTATGGGACTTAACTCTGTATGTACTGAATTATGAATTCATGAAAATTTTATTTTCTAAAGAATTTTTCGTGAATTATTTAAACTACATTAGAAGATTTACACAATCATTTAATAAATTTTAGAAGAATTGAAGGATTTAGAAGAATTAAATTTGAATTTATTGGGATTTTGAGCAATATTTATAACCCCACTCAAATCTTTTATTTTAAAACTTTTTCTTAGTATTTTGTAGAAATAGGAAATGTACAAATATAATGTTCTTACAACAGAGATATAGAAATATTTCCGATTTGAAAAATCCCCCCCCCCCCCCCCCCACAAAAAAAAAAAAACGTTATGAAAGCTGAAAAGATACAAAGGCAAAAGAAATCATCCTTTTAAAAATATTTTTGTTTTGTGTAACCAATAATGCTTTTGGAACAAGATAAAGTAATGTATCTTTAACTCAGTCTAAACTGCATTACAACTGATTGATGTATTAAATGAATTTTATAACAAGTTATTTTAATGTTTCTTATAAGTACCGTCAGTAGATAAAGGGTTAAAGCGAAAAATACTATATGTAATCACTGGTATTAAAATTTTAAATGTCAATGCAGAAAATACTATACGTAATTACTGGTATTAAAATTTTAAATGTTATTATATGACGTCCGCCCTGAAAGGTTTGAACACTAATGCCCGTCATATTTATATTTTTTACCATCTTCTATCTTTACAGGGATGAAAGTATTGGATTCGTGAGAAAATTCGATTTCCGATTTTCGACGGATTTATATGTTTCAAAATGTCCTGAACACGATTTGATTATTTTTTAAAAATGCCTGTCTGTGAGTCTTATCTCAAGAACTAATGAACGGAATTTAATAAAATTTTAGATTCGGTTATAGCTTAATTGGTGCTGATTAGGTGTTCATGTCAATCGCATAACAGATGGCGCATTTTTCACGATTTTTGTTATAGCTGTATCTCAAAAACTAATGCACGGAATTTAATCAAACTTCATATTAATGAGATGAGATACACTGTATAAGATGTTTATATGATTTATGACTGATTAAAATAATGACTAATAATTTTATGACTGAATAAAAGGATTGCGATTATAGTTTCCTGGACAGAAATTGTCTGGCTTTGTCTATTATCTAAACCCTGAAAGTTTTTCTATTTTGTTTAGAAACATCCTTTATTTTGAAAAAGCAAGAAACAGATTATTTACTAGACAATGTTCAAGGAGCTGCATTTATGGCTCATTAATTCCTATTAAAATCATCATTGATGGTTAATTTTCTCATGTGATAATAATAGAAAATAAACAATGTAAAAACATTCTCTTTTATTTAACACGTTCACGCCGGCGCGGTGGGTCACACTCGACTGTGTCACAGCTGTCAAGTCTCCGGCTTTTTGGATACCAGTATTTTAATACAGAAAATTGTTGTTTTATTTAATTAGAACAATTGGACAATTTAAAGGAGCAACATTTTCTCTAAAATAAAAGTGGTGTGCAAAAAGCCGGAGACTTGGCAGCTCTGAGGCAGTCGAGCGTGACCCACCGCGCCGGCGTGAAACTGTTAAATAAGATTCTGCTTCTAATTATTCTGAATATCTTTATAAATTGACATTTAAAAATAGAAGTTGATTAACATTTTTAAAAATATGTTTTAAAATGTTTTTTCAAGTATTCGGTACGTCCAAATATTTTGATGTTCGGCCTATCCGAATATGCGGTAATATGGCCGAATACCGAATGTGCGGTAATATGGCCGAATACCGAATATTCGGTGCATTCCTAATTTCCACAATAGCTCTATCTCAAGATCTAATGCACGGAATTTCATAATACTTCATATTCTGTTAGACCTTGACTAAGTTGGTGCTGATTACGTTTACGTTTAAATCATGTTACAAGTGGCGCTTCTGTACTGCCTTTTTCAAAATTTTCGCGATAGTTCTATCTCAAAAACTAATGCACGAAATTTAATCTAACTTCATTTTTTGTTACACTTTCATACAAATAGATCCTTATTAGACTTGTGTGTATACAACAAGAGAGGTGTCGCTTTTATGCTCTTTGGGTTGAGAATTTTGGTTGCAGACATCTAAGAGGGTGGGGTGTCGAAATTCAATGATTTGTTTGAAAGGTGTGATACTTATTAGGGATGTAGTGGGGGGGTATACGGGGGGTATACGCCGTATACCCTTTGGATTTTTTTAAGGAACACCGTATACCCTCTGTTTCTCAAGAAAGCTATAGTATATGCACTCTAGGGTATATGCTCTGCCTTGAGCGTATAGTCTCTGCTTAGAGCGTAAACCCTCTGTTATTTTTACGACTACACCACTGATACTTATATCTCCCTTTTAAATACACACAGTTCAAGGAACCTATATTTTATTATCCTCATGATGGACATAGATTGTCATTTACTTTTGGCGCTGTGATAGCGAATTTTGGAGCACAGTAGAACCCCGCTAATCCGAATTTCCGGTTTATCCGAACCGATTTTATTTTCGAAAATTATGCTTGAACAGATTAACTAAAAATATTAACTTACAAAATTTTCCGGATTACAGGATGAATGCCAGGAAAAACGTGTAGAAATTAAAATTAAACAAAAAATGGCAGTAAGGCATGTTTTTTATTCCTTAAACAACTTGACTAGAATAAAAAAAATATGCTGAACAATGTATATATACATGAATATAAAAAGAAAACGTACACTGACGACTACTCATAGAAGCGATTTAAAAAAATCTCGAATATCAGTTTGTTTGTCAGTCACTATAAAATTCCTTTCTAAAATGGAAACAGTATTTAATTCTGATGATAAAATTTATTTTTCTTTCAACAGTTTGATTTCCCAAATAATCTACAGAAATGTTTTTATTCTTCCGCCCTCGTCGATGAGGTGACTGAGCTATTTATAGATTCGCGATTTTGAACCATTCGTAATGGGTTGTTAAGTAATCCTCATTCTGAAGTACAATTGTATTATTATAATCATCAGGAGTGAAACAAGTTTTTTACGAAAGTCGTGCCGGATTATCCAGCATGCCAGACCTTAGGATGCCGGATTAGAGGATGTTTACTGTACTGCTAAGTACTTATAACTTATTCTTTTAGCACGCATCTTTTTCTTTTCTAATTTTATTGGAATTTCGGGTAATCCGAAATTTTTGTAATCCGAACAGGCACAGGTCCCAATTAGTTCGGATTAGCAGGGTTCTATTGTTAATTAACATGTATGAGAACTGAGAAAGTTTTGTGATTGGCTCATATAACTAGTTTAGGTGATATCATTGGTGTGGAGAAAATTTTACTAATTTTCGATTTTATTCCAGTTTTTTTCACATTTAATATAGGGAATGTATTTTGTTAAATAGTATGTTCTGTTAAAAAAATATATTTACTATATTAATGGTGTTTTTAATTCACTGCGACTATTTTTCATTTATAAGTTATATGAACTCTTTGAATTTTTTGTGTTCGTATTTAAAATTATGGGTTAAACATCGTGGATTAATTTAAAATTTTTATTTAAGGGGACGAGAGACCCTTAAAATCAATTTTTTATTTTTTCTAAATTTCACTTTAAATATTATTAAAGGGTACATTATATGCATTATGGCATACATTTATCACAAAAAAAAAATAAAAAAAAACTTTTTTTTGAGGTAAAAAAAAAAAGAATTTTCCGTAGTATTTTAGAACTTTTCAAAAGGCCATATCAATGGAAAATCCCCAATATTTTTATACAAGTTTGTTTATATATTGGTATACAGTGACACATGAATTTAAAGAGAAATATATCAAGTTTTTTTCAGTTACAAATAGTGGATGTGTGACCCTCTTGTTACATGGCATAGGTCCAATCTGTAATCCAGTTCGTCCCAAACATTTTGTAGCATCACGAAGTCAATGGTTCTGAATTATGCACAAATGCGTTCTTTAAGTTCTGACAGTGTCAAAGACATTGTTTATGTGCCACCTATGCCGAAAGCAAAGTGTTCAGAACTTAAAGAACGCATTTGTGAAGCTTTCAGAACCATTGACAGAGTGATGTTACAAAATGTTTGGAACGAACTCGATTACAGATTGGAGGTATGCCTAACAAAAGGGTCACACATCGAACATTTTTAACTGAAAAACATTTAGTATATTTCTCTTTGAATTCATGTATCACTTATTGTAATATGTGCAGCAGTTTTGAAAATATGATTTTTTTTTAAATCTGGTCCATCATTTGTAATAGCCCTGTATAAACCAAACTTGCATAAAAAGTATTGTGGATTTCATTGATGTGGAATGCGCATGGGGCATTTTGAAAAATTCTAAAATATTGCGGAAAATTCCTTAAAAAAAATAAATTAATATATATATATATTTTTTTTAGGGGGGGGGGGGGATAAATGCATGCCATAATGCATATAATGTACGAGTACCATTGAATAATATTTAAAGTCAAATTTACAAAAAATAAAAAAATGATTTTAAAGATCTCTCGTCCCTTTAAAGTAAATCCAAAGAAGTTTCGTTTAATAAAAATTATTTTTGTAATAAATTCAGCAGTAAAACACGTAACATCAAATTACGAATAAGATTTTTTTTTAATTATTAATTATACGTAGTACATAAGGGTTTGTTTTCCGTTTCTAATTGAACTACTATTTTTCTACAAAATCTCGTTAAAACGTTGCATACATAATACATTTTTCTTCTATCTGTGAATACGGTTTTTCCATAGATGATTATGCAACGAAAAGCACTTTCACAAAATCTGAGACTTTACATTTTTTATAGTATCTAGATTATTGCTGTTTAATTTCAAGAAAAGAGTTCTTAAACAGTAAATCGATACTGGGTTTCTAGATAAGAAACTGACCTTTCAAATTTCCTGTATTTTACTCTCCCTCATTCCTCTCTACCCTTTTTTTCCCTGAAAAATACCGTCTTTAAAAAATGATCTGTGAAAAATACTTTCAATATTCGAATTTTTTTATGAAGTTTTGAGCGGCTTTTCTCATATTTGTCAATTTGTAGAAACTTGGAAATTATTGAGTTTTCCTCCTGCAAATTCTTGTTATTTGTAAAAAAATGTTTCGTCTGAAATAAAATATGAAAAATAATTTATTTTTAAAAAATAATGCTCCAGTGATCTTTATATTGTTTAAATGAAATTATAGTGGCGGATATAATCTTAGTATGCATTGATTTTAATTTTTTTCATATTTAAAATAGAAAATGTATTCTTATGTAATATTATGTTATTCCATTGAAGAATAAATTTCTTTATTATTTTAATGGTGTTTAGAAATTATTACAATAATTTTATTTGTGAATTACGTATAATCTTTGTTTTTTTGTTTATTTATTTATTTTTATTTATTTATTTATTTATTTATTATTATTATTATTATTATTTTGCGTTCATATTAAAAAATTATAAGTTAAATATCACCGATTTAAGCTTTATTTAATAATAGCTGTTTAACCCATTCTATGCACGGGAGTTCATGTTCAATAACTATTCGATTTAGAAAAATATTTTTCTACTACTGTGCATTTTTTTAATGAAATTTAATTTATCATGTTGCTATGGCAGCAGACGATAAAACGATATTTTTAGAATAAGGGAATAAATGGAATAAAAAGTTTTGTTGATGTTTGTGATAAAATGTTTTCTTTATTTTTCTTTTAAGTAATGATTAAGTGCGATTAAATAATCTCTAATTATTTGCATGCGAGATAAAAGAATTATCGTAATACCCACCACAGCTTCTTAGTATTGCAGCGTTGTGTACGTAATATGTATATATCACATTGCAGTAAGCATTTAGAGCTGGTTAGAACTCTTGCAATTACGGGTTGAACATAAGGGCAAAAATTCGTCAAAAACATAAAAAAAATCTATTTAAAATTTTCGATTTTTTTTGCCCCAATCGTTCATGGGCCCCCTACTAGCAACACGTGTGCCAAATTTCGTAGCCATGCGCCCTGTATTTTCCGATATTTAAGGTTACATAGATACACGCACGGATTTTAATGGGGTATATGAATGTGTAAAGGGGTTTTGTTCTAAAAGTGTTAATTTTGTAATATTAGATTGAGCAAAAAGTTCTGGGAAATTTTTAATCTAATAGTTGCCAGAATTTTTATCATATATGATGGTCGTGCCATCAATGCTGAGCTCTATTGCCAGCAGATGGATCGCGTCTACGACAAATTGGTGCAAAAAATGCAAGATTGGTCCGCCGAAAGCGAGTTTTGTTTCAGCAGGACAATGCCAAACGGCACGTGGCCCAGAGGAGCAAGGACAAGTTTGCACAATTGGACAGCTTCGAAATTCTCCCATACCCGCCTATATTCCAGACGTGGCTCCATCCAATTATGGCCTCTTTTCGATCAATGTAACACTTTTTCAAGGTCCGTAAATTTGTATCTTTTAATGAAGTTGAAGAAGCATGTCAAGAGTTTTGGATTCCAAGAAGCCGCCATGGTACTTGCAGCAAACCGGAATCTGGCAGAATGATGGCAGTAAGTCGTGGACTATGATGGTCTCTACATTGAGGAATAGTCCTTGTTGCTTTTGTTGTTAATTTGCGCATGACAACGCAACTTTCACAAATTTTCCAGAACTTTTTGCTCAACCTAGTAAATTAAGTTGTAAAACATGAAATCTAGTTACGAATAAGATTTTTAAAAATTATAATTTATGTGTAGTACGTAAGTTTCTTTTCTTTTTCTTACTCAATTTAACTACTGAAACAAAAACTCGGTAGAACGTCTTATTCCGTAGTACATATCCCTTCTAACTATGAACATGATTTTACCAAAGATTATTCAACGAAAAATGTTTTACTTTTTTCCAAATTGTCGGAACTATTGCTGTTTAAATTTAGTTACAAGAAAAAAGTTTTTCTTAAACAGTAAATCAATATCGAGTTTCTTAGATAAGGATTAACTTTCATATTTCCTGTCTTTTACTCCCCTCCCTTCCCCCAACACCTCTCTGTTTTTCATTTTTTTTCTTGAAACTACAATTTTTGGAAAATAGTCTGTAAAAAATACTTTCAACTTCCGATTTCTTTTATCATGTTTTGAGTGGTTTTTCTAATATTTGACATCTCAAAGAAGCTTAGAAATTGTTCAGTATTTTCATTTTTATTTTTAGTAAAAACTGTTTTTGTTTGAAATATTGCTTTAAAAAAAGAAAAGAACATATTTGAATTTCACTTAAAGAAGTTTAAAAAATAGATATTGTAGAACAGGTTCAACAATATTTGATTGCAAAGCTTTTGGCTTGTCGTTCGGATTTTAAAGGGTATTTTTTTTTCATGTTTAAATAGTGTAGTCTCAGTTTATAAAGATGACATTTAATTAGTTTAAAATTGCCAAGAATGCCGAGTAAAACAAAGAAATATATAAAAGTTAAATGAGAAAATTTCCTCGGTGATATTTACTGATAAGATTGAAAAATTATCATATGATGAAACTAATGAAAAATAATAATTTATTTTGAATTCGTATACTTCTTTCAAAGAAACCTAGAAAAATATATCATTAAATTTTATGTCTAATATCGCATATTTTTCATTAATTTTCATATATTGGTACGTAATACAAGGCCATATTTTACTATCTCAAAATAATCCTTATTGTTTTTTAAATGTTATTTATATACTCATTTTTTATTTTATAGTATTCGTTTTTAAACTAGTTAATTTAATCAATGCCCTTCTATTTACTTATTTTTATATACTTACTTATTTTATTTTATATTTATTCAGTACTTATTAAGTTTATTTCTATTTTTTCATTCTACTTTAAATAAATGTTAACTTAATCATTTCTTAATTTCTCCAATTAATTTCATTTCTGTTTTATGGGTATAGATGGCAGCACCAAACATTTATTTTTAAAAATCCTAATTACACTATAGTTTTCCTTTTTCACACCAGATGGCAGTAATGTTCTGATTCTCAGTAACTTCTGACCACATATCCTAGTAGTCATAACCTAATCTGTTTGCATCCTCACATGTTTAACATTGTGAGTCAACTTTATAATGTTTTGGATCCTTTTATGTAATTGAGGTATTGTGCTCTTATAATTTTTGATATCCTGTATGAGGTGTATATTTCTTTAGATCTCTTGGTATCTCTTCTTTTATGATGCGTTATTAGGTGCTAAATTTTGTCATTTTAGTCTTAATGCCGACAAAATTGTTTGAAATAACGCATATTCACTATGAATTAGCCAACAAGCACATCTGATGATTCTGTGGGTTATTCATAGGTTTTTATTTTATATACTGGTTTCCTATGTTCATATCTTGTTCATCTTTAGAATTTTACCATTTGTTCATATATTTGTGATTTTATCTTTATTATATATACACCGAAGAGCCATTACAATATGACCACCCTCCATCTAAAACAATGAGGTTGTCCAGAAACGAAACCACAACGCGTGCGCAGTTGATGTTGGGGTATATACAGTTCCCATGCATTGCATTTAAAAACATAGCGTGATTAGCGATTTAATGGGAAAAGCAGCAGATTTATCAGACTTTGATAAAGGTCAAATCGTTATGGCTCAGCGACTGGAAACGTCGGTATCGGAAACGGCGCGTTTGGTGGGATGTACACGTACAGTCATTGTGAGCACGTACCGAAAGTGATGTATGGATGGTGAAATGACAAGTCTCCAGCGAGCAGTGTGTCGCCCGCGGTGCATTGATTCAAGAGGAGAGCGGAGATTGTTACGCATTATTCGTCGTGACAGAATAGTTCCAACAGCCGAAATCACCAATAGCTACAACAATGGTGACCCAGATTGTGTTTCTCAACACACAGGGCCACGTGTACTGTTACGTATAGGCCTACGCAGCCGGGGGCCTAAGCGCATTCCTGGCCTAACAGCACGTCATTACCAGCAGCACCTGCAACGGGCCCATGAACATCGAAATTGGACCATAGAATAATGGGAGAAAGTTGCATGGTCCGACGAATCATGTTCTCTGGTCATCACATCGACGGGCACGTGCGAATATGCTAATTTCCAATGGTAACCGTGGCTCCTGGATGCAGAGTCTGTCGGAGACAAGACTGCGGAGGCTATATTGTCGTGTGGGCTATGTTTTTATGGAGCACATTAGGATCCATAATCACCATAGAACAATCCCTGACGCCTGTGCGCTACCTGAACATCGTTGCAGACCATGTGCACGCATTAATGACAACAATGTTTCCGGCGGGTTATTGCATTTACCAACAGAATAATGCAGCATGTCATTTGGGTGGAATCGACAGGGAGTAGTTCGAGGAGCATTCTAGTGAGTTTCAAGTCATGTCCTGGACTCCAAATTCACATGACATGAATCCAAAAGAACTTTCATGGTTTCACCTGGAAATCCCAATTCATGCTGCTACGCTACCACCTCGCAATATGCTAGAATTTCAAGAGCAGTTGGTGTGCGATTGGTACTAGATACCTCAGACTACATATAAGAACTTTGTCGAGTTAATACCAGGTCGGGTGTTGTCGGTTTTGAGGGCGAAATGTGGTCCTACGTCGTATTAAACAGGTGGTCATAATGTAATGGCTCTTCGGTGTACATATATAAGTAAGTATAAGTATATATAAGTAAGCGTATATATAAGTAAGCATTTCAACGGAGGGTGGTTTTGGTATCTGGGGGTCAGGATTGGCGAAAATATAGCAAAATTTCCTGAAGTGAAATTTATTTCCGAAATTTATTCCCATAGGCTCAATATTAATGTTACCTACATTCAGAGACCATCCAAGTTGAACTCCCTCCATGAGCGACTCATTTCTTTGAAGAAAATGAAACAAAATCCGTTTTTTCCTAGTCGCTTGAAGAAGGTTTTATTAGAAAAATAATTCCGGAAAGCGCATTATTCATCAAATTTCTAAACTAAATTCAGATCTTTCTTTACTCCGGTAACATTTAAGTGTTTAAACCCCTTTTTTTACACAATGGATTTAACTCTGATGATAAATTAAGAATGACGGTCAATAAACTCCCCTGCCCTCTTCTTTCAGGAAACTCTCAAAGATATGGATAAATTAATGAAATCGCATTATTTGTTCCCGCCCAAAAAAAAAAAAAAAAAAAAAAAAAAAAATGCATTTATTTACTGAACTTCGAAAGGACTTCGAAATAAAAGTTATAAAAGATAAAACCGTAAAATTAAAGCAAACATCAATGTATTCATTTTTTAAAGTCTATTGTAATTAACTTATGTAATTAACTTTTGTTTTGATACTTAAATTTTCATATTTTTTCCTAATGTAAAAAATAAATTTTAGTAACAGTAATTGTTACCTTTTTTTCAACGATTAGAACCTAGATTTAAACATGACCTCCATTAAGAGACCACCTCTCGGAGCGACCAATTTTTATTGGAACGGGACGTGGTCGCTTTAGAGAGGTTTTACTGTATTAGGATACAAAGTTCGAAGGCTGACTTTCATAACGGATATGATTTTGATACTCCGTTTTACACAAAATAACCTCTTCAGCAGATATGCAAATCTGTCAGCGCCTAGTATACATTTTCTGAAACCATTTCTGGAAGCGTTTGGATGATATAGTCTTCGATGGATGCGACGTCAGTACAGCTTCCTCAAACTTAGATGCACTCTTGAAACGGCGTTCTTCGAAAATATCTTTACAGAACACATTTCTCTCTCACCGTGCACTTGCTGGCACATATGCAATGTTTCCGTTGATGATTTCTTTAAACGATGGCAGAATTTTATATTAATTATTTGTTATTTAACCCTTTCAGGAGCAAAGTACTTCTATGCATAAAATGCTGAAATCAGTGAATGACACCGGATTTTAAGAACACATTTATTTGAAAATAAGTAAAAGCTTTTTCTCGCGTACTTGATAAAAGGAAGATTTTCGTTCCAAAATTCTGGTGCCAATGTGGCCTATAGAAATTAAAATCAAGTGGTCCAAAAATGAACCACCGCCCTTGAAGGGGTTAAGCCCCATATCCTCTTTGGACGCACCCGAATGTCTACAGCTCACAGACACGTGTTGTCTGGAAAGCTCTGCACTGTGGGTATACTTCTCTTATATCGCATTTCCCGCTAGTTCCTCTCCTCCAATCCGGTTGCAGGAATCAGTACAATCTACGAATTTTTTTTTTACCTAGTAGTATATATATATATATATAGTGTATATATATATGTGTGTGTGTGTGTGTGCTTTTAGTGTTACTGTTTTCCATAATTTGAGAAAAAAAAAAGGTAATACTGATTTTTTTTTTTTTTTTTAAATTGTTGTATGTTTAAACATTGCTGATTCTGAAGGTTCGGACGTTATAGAAGATACAATATTGAGAAAGTATTTTTTGTTTCCTGAAGTTTTTTACCGATTTTTTTCACTGTACGTGTATATTTTGTTGAACAAAAAATATATTTTTTTACCAATTTCTTTCGCTGTATATGTATATTTTGTTAAACTCAACATATATATATATTTTAATTTTACGTGCTGTTTATTGAAATTTTCTTTCTTTTTTACAGGTAAGCAAACAATTTTACGGTTCTTTTACTTTTCTCTGATGCAGGTAAATGATTTTTCAATTTAATTTTGTTTTCATTTTAATTTTATTTTAGTGCTTATTTGAGACCATAATGATCATGTAAAATGTCATTTTAAGTTTAATTCTGTACTATTATTCTATATTTGTTCTATTGGTCCATAAGCCAAAAAAAAAAAAAACTATTTCTTAAAAGAGATTACATTAAGTAAAAATATTACAGAACCGCCATTTGCAAAGGTTTAGGTAGATTTCGCAATTCTCCTATGTTGGAATTTCTGAACTATTTTTGCAGATCTACGCCGACCACAGGGTTGTAATTTTAACCGATCAAAATTGATTTTGACCAGGACACTGGATAAAAGTGGTTTTAACCATCCAAAATTGGTCAAAAGTGGTCAAAACTGTTAAAAATGGTCTTAATTTTAATAATTAGTTTTTCTTTGCAATTAAAAGTAACTTAATAAGTAATAAAAGTAACAGGCAATTAAAAAAATAATATACTGATAAGTTAAGGAGGCTCATTAGTAAAATATGCTTATGCAATACAATAAGAAAGCTAGATCCATAATTGCCCTATCATTGTTAATAGTGTATCAACAGGGAAAAAAATCATTCTTCCTTTCAGCTGTTGATACAGGGGCATCTAAGAAATCTGCCCAGTATTGTTTAAAACTAGCAGCTGATGCTAAAGAAGAGGTAGATTGGTTGGTTGGTTGATTTTTTGACGGCCGATTATCTACGCTAGGGATATAGGCCCGAGGGGAGTGCCGTTCGTGGGGGTCTTTCTAAGGGAACCTAACCCGTATTAACGCATGGAAATCCATGGCTCGAAGAAAACCACGAAAACTCCGAACGATTAGGCCGACGGGCGCGATTGGGTTTGAACCCAGCACCTCCCGTCTACCAGCTTCGAGAGCAGAACCTCTCAGCCACTGGTGGGGCAAGAAGAGGTAGAAAACAAGTTTGCTTGTAAAGTAAGAATTTTTTAAGTGGCAATGAAAACAAGATGAAACGCATGAGAGAAGATTTTCAAAATGCATATAGAGACGAACTGTTTATTTCTTATGTATGCGCTGCACATTACTTGAATCTTGTAGGACAAGATATTACAAACACAGTTAATTCAATAATGGAGCATGTTATTGAAATGAAAAATTGCAGATGAGCATGAAGATAATATTGATAACATTGTTAAAATCATTAACAATGTATACAAAGAAGTAAAACATTTATAAAATCAACTTAAACCTATTTCCCTTGCTTTAGATAAACTTTAAAAAGAAGATGCTACTATATCTGATGCATGCAATGAATGGTTAAGATTGCTAAAAGAAAAATATCTTGAAACTTATTCTAAAATGATACAGTCTCGATAAAAGAGCTTGTGTATAAAAAATAATTAAAACATTTGTGTTGTTGTATCTTGGTGTTACGTTATTTATGTTATGGCTTTTTTAATTTGGTATTTGCTGGTGTTATGTTACTTATATTATGACATTTTTAACAAATGTTAACTTAGTTTTTAACATATGCTAGTAAAATATATTTGATTAGTAGTAAATAAATTGAATAGTCAATTTCAGTGGTCAAAATGGTCAAAATTGATTTTGACCAGGACGGTTAAAACCGGTTTAAACCACTGGTTAAAACCACCATGGTTAAAACCGAGACAACCCTGGCCGATCATGACCTCTAGGACACAAAACCACCCCCCGTTCAAAACTTTATCTATCTATCTATCCGTATATATATATTAAACAAAAACATAATTTGAAGAACAAATTAAAAAAACGAAATTTATTTCCTACATTGTTTAAGCCCTAGAAGGGACAGATATTAAGTTATTTCATTCAATTAGTTCTACATTTAATGTTAATTTTTTGTAACAAATTAGTTAAGCTAATTGAAGATTAAAAAATAAAAATAAAATTCAAACTATATGATACTTAAAACACTCTAAAAAATTAGATTCCGTACAAATGAAATCGAAATAAATCTTAGACTGTTTTTTAAGTTTTGTATTTTGCATGCATCTTATCATTTTATGCACAATTGTCGTAAACATAATACAAAATCTGCAATACAAATATTTTCAATTCAAAATGGAAGAAGTCTAAGATTTATTTCGATTTCATTTGAACGGAATCTATTTTTTTAGGGTGCTTTAAGTATCATATTGTATGAATTTTATTTTTATTTTTTAATCTTCAATTGGCTTAACTAATTTGTTATAAAAATTTAACATTAAATGTAGAACTAATTGAATGAAATATCTTAATATCTGTCCCTTCTAGGGCTTAAACAATGTAGGAAATAAATTTCGTTTTTTTAATTTGTTCTTCAAATTATGTTTTTGTTTAATATGTCAAGTTTTTCAATAACTACTGCACACAGACGAACGCATTTCAAAATTAATAGAGAGTATCATCATCAGGCTCTGATGTATGCGGTATTGCATCACAATGTGGGATGCAGTTTACTATATGTAATTCAAAATGTTTCACCACTGCAGTAATGCAGGTTGCGGTAGATTGGACAAAAACTTCCAATCTGAACATAAAAATCTATAATCAAATCATAAAAATTTAACTTCACTTAAATTTAGATACCCTATTTCCCACTCAGGAACGCTATGAATGTAAATGTAAATTGTGTTGAATCCTTACTACAAATATTTAACAATATTATAGCTGTGATACAGTAAAAAATAAAAAATAAAAGTTTTATTTAAATTTTTAAACCTTAATCTCTCCCAACGGGTTATGTAAACACATCAGAAAATTATTACCTAATTTTAACTTGGGGTATAAATAGTTCTCATCTCGGAAAAAAATATACATTAAAAAATTTAAGTTATGTAATTCCCCACTAAGTTCGCTACCTGCGTAAAAATAGCTATTTATTAGAAACTTTTTACTAAAATATAAACTTGACCAAAGCAAAAACTTATTCTGAAAATATGCTTTTTATTTCCACTATGACGCCATATTCACCTTTTTTTAATTTTTGAAAAAAAAAAAAAAAAAAAACTAAATTTAATATTTCACGTGAAAATCTTTCAACTAAAAAGAAATAAATTATTATTACGGCTTTTGAAATTTTTGCAACAATGAAGTAAAAATGTTACATTTTCTATGAAAAAATGTCCGTTGATTTTCAATGAAAAAAGCGAAAATTGGAATTATTAAGAAAAATAATTGAATAATGTAAACAAAAATTGGTCTGTGTTTCTCTCTGGGTTATAATTCACCCATATGCAAAGGCATTTTACCATTCCTTTTGACCCTGAAGTCAGGCAAACGTTTTTACACTGTAAATTTATAATATCATTAGAATTAGTCAAGAATAAAAAATGAGTGGCATCAGGGACAAAAAGGTGGGAAGAAAAAATTAAAAAGTTATGATCTCCATAGGCTTTTCTATGTTAAATTAACATTGAGAAGTGCCACTGGAAATGGTCAAGTTCGTTAATAGGCAAAGTCGGACCAAGTGGGTGGAAATGGGGAGGTAGGTTTGTGAAAACAGATAAGAACTGATAACTTCTTAATTATGATACAAATCGAATCAGTTTAAAGTTATTATTACTTCTAGGAAAAGGGCCAAAAATTTATGCATGTCAGACTTTTGATATAACTGAAAACGGCATCAAGGGGCGAAAAAAATAGGAGTTTAAGAAGAAAAAAATTCGTTAGTTCGTCAATTCACAAGATATCAAACCCTTTTACATTTCTTATAAATCTTCTTAATCTTATCTACAACTTTTATAGTCGCACGTTTTTGATAAAACCAATTCTTGCAGCAAAAAAGATAATAAATAAATATAATAATAATAATAATAACAATAAAATAGGGGTTGTAGAAGAAAAAAATCACATCTCTGTTAATCCGCCACTAAGGCGATAAAAAAGTATCATTGGCGTGATGAAAATTTTTGACAACCCTTAGATATGCTATATATAGGGTTACTTTATTAAACGCGCGCATATCTTTAAAAAAAAAATCAAAATTTAAAGTATACTGCGTTTTAAATTTATTATATAAATCTTTTTAATATTATCTATAACTTTTTTGGTAACAAGTTTTTGATAGGATGAACTTTTAATGTAAAAAATTTGAATGGGGATGGGGATTTATAAAAACATTAAAACCACCATAACTTCTTATTTATGAAAACATGTTGAATTTGTTTCAAGAAGTTGTTACTTCTCAAAAAAGGACCAAAAATTATCTAAGTTTATCTCTAATCTTGATTTAGTTTTTTGTTGGAGAAATTAGTACTTAACTTGGAAATCTACCTGTGCCTGTAAGCCGAGCCGGCATGGATTTTTTTGTATTATTTTGAATATCACTATTTCAAAACAAGACACTTAGTGGAAGATTTCGCCCAATCTTAAAAGCAGATTTTTCCCCCCTGTACAATTAGCTATAGGCAAAACAATAAAAGACATTGTCGCCAGTGTTAGCCTTGATATAACTATAAATATCTAACACGAACTTAAAATTTTATTTAAACTTTGATTATTACTTTGTTGAAAAATTCGTTACCTATTTTATATATCCATATAGATGAAACGCTAAGACACGTGGCGGGGAAAAAGCGGTTATTCCTCTTTGGCCGATGACAACGAGTGGTTTGTGAGAATAAAAATGATGACAATTTTCACCAATTTACTAAAATTAAGAAAACTAATATTGGTATCAATTTGAAAATTTCAGTGCAAATATAAAATTTTTTTTTACATCCGAATATCATTTTTTTAATCCGTCGGTAATTTTTCTTAATTTTGAAAAAAAAAACAAAAAAAAAAAAACTGACGCCAACAGTACAAAAAGTCGGATAAAGAAACCACACATGTGCGAGCATTCATTTTCAAATATTTGACAGTAATATGTGGAGTATGAATATGAGTAAGTACAGAAAGCAGGTGAATGTGACGTCATCGTAAGAATGAAAAGAAAATGAATATGGCATCATGCAGGAAGTATAATTGACATTAAATCCCGGGCAAGGCCGGGTACTTGAGCTAGTTTTAACAAAATGTATTCACTGCCCCTTTCACTTTTGAGTACTGAGTCAGTTCCTCTACATATACTGTGAATAGATTTAAAACGGATGGAAAAACTGACCTACTCTGGTTAATATTTTAGCTCGGACAAGAAAATTTCAACGAAATCGTTTAGACATATACTAGAACTATTTCTATAAATTCTTTTTAAATACGTAGAAGATTCTTAAACGAATACTTTTTATGTGTATCTTGTTAACATAAAGTAGTAAAATCAAGTCATTACTTTAAATGATTGCTATTACTGTTTACTCCCGAAAAATTTAGATATAAAAGTATGCCGATAAATGAAAAAAAAAAAGTGTTTTAGACTAAATTATATTAACAGCAATATCATAAAAATTTTAACAGAAATATTTTAAAAAGTGTGTAATAAAGATATTGTTACATCTATTTCAGACATTTTTTATGATTTTTGAGGTGCATTTATTTATATTTTTTATTTCACATTTTTGCAAATTTTTCGAATTTTCGGTTCTAAATCAAAAAGAGGAAAACACACACTGTCCATTTCGGTTTTGTATATTTCGTCAATTCTTTGCATTTACTTCGAATACATTTGAAAACAGGAAAAATGGCTTTATTTGGCCACTATTTTTCCTCAGAAAAGAAGATTTCAGCATATCGAAGTTTTAAAAAACTAAAAGTAGTTTTGAGAATTCTTTTTTTAATATTTAGAGAGTTCTTAAACGAATACTATTTTACCAGTATATTTGTTTTTTCAGACCTTTTTATCTAAAAGAGTAAAAACAAATCATTTTACATTACTCTTTTATTTTTTCTCGGAATAAAGTAACATTTGGATACGAAAATAAAAAGAAGAGTTTAAAACAAATTCCACTTAAAAATTACCATAAATATCTACAAACTGTAAATTCTGGCCTGGCTGTACACATTAGCACGCTGTTAAGAGACTCAGATGCTAAACCTAGATATTTCCCCTCTTAAACAAAACCGATGCAATTTGTTTAACATAAAAATCTTTAACGTACTACTTAGACTTGAAATAAATTCCACTTCAACTTCTCCATCTGACAGTATAAAAGACATAACTTTAACCAGGAAATTAACTCTTGACAGTATTTTAAAAGCTTGAATATAATAAATTTCAGGACACTTGAAATGCCTCTTGAAGCAGCTAATAACAAAAGGAATCCGATTCAGATTTATACGGTTACTCGTGTGGACCTTCAAGGATTTTAGCTTGGATAGGACTAGAAAGCATTTATGTACTTTTCCGGTAGGAGGACAGGTACGCGTCGAATAGCAAGAGAACCGACGGACGTCTCATTCTGAGATAAATAAAGTACAGTTTGTGCTCTGGAGCCAAAACCCACGCGTGGAATCGAACAATTCTGCGGACAGAACTCATCTGCATAAGTTCTTCACAATTCTCTGCAACCTAAATCCGTGAAGTTAACTTTCTTCTGGTGCTTTTACCTGCTGCTGTGTGACTGTAAATAAAGGCTTGTGTATGCTAAACGACTATCCTGCAAATTATTATTATTATGCTGTCAAAATACAAAGAGTTAAAAAAAAAAAGTATACCCAATAACGAATAAGTGCATTGTTGCACCAATTCCAGACATTTAAGACAGTTCACTGCTCTTTTTTTACTTTATTCTGTTTTTTTTTTTTTGTTTTTTTTCAAGAAGAAAGGATTGGATTCGTGAAAATTTTCGACTTCCGGTTTTCGGCGTATTTATACGTTCTAGAAATGCCCTAAACTTCTTAAGACTTTTGAACTTCTTAAATAAAATTTATCTGAATTATATAAACTTGCATTATTTTCAACATATGAGCTAATTTAAAAAGGGACAATCAAGAAGCCTTAAAAACACGATTTTAAATTATATTCTGCAAAATAAAGACTTCATTCGAATTTTCCGGAATTGATTACATTTTTTTCAGATTTTCATTTTATTTTCACAACAATTCAGTTCCGTTTGGCTGGTAAAATGAGAATTCATTCATGGATGTAGTGGAGAGTATACCTCGTGTACCTTCTGGGTATTTTTAAAAATCCATGTACACCCACGTAAGTAAAGTGTATACCCTAGCGTAAAATGCCCGCTGACTATAAAGTATACCCCCCGTTTTGTCTTTACAATTACATAATTGTATCCATTCAGTACTTAGTGCACTAATTGAAAATTACCCCACATTAATCAAGAGATTGTCTTTTAACCTTTTCAGGGACAAGCAATTGTGTTTCTATAATGCTGAATTCACACCGGAAATTAAAAAAAAATACTTCAAAATATGAAAAGCAATTTTACACCTTTATTTCACCAAAGTTATAAAAGGAAAACTTAATTAAAAGTTTCTGGTGCAAATCTGAATTAAAATTAGGTGGGATATAATATATCCTACCGCCCCTCAAAGGGTTAAGGAAAAAAAGAAGCACTAATTGAAAAACGCACTAACTAGAACTGCATAAAAGTAAGGACTTGATTTGAAAACTGTACTTGATTTGAATACTAATACTGTTTGCTTTTTTTCTATCTTTACAAGAAGAAAATATTAGATTCGTGAAAAATTTAGACTTCCGCTTTTCTAGAACATTTAAAACAGAAGTAGAGCTATTTTCCCGACAAAATTATCATTTTCGGTAAACTTTTTCTAGTGTGAAACTTCACCTTTTTTTTCCGACGTCGCCATTTATAGTATCTTTAGTAACTAATTAAATAATTAATTAACACAATTCTAAAATGATGAGGTAGCTCGTAGACACATAAATATTTAATATTCATTTCATAAATCATCACATCACTTGCAAGACGTCACATGACAAACCTAAAGAATAATTCTCTGATATTTATTTACCATGAATTACGGGAGAGAAAATTTATTGCTGCCATCTAGACTTAATAAATTGAAGCACAAACATGACATAAGTAATTAAAAATAAGTAGGCGATAAATAGTTAAATAAATAATAAATAAAGGTAAAAAACAATTGTAAATGTATATTCCTTTTCCTTTCACTTGTAATTTCCTTTAAAATAAATAAAACTACGTTTTTCCAACGATTGAAAGAAATAATAAACTCTGTCTGGTATAAAGAAATAATTTTTATGGGTTTTTTTTTTATTGAATATAAAATATCACAATATTTATTTATTTATTTGTAATGACTTTCTAAAAGTGAAAAGATATTTTTCGGACACCGTATATAAGCATCGGTATATGAAATCAGAACAATAAATATATAGAAACAGCAATAAATGGATTATACAAGCTTTCCGGTCATTTTTATAAGATTTCACAACCAGTTTCTTTTTGGTTTTCTTTTCCCCCCTTAATTTACCCCAGAAGAAATTTTAGTTGGCATTTCTATTGAGGTTCTCTGTTATTTCGAAAAAAATTTTAGAGTGACAAAACTTACCTGTTGAAATTAGTATTTTTGCTGTCGAAAAGGAAAATTTTCCGAGAAATGTTTGGACATTTCCAACTGCTAGAAAATGAAAATTGTTTTCAGAAAATCTATTTGAAATACGAACTAGGTTTTTTATAAAGTACTTTTACAGCAAGAACACTTTTTAGCAGTATATGATTGATCTAAAGAAAAAAAAATAATAAAAAATATTTTAAGGTAAAAACAATTAGGAGCAGTTCTACTCGGTTTTCCGAGTCTGTTCGAAAAGTAAAAAAACAAACAAAAGAGAGGGCTGGGTGAGGGTTTCTCAGGGGTTTTGACAAGCTGTATAAATATCGATATACAATCCAAAAATTTCTCAAATTCAACTAAATGTATTATAAAATCTTATTTTTATTTTTATCACAATTCCCCATTTTTCTGTTTTCGGTGTTTCTTTTGTTATACTTCGCAGAAAGAATCTTCCTTTCGGATTCGCCATTCGCCAACATTTATTTTGGAAATATTTCAGACTAGGAAAACTGACTTGTTATTGTTGAGATCAATATTTTTGTTGCAGGAATAGAAAATGTCCATGAAAATATTTCGATATTTCTAGCTTCTTGTGAAACGAAAAAAAACATTGATATTTTTAACCTTAGGGGCCTTCCACAAATGATGTCACGCTTGGAGGGGGGAAGGGGGTTCGTGAAATTGTGACAGTTTGTGACAAGGGGCTGGGAGGGGGCAAGAAGAAGTGTGACATCATACATTTTGGTTAAATTAAAAGTATTAAAAATCAGCAGATTAAATTTTGAAGTTATTTTGAAATTAGAGTATTTTGTTTTATAAAGTAGGTTTAAAGCCAAATATATTAAATTCCAAAATACGACTGTTTTCAGCTGCTCTTTCGTATTAATATTTTATTACTATCGTATATTAATTACGTTTTTGTTATGAACCTTAATCTTATTTCATACAAAATAAGTACATGAGTCATTTTTATTGTTATGCTTACAAATGTCGTTAAAACACGTAGTTAAAGTTTAAAAATAAAGTTTGAAATATGATCTATAACGTAGTGCTTTGTTCCTGAACTGCAAGTATATGTTTATGTAATATAGCGTGACATGTGACAAGCGGGGGAGGGGGTATGGTGAAGTGTGACACTTTGTGACAAAGGGTGGGAGGGGGTCAAAAATATTGAAAAAAAGTGTGACATCATTTATGGACCGTCGCTTAGACTTTTTTTAATCCACATAATTTCAAAAAACAGATACTTTTATGTGTTATGGTTTAACTATTTTGTAATTAGAGCTTTGTATGTCTGGATAAAAGTAGGACCACACATGCTATACAAATTATGCCATATCCTGTGTCAATAAATGTATTGAAATATTAATGACTTTTTAGATTGTTTGTTCCATTTATTTTCTATTTCCCAGATTTTCCTTTTATGTGTCGCAGAAGAAATTTCTGACTGTTCTTTCGGGTTATCTACTACAGTATAACTTCAAAAATCCGGCATCATCGGGATTAAGACTATGCCGGATTTTTGAAGGAATAGCTAAAGTAATAACAATGAATATCAAAAGTAGTAGTACATTCTTAATGGTGCCTTTAGCCGTAATTTAATTCATCATTTAGTGAAAATTATGTAAGAAAAAGAGAAAATTAACCCTTAAATGCCGGGTGTTGCTTTTCGGCGACATACCCAATTTAGGCTTATAAATACTATTAGAATAATATTGAAGCTATAATGCCTAGTGTTGCCAATAAAATACATTTTAAAAATATTATTAAATCGATTTTCAACATTTAGATGGCAACACTTGTGCTGTTTAAGAATAAAGATAGATTTATTTTTTCGATTGTTGATAAATGTTCTTTTTGCCTTGTTTGGAAGCTTGCGAAATACCCTATTTTGTTCTGCAGTAAGCAAGTAAAATTTATTTCTTATCATATTTCTCAAAATTCCTGTGTGTTTAATATTATATAATATAATATAATATATAGAATATAATATAAAATAATTTTCATCAAGGAAAATTATTTTTTCAATTAAACACCAGTATCAGTATTACCGATTAGTAAAAAACAGTTTTTTAGCCGTAAACCATACTTAAAACAAAATATGATTTTTTTCATTCTTTTTTCCATGATTTATTTCAAAAAAGAAAGGCGAAAAACATTTTTAAAATGATTTTTGAAAACTCAGGCATTTAAGGGTTAAATATAAAAATAACTTTATTGATATTTTCTATGTTACAGAAAAAAAAAATCTAATAAACAGTGAAATTATTTCTTCTCTTGTAATTCCGGAAACATTGATGTCAACTTTCTGTGCTTCAATTTTTTTGGACATTCTTTAAAAAGTTTTTTTTTCCTCTCTCTCTCTTTTTTTTATACAAATGAATAATTCCCTCCAGTGAAATTTATGCATTTTTCCAGTGACACCTTTTCTTCTGACGGTTGTTCATCATCGTCTTCACAGCTGCTACTAACATTATCGGCGGTTCTATTTAGCACAGCGTCAGCGATATAGCTGTCCGTTAAATTGTTCGTTGTTGATGCATTTTCGTCAATGCTTAGCCAATCATGTATATCTCTCTTTAGACACTTAATGCATTTTCATATTTTGCGTGCCCATCAGTTCATGAATCGCGGCCTTTCCACGGGAAATGTGAAAGCCCGAAAATTCTACATCATGACGTCGTCGCTGCCGAAAATTCGTTCCGGTCATATATTGCACCATGCGTTCACCAAAGTTGTCCTCAAAGTTATTCCCGTTGCTAAGGAACGCTGTAGCTCCCACAAAATTTGTTCAGAAAATAATTGCCTCTGACAAATGAAAAAGAAAGTCAAAAAAAAATTTTTCGTTTTTACTTTCTATCTTGAAGTTTTTAATTCATAAAGAATTGCAAATTTTCTTTTTCCTTAACTTGAAAGTCTAAAAGAAAGAAGAAGGGAAAGGGTGATTTTGATGCCGGTTTTTTTGAAGTTGCCGCATTTCTGAATGCCGGATTTTGAAGTAGTAATATGTACATCAGTCTCCATATTTACAGTGAATGTATTTTAGAATATGTAAATAGATTTGTTAGGATCAGTATTTTTGTTGCGAAAAAATAAATATATTGTTTCCGTATCTGCATCTTTTTAAAAGAAACAAGAAAGAAAAATCATGTGTCAAGCCTAGATTATGAAATCCATTCCAACACATTCAGAATAGTGTAACAAAACTTCACCATTTAATTAGTTGAAAGAGTATCTCTACATAAATAATTTGGAAAATACACAACACCTTTGAAAAGCCATTTTCGGCAGTTGCCACCAATATTCGGTAAAGTATTCGAATTCCTTTGTAAAGCCATGTATATGATCTATAGATTTGTGTGTGAAATACATAGTATCCTAAAATTTGATTCATTTAAGAAACGTGTAACACAGTGGAAAATTCCCCTGCAGCAGTTTCTGTCAATAAAAGAAAATATACTTGAAATCTTTTGTGGTGTCCTGTATATGATCTATGCAATTCATTCACAAAAAGTAATATTCAAAAATTTTGTTAAATTTAAAATGACTATGGAAAACGCACTTTCAGGAATTATTTCTCATGGACCTCTAACCGAACTCCTTCTGAAAGTCTCAAAATCATAGCTTGAAAATTCTGAAAATGATCGTCCATAGAATAAGCTCGTAATCCATTGTTCCCAAAAGGAAGCAAAAAGATGAGAGGTTGTATCCAAATATAGTAGTACGTGCAATATTGTGTACGCTATCTTGGCACTAATCAACAGATATTTGATACAACCCCTCATCTTTTTGCCTCTTTTTGGGAACAACGGATGTCGAGCTTATTCTATCGACGATAATTTTCAGAATTTTCAAGCTATGATTTTGAGACTTTCACAAAACTTGCTCTATATACTTAACTAATGCATTATGCACAATATATTTTCATTGCATTCGCGCATGCGCAGTGAAACATTTTTTAGTAAAACGGCTCATTTATCTTCCAATTTTTATATATTTTTTAAAATTCTGATTGTGAGGTATTGTGTACAATGTTTTTTGTCATACTTTCTGAAAAGATAATTTTTTTATATTAAGAACTCCTGCAAATTATAAGCAAAAAACTTTACAAAATTTGGGACTTTTTTTATTAAAATCTTAATTTCTGTACTAGTATGCGTGCTATCTTCATAAAAATGAACACAGTTTATTACAATAATCCTCTTAATCATGTTCTACAGTTGGAACGCTTTTATTACATTAGTTTTTACTGGGTTATCTAAAAGATATTCGTACTTTTTCAATTTGTTGACGGTCCACTATGAGGTTTCGGGAAAAAAATCTTTGCCGAAATATATGACCTGTACTATACTGTTTATACACATGCAGTTTCAGGTTAATTCCTCGTGTATTTTTGTACATATTTAAACAAAGGTCTAAAATCGCAAGTGACCGGTCACCTTTGGCCATATAGTATGTATCAATTGCATAGCAATCCGAGTATATTTACGTGAGTTAAATCACGGACAGACAAACCGAATTCATAAACACTTTTCGACTATGCTGAAAAGTGTTGAAAAGGGTTTTTAGATTTTTTATATATAAATAAATACACAGGAGGTTGTTAAATGACCATTCTTTGAATGCCTCGTTGATATAAAGCAGTAAACGCAAAACATTGCGCTTTTTTTCTACATTAAACAGTTTTAACATCAAGGTTGAATGATGTTGGGTCATTTTCAAAATATGCATACATATGCTGTCCCACAGAAAAAAAAAAAATGTACTCATAATATATTATTTAAAACTGACTATAAATATTATATTTATTTAATTATACTACACAACATATTTCTAAAACATAAAAATAATCACTTTCATATTTTTTTCGTAAAGATGCAGATTTTTGCATCTAGTAGAAGAAAAAAATAGCTGTCCCTCTTCTGTATTTTATAATTCTGTAATATTTTTTCACTTCATTTTTTCACTTTAAAAGGAAAGTAATTGGGACATTTAATGTGATAAATCATCATTATTTTAAATTTATGACATTATCCAGCAAAAAAAAAAAAAATTTTTTAAGAAAATCTACAAAATATTTTGTCTCTCATATTTTGTCAAGTCTGTTACCAAGCTACAATTTCATGAAATAAAGGTTGACAATTTCACCAAGAGACGGCAGCACACTTGCAATAAAAACACTTATACTAGTTAAATATTTACTTGTAGCCATTTTCTTTTGCAGTTGAAAAACAACAGTGTAGTGGAGTAAAGAATTTTTTATAAAGGTGAGTATTTTTATTCAATGTCAAGTCTGTTACCTAATTTTTTATGTTGAAAATATAAGTTTAGTACTTTCTTTTGCTTGAATATTATTATCTAGTTAATATATTAAAGATTTTGTTTTGTTTCTTAGTGTTAATAATTAGCATGTAGGATTTGGAAGATATTTTGCTGTTAATGTCAAGTCTGTTACCAGTCAAGTCTGTTACCATGTTACTTGTAAATAGTGTATAAAATATAGTAAAATAGTGTATAAAAATTATACCAAAAGCTAAAGTGCTTAATCTATCTATACTTATACTACTTATTAATATTATAAAGAGGTAAAAATTGTTTATTTGTAGGAGGTAAGCTCTGTAACTACCGAACCGATTCCAAAAGTAATAGTATCAAAATGATGGTGTTAGTCCAACTTAGAACATAGGCTATATCTTATGTCCGTACCACTGTCCAAAAGGGGGTGCCAGAGCAAAAAACGTTCTAAAAATGCGATTTTTGTGTTACTGAAGGGCCTAGTAACATGAAATTTGGAATGGTAGTTACTTATAAGATACTAATGATCTCTAAGGACATTTCTTTAAGAAATCGAAATTAAGAAGGGGTGAAAATGCGCGAAAAGCGTTCTAAAACACGTTCTAAATGGCGATTTTTACGCAATTTCAGGAAGTACCAAACTGATTAAAAAAATAATGGTGTCAAAATGATGGTGACAACCCTTAATCCAACATAGGCTACATTTTATGTCGGTGCTACTACCCGTAAAGGGGTGCAGGAGCAAAAAAACGTTCGAAATTGCGATTTGTGTGTTACTGAAGGTTTCCCAGATACATGGAATTTGGCATGGTAGTTACTTATTAGATATAGATGATCTCTAAGAACATTCCTTAAAAAATTCGAAATTTAAAAGGGGGGGGAAATGCGTAAAAAGCGTTCTAAATGGCGATTTTTACGCAATCTCAAGAAGTACCACACCGACTTCAAAAATAATGGTGTCAAAATGATGGTGACAACCCTTGCTCCAACATAGGCCACATTTTATGTCGGTGTCATTACCCCCAAAGGGTGTGCAAGAACAAAAAAACGTTCGAAAATGTAATTTTTGTGTTACTGAAGGGCCTAGAAACATGAAATTTGGAATGGTAGTTACTTATAAGATATAAATGATCTCTAAGAACATTTCTTAAAAAAATCGAAATTTAAAAGGGGTGAAAATGCGCGAAAAGAGTTCTAAAAAACATTCTAAATGGCGATTTCTACGCAATCTCAGAAAGTACCCAACCGATTTCAAAAGTAATGGTTGGAAATTGATGATGACAGCCCTTGCTCTAATATAGGATCTACTTCATGTCGGCGTCACTACCACCATGCGGTTGCATTTAAAAAAAAACGTTCTAAATTGTGATTTTTGCGATACTGAAGAGGATAGCAACTTGAAATTTGGCATGATAATTACTTATGAGATGTAAATGCTCTCCGAGAAGAGTTCCTTAAAAATTTGAAATTTAAATGGGATGAAAATAAACGAAAATGGTTCTAAAAACGTTCTAAATAGCGATTCCTACGCAATCTCAGGAAATATAAACCGATTTCAGAAGTAATGGTTTCAAATTGATGGTGATAGTCCCTGTTCCAACGTAGCCTATATTTTACGTTGTTGTCACTACCACCTGGGGGTTACAGGAGCAAAAAATGTTCTAAATTGCGTTTTTTGTGTTAAAAAGGTGGTCTAACATTTTAAATTTGGAATGGTAATTACTTCAAAGATGCAAATGGTTTCTAAGAATTGTCGAAAGAAAATTCCAAATTTAAAAGGATGAAGTGAGCAGAAAGCGTTCTATAAGCGTTCTAAATTACAATTTTTATGCAATCGTATAAAATACGAAACCGATATCAAACATAATGGTTACAAATTGATGGTGATGTAATCCTGCTGAAACATAAGCTATATTTTATGTCGATGCCACAACCTTAGGAGCAAAAAACTTTTTAAATTGTGATTTCTGCTGTACTGAAGAGGCTGGAAACTTTAAATATAGCACGGTACTTACTTATAATATATAATTTCCCTCTAAGAACAGTCGAAAATAAATTCGAAATTAAAAAAAGGGGTGAAGCGAAGGGAAGGAGCGAAAAGCATTCTAAAAAAGTCCTAAATTACGATTTCTATGGATTTTCAGGAAATAATAAACCGATTACAGAAGTTATTGGTTTCGAATCAAGAGTGATAGTCCCTGATCCAATACGGGCTATATTTTATGCCGCTGTCACTACCACCTGGTTGGCAGAAACAACAAGAAAGCCTTTAAAAACATCTAAATTCCGTTTTCTATAGAATAGTAGGAAATACCAACCGATTTCAAGGTTAATGTTAGCAAATTAATGGTGATAGTCTCTGTTTCAACATTTTTCGAGACATTCTATTTCAACTCTGTTTCGGCATTTGTTGGTGCCACTAATACCAGAGAGGTGGTAGACTGTTAGACAAGAAGCTTAAAATTCGACATGATGGTCAATTTTAAGATGTAAATGTGTTAAGATGGTTTCTAAAAAATTCAAAACTTCAAATGAATATTGAAATGAGCGTATGAAATGAGCATAAAAGTCTTAAAATACTTTCTAAATTATCATTTATTTGGAATTAGTTTTAGTTCTTCTTATTAATTAAAGTATCATTTCTGTCTATTGCACTTTTATAATGAAGTTTAGTCAAACTGTGGCTTAATTTGTAATTTTTGAATTATTCTAAAAAGTGTTATTCTAATAAAAAATAGTCATGCAAATATCACTTATTTCAACTATTACGCGAGCAAAGCCGCGGGGTTTGCTAGTTAATTATATTTACAGACACGTCTAACTTATACATTATCACTTATTTTATTTTTAATGTGAAATTTAAAAGTAATTTTTTTTTTTAAATGTTTTTCTGAATTGTATGCATTTATTGAAAATGACCCTGTTCTGTTATAAAATTATGTAAGAACCGATGAACTAAATACAATACGTGATATTACAAGAAATAACGGGTATAAAGAAAAGTTATATAGATTAATTTTGAACATGGATATATAAGCAGAGAAGAAAGTTCAATAAGAAAAATTCAAAGATTTCTATTTTATAATATTTTCCTGCGTTCTTTGAAAGATTGAAATGTAAACTTACAGATTCAATATCTGCTTTATTGCAGAATCCACAACCCCCCCCCCCCCCACCTCCCAAGTTTATAAGACCTTGTCTGTTTGAAAAATAGATCCAACAGAGAACCTGATCAACTATCAGGTGTATATTAAATTCCGTTCACCAAAACTGATGGAACATTGCAATATTATATCGGCATGACGAATAGAAAGTTTTAAATGAGTATGAAAGAACATAGTAGATATCAAATTCAACATAAATTAAATTTAAAAAATCAAAAACTCCGACTGCGTAAAAAGCGAACTAATTAATTATTTCTCATCAATGTGAAACTATTTTTTTTATTACTTACCTGTTTTTTTATTTATTTTTGTATTGATGATTTTTAAGTTGTGTTTAATTGTTAGTTCCTATCTATAAACACTGTTTTTATTAGGCCTATAGATGTCTATGATGGTTAGAGTTGCAGTTAAACTAGAGATCCTACCTGCACAATTACCAGGTTGTGCAATATTTAAACGGAGCTTCTGACTGTATAATAGTCAATGAAACATTGTCTTCATTTTGAAAGACCTATCCAATGATATGCCACTCAATAGGGTGCATAATTTTTTTTTCGTGTCTACCACCATTTTGAATTTTACGGGCGCCATTTTGAATTTATAAAAACAAAACCTAGCCTATAACCATCGAACGGCTAAGACGAATCGATAGAAACCTTATTCATTAAAATCCATCCAGACGTCGGGATGTTTCAAGAGTATAAAGAAATCCACATACCTAGATACGCGTGAAACACATAACCCTTCTTGGCAGTCGGGTAAAAATACGGCTTTCGCCAGACTACACAACGAAGAACCCATACAGATTAATTTTAAAAGTAGAAAAATAATGTATCCATCAAAATTTTGTTTCCCACTTATTTTCCGCGAATATATAGAAAACTATATGCCTAGCGGCAACATATACAATGGGTCAGCCTCCTTTGGGTTACCTATCAATGGGTATTGGGTATATTTAGTATATTGGGTTACCTGCAATTAAGCGTCATAAAATAAATCTCATTTTACAGTTGATCATTTTTGTTACTGTCTGCTTTCTTGATAACTAATATCTCGAAACGTTTGTTTATCAAGTAAATATTTCAAAAAAAAAAAAAAAAAATGTAAAAATTGTTAATTTATCATTTCTTATTTTGGGAATATCACCATTTGTGTGTATGAAACTATTAGGTTTGTTTATTAAAAGGTTTTTAAGTCTTTGTTGACTGCAATAACTTTTAGTCCATATATTTTTATTTTACTAGTAGATGTTCCTTTTTTTTAAGGGGTGTTTTATTTGCTTAATTTATTTATGCACCAGAATAGTTTTGATTTTTTAAGTACTTTTGCATGCACTAATGAGATATTATTAATGATGATATAATTCTGATTCTACCTTTACTTAATAAATGCATTAGATTGGTGCAAACATTTATAGTGTTTCCTATTTGAGATGAATCGCATACCATTCAGAATTAATCAATAATAGATTCTCGGACACAACACAATAATAGTTTCAAAAGAGTTTTCGAAATCCGAGTGCTTTTACTATACAAGGTGCGTCTAAGAAGTTCGGTGAATGGAAGCATAAAACAAAACATGGAAACAAAATACCTTTAATCATCCTCAAAGTAACATACCTTGGCCACAGTACACATGACATCGTTGATAAAGCTGCTAGAATGAGTCCGCGAAGATCTCTTTTGGGATCGAACGAAGCACAGATGTCACTCGTCTTGGTGAATGATGGTGCTAACATTTCCCTTGCTGATTCCCAATTCCTCCGTTATCCATCAGACAGCAGTCGGCGATTTTTCAGCAGCATCTGTCGCACCCGCTCTATGTTGTCTGTCGTCACACTTGTTGAGGGTTCGACTTGAACGTGGTTCGTCATCCACGGTTTCCCTTCTTTTTCGCAAACGTTTAAACCAGCCTGCACGCATTTTTTGCTCACTGCATCTGTTGCTTACACCTGGACCAAAATTCCATGCGTTCCTGTGGAGGTTTTCTCCAATTTGTAGCAAAACTTGATGTTTATCCGTTTCTCCATTTCTATATGACGCGAGTTTTCAAACATACACTGTTCGACTGCCCATATCAGATTATTCGTGCCTTGGTTTCTTGCGCTTCTTGCTACATGCCGTCTCTCCATTAGTCTCTACCTGCGAATACGCAGGGACGCATTTTTAACTCGCGTTGTTTATGAGATATGTATCCATTCACGGGACGTTTTAGACGCACCTTATAAATTATGGAACATGTTCCCGGCGATCGGAAGAAATAAGACTCTGTCACTAAAGATTAGACAATTTCTGTTTACATTTCTTCAAAATCGTTCGAAAGAAATACATTTTCGGACACCTTGTACGTGTAGATATTCGAATTGAAAGGTCTATAAATAAATTGATTCGTTAATAAATGTATTATAAAATATTTATTTTGTATTTATCAATTTTTGCGAATGTTTTTATTTCATTTTATATTGTAGCATTATTAAGCATTCAGGGAAAAAAAAATCTGTTCGCTGTCCTTCGCAAGTTTCTGTTCGCAAGCAATCTGTTCGCAAGTTTATCCATTCTTCAATTGTCACCACATTTACTCCGAATATATTTTAGAGTAGAAAAACCGACTTGTTAAGATCAATATTTTTGTTGTCGGGAAAGGAAATTTCCGTGGAAATATTTCGACATTCCTGTCTTCGTAGGAAATGAAAAGCGTTTTCAGGAATTTTATTTCTAAAATCGGCAGAAGATTTTTAAAAATATGCTTTATGTGAGTGATTTCTATACAATTAATTTTGTATTCCTGGAAAAAATGTGTTCCCACTTAGTATAAAAAATCTCAAACAGAAAAAAATTAAAACGGAAAAAAAGGGGAAATAAACGTACATTATGATAATCGTTGCTTATTGTAAAAATATCAATCCCAATCGATTATGTATAGTACTTTTATTTAATTTTATATTGAATATTGCTCCCTTTTTTACTCGTTTCTTTACAAAAAGAAAGTATTGAATTCGTGAAAATTTTCGAATTTTGGTTTTCGATACATTTACAAGTTTTAGGAGTCAGAGATCCCCCCAAAATAAGTTTTTACAAAATGTCTGTCTGTATGTGACACAGATTTTGTGGGCGCTCTGTCTCAAGAGCTAACGAACGGAAATTAGTAAAACTTTAGTTTCAGTTAATCCCTAAGTTAGTTACTTTTTGTTGTAAATAACTTTTTGGTGTAAATATCCCAGTAGGTGGCGCTGCTATGCTGCATTATTCACGATTTCCACAATAGCTATATCTCAACTACTAATGCAGGAATTTTCATCTAACTTCAGATTCTGTTAGACGTTGACACAAGTTGTTGATGATAGTTTTGGTGATAATCACGAATCACGTAATAAGTGGCGCTGCTATGCCGGCTTTTTCACGATTTTTGCAATAATTCTATCTCAAAAACTAATGCACAGATTTTCATCAAACTTCAGATTCAGTTAGACATTTACATAAGTTGCTGCTTATTAAGTTTTAATGTAAATCACTCAACTGGTAGCCCTGCTACGCTGCATTTAGCAGGATTTACACGATTTTAGTGATACTCCTATCTCAAGAGCTAGTGCACGGAATTTCATATCTTTGGAATCCTCATGATGGGCATAGATTGCCATTTATTTTTGGCACTGTGATAGCGAATTTTCAAGTATTAACATGTATGAGATAAAAGAAAGTTTTAAGATTGGCACATCCGACTAGATTATTTTTTCTTTAAAAATTTTATTATAAATGTCTCACTGCTCCCTCACGAAAAGAATTAAAATTTGCAAATAATTGTTTTTACGTTATTTTTTTTATTTTAGTAAAATTTAATTTTTCTTATGTATATTTATTGTAAATGCATAAAATGTCCGATTCCCCTTCTCCACTGCCAAAACCCCGACATTTTACAAGATATGTAGTATACTAGTTTAAAATTGTTTCAATATCACTTTACTTTATTCCTGAAATTCTCGCAATTTTACTTTCTATCTTCAATGGAAGAAAGAATTGTAATCGAATTTATTTTAGACTTCCCGTATTCCATGGATTTGAGGTATTCTCACAAAATGTTAACTTTCAGGGAAAAAAAAATCTGGTGAAATTGAACTCAATAAAATAACATTTTAAACTTATGGACGAATGCATTAATTTTTCAAAATAACGAAAAATTGGTCAGCAGCGACGATTTTTTTTTAAAAATTTAACTGAGGTTTAAGTTAAACTTGAAGGGGACGCTGGGATAGCGATTTTCGTGTAATTTTATCGGTTTTTGGTAGTTCTATTGTACAGCGACACCTCTTGCAGCGACGGGAACTTCCAATCCTGCTAAACTAGCTATTCGCAAACAGCTGATGCGCAACAGAATAGCAAAAAACTGTTTATTTTAATAAATGTCATGATCGAGATTAACTCGTTTTTATTCCGATTAATTGACTGAAGCAGAAATCTAAGATGAAAATCAAAGTTGGTATAGTGTTGAACTAATCATATTGAAGAGCTAACATTTGTAACTACTTTTGGAAATATTATCATGTATGAGATAGAAGAATGTTTTGGGATTGATACATCCAACTAGTTATTAATAAACTTGCTATCATCCCTGACATACCACATGGTATATTAATGTTTTTTATAATTCTAAATCTAAAATATTAAAGATAGATATTTGTATGTCTGTCGGCCGTTCTTAAAAATTTATGTGCTTTTGTGTATTTTTGTGAAGAAACCGTTGCACTCAGACCTATTGGATTTAGCATGAAGTTACTTATAAGTATGAAAATATGCAACTCGGAGGCATTTCTTGTAATTTTTTATTTAATTTTGTACGAGTTTTTTCGCGTTTCTCAGCGATTTGTCTACGTTTATAAAAGGAATCCGATTTCAATATTTAATTAATCAATATTGTAAATTTCATCCTGTTTTCGATAATGCTTATTCGGAATTCGTAGAGTTTAATTGTTAGCGAATTTGTGTTTTAACTTTTAACCTGAATTTGAATATTTTGTTAGCGCTTTTAGATACTGATAAAATAAATTTCATTCAGTTTTTGTATTTTATGATTAGATTTTTTAAAGCGGTTATTTTTTCGCATTCATTGGCAATTTTTCCACATCATTAAACGGAATCCGGTTTCAATCTTCTTTAATTCAGTATAGTAAATTTTCTCACCTTTACAATAACTTTTAATGGAAATCTTAAAGATTTTTCGAAGTATTTTGCGATTTTTTTCATTAAATTTGAATGCGCATTTTCATATTTCTAGGCGATTTTTTTAAATTTGTAAAAGAAAAAAAAATTTAGTGCCGTGTCACCCCAGTATAGTAAATTTAACATCAAAGATTGTGTACTTATTATTACTTTTCAATAAAATTTATTGTTATTTGATTTTTGAATTTTTTACCTTTCTTATTTTTTTAAGTTCTTTTTTATTCCGAAAATATGACTTTAAAATAAAAAAATGAAAAAAATTTTGAAAATATGATTTTTTTTTTTTTTTTTTTAATGTGAAAAAAAGCTAAGGTGATAGAATTTTTTTCTGAAATGGAAAGAACTCCCATGAAATTTTGCTAATCCCGTGACTAAATACAAGTTGGAAGAATGTTCAATCGGTTCCTATAGCAATGTGAACGACTATGCTGGAAATTTCAATTTAGTCTGGGATGACTCATGCCTTCACAAAAAGACGAGGCCCTTTTTTTATGAAAAATAATGTTTTGTGTACGCTTCTGAAAGTTCTAGGGCAGGGTTGGCGAACCGCTTTGTTACCGCGTGCCAGATTTGATCAAAAAATATTTTACGTGACCATGACGTGCCAACTAAAAAACAAATTTATTAGGTGGAAAAATAATGGCTTAAATAACTTCAAAATTTCTATTGTGATTTAAAAAATAGGAGGAACATACATGTAGGTATTATACACTATGATAATTATGAAAATAAATATATTTTAGAAATTAATAAAAAAGTAATGTGACTTAATGTGATTTCTGTTGTTGCATCTTAATATCAAGTTAATTTTAATGCAAACTGAACCGGATTTATCTAATAAGTACTTTCAGTTTGAGTTTTGATACTATTCATTTGTGAAAACAGTGATTCGAAAGCATAGATAGGCAGAAAAACTATTAAAATGACAAACGTCAGTTTCTTTGATAGCTCTGAAACAAACTCCAAAGTTGCCATAACTTTACCATCGAAATTTAGTAATATCTAATAATCTTTTGAAATATTATCTTTGTTTGAAAAAAAAAAATTGAGATCATAATTAATTAGATTGTAATATAACATGCGGGAATTATTTTTTTTTTTCATTTCCGTTTAATTGAATTTAGAAAAGATCAGTCACGATTTTGCGTAATCTCACTTTATTTTTATATAGAGCCACAAGCAATGTCGTGTCAAAATTGTTCTTTCGCGTGCCAAAAGTGGCACGCGTGCCATAGGTTCGCCATCCTGTTGTAGGGCCTAAACTCTAGATTCGTTTAAAAAGATTTTGTCTAAAAATAAAAAATCTCATTAAGTAAAACCTCGAATATCCGAAGTAATTGGGACCGACCCTCTTTCGGAAAATCGAAATTTTCGGATAATCGAGAATGCTTCAATTTTAAGATTGAGGAGAAATATGGGCAATATTTCTTGTTATGGTAACTAGTGCTTAATAAAAATAAAGCTATAGCAAAATAGAAACGAGAATAAATTACTTGAATTTAATTTTGAAATTAAGTACCTTTTACGCATATCACAAGGGTTTGAAAAAATGTTTTGTTTGTCGTAGTTTCGATTGCCTTTGCTTTGAAACTATATCACGGAGTTTTTAAATATTAGTTCACCAGTATCACAGTTTTTCTGCTGCTCCAGCCATGCCAAAGCTTTTGAAAAGCATACCAAAATTTGTTAGTTTTCTTCGTTCCACTCTGCAGCTTACGGGAGCTCAAGTTAAATTCAAAGGAACGCTATGAAAGGGGATATAAAATATTTATATGTCCTCGTAGTTCGGAGAGGACCGCTTTCACACGAGGAATATGGTAGTTAAAGCTTTAAAAATGGATTTTGCACACAAGAAATGTGATGGGAAAAAAAGCTTTAAAAATGGATTTCGGTTAACCGAGTGTTTCGGTTAAAAGAGTTTCGGATAAAAGAGGTTCTACTGTAATTCAAACTTCATTCAATTTGAGACCGGAGCGAACGAAGACCCCGCAGCGTTGCGCACAGCCCCAGATTAGTTTGAAAAGAAATTCACTTGAAAAATAGATCAGCGAAGTTCGGCTAGAACTTTTAATATATTTAAATCAAAACCTTTTTTCCCACAAAACAACACGCTAATTTATTTCTTTATATTTAGCTTCTTTTGTTTACTTTAAGTCAAAATACACCTGACGCAAAACACAGATATGAGAGTATGCCTGATTAGGTTAGATCAAAGGTACAAATATCAAAGTGCATTCAGATATCAATAAATGCATTCAACCATCAATAATTGTGTTATAAAAGCTCTTTTTTCTTAACACTGTTCATCATTTGTTTGTCTTATCCTTTTCTGGTTTTCGGATTTTCATTTTCCCTCTTTTTTTTTTTCACGTGGTTTCTTATTGTTTGTTTGTTTATTACATGTAGCAGAAAACTTATATTCATTCTCAATTCGTGCAGCTTCCTGTTTGTTCAATTTTTTGTGTTTGAAAGTAAGGTTTTTGCTGGAAATATTTTGAAAATCTAATTTTCGAATAAGAAAATATTTGTTTTTCAAAGTTATGTATTATTCTATTTTATTCAAATTTATGCTTTTTAAACTAAATTTTTAATGCTGTCTCATTGTTTGCTAACAAAAGTAAATTTTAATTAGTTTAAAAATGTATAAAAAATCAATAGTTTGTCATTTTGGGAAACAAAGTTTAACCCTTTCAGGGACAAAGTACATCTATAGTTAAAATGTTAAAATGACACCGGTATTTATAAACAAATTTATATGAAAGTAAGTAAAAGCTTTTCTTCGTTAACATTGTATAAAGCAAAATTTAATTCCTAAACCCTGGTGCTAATGGGGCTTTTGGAAATTAAAATTAAGTGGTATATGTAATATACAGGTGCCTTTCGAGGGGTTAAAACTGTTATCTTGACTCTTATTTAAACATCATTATTTATTGCAAATGTTTTAACTATGCCTTTATAAAACTTATCTATGTGCCAGAAAGAAATTTCAAAATATTTTTTTATCAGAGTAATTATTGATTACAAAAAGTTTTTTCTTTGCTCTAAAGAATGCGTTATTTTGAACAAATTGAAGAATTTTTTATTGACTTGCCCATACGTGCAATACGCATTAAAAAAATTCCTTTCGGCAAGTGCGGGGAGGAAGAGGTAGCTTTCATATTTCTTGATTTTAAAATTTTGCAAGTTTTACTCGATGTTAATTCTACTCAAATTTTAAGAAGCTAAAATGCGACGAACCCGATAAGAGAATATTCGTCCACACTGAATTTGAATGAGAATTGCGCCAAATTAGTAAGCTATAGCCAAGTTGGCATCATTTATGGTTACTTATTTTTGGTCGCCAAATTTGGCTATATTTCGCCAAGTGTAGCCAAGCTTGGCGAGAATTTGAAGCTAACGTTCACTAACCCCTCACAAATTAATACCTGATTTTCTTTTATTGCTGTCGTGTTTCAAAATGTCAACCACCCTAGAATTTCAACCATATTATAAGTTAGAGACGAAACAAAAAATGCTCCGAAATACTTGTATCAAGGCCTAACACTTAAATAAAATATAAATTCGGATTTCTAAATTTTTTTAAATTTAAATATTTAAGTGGCCGCCATTTTGATACAAGATGGCGGATGAAGTTGGCCAACGAACTTGGTCGATACATGTGTATGTACACACATGTATACACACAATAAATATCATCCAAATAGGTTTATAAATACGAAAGTCATCGCATGACAAAAATCATATATATATATATGTCACATTTGAAAGGAGGGTGTTTTTGGGGTCATGATCGGTGAAAATATACCAAAATTTTCCGGAAGTGCTTTCCTCCGGACGACTGCAATAGGTAGCTTTTTACTTTTTGTAATGAAAGTTACCTAAAAGTCGGTTATTGTTTATTAACTGTGTTTCAACACTTTTATGTTGTTTTGATTCTCGTGATTTGATTTGTGAAATTTTCACTCCTTTAACCCTTTTGCGTCCGCTTTTCTTTAATTTTGGAAAATTATTTCACTAATTTTAAAAGTACCTATCCAAATCCCAGAAGTTAAGGTTTACAGAAATTTAAGGAATGTGTTGTTTTTTAAATTTTGGGCAAAATATTTTGATCACATGGCAAAAATGAGATATATATATATATATATATATATATATATGTTACATTTGAACGGAGGGTGGTTTTGGGTTCTGGGGGTCATGATCAGTTAAAATATACCAAAATTTTCCTGAAGTGCTTTCCTCCGGACGACTGCAATAGTTAGCTTTTTACTTTTTGTAATGAAAGCTACCTAAAAGTCGGTTATTGTTTATTAACTGTGTTTCAATACTTTTATGTTGTTTTGATTTGTGAAATTTTCATTTCTTTAACCCTTTTGTGTCCCCTTTTTTTTATTTTGTGAAATTATTTTAATAATTTTAAAAGTAGCTATCCAAATCCCAGAAGTTAAGGTTTACAGAAATTTAAGGAATGCGTTGTTTTTTAAATTTTGGGCAAAATGTTTTTTTTTATTGCATGACAAAAATCAGATATATGTATGTCATATTTGAACGGAGGGTGGTCTTGGGGTCATGATCGGTGAAAATGTACCAAAATTTTCCGGAAGTGCTTTCCTCCGGACGACTGCAATAGGTAGCTTTTTACTTTTTGTAATGAAAGCTACCTAAAAGTCGGTTATTGTTTACTAACTGTGTTTCAATACTTTTATGTTGTTTTGAATCTCGTGATATGATTTGTGAAAATTTCACTCCTTTAACCCTTTTGCGTTCGCTTTCTTTTAATCTTGGGAAATTATTTTAATAACTTTAAAAGTACCTATCCAAATCCCAGAAGTTAAGGTTTACAGAAATTTAAGGAATGTCTTGTTTTTTAAATTTTGGGCAAAATGTTTCCATCGCATGGCAAAAATGAGATATATATATATGTTACATTTGAACGGAGGGTGGTTTTGAGGTCTTGGGGTCATGATCGGTGAAAATATACCAAAATTTTCCGGAAGTGCTTTCATCCGGACGACTATGTAGCTTTCTACTTTTTGTAATGAAAGCTACATAAAAATCGGTTATTGTTTATTAACTGTGTTTCAATACTTTTATGTTGTTTTGACTCTTGTGATTTGATTTGGGAAATTTTCACTTCTTTAACCGTTTTGCGTCCGTTTTTTTTTTTGTTGTTTTTTTGGGGGGAAATTATGTTAATAATTTTAAAAGTAGCTATCCAAATCCCAGAAGTTAAGGTTTACAGAAATTTAAGGAATGTGTTGTTTACTGTAATCTGTCGAATATAGGTACTTTGCGTACTATTCATATAATAGTTGGCTGAAGAAGAATTTTTAACCCTTTATCTACTGACGGTACTTATAAGTATCATTAAGTGAACTTGTTGTAAAATTCATTTAATACATCGATTAATAGTAATACAGATTAGAATAAGTTATATATGCATTATTTTATATTGTTCCAAAAGCATTATTAGTTACACTAAACAAAAATATTTTTTAAAGGATTATTTCTTTTGCCTTTGCATCTTTTTCAGCTTTCTTGGCGTTGGAAGAGGGGGGGGGGGGGGAGGGTTCAATTCGGAAATATTTCTATATTTCTATTGTAAGACCAATATATTTGTGCATTTCCTAATTCTACAAAATACTAAGAAAAATATTTAAAATAAAAGATTTGAGTGGGGTTATAAATATTGCACAAAATCAACAATAAATTCAAATTTAATTAATCCTTCTAAATCCTTCAATCCTTCTAAAATCCTTCTAAAATTTATCAAATGATTATGTAAATCTTGTAATGTAGAAAATTCAAAAATTCACGAAAAATGCTTTTGAAGATAAAATTTTCACGAATTCATAATTCAGTAAATAAAGTGTTAAAGACATTTGGGAAATATATTACTACAACATGATTAAACAGACATAATTTCCTAATATTTTTTATGCTTTGTCACCAATTATTCGTTTGGAAAAGTACCTATTTTAAATTCAAATGTGAAACATACGTTTGAACTAAAAGAATCCCCAACCATGTGAAAGTAATTATACAAACATTTATTATTATTTTATTATAAAAGAATACTGAAACCTCAAAGAAGTGATAATGATTAATATATAAATATATACTACAAGTAGTAAACATATGTTCACATGTTCAGTGAACACATACATTTGTTACGCAACTATTATAATTTATAAGAAACCATTTACAGAAAAATCACTTCAACTTAAATCACTTTAGAGTTATTTATTGCTATGACTGTTATTTAAGAAAAACCTTATTGATATTTCTTGAAATAATAATCTAAAAACATTTATCCATCATAAATCAACATTTCATTTCTTGTTATAATAGAAATATCTACGCAAGACATAAACAATCCCATAAATTCGTCATTATTGTGAAATATGTTCCTTTAGCAATTAGCAATTTTGAAACTATAAATCATCTGAAATAGTGTTATACTTTAAAACATTATCTTTAATTTCCTTATTGAAATAACTTTGTTTATCATATCAAGATACTTTTCTATTTAGACATTTTTCTCAGTTGTTTAAAAATAATTATTGTGATTTATATGTGTTGGTCAAGGACACTTCCTGGTTTCAGTGCATTTTACATTAGAAGAAGCAGTTGAACTCGAACATTCACACTGTACGCAACAGCTCACCTTTCTAGCTGTGATTTCCTAAGTTTCGCAGCCGGGTAACAAAATCCCCGGTCCTTGTAAACCGCAAGCACTCTTTCCTGTGCACATGCAAGAAATTGTAACATGTCAATTCTCAATATAGTTTTATTTACATCTCGTGTTAATTTACTAATTCTATAAACACACACAGTTTTCCATACATTAAAACCTCAATGGAGTGATAATGATTAATATATAAATATATACTACAAGTAGTAAACATATACTACAAGTAGTACAAAAAGTATTTTGACACCATTATATTAGCTATTATTTTGTTTAATATAAAAATATAAAAGTAAATATATTCCCTATCATTAAGAACAGTATGACTGTAGTTATTCAAAGGTATCACGTTTCAACTTGTTTGTATACAGGCTATATGCTACTAAATGTTAACTGACACATTACTATATTTGATAATTATTGTGTTAAAAGGATTTTTTTATTATAATGTCAAAATACTTTTGATTTATCATTTTTCTGATTTTCATGGGCTTCATGTTATTTTCTAGCAAAGGATAGTTAATGTACTAAAATTCTGTAAAACATTGAATATGCTTAAATAAAATAAATCATTGATTTTTGTATTATGTTGTTGTTTTTAATTAAGTGAATTATTATCTTTGTCAAAATTCTTTTGAGCGCTACTGTATCATTACTACATGCAGATAATAAAAAAATGTATATTTTTAAGACGAATAATACTCAATGAAGTGACATGTCGTTCTTATAACATGCAGATTCTAACAAGTTATTATTATTATTAAATTATCTACTCCAAAATCTCTTGATTAATATTAATTTTAAACTTTAAATATATCCAAATTATTTAAATATATTTAAACGAAAACTTTTTCCTACAAAACAACGCATTGTTATTTATTTATTTTACGGTCTCCTTGTTTATATATAAAAAAAAAAAATGCTAAGGCAAAACATATAGAAATACGGTTGATCAGGTCGAATCAAAGAAACAAACATCAAAGTGCATTCAAGGATCAATAATATATTCAAGCATCAATAACTATGTTATAAAAACTCTTTTTCCTTCTTTCTTATCACTTCTTTTACCCTTCTAAAGTTTTCAAACACTTTGTTTACAAACACATCAAAAAAAAAAAAAAAAAAAAAAAAAAAAAAATTGCATCTTTATATAGTGAATATTTGTGTTATTAAAAGAGATTTTTTTTATGTTTTAGCTTTTCTAATTTCTAAGAGAATGATAAATGTGTGTTGCATAGTTACATTAAATATTATTCTATTTATTATGAAAATTTATTTTTCTTTTTAAACAAAATCTTCAATGGCATCTAATTGTTCGCTTATAAAAATGAATTTTAATAAATTTAAAATTAATCAGTTTGTGAAACTAAATATTAAGCCTATTATCTTAAATTAAATTTTACTTTCAACATTCTTTAGATTTACTAAAATCGTGTTTATTATCCCACCTTCCCCCCCTCCCGCCTTAAATAGCATCAAATTTTATTTCTATTTGTTTATTTTTTTCTAATAATTTCTCCCGGGCATAAGAGTTGCGAAGCAACTCCTGATCGAGTTATGTCAAAGGCCTAAACATTAAAGTGTTTTCGAAAAAATTAATAAAAATGTTCAAGCGTCCCAGAAGTGGACAATATCTCATAGACCGGGAGGCAGTAGCACATACAATCACCTCATCGAGTTCACATGGAAGTCTAGGATTAGTTAAATCTCGATTTGCATATTAAAGCGCAATCAGTCTGCCAAGTCCTATCTTGGTGGAAAACATCTGAAAACCTGATTTTACCGGTTGACTCGTACACTGTTAAAAAAAAAAAAAAAAAAAAAAAAAAAAAAAAAAAAACGGAAATACTACTGACAATCTAGACGCCACTACTATTTCCGTTTTTTTTACGGGAATTATTACCCATAAATTACAGAAAATTTTCCGTTTTTAATCAGAAAAACGGAAAAATTTCTGTAATCTATGGGTAATAATTCCCGTAAAAAAACGGAAATAGTACTGGCGTCTAGATTGCCAGTAGTATTTCCGTTTTTTAGTCCTCCTTTTTTTTTTTTTTTTTTTTTTTTTTTTTTTTTTACAGTGTAGGTTTACCATTGTGTTTTCCTGCTCCCAGTCCTCCATGTTTTCATACCTTTGGACGCAGGAAAACACAATGGTAAACCTATGAGTCAACCGCTAAAATAGAATTTTCAGGTGTTTTCCGCCAAGATATGAATTGACAGACCAATTGCGTTTTAATAAGAGAATCGAGATTTGACTAATCCTAGAATTTCATCCGTGAACTCGATGAGGTGATTGTCTGTGCTACTGCCTCTCGGTCTATTAAGTCTATTGAAAATGAAGCGACATCTGGAGAAACGGATAATGTCAAAATTGATAGTCTTGCAGCAATAAGGATTTAGTTCCATTTTTGCACTTTTGGGGAAATAAAAATTTTAAATTTTAAGTTTTAAAGTTTCACTTAAATTTTTGCACCTTTGCATTTATTTTACAGTCCATGTATTTAGGCTTAATTTGCAAACAATAGCTTTTTTTTTTTTTTTTTTTTGCGACAATTGTATTAAACAATAAACTGGACTTCTAAAAAGTAAGAAAGAAATGAACTCTTTCTTATTGAGTCTTTCAACAGTTGATGGAACTTTTAGAAAAAGAGTCAGATAATAGTGGTTGGCTTTGTGTTATTATTGAACATAAAAGTACGCCTCTGACATGTCATCCTTACATTCTTGGCAGAGGGTCAGTTTGAGCATTGTTTAACTCATTAACGCCGGTTGGTATGAGAACTTGCCAAATTTTCAAATAAAATAAAATAAAATCGCCTCTGTACTCCAATAGATCTAGTTAGAATTTTTTTTTTTTTAACTGTTGGAATTTATCGGGTGAATGGGTTTCAAGTCAGTCTACTACTTATATTTGCTTGATTTTGTTTTATTAAATGTTTGTGATCATTCAGCGTCATCCATTCAAACATTTTATGGTAAAATTATTAATTTATCTTATAACATCCAATAAATCAATTTTATCTCCCATCCTTGACATAATCGTTACTGTTTTATTTGCCAATATCAAGCTTTCATTTTTTTTTCAACTTTTTGTCGTGTAATAAAGAAAAGAAAATTTTTGTATTGTCTATTGAAGTTTTTTGTTCTACAATTGCAGTACGTCGGCAAACTGAAAGTTTCTCCAGTATGACATTAAAAATGTGAAAACAGACTACTTGTTCAATATTTTGACTGTCGAAAAAGAAAAAAAATCAAAGTAAATATTTAAAATTATATATTTTTTCAGAAAAGGAAGAATGTGATAGCAGGCATTTTTTTCGCGTAAGCTCTTATAAAATAATATTTTTACTTTCTTCTGTCTATATTAGATATCTCATTTAATCAGGGCATTTTCCCGATTAAATTAGGGAAAATTTTCTGTTTTGAAAAACCGATGATAAAAGATTAAAAATTCTGTAAAATACGCCCGTCGCGAAGGGGTTAATGGAAAAACATATCAGCAAATAATCACAACCATTGCGGCGATAAAGCCTCGCGCAGGTCTACTGTTGTTTAATGGTTTTATAGATTTTATATACAGTTTGGCCAAAAATCCTGCATTCAGAAATCCGACAACTTCAAAAATCCGGCACCAAAATCATCTTTTTCCTTCCTTTTTCTTTTACACTGTCAAGTTACGGGAGAAGAAAAGTAGCAATTCTTTATGAATTAAAAACTTCAAAATCGAAAAAAAAAATGCAAAAAGAAAAAAAAAAAAGAATATTTGACTTTCTTTTTTTATTTCGCAGAGGCGATTAATTTCCTGAACAAATTTTCTGGGAGCTGCACCGTTGCTTACCAACGGGAACAACTTTGGCGAATGCATGGCACAGTATACGGGCGGAACGAATTTCACGGCAACATCAATCATGAGGATGACTTTTCAGGCTTTCAAATTTGCCGTGAAAAGACCGCAACTTATGAGCTGATTGAACACGCAAAATCTGAAAGTGCATTAACTGTCGAAAATAGGGATATAGATGATTGGCTAAGCATTGACAAAAATGCAGCAACAACGAACAATTTAACGAACAGCGAGATCACTGACGCTGTGCTAAATAGAACTGCCAATAATGCTAGTAGCAGCTCAGAAGACGAGGATGAACAACCGGCAGAAGAAATGGTGCCACTAGAAAAATACATAAATTTGATTGGAAAATTAATATATGCTTTAGAGAAACAAGGCTGTATTTCCGAAATAGACATTCTTCATTTGTATAAAATACAAAAAAAGAAAAACCTTGTTAAAAAACGACCATAAAAATTGAAAGCAAACAAAGTTGACATCGATGTTTCCGAAATTACAAGAGAAGAAATAATTTCACTCTTTATTAGATTTTTTTTTTTTTCTGTAACATAGTAAATATAAGCGATATTTTCATATTGGCCTCGCGTGAGGAGTTGAAAGACGAAGAACTCGCCAAAGATCGCTTTGTACAATCAGCCTTTTTGTTTCTGTTCATTGTAGTGGTTAAGCGCTAAATTAGATTAAATATCTTAAATTTGTGTTTTATTTATATTTTATTGCTTTATTTATTGATTGATGAATGTTTTAATTTCGTTATGAAATATAAGCTGGAAACAAATGAGCTATTTATATTAATTTAAGAGCAAATGGATTAATCTGCCGTGATCGTCTGCACGCCATTGAGTTAGATTTAAAAAAAATATTCATGCTTGAAAATTATTTTATAAACAATAAAAATTGAGTAAATGGCGATACAGTTTGCAAACAAATTGGGATATAGTTTTCAAACGAATTGGATTTGAAAGTATATTTTTTTCCCTATTCGACTGCGTAAAAATTGGAAATGTGCTGTATTTAGAAGTTAAAAAAATTACAATAAAAGTTAGATTTAATCGTCTGCTGTTTCCGCGTCAAAATGACGTCAGCGTTGCGCACCGACATGTTTGTTCTTTATAAAATAGATAGATATAAAATGAAGTTTCATTGAGATGCATTAAATTCTTGAATCTCAAATTTCATTCAAACATCAATAAATATATTTAAACATCTATAAATGTCTTATAAATTCCCTTACTTATCACATTTCACTGTTTGTTCCCTTTAGCAGTTCACGTTTCCAGATTTTCTTTTTTTCATTTTTCTGTTTATTTATCAAAGAATACTAGGATAAAAGAAAATTTCTATTGACTGTCCATTCGTGTTTTATATTCCGACTTTTTCAGTTTAAATATTTTTAGAAAATACAAATGGAAATAAAGAAAAAGACTTAGTATTTCAAATATTTTTCTTACATATAGAAAAAATAATAATAATAATATTTCTATCTTTTGCCTTAAACCCTTCGGGACGGGAACCTTTTACGAGATTTTTAATCTTTTGTCACCGTTTTTTGAAAACAAAAATTTGTGTCTTGTTGAAGCGAGAAAATGCGCTGATTAAACAAGGCAAATTTTACAGTAAAATTTTACTGGTGAGGAAAAACAAGGATTCTGAGCGCTTCTGCGGCACGTATACGTGTCGCTCGTCCCCAAGGGGTTAAGGCCCTTATTACTCATACACCTACTCAAACTTCCAACCAAACTTCCAACTCGAAAAAATCCATAAAACTATATGAAAATCACTTGAATACATCAAACTAAATTAATATTTACTTAAAGTGATAAAATACTTGTAATTAAAAATTACTCTCTTAAAAAAATTCAGCGATTTTAACTCCGACTGGGTGTATTTTCACTCCTTTCCAGTATTGAAAATGCACTTATCCTATAGGAGTGAATTTCATCCATCTTGCGGAGTGGTTTTTTTTCATTCCTTTTTGATAAGCTGTTTTCGCTCTTTTTTTCGACTAAATTAATAGGCAAAACGAGTGACTGCACTCATTATTGACAAGTTATTTTTAAACCCCTTTTTTTGTCAAATTTAATAGGCAAAATAAATTATTTTCCTCTTATTTTCAGATTTTTTTTGTTTGTTTTTTAACATATATAACTCCCCAGTTTGCAAAATGTATTACTTTTAAAACTCCATTTTGTTTTATTTAAATCTAGATGCAGAAGAAATTTTGTTTTTCATTTCCGAAAGATAAATTAAATAATAATAATAATAAAGATATGTTCGCGCCATAACAAGACAAGATTTTCTACCTTGTCAATATCCTGAAGTGCGCTTTTTTTACTTTACCTTTCTCATTATGATTTTTTTCTTTTTAATATTTTCACATTGTATGTATAATTTTAACGTTATTAGTTTTAATCCGGGAATGTCGATTTCTTTAATTATTTCTGATATTATTATATCTTATTAATATATTTTGCTCATGACACAGATAAATAATTATGGACTATAGAATTCATGTGTTACATAACTGCAGACTTTTGTTTAGTTAAACTTTTGAATATGAACAGAGCGAAGTATAACACAGAAATAAAAATTCACAAAATCATAATTTAAAAAAAAAGGTCAAGCTAGTTGTGTCATAAAATAAACTGATAATATTTTTTACTAATCTATTATTTTCTGATACTTTTTTTAAATTATCTTTTATATTTCGTACTATTTACATAATACTGTGACAATTAAAATAATAATATTTAAAGCGTAGATGTGTACAACTTTCTAAATGAACACAATTTATTAAATACTTGTACTTACTGAAACTTAAAAAAAAAAAATAGAGCATATATTATAAGTTAATAATTTAATAATTTTTATAATCATGGGTTGTGTTCCGAAAATATTTTTGAGTGTCACGAACAAATTAGTATATTAATAATCTATTTATATAAAATCCAAGTCTCTGTGTGTCCCTCACGATTCCGGTAGGACCACCTCATTGAAATGAGTAATTGTTGAAAAATACTAATGCAGGGTTACCACAGTAGCGCCAAATGTTGGCCAACTTGGCAATAGCTGGCTGATTTGGTGAAATTTCCTTTTATAACTATTAATCTTTCATAAAGGAGGTCACCAAAATTTAATTTAAACTCCGCTCTTTTAAGTTATTTTTTCAAAATCTATGGGTGAGAATTTAAAGTACATCTTTACATCTTCCTCCCGATGCTACTAATAAAATAACCGCCAATAGACGACGCTGTACTGTGTGAGCTCCTAACTGCGCGATTTTAATGTGCTTTAGGTACTTTTCCAGTATAAGTGCCTTGGCGATAAAAGAAATTTGGCAACATTTTCCCGGAAACTATCCACTGTTTCATTTTATATACACATGCATTTTTTTTTCGATTTATACGATTTATTTATACGATTAAAAAAGCCGTTTCTCTAATTTTATACAGAAACAGATGTAATTTGGGTACAGATGTCATATTCGCCCCATATTGGCGCGATTTTTTTCGGTTGCCAATTTGGCGAAAACATCAACTGCGTAAACAACATGATCCGGGTTACCACATCAAGCAAAATAACGACACTTTGGCGCAAGTTAAGTACCTGTTGCCTATATGATATTGGCGACAGAAAAATTTCGCGCCAATATGGAGCGAATATGACATCTGTTCCGTAATTTGTGCATAAAAACATGAATATACATATAAAATAAACGTATAAAAAAAACACTTATCAAGTTTGGGTATAGATGTCATATTCGCCCCATATTGGCGCGATTTTTTTCGGTTGCCAATTTGGCGAAAACATCAACAGCATAAACAACATAATCCGGGTTACCACATCAAGCACTTTGGCGCAAGTTAAGTTCCTGTTGCCTATATGATATTGGCGACAGAAAAAAATCGCGCCAATATGGGGCGAATATGACATCTGTTCCCAAGTTTGTTTTCATAGCTGTTTATATGATTTGACAACAATTCTCAATACTTTTCCGTTATACAGACACCATGCCAAAATGTATGCGGTACTTTTCCATTATACGGACAGCATTGTCGCCAAGCGCAATAGTTGCCGCAAAATGAAAATAAGGTGAATTGAAACATTTGAAAAGTAAAAGAAAAAACATTCTCGATAGTAAAGTGGGCATTTAAAAAATATAACATTTGAAAATTACAAACTTTTACGAACTATTTTATTAAATCTCAAATATATACTTAAAATAAATGAACAAATAACTGTTATACTATAAAGTAATAAAACAAAAAATCATATTAAACTGCTGCCATAAAATTATAAATATCTTTCAGCATTGCAGTAAACATTTCATTTTTTGAATGAAGGCGTAGCCACATAAAATCTATGAGATACGACTCTAAATGATGACGAACAGCTTCCCGATGTCTTTTGTTGCGCCATTTTGCGATGCCCCATAATCTTTCAACATTTGGAGTATGACATCCAGTATTATGGTCGACAAAATTGTATTTGTGATTTACTGTGAAATGATCATAACCAGCACTTAGCAGTTCATCTGTTTTATATCCTTTCCAACAATCTGTATAAATAATACATGACTTTCATCTACTTCTATAATTTTATTAGGTCCACCGATTTTTCTATTTGTCGAGAACATAAAGCATTTGCACAAACTTCTCTCGAATAACTATTCCATTCCACTGTTGTGTTGTGGTTCATATCAAGTTGCAGCTCACAAAACTCAATCGATGTCAACACTTTGCACGATAAATATATAAATCTCAAAGCATTAAGAAAAGTCGGTACAGATGTCATATTCGCCTCATATTGGCGCGATTTTTTTCGGTTGCCAATTTGGCGAAAACATCAACAGCACAAACAACATAATCCGGGATACCACATCAAGCACTTTGGCGCAAGTTAAGTACCTGTTGCCTACATGATATTGGCGACAGAAAAAAATCGCGCCATCATGGGGCGAATATGACGTTCCGAAAAGTCACCCGCGATCCTTTAAACCGAGTTTTTTGTCGTATTTCTACGCTTTCTTCGCATGATCGTAAGCTACAATTCAATTTCGGATTTCCAGAACTCATCCATAATTTCATTTCATGATTTTTGAACACAATCTTTTATTATGCAGAATTCCAAATTCCTGAAACAGTTTTATCACAACTTTCTCATCATCTGGTAATTGCCAAATGATAAAATCCATCTCAGCATCAGCAGTAAAAGTAAACTACAACTTTATAAAAAAAAAAAAAGCATTTTTAATTCGATTAATAGCAGATTAAAAAGCTTTCCAAGGTTAAGGTTAAACAATAATCATTCACGTGATTCACGTTTCATAAATAACAAATCACAATGTTTCGCATGGTTTACAATAAAAATCTACGATCAAGGTTGAAATAATTGGCGCATTAGCATACATTTTAGCATGCTGTCCGTATAACGGAAAAGTACCATGTATGCTAATGCGCCAATTATTTCAAAATGCTAAAAGATATTTGTAATTTTATGCCAGCAGTTTAATATGAGTTTTATTTTATTGCTTTATTTTATAACAGTTATTTGTTCAATTATTTTAAGTATATATTTGTGATTTAATGAAATAGTTCGTAAAAGTCTGGAATTTTCAAATGTTATATTTTTTAAATGCTCACTTTAGTACGACAATATTTTTTCTTTTATTTTTCAAATGCCTTAATTCACGTGACTTTCATTTTGCGCCAACTATTACGCTTGGCGGCAATGGTATCCACATAACGGAAAAGTACCCAAATCTCACTTTCTGATGCGCAAATTACACCAAACTTTTTTTTTTAAATGCCAAAGCCCCTACAGTGGAAAAGTATCAAACTGTCTATTATTTTGCGCTATCTGTGTTATAGTTTATACTATATGCAAGGTGAGTGGAGCGAAGAGTTTAAACATTAAATATTAAAGTTTCGGCACAGATGTCATATACACAACGGGTACTTAACTGTCATCAAAGTGTCGTTATTTTGCTTGATATGGTAACCCGGATGTTGTTGTTTATGCTGTTGATGTTTTCGCCAAATTGGCGTCGGAAAAAATCGCTCCAATATGGGGTATATATGACAACTGTGCCAAAGTTTCTAGAAAGCAGTATAAGACTAAAAATTAAAAATAAAATAAATGCAAAATAAGACTAAAGAAGAAAGAAAAATCATGCGTTAAGCATAGAATATGAAACACTTTCCAACACATCCTGAATGCTTTAAAAAAACTTCGTTATTTAGGGAAATAAGGTAAGTAAGATAACTAAGTAAACATTTTAGAAAACGCATAATTTTTTTAAAAAATTGATTTCAGCAGTTACCGTCTATAGCAATAGTACCGTTATTACATGCCACTATTTAGCTAAAATTTAATTTAAGCTACTCTTAAAGCTACTGAAATCATATTTCCAGATATTATCATCCATAGACGGTTATGTATCCAATTCTTTGCGTAACCCTGTATATCATGTTATCTATATTCTACAAACATTTCTTAGTAATCTAAATGCAGTTCAGCGTAAAACTGCATAACTCCTTTAAAAACCACTTTAAGCAATTTATTCTCATACTTAGGAACCCTTACGAATTCTTTTGTGTAGCCCTGCATATGAACTGTAGCATTTATACATACGGTATAGTATGCATAAATGTAGTGAAACATAAAAGCGCATATCATAATTAAAAATGCATTTCTAGCAATCATTACTTATGTACGTACAATACTTCGGAGAAAAGTTTCTTGGCGAGAAAGAAGTTTGCTAACGTATCTTCTGACAACCTATTTACTGCTTCATACTCACAAGCAATTTTTTGCATATGTATACAATTTATTTAATGTAAAAAAAAAAAAAAAACTATTTATCCATTTTTATAAAGAAACAGAAGTATCTTTTGCACAGATGTCATATACGCATCGGGGTTGGCGTGATTTTTCTCTGACGCCAATTCGGCAGAAATCTCGCTTTCGAATACCAGTTACTTATATATTTTTAAATTATTTGCTATCATTTTGAAAAGGAAATAACTATAAATAAATAAAATTTTGAATAATAACTATAGAACAAAACAGTTTATATAATTTAAAAACAGAAAATAAAAGTAAATAAACAATGGCACAGATGTCATATTCGCCCCATATTGGCGCGATTTTTTTCTGACGCCAATGTCATATACGCAATGTATACTGAACCAGCGCCAAAGTGTCGTTATTTTGCTTGATATGGTAACCCGGATGTTGTTTCTTATGCTGTTGATGTTTTCGCCAAATCGGCGTCGGAAAAAAATCGCGCCAATATGGGGCGAATATGACATCTGTGCCTAAACAATTTATTAATAAATAAAAAATAATAGCCGGCAAAATAACACCATTTTAGCGCTATAGGTATCCCGGTTCATATCTGAAATCTGTGCCGTAATTTGTATATAAAAAAATATTATATATATTTAGAAACGATTTTTTTATGTATATAAGTGCATATATAAACAAAAATAAAAGTTCATTAGATTTGTTTTCATAGCTGTATATTTTGGCAACATATCTCACTTTCTGATGCCCGAATTACGCCAAGCTTTTTTTTAAAAATGCGCTATAATGGAAAAGTACCTAAATAAATAATTAACAGAAATAACCAATTATACAAACTAAAACATTTTATTTCGAGATTAAAGCATTGTTTTTAATTTCGATTAAAAATACATATATCTTTGGATAACTTTAATTGAAACTGGCTTCACGGCATAATATCACATTCCATAAACCTAAACAAACACAAGTGATTCATTCATCGTGAACCGTAAAAAATATTAAATCATTGAGGTAGTCATTCACAAAGTAAGTTCTCCAACAATCAATGGACAATATTCTAATGACGTCATAGTATGTAAAATGGTGGCGGTATCATTTGTTTATGGTTTGAAATCACAAAGATTTAATTTTGCAATGTCTCTTAGTTACATTATTTTATTGTCGTATTTATGAGATCAGAACAAAAGCATATTTTTTCATTATTTAGTTATTAAAGACGGAAAAAAATTATAATTGTGCATGATTTGAAAAATTTAAATAATTTTCTTTCTTAATACTAAAAAATAACACCGGGCAGTAACAGCGAGTTTAAGTTAAATAAGTTTAGCTGTTTAATTCTGTTGTAATATTCAAAATAACTGTATTTATTAGATTTCAGTAAACAACATCAGGGCCCGATTAAACTTTGAAGTTAGAGGAATTACAATGTCATTTCAGGACCTTTCTTTTGGAGAAGCTTTTCTAAATTCCACATATACATGGAAACTCTTCAGTGTTAGAAATATTATTCCCAGGACTGGCATAACATGAGAACGGCCTGCAATTTTACACAAGTTTTTGAAAACTACTTTATGTCAGAAATTTTACTAAAAACTGGTTACTTTTTTGTTATAGAGGCCCACACTATTAGAATTATGACAAGTTGCAGCCAATTTCGCCAAAGTCGTAACCAAGATCGTGAAGCACACACATATAATACCATATAATACCATTTTATGAAATCGAATACGATAAATTAATAGTTTTTACCTTACTTCAAGTGTGTAATTTATTTATTTTTAAGGCTTAATAATCTAAATTGTCCAATATATGAATTAAAAAAAATGTAAACAAAGACTGAATAGACATGACCGCAAAAATCTGCAGAAAACTTGGAATTGTGCAGATTAGTGTTCTTCTACTGTACACAGTTTTTCATAAATGTGTTTCGTTCTTAAAATGTGTTATTTTCATCTATCACTGCGGAACAAAGGAGAAAACTCATATTCTTGCACATGAGTTGTATATATCTTTATATCTAAATTTCCGTCATTTTTGACGGGCTACCTTTCTAGTCAATAATATAAGCACAAAATGATATATGTTTAATAATGTAAATACCAATTAGCGTAATTTTAAACAATTTGAATACGAGAAAACTACATATCTAAGTGCATTTTATTGATTATAAAAATTATGGAACAAATGCATTAAAAAAAAAAGAAAAAAAATGTAATTTAAGAAGTTCATGCTTCCGGTTTAAAAGTATTAACGTTAAATACGCAAAAAAATCATATATACAATGTGAAAATACAACAAGGAATGGTGAAGGAATTACAAGAAAGATGAAGTAAAACAACGTACTTTACCTTAGAATTTTCAGTATTAGTAAAATCCTAGAATCGCCGGTAGCCATCTTGGTTTTAGCTGGGAAACAAAAACGAAATTTATCCAATTCTTTGTGATGATTGCCGCACCCCCCTGCTTTCGTAGGCATAATTCATCTATCTTATTCTATGCCATTTTTAAATCAATCAAATTATAATTGTAATATTGTTTTTATCATGTAGGTAACGCTAAGCTTTGACGCTTGAAACAAACAAGCGACTCCCTTTTGAAGACGGTTCTCCCTCTGCAAAACTATATATCGCGTTAAAGGAATCCAACCAATAGGGATGCTTCTTAAGCCGCTCTTTTAGAGATATTTTTCTGTTCCGGTCTGAAATGAGCAGTCCTGGGGATGCTACTCTTAAAAAGATGATTTGGTAAATCAGTTTTTTGTGGAAAATGTCTCTTTTTGATAAAACAGATACTCAGAAAGAATAAAAACACGCGTAAAACTTTTCGTTCTTTTGTTGAGTTAATAATTCGTTCTTTTGAATTAAGAGTGTAAATTTAAAAATCAAAACATCCGACTGCGTAAAAAGCGAACTAATTATTTCTCATCAATGTGAAACAATTTTTTTGTATTACTTACCTATTTTTTTATTTACTTGTATTGATGACTTTTAAGTTGTGTTTAATTATCAATTCCTATCTATAAACACTGTTTTGATGAGGCCTATAGATGTCTGTGATAGTTCGAGTTGCAGTAAAGCTAGAGATCCTACCTACACAAACTTCCAGTATTTAAACGAAGCTTCTGACTGTATAATAGTCCAAGAAACATCGTCTTCATTTTGAAAGATCTATCCAATGATATGCCACTCAATAGGGTGCGTAAAAATTTTTTCATCTCTACCGCCATTTTGTATTTTACGGCCGCCATTTTGAATTTATAAAAACAAAACCTAGCCTATAACCATCGGACGGTTAAGACGAATCGATAGAGACCTCATTGATTAAAATCCATCCAGCCGTTGGGATGTTTCGAGGGTATTAAGAAATCCACATACCCAGATACGCGTGAAACACACAACCCTTCTTAGCAGTCTGGTAACAAGGCAAAAAATTACCTTTATTTAATTCATAGTAGATATATGTTTCATTGCTCCGGCGGCAATATTCTCAATAATAAATATGATACAAATATTTTCGCAAAAATTATTTTATTTCCAGAAAGGAACTTCTTCCACGCACAGGAAATATAAAATTACGGTTCGTTAACATACGTCAAATTCCTGAATATCAAACTTTATTCAAAGATCTCTATACATTGTGTCCCATAAAAGAATGTACCAGTTATAAATTTTAATAGTGTCAACTGTAACCGCGGTAGAGTGTTGGTTCAAGGTCACAAATAAAGAGTAACTCAAACAGTTTTAGATAAACACATGCGCGAGTGTTGCTTTGTTATTCACTCACTTGCAAGTGCCACATACGCAAAATGTCGACTACTGAGCGGAAAGCTATATTTCTGGTCTGGGGATTTAAAAGCCATTAGAGCCATCCGGTTTTTTTTTTCTTTGGGGCATTATAAAAGATCGTGTCTACGTTCCGCCGCTACCTAATGATTTACCTGAGTTGGACACACTATCGAAGAGGCTATTGCTTCCTTGACTCAGGACTTAGTAGGGGAAGAATTGGACTTCAGGTTGGATGTGTGGCGTATAACTAAAGGTGCACATATTGAACATTCTAAAAAAACTAGGTTAGTTTACCTTCAATTTGATGTATGATTTATTGTAATTAGTCTAAATTAAACTGTTATAATATACCATTGAAGCTGGGACATTAGTTTATGGACGCCCTGTTTTATAAAATAAAATCATGTCCATGAGTAACTAACGCTACGTCATTTTGACGGTGGCAACATCGGAACGTTTTTATTTCGATTTTTGAACTTCTGAACATCGCACATTTTCGGTGTTTAGACCATCGATTATGAATTCTTTCAAACGCAGCTTGCTTAAAAAATGGTTTCGCATTTTACTGATTTTTTATGGTTTAAAGTAATTTTCAAGTATCTTTTTCTAAATCTGTTTCTATAGCATGCAGTCCGATTATGAAAAAGTAATCCTGTTGGACTTAAAACAATATCAATAGCTCAACATTTATTTCTAGTTAATATTCCAGATCGAAAATAAAGCTTCATCAACAAATAAATTAAATAATAAAAATAATATAAATAAATCACCAGACGATAATGCATATAAATCACCAGACGATAATGCATATAAATCACCAGACAATAATACAAATAAATCATCAGACAATAATACATATAAATCACCAGACAATAACACATATAAATCACCAGACAATAACACAAATAAATCACCAGACAATAACACAAATAAATCACCAGACAATAATATAAATAAATCACCAGACAATAATACAAATAAATCATCAGACAATAATACGAATAAATCATCAGACAATAATACAAATAAATCATCAGACAATAATACAAATAAATCACCAGACAATAATATAAGTAAATCGCTTACGATAACATAAATAAATCCCCAGACATTATCAGGCAGGCAATCGAACTACATGCGTAAACCACTAAAATTATCTAAATCTAAAAGGCTACTGTAAAGAAGCAAAATTTTTGGCGATTTCTTCCGCTATTAACTCTTGAGATGCGGCTAATACGAAAGTATCGTTTTTAATAAAGTTCAAAACATTTTTTGAATGCATTATTGATATTTTTCCTTTAGCATTGCTTTTCGGTATTGTTAGTAGGCAACCTAAGAAATATATCTAAAATATAAAAAATGTATTAGTTTTCAATTTAAAATATGGTTTTCATCTATGTACTGTAACCAGGGAAACTCGGGCTGGATCTCCTAGTATTTCATCAATAAATGTATTATAAACTCCTTTTCTTATCGCATTTCACTGTTTCTTCCCTTCCAGTCTTCTCAAGTTTGCCCTTTTTCTTTTCTTGTTATTTATCAAAGGATAGAAGGAAGAAAGAAAATTTTCATTCACTGTCCTTTCGCATTTTATGTTTTCTGCTTTTTAGTCTAAACATTTTCAAAGAATGTAAATGGAAAAAAAAATCTGACTTACTGTGGTCAATATTTTCGTTTGTTATATATGAAAGAAAGTTTACTGGATATGTTTGAATACTTCTATATTTTTAAAAGCTATATTTTGAAGTTCATTCTTATATATAGGGATTTTTATATATTCTTATGTACACTTTTCCCTATCCAATAACTATTGGTTTCTAAACCCTTAATTTTAGAAGTATACTTCTAAATACAAAAATGTTATTTATGATCTCAGAAACCATTTAACTCGAAATAGCCATTTTTGTAAAAGTTATGACTTTTAAATTTCTGCACTGCCTCTGGTCTTATAAGACATATTTAGATAAATATATTCTCTGCTCTAACAAGCAAACGAATATAGAATATTAAATTTTGTAACTGTTTATTTATTCGCAGATTTTATTTTAAGCATTTGAATTCTTCAGATTAGTAAAAACTTTTTAAGTTTTAAATTACCTTAATGCTGAAGGCTCCATACTTATCTACATCCTTTCCTAATTTGTATGCTTATTCACATCCGTCTTGCATACTCACATCTGTCTTGCATACTGTCATCTGTTTTGCATACTGACATCTGTCTTGCATAGTGACAACTGTCTTGCATACTGACAACTGTCTTGCATACTGACATCTATCTTGCGTACTGACATCTGTCTTGCATACTGACATCTGTCTTGCATACTGACATCTGTCTTGCATACTGATATCTGTCTTGCATACTCACATCTGTCTTGTATACTCGCATCCGTCTTGCCATACTCGCATCCGTCTTGCCATACTCGCATCCGTCTTGCCTTTCTCGCATCCGTCTTGCATTTCTCGCATCCGTCTTTCCACACTCGCATCCGTCTTTCCACACTCGCATCCGTCTTGCCACACTCGCATCCGTCTTGCATACTGACATCTGTCTCTCATACCGACATTCCCCACATATGCCTTTCATATTCAAATCTGTCTTACATACCGACATCCGTCTTGCGTACTGACATCCGGCACATCTACCTTTCATATTCAAATCCATCTTTCATATTTAAATTTGTTAGTGGATACTAGTAAATTTGCCAAAATATACAAAAGAGTTTGGAAAATCATTATTTTCATTATTTCTCGCCAAATGAAAGCTACCAAGTTCATTTAAAGATATTTTAAAAAATGAAACAGAAATTTTGTTCTATTATAGCATCAATAAATGTATCATAACAACCTTTTTCTATTCTGACTACGTTTCACTTTTTATTCCGTTTACCATCTCTGTTTTTTTCTTTATTTTTTTTATAGAAAAATAAACAAAACATATGTGGATGTACAGTACATACACGCTCCTTATTTTGACATTTGCAGGATTTTGTGATTCTACACATATACTGAATAGATTTCAGACCAAACTACTGACCATTTCTTGTTGAAAAAAAAATTCAGCGAAAATATTTCAACAATTCCAGCTTCTTAGAAAAGAAAAATATTCTGAAGAATACCTACTTAAATACGTAGGAGTTTACGAAAGGAATAGTTTTAGTGTACATTTTGTTAAATAAGTATGGAACAGAAAGAAGTCTTTCGCATTTAATACGTCATCATAATTCGAAATCTAACAATTACCATCCAGGTTAAATATTTTTTATATTGTTGTGTGTATTAGCTTAAAATGTTTCCTCATTTATTTGCTTTCAATTAAAAAAAAGGATTTCAGATATATTTTTCTGTCAAAATGGGTATTAAATAAAAAGTAATAGTCTTAAAAACATCAATGTATTATGGCATTCTTTCCCTCCATTCTTACCACAGCGCATTGTTTGATCTATTTTACCATCACAGGTTTTGTCTTTATCTATTGTCTTAAAAAAGGGGGGGAAAATGTCAGGTTTTTTATTGCGCCATTTGCAGAATTTCGTCATTCCACACATATACTTTGAATAAATTTCCAACTAAAAAAACTCACCATTGCTGTGGTAAAAGAAAATGGCAGTGAAATTATTTCAACTTTTTTAGCTTCTCAGAAAAGAAAAATTATGGTGAAGAAATACCCTAGGAACTTACAAAATGAATGCTTTTCGTGAATATTCTGTTAAATAAATCTGGAACAGAAGTCTTCGTTATTAATTCCGCCATCAAAACTCGAAATCTGACAATTAATATGCAGGTTAAATATTTTTACGTGCTTTTAGCTATTTCTTTAAATTATTTCCTCATTTATTTGCTTCCCTGTGCAAAAAGGCTTTCAGATGTATTTTTATGTTGACATGGGCATTGATAAAAGTAATAGTCTTAAAAACAACAATGTATTATATGGCATTCTTTCCCTCAATTTTTATCACAATTACTTTTTTGATCTCTTTTGCCATCTCGAGTTTTTTCTTTATTTATTGTATAAGAAAGGGGTTCTTTCGAGATACATTCAGGTTTTTCGTTGCACTATTTGCAGGATTTCGTCATTCTACACATCTACTGTGAATGGATTTCAGACTTTAAAAACTATTTTTTTTGTTGAAAAAGAAAATTTCAACGAAAAGTTTTCAACATTTTCTGCTTCGTAGAAAAGAAAAATATTGTGACAAATACTCCATTAAATATACGTTGGAGCTTACGAAAGGAATAGTTTTCGTGTACATTTTGTTAAGTAAGTATGGAACAGAAAGAAGTCTTTCTTATTTAAAACGTCATTATAATTCGAAATCTAACAATTACTGTCCAGGTTAAATATTTTTTATATTGTTTTATCTATTAGCTTAAAATATTTCCTCATTTATTTGCTTTCAATTAAAAAAAAGGCTTTCAGATACATTTTTCTGTCAAAAAGGGTATTAAATAAAAAGTAATAGTCTTAAAAAACATCAGTGTATTATGGCATTCTTTCCCTCCATTCTTATCACAGCTCATTGTTTGATCTATTTTACCATCACAGGTTTTGTTTTCATCTATTGTATTAAAAAAGGGGGGGAAAAGGTTAGATAAAACTATAACATTAACTTGATCGAATACTGAATTTCAAATTATAAACAATATAATAAAGTAAGTTAAAAGTTTATTAAATTAAAATGCACCTTTTCAAAATTCATTTGGAAAAAGTATTGCGTTCTTTTAAGATTTGACTTTTTATTTCGAAACTGCTGAAATTCACATGAAATCATTTTGACGAAATTGGATAAAAATGACGTTATTTGGCGAACCTAGAGGAAACATTTCAGATTTGTGAATTAAAATAAATGCTCACCAAATGGCATTTTTCTTTCTTAGTCATTCTGCATATATAGTGGCTTTGTGAAAAATTTTAAGCGTGCCGTGTTTAAGAAAATTTTTTTGAAAATCGGTGTTCCTTCTTTAAATGTATTTACTCTAATCCTGTAATCCCCATTTTTATTTATTTATTCATTTCAAGAAAAACGTTTTTTACCTTTCTCTCTCTTTCTTTTTTTTTTCTTTTCTTTTCTTTTTTTTTTCTTTTTTTTTTTTTTTTTTTTTTTTTTTTTTGTTATAGCTTTTTAAAATTCTAACACTAAATTTTAAAGTGCTTAAGATTCCTAATACGTAAAATGATATGCAGTTTTCAAACAAATTATATTTGGAAGCACATCCTTCCTCATATTCGACAGTGAAATTTTTGCTATTACATAGATGTTTTTGTTTTAAATTTTTAAATGTTATTGTTCATTTTATGTAAAATGGCAACAAAAAGGTATAATTACTGTTTTCCAAATATTTGTCCTTTACTTTCTACTGAAACGGAGTACTTCAGTTCCCACGGTTAGAAAATTGATAGTAAAAGCTATAAAAAAATTAATAGGTTAACTCCAGGAGAGTCGCCGCATACGGGATGGATGCCGCACCCCTTGTATTTCTTGTAATTATCGATAGATGGTCGTAAAACGCACAGTATAGGTGCGCAATGAGATTATTTTAACCAGTGTATAGCGTGAATCCCATTTCGATTTTTACTTGTAGAAGTACAGTCCTTAATTTGACGTTAGTGCATGATTTCACTGTCCGAACTTTTAAACACGTTATGTTTAAATACTTTTTATACACTAATTAGTAATTGCATGCATGATTTCGAAGTCAAAACTAAGTTTGGCGTTTGTTTAGAGTACTGTGTGTATGGTTACGCCATTACCCTTAGCGGTGGCAGATAACTGTGATGGCCGACGTCTGCACCATGCAAAATGGGATACATGCCGCACTGCTATTCCGGTATACATGCCGCAGTTTCTTTTGTACGGGAGGATTAAGTGTTATTAACTTTTCCTTTTCTTTTTGCACAGATTAACCATGTTAGGCATGTTATCAAGTTTACTAAACCAAAGGAGGAAAAGGGGAAAATAAAAATTAAGAAGGGAAAGAAAGATGCAAGTCAAGATGATAATAACGAAAAATTGGATTACGCGTAACGCAGACGTTCTTTGCAAACTACTCTAAAAACGAGGAAGTGTAATTGCCTTCGTTGCATCATGTGTTTAAATGTAGTTACATAAAGACTGTACTTTTTCGACACTTTTTCTGTAGATTGTAGTCGAAAAAACAAGTCTTTAACCCATTCTGGACCATAGGTGCTTATAAGCACCTTTATAAAGAGCTTACAAAATTTGTTTCTGGCACCAGTAAAAAAGAAAAGTAATACTTGCTTTGTTTAATTAGAGCATATTCATGATTATTTAAGTAAAGGTAACTTCTTTTTAAAGAGTTGGTACCAACGGAATAAAATGTTTGTAAAAGCCACCGATCCTGATAGGGTTAACAAATAAATTATGTACACTTAATTTTACTTTTTTTTCTTTTCTCTTTCTAATACATTGATGTTACGTTGTTGCTGAAATAACAATTTAAATTTAATGTAAAAAAAATAAGTCGTTAATTTCAATAGTGAAAGTAGGCAACAATTATTAATTTGAATCTACTAATACGTTTCATTGTACTCATTTAGTTTCATTTTGTTATTACATCGTTAATTATAGTCCAGATATGAATATTTTTTTTAATATTTTTATTCATAATTTCACTCTGTTCTTATTACAAGCGCGGCATTACTACCGCACTAGTGCGGCGACTCAGCCTGACTGTACGTGTGACGCGCCGCAGTGTAATGTTTTAGAAAAAAAATCGTTAAAAAATATTAATAATTTGTTTGGAATTTTTTGTCGCACTACACGCGTTGTATATTTAACATTAAATAGCACAGCATGTTTTTTTAATTTTATGTCCACCATGGGACTTTATACACAAATTCAAAAAGATGTGCGGCATAAATCCCGGAATTACCCTATCTCAGAAATAAATTGAAATACCACTTTCAAACAAATTGCATTTAAAAGTACATTTTTTTTCTGCATACGACGGTGTAAAAGTTAAAAATTTGGAATGTTTTGAATTTAAAAAATTTGAAGTAGCGAAAATTGCAAAACCGAAATTTCATTTCAAATTTCTAAGTGTTGCCATTCGCAGAATGACGTATGCGTTACGCACAGATATGTTTGTCCTTTATAATATAGATAGGAGCTTACGAGATGAATATTTTCGTGCATATTTTGTTAAATAAATATGTAAAAGAAACTACTCATGTGCGTTGCACAGCGAAACGTCCAATTTTGTATATATTTTTGTTTTTAACTAAATGTTTATATATATATATATATATTTAATTTAATTTCTCTGTTTAATGTAGTTAAGTCTGTCTAGTGTATGAAAATTAGTTTAAATATTTTAATTCAGACGTTAAAAATGTATGTGTATCTTATGTAAGAGAAGTTATTCTATACATCATCAGAATTTGAAATCTAACAATTAGCATGCAGATTAAATATTTTTATGTTCTTTTTATTTCTTTAAATTATTTCCTCATTTATTTGCTTTCCATTACAAAAAGGCTTTCAAATACGTTCTGATGTTGACATGGGAACTAAAGTAAATAATCTTAAAAATATTTTATAACATTCTTTCTCGGATTCTTACCACAATTCATTTTTTGATCTTTTTTACCATCTCAGGTTTTCTCTTTATTAATTGTATAAAAAAGAAAAGTTCTTTGGAGATAAATTCATAAGTATTGTTGCGCCATTTGCAGAATTTCGTCATTCCACACATACACTGAATGGATTTCAGACTTAAAAAACTGACCATTTTTGTTGAAAAAGAAAGTTTCAACAAAACTATTTCAATATGTATAGCTTCATAGAAAAGAAAAAAATATTGGGAAGAATACCCCCATAAATACGTAAGAGCTTTCCAAAAGGAGCAGTTTTCGTGTATGTTTTGTTAAAGAAGTATGTAAGAGATGTCTTTCGAATTTAATACATCATCATAATTCGAAATCTAACAATTACTGTGCAGGTTAAATTTTTTTTTACATTGTTTTATCCATTTCTTTACATTATTTTCTCACATATTTACTTTCCATTACTAAAAGGCTTTCATATACCTTTTACTGTTGACATGGACATTAAGTAAAAAGTAATAGTCCTAAAAACATCAATGTATTATGTTATTCTTTCCATCTATTCTTACCACAATTCGTTGTTTGATCCCTTTTACGTCTCAGGTTTTCTCTTTTTTTATTGTATAAAAAAGGAATGTTTTTTTGAGATACATCCACGTTTCTTGTTGCGACATTTGCAAAATTTTGACATTTCCACAAATTTTAATTTTTTGTCAAATGCAGCCGTCTGACATGGACAAAATAAGTGTTATTCCATTCTTTAGACTTTTCTTAATCAGAGATAGAGATCATATTGGCCAAATTCATGGCACATAATAAAAATTACAGTATTTTTAGCTATGTGCCAGATGTGGCACGTGCAGTGAAGGGTTAGGTCTTTATTATTTAATTCATCATCATTATTAAAAGTCTGATAATTAGTTAGTATGAAGGTTAAATATTTTTATGTGGTTTTATCTGTTTCTTTAACTTATTTCCTCATTTATTTGCTTCCCAGTTCAAAAATCTTTCAGATACCTTTTGATGATCTTCACATGCGCATTAAATAAAAAGTTCCCATTATTTAGAATTCCAAAATCCGGAAAAAAATTTCTTTCGAAATTTTTCTAAATTTATAATTTTTTCTCAAAATTTTGCAGATTCCTAAAAATTTTAAAACTTATTACGTATTTCTATTTTTTAAGCCCACTTTCTTTTTTTTTTCCATTACAAAAAGGCTTTCAGATACCCTTTTGATGTTGACTTAGGTATTAAATAAAAAGCAATAGTCTACACATTTTCAGAAATATACAGATTGTATTTTATTGTAGATATTTCTATTATAACATTTAAAAAAATCTAAATAAAGCGCGGTCAGAGAGACCGCGCCGTACTTGTAGTGTACCATAATGTCACCGTACCTGTTCCGGCTTAAATTTCCTCATTTATTTGCTTCCAGTACAAAAAGGCTTTCAGATACCTTTAGGATGTTGACATACACATTAAATAAAAACCGGTTGTCTTAAAACACCAATGTTTTATAGTATTCTTTCCCTTCATTCTTACCATAATTCTTTGTTTGGCTCCTTTTACCACATCAGGTTTTCTCACTTTTTTTAATTGTGTAAAAAAGAACGTTTCTTTCAAGATACATCCACGCATCTTGTTGCGCCATTTTCAGAATTTCGTCATTCCACAGATATACTGTGAATTGACTTCCGACTTAAAAAACTGACCATTTTTTGTTGAAAAAGAAAATTTCAACGAAAATATTTCAATAATTACAGCTTCTTAGAAAAAAAAATTGTGAAGAATACCATTCCTTAAATACACAAGAATTTACGAAAGGATTGTTTTTCATGTGAATTTTGTTATATAAATCTGGAATACATAAGTAAACCTGTTAAATAAATTTTTATTATTTAATCTGTTATCATAATACGAAATCTGACAATTAATATGCCATTTAAGTATTTTTATGTGGTTTTATCTACTATTACTTTAAATTATTTCCTCATTTATTTACTTCCCAGTACAAAAAGTCTTTCATAAATACCTTTTTATGTTGACATGGATATTAAATGAAGTAAATACACTATATGACCCATTATCCGAAATTACAAAATACGAAAGGACCAGAAGTTTGGAAAAAAATTTAATTCGAAAATTTTCCGATTTTGAAAATTTTTCCTAAAATTTCGTGGATTTCTGACTTTTTTCAAAAATGTTACGGATTCCTATTTTCTTAAGTCCATTGTTCCAATGTGTTAACCACTAAAATATGTTACTTCAGTGGCGTAGGTGAGGGATCCCGGATCCACCATAAATATTTTTATACTGTTTTATATATTTCTTTAAACTATTCTCTCATTTATTTGCTTGCCAGTACAAAAAGACTTTCTGATACCTTTTTGATGTTGACATAGGCATTAACTAAAAAGCAGTAGTCTTAAAACATCAATGTTTTATAACATTCTTTCCCTCCATTCTTACCACAATTCATTATTTGATCCATTTTACGACCTCAGGTTTTCTCTCTTTTTTTTATTGTATAAAAAAAGAACGTTTCATTCAAGATACATACACGTTTTCTGTTGCGCCATTTGCAGACTTTCGTCATTCCTCACATTTAGTGTGAATGGATTTCAGACAAAAAAATACTAGCCATTTTCTGATGAAAAAGAAAATTTCAACGAAAATATTTCAACATTTATAGCTTCTTAGAAAAGAAAAATTATTGTGAAGAATAAATACCCTTCCTTAAATACACAAGAATTTACGAAAAGGGTGTTTTTCGTGTATATCTTGTTAAATAAAATGTGGAACAGAAGTCTTTATTATTTAATCCGTCATCATAATTCGAAATCGGATAATTAATATGCAGTTTAAATATTTGTATGCAGTTTTATCTATTTCTTTAACTTATTTTCTCATTTATTTTCTTCCCAGTACAAAACGTCTTTCAGATGCCTTTTACGTTGACATGGGCATTAAATAACAAGATAAAGTAAAAAAACTAAAACCCAACTACGACAAAAAACTACGCTGAAAAAGTATATATGTTTCCGCCTTCACCGCGTGGAGGTACTCCCAGCTTATGTCGTTTACATTAGTGCATTAAATTATTCTATTAACGTTCACGCTGCTCTACATTACAGTTCCCGTGATCCGCGCTTTACTCTTATCGCTCATTTTTTTTAAACATCTTCAAAGCAGTCTTGTAATTATGTATAAGCATATAAATACTGGTGAAGCTCTTTCAAGTAATACCAAACACATTACATATATTTTTATTTTATACTTTTTGTCCGCTAGAGGGCATAATAGTAAATTTGGTGACAAACTTTATAGCTCACAACCAACAGAATATCAAGATCAAGACCCTTCTAATGGCACTGCAGTGGTCTTATTCTGATTACTAAGTACCAAAGAAATTAAGAACGAAAAGATGTGAATTATATGCAATTAGCCCATAAATGCAAGTAAAGTCACAAGCAAATGCTAGTAATATATATATATTCGAAATGTACAAGTGAAGCGCTTTAAAATGATACCAAACACGGCATATCTAGCTTAACTTTATTTTTTTACTCTGTATATTTTGTCCGCTAGAAGGCGCCACATTGAATTTGGTGAAAATCTATATAGCCTATAACCAGCGGACAATTAAGACGCTTCTAATGATATGTCATTTGTCGAATTCTGATTAGTGGTTTAGAAGTTACGAGGGAACAGATGAACATACATACATACATACATACATACATACATACATACATACATACATAGCCTGTCAAAATCATAACCCTCCTTTGGCTTTGCCGTAGTCGGGTAAAAAGTAATACGTATAGGACCCATTATCCGGAATTCCTAAATCCGGAAAAAAATTTCATTCGAAAATTTTCTAAATTTACAATTTTTTCTCAAAATTTTACGGATTTCTAAAATTTTCAAAATTTTTACTAATTTCTATTTTTAAGTCCACTAGTCCACTTTCTTTTCTTCCCATTACAGAAAGGCTTTCAGATACCCTTTTGATGTTGACGTAGGTATTAAATAAAAAGCGGTAGTCTTAAAAAAATCAATGCTTTATAGTATTCTTTCCCTTCATTCTTACCATAATTCACTGTTTGGCTCCTTTTACCACCTCAGGTTTTCTCATTTTCTTTTATTGCATAAAAGAAGAACGTTTCTTTCACGATACATCCACGTTTCTTGTTGCGCCATTTGCAGAATTTCGGCATTCCACACATATACTGTAAATTGATTTCAGACTTTAAAAACTGACCATTTTTTCTTGAAAAAGAAAATGTCAACGAAAATATTTCAATATTGACAGCTTCTTAGAAAAGAAAAATTATTGTGAAGAATACCATTCCCTAAATACACAAGAAATTACAAAAGGAATGTTTCTCATGTGCATTTTGTTAAATAAATCTGAAATAAATAAATAAATCCTGTTAAAAAAATCTTTATTATTTAATCCATCATAATCTGACAATTAATACGCAATTTAAATATTTTTATGTGCTTTTATCTACTATTTCTTTAAATTATTTCCTCATTTATTTGCTTCCCAGTACAAAAAGTCTTTCATATATACCTTTTTATGTTGACATGGGTATTAAATGAAAATTAATGCAGTATAAGACCCATTATTTGAAATTCTAAAATACGGAAGGATCCGAAATTCGGAAAAAAATTTCTTTCAAAAATTTTCCGATTTTGAAATTTTTTACTCAAATTTTGAGGATTCCTGACCTTTTTCGAAAATGTTATGAATTCCTATTTTCTTAAGTCCATTGTTTCAATGTGTTAACCACTAAAATAATATGTTACTTCAGTGGCATAGATGAGGGACCCCGGATCCACCATAAATATTTTTATACTGTTTTATTTGTTTATTCTTTTTGTTGTTGACCTAGGCATTAACTAAAAAGCAGTAGTCTTAAAACATCAATATTTTATAACATTCTTTCCTTCCATTCTTACCGCAATTCATTGCTTGGTCCATTTTACGACCTCAGGTTTTCTCTCTTTTTTTTAATGTATAAAAAAAGAACGTTTCATTCAAGATACATCCACGTTTTTTTGTTGCGCCATTTACATACTTTCGTCATTTCACACATTTAGTGTGAATGGATTTCGGACAAAAAAAAAATATTTTCTGATAAAAAAGAAAATTTCAACGAAACTGTTTCAACATTTATAGCTTCTTAGAAAAGAAAAATTATTTGAAGAATAAATACCCCCTTAAATGCACAAGAATTTACGAAAGGGATTTTTTTCGTGTACATTTTGTTAAATAAATCTGGAACAGAAATCTTTATAATTTATTTAATCCGTCATCATAATTCGAAATCGGACAATTAATATGGCGGTTAAAAATGTGTAGGCGGTTTTATCTATTTCTTTAACTTATTTCCTCACTTATTTTCTTCCCAGTAAAAAAACGTCTTTCAGATATCTTTTATGTTGACATGAACATTAAATAAAAAATAATACGCATAGGGCCTATTATCCAAAATTCCAAAATCCAGGAAAAAATTTCATTCGAAAATTTTCTAAATTTGTAATTTTTTCTAAAAATTTTTCGGATTTCTGAATTTTTAAGCCCGTTTTATATTCTTCTCAGTACAAAAGGCTTTCATATACCTTTTTGATGTTGACTTAGACTTTAAATAAAAAAGCAGTAGTCTTAAAACGTCGATGTTTTATAGCATTCTTTCGCTACAATCTTACCACATTTCATTGTTTGGTCCCTTTTACAACCTCCGGGATTTCTCTTTTTTTATTGCATAAAAAAAGAACGTTTCTTTCAAGAATTATTGATGTTGACATGGGTATTAAATAAAAAGTGGTACAGTATAGAACTCATTATCCGGAATCCCAAAATACGGAGAAAATGTCATTCGAAAAAATTTTCTGAATTTGCAAATTTTTTCTAAAATTTTGTGGATTCCTGAAAATTTTCAAAGCTTTTACAGATTTAAGTCCATTGTTTCAATGTGTTAACTTCACTAAAATAATATGTTACTTCAGTGGCGTACGCGAGGGAACACAGAGCCATCATAAATATTTTTATGTTGTTTTATATAGGGGAGAGTAGTACACAGTGAGACAGTATTCACTTTGACATAAAGTTGTAATAGAGTCAAAACATTGTTTTAAACACTAGTGTCGTGAAGGAAATTTTCACCTTGTTATTAATAAACTTTATAATATATTTATAACTACTGTGTTCGAAAGGTCTCGGGTTACATTAAATAATATTTTTATATGTTTTAATATGTTTTTGTAACCTTTTAAGTAGTTATAAATATATTATAAAGTTTATAAAGTTGTAACTTTTTCTCCTCGATGGCGCTCACACATAACCACTTTACCTGATGCAACACGTGGATGTAATTTCGGCTCTTTGATTACTCTTCCAACAAAATAGTAAATAATTCTTTATTTTACAGTGGTTAAGATTACATAAACGTGTATTTTAGAGTTTATTTCCTTCATTATGGCATATACTTATTTAACCAAACCTAGCTATATCTAATGGTAGGCTATTTCGACGAAACGACACAAACATTCAAAGCGATGAAACTGATGAAACAGATATGGCATCCATTTTGTTACAACGTAACGAAAGTACACAGTGAGACACACAGTTGTGGTACACAGTGAGACATCTACTATGTGGTTATGATGTTAAAAAAATTACTTATTTGTTGAAAATCAAATATTATACAAGTAAAATTAATATAATATCTTATACTAATAAAAGAAAGTTTTGCTCTTTCTGCGTGTTTGTGCTATGTAGGAAAAATTTTAACCTGTAAGGATGAAGATGGTGATTTTGAAGTGATTTACCTTTGCAAGAGTGTGAAAGCCGCAGGCTTCGTAATGCCTTATGTTCCAGATATGGCGTCTGTTAATGAATCAGACATTTCGATGCTATTGTCAGAATTACAATTTATGAAAACAAAGTGACTATCAGGATACCACCTGTTTCCGATTTCCTTCGGAAATTTGGATGCACGTTGAGCTACACACTGCCATTGTTAGGCATACTCTTAAGTATTTATTTAGGAGAGATAACTATAGTTTAATTACCACAATCCACTATAAGTGTTCAATTAAGCTTAAAATGTGGTTAAATAGTTAATAATATTTGTACAGTCGTAGAAAAAAAAAGTAAACACCCCCTACTAACTCCTTAACAAATTATCGTAGAAGATTGTTACTGGTACCGAACGATTGGAAATAAAGTCTACTTTTAAATGATGTATATAAAATTTGCTTAGGGGGTCATCTACATATTAAAACTAATCCAAACTTCATTTTTTTCAATAACAATACCCAATTTTAACGAGATATTTCAAATCTTCGGTTTAAACTATGCCTAGACACCGAATTTCAAATCATTTGAATGATAAGTTTTTGAATTATAAACATTCAAAATTTAGTGCTTCTAATATTAAATTACATTTTCATATTTTTATTTATATCTCCAGAAATTATGCTCGTAATGTGCTAATTTTTTGTGTAGCAATAATACTAATATACCCAAACATAAATACGCTGAATTTGCAATTTTTATAACTTTATGATATGAATTATGATTTATGAAATTAATGCTCGAAAAAATTATGAATTGCAACCTACAATTTTTTTGATGGAATTAGATTTATTAAGTCCTGCTTTATGGAAATCCAAAATTTCACATTTTTCTTCCAAGTAGTTTTCAAATTATGCTTAAAAAACGGCAAAAGGATGGTTTAAGGGGCCGTCTACAATAGGAGCGACTAGATATTTTGAAATTTCTTCTGCTGTCCTGTCATCTAGCAGGCTTCATTGACTTCTTAAGGTGCCTTGATCAAGATGAGGGCTCTCTCGGTTAACAATCGAGTTCTGAACTTCAATTTGGATACAGCCCTTAAAATACGCTCGTTTTAAAATAATTAATTTTTCAGAAACTTATGGTATGAATTGCATAAAAATTTGTTTTTAGGCTAATTGAAGGGTGTAGAGTTTATTTATGCTGTCAGAATTGGGTATTGTCATTGAAAAAAAATGAAATTATGTTTCGTTTTAATATGTAGATGGCCCCCTAAGCAAATTTTATATACATCATTTAAAAGTAGACTTTATTTCCAATCGTTCGGTACCAGTAACATTCTTCTACGATAATTTGTTGAGGAGTTAGTAGGGGGTGTTTACTTTTTTTTTTTTCCACACGACTGTACCTGTCAATATTAAATTTTTCTCTGCATTTTTACTATTGCTCTATCAAAAGTACTCGACCACAAAAATGTCAGATTAAACTCCAAGTAATAACCACGATTTCAGGTAGTAGTTCAGGCATTATTATACGGAAGAAAATTATGGATAGCGTAAAAACGTATTATTTATGAAAATATATACATTGTCTCACGGTATATTACTTGTGGTACACAGTGAGAAAATTTTCGATACTCAGTTAACATGCTTCTATGTTTTTATAAATAACTTTTTTTAAACCATTTATAGATTAATGTGTTTAAAGATGTAGCAATAATTTTTTCAAAAGAATAAAAATAGTCGCCATACATTAAGAAATAATATTTTTTTGTCTTACTGCGTACTACACTCCCCTATTTAAATTTCCTCATTTATTTGCTTCCAGTAAAAAAAGGCTTTCAGATACCTTTTAGATATTAACATAGACATTAAATAAAAATCAGTAGTCTTAAAACATCAATGTTTTATAGCATTTTTTCCCTTCATTTTTACCACAATTCATTGTTTGGTCTTTTTTACCACCTCAGGTTTTCTCTTTTTTTTTTTTTTTTTTTTTTTTTTCGTATAAAAAATGATCGTTTCTTTCAAGATACATCCACGTTTGTTTGTGGCGCCATTTGCAGAATTTTGTCATTCGAAACATGTACTGTGAATGGATTTCAGACTTAAAAAACTAGTCAATTTTGTTGAAAAAGAAAATTTCAATGAAAATATTTCAACAATTCTAGCTTCTCAGAAGAGAAAAAGTTTTGTGAAGAATACCTCCCTTAAATACGCAGGAACCTACGAAAGGAATATTTTTCGTGTATATTTTGTTAAATAAATTTGGAATTATTTACTTCGTCAGCATATTTTGAAATCTGATAATTAAGAAAAGTTATGAAAATTTAAATATATGTTGTTTTATTAGGCGCGTTCATAATTATGTAAATACGTAGCACCTATAGTTTTCGTTCGGTCTGTCTGTCCGTCGGTCCGTCCGTCCGCATATAACAGAGCAAAAACTACCCAACCGAATGATATCAAATTTTAAATATATAATTGTCGTAAACTTTTGTCAAGTCATTCCAAATTTTATGAAAACCGGATGTATAGTTTAATTACAGGGGCAGTCAAAAGTTTTCCGTTACATTAAGGCCAATGGGAAAAAAATTATTTCAAGTGCATTTTAAGGATGTTACAGCCTTTCGAACAGAATGAAATTGCAAAATAGTGCACTTATGAAGTGCACTAAAATATACATTCAGTACAGTATACGATGGAAAAAATATTTATAAAGCTAGTTATTGTACGAACACACCTCATTTGCCACGTTTGACGTGCAATTTCCAACTAGTATATTTCTGTAAATTATATCCTCAGTTATTTGTTTCCCATTACCAAAAAGGTTTTCAGATACCTTTTGATGTTAACATGTGCAATAAATAAAGATTAGTAGTCTTTAAACATCAATGTATTATGGCATTCCTTCCCTTTATTCTTACCACAATTCATTGTCTTATCTCTTTTACCATCTCAGATTTTCTCCTTATTTATTCTAGTGAAAAAAAAAATGTTCTTTGGAGATACATTCAGGTTTTTTGTTGCTCATTTACATCATTCGTCATTCCACGCTAAAAGACTGAACATTTTTTGTTGAAAAAGAAAATTTCAGCGAAAATCTCTTGTAATCATTAAACTAGGTTAATATACGCTAAAAGTGATAAAAGTACATTTTCAAAGGCATATAAATACTTTTATTCTGATCTGTATGATTTACCACACAAACTGCGACTTTATCAAGACCTACACTATATGGCCATTAATGACCGGCAACTTTCAATTTTAGACATTTTGTCTAATATTTAAAAATATACTTGTCAGATTCTTCTAGAATTATAGGATTAAAAAGAACAGGTTTGACTTCATATTTGTCAATGTCTATTTGATAAGGAGGACAATTTGGGGGCCAACAAAAAATTAAAGAAAAAATATAATACTTGGGATCACCCTGTAAAATAAAATGCACGAAATGATCTATCGCTACGGAATATGCATAAGCAGACATTGTACAATATGTGTATTCATTTGTGTAAGAATAGCACGTATATTAATAGAGATATAGAGATTTTTTTTTATTAAAAAAATTCTTGCATGTTTTTTGCTTATAACATGCAGGGTTTTAAACCAAATTTAACGCCAATTTCGGGGAAATTGACAAAATGTAGTTGAAACAATATAGTGCAATTGGAATATAAATATATTAAATATTTAAGGAAATATGGGCAGTTGTATAAAATAATTTTATCTACGCATGTGCGAACAACAAGGAACTTTTTTGCATAATTTAATAGTCAACTCTACTAAGCAATTTATTAAAAAGATCAGTCAAATATCGTAAAAATTCAGAGAGATATCGGCTTTAGAGTGAGCTGTTTTTTAGTTTCTCACTAAAATTCGCTGAATGATAAGCTGTCTACAAATTGTTATTTTTAAGTTATCAGACAGCGTTCGGAGCAAGTTTTTTGAAAAAGCTATTAATAGTTTACGGTTAAGTTTAGGAAGATTTTAACTCTAAACTACGATGAAAAGGAAAATATAGTCCATACATTGATTATATTTAGGTAAATCGAAGTAAGTTTATGGTAAAATTTTATGAAATTTAGCCCAATACGCAAAACACTCTACAGTAAATTCTATCGCATATATATGTATTTTCTGTATACATGTAATTTGTATGACAGTGGTAAAAATAATAAACTAAAATCTAAGATAAACATTTTTTATGAGTTAAGAGTCAATTACTTGCAATTTGATTTTTATAGTGATATTTCAGTAGCTTTTTGAGAAATTACGTTTTGCGTATTGAATTTTCACCGAAAAGTGCATTTTCCATAAAATACATTTATTTAACTGAAACATTTGCTTAACTATTTTAAACTTTATTTAACATTTACTTAACAGTTATGTGAAATGGAAACTTACTGTACTTATCGATCAAAGTCTTTTTGTGCTAACTTTTTTGAACTAAAGTACCGATAAAAAATAAAAAGTAGTGTACAAATTAGGATTCTGATTACGTTTAAAATGAGATTCTTGTCTAAAATTTTTGTTTTCTTTGTATTACATTTTATTAAAGCCCACATTTTTAACTTTCCAAATCTGCGCTTACATTTATTGTATTATAAAAAAATCTAAGTTATCAGAATTTAAAACTACTTGATAGCTATTAATGAAATCAGAAATGCCAAACGTTTCAACATTAATTTTTTTTCCCCCTTCGAACAAAATCCGCCAAAACTGTCTTTTAGATATAAACGGCACACAAAAAAAGACCTTGATCGATAAATACAGTAAATTTCCAATTCACATAACTTTTAACTAAATGTTTAAGTAAAGTTTAATATAGTTAAGTAAATGTTTCAGTTAAATAAATGTATTTTATGGAAAGCTTTTCTGTGAAAATTCCATACACAAAACGGGATTTATCAAAAAGCTATTGAAATATCAATATAAAAATAAAATTGCAAGTTATTGAATCATAACTCATGAAAAATGTCCAATATATCTTAAATTTTAGTTTATTGTCTTCACCACATTCATACAAATTCAGAATATACAGAAAATACATATATATGCGATAGAATTTACTGGGAATTTTGCGTATTGGGCTAAATTTCACAAATTTTTATCATAAACTCTTCAATTTACCTAAATGTAATCAATGTATGGACTATATTTTCCTTTTCATCGTAGTTTAGAGTCAAAATCTTCCTAAACATAACCGTAAACTATAATTAAACAGATTTAAAAAAAAAAACTTGCTCCGAACGCTGTCAGATAACTTAAAAATAACAATTTGTGGACAATCCCTTATCATTCAGCGAGTTTTAGCGAGAAACTAAAAAAACAGGTCACTCTAACGCCGATATCTTTCAGAATTTTTATAACATTTGACTGATTTTTTTTTAATAAGTTGCTTCATAGAGTTGGCTATTAAATTATGTAAAAAGTTAATTGTTATCTTTCGCGCATGCGCAGATAAAAATTATTTTATACAACTGCCCACATATCCTTAAATATTTAATATATTTATATTCCAATTGCCTTACTTTATTTCTACTACATTTTGTCAATTTTTCTGAAACTGGTGTTAAATTTGGTTAAAAACCCTGCATGTTATAAGCAAAAATAATGCAAGAATTTTTTTTATTTAAAAAAAATCGCTATATCTCTATTAATATACTTGCTATTCTTACACAAATGAATACACATATTGTACAATATCTGCTTATGTATATTCCGTAGTGATAGATAGTTTCGTGCATTTTATTTTACAGGGTGATCTCAAGTATTATTTTTTTCTTTAATTTTTTGATGGCTCCCTAATTGTCCTCCTTATCAAGTCGATGTTGATAAATATGAAGTCAAACCTGTTCTTTTTAGTCCTAAAATTCCAGAAGAATCAGACAAGTATATTTTTAAATATTAGACAAAATGTCTAAAATTGAAAGTTGCCGGTCATTAATGGCCATATAGTGTATATTGAGAATGCTTTTATATGCCATTTAAAATATACTTTTACCACTTTTAGCATTTATTAACTTAGTTTATCCCTTTATATTACTGAATTATGAATTCATGAAAATTTTATCTTCTAAAGCATTTTTTGTGAATTATTTAAATTACATTAATAGATTTACATAATCTTTTAATAAATTTTAGAAGGATTGAAGGATTTAGAAGGATTTTTTGTAACAAATAATGCTTTTGGAACAAGATAAAGTAATGTATCTATAATTCATTCTAAACTTTATTGCAACTAATCGACGTATTAAATGAATTTTAAAACAAGTTATTTTAATGGTATTTATAAGTACCGTCAGTAGATAAAGGGTTAATGATTTATAGCTTCTTAAAAAAAATATTGTAAAAAATACCCTTTCCAAACGAAGAATACACAGGAACTTTCGAAAGGAGTATTTTTCGTGTATATTTTGTTAAATAAATCTGGAAATTTACTCGATATGGATTTTAACATAATTATTCTAATTGGTAAATAAATCATACGCGTTGTAATTTTCGAACTGAGTTAAAAGTGTCCAGGACAGAATTTGAACCAGGAACCTTTATTATAAGCTACTATACTTTTATCACTTTTAGCATATATTAACTTAGTTTAATGATTTATAGCTGCTTTTTAAAAAAAAAATATTGTGAGAAATACCCTTCCCAAATGAAGAATTCACAGGAACTTACGAAAGGAGTATTTTTCGTGTATATTTTGTTAAATAAATCTGGAACTTTACTCGATATTAATTTTAACACAATTATTCTAATTGGTAAATAAATCATACGCGTTGTAATTTTCGAACTGAGTAAAAAGTGTCCAGGGCAGAATTTGAAACAGGAACCTTTATCATAAGCTACTGTACTTTTATCACTTTTAGCATATATTAACTTAGTTTAATGATTTATAGCTTCTTTTTGAAAAAATATTCTGAAAAATACCCTTCCCAAATGAAGAATACACAGGAGCTTACGAAAGGAGTATTTTTCGTGTATATTTTGTTAAATTAATCTGAAACTTTACTCGACATTAATTTTAGCACAATTATTCTAATTGGTAAATAATTCATACGCATTGCAATTTTCGAACTGAGTAAAAAGTGTCCACGCCAGTATTTGAACCAGGAACCTTAATGCTCTAACAATTGAGCCATCCTGAACAAATCTGTCAGATCTTTCTCACCCAGGTAACCTTGTTGATTATGACATCTCGTCTGATATCTGAATCAGCTCAACATCATACTTCACAGGAAATGTGACTTCAAGAAATTTGTTCCAAAGAGTTCTATTACCTGCGATTTATTCTGTTGAGCTGATTAAGATGTCATACGATGGGGATCAATAAGTTTTTGCCCTCAAATAGAAATAATTGAGTAAAATTTATAATATTGCTACCTTGTATTAGTCTTTTTCTATATAGTTACCGTGCACAGTAACACATTTTTGCAAACGGTATTTCAAAAAGAGGGGGAGGATATATTCCAGGAGGCGCGATTGTAGACCAAAAGGGGGGCATTTTTCTAACTTTTGCCGACTTTCACGTGTGACATTTGTTTAAAGGCCTGTGACCACTTATTCATGTTATGCACATCCTGAGCCCCCCTCCCAATTTGCTCTTCGGGGGGGGGGGCAACTTTCTAAATTTTTCGGACATCATTCATGACCCCCTTGAACCAAATTTGAGGGGACGGGCTCGGGGGGGGGGGGGGGTGCATAACATGAATAAGTGGTCAGAGACCTTTTCAACAATATGTCACAGGTGGGGGTCGGCAAAAGTTAGAAAAATGCCCCCTTTGGATCTGCAATTGCGCCTCCTTCAATACATCCTGCCCCCACTTTTTAAAATACCGTTTGCAGAAATGTGTCACTGTGCACAGTGACTATATAGAAAAGGACTAATACAATGCAGCAATTTCATAAATTTTATTCAATTATTTCTATGTGAGGGCAAAAAGTTATTGATACACCCTCGTACCAGATGTCATAATCAAGAAGATTTCCTGGGTGAGAAAGGTTCTTCACATTTGTCCAGGATAGTTCAATTGGTAGAGCATTGGCAGCTTACGCTAAAGGTTCCTGGTTCGAATCCCGGTACGGACATTTCCCCCCCTCAGTTGGAAAATAACTCGTAAGTCTTTACTCTTTAATCTGTCATCATAATTCGAAATCTGAGAATTAGTATGCAGGTTAAATACTTTTATGTTGTTTTATCTATTTCTTTAAAATATTTCCTCGTTTATTTACATTCCAGTACGAAAAGGCTTTCAGATGCTATTTGGTTATGACATGGGCATTGAAGAAAAAGTAATAGTCTTAAAAATATCTATGTATTATGGCATTCTTTTTCTCCATTCTCACAACAATCCATCGTTTGATACCTTTTACCATCTCGTGTTTTCTCTTTATTTATTGTATAAAAAAAGAAAGTTCCTTTCAAGATATTCATTTTTCTTGTTGCGCCATTTGTAGAATTTCGTCATTCCACGCATTTACTCTGAATGGATTTCAGAGACTAAAAAAGTTGTCAATTTTTTGGTCAGTATTTTTCCTGGTCAAAAAAAAAAAAAAATCAGCCGAAATACAAGGTAACCAAAAAAGTTCTCCCGCTTTTGATTCCTGTTGAAAAGAAGTTATATCTGATACATAAATAAGTGCAGTACATGTCGGAAAAGTTGTGTGGTGCGTTTGGGGAGAGAAGGGGGTGGGGGGTACCATCATTAACCTTAAAAAAGACATACTCTTGGAACACACAAATGGAGGTTTTGAGGGAGCTCATTGGGGATTGTCTGGTGTATTGCTTTATAATAGTCTTGTTCCTGGTCAATTAATGTCGTCGAATATGCGAAAACTTTTGGGGATAATGCTGATAATAAACACGCCGCTAGACATTGATTCCAGAAATTCGGATTTCAAGAACTTTCAACATTCGGTGCAAATTTGACCATTCGGTGATGACCTCGCAGTGGCCGGCCAGAGATCCGAAATAATAAGGCCCTGAAGGCGGTCATAGAGGAAGACAGCAGTCCAAGATGTGTTCAGCTTGCCGAACGGTTTCAGGTTTCTGGTGAAACAGTCATACTTCCTCTGTACAGCATATGCAGTGCGTTCAAGTTGCGCATGTGAGTACCTCACACACTGTTAGAAGCCAATGAGTGTCACCCTGTTTCTCACTGCTTTCTCGCCACAATACTGCAATCATAGTGTCGTCACCAGTGATGAAAAGGGAATCCTTTATTACACTCTCAATGATCCACGACATTGGTTATCAACACAGTCTAATTGCGCCAATCGCAAGATCCTAATTACACTCACAGAAAATAATGCTATGTGTTTGGTCAACGCATTAATTAATTATGCGTTATTTATTATTATTAGAAAATAAAAATCAATAATTGCACGAGTCAGCGAAATCAAAATATGCAAGTTGTTCGAATTATTTTCTTTGTTTTGCCTGCTTTGTGTCACATTTCCGGTGACGCGTGTGAAGGCTTTCTCAATTATATAAGGGATGTTGGTTTGGTGGACTGGTCGCCAAGCGATGCACTACAAGCTGCTACCAACGCGGCAAACAGTATCCGAGCACCTTTACTCACAGCAGTTAAACGTCTGCAGTTATAACACTGAATCAGAATCAGCCAGCACTGATTAATCTTAAAGGTGGGCAACCCCTTCGTGGCCTCATTCACTCTGCGATCCACCTAGTTCTCAGAACTCGCACTAAGAGATTACCACCTCTTATATTCCCTGGACAAGACTCTTCGAGCTGATCTTTCGGAAATTAGAGAGACTTGAAGACACTTACGGACCTCTTTACATTTAAAATACCCGATTTTTAGAACTTGCGAAGATTAAAGAAACTTGGGAAAACTTTGCGGACTAATCGTATTTGACATTTACTTAACAATTTTGTTTCTAACGATCAAACGTGGCAAGAACTATTTTAATTAACTTCCATTTAAATATTTTTGTCTTCATAGAAAAGATTGTTATGAAGAATTTCTTATAAAACATCAGCTTATTAAAAGAATATTTTAATGTACATCTTGTTCAATAAATTTGGAACTTAAGTCTTAATGGGATAATGTCATCATAACTAAAAAATCTGACAAATAGGTATGCACATTACAAATGTTTATGTTGGTTTGCCTATTTTGTTTTTAAACATACCCTGATGTTTGTGAAAATTGCAATTCCTTGAAGAAATCATCAGAATTAAATGGAATTTAATACACAAACGACTGGTGTTAATACAAACAATTGATTACATTTTCAAAGCAAAAAACAATATTGAGTGTTCGAAATCAGTATTTGGTTTAGCCACCACGCACTGCAATAAGTGCTGCTATACGACGTGGCATGGACTTGAACAGATTTAAATATCTGCATGGGGAAGAGCAGTCCTTATTGTTTGTATGCGTGCCTAAAATGCATCTGTAGAAGCTGTAGGACAAGGATCATGAGCGAGACACCGATCAACGAAATCCCACATTATCAATAGGCGACGTATCCGGCGAACATGCCGGCCACGGAAGAAGCTGTATGTTTTCTGCTGACAAGAAGTCTTGAACATTCTTTGCAATATGTCGGCGTGCATTATTCTGTTGAAAGATAGCTCCAGAATGGAAGGAACGACTTCGTGCTCCAGAACTTCACTGATGCAGTTGTTGCTGTACAGAATATCCAAAATTCGTAGCAGCTGGGATCGTCCACGATATGCAATCGCACCCCAGACCAAAACTCCGGGTGTTCGCCTCTATGACGTTCTATAATGCACTCTGGAAGGTGGTGTTTATCGGCTTAGCGTCTAACACTAATTCGGCCATCATGGTATCTCAAATTAAAGCGGAATTCGTCAGAAAAGAGCACTTGTTGTCAATCTGCATGCCAGTTCCTATGTTCATAAGCCTATTGCAGCCGCAGACGTTCTTGGTTTTGAGTGAGGGGATACTGTATAAAGGAGTTCTTGCAGGCAGTCCGTGGTGCAGCAGACGTCGACGATTTGACGAAGCAGACACTGATTTTTTCCATCATCGTCGGTCCACTGCTTCCAAACTCGGATAGTTCTACTGGTGTTACGCTGCAGACGAGCTGCTCTTGCACGATAGGAAAATCTTTCTTCACGAAGGAAGGTGATTCTCTCCTGTTCAAACTCCGTCTGTTGTGGAAATGTCTCCCTCTTTCGTCGAAGAGGCATAGTTACGTCACACCTAAAGTTTACCACTAGCAGACAACAAGTAGACAAATTTCAACGTCCCGCTACAGCCCTCTATTTACACAGTTTCAGCAGCAGTCCAGCGGGCGCTGCTCACCCCACGCATACGTGGTGACTCTGAAATTGGAATCATTTTCATAACACTCCATAAGGAAAGGGCATGTTTACAAACAAAGACTTCCGTCAACCAATCTGCTACTACATTTTTATCATAGTGATCATTGCAGGAATCGCACTTGGCGACGTAGGCCAATCATATCATAGATCTGTTAAATCAATCTGTTAAAGACCAATCAAATTCTCGGAGTTCATGTGTATAGTAGGAGAAATAAGAAATGAACAGGTTTTTCTTGCTGACCAACAGTAATTCGACCAACAGTGACGTCAGCTGCCCTTTCCTTATATTATGTATTCTCTGAAATTTTAGCTTAAGGGGGCTGGTCAGTCAGCTTCCGATTTCCACTCAGTAATGTAAAATCTATGGGCAATGGATGCATTCGTATATTTAAAATATCTTCTCGAAAAATTAATATTTTTAACTTCGATTTTTTGTGTACTCTTCCTAAAAGATATCTCTTTTTTCTTTAGTTCTCAAAATATTTCTAAAGCATAGACTTAGTTTTATAAGAAGTGTTAAAATCTTACTCACATTCCGACCGACTTTAACACATAAAATATTAAATTCAGCATAGATTTTAGAAATAGTTTGAAAACTAAGGAAAAAAGAGACATCTTTTAAGAAGAGCACACAGAAAAAAAGATGCTAAAAATATGAATTTCCCGAGGAGATATTTTAAATATACGAATGCATCAAAAGTCCATAGACTTACTATTATGGAGGAGAATTCCGAAGCTGAGTGACCAATCCCCTTAATCGCGTCATTCCTTCAAGGTGTTGCAATTTTAACCAACATATATGAGTGTATAACCTTACTTCCTTGCTTCGAAAAAGCCTTTAGATACGTTTTAATGAAAAAAAAAATCGATATTATATAAAAAGCAGCCGTTTCAAAATACCAATAAATGTATTTGTTATCCTTTTTCCCCCATTTCTTATCAAATTTCACTATTTGATCCCTTTTGCCATATCAGGTTTTCTTTTTATTTATTGTATAAGAAAGAAAGAAATTTTCTTGCGTAGTACATCCATGTTTCTTGTTCCGACATTTGAGGTATTTCGTAAATTCTGAGAATAGATTTCAGATTGAGACTGACAATTATTTGGTCAGTATTTTTGTTGTTCAAAAAGGAAAATTTCAGCGGAAATATTTCAACATTTCTAGTTTCCTAGAAAAGAAAAACATGTTCTCAAGAATTTCTTATTAAATATCTAAGAGAAAACGAAAGGAATGTTTTTATGAGCATCTTGTTAGTTGGAGCAATAAAAAACAATTTTTGTCTTGTAATAGGATATCGTAAGTCGCAATTTAACCCTTTATATCCCAAATTATGAATTAAAAAAACTATCTCCTCGAAAGTTTTTTTTTCTTACATTATAATGATGCATTAGAAGATATATGCACTAAAAATAAAATTTAAAAAATTGTTTTTGTTAATTACGGCTAATTACTTGATGTGGTATTTCAAAGTACCGTTGGATCATAAAGCTTGGACAAAATTCGATACTTAGAAAAAAACTACATCCAATTTTTTCTTATTAGAGTATAACTTCAAAAATCCGGCATCATCTATGCCGGATTTTTGTAGGAATATAAAAAGTAGTAACTAGGAATATGAAAAGTAGTACTAAATTCTTAATGGTACCTTTAGCCATAATTCAATTCATTATTAAGTCATAATTATTTAAAAAAAGAGAAAATTAAATATAAAAAAATCTTACATTAGTTGATATTTTCTATGTTTCAGAAAAAAAAAAATCTCATAAAGAGTCAAATTATTTCTTCTCGTGAAATTTCGGAAGCATCGATCTCAATTTTCTTTGCTTCAAATTTTTGGTCGTTTTTTAACAAGTTTTTCTTGCATTCTATACAAATGAAGAATGTCTATTTCGGAAATACAGTCTTGTTTCTCTAAAGCCTTTAAATCACCTCTGACAAAGAAGTCAAATATTCTTTTTTGGCATTTATTACTTTCGAACTTGAAGTTTTTAATTCATAAACAAAGGCTATTTTGTTTCTCCCATAACTTGAAAGTCTAAAAGAAAAAGGTAAGGAGAAAATGATTTTGATACCGGATTTTTGAATGTGCCGGATTTCTGAATGCCGGATTTTCGAAGTCGCACTGTATTTTAATGTGACATCATGCATATATCTACTGTATATACATGGTGTATCTAAACTCTTGGGCTAAACTTTAAGGGGTAATAGTACACATCAAGACAAACAATATTAAATAGGAAACTAAGGGTCCCAAACGTCTTCCGAAGGAGATAGGCGCCATTAAAGTTTAGGGTCCAAAATTTCATATGATTATAAAAAACGGAAAAATTGGTCGATTCATTTGCGTATTCTTTATGTCAGTATTTTCTTGAAAATAAATTTTAAAGATAAAGTTCAAAAATGCCGATAGAGGGCTCTTTAGACTTTGGAGTAACGAACAACTATTTTTTACCGTTATTTTTTGTACTTTATTAAATGCTTTCAAAAGCTTAGACTTAAACTTAAATTTTGAGCTCACAATCTGAATCTTTGGGAGTGGTTAAGTAGCGAGTAGCGCAAACTGAACTGTGTTCAGGACTTGAAATTTGAACGCCCCTCCTGAACATAGTTCAGTTTGCGCTACTTAACCACTCCCAACGATTCAGATTGTGAGCTCAAAATTTGAGTTTAAGTCTAAGCTTTTGAAAGCATTTACTGAAATACAAAAAAATAACAATAAAAAATAGTTGTTCGTTACTCCAAAGTCTAAAGCGCCCTCTATCGGCATTTTTTGAACTTTATCTTTAAAATTTATTTTCAAGAAAATAATGACATAAAAGAATAGTTTTAGTGAAAACCGCAAACGAATCGACAAATTTTTCCGTTTTTTATAATCATTTTAAATTTTGGACCCTAAACTTTAAGGGCGCCTATCTTCTTCGGAATACGTTTGGGATCCTTAGTTTCCCATTTAATATTTTGTGTCTTGATGTGTACTATCACCCCTTAAAGTTTTGCCCAAGAGTTTAGATACACCCTGTATGTATGTCTATGATGTATATATGACTAGATAATGATGCTGTTGGCGCATTATCAGTGAGCATTTCGCCATCAGAAGAATATTCTACAGTTGTAACCCTATCGTGCGATGGAAAGCATATCTGAAAGAAACTTCCAAACTTTTAGTTTTAGAAAACTCAAAAAGATTCATATAAATACTAAAATATATTATTATATATTTTCTCTAATTTGTAATGTTTTCCATTTTGTTTTATAAAAGTACTATACTTTTTCTAAAGAGAAAAATAACATATTTTTTCCTTTATTATTCATCGATGTCATTCTTAAATCATGCAATATCTTCCACTACATTGTATCAAAATCCACCTGTCTAGCACCCACGTACCTCTGATAAATATATACGTTTTTAGGCACGACCATATGTATTCAAACGATAAATATCAAAGTAAAAATCCTGTTCAATGTAATCCAGACGATACTCAAAAGTTCTGCTTCGAAACGTACTTCGTAAAGTAAACACACTGAAAATGAATTTTTTTTTTAAGAATAACATATTGTCAAGTGATCTATTTAAAACAAGAATAAAAACTGCGATAACCTTACTTTTAAAATTTAAGATGTTTCCAAGCAAATGTTTAGGATACCATGTCAGACAAGAAAATGGAAGCAAATAAACAATTAAATTAAAAAAATCGAAAATCCCGACTGCGTAAAAAGCGAACTAATTAATTATTTCTGATCAATGTGAAACTATTTTTTCAATTCTTACTATTAGCTCACACTTTCGCTATATATATATATATATCTTGTTCAAATTTTCAATCGTTAATAAAATACTTATTATTCATCCAATCAAGCTCAAATATATTTTTTAAACTTGTAGTGGATGACACTTGTGTTAATCCAGTTTTTTTTTCAAATATTAATTCATTAATTAATTTTCAATAATCGAGAGAGCCTTCCTCTTGATCAAAGTATATTAAGACTGAGAGAGCCCTCCTCTTGATCAAGGCATTTTAAGCGCCACTCACGAGGAAAGAAGAATGGGAGAAAAAAATTCTCTTATTGACCTAAGTAGGAATTGACTTATTTTATTATTATTATTATTATTATTATTACTTGTTTATAGTACTTACCTACTTTTTTTATTTACTTGTATTGATAAGTTTTAAGTTGTGTTTAATAGTTTAATTGTTAGTTCTTATCTATAAACACTGTATTGATGAGGGCTATAGATGTCTATGATGGTTGAGTTGCAAAAAAGCTAGAGATTACCTACACAACTTCCAGGTTGTATAATATTTCAACGGGGCTTCTGACTGTAAAATAGTCAATGAAACATCGTCTTCATTTTGAAAGACCTATCCAATGATATGCCACTCAATAGGGTGCGTAATTTTGTTTTCGTTTTCACCGCCATTTTGTATTTTACGGCCGCCATTTTGAATTTATAAAAACAACACCTAGCCTATAACCATCGGGCCGTTAAGATAATTTGATAGAGACCTCATTCATTAAAATCCATCCAGCCGTTGGGATGTTTCGAGGGTATAAAGAAATCCACATACACAGATACGCGTGAAACACATAACCCTTCTTTGCAGTCGGGTAAATAGACACACGCACCAAAATTGCTTCGTAAAAATTTTTCACCTTACGATATATGGTGTCTAGTGATGATCAAGGGAAATATTTACTATTATTTCCTAAAAGTACCATTCCGAATGCATTCAATGAGTATGTTTTAACTGGGTTAAAAAACTGTGGTACTTTAACCCCTTTGCGACGGAAGCCCTTTGCTTAACTTTTTAATCTTTTACCACCGGTTTTTCAAAACAGAAAATTTTCTGTAATTGAATTGTGAAAATGCTCTGATTAAATAATGTAAGTTTTACAATAAAAAATAACTTGTGGGAATAATGAAGGATTCTGAGTACCTTAAGTGGCACGTATACCGGTCGCTCGTCCCCAAGGGATTAATTTACCGCTGGGGAATAAAGGATTAACGGCTTTGAATTGAAAAATATTTGCAATCAAGCTCCAACCTTGTAGAAATATGAGCTTTATAGCGTAAATATTAGCAATAGAATGACGAAATATTTTATGGTAATATTGAAGCAATATTGGCGAAATGTTGAAGTTTTGACGTTGTCAAAATCGTCAATGTTTTTTGACGATTTTTTGAATGATGTTGCTAATACACACCTTGTTGTCCCAATATTGTGTTTTTCTAAGAAATATTAAAAAAATATGCATTTTAAGTTTTTTTTAAAAAAAAAGGCAACTATTTATTTAATACAGCAAATTTGGGAATAGAAGACACGTATTTTTAATGTTCTTTTCATCTAATTAAGATCAGATAAAAGTTTTAAAAAATTATCAATAGTATGAGTATCAGCAATTGGCAATTTTTAAAGATTCTTCTTCTTATGTTAATTAGATGAAAAGTTTGTTGTTCTTATGTGCACATTATCCCCCCCACCCCTTTACTTAATTATATAGTTATCTGATTTACAAATGCATAAAAGCTATTAGATTCCTTTTTATATTATAACAAAATATAAAGGGCAGCAGTGTCAAAACATCGATAAGTGTATTACAACCTTTTCTTTAATTTCGTTCTTACAGCATTTTTCTGTTTATTTCATTTTTTTCATTCGAGTTATTTTCACATTGTTTATTGTGTACATAAAGAAAAAAGAAATTTCTTCCCATATACATTTATGTTTTTCTATCGTTTAACATATGGCCCATTTTCTTATTCCACACTGCGAGTAGATTTCAGACAAAAATCCTAGGTGTTTTTAGTTTGTTTAAATCTTTGTTGTCAAAAAAGAAAATTTCGGCTGAAATATTTCAAAATTACCTTAGAAAAATGGGAGAAAAATCAAGAATTTTTTCATTAATAGTTAAGAAAATAAATTTTACAAGTACTTTTTTATCAGCAAAAGTTTCTTGAAACCACGTAATTATAATTTAGTCTATTACTTCTTTTTTAATTTATTTATTTATGTTTTATAGAAAAAAATAGTTTGGTTGTGGAGAATTTGATTTCAACTGTTTATTTTCATAAATACCAGTAATATTCTGAGGAATGCAATTTATTCTATTTCAGTATTAACGTGAAAATAAAAATTCACAATTTTACTAAATGGTGTATACAAAATGTTGTAAAGACAAAACTAAATAAACATTATAACAATTCGGTCAGCATCTAAGATTATCAGCAGGAAGAGTTGTTACATTGCTTTTAAAGTTTTTAAGTTTAATTTTCACTTTAACATTGAACTTTGCATAATTTAAATATCGAGCTCTTTTATTAAACGATTTTACTTGCACAGTATAAGACTTGTTTTTTACATCTGAAGCATTAATTTTGCTATAATTTACTGGGTGGAGCTATTTAAATTAATATTGAGCGTTTTGTTTTGAAAAAACATAAAAGTGCGAATCTGCGATAGTCGTAAGATTGTTTTTAATAATAAATGGGGCATTGTCACAATCTTTTGACTTTTGGGGGAAAAAATCTGACAAAATTAAACTTGCTAAAATAACATTTTAATCTGATAGACGAATGCCTTAATGATTCAAAATAAAGATAAAAAATGGTCAGAAGCGAAATTTTTTTTATTTAACTGAGGTTTAAGTTAAACTTGTGAGTTTAATTTTCCTTACCATTTTACCCCTATAACTTTTTATTTTCTTCGAAATATTTACTTATAATGAATTTACATAGTACCCACAGGACATTCAAATAAGAAATAATAACAATGTAGTACTTTTAATACAGAATTTTTGTATAACATTGTCTTAAACGGGTTTTAAAGACGGTAAGGTAAAAAAGGGGGATGGTATTGGAAAAAAGGGACGGTAAGGATGGAACGGTAAGGAAAATTGCCACCTATTTTTAGGAGAACCATGTTATGACTAAGTGATAGCCACGATGTTCATTGAGTTTTAGAAATGGTTGTTAACATTGGATTCAATTTTTTTTTTTTTTTAATTTACCTCGAAAAGTGCAGGAATAAACCTTAGGGACGGTGAGACTACCAATAAAGCCACGATGCTTGAAATTGATATTTAAATACTGATTTAAATTCTACAGTAAATTTCCTGCCAAAGAAGTTTAGACATTATTTCTCTAGCATATTTCTGCATGAGAAAAAACTTGAAAAAAATTCTGTAGCTGCATCTGAAATGATTTTCTGTGTAATTTTAGAAGAGGGATGGTAAGGAATCTAAAACCCAAGGACAGAGTTTAAAAAATAATAACAACCCTAAAAATGTGTGCAGATTAATTTTTAACTACATATTTATATAAAACAATAGTTCCAGTTTCAGAAAAAAATTACATCGAATTATTTTTATTGAAACAATTTTAGACAGACAGCTCCAAATTTAAAAATCAGCATCAGGGACACGGGACGGTATAGGAGTTTTACAGGCGTTTGGACCCCCAACATCGTCCAAAACTTATTTATCTCGTTAATATTGTTGTGCAATCATGCAATGGGATGTTCCCCAGTATATGAAATAAAAAAAAATTGCATTAAAATAAAAATTATTATTCAGGGACATGAAAGTCAAAAGATTCTGAGAATGCCCCAAATACGCAGAAATAGAAGGGAAAATATTATAATTAAATAGATGGACTTTTATTAGTTAGATTGCCTGGATATCATATCTGGTATATATATTACTTTAAATAGGTAATCTCAACTCTGTATGTCATTTATATATCATGAAAGATAAAATTTTAAATTTTGACAGGAAACATGTAATTATATTTTTAAAAATATTTGTTTCTTTTACACTATTTAGAAGGTATTAAATATTTTCTTTTGTAAAGATTTTAAAAATTATGTAACAAAGCTTTAAGTTTTTTCATCCTCCTTCCTCCCGAGAAAAAATGCATTTAAAAAATGCGTTGAAGAATTTAGGAAATTTTCACTACAAACAATCGAAAGTTACCAAAGCATTACTTAAAATAATAATAAACAGGAACTAATAATTATGCATACAGCATAGATTATGTAACACTTTCCAACACATTTAGAATACTGTAACAAAACTTCACGATTTACTAACAAAGGTGAAAGATGACGTCTAAATGAATAATTTGGAAAACGCTTAACGTATTTGAAAATACGATTTCTGCTATTACGTGAATAGTCATTAAAATATACGATTTTTTTGTGCAGCCCTGTTCATGATCTACAAATATGCATGCATACTAAATAGGTTTCTAAAAGTTAGTTCAGTCAAACGCATAGCACAGTTGAATATTTCCACTCGGCAATTTCCACCAATAAATGGATGTTGTTGAGAACTTTTGTGCGACCCTGTATATGACCTATAGAATTTATACACACCAAGTAATATTTAAAACATAGTTAAATTTATAAACGCATACCACAATTGAAAACGCTCTTGCATCAATTATTGTTCGTTGGCTTTAATAGTTTAATTATAGGCTTCAATAGTTTAATTATTGCTCATTTTCTTCTATAGCTAAATTCTTTTGTGTATCTCTGGAAATGAACGATAAGTTCTATGCACACCATATTATATAGTAAGAACCTTGCAGTACACCTCATTGATATACATCAATTTCAATATGCTTACTCTGAAGAAAATGAAGTACTCACAAATGAGTAAATCGAGGTACTCATATCGAATTGAGCATGTTTGGATCAAAAATGAACATATGCTTTCTCAATTTTGAAACCACACCCGTTATCAAACTCATACAAAACGATAATTTTCTTCTCTGTAATGGTTTATTTCATTCATGGCTGCATGAAAGATGTTTATTAATGTAAATATTAAATTATGCACAGTATTTTACAATAATTTAAAAATGCTTATAAATAATGAGTTTGTCAGAAAAATATTCGATCTGGGTATATTGATAATAATTTTGCTATTTTTCTTAATAAATAATCAATTAAACGTTTCTTGTTAATAATTTTGGGCGGAAAATAAATGTCAGTACATTTTTTTTCTTTAATTTGTTGGATCCGGGTGCCGGTACATATCGATTCATATTTGAACAGATCCATGGAATCAAAAATGAGTACACGTGTTTCTCATTTTTGAGTACATTTGGATCGGAACCATTTTGAGTATGTGTCGTATTACAAATTGAGTACTTTGTACTCAATTTTGAAAAAACATTCTTTTCAGTGTAAAATATTGTAATATTATTAAAATACACTGCAAACGATTTTTCGCCATAGACCATAATGCAACGGAAGTCTTTTGAGTGGCCCTGTAACTGAACTGAAAATGCTACACACTTCATTTTCAATACCGAACATGCCACCGTAAATCCCAATAACATATGTCAATTTAATGGCAATCGAACTATATATACGCGAGTTAGAGCACAGACGAACAGATAAACCGAATTCATAAACACTTTTCCACTATGTTGGAAAGTGTTAAAAAACAATTAAAAACTAAGCTATCAAAAGAAAATAATTTAACTTCACCAAGAAGCTCTACATTTTTTCTTCTGTTTTACAATTGCAATTTACTTTGTATCTTCTTTTTAATTACTTTTAATCCTTGCAAGATATTTTTCTCGTTTTCAATTTTACTTTGAGAAAGTTTTATAATAAAATGTAGCAATTTTTAATTAAAAAAAAAAAATCTATCTCACTTTTAAACTATTGTTTGAAAAATAAATAATGTTTGTTATTAATTGGTAGATGTGTAAAATTACTAAATTATGCTTGTTTTAACTGTTCATAAATGAAATTGTTTCCTATTCGTTGCTGTTGTAAAAGTTCCTGATTTATATTCATAATTTGTTTTTATCAGTACCATTTGCTTGTGTGTAAGTTTCTATAAAATTATGAAATCCTTCTTTACGTTTCATTTCAATTAAGTTTGTATGAAAGTTTAATGTTCAAGTTTCTTTTTCTAGTTATTAAAATAAGTATTAATCTTCTTTAATCCTTAAACTATTGATTACAAATTTATTTTTTATGGTTGTTGTTAATTAAAGATGTGCAATAGAAGATACATATCCTTTTTCTTTGTCTTCTAATATAATATAATATATATATATATATATATATATATATATATATATTACGTTTTACGTAAAAAAGAAAAAAGCAACTGATTAACTTTCATTAATATTCCTGAATTACTTTTTACTGACACCATTTACTTATGTGTAACTCCCCCCCCCCCCCAAAAAAAAAAAGATAGAATCATTTTTTTATGTTTTTAATCGAACTAAATACGATTTCGATTATAGACAGTCAAAATTACTATAAAAAAAATTGAACTATATTAAAAAAAAATCCCCAATGAAACTCTCTGTTTTTGTCGTTTGCTTTCTAATTATAATTTGTTTTATTTTTAACTTTTTATTACAGTTAATCCTAAGCAAAGACATTTATGTTCAATCCATTCAAAATACTTAATTGGAAATTCTTTATTGTTTGGAATTATATTATAAAAACTGAAAATTATTTTAATAAAAAAAAAATCGAACCTTTTCACTTAAACTACTATTAAAACCCGGAAAGTTATTTACTGCTTGCTATTAATCGAAGGTTGTCTAAAAATACAAAAATATCCTTGTTTTTATTGCTCTTAAATGAATTTTTCTTTCTCTGTTTTAAAGTTTGATTAACTTTTATGAATTACTTTTACTGATGGCATTTACTTGTATGAAATCTTCCACTAAATTATTAAATCTTAATTTAATTTAAAAAATAATAATAAATGTGTACAAGACATCCCATATTTAATTGGTTTTTGATGTAGTTCGAAAAAGAAGTATAAATTTAAAATAGTGTTTCATTTATAAGTAACATTTATTTATTTCATTAAAAATGATACACTGCATTGTTTTCATTAAACATATAATGTGTCTGTTATAAACCTTAATATAATAATAGTAATTTTTTAGTAATCCAAATAGAATTAAAAATAATGCATACATTTTCTTCGACCACTTCTCTTTTTTGCTTAAACCATTTAAGGGAATATATCTTATTCCAATTAATTTTATTTAAGATTTGTACCAGAATTTTTATTCTTTATAATTTTAGCCCCCCAAAAAGTTGTAAAATTACATTTTTTAGTTTAAAATAATTTTTTTCGAAAATTCTGGTGTGAATTCAACATTAGAAAGACAAAATTACCTGCCCTGAAAGTTTGAAAAGAATAAGTGGACAAGAAAATAATGTGAAAAATACAAACAATAAAACTTGGACTTATACTGTCAAATTTAACATTAAAAACATTCTAGATACTAATCAGCGTACACATATATATAAACAATATTAAAACTTAAAGTCATATTTAAAATGCACTCAATGTTTTTAAATTTGTCTTTAAATTGGTCTTTAGGGATTTTACCTACGTTTGGAGCTCACTGTGGACACACACATCAACAAGTCAGTTGCTTGAAATTCAAGCAGCGGACATGTGACAACTGATGTGTCTGTCCACAGAGAGTTCCAAACAAAGGTCAAATCCCTAAAATTGACTCGAAAGACAAATTTAGAAACATTGAGTGCATTTTAAATATGGATTTTAATAATTAAGGACTTTACGTTGTAATATCTAATACTAAACAAAATAGAAGTTGCTATCCAACGTACACTTTATTTCAATCAGAGTTGAGATTTATTTTACTCATGTGTTTATTTTACACAATCTTTCAATCTATTGATAAAGTGTACGTTGGATAGCAACATCTATTTTGTTTAGTAGTATTAGATACTACAACATAAAGTCCTTAATTATTAAAACACATCTTTAAAATACACTCAACGTTTCTAAACTTGTCTTTCAAGTCATTTTTAAGGATTTTACCTACGTTTGGAGCTCACTGTGGACACACACATCAACAAGAAGACAGTTGCTTGAAATTCAAGCAACGGATTTGTGTCCACAGTGAGCTCCAAACAAAGTTCAAATCCCTAAAAATGACTTGAAAGACAAATTTAGAAACATTGAGTGCATTTTAAATATGGGTTTTAATAATTAAGGACTTTACGTTGTAATATCTAATACTAAGCAAAATAGATGTTACTATCCAACGTACACTTTATTTCAATCAGAGTTGAGATTTATTTAATTCGTGTGTTTATTTTACATAACTATTCAATTTATGGATAAAGTGAGCGTTGGATAGCAACATCTATTTTGTTTAGTAGTATTAGATACTACAACATAAAGTCCTTAATTATTAAAACACATATTTAAAATACATTCAACGTTTCTAAACTTATCTTTCAAGTCATTTTTAAGGATTTTACCAACGTTTGGAGCTCACTGTGGACGCACACATCAACAAGACAGTTGCTTGAAATTCAAGCAACGGACTTGTGACAACTCACTAAACAAAATGGATGTTTCTATCCAACGTACACTTTATTCATAAATTAAAAGATGATGTAAAATAAACACATGAATAAAATAAACCTCAACGTTTTGGTTTAATCTTTAACACCATCATCAGTGGTAAAGTTTTCTAAAATACACATCTGCAGGAAACTACCAATTACATCTTTAAAAATTAAATTCAAGGAATTTTTGAATTGAATTTTTGAACAAAATTTGAATTTAATTTTTGAAGATGTAACAGATTTATGGTTTCCTACCGATTTGTATTTTAGAAAATTTTACTCCTGATGATGTACGTTGTATAGAAACATCTATTTTGTTTAGTATGTGTTTTAAGTTTTAATATTGTTTTTATAGTGTATCGCTGATTAGTATCTAGTGTGAATTTAACACAAGTAAAACTATTTCAAGATAAATTTACAGGTTGCCATAGAAGTTTTGTTATCACTCAAGTCCTTAAAAATTAAATAAAGCGTTCAAAACTTTCATCTTCTATTAGAAATGTCAAATAACAGATGGCGATATTCGGCATTAGTCAGTTTTGATCGTACTGCCATTGCGAAATTTTCATCAAGAGAGTATTTCAAAAATAAAGTGCACAATAATGCCCCCTCATGTAAACACATGAAAACTCGGACTTGGGAGCGAACATGTGAACTTTTAACATTTGTTCTGGTTGGTGCACAAATTACCAGTGTCTGAATAAAAAACAAGAAGCCAAACACTTTATTGGTAAAAATGAATAATAGAGAAGTACAGGGGGAACAATTTAAAAGAGTACCCGTTGGGTTTTTTTTATTACCCTTAAATCTGACGGATGCGTCAACTATTCTAACACTCCAAAACTGTTGGACTGTTACAACTTTATTTGTGGGGTAAAACAGAAATGGACGCGCACAATGTTACTTAATCTTCTGATAATTTTATTTTTGAAAAACATAATTTAGTTCACATTTTTACATTATCATTCATTACAGCAAATGTTGAAAATTTCACCACCATTTTGAATGCGAACATGAATACGTCGAACCAAGTTTTTTGACACACTTCGAGACATTGTTGGTGTTATTGGGGAGAAATGAGTTTTCAAAAATAAAAAATAATAAAAACGTTGTGAGAAGCAGACGATTTACTGAAAGCATTTGCGCAGAATCGAATTAAAAATTACTAATGATATTTACGCAAATTTATGTTTAAAAAACGAGTTTTCGCATTTAGAAAGTGAAAAAAAAAACGATATCCGCACATTAAATATATCTATTATCTATATTATAAAGGACAAACATATCTGTGCATAACGCATACGTCATTCTGCGAATGGCAACATTTTGAAATTTGAAATGAAATTTCGGCTTTGCAATTTTCGCTACTGCAAATTTTTAAACTTCTAAATATCCCACATTTTAAATGTTTACACCGTCGTATGTGTAGAAAAAAATACACTTTTAAATGCAATTTGTTTGGAAGCTGTATCTCAATTTATTTTTGAGATATTAATTTTTTTATAGTTTTTAATACCAATTTTCTAATTGTGGCAACTGAAGTACTTCATTTCTATTAAAAGTGATTTAGCTATCTTTATTGATTATATTCTTACTGATGCCATTTTCTCATTACAATAAAAAATATCTTTTTTAAAAATTTTAACAGAAAATGACGTTACGCTTTAAAAAAGACACAATTTCCCTGATGCTGCTGCTATATTCTACTATTTTTTTATTTCGCTGATATTGAGTTTGAGACAATATTCCTGTGACGTCACGAAAGGTAAAATGGCGACTTTTATAGTCTCGATCCGAAACGAAGAATATGGTCCATAGGCAAAATATTTCAGCGACAGGAAATGACGTTATATTTAAAAGAAAACGATAAATTTATTTGATAAAATGAGATATTTCCCCTTGAATACGTCTAAAAGTAAAATTTTCTGGAATTTTTCACGCAGGTACAGAGATTATACTAAGACCTCAAATCACGAGTGGTAATTTTAACATGGAAAGTTGTAATAGTTGACAAACGTGACTTTAAGTTTGAAAATGTATTTATTAATTATCTATTGCGCGTTAAAATGTTTTTAAATGGTTAATATGGATGTGAAACGTGGAAAATGACTTGATTCGGTTTAGATTTAAAGGGGGGAAGGGAATTTCTATGATTATGTCAAGGTGAAATCATTTTTGCTGATTTTTCATTCCGTAATACCAAGCATCAATTGATAACTTAATCAAAATTACTTATCTTGATTATATGCTACTGATTACGCATATGAATAAAGTTTAATTTTTCATTAATTTTAACAGTTGAAAAAAGTATTTCGTTAATCTTAGGTCAAAATATGTCTTTGGAGAGTTAAACTAACAAGTGTAAAATGGATTTTTTATTGTAATTATTGTTGTCGATGTATTATAAATTCCATGCAATAGTTCCTTTGTAAATATTTTTTTCGTCGAAATTCGACGGGTTCCACCTCGTATATATAAAATCCAAACGGAAATTTCGTTCCGAACGCCTAGATTTCGAGTTTTACTGCATGGATTTTTACAAAACTTATACCGTTAGATAGGTATTGTTTCAGGGAAGGTTTTAAGCTATAACACATAATTCTACCTATATTAGTTATAGAATTATGACAGAAAGTTCTGTTATTTTGGACGATAAGGTTTACCATTTTATTTCTTGGCGAAATTTATCGTTGATAAAAAAAATTGAAACAGCTATTACACCTCGAAACATAAAAGAAAAAATTGTTAATAATTTTAATTAAAAAAAAAAAAAGAAGGAAGAAAAAAGAAGAAAAAAATTCGTTTTAATGAGTGAGAAGATTAAAAAACGAAAATATTTAATTTAAACATGAAAGGGAATGTTCGTAATGCTTAAAATATTACTCGGTTAAAATATTGCAATTGAAATAAGATTTGGCTCTTTATCTTTTGCGTCAGGTTAAGAAAAATGCATCTGAAAAATTGATAGGATGATATCAAGGAAGTTTCGATAAGTGCATGCTCAGAAATATTTGAAAAAATTATATAATGTTCTTCTCATGAGGAATGTATAGAATATTCTTCTCGTGACATAAAATATGTTTATAAAAAAATCCTCAGAACCTCGATTTAGCGTTTGTAAAAAAATAATGAAAATTTAATTTTTTTGGCGATTTAATGCTAGTTGGCGGCACAATAAAATTTTGAATGATACTTTTTTTTATGATAAATAATTTTTAAGTAAAATCTTTTTCTACTCTTCATACGAAGATAGTTAGATTAAGTTTAACGTAATAAATACATTTTTATTACTACAGTTTTGTCATATACCTTTATATGTGTATATATTAAAATTTTATTATCGTAATTATATGGTTTAAAACAAAATTTCAGATTATTAAATTTTTTCCAAATTCAAAATTAATGTCCGATTCAGAACATTGGCAATTTGACTTCGATATTGTTAGTGTCAGAAACAAGAAATGAAGGTTATTGTTGCCATGGAAACAAGTATTTAATATAAAATGTCTAATGGTAGCATTTTTAATTAGCCAGCTACTTTAAAACAAATTTAAAACGGTACTACTTGATTATCCCGTCGACAAAATAATTATCGCCAAACTATAAGATAAATGCCAATAATAGCTGATCGTAAATTTTGCATTCACTTGACATTAAACACGGTACACGTGTTTGTTGCGTCATCAAGTGATTTTTAATTTCACTTCTATTTGTAATTTTACTAATGTTTACAAATTTATTTATTCTTTCGTTGTTTAAAATAAAAATTTTGTCAATTTGTATAATTTGGCAAGCAGTTTGGCAATTTATATAATTTGGCGAAGCGTTTGGCAATTTATATAATTTGGCGAAATTGGTTGAATGAATAATCAAATAGTACCCTTAAAACATTTCCAGCCGGTGAAGCCATGTAAAATTAAATAACTACTGCAACACGCAATTTGTATATATTATATACGCTTAAAGATAAAAAATGATACGTTAATCCTTCGTTTAAGTTTAAATTAATTGAGTTTTAGGCATTTAAACACATATTTAACAAGCAAGTTTCAAATGCATTTAAATATCTTGCATTTGGGATGGAAATGTGTTGGCTAGCCAAATAGCGTGGAACGTTCGTCTTTTTTGCGCCAAATTCTCGAATATATATAGATTTTTTTCAGATTTTTACTGGGATTCCGCCGCCAAATTTGACTGAGGTTTTACTACACACGAGTAGTTTTAAAAGCATTTTCTTTTCAAAATAATTTGAGTATGCCCTTTAAGGAGACCATCCTTGTGGTAACACTTTTGTTTTTGATTTGTTCTTTTTTATTTCTAACTCTTCCATCATGTGACTTACAGACGAAACTAGCAGATGTAATTGTAAAAATGATGGTACTTATGATTTACATGTTGTATGTTTATTTGTGATTTTTGAGTTCACTTTTGTCGCCAAACAATTTGATTTTAAGCCAAAAAGATGTAAGCGTGAATTGGGTTCAAGCGATGTTTACAATAAAGGTGATTTTGCAAGTGTACGGAAGCATTTTTGAGTATTTTTTAAAATTCAAATGTACAATATATAAATAGCAATTAATATTTTAAAAATGGAGTCAGGTATTTTAATTTTAGTATAAATGTCTCCCACACACGCACATACATACTGTAAAATAATTTCATTTTAGACATTTAAAAAATTTCTCATCATACTTTACTGCGAAAGCATGTCGGTTTGTTTTCCCCGAATTTGTGACTTTTATAACCTCGAAGCCAGATTAGCTAATAATCTCCATTCTTTTTTTAATAAAAAAACATATCGCCAATTTTCCCTTATACAAACGTTCAATGCTTGCAATGTTAGGTAGTAAAGATTATTCTTAAGAAAATGTAAGCAATTATGCGTTATTTCTATCATGAAAAAAGACATTTTGCAATAAAAATTGCTTTCTGAAATCACTTTTCGATATTCCATTCCATTCGTCATTTATTTTTTTTTCATATCTTCCCTTCTTTTAGAAATGTTATAAAAAGATATTGGATGAATCTTCCATAATCAACCACCTTACAATTGGCGAATTTACTGTATAGTGTTGGAAGATTCGTTTATATTTGAAAGGAACCGTGGACGGTAAATCCGGTTTCAGAAGATTACACGGAATTTGTACTTTTAGTAATTAGCGATTAGTAAATTTATGTTCTTTTAGTATGGAGCAAACGGACAAAAGAAGATTTACTAATAGATATTTTTCATGTGCGGCACTACTATTTTACTATACTGCTATTTTACTATCATTAAAAAAGCATTAATTTGAATGTACAAAAAAAGTTTTTCAAATGCCAAAGATGGCCAATGGAACAATATTTGGTCACTTACCCTAGGTTTTTTTTAAAAAGTACCTCAGATTCAAATAAAATTTCAATCATTATAAAGAAATTTTGGCTGATGCACAGCCCGAGCAGCTGATCATAGTCACAAATTAACGTTTTTAGCTTTATTTAGGCAACAAACTGATGAATAATGACGTCTTGAAAATAAAAGCATGTTTATTTCTTCGTCTTATTACGCTTATTAGAGAAATGCGAAAAAAATCTTCCGTTTGCCAAAAAAGATCACAACTAAAAATTTTGCATAACTAACTTTATTTATCATTTGCAAAGAGTTTTGATAGTGAAAGATCTAAAATTCAATCAACAGCAATTTGACATTATTTAGTGGAATGTAGTTTGGAACGTAATTAACTCTATTTTGTAGCTAACTCTGGTACATTTTTAGCCATACCGTTACGAACATTTCCAACGTTGCACATCAAACTTGGTTGTGGATCCGATTACGGATGATTGGGAAGATTTTATTGAATGAAAACTAGAGGTTTAGTTTTCTATTTGAATTAGTTATCGAGGTTATATTCCTAGGTTAATAGTTGCATGATTAAAACTGGTATGTAAAAAGAAACGGCAGTTAAAATGACATTATTTTAATTTTATTCACACAATTCCGCTTTAAATATCCACTTTTACATGATTCACATATTTTAAAATATAAAAGTTAAATACTGTTTTGATTGTATTTACTCTACTGGAAATCGAAGATAAGAAACTGTAGAGAAAACCTGCCAAAAGAAGACGTATATTACCAAATATACGTATAGAGAGAGATTGTATTTATGTTATCAGATCAGCACAAAGTACCAAGCTGAGAAGTCCGGTGTAAAAGAACTAACAAACGAAAGTGAATAATCCGAACATTCTTTAAGTTAAATGGTCAATCTCTGCAGTCATTGTAATTCTCTCTTTTTTAGTAGTGTGGTGATATGATCGTAATGGCCGCATTTCCCTCCCAAACTCTACATGATGTACTAAAGAGTTGCTTCTGAATTGCCCGTATTTCGTCTAACGCATCAGATAATATAATAGCGCAGAGGCGTCCGATGCGTATTCAGAAATTACGGAAGGACCTTCCAGGTGAAGGTCCATATTAATTTAAAATACAGGGTCGGATTTTCCATTTCGTTTGATTGAAGGTTTATTTGAAAAATGGTCCAGCGCAGCGGGCTCAGCCTGCTAGTGTATATTAAATAAGTAATGATGTTGAAAGTCCTGCTACACATGTTCTAGATGTGGATAATACAAAAAACAAACGGGTACTCTTTTAAATTGATGATCTTGTATATATTTATATGTTTATCATTTCAAACATATTGACTGAAAGGACAATTGTAAATAATGTTGATTGGTGAATGAAAAATATTTTTTTATCTTAAATATTTCTCTTAATGTAGAATGCTCATATTGAAAACTGTTATTGAACACACACACTTTTATGTGTTTAAATTTTATAACTGTTTCATTAAAATTTAATTTCTCTTTTCTTTCAGGTAAGCAGTAAACTTTGTTTCTGTGCTCTTCTCCAACTTAGGTAAAATTATTTCTATAAGCTTATTAAAATATCATGAAGACTATTAGAAAAGTTTCTAACTATTCCACGTTAATTTTTCATAGACCCCATATATATACAAATAATGCATTTCTTACACTACCATTTTAAGAGTGACAACAACTTCAAATATCAGACAGGAAGTTATCAATTTTTGGCCTGTAAGTGGTCACACAGCTTGGTAACACCGCGTTTTAAATAACTGGATAGCTATATATAATGACTGATGTTAGATTCAGTAGTATTTAGTGATTGATTTTGTTATTATTTTCTGTTATGTTGTTTGTGGGTGTTGGTGTTGGTTCGGACATTTTTCTCCAACTCGGAAATTTACATCTGATATGATTTATTTACTAATAAAAATAATTGTATTAAAATTAATCAAGTGTTTTGTAGTTACAAGTTTTTCGTGTAACATTTTTTAATAAGATAAAAGCTCCATCGAAGTAAATGATTGAGAATATAACTACATAAAAAATATTTAGCTTCCACTGCTTTACTGTGCTTTCTAAATAGGACTGAGCAAATTATTTTGCATGAAAAATGCAATCTACATTTATTAGTATTAAATAAATTTTACATTGAATTTTTTTAAAGGTACTTAAAAGTACCGCCAGGTTATAAAGGGTTAAAATGCATTGACTCTGGCCGTGAGTGGTGAAACAATTTTTTCAAATATTTGAGTGTTTCCGTTTCGTTAAAAATCACGTGATTTTGATACGAAATGATTGTCAAAAATAACGAAATATAGCTGAATCATCAGAAGTGGGAGTTTTACCTCTGAGAGTGTAGGTATAAGTAAGGAGTTTTGGGCATTCCCAACAATAAACTAAAAAGCCCTTTCAATAATAACAATAGTAGAAATACCAATAATAATAATAATAATAATAATAATAATAACTGAGGTTACGTTACTTCTGAAAATCATACATATGTATATGAATATATTTTAACGCAATTTACGAAATGATTTTACGAAATGATTGTCAAAAATAACGAAATATAGCTGAAGGATTGCTGAATCGTCAAAAGTGAGAGTTTTACTTCTGAGAGTGTAGGTATACGAAAAGAGTTTTGGGCATTTCTAATAATAAACTAAAAAGCCTTTTCAATAATAATAATAATAACAATAATAATAACAATAATTAAGGTTACCTTGCTTCTGACAATCATACATATGCATAAAAATGTATTTTAACGCAAATATTCTTCCTCAGAAGTGCATTTAATAACTATCTTCTAAATAAAAACTGATAATTCCTTTTTTAAAATACTGTTTTTGGCAATAGATTATTATTATTATTGTTATTCATGGTTGAAAATGTATCACATACTGATTGCGATGGGTTATTTTATATACATTTAATTATTTTTAAATTAAAAACCCAATTGTGTGTGTATCTGAATTTAAGTGCTTGTCTTTTCTCTGAGAATATTCAAACGAACTGTGATGGAAAATAAAATTTTCTTTTCGAATTTAAAATTTGCATTCTCGAACAAAATGTATTCTTCTTTTCAATTTTTCTTAGCACTTCCTCAACAAATTCATTTCGCTTTATTATTTTTCTTTTTCTGCGTTCATTTCTTTGTATTTTCTAGCCTGAAACACTGTATTCTTTCATAACGCTTTTGAAGAAGTAGGAAATTGATTAATGGAAATTTTTTCAGAGTTCGATTTGCATATTCGATTATTCAAACAGTTATGTTTTTAAATGAGTTCTTCGGATGAAGATTTTCTCCTCTAAATTTAGAATGGCTGAAAGAAAATAAAATGTAAAAGAGCTGTAACTGTTTCTTTTTCGAAAAGTTTTACATTCTTTAAAATTCGTACTTTATAATAAGTAAAATTTGCTTATTTTTAGGGTTCTGTACTTCAAAAAAAAAAAAAAAAAGACCCTTATAGCCTCACTTTGTAAATTCCGATGATAGAAAAATTTCGTAATAAACTGACATAAAAATGAAAATTAATGATTTTCTGATTTGTTTCATTTACACGTGTTGTAAAAACTTCTTTCTTGACAAATTTCAATGTTCTAGGTCAGGGTTGGCGAACCTTTTTATAGTTGTGTGCCATTTTTTTCAAAAAATATCTTACACGACCTTGATGTGTCAACTAAAAAATAAATTTAGTGGACTAAAAAATAACGAATCAAAACTACTTGAAAATTACTTATAGTCCAGGCAATAGGGGATTTTACCTGGCAAAATTAATGAAGTTCTGGAAATAGGCTTACTTTATTTTTTTGGGTCGCTGAATCCGAGTTTGTAATTTCCCCCGGGAACCAAACCCCCCCAAATTTTGGTAAAATGCCCCCCAAAAAAGGTTTTTATTAAAAAGGGGGGAAAAGTATTTTTAGGGGAAAAGTATCTAAAAATTCAGAAAGTAGACAAAATTTGCAACAAATTAGATATATGACATTATGACTTAGTATGAAGGGGAAGGGGGATTCTGTCTCGGAACATGCGCCGACGTGCTGCGTGGACTAAGTTGCGCAATTCCACTTAACCACTCACACGTTTACATTCGCCCTCCCATCTCCCCTTCGAACTTTCTCTCTAAGGCTTACTTTAAGTTTTTTGGGTCGCTGAATAGGAATTTTTAACTTACCCCCAAAATTTAGCCCCTCAAAACCCCCCCAAAATGGTTGTTTTTAACTTAAATTTCTTATTCTTTTATGGAAAAAGCATTACAAAATTCAGAAACTAGACAAAATTTGCAACAAATAGGATACATGACATTATGACGTAGGATGAATGGGGAGGGAGAGGGCTGCTTCTGAACATGCACTGCGGCGCTACATGCACTAAGTTATGAAGTCCAGGCAATAGGGGATTTTACCTGGAAAAATTAATACTAGTTCTGGATTTCGACTCACTTTGCTTTTTGGGTCGCTGAATCCGAATTTGTAACTTCCCACCAAAATTTCACCCGGCACCCCCCCCCCCCCAAAAAAAATTGATATTTTGAAAAAAATTGGTTTTTGAGAAAAGCGCGCGGGGAATGTTCCGAGGCAGCCCCCTCTCTCTCCGTTTATCCTACGTCATAATGTCATATATCCTGTTTGTTACAAATTTTGTCTTGTTTCTGAATTTCGTAATGTTTTTCCCCTAAAACAATAAGAAATTTAAGTTAAAACCAACTATTTTGGGGGGCGGTTTCGGGGGGGGAAATTTTAAGGGTAAGTTAAAAATTCGGATTCAGCGACACAAAAAACTTAAAGTAAACCTTTTAGAGAAAGTTCACAGAGGAGATGGGAGGGCGAATGTAAACGTGTGAGGGGTTAAGTGGAATTGCGCAACTTAGTCCACGCAGCACCGCGGCGCATGTTCCGAGGCAGATCCCCCCTTTCCCTTCATCCCAAGTCATAATGTCATGTATTTAATTTGTTGCAAATTTTGTCTACTTTCAGAATTTCTAGATACTTTTTCCCTAAAATAATAAAAAAATTGATTTTTTTAATAAAAACCTCTTTTGAGGGGCATTTTACCAAAATGTGTGTGTGTGTGGGGGGGGGGGCACCGGGGGGAATTTTGGCGGGAATTTACAAATTCGGATTTTGCGACCCCAAAAACATAAAGTAAGCCTATTTCCAGAACTTCCATTAATTTTGCTAGGTAAAGTCTCTATACGGTCTGTATTGCCTGGACTATTAAGATTTTTTCTAAAATGGGTAACATACATGTAAGTATTATAATAAGTATTGTAATAATTATAGAAACAATTATATTTTAGAAATTTTAAAAAGAATGTGATTACTTATGTTGTATGTTGAATGAAAAATAATTAATATCATGTTCATTCTTAGTTAATTTTAGCAGAATACTAACTAAAATGTATTTATCTGTCAACTACATTCTATTTGATTTTATATAATATTCATTTGCGAAAATAATGACTCACAGGCATAAATAGAGGAAAAATTATTAACATGGAAAAAAGGCAGTTTATTTAATTTAAAAAGTTCTGAAATTAATTTCCAAGTTGTCATAATTTACCATAGGTATTTCTATTAATATATAATAATCTTTCCCTTTTGATGGTTTTTAAATATTTTCTTTGTTTGATATATTTTCAAAACCATACTGAATAAGATTAAAATTCTTCAATTTCCAATTAATCGAATTTTGAATCGAATAAGATCATCTAAGTTCGTGTATTTTGTGTAAAAGCACTGTGTCCTCATTTAGAGACACAATCAACGCCGCACAGTGCAAAAATAATTCTTTCGCGTGCCAAAAGTGGCACGCGTGCCATAAGTTCGCCAACCCTGTTCTAGGTCAACCGAAAGTACGCTATAGGTTTTGATAGTAAAACATATAAGGTATTTCCGTTTGATTTAGAACCTTCAAATTTGGCACGCAGGAAGATCTTGTGTAGGGAAAAATCCGAAAATCGTTTATTTATAAATCTACGTTGATTTGTTACAAGACAAATTCTCGAATTCCCATAATCCGGAATAATGGTCATAGATTTTTGGATTTTTTCCTTTACATGTGCTATAAGACCTGCATTCGTGCCAAATTTCTAGATCAAACTGAAGCACTCGATAGGTTTTGAGAGTAAAACCTATTGGGTACTTCCGGTTGACCTAGAACCTTTAAAATTGGCGTGAAAAAGGCCTCTAGGCACATGTGAAGACACGCAATTTATAAATCTATGTCGATTTATTACGTGACAAAGTCATGAGTTTCCATAATCTGTGCTAACGCCAAATTAACGCATTCTAACAAAATTTATTATAACCTTAAGGGGACCGGTTAAGCCCTATCTCCGCCATGTTAAATTCCCCCAACTTTATGTACCTTTTTCTCAGAAATGGTGAAAGATAGAGGTCTCGATTTTGTAGAGTAGTTAGAATAGCATGATTTACGTATTTTAACAGACCATTTTCTTTCTAAGTGAAACTCAAAATTAATTATTAATTATTTATTGAAAGTCATTTTTAAATTAGCATTTTTGATAAGATTTCACTGCCTAAAATAAATAATTCTCAACAAATCATTAAATCCCTGTGTTAAAGTATACAATATAACATAAGTATTTAAAAAAAATCTGAGCTCTTAAGTTTAATAGATATTAGAAAAAAGGAATATAAACATGAAAAATCCAAGTTTTGGGAAAAAGTCAATTAAAGATTTAAATGGCCATTAAGCTGTGAAGTACTCTTAGAAAGAATGAATAATTTCAACACTTATTTTTTTATACATAAACATGTGTGACACATCGTTGGGAAGATAAAAGTTTAAACTATTTAATGATATAAAAAAGTAAAAATCGATTTTTTGGTTGAATTTTGCTTTCCCGGCCCCCTTAATATCACATAAGGGTACGGAACCCATCGGGTGCTTGTCCTACTCACACCTGTCCTGATTTTTGAATATTTTCTCTGTTTACAATAGGTCTGTGTATGCAGATTTCATCAATTAGAGAAACAAAACACTTAATTTCGAATCTATGCATACATTAAAAATGATTTTCGAAAAAAAAAAAAAACCATAGGAATTGTAACCTATGTTTTTATTATTATTATTTATGGGAATGGATCTAGAAGCTCTAAGTATCCGACTCCAAAATCGCAGCGTATTCTGAAAAGTACCTTTTGAGTTGTGCTTTAAAAACTACATTGAAATCTATTTCGCAACGATTAAAATGGAATTTATAATTACAAATTCCTAACTTTCAACCTTCATAATTGCTTAACTATTTTTGACCGAATGATTCCCGTTTTGCGAAAGCAAAATGTATCGAAAATGCAACGATTCTATCAAAACTGGGTATTCGTATCAAAAATTTCCGAATTCGATATACAATTTCAGTTTAAAGACGATTATAATCGATCGATTTAACTATGATCGATTATAAATGCCTCGTATAATTAAATGATATATTTTTCTTTTATGAAAACAAAGGTTAGTTAATAATTACAAATAAAACTATTTTCACAATTTAAATATATTTATAAATCATTTTCAAAATTCTCTATTCAATCTAGAAGTTCTTTATCCTAATTAATATGTATAAACCATTTTTATGACCTATGAAAAGGATAATAATATTTTATCTCATTTTTAAGAGCCAGTTTAATAATTTTCTTATTTAGAAGTCGGCCATTCAATGATACCTTTTCATTTTTTTAAACGCTTGTTGGCTGCAAAATTTCAAATAAAACTCTTTTCCAATATTTTAAATCCTTATGAATGTATTTAATTGTAATAAATGTTTATAAATTATTTTAAAAATTCTCCACTCAATTTAGAAGTACTTTATCCTAATTAATTTGTATAAACCATTTTTATAATCTATGTAAAGGATAATAATATTTTATGTAATTTTAAGAGTCAGTTTAGTAATTTTCTCGTTTAGAAGTCGGCCGTTCAAAGATATTTTCTCATGTTTTTAAACGCTTGTTGGCTAAAAAATTTCAAATATTTCTTTTCCAATATTTTAAATCCTTATGAATGTATTTAATTGTAATAAATGTTTATAAATCATTTTCAAAATTCTCCCTTCAGTCTAGAAGTACTTTATCCTAATTAATATGTATAAACCATTTTTATAATCTATGAAAGAGACAGTTATATTTTATGTAATTTTAGTAGTCAGTTTCGTAATTTTCTTATTTTGAAGTCGGCCATTCAATGATATTTTTACCTTTTTTTGAACGCTTGTTGGCTAAAAAAATTCAAAGAAAACTCTTTTCCAATATTTTAAATCCTTATGAATGTATTTAATCGTAATAAATGTTTATAAATCATTTTCAAAATTCTCCATTCAATCTAGAAGTACAGGGTGAGCCAAAAATCACGCATTTAACCTATTTTAAAATTTAATAAAAATAAATCATCTAAGGTAAATGTCCCTACAGTGGGCCACCTACCAGTAGTGGGCCACTAATTTTTAAATTTTCAAAACAAGCTCAAAATGCATTTCTGAAAAACGACTGAAAGAAAACGGATTGACTAACATCTTTAAATGTTAACTTTCCATAAAGTTTTTTGGAATAATTGTTTTTTACTGCTGGTAATTTTTTTTATTTTCTAGTGTCTCCAAAAGAAAAAAAAATGCCAATTCTTAGAGATTTCATTAAGAGATTAGTGTTTATTTGAAAAAGTGTTTTTTTAATATTATGTTTCATTTTAATTTAAAATGCTGTTTATATACACTATTATATTATAATTAATTTGTTATATAAGCCGTAATTTTAAAGATTAATGCATCAGTAATTTACTATTCCCATTACTTGAGCATAGATAAATGAATGTAGCATTCTTTATTTTTTATTTTTTCCGAAGAATATATTTGAAACTTTTAATGTTTATTGTGATATGTGAAGGTTTAGGACTAGGGTAAAAAAAAATATCTTTTGGAATTCTCTAATATATTAATAATAATTAGATAAATGTCCTGAAGTGTCCCACTATTGGTACCTTTACCTTAATTGGCGTAAGAGAGTGTTGTTTTGACAAAAATGCTTGTTATGACCGAAAAATAAATAATTACAAGAATTGACAACAGATGTCTCTACAGCTTCAAAGTTACAAAAAAGCATGAAGAATTCAAGATAAAAACAGTTATGGATATTTATTTTATAAATTATTCAAATTCTTAAAATGAACTCTTTCGGAATACTTTTAATTATAATAAGTGCTTATATTTGACATTCAAAATTCTTCATTCATTTTAAAAGTATTTTATACTAATCGAAATTTCACAACCGGAGAAAGAGATATAATTGGGGACTAAAATTGAAAAACGCTGACAGTACCAAAAAATAGTAAAAATCTTTTTTTTTACGAAAAAATGTCTTAAATGCCAAGCTTAACAAACAGGAGAAACTTTGAACTGCCAAACCGAGTAGAAATAGTTTAAAAAATAGTAGGAAAATGTCGCTGATTGAATGTGTCACACAAAGTGAAGTGCAAAATACTGAATATGCCACAAGAAGTGAAGTAGAGAACGCTGAAAGTGCCAGTGATAAGATGCCCGGTGACTGGTGGACGTTACACAACTTAATCACGTTGTTATTGTATATATTAAAGGGAATAATCTTCTGTATTTCGATGGACTTCTGTTTTGTTTTTTTTTTTTTTTTTTTTTTTTTTTTTTGGGGGGGGGGGGGGGATGAGTAGGGGTCGATGGCAAAAGTGATTTTTACAGAAAGAAGATAATTTCCAATAACTAAAGGGGGGGGGGGGGTGTCACCTGCGTTTCTGAGTTCCCGGGGTGGTAAGCCCTGTCTGCCCCATCCTTGTCATCTGCGTTTGGAATCTAAAAATTGAATGCATAGACGCGATACAGAATGGAAACGCGAAACAATTACGTGGAGGGAGGGGGGGGGGGAGTAGTGAGCAAGGGGGGCAGAGCCTCCCTAGTTAAATAAATAAATAAAAGAAATGTTTACAAATTATAATATTAGATATTTAAATACTAAACGAAAGCAAGCTAGGTACCTACATTTTAACGTGTTGAACTAAGAGCCCAAAAGGAGTGAAATGGAGAACGCTGTAAGTACCAGAAGTAGGAGTTTTTCTTTTTTTTTCGCTCTATTGAAAAATTTCCTTTTTTGGACGTTCGGCGTTTTCCATTTTTAGTCCTCAATTATTTCATATGATTTTCTAAGTCAGTTTTAAAATAATTTCTATTTCAAACTATCAATTCAATCATTTTTTATTTAAAATATAGCTATTGTAATAAAATCATAAGTTTTTTTTAAATAAAAAAAAAAAAACTTTCCTATTATTTAAAGAAAAATACACTTTCTTGTTAATTGAAATTTCTAAAGATGGTAGCAGCTTAAAAGTTTAAAATATAACTTTATTTTTTTTATTTGTGTATTTCGGAAACATTTTTTATTTAGAAAAAAAAAAGTTAATCTTCATTCTGGAAAAAGAAAAACTTCGTATAATGTAAAAACTGAGATTGGTAACGTTTCTTGTGAAAAGGATATTGATTTATGGATAATACCTTTATTTACTTTTAATGTATGTATTTGATTATTCTTGCAGATATATTTTTCTTCGAGATGAAGATTTTCGCTTCTGTTATTTCAAATGAAATGCACTAGAAAATTATTTTTTTTTAAGATTAAATTTCTTCGAGATTAAAATTGATACACTGAAATAAATTTTATCTAACTCCATCGATTTTGTTTGCTTTTTTTTTTTTTTTAAGTTAATCTTCTTTCTAAAATAATAAAATCTACGTATAATGTAAAAACTGAGATTGGTAACGTTTCTTGAGAAAAGAATATTGATTTATGGAAAATATCTTTACTTACTTTTAATATGTACATTTGATTATTCTTGCAGATATATCTTTCCTCGATATGAGGATTTTCACTTCTGTTATTTCAATTGAAATTCACTAGAAAACTATTTTTTTAAAAAGATTAATTTTCTTCGAGATTAAAATTGATACACTGAAATAAATTTTATCTAACTCCATCGATTTTGTTTCAAAGATATTCAAAACACTCTAAGATTTACATAGCAGCGCGAAATTCAAGTTTAATAATAATAATTATTATTTAAAATTAATCTTCTTTCTTAAAAAAGAAAAAGAAAAAAAAATTCTTCGTATGATGTAAAAACTGAGATTGGTAACGTTTCTTGAAAAAAGGATATTGATTTATGGAAAATATCTTTATTATTTTTTTTAATGTGTACATTTGGTTATTCTTGCAGGTATATTTTTCGAAATGAAGATTTTCGTTTCTGTTAAATCATTTGCAATATACTATAAAATTATTTTTTTAATGATTAAATTTCTTCGAGATTAAAACTGATGCTTATATTTTATTTTCAAAATTCTGTATTCATTTTAGAAGTATTTTATCTTAATTAAAATGTATACTAATCAAAATTTATACTAAAAAAAACTTCCCAATCTGTGAAAGAGGTACAATTAATTTAAATAAGTTTGTGAGTCAGATTTAAAATTATTTTGAAACTATCAATTCAATCATTTTTATTTAAAATATAGGTACTGTAATAAAATCATAAGATTAAAAAAAAAAACTTTCCTGTTATTCAAAGAAAAGTATACTTTCTTGCTAATTTAAATTTCAAAAGATGGTAACAGCTTAAAAGTTTAAAATATCGCTTTATTTCTTTTATTTCTGTATTTTGGAAAGATTTTTTATTTTGAAAATAAAAAAGTTAATCTTCTTTCTACAAAAGAAAAAAAATCTTCATATGATGTAAGAACTGGGATTGGTAACGTTACTTGAAAAAAGGATATTGATTTATGGAAAATATCTTTACTTATTTTTAATGTGTACATTTGATTATTCTTGCAGATATATTTTTTCTTGAGATGAAGATTTTCGCTTCCGTTATTTCAATTGAAATGCACTAGAAGGCTATTTTTAAAAAGATTAAATTTCTTCGAGATTAAAATTGATACATTGAAATAAATTTTATCTAACTCTATCGATTTTGTTTCAAAGATATTCAAAAGAGATTCAAATGAGATTTACATAGCGGAACAAAATTCAAGATTTTTTTTTACAGAAGTAAATTCTAAAATCTCATTAGAGCTGTAGTTCCAAATATGGAAAAATTTTTGTTAAATTATTCAATTTATTATGTTAGATATGTTTTTAGTAAATAATTCATGTTATGGATGTAAAATCTATGTAATATAAATCAATGTGTGAAGATATATTACCTATACAAATCTACAATTTTTGACTGATTTGCGTGAAACTTGATATAAGGTTGTAAAATAAGAATAAAATTACTGGCTACTTTAAAAATTTCGCAAACCGTGTCGCAGATTTCGCAGATATGTCATTTTTGCTATGCTAGAAATGACACATGTAGATTCATATATTGCACATGTGGAGATGCGAGAGAACATGTTGTTCTTGGAATATAAGTGTCGCATTTCTAATGCTAAGGCTGAACTAATAACATAGGGAAAAAACTAAACTAGAGTAAAGTAGGCATAACTAATGTTAAAGGAACGCTAACAAAATCGAAACCTAAAAACATTGTTTTTTTAATACCACCAATTTGAATTTTTACTCATTTTTCATGTGTAAAATGAAACTATGTCAATATAATATTTTTTATTGTTAAGTTGCGAATGTCTTCTTGTTATTTAGAATTTTAAATTTTATTTGAAATACCATGTGGGTTTTCTGTTACGAGAATATTTTAGACATAGTGTACTGACGGCACTTTAACGTACCACTTTAATTATTTATCCCTAACAAATTAAATTTCTCATGGGTAAGTATTTTCTTTTTATGTATATCCTTTAATTTTCATTGTAGTAGCTGTAAAAAAATTTCATGAAAAAATTACACTAGATCATAATGCAGTAGATAAAGAGATAAATGTATTTGCAGTTAAAACATCTACTCTAATACGGACAGTTTAATTTCAGAAGAAATAATCGGAAGAAAGTAATAATTTTTTAAATATGACGGCGCTTTCAGCGTGATGTCAAACTGACGCTAAACAAACGGTTGTTATGTTTATTTCCTCTTTTGTATATTACAGGTATGTATTATAGCTATACCTTAATTACATTAGGTTTAGATTCTTTAGTAACCTTTTTCTATGATTTATATTAAATAGGAAATTAAACCTAGCAACCATTTTTTTTAAGTCATTTCTTCCTCTTTTCAAACAAAACTTCATGACCAACGCTACGACTGAAACCGACTAGAAAATAACGTCCTTTTCCTGCAATCATTATAGATTTATTATATAGTTTTTATGAATAAAAATGTAAGCTAACATTTAAAAATGCCTTAATAAATAGAATTTCACTAAATGCTAGTACTAACTTAGCATCAGTGTGAAAGATTTTGGTGAATTTCTTTGGTGGCTCTAAATTTTGTTTTACATTTTTATTATATAGTGAATTTCTTACCCAGTCTTAAAAATGAAATATTAGGTTAAGTAAAAAGTTTTAGGAAATTTTTAATCTAATAGTTACCAGAATTTCTATCGTATATATGAGTACTAATCTTATATCAATAAGAGTTCAGGAATTTCGACTCCAAAATGCCTATTAAGTAGTATGATTTGCACGTGTTGATCCGGCATTATTAAAGAAAAGGTCTAACGATTCTGAAAGCCGATTCTCAAGGGTCTTGGTTTGAATCCTTTAATGAAGTTGAAGAAGCATCTCAAGAGTTTTCGATTCCAAGAAGCCGCCATGGTACTTCCAACAAATCCAAAATCTGGCAGAAAGTCGTGGACTATGATAATCTCTACTTTGAAGAATAGTTCTTGTTGCTTTTGTTGTTATTTTGCGCATAACAACGCAACTTTCACAAATTTCCCAGAACTTTTTGCTCAACCTATTAATTTATTTTTTCTGAACAGAAGAAAAAAATCATTGTAATTTAGAAAAAAAATTTTCTTTCTTATTTAAATTTTCAGTAAAAGTGCAACAGCTTAACAGTTTATTTAGAATATCATTTTATTTCCTTTCATAAGCGGGTTTCTTTTAAATATTTCTTTCAATAGATTTTAAAAAAGAAGCAGTTAATCTTCTTTGCAGAAAAACAAAATATTTTTCTTGTAAAGTAAAAACTGAGATTAGCCCCGTTGTTTTTTTCCGGGCGTAAAGTATCGATTTATGGAAATATCTTTACTCACTTCGATGTATACATTCGATTATTCTGACAGTTCTATTTCTGGAGGAGTTCTTGAGATAGATTTTCATGTAATGTTATTTCTATTGAAGTGGGCTTAAAAAGGAAGGAGTGGGGGGGGGGGGGGGGGCGATATTCTGTAAGATATATTATCAATTCTTCCTTCGCGATATTCCCTTTTTCAAACTAAATTACCGGCATATTGACTAATTTCTTATTCATTATTAATACCTACCATTAATATTATTAAATTCTCCTTAAATTAATTATCTTGCTCAATTTAATTAAATATAAAGCTTTTAGTTTATTCCTAAATTATATCATGATTTCTGATCATTTCTATTATTTTATGTGAATTCGTATGTTTTCCTTTTTCTTATTCCGAGATTATTTTTGCGGCTTGGGGTAATTTTTACTATAAAATGTGTACGCTTCAAATTGTCAAGACTCTTTGCTTTATCACTCCCATTGATCGTGACGTAGGCTTTACACGTATCCTTTATTCTCGCATTGGCCAGAGCGCTTGTTACGTCATGATTTTGTGTTTTTCTGCGTTATAGCAAAAAGCAGATGCACGAGAGTTTTCCGCAGAATTTGTTTGATTTCTACCATTGTCAACAGCCCCTGGCTGGTCGTTCCAAGATGTCATTCATTCTAATTATTATTCTAATTGTTATTTTAAGATACTGTAGTGATCTCATGTCAAATCATTTACCTTCGCTATGGCAATGCCTTATAAAGAATGTGTTGAACTGCTTTAATGATGATTCCATTTAATAAAATCCTGGAGCTCTAAATTGCCTCGTTTTTCTTTTATCCTGGAGAAATGACCAGAGATTTCATTTCGTGTCTTTTCTCTGCAACTCCACGACGTGCACCAATATTTAGTATGCTACAAATAAAAAGCATCAGGCGAATGGCTTTCCTACATTAATACTGTGGCAAGATCAACCATGCTACATTAAACTCCGTAGGACGAATGGATCTAATCGTCCTCCTTTTTATACGATAAAAGCCTACCGCTGCCTGTATTCTTCGTTTTTGTTACACACACACACATATATATATAATGTATGTATGTACATATGTATGTGTTTATACGTATGTTTGTTTAAACTATTAAATTCATCTCAATTTCATGGTTACCAGGTATTTTAAAGCGTCATAGTTGCTTAATACTTTCAATATTTAGAAAAACATCTTGTCATTTATGATAAAACTTTTGAAACATAGGAAAAAATTATTACTTGTAATGAAGTAGAATCTAATACACATTCATTTTTATATATTGCTCATTTATAAAATTAAATAAGGAAGTTTGTCTATGAGTATGTCTGTCTGTGTACTGTGTTTTGAAGAGACCGTTGCGCATAGAGCTACAAGATTTGGCTAAAAGTTACCTCTGGTGTGTTTTCAAGAGACCGTTGCGCATAGAGCTATAGGATTTGGCCAAAAGTTACCTCCATGTCTGTAGTTATCCATCTAGAAGCCATTATTTCATTTTTTAATTAGTTTTTAAATTAAAACCATAATGAGGAACTTAAAGTAGCATGAAGATTAGCAGCGATGCCGCCAAGGAAAGTTCCGTATAAAGGACTGAGAGTTTTTAAAACGTATTTTTTTTTTTTTTTTTCGCTTCTTCCACAGCGTACCTTGGCTTAATATTCCAAATATGACAAAATGAAAAACACAGGTTTAAATTTCATAATTTAACCTTTCTAACGGTGAAACCACTTTAAGGAAAATCAATATTAACCTTTTAAAAATAAATAAATAAATAAAAACGTCTTCTTTCGAGTGTATTTCTTTTCTCCGTTTTTCGAAGTCCGCATCTGATAAACTATTCGAAATACAAAAAAAAAAAAAAAAAAAAAAAAAAAGCGAAAATGCCAGGCTGTATGAACGTAATTACATCTTTCTAACGGTGCAATTCGTTATAAATAACTGTCAATATTGACACATTCAAATAAAATAACACAAAATAATCAAAGAGACGTTCCATCGTTTTTTATATATTTTTAAATTCTGCATCCGTTTCAGCAAAATACGAAAAAATAAAAAAATATCCACTTTTTGATAGTACCTTGTCCTTACCAGAGATGTCTTTGTTTAAATAAAATATTAATATTTACTATTTCAAAAATATTTTTTTATCTGGAAGCCACTTTTGGCATGCACTGGCAAATACATCTTCAACAGAGAGAGACATTATGTTGGATATTATTTTGAATTTGAAAGAGATGGGGTGGGGGGGGGGGGGTTATTATTAAAGTTCTCTCTGGAACTTTTTGTTAGAATTGAAAGTTTAATGTATATAAATGTCTTAAATTAAATCACCAATCACTATGTCGAAAGGTCCCTTAATTCATTTGGATAGTTTTTATTTAAAAATATAAAATATACAAATTCTACTGTGTGCGCTGCTGAAGGCAGTAGGTCCAACAAGATTAGATTCAGTTGGAAAGATTTTCTTAAGAAAATAATCATTCTACACTAATTTCAAGCATATTTAAGGTCATTATCAACGGACCGGCAACGCCGGTCGGGTCAGCTAGTCTCAAATAAAACTTAAACTCTACCAGTTTTCGAAAAGATCTAACAGTTACTAAGGTTTAATGAAACGGGGATTTACCCCTCATTTGTCCCTATTACTTTCATTTATTGTGCGTTTACTTATGCATTGAAAGTTGTGTGTATATAACATTACAAGTAATAACAAGAACGAAAAATCATGCATCCAACATAGATTATGAAACACATTCCAACACAGTCAGAATACTGTATGTCAATAGTTGGAAAAACATCAGAGATATTTTGTTCATCCTTAACTTGTGTCATGTATTTATTGACTGAATTTTGTAATTGAGCTTTCAGTCACTTTCTGATGTGCTAGAATTATGAATAAAATGTATATTCACGGGTGTGTTTTTCATGACGATACGATATTTTAATATTCTTATACCTTAAATATAAAACAATAAAATAATTTTAACGAATTTTTCTTCCAGCTGAGCGCTGTTGATAGATTGCCAAATCATCTTTCTAGTTACATCTGTACACGAGTTACAACAACAAAGGGCTTAATTATGCGCCAAACCACGCTCGTTAAAATATGCCAACTGGCTGGGAAACTGCAACAATAAAATATTTTAAACATTAAAAAGTAAAGAATAAAAAAAATAATAATAAAGAGTGTAATAATTAAAAAGCTTTTACAAATTTATGACCAAATGTCATGCTAATTTCTATTTTAAGTGACAGAAATATTTATTGCAGTTTTCTTTTTTACTTATTTGTGGATTGTTTAAATTTCGCGGTTTTATTTTGTGTTTTTGCTTTTTGTGAAAAAAAATTTTCCCCATTCTTCTAAGAAAAATGTTCTTTTTTATTTAAATTTTTAATACGTTTTCTTAGAATATCATTATATTTCATTACTAACAGGTTTTCTTTATTTTGTTAGGATTAAATAAATAGAAGCGTTTCTGTATAAAAGCGAAGGGTCATTCCATGTCAGTTCAGGCAGGCATGTAACCCACCATCACAGATTTTGATGAAACTGCGTGTGTTTGTTCCTTTTATTAAGATATGATTCCCAGTATTTTTTTTTACTCCTTGGTCAAATAGTTTCTGAGAAAAAAATTGTCAAAATTTTGAAAAACTGCTGTCAGTTGGCATTCTTGACAGCTCGGTTTTCAAGTGTAGCATGTCATATATATAATCATATTTCAATATCTACTCTACAAATCATCTTCAAATAATTTATGCACAATATTTAGAGTACGCAGCTTATGAAAAAAATATATTGTTACGCTTATAACATTTTAAGTGTGTCTAAAAAAATATTTAAACTTTGAAGTCGTGAATTTTTTATGAAAAATAATGCATTAACAAAAAAAGCATTATCAACAAAAGGCGGTATTTTTATTAAATTTATTTTTTGTGGGAGATATACTTAAAGGTGTCCTTTACCTGATTCTGAAATAAAAATAGTGGGATTTTGGGTGTTTTTAGTAGTATTTCCTATTTAAAAATATTTTGAGGTGCATTTCAAATCAAATCAAGCAGAGTCATTCCGTGTCAGTTCCCCTAAGCCATTTAATCACTGTCACAAATTTCAATGAAACTGGGTTTGTTTATAGCTTATTTTAAGAAGTAATCACCTTTAATTTTCTTGATCCTAAGTAAAATATTTTTTAAGATAAAAAATATCAAAATTTTGAAAAATTGTTTTAATTTTTTTTAATGACAGTTCGATATTCAAAGACTGCATTAAAAAAAAAAAAAAAAAAGTCATTTCAATATAAAATCACTAAATAGATTCCAAATAATGTATATGTGACAAATAATGTAGGCAGATTATTATTTATTGTTGTTTGTCATGTTTAAACGCTAAGAGTGTGTTTAATCTTGTGAATTCTTAAAATCAAGAATTTTGTGAAAAATAATGTGTTAATAAAAAATTTACAATTAACCGTAGGCAGGCTGTTATTACTTTATTTAATTGTACGTAAAAATATCTTTTCAATAGTTATAAAATAAAAATAGTGAAAATATGAGCAAATTTAACAAAATTTTCATAAAATGTGAATGTTTAATGATAAATATTGAAGCTTTTCATTCTAAGATGTACTATAATGACTACAATATCGTGTATTGCTACTCTTGCTTAAATATAATACATACAATAATAAAATAACAAATATTATTTACAGCAATAAAAAATAAATTAAATAGTTCCAGTTCCTTTACCAACACCACATTGCTCAACAGCAGACTTAAAAACAACAGCCCACTCTTATTGAAAAATACTTTCAACTGTTCAAATAATAAATAAACTACATTTAAAAATCTTAATATCAACTTGTTATCTTAAGACGATAATAATAACTAAACAACATAATGAATTTATAAATCAGCTTTTAATTGAAAATTCATGAAATGGTCCCTTTAAATGTTGTTGTTCATCGAGTCAATCAAAACAAATTATAAAAAAAATATAGTGAACCTAATATGCTGACTGCAATGACACTTCTAACAAAACTAATCAATTCATTACCATCTGAAATCAAACCCGAAAGATCAAAAAGAAAAAAAATCAGCTGTAGTGTGAATGTGACATACTCGGTGGTTGTTGAGATAGGATTGTCTTTGTGACAACTTCACCTGTACTTCAATAAAATATAAACATGTAAGCTTTTTTCATTCATCCAAATTAAGTAAAACAATTATAAAATTTTGTTGTCATTACACCAGATGTTAAATTTTTCGTTACATAGTATTAGATAAGTTCTTTACTTTTAGACATTATTGACATATCATAAAATTTACTATATGTATTTTCTATAAGTGTATAAACAATATATATATGCCTTATTAAACATAAATGAATAATTTTTAAATAATTTGTTTGAGAACAGGGATATATATACACACATATATATGTTGAAAATCCATCTTTCAGCAATATTGTGATGAAATAAATCAAATTACCGTAATTTCCGGTGTATAGCCCGCGGATCATACAATCGTGTTTCGACCCAGAAATTTTTAAAAATAAAATGTAACTTTTTAGATCACAGTAAATATTGGTCTTCAAGTACTGAATAAAATTTCTGGGTCCAAACTGAATTGTTTGATCTGCGGGCTATACACCCAAAATTACGGTACATATCATTAGAAACTGAATAAAGTTACAAAAGTGCAACTCATTAAGTTTTAAATAATTTTTTAGATATAGTTATTTGAAAAATATAAATATAATGGATTATGCATTTTTTGCATATATTTAAAGCACAATATGTCAAAATTTTCTTCAAAAGAGTGAAATTTGGTATTTTTTTCAATATGAGCAGCTCAATGCTAAATTTACAATATTAACAGCCAAATATGATTTTAAAGATTAGGAATGTCATTTTGAAAATTTCTATTGGGCGGTGAGGAGCTAGTTATTTTTCTCTTTTTTGGAAAGGGATAATTGCTCTTCGCCCTAGAAGTTTTACTAAAAGACAATATTGTTTATTTTTTTCCTCAAGAAACGAACATAAAAGATAATTTGAAAAATAAAATAAATGTATAAATAAAAATATTTCCAGGGATGATGCATTGGATAGATTTTACATCTGAAAATATTGATAATTTTAAATATGATTTAAATACTACTAAAACCAACCAAAATCCCACTATTTTTATTTCAGATCCAGTTATAATGTAGTATTATGTACAATTTAAAATAAAAAAATTAGTCATAGAAACTCCACCTCTGATTGATAAAGATTTTTTAGTAATTTCATTATTTTTTGTAAAATATTTTTGATTTCAAAGATTATACAATTTTTTAGACACATTTAAATATTTTTTAACATTACAGCAATATTTTTTTCATAATCTACATACTTTATTTACCTTGCTTAAATTATTCGAAGAAGATTTCTTTATTAGTTATTGAAATATGATTTTATATATAAAATGAGACCTTTGAAAATTGAACAATCATTAATAGCAACTCGTGGTATTTTCCCAAAACTTTGATAATTTTTTCTCATATTTTCAATATTTTTATTTTATAACCATTTAAAAGCTATTTTTACGTACAATTAAAAAAAGCAATAACACCCTGACTTCGGTTAATAATAAATTTTTGATTAACACATTATTTTTGACAAAATTCTTGATTTTAAAAATTCACAAGATAAAAGACACTCTTAGTGTTTAAACATGACAAAAAAACAGAAATAATAATCTGCCTACATTATTTGTCACATATACATTATTTGGAATCTATTTAGGGATTTTATATTGAAATGACTTTTTTTTTTTTTTTTTTTTAATGCAGTCTTTGAATATCGAACTGTCATTAAAAAAATTTAAAACAATTTTTCAAAATTTTGATATTTTTTATCTTAAAAAATATTTTACTTAGGATCAAGAAAATTAAAGGTGATTACTTCTTAAAATAAGCTATAAACAAACCCAGTTTCATTGAAATTTGTGACAGTGATTAAATGGCTTAGGGGAACTGACATGGAATGACTCTGCTTGATTTGATTTGAAATGCACCTCAAAATATTTTTAAATAGGAAATACTACTAAAAACACCCAAAATCCCACTATTTTTATTTCAGAATCAGGTAAAGGACACCTTTAAGTATATCTCCCGCAAAAAATAAATTTTATAAAAATACCGCCTTTTGTTGATAATGCTTTTTTTGTTAATGCATTATTTTTCATAAAAAATTCACGACTTCAAAGTTTAAATATTTTTTTAGACACACTTAAAATGTTATAAGCGTAACAATATATTTTTTTCATAAGCTGCGTATAACGGCTTTACCGTTATATATTCATTATTCCTCCTTTCCCCTCAAAAAATCAACTTTTAACTTTACTGGATTATTATAAAATTGTCATTATTCTCCCCCCCCCCTTCAAATAAAATATTTAGTTTAAATTTGACATTTTAGAGTTAATTTCATATGTCTTTAGTCATTCTCTTCCCCCCCCCCCCTCTCACTACTGTAAGTTTCGCTTTTACTTTTTAAAGTTCTTTTCAAATGCAGACATCATTTATCTCGGTTCCTTTTTCTGTCTTTCAAATTCACACGATAGAAAAAGATCTTAACCGCAATTATTTTCCATTGAAATAAAGTAAAAGAATAAAATACAAATGAATCTCTTTTCGCTTTGCAGCCGACGTTATCTAATGCATATTTTCCCAGCCTCTGGGCTTGCATTAGTATACAATTCTCACCCTTGTACTTTGTCGGATACAAACCATATGCCCATTGCTGACTAATTTGCAGCTGTAGAGATCTGTAACGTGCATCTAAAAATCACGTGTTCCTATTTCTCTAACCACTTTCCCTTACCACAAGAATGTTAGGACGCGTGTAACCATAAATAGCTCGCCATGGCGTAAGTTTGAATTCTATGTAATACTTCGAGATGCCTCTGATTCCTTTGTCCACGCCACCAATATTCATCGCCAATACAGTACAGATGTTGCTATTCATCTCGCCAATGAGTGAGTGATTGTAATGAATATTTTACCACTACTGCCTCGGAACTTGAGTGTGAGAGACCTCGGCTCTCTGCCCTTCGGGGCTGCCCCGTCGGGCAGTCTCGTCTGTGACTTCTCCCGCCCATTGTACCATCATGGCCCTTCTCTTAAAAAGTTCCATAATAAAGAAGTAAGTCCTCGAAATCCTCGTGTTGGAGTTTTTTTTCATTCATCCATGAACCTGGAGTCTCTAATCACTACCCCCTACATACTAAATGCCTCTCGCATTCACTGTTTTCCCCATATAAGAACTGGAAGTCAGCTTAGCCCCAAAATGCTCTGCCATCTATCGGTGACAATTGACATGATTTTTAAAAACCTGTAGATAAATAACGTAAATTTTTGTTATTTATTCCTAAAATTTCACTTTTTTTTTTCTCTTTTCGTATTTATTTTAATTGTTGTATTAAATGATATTTTTTCTATAAAATTTGAAAAGAGAAATTATTTCATATTTTCTCTTCAATTTCAAATGATGAATGATAAAATAACGCACATAATTTATTTTATTATATGAATTTTAAATTATATGTTCTTTTTTAAAATTAATTATAATATATAAATTAATAGCACTTACATTTACTTGTAAATAGATTTCCATCAAAAATAAAATAAACAAGGTTTATGAAGTGAAAATATTTATTAACACTATAAAATGGTACATGAATTTTAATCAATGGATCAAAAACTATGAGCAAGTTTAAAAAGGTTATTGCAAAACATAAAAGTATTTGATTAAATTAAATTTTACTAAATAGTAAGACATGTATTTCTTTCAGGCAAAATATTAATAATAAACAAAGTTAATGTGGGGTGAATGTGTCAGTGAAGGACAATCTTAAGGAATTGCTTTAAAAATAATTTTTAATTAATAATAATAATTATTATATTCCTGTTTTTTTGACATTATATTAATCTATCAACAATATTTAACTAACTTCATAGTTGTACTTCCCATTGTGAATTAAAATTTAATTCTAATAACATAATTACTTGACACTCCAGTACTAGTACCATTACAGTTGCCTCAATAAATAGATTGCAATATTTTTCTGAACTTCCCTATTTAATATTTTTTATCTAAAATAATTAAATCATTGATATTGTGATAATAATACTATAAATATTAATTACCTTTATCATAATAATGAAACTAGCAAGTCTTTTTTTTAAGTGTTTAAAAAACATTTAACTCACAGTTTCATTTCTTTTATATTTGAATTATTAATTATTATAAGTAATCATCAAGTACTTTCAGGAAATTTAAATAGTTGGAAATATGATTCTGTTCAATGATGCTCCAAGACACTTTTTTTTTCATCTGTTTGACTACTCTAGCCTTTTTTGCACCCGGGGCAAACATGGATTTTGGCGCACCCCTCCCCCCCCCCCTCCCTCTTCCACAAAGTATATTTACAAAGAGAATTTTACTAATTTTATAATAGACGACTTATTTCAAAATTTAAAATATGTAATCATAAAATATGTAATACTGAACTAGGTAATCTACAGTGTGGCGGATCCAAGGGGGAGGTTCCTCTGAACACCAGCAAAAATATTCTAAAGATCATTTTTAAAATGAAATATACAGTAGAGTCCCGATTATCCGAGTCCTGCCTAACCGAGTTTCCGCTTTCACCGAGTTATTTTATTCTGATGGACTGATGGCTTCCATTATTATAAAACAGCCATTATAAATTAAGTGTTAGGTGAAGATGAAAGAGCAGTCGTAAAAAGTTAGAACTCTGATTTTCTGGTCAGAATGGGAAAAATATGGGCATATTTTTTTTCCCATTTTTTCCCCATTCTAACCAGAAAATCAGAGTTCTAACTTTTTACTACTGCTCTTTCATCTTCACCTAACACTTCATTTATAATCGCTGTTCCATAATAATGAAAGCCACCAGTTCGTCAGAATAAAATGATCCATTCTAAAGGTAAAATCCTTCGTTTGGCGGCCCTTCATTCTGACGCCCGGGGCACATGCCCCCTCTGCCCCCCCCCCTTAGTTTCGGCCCTGCCACACACGCACATACACACGCATGTTGCCTGAATAAATTGATTACAATGTTTTTCTGAAATTCCCTATTTAATATTTTCTATCTAAAATAATTAAATTATTGATATTGTGATAATAATATTATAAATATTAGTGACATTTATTGTAATAATGAAATTAGCAAGTCTTCGGGTCAGGACCTCAAACGTCAATTCTGCAGCTTTTTTTTCTTTCTCCCTGTCTCTCTTTCTCTCTCTCTCTCTCTTTTTTTTTTTTTTTTGCAGTGTTTAAACAGTCAGCTCATAGTTTCATTTTTATTTGCATTATTAATTATTACGAGTAATATATGAAGTACTTTCAGGAAATTTAATAAATTGGAAATACGATTCTATGCACTGATGTTCCAAGACACTTTTTTCATCTTTTTTACTACACATCTTTTTTTCGGGTCAGGACCTCAAACATCAATTCTGCTCTCTCTCTCTCTCTTTTTTTGCAGCGTTTAAAACAGTCAACTCACAGTTTCATCTCTTTCATATTTGCATTATTAATTATTACGAGTAATATATCAAATACTTTCAGGAAATTTAATAAATTGGAACTCTCTCTCTCTTTTTTATTTTTTTTTTCTTCTTGCAGTGTTTAAAACAGTCAACTCAGTTTCATTTCTTTCATATTTGCATTATTAATTATTACGAGTAATAGATCAAGTACTTTCAAGAAATTTAATAAGTTGGAAATACGATTCTGTGCACTGATGTTCCAAGACACTTTTTTCATCTTTTTTACTATCCCCCCCCCCTCCCCCGATACACACACACGTTGCCTCAAAAAATTGATAATAGTATTTTTTTTTAATTCCCTATTTTATATTTTCTATATAAAATAATTAATTTGTTGATATTGTGATAATAATACTATATATATTAATTACATTTATTATGATAATGAAACTAGCAAGACTTCCGGTCAAGGCCTCAAAACGTCAATTCTGCAGTTTTTTTTTTTTTTAAACATTTAATTTAGTTTTATTTCTTTTATATTTGTATTATTAATTATTACATGTAATAATCAAGTACTTTCAGGAATGAAATTATTGATATATTTCAGTTATATAATATTTATATTGCTTCAAAACACAATGCTATGAATACATATTTATTTTGATCACATTACTAATTCGTATTCGATTTCATCGTGTATTATTTATTATTACTATCGTTATAATTTTGCTGGAAGAAATTTAAATAATTTTGAATGTTATTGTATTTTTATTTTCATACAGAAAAGGCTTAGCATAATTATTTGATAAAAAGAAATACTTTGATCTATCATTTTTATTATTAATAATAACAATATTATTTCAGATTCTTTCAGATTAAGGTACTCTTTTCCTTTTAAGACATTGTAAATTAATAAAAATACATCTTATTAATAGCAACTGTACATTAATTTAATTTATTATTATTCAACGGAATGTTATTAGAAACATGCAAATAATAGTAGTAAAAATATCTATTTGTATTTTTAAAAATACAATGAAAAAAAGTTAAAAAGACTCGTTGACTGTCTTCTACAGGAATGGTGAAAAGAAATATTTTCCTTTATTTTGCTGGATGAACAGCAGTAAGGCACACAGCAATTTTTATTTTTTAGAGAATATATTAACTTCATTAAAAGTAAACATTCTGTTTAAAAAAATCACAAATTACTGCAAAAAAATAAAAAAAATAATAGCTTTCAAAGGCAGGTCTATGAGGCGATCCATGTAAATACAGCAATAGCATACCCCAAACAGTAGCGCCATCTATCAACCTTGCTGACTTCCATTTTTGAGTCAAATGCGAGAGGCATGTAGTATGTAGGGGGTAGTGCTCTAATCTAATAAATCTCCTCTATACAAATTGGCGCCGTTGCCCAGATTTTTTTTTCCTCCAACAGTATTAAAAAAAAAAAAAAAAAATACGAGGAGAAGTATCGTTCCTTCCGTATCATCCTTTACCTACGACGCGAAAAGCTGTCAGACCTTTTTCCCACGGGAGTTCCGGCTCCCCTACTCTGTGTTCGCTGGCCGATGTCAACTTCAGGGGATTTCCCTTTCTCGCTACCCCAACGGATTTGGAGAGTGCCTCTTTCTTCCGGACTTTACACTAGCCTGACGAGAAGCAAGATTTACACTGCGGTGCTCCAACGGGGTCATCGAACGAAGTCGCCTCCTCCAGCAGTTCCTTTTTCTACGAAATATCACATCTGCATCATTTCCCTAATTTCTGTTTTTTTGTGCGCGATCTTCAACCTTCAAGCAAACGTGTTCGTGCTACCAGTGTGAGTGAAAATAGTTTTAGTGTGAAATGTTTTGTGAAAAGTCCTCACCTAGCTGTGGTATGAATTATCCGCACAAGTAACACACATTTTAAACAAAGTTCTCAGTGCAACAAGTCCAGGAAATGTGCGCCGTTTCGCTTTGTTTGGTGATCTTGTCATTAATACTTCCAGTGCTAAGTGTCCAGGAATCCCACAGATTTGGTGACAACACAGTTAAATATGCTAAAAAAAGAAATATAATTTCGCGAAAGTGTCATCTTGTGTTAAGATAACAAATTGTGCCCGAAGCAATAGTCTAAAGAATTTCGATTTACTTTGTGCTTCGTTGTGGTGATACCTTCAATTTTTCTAAAAAATATATATAGAATGCACTAAGCGTGCCATGAGTTCGAGGAAAAATGTTTTCCTTTTGTGGTATGTTATCAAGATACAAAAAAATTACCCTGGTGATGTAAAAGAGCTTCAGTTTTAAAAAAAGAGAAACCACTCTGCATAAAAAAAAGAGTGTACTAAATCACAATTCACATGTTGTGTCATTTATCATTCAACATTTTTATAGCATTCAGAGTGCGAAAATAGGACGTTAATGATATTTTTGTTTTAATTTCTTTTCTGTTGCAAATTGTCACTAAAATCTTTTTATTTTACCTTTTTTTTTCTTAAAAAAAACAAGCGTTGTTTTCGCATCGTTCTGTTTTTGTACTCCAAATGAATGCTCCCTACAAAAAATGACATACTAGGTCATCGAATGCAATCAAAACACTTGTGTCACAATACGTTCTACAAAAAAAGAAACACAGTTTGCATGTAAGTATGAACAGGGAATACGTTTACATTAAATTATTTACTCTAAATTGTTATAACCTTTTTTTTTTCTTTCTTTTCAATATCAGTAAATATTATCAGTTTCTATTCATGTTATGGTTCCCTATTCATACTTGTACTTTTACCATTTGGATTTTCATAAGTTTGTTGATTTGTCAGCTTGAAAGGAGAAATCACTTCTGAACTATTTTTTTATAATATTTTTAACAGTGATAGCATATTAGCTCCTTATTATCTTCTTCCAAGTTGCGTTTGTTTGTTTGTAAGTACTTTTTGCAGTTAAAATGATAAAATTATTATACTTTTTATAATGTTTTTATGGTTAAATCATGACATACTTCTCATATTTTTTTCTCTTACGTGAATTTACATAAACATGCTATGTTTCCTTTTTCGTAAAAATGATTTTTTTATGCATTCAAAAATCTAGAGTTTAACCCTTTTGCCCCACTGGCGTACTTTGAAAGTACACTTATTCCGCCGATAGGCAACAAAGAAGTTCTCTGCTCCAAGTTTTGCAGTATTTCATATTTTTATATAAATATGTGCATATTTCGCTCACAACATTTGCACATTTTCACTTGTGTGTGACATTTGCACAATTATTCTCAGCATGTGTTGCTCGACTCTGACCTTGTTTGTTTTTTTTTTTTTTTTTTTTGTATTTTTAACCTGAATTACAATTTAATTACCTGTTTTTTTTTTTTTTTTATTGAATTTCGCAAACCATAATCCAACTGGATGTTGACAGAAATTTAACTTTCAGAAATGTTGTGATTGATACACTCATATTATTTTTTTACACTCCCCCCCCCCCCCCCTCCATTTTTTTTTCCTTTTGTGTATAATTTATTTATGCAACTTATTGTGTTTTATTTTATGTGCATGCATTTCATTTCTGATAACTAGAGTTTTTGCATACATACACCTTTTTGAAATACTAGTATTATTTATTTTGCATTATTTGTGTCGCTCTCTCAAAAAAAAAAAGAATTCCTCCTTTTTCCATGTTGGCTGTCAAAAAAAAGTAGACAACAGAAAGTAAATAAACACCAGAAAATAAAAAAAGGATTTTGGAGATAACAGACACTTCACCAGGCTAATTTTAAAATATGGCAGCTAATGATAAAAATGCTATTTGTGATTTTAATCACCCCATTTCTGTATCTCCATGGGTAGATTATTTTGAGGAGATATTAGTCAGATATTCGGATTCCATTAATATGGAAGCCACATCTATTCAAAATTCACTTAAGACCGAAAATGCTGCATCCATGTCTGAAAATATTATAGATTTCCTTCAGATCATTAAATTCAATTTTCATGTGCTTAAACTAAACTTTAATGTGCTAAAAGATGATTATTCCAAATTAAAACAGGATAAAGATAATTTATTTCTTGTCAATCAGAAACTTATTGAGAGATTACATGAAATCACAGCCAAACAGAAATGTAAGAAGAAGCTTACTAAATGTAGTAAGACTATGGTTGATCAGGTGGTAGATGTCAACAACAAACTCCCTCCATCTGCCCTAGATAAATCTACACAAACTATCCCCTCTTATATGTGTAAACAAGAAAAGTTACCACAACTAGAAAATCATAAAAAAGACACATATCTTAGCTCCGACCTGCACACTCAAGGTAAGCACAATGAAAAATTTACAGATATTAGCGATTCCTCTCTAAAGTCCTTATCCCCTGCTAAGCTTAATGTAACTAAACCTATTCGTGTTATTATTTTTAACCTCCCTGAAAATTTAAATATTCCTGATATCTTGTTTGGTATCTCAGATTTAATCCATATACCTGAACCTGATTTTCACTTTGTTAAAAAGTACAAGCTCCTACATATTAAGTCCTTTAATTGGATCTTTGAGCTTGCACCACAGGATGCTAGGCAATTATTAATGCATAAGGAAATTATGATACAATCAAAACCGTACCCTGTTAAACCATATATAAATGTTAAACGTTGTTTTAAGTGTCAGGTATACAATGATCATCTTGCAATTTCATGTTATAATGACATTAGATGCTCTGTGTGTGCCTTGCCACACATTGACCCTCAGTGTAGAAATCCTCCAAAATACATTAATTGCATTAGAAATAATGATAGCAGTAACACCAACTTTGACATTTTCCACAGTGCTTATGCACCTTATTGTCCATCATTAAAAAAATTCATCAAGCAAATGCGAGAAAAAGTATACAACTGCAATACATTCCCATAAACATCTCATACAGCTTCCTTTTAAAAAAAAAAAAAAAAAAAAAAAAAAAAAAAAAAAACAATGTAACATACATTTTACATTTTTCGTTTTTATTTAACACACATTACTGTGAAGGAGTTACTATCTACAGCATTCCTTTTAAAATTTTTATTTTCCTATACATTTACATACATATGTCAGTTTTCGACAACATTATTCATACTGATTTGAAGTTTGAAATTAACTTAATTCTTTCAAGATATTTTTTTTTTATAAACACAAGTGTACAGTAGGTTGCTTTTTCATTTGATTATTTAGCCGGCAAATAGTTAAATGAATCTCGAAATGGAACATTTGTGAAAATTTTTCTGATGCGGGTCATCAGACATTGGGATTTTCACATTTGAGGTAGATGTTACTGAAAGAGTACACATTAATTCAACTTTAAAAATTCATCATTACACTAGTTTGTAGAGTTATTTTTTAGAAATTTGGATATAATTTCACTTGTTAATCTTAGTTAAGTTTATTTAGTTACATTTCATCACACAAGTAGCGTTTCCTGGTTACATTTTATCCTTTTTCACTTGCCTTTACTTAAAAGCACAATTTTTTTGGTTTATTTGTTTTAACTTTAGGCGATGCATTTTTGTACTTGTGATACAATGCTCTTGGTTCCATATGTACACACTGAGTTTGTGTTCATAGGCCATACAACTGAGTTCATAGGTTTTACAACTGAGTTCATAGTTCACTGAGTTCATAGAAAATACACTTTACACGAGTTCATAGATAAAACACTTTACACGAGTTCATAGTTCATTGAGTTCATAGAAAAATACACTTTACACGAGTTCATAGCATTTTCAATTCTTTGTGTACTTCAGGGACCAATTGCACGATCATTTTTCTTTCATGACAATACTTAGTTCATAGAATATTTCCTTACACATATTAGTTCATAGTTTGTTTTCTTTCTTGGTGTTCAGTGGGATGGTTCGTTTAAATGCAAAAAAACTCCAACCATATTACAGGAACTATTTCTTTATTAAAAATCTTATAAAAGAAAGGTGGTTCAGGAGCCAAAATGGGAGAGAGAGATCCCACAATACAAGGGACGCCGAAGCGCCCTTTCTTATTAGACGACTTTACATCTCGAGGGCTGAAACAGAAGTGGGTTTTTTTTTGCACGAAATCAAGAAATCTTGGCGTGGCACAGCATCGCCAATTTACAACTTTTGGTGACCGCGCGAAAATGAACAAAGGGTCTTGGCGATAAACATTACCGCAAAAATGTGGTGATACAATCGGACGGGGGAGGCCAGGATTGCAAGCAAGCGCTTCTAATACGATGAGAAAAGTAACAGACAAACCGAAAATGTTTATCTTGCAAATAGGCCTTTGCCCAACTAACTGTTACATGAAATTGCAGACTGCAGATTGTTCGATGAGAAGAATGCAGAAAAATCCAGGACATCTGGCTTTTAGCCCGACCACATAACACGATAAATACATGCTTCCCATAAGATTCGTTCATTTTTACTTTTTATTGTTAATATATATATTCAAGGTTCACGTATTAGTAGCGATAAAAAATTCTTATCACTGCGGCGGGGAAAAATATCCAATGCAAGAACATGAAATGAGACTAGCAGCTGTGCTATTTAATTCTTATTTATTTCTTTGCACACGCAGCAAAAACGGGTAGTTACAGCTTAAAATAAGAAAAGAAAAAAGGAAATGATTATTCGAGCGCTTTGAATTAAAGATAATTTTAGACAGATGAAAGAAATCGCTTTAGCAAACTCTGGATGGTTTTGAGAAATGAATTTAATCACATATTTCGTTATAAGAAAGAGGGGGGGGGAGGATAATATGATCTAAAAGTAAGAAAGTTATGTTTTAAATTAAATTTTGACTTAAAAAAGGTATGGGACAGAAACACTGTCACATAACTTTGTTTTAACTTTAGGCGATGCATTTTTGTACTTGTGATACAATGCTCTTGGTTCCATATGTACACACTGAGTTTGTGTTCATAGGCCATACAACTGAGTTCATAGGTTTTACAACTGAGTTCATAGTTCACTGAGTTCATAGAAAATACACTTTACACGAGTTCATAGATAAAACACTTTACACGAGTTCATAGTTCATTGAGTTCATAGAAAAATACACTTTACACGAGTTCATAGCATTTTCAATTCTTTGTGTACTTCAGGGACCAATTGCACGATCATTTTTCTTTCATGACAATACTTAGTTCATAGAATATTACTCTAAATATTGTGCATAAATTATTTGAAGATGATTTGTAGAGTAGATATTGAAATATGATTATATATATGACATGCTACACTTGAAAACCGAGCTGTCAAGAATGCCAACTGACGGCAGTTTTTCAAAATTTTGACAATTTTTTTCTCAGAAACTATTTCACCAAGGAGCAAAAAAAATTACTGGTGATCATATCTTAATAGTAAGAACAAACACACGCAGTTTCATTAAAATCTGTGATGGTGGGTTACATATTGATATTTTACTGCCTGATTTGATGTGGAATGCCCCGAAACGTTTTTGTTTTAACATAAAAGCAGAGATTAGCACTGTTTCTTGAGAGCGTAAGACTATTCGATTATTCTGACAGGTGTATTCGTAAGGGCGTTTTCAGTATGATCGTTTTCATCTCTGTTATTTCAGTTGAAGTAGACTGATAAAGAAGAGAGGGGAAAGAAATATTTCTTTCAGATTCAAAATTGTTTTTACTTTTTGTGATTTTTTTTTCACCATTCTTGGAAGAAAAATGTTCTTTCTTATTTAAATTTTTAATAAGTTTGCTTAGACTATCGTTATATTTTATTACTTGCAGATTTTCTTTATTTCGTAAAGACTAAATAAATAGAAGCATTTATGATTAAAAGCGAAACATTTTTGTTTTAATATGAAAACAAAGATTAGCAATGTTTCTTTGAGAGCGTAGAGTATCGATTTACGAAAATATCTTTACTCACTTCAATGTGCATGTAGCGGGTTAACTGCAACCTTAACTGTAAACTTACAAACTTTTAATCTCACATGTGAACATGAAATCTTAAACTATAATTGTAACTGTTTTATTTTTAATCAATCGTGCAGCATACAACTGAACTCAATGGGTCATGAGTTCCTTTCTTGAGCTTTAACCATAACTGTTCAGGCAGTCTGTTTTGCCGCTGTTATCAGTGAATCATGCTGATGCGTTCCTCCCTGTAATTTTCTGCGTAGCTTTCTTTCGATAATATATATTTGATTATTTAAAATGTTAACCAAGAAGTACGTTTTCTTTCTGATCTACCATCACACTTTCAAGGCAGCGAATGTCGTAATACTGCCAGCGTAAATTTCTTCGTAAGTGGTTAGCTGAGGCATCTCAAAGAACCAAACATTTGGGACAAAACTTTTGGCCCTTAATTTAAAACTATGCAGAAAATTACAGGGAGCAAAGCATCAGCATGCTTCACTGACAACAGTGAAAAATAGATTGCCTGACCAGTTATGGTTATAGCTCAAGGAAGGAACTCATCACACATTGAGTTGAGTTGTATGTTGGATGATTGAATAAATATAAAACAGTTACAATTACAGTTTAAGAGTTCATGTTCAGTCCTTCCTTGAGCTTTAACCATAATTGTTCAGGCAATCTGTTTAGCAGCTGTTATCAGTGAATCATGCTGATGCTTTCCTCCCTGTAATTTTCTGAGTAGCTTTCTTTCGATAATATATACATTTAGTTATTTAAAATGTTAACTAAGTAGTATGTTTTCTTTTTTTTATCTACAATCACACTTTCAAGGCAGCGAACGTTGTAATATTGCCAGCATAAATTTCTTCGTAAGTGGCTAGCTGAAGCATCTCAAAGAACCCAACATTTGGGACAAAACTTTTGACCCTTGATCTAAAGCTATGCAGAAAATTACAAGATGAAACATCAGCATGCTTCACTGGACAATAGCGGCAAAATAGACTGCCTGACAATTTATGGTTATACCTCAAGGAAGGCACTCATCACACGTTGGGTTGAGTTGTATGTTGCATGATTGAATAAAAATTAAAAAGTTACAATTACAGTTTAAGAGTTCATATTCACATATGAGGTTAAAAGTTTGTAAGTCTACATTTAAGGTTGCAGTTAACCCGCTACATGTATATTCGATTATTCTGACAGTTATATTCGTGGTGGCGTTTTCAGGATGAAAGTTTTCATCTTTGTTATTTCGGTTGAAGTAGACTGATAAAGAAGGAAAGAGGAAAATTTACATATTTCTCTCAGATTCAAAATATTTTTTTACTTTTTATGATTTGTTTTTCATCATTCTTCCAAGAAAAATGTTCTTTCTTATTTAAATTTTTAATACGTTTGCTTAGATTATCGTTATATTTCATTACTTGCAGGTTTTCTTTATTTCGTAAGGATTAAATAAATAGAAGCGTTTCTGTATAAAATCGAAACATTTTTGTTTTAATATAAAAACAGAGATTAGCACTGTTTCTTGAGAGCCTAGAGTATCGATTTATGGAAATATCTTTACTCACTTCAATGTGTTTATCCGCTTATTCTGACAGTTATATTTGTGGAGGCGTTTTCAGAATGAAAGTTTTCATCTCTGTTATTTCAGTTGAAGTAGACTGATAAAGAGGAAGAGAGAAAAGGTGTATTTCTTTCAGATTCAAAATATTGTTCTGAAATAAGTTATATTTAGCTGTACTGATTTTCTTGAAAAATTTACCTAAAGATTTCACAGCAGTCTGAAAATTGTCTTTACTTATTTAAACATTTATTACTTTTGCTTAGAATATCGTTATATTTCATTACTTGCAGGATTTATTTATTTTGCAAGGATTAAATAAAATAGAAGCGTTTCTGTATAAAATTGAAACATTTTTGTTTTAATATAAAAACAGAGATTAGCACTGTTTCTTGAGAGCCTAGAGTATCGATTTATGGAAATATCTTTACTCACTTCAATGTGTTTATCCGCTTATTCTGACAGTTATATTTGTGGAGGCGTTTTCAGAATGAAAGTTTTCATCTCTGTTATTTCAGTTGAAGTAGACTGATAAAGAGGAAGAGAGAAAAGGTGTATTTCTTTCAGATTCAAAATATTGTTCTGAAATAAGTTATATTTAGCTGTACTGATTTTCTTGAAAAATTTACCTAAAGATTTCACAGCAGTCTGAAAATTGTCTTTACTTATTTAAACATTTATTACTTTTGCTTAGAATATCGTTATATTTCATTACTTGCAGGATTTATTTATTTTGCAAGGATTAAATAAAATAGAAGCGTTTCTGTATAAAATTGAAACATTTTTGTTTTAATATAAAAACAGAGATTAGCACTGTTTCTTGAGAGCCTAGAGTATCGATTTATGGAAATATCTTTACTCACTTCAATGTGTTTATCCGCTTATTCTGACAGTTATATTTGTGGAGGCGTTTTCAGAATGAAAGTTTTCATCTCTGTTGTTTCAGTTGAAGTAGACTGATAAAGAGGAAGAGAGAAAAGGTGTATTTCTTTTAGATTCAAAATATTGTTCTGAAATAAGTTATATTTAGCTGTACTGGTTTTGTTGAAAAATTTACCTAAAGATTTCACAGTAGTCTAAAAATTGTCTTTTCTTATTTAAACATTTATTACTTTTGCTTAGAATATAGTTATATTTCATTAGTTGCAAGATTTATTTATTTCGTAAGGATTAAATAAATTAAAGCGTCTGAGTATAAAAGTGAAACATTTTTGTTTTAATATAAAAACAGACATTAGCGCCGTTTCTTGAGAGCCTAGGGTATCGATTTATGGAAATATCTTTACTCACTTCAATGTGTTATTTGATTATCTGACAGTTATATTTGTGGAGGCGTTTTCGGAACGAAAGTTTTCATCTCTGTTATTTCAGTTGAAGTAGACTGATAAAGAAGTAAATAGGAAATGTGTGCTTCTTTCAGATTCAAAATATGTAAAGGCGTTAGTAGACGAAGCCCTGAGTTTTTATTTATATCCATAACAGTTTAAGAGAAAAATGCAGGTAAAATCTGGTTAGCTCATTTTTTACAGAATCAGCGTATAATCCATTGGTTTCAGCTAATATCCAGAGATGCACTGTTTCTGGGACTGAAAAAAAAACTTATTTTTATTTGTAAAATTATGCTGGAAGAAACTTGTATAATCCAATAGACGGTTGCTTGTGGTCTAGTGCTAGTTTACTAGTAATAATAATAAAATTTACATAGGGGAGGGTAGTACACAGTGAGACGAAAATTATTATTACTTAACAAATGGCAATGATTTTTATTCTTTTGAAAAAAATTTTGCTACAACTTTAAGCTACACAAATACGCTACACATTAATGTATAAATGGCTTTAAAAAAGTTATTTATAAAAGCACAGAAGCAGCATAAAGGAGTATCGAAAATTGATGAATTTTTTTTTTTAAATATGAGCCTCGGTTGGACAATGGCAGACATTAGGCTACCTTCATGCAAACTTTCAGCCTCTTACGTTTAGTAGATTTCACTAACCATCGCACGCCCCCACACACACAGAGATAGAGAGAGAGAGAAAAACCTTCTTCTATTAATAAATAATTTTTTTTTACGTCAGAACCGCATAGTAGATACACAATGAGGCACGTCTCACTGTGTACCACAACTGTGTGTCTCACTGTGTACTTTCGTTGCGTTGTAACAAAATGAATGCCATATCTGTTTCATCATCAGTTTCATCGCTTTGAATGCTTGTATCGTTTTGTCGACATAGTCTATCATTAGATATAGCTAGGTTTGGTTAAGTAAATAGATGCCATAATGAAATAAATAAAGTCTAAAATGGACGTTTATGTAATATTAACCCCTGTAAAATAAATAATTACTTACTATTTTGTTGGACGAGTAATTCAAGTGCCGAAACTACATCCACGTGTTGCATAAGATGAGGTGGTTCAGTGTATGTTCCAGCTAGGAGAAAAAGTTATAACTATATGTCAAAATGGCTGCTGTCTCACTGTGTACTCCCTACCCTATTCAATTTCTTAGACATTTAAATATATTTTATAATGTGAGTAAATAGCTTAAATTTTATGTTTTTCTTTCAGTTTAAAGTTATGCATTTACCGGAGCTTTAGCAGCTTCCGTTTTAATAGTTTCATATTTCACAAACAATAATGACGAGATGACACTTCCACACAGAGCTGGAACGCAGAGAAAAAAGATGATGCAATTATGATGAAACAAAAAACAGTTCTTGCGTCAGATGAGAGTTATTTCAAAGCGTTTGTTGCAGAGAAATTTTTGGGGGCGACATCTATTACCAGTCTTTAAAATCGGATGTTCTTCCCCGAGTTTCACTAACATTATGGTTCTGAAATAAGTTATATTTAGAGCATTTACGCGAGCTGGAGTGTTCACAGACAGTGAGGCAAACTATGTTGGAAAGTGGCAAAAACTATTTATTAATCTTATCCTCTTTTTTGCCTAAAAACTATCTACCAATAATACAGTTTTCTTTTTCTTTTTCCCTTCTTTTTCGATTTTTTACGTTTTCCGATTTTATTTTACATTTTGCGATTTAACTTTTCTGAATTTTTTTTCAGCCATTCATCGAAGAAAATTTTTCTATCTTATTTAAATTTTTAATGCGTTTGCTTAGAATATCGTTATTCTAAGCAAACAATCAATTAGTTCATTAGTTCATCACAAAGTAATTAGTTCATTACTTGCTTGTTTTTTTTTTTATTTCGTAAGGATTAAATAAATAAAAACGTTTCTGTATAAAAGCGAAACATTTCTTTTTTTGATATATAAAAACTGAGATTAGCAATGTTTCTTGAGAGCGTAGAGTGTCGGTTTATTGAAATATCTTTACTCACTCCAATGTGTATATTCGATTATTCTGACAGTTATATTTCTGGAGGAGTTTTCAGGATGAAAGTTTTCTTCTGTGTTATTTCAGTTGATGTAGACTGATATAGAATGAGAGAGGAAATGTATATTTTTTTCAGATTAAAAACAGTGTCTTGAAATAAGTTATATTTAGTTCTACCACCGGTTTTGTTGATAAATTTACCTAAAGATTTCATAGTAGTCTGATTTCTTCTTTGGAGTTGTACATGTATAACGTTATCACTTTAGAGGGGGGTGGGAGGCTAGCGCTTGATATTATAAGATACCTCTAGGGGGGGGGGGTATCTTTTGATATCGTTATCATTTTTGATCCAACCAAAAATTTATTTTTTTTTTGTTTCTTTACATCAGTATAGTATGTTATCTATTTTTATGAAAATACAAACTTATTATTAAAGCCATTAAATGATTATAAAATCATTTCATTCCAAATTATGGAATAACCACCCAACGTTCGTCATTCCTATTCTTCTGCCATATGCGCATGCAATTCATTGTTAGCGAAACAAGATTTGAAACTATGTTTGTTATATTTACTATTAAAAAATGCGAAAGAATGTTGTCCACCTGTTTTGTTTATAACAAGTTCTGCTTACACCCGAACAGCGACGAAATGCAAGAAAACATTACATTACTGTTGAATTCAATGTTATATATATATATAAAAAAAAGCTATGTTAAAATGCTTTTAAATAGCATTTCTTTAATGTGTTATTTGATATAACGTTATTTTACATATATATGATAGTTATATATGATAGTTGTATTAACTTCCTCTCTTCATTTAAATCAGTAAAGTATGCGAATAATCAATGTATAACCATATCTGTATATCAATGCAAAAGTATTAAAATAAAACGAAAGAAAAAAATTGTAAAAGTAAACAGAATTTTTAGACAATGATAATGATATCATTAGAGGGAGGGGGTGGAAAGTCGAGGAGTGATAACGACATCATTAGAGAGAGGGGGAAGGGGGGGAGCCGAGGAATTGTAACGTGTGATATCGTAAGGGAGGGTCCAAAATCGCTAAAAACTTGATAACGTTATATATGTACAACAGCTTTCAGGGGGAAAATCACATTGCTCTGTCTGAGAATGACAATAATTAAATCAGTACGAAAATTTTCCTAATTTCAAAATTGAATATAAGTCATCTTTATGCATATGATAGAATTATGCAAATGTATAAGTTTCATGTAAACTTGAAATGGATGCATTACGTAAAATGTATCTACGTATGGGTATGAGAAGGGGATGTATGTAAGCGTATCTCTAGCGTATACAGTATTGATCATGCATGAAATTTAAAATTAAAAAGTATTTATTTATCTTAACCTGTTACTGTGGTGCATATATAAAATATGCCATTAAAGCAGTTTTCATTTTATCCATAAAGGATCTAACCCGGAGTTTCCAGGTAAGAGAACATATGTGAAAACTAATTTTTGTTATACTGAAAACTGTAATGGATTTTTCACATTAAATACATTTTTTATATTGATCAGTTTCAACACCAAAAAGCATTTATACATAAAAAATATCTCTAACGTACTTAAATGAAGTTTTTGAAATTTAATAAAAGCGATACTTTCATATTACTCTGTTAAAAAATTTGTCCTAGTTTGAACCAAATTTTGGTTCTCAGTAGCTGCCCTCTTAGGATGGTGAAATCTCATTCCAACAGTTGGGGGTCCGGTTGAGCCATAGTTCCAATTACAATCTCGTTCCAACAATTGGAATTATGGTTCAACCGCAGTTCCAAATGTTGGAGCGAGATTTCGCCAGCTTATGGTGTCACTTACTGAGCGATAAAATTTGGAACTATGGTTCAACCGGTGCTCCAAATGTTGGAACGAGATTTCACCATCTTATGATCGCAGCTACTGAGTACCAAAACTTGGTTCAAACCAGGCCAAACTTTTTAACAACGTAGCCGCATGCTAGGAGTTAATGGGGGACAATTAATTGTTAAAGATCTGTATTAGCAGCCTTTATGATTATGATAAATTCAGTGTTTAACCACGTAGATCACCGTCAATACGACGACAGCCTTACTCGCGGACATGGTTTTGCTTTATATTATAGATTTTTAAGGAATATTATTTGATTGGCATTTTTTAAAGCACAGATTGTCGATTTATGAAAATGTATTTGTCTTTTCAGAATACATGAATTCAATTTTTTGCTGAGAATTATAGCTTTCAATGAGCTTTCAAGACAAAGGTTTGCATATTTTCTACTTCAGCTTGAAGTAGTTTGATAAAATGAAAAATTTCGATTTTTTTCTTTCCTATAATCTAACTGATATAGAAAAATGAAATTCAGGTATATCTCTGTAAAATTTCTTTTTTTTTTCTTACAAAAAGTACATTTCGTTCGCCTGTGAATTCTATAGAAATTGCGTTCTTGTGTTGATTATCGATTTATGGAAAAATACCCTAAGTAGAAAACTAATATTGATTATGTTGCTTTTATGGGAGCTCAATATTGTATTCATAGGAGATGTTTCTAATGAAATACTACTATTGGTAAAATATCTCTTGTGCAACAATGGTATTTGTTTGCGATGAGATATCATTGTCGCCTTTTCTTCGCATTCGGTATTCACATTCATAAAATCGGAGTTATACAGGGTGAAATAAGTACTAAAAAAATGACATACGTTTTTCAAAACTGAGTTTTAAATAGTTGGAGCCATTATGTGAAGCAAATACTCAAAAATAAGTACATTTGGATTACTTTCAAGTGTATTAAAAAATGTATTAAATCATATATTTAAGGTCAGTATTTAAGAAATGAAACAAATTTTGTAATTACGATTATATCATAAAGTTTTATTTATGGGAACTACATAGTTGCCAACTCTTCCGCTTTTTTGTACATCAAAAATTTTATAGAAATTTTGGCCTTAATCGGCAGATTACGGCGATTTAGGAAAGTAAAATTTAATAAAAAAATTTTTGTGATACAAAAAAGCGTAAGATGTTAGCAGCTACAGGACTAAGTATATCCTTCACTAAACAAAAACAAAATGTTTTAAATGTTCTTAAATGTTTTTAATTTTTTTAAAAATCTAGCTGTGATATTATATTTTTTGCTGCCAAAATCGTTTTGTTTAATTATTTTAGAGGTACAAAAAAGTATAAGAAAAGAATAAGTAAAAAATATTTTTCAAGCAGTACGCAGTCTCCTTAATAGCTTACATTAGTCACTCAAAGACACTCGTAAGCTAATGTTAATACTATAGGAGTGTTCTTTTGAAATTTCTCGTTTGCATTTCAATATTTTTAAATGTTTTTTGCAAAAGATAGCTGAGGTCAATTTCTAACTGGTCCGTTTTTTACTTTTTGATTTTGCTTGCAAATTTTCTTTATGAAGATTACTTTCACTTTCGAAACCCAAACGGAAAGTGCCCTCATTAAGAAAAAAAATTAATCTGTTCTACTTACCATGCTTTCAACTATGTTGGGATTTCGATATAAATCTATTGTAAAGTTGACAAAATTTATTTTATTGGAGTAAAAATTTGAAATCGGGCTGCTTTTAAGAATGCCTAAAAAATCTCCTTGGAAATTAGGATAAAGTTTTAAAACTAGCATCCACTGTAAAATAAAATGATTATAATTAAAACATCGAAAATTTGAGGTAGAGATCCTTTGGAACACATGTTTTCGTCTATACGGAAACAAGTTTACAGACATCCACCTACATACTTATTATTGATACGTACGTAGATGACTGGCTTCCGATTTATCCAAGAAAAACTGATGTTATTCTGACTCGTCTGAGAATTAGTCATTCAACGGTCACTCATAAACATTTTTTACTCCGGAAGGATGCACCCATGTGCCCACATTGTCATTTTGATTACCTGACCATTCATCATGTTTTAACTGACCGTCCGGGCCTCCAGCACTTATATAGAATATATTTTAATTCATATTCACCAATCTTGACAAACCTCATTGGGGAAACACCTCATGGGGCACTCTTTACTTTTCTAAAAAGTCCTTCCGGCCAGTGCCGGGAGGAAGAGGTAGCTTTCATAATCCTTATTTAGAAAAAGCCAAATTATATCATTCAAACACACGAAGCTCAATTTAGTGGAAACCGAATACAGGAGATTCAATACTAATTTTTTATCAATATAATGAATGAGAATTTCGCGAAATTAGTCAGCTTTATCCAAGCTGCTTTTCTTTAAAGTAACATATATTTGGCTGCCAAATTCGGCGATTTCTTAAAGTGCCTGTCATTTTAAGACAACATGGTGGATGAGGCTAAGCAGTGAACTTCATCGAGACCTTAGTAATTGCTGTGCACATGCTCACTCACGTCGGAATCGGTTAATACATAGGAGTGCTGTCGCATGCAAAAAATCAGATTTTTCAAAATGTCACCCACAATAGAAATTGAAACTGCTATATCTGAGACATGTTTTAAGGTAAAGAAAAAAAAAATGCTCCTGAATCCTTATATCAAGGTCAAATACTTAAGAAAGAAACCTTTTTCAATTTCTAATTTTTTTGCACCTCACTTTAAATATATATATATTTTTTAATTTAATGGTCGCCATTATGAAACAAGATGGCTGATGAATCTGGCCAGCGAACTTGGTCGAGATGTTGATGTATACTATCCACATGCCTTCTTACATCGAAATAGGCGAATACGTGTGTTATCGCGTGACAAATACAAGATCGTTTCAAAATGTTAGCCATGCTAGAAATTCAAAGTGCTATAAATCAACCATTTTTTAAGATATAAACAAAAGAACAAATTTTCAGAAACAAAAACTGCTCCGGAATCTTTGTATCAAAGCCAAACACATAAAAAAATCTTTTTCATTTTCCAATTGTTTAATACCTCATTTTGAATTTTAAATTTAATTTTTTTTAAATGGCAACCCTTTTGAAACAAGATGGCGAATGAAGCTGGCCAACGAACTCGGTCGAGACATTGGTATGTACTATGTACAGACCAAGTTACATCCAAATAGTTTCACAATTACGCCTGTTATCGCGTGACAAAAATCAGGTCGTTTTAAAATGTCAGCCACAAGAGAAATTCAAAATGCTATTACTCAGCCATTTTTTTTAGATATAGACGAAAGAAAAACTGTTCCGGAATCTTTGTATTAAAGTCAAACACATACAAAAAAAATCTTTTTCACTTTCCAATTTTTTAGTATCTCATTTAATTATTTTTATTTTTTTATTTTTTAAATGGCCGCCATTTTGAAACAAGATGGCGGATGAAGCCCGCCAACGAACTCGGTCGAGATATTTGTATGTACTATGTACACACCAAGGTACATCCAAGTCGGTTCATAAATACGTCTGTTATTACGTGAGAAAAATCAGGACGTTTCAAAATGTCAGCCACGCTAGAAATTCAAAATGCTATAACTCAGCCATTTCTTAAGATATAGACGAAACAAAAACTGCTCCCGAATCTTTTTATCAAGGTCAAACACATAAGAAAATATTTTTTCAATTTTTAATTTTTTGGTACCACATTTCAAATTTAAATTTTTCTTAAAAATTTAAATGGCCACCATTTTTAAACAAGATGGCGGATGAAGCTGGCCACCGAACCCGGTCGAGACATTGGTATGTAGTATAAACGAAGTTACATCCAAATCGGTTCATAAATACTCCTTTTATCGCGTGACAAAATTCAGGACGTTTCAAAATGTCAGCCACGCTAGAAATTCAAAATGCTATAACTCAGCCATTTTTTAAGATATAGACGAAACAAAAACTGCTCCGGAATCTTTGTATAAAGGTCAAATACATAAGGAAAAAATATTTTTCTATTTTTAATTTTTTGGTACCACATTTCAAGATTTAAAATTTTTTTTTAAATTTAAATGGCCGCCATTTTGAAACAAAACGACGGATGAAGCTGGCCAACGAACTCGGTCGAGAGATTGGTATGTACTATGTACACACTGAATTACATCCAAATCGGTTCATAAATACGCCTTTTATCGCGTGACAGAATTCAGGACGTTTCAAAATGTCAGCCACGTTAGAAATTCAAAATGCTATAACTCAGCCATTTTTTAAGATATAGACGAAACAAAAACTGCTCCGAAATCTTTGTATAAAGGTCAAATACATAAGAAAAAAATATTTTTCCATTTTTAATTTTTTGGTATCACATTTCAAGTTTTAAATTTTTTTAAAAATTTTAAATGACCGCCATTTTGAAACAAAATGGCGGATGAAGCTGGCCAACGAACTCGGTCGAGACATTGGTATGTACTATGTACACACCGAATTACGTCGAAATCGGTTCATAATTACGGGAGTTACAGTGTGACATATGTCAGATATATATATATATATATATATATATATATATATATATATATATATATATATATATATATATATCAATTTTGAACGGAGGGTGGTTTCGGGGTCTGGGGGTCATGATCGATGAAAATATACCAAAATTTTTTGAAATCGCTTTCCTCCGAACGGCTGCAATAGGTAGCTTTTTTGTAAAGAAAGCTACCTAAAATTTGCAGGCTTTTATTTTGAAATATACTTTTTATTACTTTCATCGGGTTATCGCCCCAAAATTATATTTTACTCTTTAGTGACATCTGGATGGAAACCCCATCCAGACTGCACCCTTTTTTGAAATACTTTTACCTTTTTACTCTGTTGTTTTAGGTTTTAAAATTTTCTACTCTCCTACACTTCTCTGACTACATCTGGATGGGATACCACATCCAGATTGCTCTTTTAACCTTACTTACATTGTTGCCTCACTTTTGGTCTTTTTTAACCTTTATTTTGGCGCAGCATGTCCCTTAAGGTATTTTGCTCCATAAAACATCATACAACCAACCAACTGTACATGAATGTTGTACTTTCTATTTATATAAATTCTGTATTATTATGCAAATAAATTTTAATCAGTATACTTATTAAATAATGCAGCATTTTTCTCTCGTTAAAAATACCCTCAGATTTGCAACTTTCTGAGCCTAGAATACTGATTTAAATAAATATTTATACCAATTTAATATATGTAAATTCTACTTTTTCCGGCAATTACATTTTTCTATGCGTTCACAAAATGAAAACATATATATATCTGTTATTTTATTTTAATGGTTTTGACAAAATGAAAAATTTTAAACTCTAACTATATTTAAATGAATACAGTGAAATAAAATTTAGTTGTGTGCTTGGATTTTATTTTCAGACTTTTTTTTACTGATTCTGTAAGTTTTTTTGAAAATATATGCAGAACTAAAACTATTTACCTTAACACCTGATAAAACTCTTCTAATTTGTTAATATTTTTTTTATCATCATGATAATAACATATTAATTTAGTTATCTGCAATTTCAGTCTAAAATTTTAATTCGTAAAGTACACAAATTAATTAATTTTAATAGTATTTTTTTAATTATTTTTTTTCAGTTTTAGTTAATTAGTTCGTAAAATTCAGAAATTCATAGGGATAATTGCAGATTTATTAATTCAAAGACACAATAAAATATCATTTTTCTATAGAAGAAAATTTTTCTTATCTTAGAGTGTGGAATATCGATTTATTGAATATATTTATTCTTTCCAAAATATTCAATTTTGATTCTACTTGTGTTTTTAGTTGGGTTCTCGAGATTCATATCTTCTACTTCGTTATTTCAAGTGAATAGTTTTAATAAAACGAAAAATATAAAATATTTTCTAGATTCAAATAAGTACAGTGAAATACAATTTAGGCAGGTATAATATGGATATTTTTATTTCAAGTTATTTTCGCTCCTATTTTTATGTGAGCGCAAACAATATTCCATATCGAATTGAAAAATGTATGCTTAAGAAAAAATTTAGTTTTACTTTGTTGCAATATAGTAATTTTTATGAAAATTACATATTTCAAATGCATTTTTAATTCAAGCTTAATATTTATCCATGTGAATTTAGACTAAATGTTCCTAACTTAATTTACATTAAAATAATTTTTTTTTATTTTATTAGGAAAACACAAAAGCCCTGCTAAAGGGTAGGTCTGGTATAGTTGCCCCCCTTAAGCCCCCCCCCCCAATTTTTATCTTTTATAGTAATGATATTTGCAGTACACATGTAACCTATCTACTTCAAATTTTATGTAGAACACAATAGAAGATACTACTGTAAAGTAAGTACCAGATAAAATAAGATTTTTGCCAAAAAACTTAAGGATTTTGACCATTTATCCCGGACCTCAAGCTTAGACACGTCACTGGATCGAGATTGATGCCCCATTCGTAAAAGAATAGAAAGCATGAGTTGAGTTACTAACATTATAAAAAAAAAAACAAGGTTTGCATTTGACTTAATATCCTATTTACATCAAATTTAAAACTTTGTTTAAAAAAAAAAAAAAAAACTTGAATAAAAACTTTATTTTTTTCACTCGCTCTTTTACTTTTTTTTCGGAAATATTGCAATCGATATTATGCAATATGCATGTGCCATGTAACCATTCCACAATTTATATTGCAAAGAATAGTGCATAGAAACTGGAGCACAATTCTTTTAAAGCAACAGAAAAATGCTGTTATAGAAAAATGTTATATGTGTAACTTAATTCAGTGCAAAAGATAATATAAAAGCAAATATGTTCATGCATTAAAGCATATTCATCACTGTTATTATGCATTAAATTCATTTTTTATATTAATAAACACAACTTTTTAAGAAAAATATCTACAAAATAAAACTTTTCAGTTGCTTTTTTTACAAAAGAATATTTGCATATTTAATGATTACTGAAGAGATTTAGTCTCATGAATATTTATACATTTTTACTATCAAAAACACTTTCTTTTAATTTCTTTCTGAACATCTTACAGTTATTTATGTACTAATCAACATCCCCCCCCCCCCTCCGTTTGCGTAAAGTGCCGGTATGGTAATGTGGTTGAGTTAAGTACTAGATTATGCACTTTCCAGATCTCAAAATATTTATTTTTTTCTATGAGAGAGAAGTGATTTTTTCCACAAATTTTGTATGAAAGGAATATATTTGTACAGCATCGCTTCAGTTCATAATCTCATCCGTTTCCCCCATTTTATTAGTTTATTTATATTTTTACTTGTCAGATCCTTTTGGTAGTTTTTACATTTTATTAATAGCCGAAGATACACATATTGCTTTTTTTTCTCTCTGCTCTAAATGCCCATATAATAATGTGATAGATAACAAGATTATGCACTTTCCAAATTTAAAATTTTTATTTTACGCCATGAAGAATAAGCCACCGTCTTTCTTAAATTTTGAAAAAGTGTAAGAACCTAGCAATTGTGTGCCTTATCGCTTCACTTCATTATTCCATCATTTTTGTCAATTCATTCTTTTTCCCCGTATACCGAAACATAAATGGATTTTTTCATAAAAAGTGCTATGTTCTTTTCAACGCTTCGAAGATGCAGGAATCGCAAAAACGATTTTTTTTCCCATAAACATAATAGTGTAAATGTTTGGTATATGGAAAAAATCATTCGATTCGATATTTATAGATTTGTTTGATATTTCGCCTGAATATATTAATCATTTCATAAACTAAAAAGAGTTTCATTTTTGCTTATGTAAGATATTGCATTTTATAGAATAGTTCTTTCTTTGAATAATAACACTGCGATATGTTTTTACAGTAAATTTCTTTTTACTGGCTTACTACGGGTCAGAACCTTAGTCAAATAATGAAGAGGTCCTTTAAACAAATAATATTACGATAAAGGGATTATCCTGAACTCTATACTGTTACACACTTTAATATTTAACGTATTTTAAACAACCTTTTATAACACAATAGAAAACGTAAATGTGGCGATCAGTATTTAAATAGTAAATCTCTAATCCCAAAAAATGGGGCTTTTTTTACAAGAGGGGGAAATGTACTGCAATTTGTATAAAGATTGAAATACGAATGCTAAACACGAAAAGCTTAAAAGCAATTAATAAAATATGAAATTTAAAAAAAGACTAGACAAAAATTCAACTGCAAAAGTGTCTCTCCCAAAATATCCAATCAAAACATCAGCAACAGTTGTCATATTCGTCAAATTTTCCATAATCGAGTCCATAGTCAAGGTTTTCGACAAACATGAGTGATGCAGCAATGTAGTTTCAAGAAAGAATGAGGAAACCTCATTCAACCAACCAACCAACCTTACGTACATGAATGTTTTACGTTCTATTTACATAAATTCTTTATTATTATGGAAATAGATTTTAGTCGCCCAGTGGCGTGGTCAGTAAGCGGAGGCTGCTGTCACGCTGAGGGTCCGGGTTCGAGTCCCAGGGTAAGACATGGATGTAATTGAGATTGTGTTTTCAAAGTAAGATACTACATATGTAATGTAGAGAAATAAAATTTTTATGTCTGGTTTGTGTTACAATTTCTGTGTATTAATAAGAATCATTAGAGGCGACAGGCATTGTTGCTATAGCCTCAAAGCAATCTCCACTACGGTGGATTTCAAAATCAAATTCAAAAATCAAATACATTTTAATCAGTATATTTATTAAATAACGCAGCCTTTTTCTCTCATTAAAAATACCCTCAGATTTGCAACTTTCTGAGCCTAGAATACTGATTTAAGTAAATATTTATACCCAATTTAATATATGTAAAATCTACTTTTTCTGGCAATTACATTTTTCGATGCGTTCACAAAATGAAATATATATATATATATCTGTTATATTATTTTACTGGTTTTGACAAAATGAAAAATTTTAAATTTTAACTATATTTAATTGAATACAGTGAAATAAAACTTAGTTGTGTGCTTGGATTTTATTTTCAGATTTTTGTTACTGATTCTGTATGTTTTTTTAAAATATATGCAGAACTAGAACTATTTACCTTAACACCAGGTAAAACTCTTCTAAATAGTTAATATTTTTTTCATCATCATGATAATAACATATTAATTTAGTTATCTGCGATTTCAGTCTAAAATTTTAATTCGTGAAGTACACAAATTAATTAATTTTAATTTTCAAAGTATTTTGGAATTATTTTTTCAGTTAGTTAATTAGTTCGTAAAATTCAGAAATTCATAGGAATAATTGCAGGTTTATTAATTCAGACACAATAAAATATCATTTTCTATAGAAGAAAATTTTTCTTATCTTAGAGTGTGGAATATCGATTTATTGAATATATTTATTCTTTCCAAAATATTAAATTTTGATTCGATTTGTGTTTTTAGTTGAGTTCCCGAGATGCATATCTTCGTTATTTCAATTGAATAGTTTTAATAAAACGAAAAATATTAAATATTTTCTAGATTCAAATAAGTGCAGTGAAATACAATTTAGGCAGGTATAATATGGATATTTTTATTTCAAGTTATTTTCGCGCCTATAAATTTTATGTGAGCACAAAAAATATTCCATATCGAATTGAAAAATGTGCGGTTAAAAAAAAATTAATTTTACTTTGTTGCAATATAGTAATTTTTATGAAAATTACATATTTCAAATGCATTTTTAATTCAAGTTCAATATTTATCCATGTGAATTTAGACTAAATATTCCTAACTTAATTCACATTAAACTAATTTTTTTTATTTTATTAAGAAAACACAAAAGTCCTGCTAAAGTGTAGGTCTGGTATAGTTGTCCCCCTTAAGTCCCCCCAATTTTTCTCTTTTATTGTAATGATTTTTGCAGTACACATGTAACCTATCTACTTCAAAAATTTTATGTAGAACACAATAGAAGATACTACTGTAATGTAAGTATCAGATAAAATAGGATTTTTGTCAAAAAAACTTAAGGATTTTGATCATTTATCCCGTACCTCAAGCTTAGACACCTCACTTGATCGGGATTGATGCCCCATTCGTAAAAGAATAGAAAGCATGAGTAAACTAACATTATATAAAAAAAAAACAAGGTTTGCATTTGACTTAATATCCTATTTACATCAAATTTAAAACTTTGTTTTCAAAAAAAAAAAAAAAAAAAACCTTGAATAAAAACTTTATTTTTTTCACTCGCTCTTTTACTTTTTTTCGGAAATATTGCAATCGATATTATGCAATATGCATGTGCCATGTAACCATTCCACAATTTATATTGCAAAGAATAGTGCATAGAAAGTGATGCACAATTCTTTTAAAGCAACAGAAAAATGCTTATTATATATTAATAAGCACAACTTTTTAAGAAAAATATCTACAAAATAAAACTTTTCAGTTGCTTTTTTTAGAAAAGAATATTTGCATATTTAATGATTACTGAAGAGATTTAGTCTCATGAATATTCATACATTTTTACTATCAAAAACAATTTCTTTTAATTTCTTTCTGAACATCTTACAGTTATTTATCTACTAATCATCCCCCCCCCCCCCCCGCCCTCCATTTGCGTAAAGTGCCGGCATGGTAATGTGGTTGAGTTAAGTACTAGATGATGCACTTTCCAAATCTCAAAATATTTATTTTTTTCTATGAGAGAGAAGTGATTTTTTCCACAAATTTTGTATGAAAGGAATATATTTGTACGGTATCGCTTCAGTTCATAATCTCATCCTTTTTCCTCATTTTATTAGTTTACTTATATTTTTACTTGTCAGATCCTTTTGTTAGTTTTTATATTTTATTAATAGACTAAGATACACAGATTGCTTTTTTTCTCTCTGCTCTAAATGTCCATATAATAATGTGATAGATAACAAGATTATGCACTTTCCAAGTTTAAAATTTTTATTTTACGCCATGAAGAATAAGCCACCGTCTTTCTTAAATTTTGAAAAAGTGTAAGAACCTAGCAATTTTGTGCATTATCGCTTCACTTCATTATTCCATCATTTTTGTCAATTCATTCTTTTTTCCCCGTATACCGAAAAATAAATGGATTTTTTCATAAAAAGTTCTTTTCAACGCTTCGAAGATGCAGGAATCAAAAAAACGATTTTTTTCCATAAACATAATAGTGTAAATTTTTGGTATATGGAAAAAATCACCCGATTCGATACTTATAGATTTGTTTGATATTTCACCTGAATATATTAATGATTTCATGAACTAAAAAGAGTTTCATTTTTGTTTATGTAACATATTGTATTTTGAAAATAGTTCTTTTTTTAATACACATGTTTCAACTTTTTTTAATGCACCGTGTTTTAATACACATGTACGTAACATTTCACAATTCTGGCTTCCAAACTGTGGATTTGTATAGAATTACAAACAGACAAATTTTCATTTTTGTATAATAGATATAAAATTGAATATATAATACGTGATTTATTTCATTGCTAACGAAGCGTAGAACTAACAATGTAAAAAATGTCCAAGCCGGGAATCGAACCCGGAGCCCTTGGAATAGCGCTCCAAGTTCTCTACCATTTAAGCTACGAGGACGATGCCCAGCTTAGCATTTCTCACATATGTTGGTGAGACTGCAACTACAGCACAAGATGGAATAGTCTTCATGAGCACACAAACCTGCGACGAAACATGATACACGAATAAACCCAGCACCGGTGAACACATATAAAGTTTTAATTAATTTTTTAATTAATTTGCAGCAGTGAAATTACACTCGAAATTATTGAATATATGATACGTGATTTATCACATTACTACCGAAGCGTAGAACCAACAATCCGAAAAACGTCCAAGCCGGGAATAGAGTTCGGAAGCCTTGGAATATTAGTGCTGGTTTCGCTTGTGTCTCATGTTTCGCTGCAGGATTGTGTGCTCATGAAGACTATTCCATCTTGTGCTGCAGTTGCAGTCTCACCAACATATGTGAGAAATGCTAAGCTGGGCATTGTCGTAGCTTAATTGTTAGAGCACTTGGAGCGCTATTCCAAGGGTTCCGGGTTCGATTCCCGGCTTGGACATTTTTCACATTGTTGGTTCTACGCTTCGTTAGCAATGTGATAAATTGCGTATTAGATATTCAATGATTTCGAGCGTAATTTCACTGCTGAAAATTAATTGAAAAATTAATTAAAATTGTAGATATAAAAATGCCATAAAAAACAACATTTTTTTTTCATTTTATCGCATATCTATCTACTGAAAAAATAATTAATTAATGAATCAATGTTACTTGTAATGTTGGTAGAAGCTAAGCTACTGTGTGTCCTAAAATGGACTGACTGATTTTAAAATTCATTAACTTGCACATTGTGACAGCTATTTAAAGAATTCTTGTAGGAGGATTATGTAAGATGTGACGAGTTTTTACTGTATTCTCGATTTTAGTTTAAAATAACAGAAATAGATGGCGCTGCAAGCAATAGGTGCTAAGTCGGCCTCCGATTTTTTTTCTTGCTCCCCTTTTTAGAACGCTGGGGCTTGCTTTTTCTAGTACGCCGTGTTCTATCTTGCACTGAAGAAGAATCTTGTTTGTAGATTTGTAACAGCTGTTTGCTGCTTTTTGTGTATTTGTGCATTTTTAAACGTTAGATTTCTGCTTTTTAATAAGTTGTTAATTTACAATTTATTGTTCTTCTAGTTTCCCCGTTCAAGTTGTTGAGGATATTCACGAATTTTCCAATGAAACAGACGGAAAAAAATTCCTTTCTTACGGTTAGAAGCTCTTTATAATCTTTGTAACAGCAGAATGAGTTTTCTAAGCATTTTCTAGTGACTTTTTTATTTGTTTGTGTCACAATCACTAGACTATCGCGGGAAAAAGGGTCCCTTTATAGAACCAAAAGTCTGCAAAAAGGTTCAAAATGCGTCTTAATTAAGGATTTTTTTTTCCAGACCAGACGACGTAAATGAGGGGTGCGTAAGCTGAGGGAACGTAAATCGGGGTACTACTGTACTGTAAAATCAGATCAATACGTGCAATGAAATTAGATCAATTTTACGTAGTGAGAATATTTGCAACGATTTCACTTCCATGGAGTTACCTAAAATTTGGAAAGAGATGTTCTGCAGAATAAGAAACAATAGATGAAATTAATTCACGTTCACAAATATCCATATTAGGTAGATTTCGTATGAAATACTACCTATTGCGATCTCCCTATGTTGGAATTACTGAAAAAGTTTTGCAGTTCTACACCGATCATGACCCCTAGAACCCAAAACCACCCTCACTAAAAAACTATATATATAAATAGATCAATCTATCTATATATGTAATATATATATTCACTGGTGGCCAAAATTAAGGAATAGTCATAAAATGCTAATTTTTAAGTAAGCGAATACTCAAAATGAAATAATATAATTCGAATAATTACTATCCCTACAGCACAGCAAGTCCATATAGCATCTCATTCATGTCACACATGGTCACAAATGTCACAGTCACTACGGTGAAACAAAAAAATAGGAAATTCCACACGTCTCATTATGATTCTCAAATGATCACTATATGTGACTCCACTGAAACGTCAACGTGACTGCTGCTTTGTGACGAGTCACCAGGTGACTTTACAATGCAGTTACATTGTGACTCTCGTGTGACTCATTTTTAGGCTCAATTTCAAAGTCATCGTGAACGTTGCATTATGATAAGTCACCAAACAATGTCACATTAAAGTCACATGATGACTTTCATGTGACAGAGAAGCTACTGTGAAGTCACCATTGTGCTCTTTTGTGAAAAGTCACCGTGTGACTATAATGTGATATTGTTTGGTGACTTATCATAATGCAACGTTCATGATGACTTTGAAAATGAGTCTAAAAATGACAGTCACACGAGAGTCACAATGTAATTGCATTGTAAAGTCACCTGGTGACTCGTCACAAAGCAGCAGTCACATTGACGTCTCAGTGGGGTCACATATAGTGATCATTTGAGACTCATAATGAGACGTGTGGAATTTCCTATTTTTTGTTTCACCGTAGTGACTGTGACACTTGTGACCATGTGTGACATGAATGAGATGCTATATGGACTTGCTGTGCTGTAGGGATAGTAATTATTCGAATTATATTATTTCCTTTTGAGTATTCGCTTACTTAAAAATTAACATTTTATGACTATTCCTTAATTTTGGCCACCAGTGTATGTTGCATATTGTAGTACTCATTCTTTATCCTGTCGACTAAATGTTGCATTTTAGCAACATTGGATTACTTTATCGTTGAAAATGCAGTACTGGCTGTCTCGATAGCAGTTGTGGATCACATCCAGCAGTAATAGCGTAATCGAAGTGATCAGAATAGGTAATTCGATCCTGTTATATTAGTATAACAATTAGTTGTATTGCAGTCGTCGAGTGAAGGCTATGGAATACATCTTTCCCTGAAGTTTCCCCAGAATAAATTGAAACAAGACATAAAATCAGCTCAGAACTTTATTAGAACATCTTTCGGAGGCGCAGTTTCCACCAAGATTATTAGCCATCTCTCCATAGTAGTAATTAGAGCTAAAACAAAGTTGTAGATAATCGGTGACCAGGGGATGGTATGTAAACTGGAAATACGACTCAAATCTGCTGAAACACAGCGAGCATCAACTTTTTGTACCTCAAGTGTAGGATACAAATATGACGTAGATCGCGCTCTCAACCAATGAATAACTAAGAATATCACGTCGTGAAAAAAATGCGGTCAGAGCAAGCGGATGAATTTGAAGGGAAAAAGGATAACCTCAGAAATGCGCGGGAAAATAAAATGGAAGCTAAAAGAACATTCTAGAAAGGAAAAAGCGCGGAAATGGAACATTTAATTTAAGAATACTAAAAGCGTAATATTTAAGCAATTTAGACAAGCGAGACATTAAATTAAAGGGAATTTAACAGAGTTAGCGATAGAGATTATTTAAGAATAAGGATTTAGTGAATATAAAGTAGTAATTTAGAATAAGATAAGGAAATCGTGGAATTAAATCTAATAATGTAACATATATATATATATATATATATAATTATATATATATATATAACCATTAATTAAACATAACCTACCACCGTCAATTAATATGAATTAAAGCTGTAAGTATATAAAAAAAAAATTATTATAAGAAATATTATGGAAGAAAAAGAAAAAAGTGGACACCGACAAAAATTTAAAAGCTTATACATTGAATTACGTTATCAAGAGCACAGAATTCAATGATATAAGCAAAATGGTTGTTTTCTGTGGGAAAAATAAGCTAAAGCTAAAAATTATTTTCCCCTGTGCCCAAACAACCATTAAAATCAAGTGAATTGATTAAAAATGAAAGCAGAATAGAAATAAATAATATGAAATAGAAGAATCAATAAAACGTATTTAAATATTTATAGGATATAAAATATAAATAATAAACACCATACCGATTAATATTTCAGTATTTTACAAAAATCCACGCGCACATGGCTTCCAGAATATCATAAAGATTAAGGTGAATAAAACAGTTAAGAAATCACAGTAAATGATACCAAAGGATGCAGTTAATACATTTTGAAATAAAATTTGAAATACCTTATTAAACACATTTAATCTAATATAAAATAAATAGATAGTAATTACATTATTTAAAATGCACTATTAAATTAATTAATAACTGTATAACAATATCGTAAAAATTTAGCTAAAAATACCCCCTGGTGTATTAAATTATAACTGAAATGGAGCTAGAAAAATTAAAAATTTAGAGCTATCTTAAAGAGACAAATTTGGTGCTGCCATCTAGTATTACTTTTATTAAACAACTGTCGCAAGATAAATATTTGTAAGCATTTGAATGTAAATAACTGTTTAAACAGCAAAACCAAACATATCCTTATATATAGAGAATTATAAACCTAATATAAACCACACAATGTAATTAAAAACTATTGTTAATAAAATTTAAAAGCATACAATATATTCTATTAGCTAACTTATTTAAACTAAACTAAGAATTTAAATAATTCTAGAACTTTGATAATATATAGCATATAGCTATATGCTATAAAACAAAATAAATTCAGTAATAATTAATATAAATAATTATTAAAAATAATATAAAAATTATTTTTTAATCAATTATATATAAGATATTTATAAAATGAACAGGAAATAAAAAACATGTGGAAGTATATAGAAGGTTAAATGATACTTAAATTCCCATTACTTAAAAAGCACAAATATAGAGTGTGGATTATTTTCAGACATCCATAAAAATCCAAAAGTATGAATGTGGGACATTCAAAAACATTAACCCGATAATAAATATTAAAAAGAATAGAGGTATAATAATAAAAATAATTACCCAATTTTAATGCATACAGTATAACTATATTTATATTAAACATACTTATATGTATATTATTCACTATAAGAATGGCATACTATTAGTAATTAATATGATATTGTCCTAAGTAAATTAAAATTTAATAACAAATAATTGTAAATTAGATTAATGAATAATTAAGCTAATTATAATCAGGGTTGTAGTGGGTAGCTGCCCGGGTACCCGCCCAGCTGCCCGCCCGGGCTGGGTTTTTTATAAAAAACCCATTTAAAAAGCCCGGGTTTTTTAAATATATTTCTGGAAAGAAACAAATGATGTATTTGTTGTTTATGGTTATTCTGTTTTATTTATGATTCTTAGAAAATATATTTGTACTAATTTACTTGCACTTTTAGATTGGGAACCCTATCATTTTAAAACGTTTTAGCTTTTAATTTAAAATGTAAATTTAAGCTTTTCAGTTATCTTCAAGAGTATTATATTTACTAAACTTATTATATTTATTAAATTATTTTATGTACTTTTTACTGCTGAATCCGAAAACGACCTTCATTTTTAACCATCATGTAAGGACAATTAAATAAAAAAAGTTTTACATCTGTTTTATAGTATCATTTTTTACTGCTGAATCCGAAAATGACCTTCATTTTTAACCATCACATCAGGAAAATTAAATAAAGTTTTACACCTGTTTTATAGTATCAGATTTTTGCTACATTTTAACTTTGACATTTACGATTTGCAAAAAAATTATAATGTGATCGTTAAAAATAAAGGTCATTTTCAGATTCAGTGCTAAAAAGTACCTAAAAATCAATTATCAAAAGTTAAAAAACTCAGCCGTCTCCTCTTTGATTTTTGTGATTTTTTAACTTTGACAATTTATGATTTGCAAAACATCCTAAGATGATGGTTAAAAATTAAGGTAATTCTCAGATTCAGTGCTAAAAAAATGCATAAAAGTTAAAAAACACAACCATCGCAGTCTTGTGTTATCTAATCTAAAACTTTTTCTAAACTTCTTGGCTGTAATCTATCCGAAATTTTTTGTGTTATCCTGTAAAATAAGTATGAATGGTAACCACTGAAAATAATAATAATATTAGATTGTTATCGGATTTACGTCAGTATACATGTACAATTTAATCTCGATCAGATATTTGAAAGTGAGTTAAATTTCGAGTATAAATTTTGAACTAGGAAAACATACATACGATCGTTGAAGTTAAATAAAATAACATAATATTTGTTAAAAGAAATTATGAAAAGAAAATCTCAAATCCTTACAAAATAAAACATATGTTAAAATACATTAATTTTAGCCAATCTGAAACGTAATAAAAGTTAACTCAATTGTAACACTTATACTATTTTTTTCAAAGTGCAGATTAGGGTGGTTCAAAAAAACTTTTTTTGAACTAGATTCCAGGCCACACCGTAATTTTTTTAGACTCATCAATAGTATCATACTGGTAAATTTTTAGCTTCTTACTCAAATTCTAAGAGGGTGCTCAATGACCCCACAATTTAACATTAGCAGAAGCATAGGAAATGCAACAATATTTTATACTTCAGAAATATTTAATTTTTTCCAGAAGTTTTTAGGAGAAATTTAGTTTGTTATGTTATATATATTTGTATTTAAATATTTCTGAAATATTTTATTATATGTAGCAACATTTCTGAGAATTATTTACATGATAAAGTTACAGACAACTCTAAACCAAAACAAGAATTCTACCAACTCTTTTTACAACCAATTGAAAACAATTTGTCAGTGAAACATTTAATTTTTCATGATAATTTTTATTTTAAATAATTGTCTTTATAGATTTTCAAATTCTGCATTCGGCAGCAAACATCTGTCTGAAGTTGTTTACATTTAGCTCATGGCTATTCCCAAGTGAAAGGAAACAAATGAAAATAATATCATGGAAGACGGTAGTATTCCGAGTGACGCAGCCTTAAGCCTAAAATCGTATCGTATCGTATCGTAGAATTCGTAGATGGCGGAACTCATATATACAGCTAACTCGACATCAAAGAAAATGCGAAAAGCCGCCTGTTAATAACTCATCAAATATAGGTCCTATTGTTCTGATTTTTTTAAAACAGTCTTATATCTGCAGTCTAATCCTATTCTGAATTTTTTACAATTCTACGTGCAGTATATTTTCAGATCTGTAAACCCATTTTGAAAGCAATTTCGATGGTGTAAGTTTGTCTTTTTTTTTTCTCCGAAACGGTCTAGATTTTTTTAAAAACATTAATATATAAAAGGAATCTGTTTTTGATAAAGTGGATAACACTAACCTAGTATCTAGGAAAACTCTTAATTTTTATATAATCCGCATGAAAAAGTGGACTTCTTAGGATCGCGGATTACATGTTATTCTATGGGCTAGCAGACAGAACGTTGCACATCGGTTTTGCGCGATTAAGGTCACAGTTAAAAATCTGAATATTGGCAATAAATCTTTTTTTAAACTACGAAAACAGTTTATTATGTGCTTTAAAATACTTAGACTGATTTTTTTAAAGGGAACAGTATTTTGTAATTATTTGTATTTTATTTCCTTGTTATTCATAGTAAGTAAACATTTTTTAAGGAGAAAATATTTCACATTTAAAAAAAAATTCTCGTATCGAAATTCGATATTTATCGCAAATTCTCGTATCGAAATGAAAATTCATCGCGTTCGCCATAAGACTTCGCCATGTATCACTACGCGATACGCGAAGTTGACTGAAGAAATATCAAAGATCTTGAAATGGTATTCCAAGGGGAGAAAGTGAGTACAATTTCTAATTATCCAGACAGCATTCTTTGCAACAGATCCTTTCTAATTAGTATAATGTTCTGAATTGTTTTTATTTTCAACAATACTCATAACTGTTGTCCTTACAAAATAACGTTCATGTGTGGCATAGGTATTTCTTGTGATATGTGAGTGCAATACAGATAGATTACTAATTTAATTTTGTGTTTTGAGTCTTCTTTTAAAGAAATTAAACAAAATCTTTCATTTTTAAAGAACGCACAATTTAAATAAAAGGTATGAAGAAATCAAAATTAAGATTTCCAATCCCGTTTATAAAATGATTCATTTGCGAATCGTTTCTAATAACATTATAAACGAAAATTGACTTAAAATGACATCTTTTTCGAAATATGGGTATCTTTCGTTTATTTTTTTTTTATATATATATAACTCTTTTCAGCTTCAAAAATTAAAGCATCGTAGTATTTTATTTTTATAAAATTAAACCTAAAGGGGAAAAAAATTCTTATTTCCGTTTATCTCTGTAACAAAAGAAAAAAAAATAAAAACCCTGCAGCATTTCTTTTAGGCTGATTACAGCCATGGGTGCAAGACCTTCAGTCTCAGGACTGATTTCAGTCTTGGACATATTTTTGACTAATAGTAAATTCTACTTTATATACTTAAATTATCACGATTAGCTCAAAATGAACCATTTTATCTTGACTGGTTGTTTTGAGCTCCTAAAAGTAAAAATTTTCATCATGATACTTTTCCTTATTTAGTAATTAAAGTTTATAGATGAATAAGATAAAACAGCTTTTTTGCAAAAGTAAGATACTTGTTTTTATTTAATTTTAAAGTTAATGTGCTTAAAAGAAAGCTTTAAATAATTTACTTTTTAAAAAATATAAAAGTAGCCAGCTCCCTTATATGGTATTTGTGGTAATGAAGTATTATTGTAAATAAGAACAATTCAGAACATGTTACTATTTAGAAAAGATTGGTTTCACAAAATTTCATTAGCAGCTGCATTGTAGCTGTCATGATAATTAGACTTTGTATAAACTAATAAAGTGATTACCCAGTAACCATATCAATTAATATATTAATCTGCCTCGCATCTTAAATTAAATATTAAATTTTTATTCTTCTTTCATTAAACCATCCACTATTCTTTAACATTCCGCGTATTCCGATTACAAAAACTCTTTTTATCAATTCCACCTGTACACTGGAGGGTTGCCATATCACTTACAGAGTAGCACGTTTATCGCCTCGTTGTGCAATAGCATTTGAAAGATCACCACACTAACATAAAAAAGTAGCAATAAAAGAAAAACAAAATTAATCAGTTGATTGTAAAAAACCCGCTCCATTCTCGGTCGGGGAAGGAACATCACAAGAAAAAAAAACCCTCGCGAAATTTGACAGTATGTCAGGGAGGGGGGGGGGGGATCCAAAACTTCATCAAAATAGTTGTAACTTTTCTAATAAATATGTTACATATAACATAGGTAGTAATAATCGGTATATCTGATCAAAATACCAATAATTTCTTAAAATGAACTATTTAATGATTTTTTTATCCCTATTACTGTATTGGATTAATAGCAGTTTAAAAGCCATAATTTTATATTCTAAAATCATTAAAAGCACTCTGCAAGCAGATCTTGTTCAATCACAAAAGTCTGCCACTTAAACATTTTAATGCAGAAAATGTAATGTATTTCTCATATGTAAACAATGAATTTTGCAGTTAAGAAGCTTAGGTATTTCACAAATATTGCTATTTCTTGGAACACTAAATTTGATGCATTATCGTCTTTAACACATTATTTTGGAGTAATGAAAACAATGTTATTATATTAAATTTTTTTGTAAATGGGTGTTATAATCAGTAGTAACTCATGACAGGTTTTTCTTGCAGCACTAAAATGCATGCCTTCCAAAAGTTTTTTTTTACTAAATTTTTGCCTTATTTAATGGAAGAAAGTTCTGCCAAAAATAAGGCAAAGATTTCATTATTATTAAAAATAGTGAAAAAGGAATAAATTTGCCAACAATGCATTTAGTGTCCGCAAAACTGTCAGTAACGAGCCACCACTGTTTATAATTACAGTCGAACCTCGTTATCCCGACACTCTAATGTCCAGAAAAAAGTGTCGTCATAAGCGGTGTGTCGCTATAACCGGAGTTAGAGAAAAATAGGTTTATAAAAAGCTGTATTTTTAATTAATTTAAGACAATTTTAAATTCATAACTGTTATTGCAGTTTTAAGCAATACAACATTACTGTTAAACAAATTAAACACAAAAAAGAAAATTGAAAAGGATAAAAATCAGATTTATGATGACTGATTTTTTTTATTGTTACATGAAATATCGATGAATTAAGGTTTGCTTTAGCTAGATCCTACAATTATTTTTTCGATATTATGCAATGAATTGTAATCAATATTCGTTGTTTCAGAAATGTATGTTAGATAACTACTGAACGTTTCAATGCAATGCAATGCTTCCGTTTTAGTCGGATGAAAAACGCCGTGTGGCCACAAGAAAATCCGTCGGGATATCCGGAGTTGAAAATTATTCAACGACGTAAAATCCGGAGTTTATTTGCATTAAAATCATATACAGAAAATCCGGACTTTGAAAAACTGACGTGATAAACTGAGTGACGTGAAAACCGGGTGTCGGGAAAACGAGGTCCGACTGTATTTTGCCCAGGCATATCTGGATCATGCTTTAAGGTAATTTAATAGTGTGTGATCTGTACCAATTATGTAAAATTTTATAATTTGCACAATTTCTGGTTCCAAGGAATGTAATTCAAAGCATGTATACGAGGTAAATTTAATGATGTATGAAATATGATCTAAATAATGCAAAATTCAATAATACACACAACTTCTCATCCCAAGGTGTGCTTTATAAAGATCTTCTACTATATTCATCTGTAGTTCAAGTTCACTCATCAAAAACCTTAAAGATTTAGTATCTGTGACTGCTCTGAAGAGGGCATTATTACAACTTTATAATTTTTTCATTTTGTAGCTCAAATTGCTCAGCTTAGAATTTACCAATCCAAACATTGCCATCTTGATTTTTTTCCACTGTCTTTATTTACCTCAGAAGTGATTAAGATTTTTTTATATTGTAAATCCTAAAGGTTATAATAGCAAAAAAGCATCTTTAAGCCCTTGGGGATGAGCGACCGGTATACTTAGCCACTTAAGGTGTTCAGAATCCTTCATTATTCTCACCACTTATTTTTAATTGTAAAGTTTACCTTCTTTAATCGGAGCATTTCTGTGATTCAATTACAGAAAATTTTCTGCTTTTAAAAACCTGTAGTAAAAGGTTAAAAATTAACCAAAGTTCTCTTGTCGCGAAGGGGTTAAATATTTTGAATTACAGTGAACTTTAATAACCCTTGGCTTTAATTGCCAGTACTCTTCCAATTGAGCTATCTGTACGACAGCCCAGCCAACACATTATTCGCTCAGAACAACTATTATCATGACATCAATTGATTGTGTGAAAAATAATTTAAAGTGTACATGGTTATACGTATATTTTTTATTATTAAGCAACAGACTTTGCAGATCCGTTTTTCTCAAAAGCTTTAAAGATTGAAATCTCTAGGCTGGAGTGGGAAAGTGGTAATTTTGAGGAATAGGAGGATAATTTATATAGAAGAATTTTCTGTATAAAAATAAAGATTTAAATTATTTTAATGCTGGGGAGTAGGGGGAGGGAGAAAAGGTGAAATGTACAGTCGCGGAAAACAAAAAAGTAAACACCCTCTACTAACTCCTTAATAAATTATTATCGTAGACGAAAGTTATTGGTACCGAACGATTGGAAATAAAGTCTATTTTTAAATGATGTATATAAAATTTGCTTAGGGGGCCATCTACATATTAAAACAAATCCAAACTTCATTTTTTTCAATGGCAATACCCAATTTTAACGAGATATTTCAAATCTGTTCAAACTGTGCCTAGGCACCAAATTTCAAGTCATTTGAATAATAAGTTTTTGAATTATAAACATTCAAAATATAGTGCTTCTAATGTTGAATTACATTTTCATATTTTTATTCATATCTCCTGAAATTATGCTCCTAATGTGCTAATTTTTTGTGTAGCAGTAATACTAATATACTTAAACATAAATACGTTGAATTTTTTGCAATTTTTATAATTTTATGATATGAATTATGAAATTAATATTCGAAAAAATTATGAATTGCAACCTACAATTTTTTTGATGGATTTAGATTTATTAAGTCCTGCTTTATGGAAATTCAAAATTTCACATTTTTTTTCCAAATAGTTTTCAAATTGTGCTTAAAAAACGGCAAAATGATGGTTTAAGGGGCCGTCTATGATAGAAGTGACTAGATATTTTGAAATGTCTTACGCTGTCCTGCAATCTAGCAGACTTCATTGACTGCTTGAGTGACGCTTAAGGTGCCTTGATCAAGAAGGGGGCTCCCTCGGTTAACAATCGAATACTGAACTTCAATTCGGATACAGCCCTTAAAATAAGCTTGTTTTAAAATAACTATTTTCTCGGAAACTTATAGTACGAATTGCATAAAAATTTGTTTTTAGGCTAATTAAATGGTGTAGAATTCATTTATGCTGTAAGAATTGTGTACTGCTATTGAAAAAAACAAAGTTATGGTTCGTTTTAATATGTAGATGACCCCTTAAGCAAATTTTATATATATCATTTAAAAGTAGACTTTATTTCCAATCGTTCGGTACCAGTAACTTTCTTCTACGGTAATTTGTTGATAGTAGGAGAGCTGTTGAACATTTTTGAGTAGGTATTTGAGGCATCCTGAAAATTTGTGCAACACTTCTTTTGTAATGCCTGAATACAAAATCGAATGTCTGGCTGAAGGATCGTGGCCCAAAAACTGTGCCAGACACGTGTCTGGCACAGTTTTTGTGCCGACTAAAGTGTCTGTCATTTTCAAAATATTTTTTTCTAAGCATAAATATTATTCTGCCTCAATCTCAGCGTGCCTCAAATGCCTTTTTTGGGTAGTCAAAAAATGGCACTTGACACGTGTCTGGCACAGTTTTTGGGCCACGATCCTTCAGCCAGACATTCGATTTTGTATTCAGCCATTACAAAAGAAGTGTTGCACAAATTTTCAGGGTGCCTCAAATACCTTCCCTAAAATGTTTAACAGCTCTTGGACTATGAGGAGTTAGTAGGGGGTGCTTACTTTTTAGGGTTTCGTTCATCTCACGAAACCCTATTCGTCTCGCTCCTTTGTCTGTCTGTCCGTCACAGAGCCCGTTCTCAGAAACTATACATGTTAGAGACTTGAAATTTTGGGTACTTATAGCTGAACACCTCACATCAAACAACAAATCATAAAATTTTGAAAAAGTTGGTAATTAACCGAATTATGGGCTAATTAACTTCTAAAATTAACCAATCCACCTTTTTAACGCAAATTCAAACGGACTTTATCGAAATCATCCCTGTTTCTCCTAAGGGTTGCCAGTAAAATCAGCCGAATGCACGGTTACCACGGAGGAAATTAAGCCGAAAAATGAAGTGGAGATTTTAAAGCGAAATCGTATATCAGAGAATATTGGTCCGAGAAATTTGTAAATGGAATAGACAGACGCAGAAAAAAATCTACTTTCATTTGGTATAAAGTTCACATTTCTGTGATGTGTACAAGTTAAAATATCCACTAAAAATCGATTGATAAAAATTTAATTTCTTTAATTGGAAAGACAAGGAAATAAAAAGATTTCAATTCGGCGGGAAAGCAGGTAGACATGACGACGCTGCGGTTTTCCATAATAGCATATTTTAATACGAAATTTTAACTTTTTAAATATTAAATTTTTTGATTAAATTTTTTGGCATCCCGATGTCAAATTTCTCGCTGATTTCATTGATACCCATATCTAAGTCCTATCTTAATTACAAGCTGAAATATTAATTATTATTTAATTAATCGGTTTATTGCTATCAAACGCGTCGATTAAAATGAAGAGACGCCCTTATTTAACCACGAATTAACTTAAATTAGGAAATCTAATAATTTGCCTGGGCTTTTGAACAGCGATATGAGATAAGTATAACTCATTCATCATCAGAAAGTTTACTTCATACCACTATTTTCTAATAGTAATTTCAGGAAATATTTTGAATTATTGGTTAAGACCGCCACTCAGTCTGTTTGAAACTTTAAGATAGTTTATAACACATAGAAAAAAGTGTAAAAAAGAATGGAGTGTGATATTTCGAGGAGGGGGGGGGGGGGGAGCTAGAATTATTTTTAAAATCTTAGCGTTTGTTACCGCAGCAAATATTTTAAATTCTTGTTTATGACCGCCACCATCCCGACGCATCTATCTACGGAAAGATTGCGTAAAGGAGTTTCGTTCAGATATGCTTTTGTTAAGAATAGAGTGCATTCCCTGGTAGTGGAATGTGGAACTAACATAACGCGATTTTGTTAAAATTAGGAAATCTAACAAGTCGATCTGTTTGAAACTTTAAGATATTTTATAACACATAAGATAAAGTGTAAGAAAGAATGACACGCGAAATTCCGGTGAGGGGGGGGGGGGGGCGCTAGATTTCTATTTAAAAAATTAGCGTTTCTGACCGCTTTAGGTGACTTTTTGAGGGAGTCCTGAGATATATGCTACTTATTTAATATAAAATTGTCTAAAGTTTAGTTACCACTATTTCCTAATAGTAATTTCAGCAAATATCTTAATTTCTTATTAAGACCGCCACCACCTCGAGTAACATATCTACTTATAGGTTGTTTAACGGAGTTTCCTTCCGATACAGTTTTGTTAAGAATAGAGTGCGCTCCCTGGTGGTGGAATGTGGAACTAACATTTTTGTTAAAATTAGGAAATATAACAAGGCGATCTGTTTGAAATTTTACGATAGTTTATAACACATTAGAAAAAGTTTATAAAAAATGGCGCGTGAAATTTCGGGAAGGTGGGGAGAGGGGGAGGGGCAAAATATTTCTTTTTTGTTTCATACCGTTTCAGGTGCGTTTTTTGATGGAGTCCTCAGATACATGCTACTTATACTTATTAAATATAAATATGTCAAAAGTTAAATTACCACTATTTCCGAATAGTAATTTCAACAATTATCTTAAATTCTTGCTGAAGACCGCCACCCCCTCGAGTAACATATCTACTAATGGGTTGTGTAAAGGAGTTTCGTTCAGATACGCTTTTGTTAAGAATACAGTGCGCTCCCTGGTGGTGGAATGTGGAATTAACAGACCGCGATTTCATTTAAAGTAGGAAATCTAACAATTCAATCTGTTTTAAACTTTAAGATACTTTATAACACACGATAATAAATTATAAAGAAGAAGGGCGCGTCGCATTTCGAGGAGGGGGGGGGGGTTGAGGGAGGTGCGCGAACAAAATTAGGAAATATAACTGGACGATCTGTTTGAAACTTTAATATGGCTTATAAAACATAACATAAATTTTTTAAATCAGGCCGCGTCAAAAATCATGGTGACCATCTGCCCACTGCCCCCCAAGGGGGGCACTTTTCTAAATTTGGCAGATACCCGGCATGTGATATATCGTAGCATTTTTTTGGGGGGGGCGAACAAAATTAGGAAATATAACAAGGCGAATATGTTTGAAACTTTAACATAGTTTAGGATGTGTTTGCCAAAATTTAGAAGGTATTCCATGGCGATAAATGTACTGGACGTTTTGAAAGAAAGTGTTTTGAAAGGAATGTTAAACGAAACCCTTTGTGCGATGTATGATCACACTTACCCACTTGTTTTTTTCCATGACTGTACATTAGGGAAGTTAGTGCTTATTTATTTATTTATGTTAGTGAGCAACAAATGTTGCAGATTTTTTTTTCAAACTAATTTTTGAAAGATTTTATTATTTAGGTAAGCTGGAGAGGTGGGTCCAAAAGTAGAAGTAGAATCTTCGGAGCTCAGGGGATTATTTTATATGATTTATTATTATTGTTAATAAAGAATTTTAAATAGGGATGGTGAAAGATTATTTTATATAAAATTAAAGAATGTTTAATTTTTTTGCACTAGGAATGAGAAAAGGGAGAAGCAGAAATTTGTAGTTTTGGATTTAATATAAATGTATGTAATTACTTTTACAAGTGAGCGATGATTGTTACATATATATATATATATATATATATATATATAAAGTTTAAAGAGTAATATTTCTTGCTATTTTTCTTAACAAAGTAAATTTTTTATATAGTAAAATGTAACATAGCTTTTTATATCTCTGAAACAAACCAACAGAAATACCCTCTAAACATGCATGTTGTACATTACTTCCATATCTTACCAAAGCGTTCTTATAAAAATCTCATTACACGGTGCTCTTTAAAATTGAAGCATGGTCATCCTTTTTTGCGGGGAGGGAGGGGGGAGAGATTGAAGGTGAATGGAAATCCTTACTATGAATTCTTTGTATTGGTCTTTAATTTTTTTTGTGTGTGTTTATTGTTTTATTTATTTTTTTAATAACCTTAAAAAAGTAATGATATCAATACAAAAACCCTTAACGGGTTAAAAGTTTGTGACGCAGCACTTTATCTTATGCTCTAAGAATTTTAAATATGGAACTTAAAAATAATGATATCAAATTTTGAGTGACGCTATGCTATTAATTATAATCTCTCTATATATTATTTATTTCATCTTTTAATTTTTTTATAATCGCATGTGCAAAAATTATGTTCAATTTAAAAAAACGTATAAAAGTTTATTCATTGATGCTTTAACATTTACACCTCTCATAAATTCAAAGTATGAGTTTTAAAAGATATGATATCAAAATTTTAGTGACGCTTTGATGTGGCTTTGAACGATTTCTTTTAAAATTAAATTTAAATTATTTTTGTTTTGGCTAAGATATATTCACACATCTAAATAATAGTTTTAATTTTCCAATATACTTTAAATATGTCACTTTCACTGAATTTATATGATGCATTTAAATGCATTTATTTGAATAAATTGATTTATCCTTTGTCCAATGCTATTAAAAATTTAAAATAAGATTTACGTAAATAATTTTTTTGCGTCATTGTATCCAAACTAAGTGAAATGTATTCAAATGGATACTATGAGGCAAAAAAATTATTTACGTAAATCTTATTTTAAATTTTTAATAGCATTGGACAAAGGATAAATCAATTTATTCAAATAAATGCATTTAAATGCATCATATAAATTCAGTGAAAGTGACATATTTAAAGTATATTGGAAATTAAAACTATTATTTAGATGTGTGCATATATATCTTAGTCAAAACAAAAATAATTTAAATTTAATTTTAAAACAAATCTTTCAAAGCCACATCAAAGCGTCACTAAAATTTTGATATCATATCTTTTAAAACTCATACTTTGAATTTATGAGAGGTGTAAATGTTAAAGCATCAATGAATAAACTTTTATACGTTTTTTTAAATTGAACATAATTTTTGCACATGCGATTATAAAAAAATTAAAAGATGAAATAAATAATATATAGAGAGATTATAATTAATAGCATAGCGTCACTCAAAATTTGATATCATTATTTTTAAGTTCCATATTTAAAATTCTTAGAGCATAAGATAAAGTGCTGCGTCACAAACTTTTAACCCGTTAAGGGTTTTTGTATTGATTTAAAATACATTTAATTATTTATTGCAAGCGTTTTACTTTTAAATAAGTATCAAGAATTATATTTAGGTTACATTACCTATATTAAATATTAATGTACTGTTATGGGATGCTAATATTAGTCATGTTACAGTTAATAAGACAAACACTAAGCCTAATATGAAATAAAATAACAACAAAATTTGTGTATTGATCAACAATTTTAATTTTATAAAAAATAGCCGTTCTTTGCTCTTTAAAGAAATTTCAAAGCTAAAAATTTGCAATCGTTCCAGTTTCAACTTGCCTTGGTAGTGCCTTACAACTAACTATGACAAGACAAATCCTTCAGCGCGTTATCGGTTGAAGGAATCAAAATTGGTACAATATGTTAGTCATTTGACAGTTAAAGAAGTAATGCAGATATGGCAGAGATCTGAAATTCCTACAAAACAAAAGAAACACATAGGGGAGAGTGGTAATGAATGGGCCAATTTTTGTTTTTTAGTGTCTGCAATTTTTTCTAATAATTTCTTTTGGATCAGAATTGGCTCATTAGTTACTTTACTTATTTGGTTATATAAAAAAGTCATAAAAATTGGATTAGAAAATATCTATAATGAATGATAATAGAAAATAAAAATATAAAAGTTTGCCCCATTCATCCCCACCCATGAGGCTGAATGGTCTATTGAAGGTAATGAATGGGCCACTAAATGAATTCAATGAAAAAAATGTGAAATTAATCTTTTATTCACCAAATATGACAAAATGAATGGCACTTGACATGATATGATCAAAAGCATGCTGAAATATAGTAAGTAATACACAATGCTTATCAAAATTTATAAACATCAAAAGTGATATTATTAAATCACATAATTGTAGCAGAAAAATGACAAAATAATGAGATTATAAGAAAGAAAGAACATAAAATAAGCCTAAAAATAATAGATAATACACATTATGATTTAACGAAATTTATGTCTTTGGCTTAAAAACACGGTCCATCTAAAGGAAAAACTTAATTTAATTAAAAGGTATTACTTAGTTATCCGTCAGCCAAAAATCTATCGCCAAACTGTAAGATTAATGCCAATAATGATTGATCGTAAATGTCACATTCACTTGACTTTAAGCAAGTTACACGTGTTTACGTCATCAAGTGATTTTTATTTCGACGTTTTATTTGTATTTTTATTAATCTTATACTAATTTATTTGTTCTTTCGTTATTTAAAATAAAAATGATGTCAATTTATATAATTTGGCGAAATCGGTCGACGGGATAACTAAGTAGTACCAATTAAAATTAAATTTCAAGTGGTAAAATTTCATTCAGGTGAACTGCCTATTGACTATTTAGTGTAAATTTCTGGTATTATTTATCCTACCCATCAGATTAAGAATATAAAGAATTATTCTAGTTTTATATCAAATGGGAAAATACTGGTTGGTGTGGTCAACAACTAGACAGTTCACCTTAATCATTTATAAAATTTAACTTATGTTTCTAATAAATAACTAATATTTCTTAGGGTGAAAAGGTGCAAATTATTTTTTAGACATCACTATAAACCTATTCTAACTAGACAGTAATTTAATCTAAATCCATGACAGCCAGTTATGTTTCATATTAAAGAGAAAATCAGAAAAAAGAAAGAAAAACCCTATTTTTATGATCAGGGCAAAGGTGGCCCATTCATGACACTGATAAAGTGGCCCATTCAGTCCCACCTATATTTCTGGAATATATTCAGGTTTTTTTAGTACATTAAATTCAAATAACATCTAAATACATCCTAAAATTAGTTTACAGATATGCAAAGACTTGCTAATACACATATCTGCAGTGAAATAATAGATACTTTTTAGCTTATTTATTTTTCTGAAAAAGGGAAAAAATTTACTTTTCAATCAGATTTTTGACCATCCTACTCCAGAGGGAAAATGGCTTCTCCCAAACAATGGAAAATTTGATGATTTTGGTAGAACAAATAGTTCCATCTATTGGTGGCATCTAAAATAATTTTATGCAAATACTTTTTCATATTTTGTTAATGGTCCATTCATCCCCATGGCCCATTCATTACCACTCTCCCCTACATAATTAAAAAATTAGAAAACATTCATTCTCATTGGCTTTTGTTAAAGAAAAACAAAGGTCTTTTTCTACAGCCAACGATAAGGAGTTGTTAGATATCTTGGACTCTTTTCTTTGATATTGGTCATGAAGGTGTTATGAAAATAATAAGAATTAAAGAAGATTCTAATTTTCTTCAGGATCAAAGAACCAATTGTAAAATTTATATGGGTTTAAATTTTAAAAGATAAAGAGTTACTGAAAAAAGTATGAACGTTCTCTTCAGAAAATAAAAGAAGAATGAAGCATTAGAGTCTCTTTACCTTCAGCTACCATTTGTTCATCCAATATATGTCTAAACAGTATAATGGAAAACTCTGAGCTTTCAGACGATGAATTTATTCCAACACAGTTAAAGATCTTGAAAATTATCTATCAACAGACAAAGCGATTGCGCTTTCTGCTAGAAAAGTGATGGAACATCACATGTCTGATTGTTCTGATGACTTCATAAGACTTTCTCTCTTTTCTGACAGAATTTAAATGGAAGAAGACACATTGTTGTAGAGCGATTTACAGGTAATACAAGCCCTTAAGATCTTAAGAAGCGTTATGTAAGATGAGAACTTGAGATTTTAAAAGAAGATAGTGTACGACTGTCAGACTTTGCAACTAGAAGGACAACAGAACTCTTACCTCGTATGAATATAAGGAAATCGTAGTTAAGCCTTCTCCCGAAAAATGAAATGACAATGATGACTATCCCAAGGGAAAAGAATGGCTTCACAATTTACAAGTAGTGAATGACAGTGCAGAACGAGGGGTTAAGCTTAATGGAGATTTCAATAAAATCATAACAAATGATGAAGAGGAAAAACAATTCTTGCTGCAGGTCATAGAAGCCAACAGAAAATGCATTCCATCAGAAACAATGAAAAAAATCAGTTTTAGACACTATTTTATATTATTAAAGACCAAATTATATGATTACATTTCTATTTTTTACTCCTATATTGTTTTATTCTTTTCTAAGAAATTAATTTTGGGGGTCTTTTTTTTTTTAAACAAATATATAGAAAAATTAGAATGAAATACACAAACTTATGAAGTTAGTGGGTGTTGAGCACCCTCTTGCAGTTGAGATATGAAGCTCAAATTCTGCCAGAATATTACTATTCACAAGTCTAAAAAAATTGAGGGATGGCCTGGTATATAAGTGAAAGTTTATTTTTTTACATAGACAGCTGAACCACCCTAGTGCAGATACACGTGAAAGTTCTTCGAATACTTTAAGCACTTAGGTTATGACACCTCAAAGCATGGCCAAACTCATTTGTGTTCAGATGCAGAAAAGTGGTATAAGTCATGCATTTTTAAAGTTTCATAACTCAGTCAATTTTAGTGTTAAATGAACGGGATTTTTTTTGTGTGTCTTGTCAGTGTAATAGGAAAATTTTACTAAATATAACATATAGGACTGGGGGCCGTATAAAAACTTAAATTTCGTAATTTTTAAATGTTTTTATTGGCCCAAATCGCTTTTATAATATTCTTTGCCTCAAATTAAAACAGGGTTGGCAAGTTTCTGCCAGAGTGGTTAAAACCAGCGGTTATAACCGGTTAAAACCGGCATGGCAGAAACTAGTTTCTGCCCGTAAGTGGCAAAAACTGGCAGAAACTCAGAAATAATATTAATAAGAACTTTAATGTGCAATGATTCTTAATTCATACATGTATTTGATGTGTAAACAATTAAGTTAAAAATTAAAATTAAAGATTATGAATGTTATTCGAAGTTGTAAAAAAGTTTCAAAATTATCATATAAATATACTTTGTTTATATAATAATAGGTACTAATTTTTTTCACTTGAAAAACAGAAATTTTCAATGGTAGTCTGATGCTGTACAAGTTTAACTATTTTATATTATTGTTTAGAGTTGAATTTTTATTTAAAAGTAAAAAAGGAAATTTACAAAAAAAATCTGTGATATTTTAACAAATGTATTTTTCAGAGTATTTTTAAATAAATAATGCAACTTAAAGATTATGATTCTTGTGAAAATATATAAGTAAATAATTGAAGCACAATAAATAACAGAAAAAAAATTTTATGAAATATCTTGCACAATTATTTTACAATATTGAAAGAACAAAATTGCCACTCAAATATACTATTATTACTTTTTCCACAGAACATTCCATAGCATAGGACAAAATTTTGCTAATCTTTCTGAACACACTGTTTCTTTGTTTTGAATGAAAGAAAAGTTTGAAAATATTCTTTCAAGACTATCATTACTTGCTGGCAATGTCATTATTGAGGATGCAAATTTGAAAAATCCTCATTTTCACCAGTATTCGTTTTTAAAGATGACCACCACATAGAAGGTTAGGGCAAGACATTTTCTAGGGCTTCCTTGGAGAAATATGTTTCTGAGACAGGAGTCGATTTTGCTTCAAAGGATATTATATGTGGCACAAAATTGGGATTAATATCAGAAAGCAATTTCCTTGCCTTTTCTTTATGCTCATATGTCAATTTTGATCCCATATACTTAGGATGAAGTAAATAAGTTAGCATATGGTAGTCGGTTATTACTGTATCAAATCTGCTTTGAACCTTTGTAGTTGTTTGTTTTGTAAGTGCAAAATGTGGTTGGAACATTTTCAACTAACAGTCTTAATAATAAAGCTAAAATCTTTAACAACGATTTTATGCACAAATAACATACAGAAACGACAAAAATATCCCATATAATCGTTTTTTGTCGTGTCTGTACGTTATTTGTGCGTAAAATCATTGTTAAAGATTTTAGCTTTTTTACTAAAATTCGCACAAAGTTTGATCTATGCTTATAACAGTCTTAAATTGAAAAAAAAAAAAAAAGACAGATTTGTTCCTTTGAATACTGTATTTAAATGAAATGTTTTTTAAATTCATGGAATTACAAGATCCGCATATAACTATAACATTTCTATGAGAGATAACTTATAGTGTTATTATTAAATTAATACGTTAAATTACAGAAAATTATTTTGAGCAAGTACTGAATATTTTTCTTTTATTTTCATTGTTTAATTTAAAATAAGTATTGGATATAGTTTTGTATTTGATTTTTAAACTGAAATTTTAAAATACTCTAATAATTGGTTACATATAAAATTATATAACCATACTATAACAAAAATTTTATCTGTTACATTACTCATTTTTTCTAATACAAATCCATTTATTTTTTAATTAAAACTACCCACAATATTTCATTTGCTATTTATACGGAATAAATTGTACTTAAGGAATTTAATACTAGTAAAAAAGTCTCATATTATGTCATGAAATATGTTTATGTCAGTTGTTGCCAGTTTCTGCCGGTTAAAACCGGTTATAACCAGTTTCTGCCACTGGCAAGGCAGAAACCCTTTTTTGCCGGCAAATAGCCAGCCCTGAATTAAAACATTTTTGTAATTTGAACTATATGTCTATGACTAACGGTTTAGGAATTAGCCATTGGACACCGATGAGAATGGACACCCTGTATATACATATAAGAAAAATTTTTGTTGTAAGATATTTTTTATCAACATTTGCTAATCTTATAATTTCAAAGGAGCAAGTTTTTTTTAAGTTATATTTATATTTTATTATTAAATAACGCACAACTGATAGCTTTGCAATTTAAAATTTGTCTGTTATTTAAATTACAGGGATCATATATATATATATACATATTTTAAGAACAGAGAAAAATATTGAGATCCTTATTAAGACTATGAAGTCATTCCCATCTATTAGACTATGAAGTGTTCACAAAGATTGTATTTGAGATCAGGATTGCCACTTATTTCTGCAATCAAATTCCTTGCGCTTTCCTAAGCAAAAAATTAAATTTTCCCTGAGTAATTCCTCTGAGAATTTTCAAAATTTCAATGGATAAATTTTGCAAAATACCAAAATTTAGTAACATTTCTTGTTTTTAATATTCATTTTTAAATTCCCTCACTTTTCCAGTTTTTCCTATACAGTGGCAACCCTGAAAATTATTATTTGGGAGGAAGGTGGAATCATATTCCACATTTTGGCATTTTAATCCAATTTACCCGGGGAAAATTGCCCATTTAACCCGGGTTTTTTAATAAAACCCGCCCGGGCTGGGTTTTTAACAAAAAACCCGGGTTTTTTACAACCCTGATTATAATATTAATGCAATTCTCCAATTACATATAAAATATCAAATCAACATCCATGTAAAATACGTAACAAAAATATAGTAATAATACAAAAGCCCCCATATATATATATATATATATATATATATATATTTTTTTTAAATTAACCATTGCGTATTATCCAGACAACACCACCCTCCTCCGTACTCTAACATCTACCCACCCAACCAACCTATAATAATTTTTTTATATTATTTTGCAATTTTTAATTTTTTATAGATATTTTTTTATTTTATAATTTTTTTGTAATTTTGTTTACGCATGTGTTAATTTGTTTTAATAGATCATGTAAGAAAAGTACTAATTGTATATTAATGAATATATGAATTTTTTTGGAAAACCATGATTTAATGCATCATAAATTAGTTTTTAAATATTATTGTTAATTAGAGGAGAAGAACATAAACATTTTATTCTATATAAATGATTAAGTATTATATTCCGAAATACAGAATGATGTAGACAAGATTTAAAATTTGTAAATGTATTAACTGTGAATTTAAATTCTTTACGTTTGTCATATAAATCTGTGATTGTTTTATTGTCTTTTATTGTAATTTTAAGATCTAAGAAGTTAATTGTATTGGTAGATAAAAGGTTTTCCGTTAATTTCAAATTAGTGGGATAATCAACTGGAAATCGAGTAATTGCAGATTGATCAGTATCAATTAAAATGATGTCATCAATATAGCGATATAAATGTAGATTATTATTAGTAAAATTACGTTCATAATGATATAAGTATAAGTCTGAGAGTAAACTGGAAGTACAACCGCCTTGTGGTATACCGACATGCTGTAAATATAAAGTATTATCTTGCAATATATAATTATTATAGATAATGAAGTTAGTTAAAGATTTAAAATATGCAATATCTATATTAGATGGTAATTCCAGTTTTTTATAATACTTTTTAAATAATGCATTTATAATTTTATGTAAATCAAATAGGTCTATATTATTAAAAAGATCTTTGAAGTCATATGTCGTTATATTATAAACACAATGAAGATTTTTTTTAAATATTGACAAGTTGATAGCTATTTTTTATACAATGTGTATTATCATTGTTTGTAGTAAGTACATATAATTGATTAAGAATTTTTAAGAGAAGTGTATTGGCTTTATTATTATATGTATTGCAACCAATAGTAACAGTCCTAAATTTAATTGGAGTTTTATGAAATTTGGGAATAAGAACTAAATATGGATAATTAAAATTAGTAGATAAAATATTTAATAGTTTATAATAACTTCGAATTTTACGATTATTTACAATTACATTTTCATTAGTTTTTTGAAATGACTTATTAGAAGAAATAGAATTTGTAAGAAGTTGGTGATAATATGATTTACATATAATAGCATAATTGTTAGGAGATTTGTCTACATATGTAATAACGTAGTTTTTTTGTAATTTAGTAATTTGTTGGAAATAATGCTTTGTATTAATAGAAACCAAATCAGCAATATTATTTTTTAAAGCCATAGTTAATTTTTCAATTACTAATATTTTCCATTGATTAAAATATTCAATAATATATATATATATAATCACTTTTTTATGGACACGATAACTTCCATAATTCTGCAACAATCTCTTCCAAATTTATACATGAAATCAAGGGGTAGAGAATCTCGGTCAAGTTCGTTCATAGGCAAAATCGGACAAAGGGGGTGGAAATAGGGAACGGTATAGTGAAAACCCCATAACTTCTTAATTTTTATACATATCAAATCAGTTTAAAGTTATTATTACTTCTAGAAAAAGGGTCAAAATTTTATGTATCACAGATTTCTGATAAAATTAAAAATGGGCTCAAGGGGCGCAAAAAAATAGGATTTAGGGAGAAAAAAATTCATAACTTCGTCAATTCTTAAGATATGAAATTTTCTTAAACTTATTATAAATCTTCTTAATATTATCTACAACAGTTTTTGACAGGACCAACTCTTACTGCAAAAAATAAATAAATAAATAAATAAATAAAAACGAAAAAAAATAGGGGGTGGGGGGGGGTTGAAAACGAAAAAAATTCATAACTTCGTCAATTCACAAGATATCCAATCCGCTTACATTTATTATCATCTTCTCAATATTATCTACAAATTTCATATTAACAATTTTTTATAGGATCAACTCTTGCAACCAAAAAAAAAAAAAAAAAAAAAAAAAAAAAAAAAAAAAAAAGGGGGGGTTTACGAAAAATTTATCATATTAAGGGTGTACTCAAATCCAAACGGCTTATTTTCTGACTCATTTTAAAATCATTTTCGCTCTCAAACGCATCCAATTGGCAGGTTCTATTATTCAGAAACTATATAATGTGCTGTATTGGTCGATTTTTGATAAAGGCAGAATATATTTCAAAAAATGCTGTCAAAGTGGGCATTTTGAACCAAATTTCCCGAAGCGATAGCGCTGGAACAAAAAAAAAAAAAAAAAAAAAAAAAAAAAAAAAAAAAATGGTCGTATTGAGAAAATAATTGTAAATCAAGTCTTAATTAATTGAACGAAAAATAAAAACACAGGTCGCTTATAAATCTCTTCTAAAAAATCACGTCAGCAAGTTTCATGATTTTACTTTTAAAAATGAGTTTGAAAATGTGTCAGAAAATTTCGAGTTGTTGAGACGGGGAAAAATATTTTTTTTAATACCGACTTAATATGATATCTGATAAAAGGGAGCTCTTACAGAAAAATGAAATTAAAAATTCGTCAAAAGTGGCTAGATAAAATTGTTAAACTGGGTTTACCTATAATCTTGATTTAGTTTTTGTTGGTGAAATTAGTACTTAATTTCGAAATCTACCTCCGCATGTAGGCCGAGCCGGCAGGGATTTTTGTTTTAATTTTTATTGTAAGTTTGCTTTTGCTTTTCATTATACATGTGGTCTCGTGTATAACTCGTATGGTCTTGTGTTGGTGTGGTTAACTAATCAAATTAACAGTTACAAAAAATTGATACATTAATTGCACTAATCAAATAGTTATATTGACTGTTGATGAACTTTCTATCGAAACATCATCAACACTCGTTATCGCAGTTTCTGTTTAAGTTATAAAAACACTTTAAAAGTATTTAAAATAATTTTCTTATGAGCTTTGCTAAAATTAGATTGGTTATTCCTTTTTTGTGGCGAATAAAAGTTTTTTTAAATGTATTTTAAGCAAATAAACAAATACTGCTAATAAATAAAGGAAAACAAATTATGCTTTGTTTTGTAGCAAAACAACGATCTTAACTTAGGCAAAACATCGTCAACATCCGTTATCGCAGTTTCTGTTTAAGTTGTAAAACCATTTTAAAAGTATTTGAAGTAATTTTCTTATGAGCTTTGCTAAAATTTGATGGGTTGTTCCTTTTTTGAGGTGAATTAAAGTTATTTTTTTAAATCTATTTTAAGCAATAAAAACAAATACTGATAAAAAATAAAGGAAAACAAATTGTTTTTTTTTTCTTTTGTAGCAAAGCAATAATCATACCTTTGGCAAAATATCATCAGCATCCGTTGTCACAGTTTCTGTTTAAGTTGTAAAATCATTTTTAAAATATTTAAAATCATTTTCTTATCAGCTTTGATAAAATTTGATCGGTTATTCCTTTTTTGGGGAGAATAAAATTAATTTTATAAAATTAATTTTAAGCAATATAAACAAATACCGATAAAAAATAAAGGAAAACAAATTATGCTTTCTTTTGAAGCAAAACAATGATCATAACTTTGGCAAAACATCGACAACATCTGTTATCGCAGTTTCTGTTTAAGTTGTAAAACCATTTTAAAAGTATTTAAAAGTAATTTTCTTATTAGCTTTGCTAAAATTTGATGTGTTCCTTTTTGAAGGGGAATAAAAGTTAAATTTTTAAAATCTGTTTCAAGCAATATGAACAAATACTGAGAAAAAAAATAGATAAACAAATTGTTTTTTAATTTTTTTTGTAGCAAAACAATGGTGGTAACTTTCGTAACGATCAGCTACCGATAAGCACGCGGTTTCATTTATTTCCCGCCTCTTTTACTTTTGAATTGGCTATGATATAACGTTATTACTGTAGATACCTACCATGTATATTTCTTATACCAATCCAAAAGTTTCTATATTGTTACATGTATCTTTTTTAAATAAACCGTTTTTTTTTTTTTTTTTTTTTTTTTTTACTTGCTATCGTCGTATAAAAACTTTTTACTTAAAAAGAAAATAAAAGGAATAACAGATTAAGCTAAATAATGCTATAAAAAGTGATAAAATATCATTATTTAGATTGACGAACGTAAAATAATTCGTGATAGAAATATTTTCACAAATTTTAAAAAACAATAACTTGGTAAACAATGTCGCGAGAAATCATGCATAAAGAAAATCAGCGCAAACATAAAATAAAATTAAATTGGATATTTGGGAGCGTGGATTAATTTTTACTATTATTACTAAAATTGCATAGCATCTCTTTCCAAATTTTAGGCAAATCAAGGGACACTGAATCGTTGCAAATATTCTCGTTCCTTAAAAAAATATCTCTGTTGATTCCCGGATAATGGATGGCAAATAAAATTTTGATGGATAAATTATTCTGCTATTTTTAAAATTGATCTGTAAAGGTTCTTTGCTGCATAATCTGCTGTCCCCTGCCGCACCATAAGTTAGATGCATGTCTGCATATCAGGGTTAGAAATTGGCGGTCGTTAGTCATCAAATGCAACTCAGTTACTGCATTTCATGACTATAAAAACTATGTCTAGTCGTCACATTTGACGTTGATTTTTCTTTATTTTATTTTTTTTTAAAACACACGCTCTCATTCATACTTTAGCGTAAGTCCCCCCCCCCCCTCTGCATGCACTTCAAGAGCACTTGTTTTCGAGCAGCACACGTCTTAGACTCTCTTGCACATGTCTAATAAGTTCACTTCACTTTAACCAGAGAGCTCGATTTTGAAAACTAAATACCTTGGTTTCAATTTTTCAAAGTAATTGTTGTACGATTGTCTAAAATAAATATTGAATAGTAAAATTCTATTTAAATTTTTCTTTTTTTTTTTTTTAATACGTAAGATTATTTTTTTATTATGCAATATTAATATTGCATAATAAAACAATAATCTTAAAAATCTTAAAAATAACCTTATATAAGGAAAGAGAAATTTCTCTTTCCTTATATGTTCTTAAACATATTTCTAGAATCCATATATTGTAGTTTAATCAGCTGTTACAGTTTTAATTTTGTTTTAGTTATTAACACAGACATAAATTGTTTAATATGAACAGCCCCCCCCCCCCCTTGCCCCTAATGCATAAAAAAATACAGTCGAACCTCGTTATCCCGAGACTCTAAGGACCAGAAAAAGTTGTCGTTATAAGCGGAGTGTCGCGGTAACCGGAGATGGAGAAAAATATGTTTATAAAAAGTTGTTTTTTTAAAATTAATTTAAGAAAAATTTAAATTCATAACTGTTCTTGCAGTTTTAAGTAATAAAATATAATTATTAAACAATATAAACACAAAAAAATGATAGGAATAAAAATCTGATTTGTGATGATTTTTTTTTTTTTATTGTTACATGAAATATTGATGAATTAAGGTTTGCTTATCCCTGGATGTACTTCGTACAATTCTCCTTTCAATAATATACAAGGAATTATAATCAGTATTCGTTGTTTCAGAAATGGATGTTAGATCATTTCTGATCTTTTCAATGCAATTCAATACTTCGGTTTTAGTTGGATGAAAAACGCCGTATAACAACAAGAAAGCTCCACCTGATAAGAACAAAAAGCCCGTGAGTATATTGATACGTCTATCTGGAGCTTAAGTGGGTCTTTCATAGTGTGCAGATTTATTTATTCAGATAAAAGATTGAAGTAAAATTTCTCATTTATCCCAATGGGTATTTTAGACACTTGTGGGAAAAATTTGTCTGAGACATTTCTTACCGTTTAATTTCCGTTCTTATAAGATGGATTAGCGAAAATAGAAATTTTTCTTAAACCGTCGGGATATCCGGAGTTGAAAATTATTCACCGACGTAAAATCCGGAGTTTATTTACATTAAAATCATATAGAGAAAATTGGCACTTTGAAAAATTGACGTGATAAGCGGAGTGACGTGAAAACAGGGTATCGGGATAACGACGTTTGACTGTAATATTAACATGGTTGCGAAAAGAAAATATGACATAACATAAAATTGCAACCATGAAATCAATTTGGCACCTAGAAAAAATTTATGCCTTATTTAGAGTTCCTAATTTCTAACACTGCTGCATATTCGTTTAACGTATAATGATCATGTTACTTCTGCAAAGATACCTGTACAATGATGACCGACTAGGCTTGTCAGAGCTTTTCGCAAAAATTTTAGATACACAGCGCCCTCTACAAAGTCATGTGTTCGTTTGTGCCCATGATTTCCTATGTGAAATTGTCTTCTTTTGCTATTTTCTACCTCCCCACCAAATTTGAAAGATCATTCCTGATACAATATAAATCTTCAATGGCAAGATGCTATGTCACATTATTTACTGATGCGTCTAATATCTGCACTTCAAAATTTCTTATGTACACATAGCTTCCAACTTCTTGCTGTTTATTTCAAGTCAAAAAAACATAATTCAACCAAAAATTATTCTTAATAAAAGAAAACCTGTAACTACTGCATGGAAGGAAAGTAACATTTTATTTAAAAAATTACTTCCTACTTCAAAATATGTATAAATGATATTAAAAAATCCCGGAGACTTAGCAGATATGCGTACCCATCAGCAACAACATACTGACTAACTATTTCAATTTATTATTAAATGTAAAGGAATCTCTCATAATAAAAAAATAAAGACACGAAATTAACGCTCATACAACGAAATCAACATTTTTTTGCATTGTTCCCTTCATTTATATCATCACTCCACCCGCTTTTTTTTAAAGTAACAAGAAATAAATATTTCATAAAACATGTTGTATTCTTTGAAACACTTCTTCGAAGATGCGGGAATCGAGTATACAGATTTTTCCATAAAACCAACTATGTATCCTTCAAAGAGCAGATATTTGGTTTATTGGGAAATTTTCCGATTCGATTTACTTGTTCAATATTTCCCATGAATATATCAAAATGGTTCTTGAAATAAATGGATTTGGAAAATAGTTTGTTTTTTAATATTACCAGTGATATATTTTTAACATTTTTCAATCTACGTTGGGAATAAATTTTATACGGGATTGAACATTTAGCTGAATAACGCAATGACCGGTTAAACTAGAAAAATAACGAACCTATCTTGCAATAGGCATAATTACTATACTATCCGGAACACTAGGTCAATTTGACCAATTCATGTAAACATGTTTCCACTTGAGAGTTTTCTTAATAAAATAATCCAAATATGTACCACAAAGCAATCAAGTCGGAAATTGTTCGTCGAACGTGACAAATGAGGTGCGTTTGTACTATAGTTATATAAATATTCAGATCTTTTTGCAGCTGTTGAACTCTTATGCAAAAATGCATGAATAGAAAATTTATTACGATTATATATACAGTAGACACCCTCAAATTTGCACAGCTTGGGACCAGAGGTTGTGCTGATTTTAGAATTTTGTAGATTTCTGGTCATTGCTTTGTTTACATTTTTTAAAAAGTAATTTGAATGTAATAATGCAATCAAAATTATAATGAATGCTTGCAATATAGTAAAATATTAAAATAATTAACTAAAGTAATAAACTACAATGATTAAAAGAAAAATAATTTTGAAAATGATTAAATTATTAAAAGTAAAGTTCAAGTAAATAATCAAGAATGTATAATTAAATATACATAATAAAGATAAGATCTATTTCCCATGAATTATTCAATGAAACATTCCTCATAAATGTAATACATTAATTCACAACAAAATCATAAAGTAAAAAAGTTTTATTTTAGGTTTAGTCAGTCTTAATAACCAAAACAGCTTGATTAATAGATAAATATATTTGGTAAAACAGCAATATCTTGATTTTTTTTTCACAAATAAGTTTATACTTCCTTCATGAAAAACCACGAGTTCACACATATTATCGAGAATGGTACTTTTCGGTTAGCCGGGCGGCGCCAGTGTTATATATGCATATAAATATACATACATATATGTATATATGCACATCTATATATATACATATATTGTATATATACACACATATATATATGTACGTATATATATAAGTATATATACATACATTTATATATACATATATATGTATACATAACACTGGCGCCCGGCTAACCAAAAGTACCTCGAGAAATACATATCAAAATACATATGGAATCGTATAAAACTAAAAAAAATCTGCAATTTTGCCCATATATCTGAACTGAAAGTTTCATTATTTACATCTGTGATAATGTGCGGATTTTAGGCGTTTGTGGATTTTAGGGTTGCGGATTTGAGGTAGTCTACTGTATTAAGTAATACTGAAATAACAGTACGTCATCATTATGGCAATCTAGAATCATTACATATCATGGGATATCATTGAATTAATTACATATGATAGGTTTTAATAGTATAAAGAAGCATTTTATTGATATCTTTTTAAGTTTCGATTCGATTTTCATAAAATTTGAAATGACTTGACAAAATTCTGCAACAATTATATACATTAAATTTCAAACCATTCGGATGGGTAGTTTTTGCGTTGTTATTTACGGACAGATAGACGGACTTGACTACTATTACAGGTGTTACATATTTATATGATTACGATCACACCTAAAAAGAAATTTCGTTTTAAAAAACATCTGTATTAAAACATGCTTACTGAAATGGTGAAATTGACGTATTTGATTTAGTATATTATAAATGATTAGTAGCTATGTATTTCTAGATATTTCAACATATTGTAGATAGTATTTATAAATACTTGTATTTTTAATAATGAACAACATTTGATTAACAGTAATATATTACTAATATATGCTAACTATCCAGAATTTTATTTTAATGATATTGGAGACACTGCATCGATATTCCACATATTTTCTTCGGATTGTGTGAAACGTGATAATACTGAGATTACCAAGTAGCAGAATTTTTGGCGTCCATCTGCAACAAACCAAAATTTATCTGCGACATAACAATACTAAGCCAAGCTACTATCATAAATATTTATAGTAACCCATAAAATAAGCAAAATTTGCATTTTTACAGAGAAAGTGTAATAAGAAACATAATAACTCTCAAAACAAAGTAAATTTTTAGAGAATTTTTCAAGCCCAGTATTTATTTTAAAGCTGATAGATTAATCTGCAAGGTTTAAAATAATCTGCAGCGCTGCTGCCGTGTTGAACAGTTTCTGCTACAGGGCGTGAGATACCTAATAATACCGAGATTTGTTATAAGTACCGAGGTGTGGTGGGTATACGATGATATACGCCGTATATCTTCTGGATTTTTTAACACTAGAAAGTCGGCGAGCGGTCATTTTGACCGCTACCAAATGAATATAGTTCGATTCTAACCAGAAATTTCTTTATAAAACTAGTTTAAAAGATGCAAAGAAAAAAAAAACTAGTTAAATAAATAAGTTAATAATTTAAAATTATAATTCTGGTGTGAAATATTTTTTATAAAATTTGAGTAAAATTCCCCGTCTTTCTAGTGTTAAAGAAATTCAATATACACCCTGTTTATCAAATTTTCACGTCTATTATAATATTATAAAGTAAGGTATTTAATGCCTAGTCGACTGAACTTTACTATAGGCGAATAGTAAAATATCTTTCTGAACCTGTTTTACTTTAAAATTTTTGATAATAGGGTTCAAAGGCAATCGGCAGATTTAATATCATATATTATAATACGAGAAAAACTTGTGTGTGTCTATGTGTAGGTGTGTATGTAAATTTTATCTTAAAATAAACCGGCCCAAACGGTTTTGATTAAATTTGTGCCTTACCGTTTTCGTATTTACCGAGCCAGGTTGGATGATCGAGAAAATTTGATTAGTGGGTCATTTTGGCGTCACTATAGACCAAAGCGTTTCAATGGAAATGAAGGTTGAAGCAGCTATTAAGTTGTTGAACATATGGCAGTAAACGAAGTCGCAAAGTTGGAAACATTTTGCCAAATTTGGCAATATTTGACGAAATATTTTCGAAATTTGTGTGGGGAAATAGATTTTCAAATTTACCAATGCAAAACACATGCTTGGCGTCAATTGAAAGAATGTTATCAAATTTAGTGAGATTTGGCGATATTTGATGAAAGAAAATGGCTTTTAGAATCTGAAGGAATTTTCTAGAAATTCCCAATAGGAGCAAAGGTGCGTGATTCAGACAGAGCCAAAACATTCAACCAAACAGAACATAGAACGTTTTTAATTTTAACCGAGCATAGCTTGATCTTCCCAGTTGATCACTATTATAACTCTCATACTTAGTTAAAACAATATTGTTGCTAGAATTACTCCTGCATTTTATACTCATGTCCAAATTTATCTTTACAGTTATGCGTTTTTTCTAAACATTGCTTGTCACATATTATTGCACTTTTTAGGTGCGTTTGTAAATATATAAATACATAGCACCTATAGTCGTCGTTCAGTCCGTCCGCCCGCATGTAACAGAGCTAAAACTACCCAACCGAATGGTGTGAAATTTAAAATATATAATTGTTGCAAAATTTTGTCGAGTCATTTTAAATTTTATGAAAATCGGATGTATATTTTATTTACAGGGACAGTCAAAAGTTTTCTGTTACATTGCGGCCAATGGGAATAAATTATTGCAAGTGCATTTTAATGATGTTATAGCCTTCCGAATGATCTGAAATTTTAAATATATAATTGTTGTAAAATTTTGTCAAGTCATTTCAAATTTTATGAAAATCGGATGTATAGTTTAATTACACGGGCAGTCAAAATTTTCGATTCCATTACGGCCAGTGGGAAAAATAATTTCGAGTGCATTTTAATGATGTTACGGCTTTTCGAACAGAATGAAATTGATATGCACTTATGAAGTGCACTAAAATATACATTCAGTACAATATGTAGTGCAAAAAATATTCATAAAACTAGGTATAGTACGAACGCACCTGATTTGCCACGTTTGACGAGCAATTTCCAACTTGTTTAATGTTTCATGCAAGAGGTTTATATAATATGCATTTATCGTAATTTTTAAATTTGTATTTGTGTTTTATGATGTCATTTATGATTCCACACAAATTCATAAAATTATTGTTAACAGTTTTTGAGAAATCAGTGATTTTATGCATGTAAAGATAATTTTGGACATGAGTGTATAATCAACTTGTATATAATCATGTGATAACTTTTCCCTTTAGTTTTATACCATATTGAAACTAAACCATAAGAAAATATAAGATATATTATTTTATTTTTTTAATTTTCATTTTATTCTTAAAAGAAATCTCTGTAGCAATTCTTTCACGGATTGCTTCCCTTCTAGCTATTGTTTTAAATACAAACGCATTTTAATGCATCAATGGCTAAAGAAACAATATTATTCATAAAAAAGAATATCCTTCTTTCTTAAGAAAGGAAAACTATCATATTTAATCATTATTGAAGAGATTTAATGGTATGAATATTCATGAGCGTTTTTTCATGTCGATGACAACTTAATAAAATTATTTCTTTTTATCAAGTCGATATTATAAATCTTTTTTCTTTCTTTATTAACAAAATAAAAAAAGTTTTAACTCTTCTAAGTGCTTGCATGTAAATGTAGTTATGTGCAAGATTATGTATTCAGATTTTGAAATTTTTGTTTTTCTCTCGAAATAAAATTCAACATTTTTCTCTTTAAGTTAGAAAAAATGTAAAAGCTTAACGGCTTTACGTATATGAAATCACTTCAATTTATTATCTGCCCTTTTTTTCCCTCCCGGTACTTTAAAGTTGCAATTCTTTTTTTTTTTTAGATTCGTATTTTGCAATGCATCTTGAAAGAGTGTATTATTGATTTATAAAACAAACATTGGTTATCTCCATAACTATCATGAATTTGAATATCTGCATAACTATATTATTGGATCAGTTCATAAAAAAGTACATTTTCTATCATTTTTTTTATTTCAGTCAGATAATTTTTTACTATTTTATTAGGCGCATTCATATTTATATAAATATGTAGCACCTATAGTCGTCGATTGGTCAGCCTGTCTGTCTGTCAGCATTTAACAGCGGAATGACTACCCAACCTAATGGTTTGAAATTTAATATAGTATATAATCGTAGCAAAATGTTGTCCAGCCTTTTCAAATTTTATGAAAATCGAATCAAAACTTAAAAGGATATTAATAAAAGTTTTCTTCATTCTATTAAATCCTATCCTACGTAATTAATTCAATGATATCCCATGATATGTAATAGTTCTAGGTTACCATGGCGATTATTCTATTAGTTCCTATCAGACGTACACTGTAAAAAAAATACTGTCAGTTTTCCTGTAGGAATCAGAAAAATAGTTGCCCTTAACGTACCTGAATAATTTCAGACCCAGCTCGGAATAAAATCCGTAAAAATAAGGAAATAGTCAGTAAAACGGTATTTTACGGATTTTATTCCGTTTTTACGGATTTTATTCCGAGCTGGGTTGGATTATTCCGGTACGATAAGGGCAACTATTTTTCCGATTCCTACCGGAAAACTGGCATTATTTTTTTTACAGTGTAATTAATTCAATGATATCTCATGATAGATAATGATTCTAGGTTGCTGTGGTGTTTAAGATGGAGTCTTATTAATGCAGTATTACTGAATTTAATATATGCAATCGTAATAAATTTTGTACTCATACATTTTTCCATAAGAGTGCAACAGCTATTACACCAAGATCTGCATATTTATAAAACTAGTTACAATATGAACGCACCCCATTTGCCACGTTTGACGTACAATTTCCGACTTGTTTTAAGGCTGTTCTCAAATCCAAAAAGGCAACTTTATGACATAGGTCTTAATTTATTTTTGTTCGGAAATGCATGAAACTAGCAGGTGTTGTTATTCAGAAACTGTGTAATCGAACTGCTTTTTCCGTTTTTTTGCAAACGCAATAGATCTTTCAGAAAATAGCGTCAAAGTGGGCGTTTTGAACCGAATTTTCGCGCGAAAGAAGAATAACCATTCAAAAAGGTCGAAAAAGTCTTTGTCACGCCTATAAAAATCGCTTCTAACTCAATAGGTAATTTATTGATTAAAAAATTGGAAAACACAATTCGATTCCTAATCTCTTCCATATTCAGACCTTCCAATTTTATATCTTTCCGTTAAAAAATGAATTTGTAAATGAGTCTAAACGTTTTGCGCTTGTTGAGCAGAGCAGTTGAGAACAACCTTAAGTTAACTTTGATCATAAAGGTAAAAATGGAATTTTATAATCTATTTTCCACTGACTTCCAGATATATTAGAATTATTAAGACTTGTGTACACAGGTGTGTTTCCGATGACAATGCAACGATTTAATGTAGGAGAAGGACTGTTAAAGTGGCCTATGAGGGCAAAGGTGCCATTTGAGTTTTATCGTCTGCTGTTCTTCCGCCGTGGCTATTTCCCGTTACCCAGAAACTGGGTGCAACATTCGTCATAGATCAGGGATGGCAAACGTATGGCACGGTGCCGAACTTGACACGTAAGAAAACGTCCCTTGCACGCCAAAAAAAAAAAAATAAATAAATAAAATAAAATAATAGATCATATTCAGTTTATGGTGAGCAATCCACTATATTGTGAACAATCACACTATATTTTTCTTACAAAAATATAGTTTTGTGTAACAGCTATATAATGCACTTTGAAATAATCCGTTACTTTTGAATGAATTAAGGTATAAATTTCAATGAAAGTGCCTTGTTAGCATCATTTTCTCTCGCTGCATTCAACATATAGTGTTTTATAATTTATTTTGTATCTGTATCAAATTTCAAAGGTTTTATTTTTGAAAATTGAATTTTAAGAGTTAGTTTGCGTAGTAATATATCTAATTGACACGCTTTTATTTCAGATTAGGTTTTATTTTATTTAGGTTTAGGGCTTTAAGTTACTTTAGGTTTTAATATATTTAATATATTTAATTTTGAAAATTGAATTTTAACTGTTATTGTAAATAATTATGTATCTATTGAGCCTGTTTCTACATGAAGAAATGAAAATGATCAGATTTGGAAGTATACAATAAAAGAAAAACTCATTAATAGATTATTAATACGGATTTCGATGCGGCATAGCTATATTATTCGTTAAAATGTTTCTGGCTCGTTAGAATGTTTCTACATAATATTTTTTTAATTTTTGGCACGTATACTCAAAAAGGTTCGTCATCCCTGTCATAGATGTCTGAAGTATTGTCTGCGAATTGGGAGCAGAAGGTTGCACTTTTCTAATTCTGAACTCATTTTATTTTATTTATTTATTTTTGCCTTTTTAATTTTAGGTGAAGTATCATCCATGCCAAATTTCAAAATTCTAGCGATAAAAAATAAAAATAAATCGTAATGCAGAACGTTTTCTACTCACTTGGCAATTTAAATTTGGAATTTTTCAGAAACCGTTCTTAGCCAAGCATCTTTATCTTAAAAGTAACCTCAATACCAAATTACAAGTTTGTAGACCCAGTTGTGTCCCGGAAATTTCAATTGTATAACGTTTTTTTATTTCTGCATCCCCTATGAGGGGTAGTGGTATCGACTAAGTATTGCTTATGTTGGAGCAGAGATAATCACCATCCTTTTTCTCCATTATATTTGAAATCAGTTGTGTAGTTCCAGAGATTATCCTCTACAACGAAGCATAAACTTTTCTTTTTTATAATATTGGTATAGATTCATGCGGCGATGTTATTGTAAATTACTTCTTGTTAACTGCATTAAAACCTGATAAGATAGTAATCGCAAGTGACTCGAAAATTTGCCGTTTTAGGTAAGTTAAACCTGATAAGATAGGAATCGCAAGTGACTGAAAAATTTGCCGCTCTGGATAGTTTTCCGTCTTAGGATGCACACAGTATGTCATTAATATATTCTATACTTTTCGCCAGGATCGCGAAGTTTTCCGCTTAAAGCAGGATTCTGTTATCCATTGCTTACGTTATCGCAGATTTTTCTCTATTATAATCAGCTATCAGGGATGTAGTGGAGGGTATATGGGGGTATACGCCGTGTACCTTCTGGATTTTTTTAACAAGCTCCGCATACCCTCTACTTCTCAAATAAAGCGTTGGCGTATACCCTATCTATGAACGTTCGTGACGTCAGCGTGTACTCTTTGCTTTTTTTACGACTACAACACTGTCAGCTATTTGAAATTAATTTCGATGTATTAATTGTCTACTGAAATTAAATAATTTTCGACAGCTTACGAAATTCGAGAATATTTCAAAAAGTGAACTTATTTTGTGCATGATTTTTAATTTTCTTTTGTACTTTTGAGTTAGTTTTCATGAAACGAAAAGAAATCTTCACACTCTTTCAAATTTTTATTACTTTTTCAAATATTGTTTTAAATATAAATGCATCAGTGACTAAAAAAATAAGACAAAATAAAATAAATCATAAAATCGCACAAAAAATTTATTTCTTTTTAGGGAAGTAAAATATTATCATATTTAATCATTATCGAAGAGATTTAGTTGCATGAATATTAATGAAGAATTTTTCTATCGGTGACGTCTTCTTTGTTTTAATTTATTGCATATTATAATTCTTTGTATTTATTTATCATTAAAATAGTATACAATGTTTCTACTTCTTTGTCCCCTCTGTTTAAATGCTTGTAAGCAAATGTGGCTAAGTACATAATTATGTAATCTCCGAACTTAAAATTTTTATATTACTTTCTAAATATAATACAGTGTTTTCTCCTTAACGTTTCTAAAAAAAGTAAGAATGTTTAAGATTTAATGATTATAAACTGCCCCGTTTCACTTCATCATCCCAGTTTCTTTTTGTGTTTCTTTCTTTATTTTATTTTATTTTATTTTTTTAACTTAGCAGTAGCATTTTTTCATAAAATCTAAGTATTGAAACTTTTTATCAAAAAGTAGATTATTGATTTATATAAAAAGAAAAAAAGTTCAATTTGTTTATTGGGTTATTTGTGTAACCATACTACTGTGCTTGTTAATTAAAAGGTGGAAAAACATGGAATATACAAAATTACATATTCTCCTAACTTAAATTTTTTTAACTCTTTCTAAATAGAATAAATGCAGTGCTTTCCACTTGCAGTTTCGAAAAAAAAAAAAAAAAAAAAAATAGGAGCTTAATGATTATAAATTGCATCGTTTTACTTCGTCATTCCAGTTTCTTTTATTTATTTGTTTTTTATGCAACCTAACAGTAGTCATTTTTTTAAATATAAAATGTAAATCTTGAAAACTTTATCAAAGAGTAAATTATTCATTTATGAAAAACAAATTGTCAATTCGAATTCCTTATTAGATTTTATTTGTATAACCATACTATTGTGGCTGTTATTTAAAAAAAAATGGAATGTACAAATGTAAATAAGTGCGAGTAGTAATTCAAAATTACGTCCACTATTAATCATATCACAATATTAAAATATTTATTTGCCTAAAAGACGTGAAAAAAACACATTAAAAGTAAATTAAAATTCTATATTTACATGTTTCAACTCATTTTCTGAGTCGTCGTTAGAATGTATAACATAAAATTACAAATGCATATGAAAAATGGAAAAAAATCATCGAATATAAACAAGTAATCATGTAACGCGCCCTACATTTTCGCGATTGCTCGTGTTCCATCTATGCCGCGATGCCGTAAGTTGTCCAACCATTCAACCCATAAATTCGGGATATGAAAAGATAATGTATCGTTACAAACTCCTGAACCTCTTAAATAAATTTCAATGGACTCTCTTATGAATAATTGTAAATAAAAATTAGACCTGTAGATTATTTTACTCTCGTTAAAAAGTATGTTAATGTTTTCTATTTGATTTAGCCGTGATAAAGCAGTATTACCTCTATCGTATTTTATGTCCGCTAAATGTTCTTTACATCTGATATTGAAATTTCGTTGGGTTATACCTATATAATGATTTTATATAGATCTATGATTCTATGTAATGGAATGTACAAACTTATGTATTTACAGAACTTAAAATTCGTCATCCCAGTTTCTTTCTGTGCTTATTTATTCATTTATTTATTATTACTTATCATTTATTATTACTTAGCAGTAGCAAATTTTCATAAATGTAAATGTTAAAACATTTTATAAAAAAGTAGATTATTGATAATAATAAAAAAAAAATGTTAATTCAGTTTGTTCATTGGATCACACCAATAGCAATGAAAAATGCAATTCCACCCCGTTTTAGTGAAAAAAATCATAAACAAGTTTGAAGTAGAAGATTATGAAAAACGAAGCTCAGTTATAGATAAAAGATTTAAATTTTGTAATGTTAACTACATTCCAAGCCTTTTTGAAAATATAAAGCATACCCTTTTTAAATATGATGTAAAATTAATCGCAGCCCCTCCCCCAAAGTTAAAAAATCTCTTAAATACTAAAATTGATCCTGCCCAAGCAATCAATAGATCCGGAGTATACATTACACCTTTCCAAAAAGATAGTAAATATTTTATTTATGTTGGTATGACAATGAGAAAATTTCTTGATAGAATTAAAGAACATGAAGCAGATCTCAGATTAAATAGACCCCATGCTGCATTATCAAGATAAGCTCAAACTCAACCTATAAAAGTAGATTTTAATAAATCAAAAATTATCTTTCGTGCAAATAATTACCAGGAAGACATCATAAGACAATCAATTGAAATAATTGCTCATAAAGATACAGCTTGTAACGATGCACTGCCATACGATATCCATGGTGTATGGAGATATTTGCTGCATAACAGATGAAAGCTCGTTTTGTTGAAAATTAGAATATCTGAATACTTTATCTGAATACTTTATATTAGAATACTTTATCTGACATCTCATCTAGCGTACAACATTTAAATTACAATGTTTTCTTCTGGACAATTCTCGAATAAGCGCAAAGAAAATAAAAGCAAACTTTAAATCCTACTGAAAACGGCCTTGTAATGGTTGAAAACATTCTAGATTTTTCTGATGCATTTTGAGATATTTTAAATTTGTATTTTAAATATCTTTATATTATACTAGCTAACTTACCCGGCGTTGCCCGGGTACGTCAAAAAACAGCTCGAATTGCAAAAAAGCTCTGAAAATCACAATAAGATATCGCGAAAAATTTTTAAATTGCTGCACAAATTTCGAAAAGAGAAAAAAAAATTATATATTGTGTTTGAAGATTGAAAGTTGATTCCTTTCACTAATGTGGAAAAATGGTAGGAAATCGCTAAAATATACTAAAAATCACATACAAAATTCCCGAAAAATTCGAAAATTGCTATACGAAATTCGAATAAACTTTATTGAAATGAGGGCAGAAATTACTTTAGTGTTATAGGCCAAAAATGGAATGTCAAAAAATTGTAGCAGATCGCGAAGAAACGTAGAAATCGAATTAAAAATCACCAAAAGTTCAAAAATCACGAAAGTCAAAATTTACTGCAATTGGAGAAAAGTTTCAAATGTAATTCCTTTGAACTGCGGGCTCTCTTAAAATTTATGTTTAGGAAAGTATGCTAAGCATTGTATCATGTTACTTTTATTCATAATTTAATTTACTTGCATTCCCTTAAATATAATTAATATAACCCATTAAGTTAATATTAGTTTTTTTTTTGCAATAAAATATCTCAATTTGTTCATTTTCTGTAAGCAAATAATCCCTATTGGTTTGCAATGGAAGTCTATGGGAATTTGGCGAAATATTAGAGATATCGCCAAGTTGACGTCACTTTTGGTGACTCATTTTGGTCGCCAAATTTGATGATATGTCGCCAAGTTGGCGACAAACTTGGCGGCATTCGGCGACGGAACTGTGTCCCTCCTACTGTAGCCCTCTTATAGGTATGAAGATGCATTAAATGCTGTTCAATAATCGCGTAAAAAATTCGCTAAAAATTCAAATATCTCTCTACGAATTCCGAATAAACTTTTTTGAAAAGAGAACAAAATTTACTATATTGGGTTAAAAGAAAGAACCCGTATTATTTTCACTAATGTGGAAAAATCGCCTCGAAACTTAAAAAAGCTCTAAAAATCGCATAAAAAATAAATTAAAAAAAATCGAATCAAAAAAATCGAATATCGGGCTTCGAGTTGCAAAACTTCATATGTAGACGGACCTTTTCCCCGAATTTTGTAGCTCTACGTGCAGCTGTCTCTTCAGAACATCTTCCACACGCTCACACACAAACTTCTTTCCTTATTATTATAGATTTATGTACCTGAAAGTAATTTTTGTACAATTATTTGTGCTTTATGTATATTTTGATTAAGTTATTACTAATTTGCGTAAAAAAAATTAAATTTGTTTATTGGATTATTTGTATAATCATACTATTGTGCCTGTTATTAAAAGAGAAAAAAAAATAAATGGAGTGTACAAAATTATGCATTCACCAAACTTGAAATTTTTATATTATTTTTTGTATAAAATACAGTGTTTTCCTCTTAAAGTTTCTAAAAAACGTAAGAGGTGATTATATACTTCACCGTTTATTTCACTTCAACATCCCAGTTTCTTTTTGTGTTTCTTATATTTTTTATCGAACTTTTCAGTAACAATTTTTCTCAAGATGTAAGTCTTGTAACATTTTACCAAAAATTAGATTATTGAATCATATTTAAAAAAGTAAGTTCAATTTTTTTATTGGATTATTTATATTACCCATACTGTGCATGTTATTAAAAGAGAAAAAAAAACATACAGTGTACAAAATTATGTATTCTTCAAACTTGATATTTTTACATTTTCTAAATAAAATAATGTATTTTCCTCTTTTTTAAAGTTAAAAAAAAAAAAAAAAACGTAAGTGCTTAACGTTATATACTTCATCGTTTCACTTCATCATCCCACTTTCTTTTATTTATTTATTTATATTTTTTGTGGAACTTAACAGCAGAATTTTTTCATAAAATGTAAATCTTGAAACACTTTATCAAAAACTAGATTATTGATTTATGAAGACAAAATTGTCAAATAAATTTGTTTATTGGATTATTTGTATAACTATACGACTGTGCTTATTATTAAAATAGGAAATAAATACACGGGGTGTGTTTACTTGAAATAGGTATTACCGAAGAGATTTTGTTGCATGAATATTGTAATTTATTGGATATTATAATTTTTCGTACTTATTTATCAGTAAAATAGTATACAATGTTTCTTTTTCTTTACCCTCTCTATTTAAATGTCTGTATGTAAATGTGGCTAAGTAAATAATTATGTAATCTCCGACATTAAAATTCTTATATTGCTTTTTAAATAAAATACAGTGCTTTTTTCTTAATATTTAAAAAAAGAAAGAAAAGAGTTTAACGATTATTAACTGCCTCGTTTCACTTCATCCTCGTAATTTCTTTTGTGTTTATTTCTTTATTTCATTTTTTTATCATTTTACTTAGCATTAACAATTTTTAATAAAATGTCAGTCTTTAAACATTTTATCGAAAAATAGATTATTCATTTACATAAAACAGAAAGTTCAGTTTGTTTATTGGATTATTTGTGTAACCATATTATTGCGCCTGATTAAAAGCGAAAAAAAAAAAAAAAAAAACAAGGAGTGTACAAATTTATGTATTTTCCGAACTTGAAATTTTTATATTATTTTCAAAATAAAGTACAGTATTTTTCTCCTTTTTAAAGTAAAAAAAAATACGTAAGAGCTTAAGGATTATTAATTGCACCGTTTCACTTCATTATCCCAGTTCCTTTTTGCGTTTCTTTCTTTATTTTTTTATAGTTGAACATAGCAGTAGCAATTTTTCATAAAATGTAAGTCTTGAAACATTTTATCAAAAATTAGATTATTGATTTATTTAACCCTTAACCGGAAACATGCCGTCTGTGAGATGGTTGCGTCTACATACCTACCCTTTACACAAAAATGAATGCGTCCCCAATCTTATCATACAATCTAATCCTTACGCTAGTAGTCCTCTGACTCCTCCACCCCTTTGCAACGTCTGCGCATTTTTAGTTATTGAAAGAAAAATTATTTTATTTTCAACGCAGTCTGTGAGACGGCATGTTTCCGTTTATGTAATTTTTTGATCTGGGATATTGATATGGAAGAGTCATCAAACCGGGTACGCTACAATGATGAAAAAGACTGAATAAACTGATTTGAGATTGTTTGATGAAGTAGTAAGTGACATAAGCGATGTTGAAAGTATTGTAGATGATGAATATATAAATTCTGACCACGAAAGTGACTCAACATTGTCAAAAATGCATAAAAAATGCAGAAATTTAGAACATGCTGCAAAATTTACTCTTAAACGTTTTGTTAATTTTACTGCTTAATATTTTTTTCTAGTTCATATCGTACCGAAATATTTAAAAATATTATCATTTATTTAATTATTATGACGAAAATTTTATATTTTGAACAATAATGTGTAATTTTAAAATATTTTCTGTCTCCGACATTCAAAAATATTTTTATGCTGTCATATTAAAAAATTGGTCCTGTTAATGCATTACTATTAAATATTAAGTGTATAAGTTCACTATTTGGTAAATTATTAAGAGTTATTTTCCTTTTAAAATTTTATAGCAATTTTTTTAATTTAGCAGTTTCACAGACGTCACATTTCCGCTTGTGCATGGGATTTTAATGTTTCCGGTTAAGGGTTAAAGAAAGTAAAGTTCAATTTGTTTATTGGATTATTTGTGTAACCGTACTACTGTGCCTGTTATTGAAAGAAAAAAAAGCATGGAGTGTACAAAATTATGTATTCCCCAAACTTGAAATTTTTATATTATTTTCTAAATAAAATACAGTATTATCCTCCTTTTTAAAGTATCGAAAAAATGCAAGAGCTTAACGATAATATATTTCATCTTTTCATTCCATCATTCTAGTTTCTTGTTGTGTTTATTTAATTTTTTTATGGAACTTAACAGTAAAATTTTTTCATAAATATAAATCTTGAAACACTTTATCAAAAACTAGGTTATTGATTTATGATGACAAAATTGTCATATAAATTTGTTTATTGGATTATTTGTATAACTATACTACTGTGCTTATTATTAAAATAGGAAATAAATACATGGGGTGTGTTTATTCGAAATAGGTATAACCGAAGAGATTTAGTTACATGAATATTTATGAATAATTTTTCTGTCAGTTACATTTTCTTTATTATAATTTATTGAATAGTATAAATTTTTGTATTTATTTATCAGTAAAATAGGATACCATGTTTCTACTTCTTTACCCTCTCTATTTAAATGTCCGTATGTAAATGTGGCTAGGTACATAATTATGTAATCTCCTAACCTAATATTTTTACATTACTTTCTAAATAAAATACAGTGCTTTCTTCCTAAATTTTCGAAAAAAAAAAGTAAGAGCCGAACGATTATTAACTGCATGGTATCACTTCATCCTCGCAATTTCTTTTTGTGTTTGTTTCCTTATTTCATCTTTTTATTATTTAACTTACCATTAGCAATTTTCATAAAATGTCAGTCTTGGAACATTTTATCGAAAAATAGATTATTCATTTACGTAAAAAAAAAAAAAAAAAAAAAAAAAAAGTAAATTCAATTTGCTTACTGGATTATTTGTCTAACCATACTACTCTGCCTAATTAAAAGATAAAAAAATATGAAGTGTAAAAAATTATGCATTCACCAAACTTGAAAGTTTTATATTATTTTCTAAATAAAATACAGTATTTTCCTCAAAAGTTTCGGAAAAACATAAGATCTTCACGATTATTAACTGCACCGTTTCACTTCATCATCCAAGTTTCTGGTTGTGTTTATTTTATTTTTTTATGGAACTTAACATTAGCAATTTTTCTTAAAATATAAATCTTGAAACACTTTATCAAAAAGTAGATTAGTACTGATTTATGCAGAAAAAAATTCAAATAAATGATTTTATTGGATTATTTGTATAACTATTACTACTGTGCTGATTATTAAAATAGGAAAAAAAAAAGACATGGAACGTGTTTATGTGAGATAGGCATTACCGAAGAGATGGAGTTGCATGAATATTAAAGAATTTTTCTATCAGTGACATCTTCCTTTTTTTTTTAAATTTATTGTACATTATAATTCTTTGTATTTATTTATCATTAAAACAGCATGCTCTGTTTATACTTCTCCGCTCTCTCTGTTTAAATACCTGCATGTAAATGTGGATAAGTAAATAATTATGTAACTTGATTTTTTTATATTTCTTTCAAAATAAAACACAATGCTTTCCCCTTAAAGTTTCGAAAAAAAGTAAGAGGTTAACGGTTATTAACTGCACTGTTTCACTTCATCATCCCAGCATCTTTTTGTGTTTCTTTCATAAATTATTTATTATTATTATTATTATTATTGAATTTAGTAGTAGCAATTTTTCTTAAAATGTAAATCTTGAAACATTTTATCAAAAAATAGGTTATTGATTCATTTTTAAAAAGTGAAGTTTATTTTTTTATCGGATTATTTGTGTAACCATATTACTGTGCCGGTTATTAAAAAAGAAAAAAAAAACATGGAGTGTACAAATTTACGTATTATCCGAACTTGAAATTTTTATATTATTTTCTAATTAAAATACAGTATGTTCTTCCTTCTTAAAGTTTAAAAAAACAAACAAAAAAACGCAAGAGCTTAATGATTATTAATTGCATCGTTTCACTTCATCATCCTAGTTCCTTTTCGTGTTTCTTTCTTTCTTTCTTTCTTTTTTGGTTGAGCTTAGCAGTAGCAATTTTTCATGAAATGCAATTCTTGAAACATTTTATTAAAAAGTAGATTATTGATTTATATATTTAAAAAAAAGGTGAAGTTCAATTTGTTTATTTTATTATTTGTATAATCATACTGTTGTGCCTTTTATTAAAATGTGGGAAAAAAGTATGGAGTGTACAAAATTATGTGTTCGCCAAACTTGAATTTTTTAGATTATTTTTTAAATAAAATACAGTATTAACCTCCTTTTTAAAGTTTAGAAAAAACGAAAGAGCTTGACGATTATATACTTAATCGTTTCACTTCATCATCACAGTTTCCTTTGCGTTTATTTTTTTATGGAATTTAACAGTAGAATTTTTTCATAAAATGAAAATCTTGAAACACTTTATCAAAAACTAGATTATTGATTTATGAAGACAAAATTGTCAAATAAATTTGTTTATTGGATTATTTGTATAACTATACGACTGTGCTTATTATTAAAATAGGAAATAAATACACGGGGTGTGTTTACTTGAAATAGGTATTACCGAAGAGATTTTGTTGCATGAATATTGTAATATATTGGATATTATAATTTTTCGTACTTATTTATCAGTAAAATAGTATACAATGTTTCTTTTTCTTTACCCTCTCTATTTAAATGTCTGTATGTAAATGTGGCTAAGTAAATAATTATGTAATCTCCGACATTAAAATTTTTATATTGCTTTTTAAATAAAATACAGTGCTTTTTTCTTAATATTTAAAAAAAGAAAGAAAAGAGTTTAACGATTATTAACTGCCTCGTTTCACTTCATCCTCGTAATTTCTTTTGTGTTTATTTCTTTATTTCATTTTTTTATCATTTTACTTAGCATTAACAATTTTTAATAAAATGTCAGTCTTTAAACATTTTATCGAAAAATAGATTATTCATTTACATAAAACAGAAAGTTCAGTTTGTTTATTGGATTATTTGTGTAACCATATTATTGCGCCTGATTAAAAGCGAAAAAAAAAAAAAAAAAAAAAAAAAAACATGGAGTGTACAAATTTATGTATTTTCCGAACTTGAAATTTTTATATTATTTTCAAAATAAAGTACAGTATTTTTCTCCTTTTTAAAGTAAAAAAAAAATACGTAAGAGCTTAATGATTATTAATTGCACCGTTTCACTTCATTATCCCAGTTCCTTTTTGCGTTTCTTTCTTTATTTTTTTATAGTTGAACTTAGCAGTAGCAATTTTTCATAAAATGTAAGTCTTGAAACATTTTATCAAAAATTAGATTATTGATTTATTTAAACCTTAACCGGAAACATGCCGTCTGTGAGATGGTTGCGTCTACATACCTACCCTTTACACAAAAATGAATGCGTCCCCAATCTTATCATACAATCTAATCCTTACGCTAGTAGTCCTCTGACTCCTCCACCCCTTTGCAACGTCTGCGCATTTTTAGTTATTGAAAGAAAAATTATTTTATTTTCAACGCAGTCTGTGAGACGGCATGTTTCCGTTTATGTAATTTTTTGATCTGGGATATTGATATGGAAGAGTCATCAAACCGGGTACGCTACAATGATGAAAAAGACTGAATAAACTGATTTGAGATTGTTTGATGAAGTAGTAAGTGACATAAGCGATGTTGAAAGTATTGTAGATGATGAATATATAAATTCTGACCACGAAAGTGACTCAACATTGTCAAAAATGCATAAAAAATGCAGAAATTTAGAACATGCTGCAAAATTTACTCTTAAACGTTTTGTTAATTTTACTGCTTAATATTTTTTTCTAGTTCATATCGTACCGAAATATTTAAAAATATTATCATTTATTTAATTATTATGACGAAAATTTTATATTTTGAACAATAATGTGTAATTTTAAAATATTTTCTGTCTCCGACATTCAAAAATATTTTTATGCTGTCATATTAAAAAATTGGTCCTGTTAATGCATTACTATTAAATATTAAGTGTATAAGTTCACTATTTGGTAAATTATTAAGAGTTATTTTCCTTTTAAAATTTTATAGCAATTTTTTTAATTTAGCAGTTTCACAGACGTCACGTTTCCGCTTGTGCATGGGATTTTAATGTTTCCGGTTAAGGGTTAAAGAAAGTAAAGTTCAATTTGTTTATTGGATTATTTGTGTAACCGTACTACTGTGCCTGTTATTGAAAGAAAAAAAAGCATGGAGTGTACAAAATTATGTATTCCCCAAACTTGAAATTTTTATATTATTTTCTAAATAAAATACAGTATTATCCTCCTTTTTAAAGTATCGAAAAAATGCAAGAGCTTAACGATAATATATTTCATCTTTTCATTCCATCATTCTAGTTTCTTGTTGTGTTTATTTAATTTTTTTATGGAACTTAACAGTAAAATTTTTTCATAAATATAAATCTTGAAACACTTTATCAAAAACTAGGTTATTGATTTATGATGACAAAATTGTCATATAAATTTGTTTATTGGATTATTTGTATAACTATACTACTGTGCTTATTATTAAAATAGGAAATAAATACATGGGGTGTGTTTATTCGAAATAGGTATAACCGAAGAGATTTAGTTACATGAATATTTATGAATAATTTTTCTGTCAGTTACATTTTCTTTATTATAATTTATTGAATAGTATAAATTTTTGTATTTATTTATCAGTAAATTAGGATACCATGTTTCTACTTCTTTACCCTCTCTATTTAAATGTCCGTATGTAAATGTGGGTAGGTACATAATTATGTAATCTCCTAACCTAATATTTTTACATTACTTTCTAAATAAAATACAGTGCTTTCTTCCTAAATTTTCGAAAAAAAAAAGTAAGAGCCGAACGATTATTAACTGCATGGTATCACTTCATCCTCGCAATTTCTTTTTGTGTTTGTTTCCTTATTTCATCTTTTTATTATTTAACTTACCATTAGCAATTTTCATAAAATGTCAGTCTTGGAACATTTTATCGAAAAATAGATTATTCATTTACGTAAAAAAAAAAAAAAAAAAAAAAAAAAGTAAATTCAATTTGCTTACTGGATTATTTGTCTAACCATACTACTCTGCCTAATTAAAAGATAAAAAAATATGGAGTGTAAAAAATTATGCATTCACCAAACTTGAAAGTTTTATATTATTTTCTAAATAAAATACAGTATTTTCCTCAAAAGTTTCGGAAAAACATAAGATCTTCACGATTATTAACTGCACCGTTTCACTTCATCATCCAAGTTTCTGGTTGTGTTTATTTTATTTTTTTATGGAACTTAACATTAGCAATTTTTCTTAAAATATAAATCTTGAAACACTTTATCAAAAAGTAGATTAGTACTGATTTATGCAGAAAAAAATTCAAATAAATGATTTTATTGGATTATTTGTATAACTATTACTACTGTGCTGATTATTAAAATAGGAAAAAAAAAAGACATGGAACGTGTTTATGTGAGATAGGCATTACCGAAGAGATGGAGTTGCATGAATATTAAAGAATTTTTCTATCAGTGACATCTTCCTTTTTTTTTTAAATTTATTGTACATTATAATTCTTTGTATTTATTTATCATTAAAACAGCATGCTCTGTTTATACTTCTCCGCTCTCTCTGTTTAAATACCTGCATGTAAATGTGGATAAGTAAATAATTATGTAACTTGATTTTTTTATATTTCTTTCAAAATAAAACACAATGCTTTCCCCTTAAAGTTTCGAAAAAAAGTAAGAGGTTAACGGTTATTAACTGCACTGTTTCACTTCATCATCCCAGCATCTTTTTGTGTTTCTTTCATAAATTATTTATTATTATTATTATTATTATTGAATTTAGTAGTAGCAATTTTTCTTAAAATGTAAATCTTGAAACATTTTATCAAAAAATAGGTTATTGATTCATTTTTAAAAAGTGAAGTTTATTTTTTTATCGGATTATTTGTGTAACCATATTACTGTGCCGGTTATTAAAAAAGAAAAAAAAAACATGGAGTGTACAAATTTACGTATTATCCGAACTTGAAATTTTTATATTATTTTCTAATTAAAATACAGTATGTTCTTCCTTCTTAAAGTTTAAAAAAACAAACAAAAAAACGCAAGAGCTTAATGATTATTAATTGCATCGTTTCACTTCATCATCCTAGTTCCTTTTCGTGTTTCTTTCTTTCTTTCTTTCTTTTTTGGTTGAGCTTAGCAGTAGCAATTTTTCATGAAATGCAATTCTTGAAACATTTTATTAAAAAGTAGATTATTGATTTATATATTTAAAAAAAAGGTGAAGTTCAATTTGTTTATTTTATTATTTGTATAATCATACTGTTGTGCCTTTTATTAAAATGTGGGAAAAAAGTATGGAGTGTACAAAATTATGTGTTCGCCAAACTTGAATTTTTTAGATTATTTTTTAAATAAAATACAGTATTAACCTCCTTTTTAAAGTTTAGAAAAAACGAAAGAGCTTGACGATTATATACTTAATCGTTTCACTTCATCATCACAGTTTCCTTTGCGTTTATTTTTTTATGGAATTTAACAGTAGAATTTTTTCATAAAATGAAAATCTTGAAACACTTTATCAAAAACTAGATTATTGATTTATGAAGACAAAATTGTCAAATAAATTTGTTTATTGGATTATTTGTATAACTATACGACTGTGCTTATTATTAAAATAGGAAATAAATACACGGGGTGTGTTTACTTGAAATAGGTATTACCGAAGAGATTTTGTTGCATGAATATTGTAATATATTGGATATTATAATTTTTCGTACTTATTTATCAGTAAAATAGTATACAATGTTTCTTTTTCTTTACCCTCTCTATTTAAATGTCTGTATGTAAATGTGGCTAAGTAAATAATTATGTAATCTCCGACATTAAAATTTTTATATTGCTTTTTAAATAAAATACAGTGCTTTTTTCTTAATATTTAAAAAAAGAAAGAAAAGAGTTTAACGATTATTAACTGCCTCGTTTCACTTCATCCTCGTAATTTCTTTTGTGTTTATTTCTTTATTTCATTTTTTTATCATTTTACTTAGCATTAACAATTTTTAATAAAATGTCAGTCTTTAAACATTTTATCGAAAAATAGATTATTCATTTACATAAAACAGAAAGTTCAGTTTGTTTATTGGATTATTTGTGTAACCATATTATTGCGCCTGATTAAAAGCGAAAAAAAAAAAAAAAAAAAAAAAAAAAAAAACATGGAGTGTACAAATTTATGTATTTTCCGAACTTGAAATTTTTATATTATTTTCAAAATAAAGTACAGTATTTTTCTCCTTTTTAAAGTAAAAAAAAAATACGTAAGAGCTTAATGATTATTAATTGCACCGTTTCACTTCATTATCCCAGTTCCTTTTTGCGTTTCTTTCTTTATTTTTTTATAGTTGAACTTAGCAGTAGCAATTTTTCATAAAATGTAAGTCTTGAAACATTTTATCAAAAATTAGATTATTGATTTATTTAAACCTTAACCGGAAACATGCCGTCTGTGAGATGGTTGCGTCTACATACCTACCCTTTACACAAAAATGAATGCGTCCCCAATCTTATCATACAATCTAATCCTTACGCTAGTAGTCCTCTGACTCCTCCACCCCTTTGCAACGTCTGCGCATTTTTAGTTATTGAAAGAAAAATTATTTTATTTTCAACGCAGTCTGTGAGACGGCATGTTTCCGTTTATGTAATTTTTTGATCTGGGATATTGATATGGAAGAGTCATCAAACCGGGTACGCTACAATGATGAAAAAGACTGAATAAACTGATTTGAGATTGTTTGATGAAGTAGTAAGTGACATAAGCGATGTTGAAAGTATTGTAGATGATGAATATATAAATTCTGACCACGAAAGTGACTCAACATTGTCAAAAATGCATAAAAAATGCAGAAATTTAGAACATGCTGCAAAATTTACTCTTAAACGTTTTGTTAATTTTACTGCTTAATATTTTTTTCTAGTTCATATCGTACCGAAATATTTAAAAATATTATCATTTATTTAATTATTATGACGAAAATTTTATATTTTGAACAATAATGTGTAATTTTAAAATATTTTCTGTCTCCGACATTCAAAAATATTTTTATGCTGTCATATTAAAAAATTGGTCCTGTTAATGCATTACTATTAAATATTAAGTGTTTAAGTTCACTATTTGGTAAATTATTAAGAGTTATTTTCCTTTTAAAATTTTATAGCAATTTTTTTAATTTAGCAGTTTCACAGACGTCACATTTCCGCTTGTGCATGGGATTTTAATGTTTCCGGTTAAGGGTTAAAGAAAGTAAAGTTCAATTTGTTTATTGGATTATTTGTGTAACCGTACTACTGTGCCTGTTATTGAAAGAAAAAAAAGCATGGAGTGTACAAAATTATGTATTCCCCAAACTTGAAATTTTTATATTATTTTCTAAATAAAATACAGTATTATCCTCCTTTTTAAAGTATCGAAAAAATGCAAGAGCTTAACGATAATATATTTCATCTTTTCATTCCATCATTCTAGTTTCTTGTTGTGTTTATTTAATTTTTTTATGGAACTTAACAGTAAAATTTTTTCATAAATATAAATCTTGAAACACTTTATCAAAAACTAGGTTATTGATTTATGATGACAAAATTGTCATATAAATTTGTTTATTGGATTATTTGTATAACTATACTACTGTGCTTATTATTAAAATAGGAAATAAATACATGGGGTGTGTTTATTCGAAATAGGTATAACCGAAGAGATTTAGTTACATGAATATTTATGAATAATTTTTCTGTCAGTTACATTTTCTTTATTATAATTTATTGAATAGTATAAATTTTTGTATTTATTTATCAGTAAAATAGGATACCATGTTTCTACTTCTTTACCCTCTCTATTTAAATGTCCGTATGTAAATGTGGCTAGTACATAATTATGTAATCTCCTAACCTAATATTTTTACATTACTTTCTAAATAAAATACAGTGCTTTCTTCCTAAATTTTCGAAAAAAAAAAAGTAAGAGCCGAACGATTATTAACTGCATGGTATCACTTCATCCTCGCAATTTCTTTTTGTGTTTGTTTCCTTATTTCACCTTTTTATTATTTAACTTACCATTAGCAATTTTCATAAAATGTCAGTCTTGGAACATTTTATCGAAAAATAGATTATTCATTTACGTAAAAAAAAAAAAAAAAAAAAAAAAAAAAAAAAGTAAATTCAATTTGCTTACTGGATTATTTGTCTAACCATACTACTCTGCCTAATTAAAAGATAAAAAGTATGGAGTGTAAAAAATTATGCATTCACCAAACTTGAAAGTTTTATATTATTTTCTAAATAAAATACAGTATTTTCCTCAAAAGTTTCGGAAAAACATAAGATCTTCACGATTATTAACTGCACCGTTTCACTTCATCATCCAAGTTTCTGGTTGTGTTTATTTTATTTTTTTATGGAACTTAACATTAGCAATTTTTCTTAAAATATAAATCTTGAAACACTTTATCAAAAAGTAGATTAGTACTGATTTATGCAGAAAAAAATTCAAATAAATGATTTTATTGGATTATTTGTATAACTATTACTACTGTGCTGATTATTAAAATAGGAAAAAAAAAGACATGGAACGTGTTTATGTGAGATAGGCATTACCGAAGAGATGGAGTTGCATGAATATTAAAGAATTTTTCTATCAGTGACATCTTCATTTTTTTTTAAATTTATTGTACATTATAATTCTTTGTATTTATTTATCATTAAAACAGCATGCTCTGTTTATACTTCTCCGCTCTCTCTGTTTAAATACCTGCATGTAAATGTGGATAAGTAAATAATTATGTAACTTGATTTTTTTATATTTCTTTCAAAATAAAACACAATGCTTTCCCCTTAAAGTTTCGAAAAAAAAGTAAGAGGTTAACGGTTATTAACTGCACTGTTTCACTTCATCATCCCAGCATCTTTTTGTGTTTCTTTCATAAATTATTTATTATTATTATTATTATTATTGAATTTAGTAGTAGCAATTTTTCTTAAAATGTAAATCTTGAAACATTTTATCAAAAAATAGGTTATTGATTCATTTTTAAAAAGTGAAGTTTATTTTTTTATCGGATTATTTGTGTAACCATATTACTGTGCCGGTTATTAAAAAAGAAAAAAAAAACATGGAGTGTACAAATTTACGTATTATCCGAACTTGAAATTTTTATATTATTTTCTAATTAAAATACAGTATGTTCTTCCTTCTTAAAGTTTAAAAAAACAAACAAAAAAACGCAAGAGCTTAATGATTATTAATTGCATCGTTTCACTTCATCATTCTAGTTCCTTTTCGTGTTTCTTTCTTTCTTTCTTTCTTTTTTGGTTGAGCTTAGCAGTAGCAATTTTTCATGAAATGCAATTCTTGAAACATTTTATTAAAAAGTAGATTATTGATTTATATATTTAAAAAAAAGGTGAAGTTCAATTTGTTTATTTTATTATTTGTATAATCATACTGTTGTGCCTTTTATTAAAATGTGGGAAAAAAGTATGGAGTGTACAAAATTATGTGTTCGCCAAACTTGAATTTTTTAGATTATTTTTTAAATAAAATACAGTATTAACCTCCTTTTTAAAGTTTAGAAAAAACGAAAGAGCTTGACGATTATATACTTAATCGTTTCACTTCATCATCACAATTTCCTTTGCGTTTATTTTTTTATGGAATTTAACAGTAGAATTTTTTCATAAAATGAAAATCTTGAAACACTTTATCAAAAACTAGATTATTGATTTATGAAGACAAAATTGTCAAATAAATTTGTTTATTGGATTATTTGTATAACTATACTATACTACTGTGCTTATTGTTAAAATAGGAAATAAATACATGGGATGTGTTTATTTGAAATAGGTATTACCGAAGAGATTTAATTCCATGAATATTTATGAGAATTTTTCTATCAGTTACATCTTCTTTATTGTAATTTATTGGATATTATAAATTTTGTATTTATTTATCGGTAAAATAGTATATATTGTTTCTATTTCTTTACCCTCTTTATTTAAATACCTGTTTATAAATGTGGCTAAGTACATAATTATATAATCTCCGAAAATTTGTATATTGCTTTCTAAATAAAATAGAGTGGTTTTCTCTTAAAGTTTCAGAAAAACGTAAGATCTTAAAGATTATTAACTGCACCGTTTCGCTTCATCATCCAAGTTTCTGGTTGTGTTTATTTTATTTTTTATGGAACTGAACAGTAGTAATTTTTCATAAAATGTAAATCTTGAAACACTTTATCAACAAGTAAAACGTAAATTTAAAAAATCGAAAAACCCGAAGCGAACTTATTAATTATTTCTCATCAATGTGAAACTATTTTTTATAGTACTTACCTATTTTTTTATTTACTTATATTGAGGACTTTTAAGTTGAGTTTAATTGTTAGTTCCTATCTATAAATACTGCTTTGATGAGGCCTATAGATGTCTATGAAGGTTACAGGTGCAGTAAAGCCAGAGATCCTACCTACACATCTCTTAGGTTGTGTAATATTTAAACGCAGCTTCTGACTGTAAAATAGTCAAAGAAACATGGTCTTTATTTTGAAAGACCTATGCAATGATATGCCACTCAATAGGGTGCGTAAATTTTTTTCGTTTCTACCGCCATTTTGTATTTTACGGCCGCCATTTTTAATTTTTAAAAACAAAACCTAGTAGATTAAAACCTAGTTGTAAAAAGTAGATTAGTATTGATTTATGTAGAAAATAAGCGGTCAAGTGCGAGCATTACTTGCGTACAGAGGGTTCCGTAGAATAAATATATGAATTTGTAATTGATTTATAAAAAAAAAAAAAAAAAAAAAAAAAAAAAAAAAAAGTTGCTAAAAGAATACTAAGTCTTTGTAAAAAACTATACAACGTAGGGTTGGGTATAACTGTATATATTAGAAAAGTGTAAATGGGTATACCATGAAAGTTCAAAGAGATATGGAACATAAATAATATCAAATATAGCTATTCGTATAACTGTTTTTTTTTAATATTATCCTAATCTGTTTATGATGAACTTAATTCGGTACTGACAATAAAAGCAGTGCATAGTTAAACTTCATTTGGCAGTTCATGAAACTAAATTCTGCGTAGTAATAACCTTTATTTCTACGGTGTAGCTAAAACAAAACATTTGTTCAAAGTTTAAATTTGGCATTGTGCTAAGCGCGCTTCGAATTGAGGTCTCAAAGTTGCAACGCCGCCTTGGTCAGTGCCGCGTTTTTCCAGATAGGTGTTTAATTAACTTTTAAAGTCACCCGAGGTGTATTGAGAGATACAATCAATGCAAACTATCGCGAATCTCACAGTATTTATGCGATTCATTCTAATTAAATCTTTCGAGGGCGATGCCTTTAAGAAACGGACACCTAATTTTAATTCTAAAACAGACAAACGGCACCAAGAATATTTAATTAAAATTTTCCTTTTATCATGTACGTGAAAATAAGCAAGTTCGCATTTTCTAATAAATTCGTTTATAAATTCTGGTGTCAGTTCATTTTTTCATAAATTTATAAATAGAAATACTCCGTGCCGGAAAGGATTAAATGGTCGCAGGACTCTTAAAGCTTAAAAATTTAAGAAATTTAAATTTTTTTAGATGTTAAATTCCTGTCTTTTCTGAATATTTTGATATAATTGTTTCCTTGAAATTCCCATTAGAATAGAATTTTTGGCTTTTAGAATTATACCCGCTCAACAGCTGAAGCGGGGTTTCCGAAACTTTAAAGTCATTATTTTCCAAATGGCGTTTTGGGGGCATAATGCGCAGGATACCTCAAAAACTTCTGAATATTTTTTCATGAAATTTTCAAAACATATATTTCATGTTAGTCCGTTTTTGGGGCATAATGCGCAGGATACCTCAAAAACTTCTGAATATTTTTTCATGAAATTTTCAAAACATATATTTCATGTTAGTCCGTTTTTGGGGCATAATGCGCAGGATACCTCAAAAACTTCTGAATATTTTTTCATGAAATTTTCAAAACATATATTTCATGTTAGTCTGTATAAACTGAATCTACAATTTTCTTTTTATTGTTCAAAAAAATATTTTTTTAGGTGATTTTACTGTTGAAATTTTCAAACTTTTGTATTAGCTAAACGCAACATTGCATTAAAAATATAAAAATGCTTTAAATACAAATTTATTTAAGTTCAGGGAAATTATTACAATCTGAAGTATAAGTAAGCACCAAAATTTTCATTCTAGTTGCAATATTTATTTTGTAATCCTGCGCGTAAACTGTTATGCGAATTTTTTGTTCGACAAATGTCTAACAGTTTCGAGCTCCCTATAAATACTAATTCTGTATCTTGCAATTTTTTAAATACATGAAACGAAAGAACATACTGATATCTTTCATCCCAATTAAAATTGTGTTTTAAAATCATACACATTTTAAGACATTAAATGTTGAAAATGGTCTTTTTTTTTCTTTTTTTCCACTTTTTAGAGTCACGAGACCCCTTAAATTAGTACGATTTTAACAATTTGACGTTTATTGCTTTTATACTGTTACTGGACATTACATTTTACATATATATCATTAAAAGTTGTTAACTAGGCATAGAGTACACCACCCCTGTCCTTGTGTATGTCCAAACTGACCGTACCTTTAAGGGTTAATATCTCGGCTAATTACCGATGATTTTTTTCGAAAATCATTATCAACAATTCTTTTATTCTTCTGCAACGATAGGTATGTTCAGTGATGCTCAACAATTTTTCTGAATGCCCGTAAATCGAAATTTGTGTATAACAGAAAAATGCTAATTACTCAAAAACTATGTGACCTAGAGTAATCGCTATAATTTTCCGCCAAGATTTATATTAACGTCTACTACCTCTAATTTTTTCATAATTTTAGTTTCAGTAGATTCGGAATTAGATGGGGGGAACATATTTTTGTGCTACATTTTCAACAATATCTTTGAAAATATAATACCTAAAATTAAAAGGAATGTATTTTTGAGTTCAGTTTTACAAGAGCTGTCGCAGGATACCCCACACGATATACAAAGAAAAGATTTTTTTTCAAGTAGCATAATTAGCCCCTCTACCTTTTTTACTAAATATATTTATGAATGTTTATTAATCTGAAAATATGTGGGTCAATGGTCTTTATTACTTCCCCGAATTTGAACTTTCCACGTTCCATAGTTTTCGAGTAAAATGGCTGTGACAGACAGATAGGCAGACGGACAGACACAGGAGTGATCTTATAATGGTTCCGTTTTTACTTTTTAAGTACGGAACCCTAAAAATAAAAATAAATTAGTTTATTGGATTATTTTTATAACTACACTACTTTGCTTATTAATAAAATTTGAAATAAAAACATGGAGTGTGTTTGTATGAGATATGTTGCTTTTAAATAAATAAAATGTTTTTACAAATATAGATATTTTCAAATTGGTACAACTTGTCTCCCTGCATCTCTATTCGAATGTTCATAATTTATCAATTAGAGTATATTTCCGTTTAATTTTTTTTACTACTTCCAATATAGTTGAAAAATGTTTATGAATTCGAATTGAAATTGTTATATGTCACTGAATTCGGATAATTTTTTGGCTGTAGATGGTCATCGCGGAAATTTGGTCTTCAAGTGTGCTATGTGTTTTCTAAATTTTTTACTTGGCTGTCATCTTCCACCTTATGAAGCAATGAAGTTCCGTCATAGTGTTCTGAATGTGTTGGAAAGTGTTTTATAATCTATACTTGACACACGAGTTTTCTTTCTTCTGCACAGAAAATCCTATTTGGTTGAAATAACCAAAAATAGCCCCATCGAAATATTTGGTTGGACTATCCAAATAATTTTGCTAGTTCAATACAATTTTATTTAACTAAGTCATTTGGTCAGTATAATCAATATTTGGCCAGTGTAACCAAATATTTCGAATGGGGCATATTAACCAAAAAATTTAGGTCTTACAACTGTTATTTTGTTCTTTTAACTAAATAGTTTTTTCGTGTGAATTTATAAAAAGCACTTTGAGGCTTTTTTTTTTTTTTTTTTTTTTGTATAATTATGTTATTGAATCAATTTGTGTAAAACTATGTGTAATTTTTCTTTCTTGGTTTTTCTATCTCTGACAAATAATAATAAAAATATGAGACTTTCAAAATATTCCCGTTTTCAAATATTTTTTTATTTTTCATGTTTATTCAGCGTGCACCAGCGACTAAAAGAATATTTCAGATTTTTTTATGTATTTAGAAAACAATCTTTTAAATAAATGAAAATATAATTTTTAATCAGCACTGAAGAGATTTAGTCGTATGAATATATTTTCTATCGGTGACAATATCATAATCCTTTTTTTTTTTTTTTTTTTTTTTGGTCAGTCTTATAATTCTTTTGATTTATTTATAAGTAAAATATACAGTGTTTCAGCTTCTTTACCCTCTCAGCTTTAAGTGCCTGCATGCGCATAAATTTAGTTAACTGCAAAGTTATGTAATACTTGGACTTTTTACTTTACTTGTTAATTAAAATACAATGATTTCCTCTTAAAGTTCTGAAAATGTATTAGATCTTAACTATTAAAATTATAATATATCGCTTCACTTCTTCATCCCAGACTCTTTTTGTAGTCGAATTTTTTCTGGACTTAAAAATAGCAATATTTCATAAGATGGTAAGGGCCACAACTCATAAGGGCCAATTTTCAATGGAATAGCAGGTGGCCCTTACAGAGAGGTTTCACTGTAGTTTACAAATATACTTTTTCTTTTCAATACAGTTAAAGGCTATGCATATGTAACGTTATCAACATTTTGCTACTTTTAAGCCCCTCCTCCCCCTTTACGAGATCATCCGTTATCATTCGTTACCCCCCCCCCCCCCTTAATGTTATCGTTATCAATGTTTTAAAAAAAAATCAATCTTTTTCTTTCTTTTTATACTCTGTGACACGTGATATACATGTTACATTATTAGATCTAATTCCGCGATTTCCTTATCTTATTCTAAATTACTACTTTATATTCACTAAATCCTTATTCTTAAACAACCTCTATCGTTAATGCTGTTAAATTCCCTTTAATTTAATGTCTCTCTTGTCTAAATTACTTAAATATTACGCTTTTAGCATTCATAAATGAAATGTTCCATTTCCGCTCTTTTTTCTTTTCGTATGTTCTTTTAGCAACCATTTTATTTTCCCTTCCATTTTATTCTCCCGCGCGTATTCCGGGGTTATCCTTTTTACCTTCAAATTCATCCACTCGCTCTGTCCGCACTATTTCCATGGCGTGGTATTCTTAATTATTAATTGGTTGAGAGCGCGACCTACGTCATATTTGTATTCTCGAGGCTAACGAGAAAGGCAGGCTACCGCGGTAGGTCCGATTCTTCTTTTTTTACAGACCGCTGGAGTCACGTGATGCTCTTTTCGCACACGTTCATTGGTGCATTCGAGCATCACGTGACTCCAGCGGTCTGTAAAAAAAGAAGAATCGGACCCACCGCGGTAGCCTGTCTTTTTCGTTAGCCTCGTGTATTCTGCACTTGACGCACAAAAAGCCGATGCTCGCTGTGTTTCAGCAGATTCTAGTCGTATATCCATTTTTCATACCACCCCCTGGTCACCCTCCACGTATTCGATTATCTACAACTTGCTTACTCCCTAAATTATTACTATGAAGCGATGGCTAATATTCTTGGTGGAAACTGCGCCGCCGAATGATGTTTTAATAAAACAATGAGCTGTCTTTACGTTTTGTCTGAATTATTTCTGTGGAAACTTTCACGGAAAAGTGTATTCCATGGCCTTCACTCGTCGACTGATAATGATCCTATAACGTCAATGTCGTACTCTTAACACGACAGGATTCCAATCTTCGTTATACTAGTACAACAGGATTGAATTTACCTGTTCTGACAACTTATGCTACTCTATTACTGCTGGACGTGATCCACTACTGATATCGTGACAGCCAGTTACTTCATTCCAACTAGAAAAATAATCCAATGTTGCCATAATGCAACATACACATGATTATACATTTATTAGTCGCATACTTTACGGATTGAAGACAATAAAATATCAGAACATGAAATAAATTTATATTAAATAACATCTAAAAAAAGTTATTTAAGGGTAATTAATAACGGCTTATTGTTGCATAATGCATTCAAAAGTAATATTGCCTTCTTTGCACTTACCCCCTGCCCGGGAAAGTTAAAAGCAGAACTCATCAACAAAACAGCGGACAACAACATTCTTTGTCTTTCTTTACTGCTAAACGCAAGTATCACTTCCTACATATTATGCTCTTGATTTCTCTAACAGCGAATTATATGCGCATAAAGCAGAAGAAAAGGAACGCCAAACGTTGAGGTATTGCAAATTTTGGAATGAAATGATTTTATAAAAATGTAGCGGCTTTAATAATAGCTTTGTGTTTTCATAAAAACATATAAAAATAGCGATAATAAAAAAAGGTTAGACTATTTGGATGTAAAGAAAAAGTTACTGAAAAAAGAAACGTTTGGTTGGATCAGAAATTATAACGAAATCAACAAGCTGGAAATTTTACGTCAAACGTGGCAAATGAGGTGCGTTCGTACTATAACTAGTTCTATAAACATTTTTTGCACCGCATATTATACTTAATGTATATTTTAGTGCACTTCATAAGTGTCTATCAATTTCATTCTGTTCGAAAGGCTCTAATATCATTAAAATGCACTTGAAATAACTTTTTCCCCATTGGCCGTAATGTAACGGAAAACTTTTGACTTTCCCTGGAATTAAACTATGCATCCGATTTTCATGAAATTTGAAATGACTCGACAAAATTTTGCAACAATTATATATTTAAAATTTCAGACCATTCGGTTGGGTAGCTTTTGCTCTGTTATATGCGGACGGACCGAACGGCGACTATAGGTGCAACGTATTTATATAATTACAAACGCACCTAAAAGCAATCCACCCTTCCTCCCAGCGATATCTTACGATATCAAGTGCCAGACGCCCCCCCCTCCCCCCTAAAGTCATAACGTTATATATGCACATCCCCTTATTGCTCGTCTCACAGTAAGCATTGTTTCTTATTAACACTTTCCAACATACAGTTGACTCTCTGTTTAACGATTTTCAAAAAACCTCGAAAAATCGTCCTTAAACAGAATTTCTCGAAAAATAATATTTGAAAAACCTTTCCCCTCACACTTTACAGGCTTATGACTATCAATACATTTCTCAATATAGTGGCGTGTTTAGAAATGTTTTATTTATTTACTTAAATTTATTTTATGTTTTCTTTCTTTCTTTTGTTTTTATTGATATAGATATACTACATATTTTTATTGCACAAATACAAATTTCATTAATTGTACTGTATACAAAAACAACATTACAGCATACGATGTTACTTAAAGTACAATAAAAATATTTATAATACATTTAATTAAGCAATGCTACTTACATTACAATAAAAATATTTATAATACATTTAATTAAACAAATTAAGTTTTTAAAAAATCAAAGTGTAGGTTGTTTCAATGGTGGTCTAGTTTTAAGTATCCTTGCTTCAAGCTTTTCAAGAAGGTTGAATGAGTCATCTTCCATATTTGATGAAACAGTGTACTGGCGAAGAATATCCAGGGCAGAATTCGCATTTGAGTAAGAAGGAGGTGGCGTCTCGCTTTCTGTATCATCAACTTCATCACCACCTTCTGCATCTGAAGTTGCATTTTCATTTGCGATGTCTTCATAAATTTGATCTAAATTTCTGACGCCTGTTGTTAAAACGTCTTCGTCACATGGGTAAAGTTAATTACACTCTTCTCCGTTATCTGTACTCATCTGAATTGCAAGAAAACTTGTTTTTCTATCAGAGGAAATTTCCTCGTTTAACATGTTTAAAGGGATCGGGGGAAAAAATCGTCATTAAATAGAAACAATTTCGTCTTTAAATAGATATTTTTTTACTTAAAGGAGCCGGGACCGCAAAATATCGTCCTTAAATAGAGATTGTCGTTAAGTAGAGCGACGTTAAACAGATAGTCGACTGTAGTTGAAAAGCTTTTATGATTCCTGTTTGTCTGTCTGCCGTCTCTCTGTGCTCTCTCGTAAATATACTCAGATTGTCATGTAACTGAAATGTGTTATTACTGTTTACTATGGCATGTTCTGTATAGCAAATGAATTGTACAGTTGTAGTTCGTTTACGAAAAGGAAAATAATTCCGTTGCAATATGGTCTATGGGGGAAAATCGTTTGCGATAATTTTAAAGGTTTTACGGTACTTCAAACTTAAGAAAATTTAAAAACTTCAGTGTGGTGGATTACAAAGTGCTTACTTTAGAATATATTGAGCATATCATTTGTTGTTCATTTACAGTGACTCACATAAACTATTCAGTTACAATACTGTTATATAAGCGATAGCTGCTGGAGGTTTGTTTTCAGTTGTGGTATACGTTTATAAATTTTACTTTTTTTAACCATTTAAAGCCTATGTTTCTGAAATTTTGTCATTTTATTGCAAATATTTCCGATGTAAAGAGAACGTTTTTGCAATAATGCCATTTTCATAGCAAATGTTTTATTTAATGTAAAACCAATATTAACCAATTTTGATACTTTATTATAAACATGTCTCATGAATATAACATTGGCACATTATTCGTTCCCAATAAGAACCAATAGAACCAATATTGGTTTGTTATTTGAATAATATATTAATTGCATCTTTATTCTTTTTCCAATTATTTGCATATTTGAACAATTAGCTAAAAAACTCAGATTTATATATATATTCTAAATCAGTGTATCATGGAAAATAAAATATACATGACGTTTAAAAATATACATGGCATTTTAAACTTGAAAAACGGTGTTAAAAACCTTCCCGACAGTTTCGGCTAAAACCACTTGACCATTCTCAAGGAATTCAAGGGTAATCCCTTTAGAATGGTTAAGTGGTTTTGGAAGAAACTGTCTTGAAGTTTTTCAACGCCCTTTTTACAGTTTTAAATGTCATGTATATTTTAAAACTCGTGTATATTTTATTTCCCATGATACACTGATTTGGCCGTATGTATAAAAATCTTAGTTTTTAGTTCATTTTTCATGTATTACTCACAGTGTAAAGTCCACTTTTAAAGTTTTTCAATACCATTTGCATATTAATATGATTAAGCTCAAATTTGCACTTCGAAGATTTGTATTTGTAGCACATACGAGAAAAAAAGCAAGAAGAAAAATGCGAGAATTTTTTTTTCCTCATGAAGATTTGAAACATGATAAAGTCTTGTACCTTATCACTTCATTTTATCATCTCAGTCTCTTTTTGCCGTTCACTCTTTTATTTTCTTTGCTCCACTCAAAATGTAGCAATTTTTCGTAAAATAAGTGATGTATGCAGTGCTTCTATCTTGAAAGAGTGTATTATTGATTTATAGAAAAATCCTCCGCTTTGATTTCTTTATTCGTTTAGTTTTAAAAGCATGTTTTTTAGATTGTTGATAACATTTCGTTTTTGTATAATTCTTTGGCGTGTATTTTTGAGTACATGAGTTATTGAATAGAAAATTGTATTTATTTTACTTCAAGTTCTTTGTAATTTATGAATGTTAAAACGAAAATTACTAGCATTAAAGCAGCGCTTTCAATACTGTACAAATTAAATTTATATTGCAAAAAATACGATATTTAAATATTTAAATGTTAAGTATTTCTTTGGTATGTAGCATACTTTATGTGCATACCCTATTAGTAAACCAATATTGGTTACATTTGTTACTGGGATGAATATTGCTCCAATATTGTATTCGTGATAAATAGTATTAATGGAATATCAATATTTGTTAAACATTGGAAATACTTTTGCATTATAATAAAACTATTACAATTCAAAACATTTACTAAACATTTGCCATGAAACATGAATGTTGCAAAAATATTGACTTGCATTCGAAATACTAGCAATGAAATGAAGAAATATTTCCCACAAATATTGGTAAAATGTGATACGTTCCAATGTTATAGCAATATTTGATGCTTATATTTCCTATATAAAAAACATTTGCCAAACAAAGAATATTGACACAACATTGTTTTCATACAAGAAAAGCATATTTCTTCTCTTAACTACACATAGAAATTACAGCTATATACTGTAAAAAAAGGGGGGGGGCTAAAAAACGGAGATTCTACTGGCAATAGAGACACCAGTACTATTTCCGTGTTTTAACGGAAATTTCCCCACGCTTAGAAATTACAGCTATACAGAGCTACACGGAGAGCATTTTTAATCTAACAATATATTGACATGATTAACGAAATTTCCTATTGGACTATACTTAAATTTTCTTAATCCAAATACATTTTTCTTAAATCAACAGTGATCGAACAAAACAAATTGCTGATCTAACAAATATTTGTTTCGTTCAACAGAATTTTCTATTTAAATATAGTCCAAAAGGAATTTTATTGTATCAGTAATACACTATTTCTGAGTGAGACAAACAATATGTACATCAGCCTAATTTATGATTATTTCTTTAAGAAAATATTTTAACAATTTAAAAAAAGACGCATTTTTTGTAATGTTTATTTATCTCAAACTAGTTAAATGCTTGTAAAAAAAAAAAAAAAAAAAAAACTTTATACAATGTAAATCGAAAATTATTTATATTGGTTAACTATTTTTATTTACTTCGGTTTTTGTTTTAATTACTTATTTAAAATAAACATTTTTAATTTTTTCCATATTTTATTTAAGTTTGTTAGGCTAAAATTCAAAGCGTAAAAAGAAATGTTGCAGAAAATATAATCTTGAGTGTATGTAATTTATAAAAAAAAAATTCTTGTATTAAAAAAAAAAGAATAAACTTAACTAAATTTTATCATATTAACTACATAAATATGCATAAATTGCTTTCGTAACAAGTTCGACATTTGCATTATCCTTCATTAAGATGTATATCTTTTTATTTTTACCCATATACTTACTATGTTTTCTTATAAACGTACAAAAAAGCGATTAAAATAGAATCCTTTATCTACTGATGGTACTTATAAGTACCATTAAAATAACCATTAAAAGTTATAAAATTCATTTAATAGATCGATTAGTTTTAATACAGTTTAGAATGAGTTATCTTGCTCCAAAAGTATTATTGGTTGCGCAAAATATTGGTTAAAAATATTTTTAAAAAGATGATTTCTTTTGCCTTTGCATCTTTTCATATTTCTTGACGTTGGGGGGGGGGGGGGCGGATTTTCCAATTCGTAAATATTTCTATTTCTATTGTAAGAAAATTATATTTGTACATTTCCTAATTCTACAAAATACTAAGAAAAATATTTAAAATAAAAGATTTGAGTGGGGTTATAAATATTGAACAAAATCCCTATCAATTCAAATTTAATTAATCCTTCTAAATCCTTCAATCTTTCTAAAATCCTCCTAAAATTTATTAAATGATTATGTAAATCCTCTAATGTAGTTTAAACAATTTACTAAAAATGCTTTATAAGATAAAATTTTCATGAATTCATAATTCAGTACATAAAAGTTAAAATATTAAATTTTAATTTCTTCAAATTTGACAATATCATTAGGCTATAAAAACCGCTTTCTGTCAAAAACGAATAAAATGTAAATTGAATTACGCGAAAATTTATTAGCAATGCTAGCAAGGCGTAGAACCAACAAAGTGAACAAGTAAAAATTAAATTTAAAAAAATCAAAAAACCCGACTGCATAAAAAGCGAACTAATTAATTATTTCTCATCAATGTGAAACTATTTTTTATATTACTTACTTATTTTTTTATTTACTTGTATGGATGACTTTTAAATTGTGTTTAATTGTTAGTTCCTATCTATAAACACTGTTTTGATGAGGCCTATAAATGTCTATGATGGTTAGAGTTGCAGTAAAGCTAGAGATCCTACCTACACAATTTGCAGGTTGTGTTACATTTAAACGGAGCTTCTGACTGTTAAATAGTCAATGAAACATCGTCTTCATTTTGAAAGACCTATCCAACGATATGCCACTCAATAGGGTGCGTAAAAATTTTTTTTCGTCTCTACCGCCTTTTTGTATTTTATGGCTGCCATTTTGAATTTATTAAAAGAAAATTCTAGCCAATAAACATCGGACGGTTAAGACGAATCGATAGAGACCCCATTCATTAAAATACATCCAGCCGTTGGGATGTTTCGAGGGTATAAAGAAATCCACATACCCAGATACGCGTGAAACATATAACTCTTCTTGGCAGTCGGGTAAAAAGTACTCAGGCCAGGTTCGAACTTGCGTCTTTGCTTCAGCGCACCAACACTCTTCCAACTAAGCCATCTGGAACGACACGCCTAGCCTTTCACTCTTCACTTTTACATGTTGGTAAAACGCAAGCATGTAACTAAATCCACCAGTAATGATAATTTTCTCACTCCATTAATTAAAAAGAAAACATTTTAATTAGAAAAGAAACTTTTAATACATTTTGCTCGTTTTTACATAATAATAATTTAGTTATGTAAGGCATTAAAATTTTAATTATTTCAAGTAAACTTCCGCTACAATGGAGAATACATTAGAAATTTTTCCAATTTTTAAAATAACCTAATCTTAAAACCATTACATAAAACGCGTGAAGAGCAAGCAGACATAGAAGCTTTATGCATTCAAAAAAAAAAAAAAAACCTGCATAAAGAACTGAAAATGTAATTTTATGAAATGTATGTGTAAGCAGATGAAAAATGAACGACATTGACTTATGAATATTTATGTAACTAAATCCACCAGTAATGGTATTTTTTTCCCGCCTTTAACTAAAAAGGGAAAAAAACCCTTTTTACATTATTATACACGTTTTTAAAAAACCTTTAATTAAAGAATATTTAATAATATTAGTAATAATGCGTTTATTTGTGTATTCGTAATAATTTATTTATAGTAAATTTTTTCACTTTTTAAATTACGAAATAAAATAAAAGGCATAAGAAAGGTATAGATATTATTTAGATATAGATACCTTGTTAGTAGATTTTATTTATGCATCGGAGTGGCTAATGTTAATATTTTTTAATTTTCGTTTTAAAAATTTATATTTTGCCCACTGGTGTTTAAATAAAATGTGCAAATTGTAATGTTTATAACTGACAATTTCGTTTTAAATTTTCTTGATCCATTTTCCATTACCTTTCGATTTCAGTCAATGGAAGAATATGCAAAATATTTCTGATAAAATGTATTTTAACAATTTTTACGTAATTACAAGAAAAGTATGATATATCGTAAATGAAAAACCCATTTCATTGAAAACTTTAATCCAGACCTCGTGTATTAGGTTTAATTTTAAAATAATGTGGAGCGATTCCACTTGGCTTTCCAAACACTTTGCAGAATAATTTGTCTTCAAATAAATCGTAGTATAACAATAAATAAACACTTATAATTTAATTTCCCTAAGTTGAAATGCTTCCATTAGTGAAAATGACTTTATATTCTAAAAAAAAAAAAAAAAGTCACATTCATTCATAAAACTCAAACTTTTTTGTCTAAAATTATGACGTAATTTTCATTCTACTCACGCTGAAATTAAGACCTGTTAATCAAAATCTATACTAATATTACAAAGAAGTAACGTTTGTTTGTTTGTTGAGGTATAATCTCAGGAACTCCCAGACCGATTTAAAAAATAAAGGTGGCAAATTGGTGCTGACAGTTTCTGCTCCAACATAGGTTATATTTTATCTCGCTGCCGCTTCTCCCAAGTGTGTACTCAAGCGAAAAACGTTCTAAAATTGCGATTTTTATGACAGTGAAGGAGATAGAAACGTGAAATTATGCAGGGTAGATATAAATGTTCCCTAAGAACGGCTTCTAAAATATTCGAAATTTAAAAGGGTAAAATGAGCTAAAAACGTTCTAAATACGATTTCTATGGAATTGTTAAGGACAGAAATTTGAAATTTGACATGGTTACTACTTAAGTAAAATAATGCTATAAAGTGATAAAATATCATTTATTAAGATTGACGATCGTTTCGTCGCACCAACGGCGATATTTTTAAAATCATGATATTTTTAAAAAAATGATTTTAAAAATGATATTTTTAAAAAAATGATTTTAAAAATATCGCCGTTGGTGCGAAGAAACGATCGTCAATCTTAATAAATGATATTTTATCACTTTATAGCATTATTTTACTTAATCTGTTTATAAGTGATCATTATACATGTTTTTATGGTTTTTTACGGTATACCAAACCCGTTGACCGATTTGTACGAAAATGAATAAAGTTCTTGCGACAACATACTCACCAAATGAGAGCTCAGTTGAAAGTATCGTTTAGCATAACCGTGTTCTCTTACTCACACATATACACACATACTCACACATACTTAAATACCAACATCGATAAAAAAAAAAAACACCAAAAACAGACTCTGCGAACTACCACGTAAGTGTGACTGAAGCTCGCACAGAGAGTTTCGTTTAATATGTTTTTAAAAACACTTTATCCTTCATCAAAAAGAACATAGATCTCAGCACAATTAAATTTAATTTAAAAATTATTAGAAGCTTTTTTTAAATCAAATTAAAAATATTCAGGAACTGCTTTTCAAACAATTGTAACATCATATGTTTGTATATCTGGAAAGCACATTTAATTACATGATTTAATTTTAGCTGAAAAAAGAAACTCATAAAATGACAAAAAGTTCTTTTAATTAAATCCATCGCTTATTGGACTGTATTCTGAAGGGGGGGGGGGAAGGGTATTGAAAATATCAACTTTTAACCTTAAACTGTCAAAAAAAAAAAAAAAAACAAGAATTACAAAAATTCTTTAAAATTGAATCTATTAGACATTAAAATCTATTCCGTGGAAAAATTTCAAACGCGAACCAGAAACCTTTTGAATAGCAAGTAAATGCACTACCACAAAGCTATCTAGCCTTCAGAAAAATGATTGAAAATAAGATTCTGTTTTGAAATTTAAATGGCAGAAATGGTCGTATGTTATTAAATTAATTCATTTAATTAAAATAACATTTTTAGATACAAATGCACCCACAGAACAGTTTTTAAAGAAAAATCGAAATGTAAAAGTGTACAGGAGGAAAAAGGTTCAAAATTAATATTTTTGTGATACTGAAGGAACTAGAGACGTGAAATTTGACAAGGAGGTTACATTTAAGATACAAATACCTGCTATGAATGGTTTCTGTAACAATTCAAAATTTAAAAACGTGAAATGGGCGAAAAAAGTTCTAAATTACGATTGCTGTGGGATTTTTCATAATATTTGTTAATTAACAAATTCCACATCCATTTTAAATGCACACAATACCACGTGGCATATTTCGACAACAACGCGGCTAACTATTTATTTATTTTATTTTTTGCCTATTCAGAAAAAAAAGATTTACTAAATTAAGTTACGTTCTAATGAAATGAACTCTCGCATAAAAATAAGGTGAGCGTGGACAATAAAAATACAGTGAAACCTCACTGTGCGATCACCCTTATTGAACGACCACCTCCCTGAACGACCATTTTTTCATGGAACGAAATTTATTCCCATAGGCTCAATACTAATTTTACCTCCATTCAGAGACCATCCCAGATGAACTCCCTCTATGAGTGACCCATTTCTTTGAAGAAAATTCCGTTTTTTCCTGGTTGCTTGAAGAAGGATTTATTAGAAAAATAATTCTGGAAAGCGCATTATTCATCAAACTTCTAAACTAAGTTTAGATTTTTTTAAAATCCCGGTGACTTTTAAGTGTTTAAACCCCTTTGTGCCTTTTTAGGCAATGAATTTAACTCTGATGACAAATTAAGAAGGACGATCAATAAACTACCCTGCCCTATTCTGTCGGAAAACTCTCAAAGAAATAGATAAATTAATGAAATCGTCATTATTTGTTCCCGTCCAAAAAAAAATTGCATTTATTTACTGAACTTCGAAAGGATTGGGAAATAAAAGTTATAAAAGATAAAACCGTAAAATCAAAGAAAACGTCAATGTATTCATTTTAACTCTTCAGTAATTAACTTATGTAATTATCTTTTGTTTTGACATTTAAATTTATTTATATTTTTTCCTAATGTGAAAAAAAAATTAGTAACATTAATTGTTATCTTTTTTCAACAATTAAATTCTAGATTTAAACATAACCTCCATTAAGAGACCACCTCTCGGAGCGACGAATTTTTATTTGAATTGATCGTGGTCACTTTAGGGACGTTTTACTGTATTTAATTGTATAATTGAATAAAGAAAATACTTATCGAGATTTTGTGTTAGTCAGAATACGGTTGAAAAATGGTTTTGATACCAAACCCGTTGACCGATTTGTACGAAAATGAATAAAGTTCTTGCGACAACATACTCACCAAATGAGAGCTCAGTTGAAAGTATCGTTTAGCATAACCGTGTTCTCTTACTCACACATATACACACATACTCACACATACTTAAATACCAACATCGATAAAAAAAAAAAACACCAAAAACAGACTCTGCGAACTACCACGTAAGTGTGACTGAAGCTCGCACAGAGAGTTTCGTTTAATATGTTTTTAAAAACACTTTATCCTTCATCAAAAAGAACATAGATCTCAGCACAATTAAATTTAATTTAAAAATTATTAGAAGCTTTTTTTAAATCAAATTAAAAATATTCAGGAACTGCTTTTCAAACAATTGTAACATCATATGTTTGTATATCTGGAAAGCACATTTAATTACATGATTTAATTTTAGCTGAAAAAAGAAACTCATAAAATGACAAAAAGTTCTTTTAATTAAATCCATCGCTTATTGGACTGTATTCTGAAGGGGGGGGGGGAAGGGTATTGAAAATATCAACTTTTAACCTTAAACTGTCAAAAAAAAAAAAAAAAACAAGAATTACAAAAATTCTTTAAAATTGAATCTATTAGACATTAAAATCTATTCCGTGGAAAAATTTCAAACGCGAACCAGAAACCTTTTGAATAGCAAGTAAATGCACTACCACAAAGCTATCTAGCCTTCAGAAAAATGATTGAAAATAAGATTCTGTTTTGAAATTTAAATGGCAGAAATGGTCGTATGTTATTAAATTAATTCATTTAATTAAAATAATATAAGACTTTTTTAGAATTTTATGATTTTTCGAAAGATAGGAGGTATTCTATAAGTATGCAACATTTCAAGTCTCTAACTTATACCCTTTCCGAGAACGAACTCTGTCACAGACAGACAGAGGAGTCAGACGAATAGATCAATGGCGAATCGTTAGATCAATGAAACCTTAAAAAAAAAGACCACCAACAGACACGCATATGTACATGCATGAGGAATTATTGTAAAAATAGAAAAATAGATTCAAGGAACAGATGTACTACTATTTTTCTTATCAGGTTTTTATCACGATTACCTATTTTCCTTACACTATATGTGTATGGAAAGTAAAAAGAATAAATATCACGATTCAATTAATCAACGATTTTTAAATTGAGGAATAGTCTGTAATTGGAGCGCAATATAATTTCTGGTAAAAATGTATTTTAAACAAACAGACAAAAATAATAGCTATTCTGTCGCCGAGAAAAGTTTTTAAAAACTTCAGTAAAACTTAGAAATTTTTTTTTTGTTTACTTAATACGAAAAAATAATAAAAAGAAATCCAAAAAAGAAAAATTTTATTATATTAGAAATTTTCCAGTCCTTAAGGTAGTTGAATCTTAAAACTATATTTACATAAAAGGCGCTAAAAGCAAACATGACAGTGTTATGCATTCAAAATAGCAAAATAGTTTTTTTTATAAAGAATATAAAGGTTGAAAATGCAATTTTGTGAAATATATGCATAAGTAGATGAAAACAGAACGAGAATTATTCATGAATATTTATGCAACTAAATCCACCAGTCATGGTAGTTTTTTTCGTCCTCCGAAAAAGGAAAAAGAAAAAACTTTTAATTAGAAAAAAAATATCTTTGTTAAAAATATTTTGTTTTTTATTACATTATAATAATTTACTTAATGTAAAGATATTTTATTTATTCTGAAGTAAAATTATAACAATTGAATAGGAAATTTTTATTTTGGTATCAAAGTCTTATAAAAATAGCTTTCCTTAAACATGCATCTAATAAGGAACATTACTGTAAAATTTCAGTTGGTTGGTTGGTTAATTCGTGTATGCAGACTAAATCTGAATCATTATTCAATTTTGACATTTCCGATTAGTAACCAGCACTCTTCTTACTTAAGGTCATAGCACACGGTAGTCATTTGTGCAACACTTCATCAAACATAACATTATACTAAACAAAATTTGCCTGCCCTTGCTGAAGTGGATCGTATTTCCGCTAAGGTAACATTTGGCGAAATAATTGCCTATTTTTTCTGAACTCAGAAAATTCAACCAATGGGAAGGAAAGTCTCATCAAGCCAAGATATTTAATGTTATTTATTCTTTAACCCTATCTACTCAACACATGATAGTTAACCCTACTAAGAACTCAGATAATCTATTCTCGCACCTTTCAGAGCTTCTGAACAAAGATGAATAAACATGCTTCGTATGCTTCGTATAATATTTGCTGTTTTATCTTTTCTGTCATTTAATATGGCTATACTCTTATGACCGTAATCCACGAAGTCATTGGCCCAACATTTTTCGCAACATAACATAGCCAATAAAAAGTTGATTGGCCTTGCTGAAAGAAAGAATTTTGCTGCGTATTCTTGCTTATACAACATTTCTGATATCACATCAGAAAAGTTGGATATTCATTCAGCCACCATTCCTTCTTCCTTTCCTACAGAAGCATTGATTGAGCTCTCAATCAATGGGGGACTGGTGTATCGCCCACCCCCAAAAAGATATGAGAACTTATCAGGTAACTCACGCGCTTCACACGATAGATGATCCTACAAAAAGTTTGAAGAAGCTGTTTACCCAACAGACAGCAAATTGAGCGAAAGTGTTTTGTAACATGTTTGTTGCTTATCTTCTCCCGTCTGATATGGCGATAATGGCGATATCAGCATAGATCTAATAGCAAATGTAAAGGATAGATCTTACAGCATGTCCAAAATGTGTCGTCAATGCTGAATAACATGCCATAAAGAAATAGTCAAACACAAGAAGACCACATGCGCTTGAGCAGATCGTGACCTGTCATCAGTACTACTCCTTCCGCTACGAAAATCCCTACACCATCGGAATACCGATCTACGTGACATACACTCCGTGCCATACACATTTTGCATTCGACGATAGATTTCACTAGCACTCACATTTTTCGCTGTTAAAAATTGCATGACCGCATGTTGACACCGTTTTGAGGCATCCATAATGCGAACGATGCCTTTTAACGTGCTTCCACGCTATCACACACGTATCTGGTGGGATCTGACGATATCGCATGCATTTCCAGCACTCTGCGTCCTCTATAGGAGCACGCGCAGTCATTTTTCTCTTCAAATGGCTCAGTTATTACAGCAATGCCACTTCCATTTGGGCAACCCTTTGGGGCAAAAATAAAGCATGATTTTTCAATTCGAATTTAAAACGCTACCTTGCCAATTTGCTCTAGTGGCGAAAGAAACTGGAATGGTCAACGTTGAGTTCATTCGCAATTTCCCAAGTTATTTTGGTTGGATCAACTTCGATTATCTTCTTCAGTTGATCATCGTCAACAACAGAAGGACTCCCACGACCACCCTTGTCTTATAGGTCAAAATATTCCCAATAAAATTTTTGAAACCAACGCTGAACTGTTCTAGTGTTGATATTTCCCTTACTCTAAATCTCATTAATGTTTCCCCTGTTTGTGCCTCACTGCTACCAAGTTCAATCTCTTAAATTTAATTTTGACAAAAATATTGTTTTGACATCTCAGATTCTGAAGTCAATTAATAGCCTAAAAAAATTAAATAAAGTAACTAATATGCAAAGAAAGGGCTTAAAATAAGCTTTAAAATGATATATAATGCATACCACTAGGATTAAATTATGTGTGCAAAATGCTTATAAAATAAGTTGCTTTGTAAAATCATGCATTATTTTTTCACCAACCTAATAAATAAGCATTTTTTTTCGTTCTGTTTTCATATAATTATGCACCTATTTCACAAAACTGCATTTTCAGTCTTATCCATCTAATATATTTTTTCGTTCTTTTTTTCCTTTTATTTTTCTTTATTTTTCTCTTTTTTCCTACTTTAAATGCTTAAAGCTCCCATACTTGCTCTTAACACCTTTTATGTGGATGTGGTTTTAAGATTCGATTATTTTAGGGATTTTTATATTCTCTAATGTTCTCTACTATATCTGTTACGTTTTCTATGAATAGAGATGATTAAAGTGTAAAATTGAAGTGAAATGTTTTAAAAGAAAACTTTTTATTTTTTTTTTTTCTAATTAACAGGTTACAATTTCAGATAATTGACATTTTGAGATTATAAATCCGTGTAATTTCAGTAACTTTTCCTTAAATTTTACGGAATTATATTACTGTATTGCTTTCAAAACCGTACAAGTTCCGTAAAGGATATTTTGAAATAGTTGTTTTGTTTGAAAAGCAAAATAATTAATTGTTGTATATACTAATCTTACAGTGATATTATTTTTATTGCAATCCCATTATTGGCTAAATATGGTTCTATATTGAAAATATATTCAATGATTTTCCAATAATGGCTAAAGAATATGTTTTTTACAACAGTTTTCAAATAAAATCGATAAAAATTATGACGCCATCTATATTATGTTTTTTTAAACAACTTGCTATAATACTTTTTTCTTTTCTTTTTATTTTTCAATATAAAAAGCTAATGTATTTTTACGATATTAAAAAAAAAAAAAAAAATTGAAATCTTATTAATATCTTTTTAAGTTTGAGACCATTAAAAAGGAAATGTTACAGTTTATTTTTCATTATTAATATTATTGTTATTATTATTACTGTTAGAATGTTTTAAGAGGAAAAAAATCTATTTTTAACTTTAATGTTTTTTAATCTATCCTTTTTAACAGATTCCCACAAAAATTTAAAACATATCTGAAATATAATAATGATATTATTATAAAATTGGCGTTTATCTAAATTTAATAAGCAATAAACAAAATTTATTTTAATACCATGTAGTAATTATCTTTATTTGAGTTTACATTATATCATCAGACAATTTTGAAAGTTTGAAAAACTACATATTTAAAAAATATATATTGGTATTCTTGCAAAACTAAATAAATAAATAAAAATAATATTAAAATGAAATTTTAAAAATCTCGCAAAAAAGAAGCAGTCATTACTCTTAATGCATTCTTTCATACCTGTAATATTTTAAAGAGTAATATTTATCTTTTATAAAGCATAAAACTAAAAAGCTAAATATTCAAAATTATAGGGGGAAAAATGTCTAACATATTCAGAATTGTATACTTAATTGAAAAATATTATCTCTACGAAAATACCTTCCATGCTTAACATGTTAGCCTTTGCTTTATAAAAGACATCTGAAATAAGTAACGATATTTGAACACTCAGTTTGTGAACCCGTGATGTAATCGTTAAGGGCACTAATCTGGAAGAGGACATTTCTCTGGTTCGAATCCCGTGAGTGTAGGTGATGTTGATTTAGTGTTGTTGTGTGTGAAGTTGTGAAATTTTTTGAAAAACATAATAAATGGATGGGAATTTGATTAAGCAAAAAAAAAAAAAAAAAAAAAAAGAAAAGAGAAATATTAGTTCAAAAATTCGCCGCCAAAGGACGTTTTTTAATGAATTATACATTTAGCATACATTTACGATAGTTTAGAAATTTTATTTGTTAACTTTGCCTGATCTTAAAGACAGCATTTCACGACATGCTCTTAGCATTTACCAGAAGTCACTGCTGTCAACTGCGGAACATGCTATATTATTATTACCCGACTGCTAAGAAGGGTTATGTGTTTCACGCGTATCTGGGTATGTGGATTTCTTTATACCCTCGAAACATCCCAACGGCTGGATGGATGATTTTAATGAATGAGGTCTCTATCGATTCGTCTTAACCGTCCCATGGTTATAGGCTAGGTTTTGTTTTTAGGTAGATTTCGTATGAAATACTACCTATTGGGATCGTTCCTATGTTGGAATTTCTGAAAAATTTTTGCAGATCTACACCGATCATGACCCCTAGAACCCAAAACCACCCTCAGTAAAAAACTTTATATATCTATCTATCTATCTATCTATATATATCACTTTCTTCTGGACACGATAACTTTCGTAATTCTGCACCAATCTCTTCCAAACTGATACATAAAATCAATGGGCATAAAATCTCGGTCAAATTCGTTAATGGGCAAAATCGGACCAAGGGGAGGGAAATAGGGAGGGGTTTTGTGAAAACAGAAAACCCCCCATAACTTCTTAATTTTTGTACATATAAAATCAGTTTAAAGTTTTTATTACTTCTAAAAATAGGGCCAAAAATTTATGTATCACAGATTTTTGATAAAGTTAAAAATGGGCTCAAGGGGCGCAAAAAATAGGGTTTTTGGGAGAAAAAAATTCATAACTTCGTCAATTCTCAAGATATCAAATTCAATTAATTTTATTATAAATCTCCTTAACATTATCTAAAACTTTTATATTCAGAAGTTTTTGATAGGAGCAATTCGTACCGCAAAAAAAATTAAAAACGAAAACAAAAAGGGCGTTTGAAGAAGAAAAAAATCCATAACTTCGTCAATTCTCAGGATATCAAATCCAATTAATTTTATCATGAATCTCCTTAACATTATCTACAACTTTTATATTCACAAGTTTTTGATAGGACCAATTCGTACCGCAAAAAAAATTAAAAACGAAAACAAAAAGGGGGTTTGAAGAAGAAAAAAATCCATAACTCCGTCAATTCAAAAGATATAAAATCCCCATGAATTTATCATATATCTTCTTAATATTGTCTACAACATCTATATAGACAAGTTTTGGATAGGACCAATCCTTAGAGCAAAAACAAATTAAAAATACATACCGGTTGAAGTAAAAAATGATCTTAGTAAGGGTGTATTCAAATCTAAACTGCTTATTTTCTGACTCATTTTACAATTCATTTTTGCTCTCAAAGGCTTCCAATTGGTACGTTTTCTTACTCAGAAACTATATAATGTACCGTAATGGTCGATTTTCTGATAGGGGAAGAATATATTTTTTTAAATGCTGTTAAAAAGGGCATTTTGAACCGAATTTACCGAAGCGGATTGTGTTGGAAAAATCATTGTATTAAGGATGTGCTTAAATCCAAACTGCTTATTTTCTGACTCATTTTTAAATTCATTTTTGCTCTCAAACGCATTTAATTGGTAGATTCGTTTATTCAGAAACTATATAATGTACCGTAATAATCGATTTTTAGATAGAGGCAGAATATATTTCAAAAAATGATGTTAAAGTGGGCATTTTGAACGGAATTTCCCGAAGCGATTGTGTTAGAAACGAAAAATATTGTCCTTCTGAGAAAATAATTGTTTATATATCAAGTTTTAATTAATTGAACAAAAAATAAAAACACAGGTCGCTTATAAATCTCTCCAAAAATCACGTCAGCAAGTTTCATATTTTTTTTAATTAAAAATGAATCTGGAATTATGCCAGAAAATTTCGAGTTGTTGAGCATGGAAAAGTATTTTTTTGAATACCGCCCTAAAATGATTCTGATAAAACCAGCTATTATATGAAAATGAAATAAAAACTCGTCAAGAGCGGCCATCAGATAAAATTGTTAAAGTGGATTTATCTATAATCATGATTTAGTTTTTGTTTGTGAAATTAGTATATTTGACTTCGAAATCTACCTCTGCCTGTAGGCCGGGCCGGCAGGGATTTTTTATAAATTTAAAATGGCGACCGTAAAATAAAAAATGACGGTAGAGATAAAAAAAAATTGCGCACCCTATTGAGTGGCATATCATTAATTAGGTCTTTCAAAATGAAGACGCTGTTTAATTGACTATTTTACAATCAGAAGCTCCGTTTAAATATTACACAACCTGGAAGTTGTGTAGGTAGGATCTCTAGCTTTACTGCAACTCTAACAATCACAGACATCTATTGGCCTCATCAAAACAGTGTTTATAGATAGGAACTAACAATTAAACACAACTTAAAAGTCATCAATACAAGTAAACGAAAAAATAAGTAAGTAATATAAAAAATAGTTTCACATTGATAAGAATAATTAATTAGTTCGCTTTTTACGCAGTCGGGATTTTTTATTTTTAAAATTTATTCCAGATGGTATCTGAAAATTATGACCATCATGTGGAACATGTTTTGCTCTAATAAAATTTTTAAACTATCATAAATGTACGCTGCTTGTGTAATTTGTTAAAAAACGCCCTCTGGCGGTAAAATTTTGAACTAGTTTTTATTTTTTCACTCAAACAAATTCCCATACCTTTATTATGCCCTCCACAAAATTTCACATCATTCTAAATAATAATTTCGTCTGTAAATAACTTTAAAATAGGTTCGTTTAATTATGAACACCATGTACAATAGTGGAAGAAAAAAAATAAACACCACCTACTAACTCCTCAACAAATTATTGTAAAAGGAAGTTACTGGTACCGAACGATTGGAAATAAAGTTTACTTTTGAATGATGTATATAACATTTGCTTAAGAGGCCATCTACATATTAAAATTAATCCTAACTTCATTTTTTTTTCAATGGCAATACTCAATTTTAACAAGATATTTCAAATCTTCGGTTGAAACTGTACCTAGACACAAAATTTCAAGTCATTTGAATAAGTTTTTGATTTATAAACATTTAAAATTTAGTGCTTCTAATGTTAAATTACATTTTCATATTTTTATTAATATCTCCTGAAATTTTACTCCTAATGTGCTATTTTGTTGTGTAGCAATATAATACTAAAATACCCAAACATAAATACGTTGAATTTGTAATTTTTTTTATTTTAAAATAATTAATTTCTCGGAAACTCATCGTACAAAAACTTGTTTTTAGGCTAATTGAAGGGTGTAGTGTTCATTTATTGTTGTCAGAATTATGTACTGCTATTGAAAAAAAAAAGTTATGGTTCGTTTTAATATGTAGATGACCCCCTAAGCAAATTTTATATACATCATTTGAAAGTAGACTTTATTACCAATCGTGTGATGCCAGTAACTTTCTTCTTCGATAATTTTTTGCAGTAAGGGGTGTTTACTTTTTTTTTTTTTTTTTTTTTCCACGGCTGTACATATGCTCTGAGAAAAACATAACATTTTTTGCTCAGATTTATTTATTTATTTATTTAAACTGAAAGATAAGACACCTCTTTTTATTTTAGTTATATTAAGGAAAAGCTTTATGTGGGTTTTCACTCAACTGTAACGAGAAAATTTAATACTTTTAAAATAACAAAAGTTTGAATCTTCGTAAAAATTCATGACTTTGAGAAAGCGTCTTTCTGTGAAGGAAAAAAAAATGTCATTGGCTTTCTGAGAGCAAAAAATACTTTCTTTCAGAAGAAGAAAAATCAAATAAAACAAAGAAAAACTTCATGAGAATATATCTCCAGACTCTTATTTCTCATCGAAAGGAACTTTATATCCTAAGAGTGCCGGCTACATTCTGACAAATGACGTTTTTCGAATACAGTTCTCGGTCATAGACTTTTTTCATTGTCTCCTTGGCGCTTTAGTTTTTTTTTTCCTTCCATTTTTTATCATCTCTATCCAAGACGAAACGGAAGATGCCCAATTACTTTTTTTCTTTTTTCACTTCACGATTTTGTAGTATCCACCTTCTCCTGCAGTTACTTTTCCTCAATTTCGTAGTTTCTACTCAATTTTTTTTAATCATTTTTTTTTTTTTTTTTCATTGGACTCAGGTGAGAGTGGGGAGTATGTGGTCCCATTTCGCGCATGGGGGAATCCGTGCGTTGAAGGGGAATGTCGATTTCACGCTTTCTTGGAGACAAAAAAAAAAGTTTGTCAGTGGTATTTGATGTCCGTTTTATAATAAGGGATAGAAGGAGGTAAAGGGGAGTATTGATGAGATTCTCATGAAATAGTTTTACCATGTCTGCGGGTCGTCGTTAAATTTTATAGAAAGTTTTCTGGGATAGTAAATTTTATTGCTTCTGCTAAGGATTCCGCTAGATAACTTTAAATAAATATATATATATATATATTTTTTTCTTTTTTGTATAACGATTAATTCAATATAATGTTAATTGTGAAAATTCAATACAATAAGGAAAATATCTATAGTGGGTTTTTTGGATACCAGTATTTAAATACAGAAAATGTTCTTTTATTGAATTGGAACATTTACACGATTAAAACAAAACATTTTCTCTAAGACAACACAGGTGTGCAAAAAGCCGAAGACTTGGCAACTCTGTGTATAATCCAAACAGAAAATAATATAATACAAATAGTTTTAAGAATGTTATTTGCAAGATATCGTTACTTCTGAAGTCATATAATGTATACATTATAAGGAAAAGATATAGGTATAAACGAGTAATTCAATAGAATATAAATTGTGAAAATTCTGTAAAAAAAAAAAGAGGGACTATCTATAGTATTGAATCCAAATAGAAGTATTAAGTATATAATCCAAATATCAAAAGTGTATAATCTAAATAGAATAAAAAGTTCATTTGTGAGAATTTGTTAATTTTGAAGACCATATGTTGCAATTATAGTAAGAGAAAGGCATGGGCATATGTATAACGAGTAATTTAAAGGAACGTTAATTGTAAAATTTATTAAAATATGAAAAATATCTAGAGCGCATAATCCAAATAGAAGTAATTAGTGTACAATTTAAATAGAAGTAATAAGTGTACAATCCAAGCTATAGTGTACAATCTAAATAGAAGTAATAAGTGTACAATCCAACAAGTTATAGTGTGTAATCAAAATAGCTTTAAAAAAGTTATTTGAAAGATTTTACTTTTGAAGACAAAATGCAAACATTGTAGAAGAAAAGGTTTGGGTATATCGAGTAATTCAATGGAACGTTAATTGTCAAAATTCTGTAAAAATGGGGGAATATCTATAGTGTATACAAAACATATAAGTATACAATCCAATAAGTATATAATAAAGTAATAAGTATCTATACTAATAAAAGAACAAATCGCTCTGTGTGTCTGTCTGTGTGTGTGTGTGTGTGCGATGGCTAGCAAAGTTTACTGCACGTACGAAGTTCAAAATTTTTCTGAAGAGAGTCCAAGGCCTCTCCTAATGCACCTGACTTTCAGAATTTTAATATTCTAATTAATAGCTGAGTAATTAATTTACAAACGCTAGGGCTGGACGATATCAGAAATTTAATATCGCGATATATCAACGAGTTAATATTGATATTAGTGATATATCGTTATAACTACCTAAAACTGTGTAAGAACTGAAATATTGCAAATTTCGAGAAAAATGGTACTGTACCAATAATTTAAGTACCAACAGATGTAAAAAGCAACGAATCAATATGTTCCTATATATGTTCACACAGCATAATTAAAATATGTATATATATATTATATATATATATATGTAAAATAGAAATATTTCAGAAAAAGAAACCAATGTTTGATATCTGTTTGCACTTATACCATTTGTTGCATAGTACTTTTCTTTAAAAATAGTATGTTTCCTTTTCTTCCTACTTTATGGATTATTTTTATTAATATAAATTTTTTGCTATTTAATTACTTCGCATATAACTGAAAATTTTATAAAAAAAAAAAACAAATTAAAATAAATATTCTAAAATTTAGGAGAGTAACGATTTGAATATAATTAAAATAAGTAAAAGCAGGGGAAAAACTAAAATTAATTTAATACCACGTCATTCTAATATACTTGTAATTAAGTAGGTTTCAGTGGATGATAGATGCAGCAGACATGTTGTTTTTCAATCTTTCTCTAAGGAATGAATGCATTCTTAATCGAAAAAATTCACTGTATTTATATCTTCCTACTTATTTACTTGAAATAAACAACATGAAAACTTTTTAAAAAATATATAAATTATCAAATCCCATTTCGGAATAGTTTTATACTAATTTAAATTTAGTTATTTGTTAAATATTCCTTTTAAGCTAAAATATCAAGAAAAGATATGTTAAATTCATTCGACAAAACTTCGCTATAACGAAAATACAACAAACGACACAGAAGAAAGAATATCAATACACAGTATGAATGAGCATTGTATTCAGTAGCATAGTAGACGTTACAGACTGGGAAGCTTTTTTTTAAAGCAAAGAACCATCACAGTGGACAAGTGCTTACTTGACTTTTCCCCAACTTGACGAGAAACAACAAGTGGGTAAGTGTGACCACAGATCGCACAGAGGGATTCGTTTAATATTCCTTTCAAAACACTTTATTCTTTAATTAATAATTAATTGATAATTTATAATTATTAAATCCTTAAAATCGCACATAAAACAATTAAAAACGCTACGGTTTTTTAAAAAACATTTGCGCCCCTGCAACCCCCCGAAACTTCTCGCGCCATTCTTTTTAAAACTTTTTATTATGTGTTATAAACTATCTTAAAGTTTCAAACAGATCGCCGTGTTGGATTTCCTAATTAAAATAAAATCGCATTCTTTTAGTTCCACATTCCACCACCAGGGAGCGCACTCTATTCATAACAGAACTGTATCTTAACGAAACTCTGTTAAAAAACCTATCCGTAGATATATTAGTCGAGAGTGTGGTGGTCTTAAAAAACAATTTAAGATATTCGCTGAAATTACTATTCGAAAATAGTGGTATTAATACTTATGAATTTTTTATATTGAAGAAGTAGCATTTCTCTCTGGAGTCCGTTAAAAAACCGCACATAAAACAGTAAAAACGCTAAGGTTTTAAAAAAAAAGAATTAACGCCCCCCCCCCACACACACACACACCCCGAAATTTCTCGCATCATTATTTTTATAAAACTTTTTACTATGTGTTATAAACTATCTTAAAGTTTTAAATAGATCGCTTTGTTAGATTTCATAATTTAAATAAAATCGCGTTCTTTAAGTTCCACATTCCACCACCAGGGAGCGCACGCTATTCTTAACAAAACTGTATCTGAACGGAACTCCGTTAAAAAACCTATCCGTAGATATATTAGTCGAGAGGGTGGCGGTATTAAACAACAATTTAAGATATTTGCTGAAATTACTATTCGAAAATACTGGTATTTATGCTTATGAAATTTTTTATATTGAACAAGCAGCATTTCTCTCAGGACTCCATTAAAAAAACCGCACATAAAACGGTAAAAAACGCTAAGGATTAAAAAAAAAAATTAGCGCCCCACTGTCCCCCCCCCCCCGAAAATTTCTCGCGCCATTATTTTAAAAACTTTTGATGATGTGTTATAAGCAATCTTAAAATTTCAAACAGATCGCCTTGTTAGATTTCCTAATTTAAATAAAATCGCGGCCTGTTAGTTCCACATTTCCCCACAAGTAAGCGTACTCTATTCTTAACAAAAGTGTATCTGAACGAAACTTCTTTCTATGACTTATCCGTCGATACATTAGTCGAGGGTTTGGCGATCTTAAACACCAATTTAAGATGTTTGCTGAAATTACTATTCGAAAATAGTGGTATCAACAATTATGAAATTTTTATATTGAATAAGTAAAATTTATGCTGTATTTTTAAAAATGTGACACCGTTCTGAACAATGCTTTAAAAGGGATCGGAAAAATTGCTTAAAATACACAAGTTAGTGACCGGGGGGGGGGGCTGGTAAATAAAAGGCTTTTTGAAATTTTTATGATTTGTCGTGTGATCGCAAGTATTCAGCTATAAGTATGCAAAATTTTATGTCTCCAAGATAATTAGGGGCTTAGTTAGAAAAAATGCTTATAATACACAAGTTAGAGCTCAGGGGGCTAAATATAAGACTTTTTCAAAATTTTATGATTTGTCGTTTGATGTGAGGTGTTCAGTTATAAGTATGCAAAATTTCAAAGACTCAATGATAACCAGCTACATTCTGTATCAACTGGAACTCAGCAATAATCAGAGCTCGTGTGATTATTCATAACATATCAATAGCTGTAGTTATATCAATATATGTGGAGTAGAGTAGTAGACCAATCACAACAGCAAGAGAAAGAAGTACGAGAGAAAGACGTGTACGCGAAAACGAATAACCAGTGCTCATTTGATTATTCATAATGTATCAATAAGCTGGAGTTATTGCAATACGTGTTGTCCGGAACGGAAGATAAGTGTTATTCGGTATTAAGCAGACAGTCGTGGAATAAACTCGGAAGTTTTCAGCGAAGGAATATTGCAATAATTGGGATATTTCTAGAGATAATCAGCGGAAAGAAAGATAATCGAGGTAGATTTTCTGTTTTGAAAAGGATGGAGGGTGAAAACATTCTAATGGAATATTGGGCTATGTTTTTCGGGGTTGTGACGGTGTGAGCAAAACATTATTATTTTGTTTGATTTTGAGATATTCTACACTCTTTTTTCGAGGGTCGTGTTCAATATTCCAGTGATCTCAAAACATTGTTATTTTATTGAGATATATCAATAGAGTCAAGGATTAGATATTGTTATTGCGATACTTAAAAAATATCAATATTTGTCGATATATTGATAAATAATCCAGCCCTAACAAACGCAACTCACTTTCATCAAAAATACTTTTTCTCGACTTTTTTAATCCGATTGCTTTCGGTTGGTTGGTTGTATAAAATTTTCTCAGAATAAATTAAATAAACCGGGATAGCAATGACACTGGGTGTGTTCAAGATGCACGCGCGCCGCGCGCGCGAGCTTAGGGAGACGGCAACATGGAGTGTGTCTTTATCGTTGATGCAATAAACGTTCAGCGCGTTCACGAACAAATCACGGTTTGATTAATTACGGTATTAATTATAAAGATAATTTGTTTTAATGGAAGGCGAGCTAGATGGCTGAATGGATAGCGCTTTAAACTCGAGAATCGGGGCTATGGGCTCGAATCCTTCGCGCCCCAAATTGTTTTATAATTTTTTTTTTTTTTTTTTTTTGGTTGCTTTATATTTTTCATTATAAATAAGATATTTTTGATAAAGATAAATTTTTATATTTATAATACAGAATCATATGTATTCCTATTATGATAATAAAATACTTATTTAAATACCAGAAAATGAAGTATTTCGCAGTGAAAGTTTTACATTTGAACGCCTTTTAATATTTAAAGTGATATTAAGCAAATGAAAAAATAAGTATTGCGCGAAAATATACGTTTGCGCTTAGGATAATTTCTTGATGTGTTTCTTTCCTTTTTTTTTTTTTTTTTTTTCTTTTGAGTACTTTAAGAGCGAATTTTTGTCAAGACTGGGATGCAAATCATATTTTACGGTCTGAAAATCAACATGGAAAATATTATAAAAATAAAATGTAATAGATGTACAATATTTTAACTAAAAATATCTGCACATACAGTAGAACCTCGATTATCCGAAGTAATTGGGATCGATCATCTTTCGGAAAATAGAAATTTTTGGATAATCGAAAATGCTTCTATTTTAAGATTAAGGAGAAATATTTGCAAAATTTCTTATTATGGTAACAAGTGCTTCAGAGAAGTAAAGCAATAGCAAAATAGAAACAAGAATAAATTACCTGAATTTAAATTTTGAAATTAAGTACCTTTTACATATATCACAAGGGTTTAAAAAATGTTTTGTTTGTCGCAGTTTCGATTGCTTTTGCTTTGAAGCTCTATCACGGAGTTTTTTAATATTACTTCACCAGTATCGCAGTGCTGGGCCCCTATATCTAGGGCCCCTTTTTAAGCATTTACACCTTTATTGCGCATTTTTAATAAATATTATTCTAATGTTTATTTCATATCCTATGATTAATTTTGGCAAATTGAAGATCTAAAACTCTAAGTACTAAAACGGTTTAACATGTTTTCATGTTAGGGCCCTGTTCTCAATTATTAGTTTGCCCCTTTTGGGCCCCCTATTATAACTCCCTTAAAAATAGTCCGATTCACTAGCTTTTTTTCCTAACAACATCTTAGGTTCTCCAGCTATTACACGAACGAAAAAAAAATTTGCAGACTTCAGCTACCACCAATTTTGAATATTAATCGCCTTCTTGGGCCTTTGGTGAAGCTTCTTTAAAAATGATCCGAATGCCTTGCAATTTTCTTTACCATTTTTCTAGCATCATCTGATTACTTTAAAAACTACTAAAAAAGTATATTTATACTAAACTACATGACACTAAAGTTCCTAACCCCCTGGGATCCGGTACAGGGGTACAAGGGAGTACAAGGGTACTCCCCTTGTAGCTTTTGCACCATAAATTGTTAATAGATTGCCCCTCTTAATCCGATCTTCATTTTTACCATTTTTTGCATTTAGTCATTCTCCTGTTACTATATTCCAGTTAAAATCCTGGGGCACCTTACGGTTCTGTAAGGCCCGATCCGGGGCCCTACGGGTGTGCCATACATTTTCACCTCCTAATTTTCTCACCTTCTGATTGCATAATTTTAAAATTGAGTCTTGGACTCTTCTCCCTAGACAAACACCCTCATATTTTTATTGGGGCTCTAGGGCTCCTTTATAAGCATTTACACCATTTTTGCGCATTTCTTTAAAATATTATTCTAATGATTATTTCATACCCTATGATTAATTTTGTCTAATTGAAAATCTAAAACGCTAATTACTACAACATTTAAACATGTTTTCATTTTAGGGTCCTACTCTCAACTATCAGTTGGACCCTTTTGGGACCCCTGTTATAGCTCCTGTAAAAATGGTCCGATTCACGAACTTTTTTTTCTAACAACTTCTTAGATTCTCCAGCTACTACATGAACAACAACAAAAAAAAAACTTGAAGACTTCAGCTACCACCAATTTTGAATATTAATCGTCTTCTTGGGGCCTTTGTTGCAGCTTCTTTAAAAACTATCCTATTCTATTGCAATTTTCTTTAACTTAGTTTTAGCGTCTTCAAGCTACTTTTAAATCATTACTAAATTTTCGTATACCCAACTGCTTTCTAGATAACACTCTGGCCCCCAGGGCCCGGTCTTTCTTTATACCTCAGCTACCACATTTTTCGATCATTAATCTCCTTTTCCAGCATCAATTTACGTTTCCTCACTACAGCCGTAAATTAAAAATCGCGTTACTTTAAAGGTATCTTTAGATAAGAGATTTCATCCATTTATTAAATATGTTTTAATGCTAACTGTAATTCATGAAATTTACAAGGGGAGGGGCATCTTCCATCGCTTGGGGGCGCAATATTTCCTCGGGTTTAAGGGTCCAATTTGAACGGTATTTGCTTCCTTCAACTTAGATTACAATTCAGCTACTTTCTGTATTATGAAATTTTATCTTGGACTTTAGTTACAAAACATTTTCTAACATTAATGGTGAATTCTTTTTTATTATTATTCTATGGGCTTGATTCCTACGAGGTTTGTCTCACTCAACTTGGTTTTCGATTGTCTCCAGCACATGCGGGCACTTCCGGTAAATGCTGCCATAGATAGCAAGGAACTAGATTACAGGTTCCTTCGAAAAGAAGTTTGATGGGAACACACTAGACGCAACGGAAGGAAATGCGGCCTCCGAAATTAGGTTCATTTAAAAGAATTTCCAAAGATATAAAATCATGCAAATTTGAGTTTTGTTTAAGGTTATTATTTACAAACCCCGGGCAACGCCGGGCGGGTCTGCTAGTATAATATAAAGTAATAAGTATATAATCCAAACATGAACAGCATGTAATCCAAATGGAATAAAAAGGCATGGGTATAATGAGAAATTTCATGGAATTTTAATTGTGAAAATTCAATAAAATAAGGAAAATATCTTTAGTTTATAATCGAAATAGAAGTAATATGTGTATCATCTAAATAGCTATAGTGTATAATCCAAATAGTATTAGAAATGTGATTTGCAAGATTTTGTTACTTTTGAATACATATAATGTAAACATTGTAAGAGAAAAGTAGGGGTATAACGAGCAATTCAATAGAACGTTAATTGGGAAAATTCAATAAAATAGGAAAATATCTATCGTGTATAATCCAAATAGAAGTAAGAAGTGTACAATTCAAATAGCTACACCGTAAAGTCCAAATAGTTAAAAAAAATTTTATTGGCAAGATTTCGTTACTTTTGAAGACATATAATGCAAACATTGTAACAGAAAGGCGTAGATACAATCGAATTCAATCGAATGTTAATTTTGAAAATTCTGTGAAAAAGAGTGAATATCTATAGTGTATAATCCAAATAGTTTTAAAAAGTTATTTGCAAGATAGCGTTACTTTTGAAGGCACATAATGCAAATATTGTAACAGAAAGGTATGGGTATAGCAAGTAATTCAATAGAATATTAATTGTGAAAATTCTGTAACAAAGGGGGATATCTATAGTGTATATTCCAAATAAAAGTAATAAGTATATGATCCAAATATCAACAGTGTATAATCCAAGTAGAATAAAAAGTTTATGTATGAGATTTCGTTAATTTTGAAGGCATATAATGCAATTATAGTAAGAGAAAGGTATGGGTATAAGGAATAATTCAATAAAATGTTAATTGTGAAAATTAAAATAAAAGATAAGGGTAATATCAATAGTGTATAATTCAAATTGAATAAAAAGATTATTTGTGAGATTTCATTAATTTTGAAGACATTTAATGCAGTTATAGTAAGGGAAAGATATGTGTATAACGAGTAGTACAACAGAATATTAATTGTGAAAATTCAACAAAGTAAGGTAAATAACAACAGTGTATAAATCAAATATAATAAAACGGTTATTTGTGAGATTTCGTTAGCTTTGAAGACACATAATGCAATTATAGTAAGAGAAAGGCATGGGTATAACCAGTAATTCAATGGAATGTTAATTGTAAAATTCAATAAAATAAGGAGAATATCTATAGTTCTATAATCCAAATATCTATGGCGTATAATCCAAATAGAATGACAAGGTTATTAGTCAGATTTCGTTAATTTTGAAGACACATATTGCAAGAGAAAGGCATAGATAGAACGAGTAATTCAATGGAATGTTAATTGTGAAAATTCAATAAAATAAGGGAATATCAATAGCGTATAATTCAAATTAAAAAAAAGGTTTTTTGTGAGATTTCGTTCATTTTGAAGACATAAAGCAGTTACAGTGAGAGAAAGGAAAGGGTATAACGAGTAATTCAACAGCATTTTATTGTTAAAATTCAATAAAATAAGGGAACTACCTATAGTACTACTATACAGATATCTATAGTATGTAATGCAAATCAAATAAAAGTTTATTTGTGAGATTTCGTTAATTTTGAAGACAGATAATGCAATTATAGTGAAAGAAAGTTATGAGTATAACGGGTAATTCAATAGTATGGTAATTGTGAAAATTCAATAAAATAAGAGAAATATCTGTAGTGTATAATCCAAATTGAATTATTTCAATTTGAGTGTATAATCCACGTAGAATAAAAACGTTATTTGTGAAGTTTCGTTAATTTTGAAGATGTATCAAATATACGTAGTAAGAGAAAGGTATGAGGATGCTGACGAAATTCGAAATGGTTTAAAGTAGAAGTTTTCTAAGATAGATTTTTTTTTACTTTTTTTTCATCAGAGTGGTATGTGATCCCATTTCGCGCATGGGAATATCCATTCTTTGAAGTTGAATATCGATACGCTTTGTTGGGGACAAGGAAAAAGTTTGTCAGTGTTATCTGATGTCTATTTTATAATAATGGACGGATAAGGGAGAACTCTGGAGATATTCTTATAAAGATTTTATCCGTTTTTGTGGATCGCTGTTTATCTTTATAGGAAGTTTTCCCAAATAATAAATTGTACTGCTTCTGCTAAGGATTCCGGCGGATAACTTTATGGTATTGTTTTTAAATATATAACTAGTAATTCAACAGAAAGTTAATTGTGAAAATTCTATATAATAAGGAAACTTTATATAGTGTGTAATTCAAATATAATAAACGTGTTACTTGTGAGTTTTCGTTGATTTTGAGGACATATAATACAATTATAGGTTGAGAAAAGCATGAAGATGCTGACAAAATTCAGATGTTTCGGAAATGATTTAAAGTAGAATTCTTCTAAAATAAATATTTTTTTATTTTACTTCTCTCATCGGTGAGGCTGGAAGTATGTGATCGCATTTCGCGCTTGGGGGAACCCAGGCTTTGAAGTGGAATATCGGTACGCTTTGTTGGGGACAAGGAAAAAAGTTTGCCAGTGTTATCCGATGTCTGTTTTATAATGAGGGACGGATAAGGAAGAATTCTGGTGAAATTCTTGGAAAAGTTTTATCCATTTTTGTTTAATTATATAGAAAAATTTTCCAAATAATAAATTTTACTACTCTTGCTATTGATTCCGACGGATAACTTTAACGATTTTATAACTAGTAATTCAGTAGAAAGTTAATTTTGAAAATTCTATATAATAAGGAAAATTTATATAGTGTGAAATTCAAATATAATGAACGTGTTATTTGTAAGATTTTGTTGATTTTGAGGGCATGTAATGCAGTTATAGTAAGAGAAAAGTATGGGGGTGCAGACAAAATTCGAATATTTCGGAAATGGTTTAAAGTAGTAGTTTTCTAAGATAGTAAATTTTTATTTTACTTTTTTTTTTCAACTGTGAGAGTGGGAATATGTGATCAGGCAGTTTTTCTGCGGACCACCAATATTTTCTCGCGGACCACTGATGGTACACGGACCACCGGTTTACATGTAATGCAATTATAGTAAGAGAAAGGTATGGGGGTAAAGACAAAATTCGAATCTTTCGGAAATGGTTTAAATAGAAGTTTTTTTAAGATAGCAATTTTTTTACTACTTTTGCTCATCTGTGAGAGTGGGATGCGTTGAAATGAAATAGCAATACACTTTGTTGGGGATAAGGAAAATGTTTATCAGTTTCATCTGTTGTCCGGTTTATAATAAGGGATGGATAAGGGAGAGTTCTGGTGAAATTCTCGAAAAAGTTTTACCCGTAACTGTGGATCGCTGTTAAATTTTATAGAAAGTTCTTTTAAATTATACATTTTACTGCTTCTGCTGAGGATTTCGACGGGTAACTTTAACTACAGTATTTTTCTTATAACTAGTAATTCAATAGAATGTTAATTGTGAAAATTATATAATAAGGGAACTATACATAGCGTATAATCTAAATATATTAAACGTGTTTTTTGTGAGATTTCGTTAATTTTGAAGTCATATGATACAATTACAGTAACAGAAAAGATGAGGATGCTGACAAAATTCGGTGTTTCGGAAATGGTTTAAAGTAGAAGTTTTCTAAGATAGTAAATTTTTTTTTCCTTTTTTTCTCTGTGAGAGTGGTAGTATGTGATCAGACAGTTTTTCTGCGGACCATCGATGTTTTCTCGTGGACCACTGATGGCGCACAGACTACTGGTTGACGCCCTCTGATCTATAAAAACCATTATTAATAATAATTAAAAAAATCCTAGTAATTTCCGAATTTTTCTGCGGACCGCTGGTAGTACACGGACCACCGGTTGACGACCTCTGCTCTATAATAAGGACGAAAGTAACGGTTAGCTGATGAGAAATTGGTTAATTTTACGATGTGATTCGCCTTGTTTTCAAAGCTTTCAGTTTAATTATAAGAAGAAAAATATCAAAATATTCCCAATTACATCGATAAATTTAAAGACCACCCATAGAAAGTTTCCTAAAGTTTTATTGCGTTTTGCTAGAAATTATCAGCTGTTAGAAATAATTTAGATTTTGTTAAACATAATTTTGACAGCTTAATCATATCTGTGAATAAATAAAATGTTAATTTTAGAAAACTTATAGTTTAAAGTTGATACGCGTAAAGAGTATCGCTGATAATAATCTTGTAAATTTTACTTATGATATATTGTTAATATCTCAGATAAATGAAATATAAGTTTTATATTGATATAGTTAGAAGATTGCTACTGAGAATCTGGTAAGATAGTTTCGATAGGCATTTAACGGCAACAAAGTTATTTTTTAACCATTTCAGTACCAACATTTAGAAAGCGAAGTAAAAATTATGAAGGTTTCAAACATTGTTAATCATGCTCCGAATTTCTAGGAATTATAAAAAGAGACTGAGTGTAAACAGTAACATTTAAAAATACAGTAAAGATAATAAAATTGAGCTTACCCTCTTCAGATTCAGCCACGATTTTTATCCATTACATAGTTGACCTGTTAATCTATTGGCACGTTTATTTTATATCCTATAAAGTTTCTGTTCTAGAAGAAAATCATTATTACTATATGTATTTCTGAATATTTTCAAATTACTATTCCAGTTTTATATCCTTAATCATATTTGCAATTAAATAAAATGCAAATTTTATAAAACTTATAGTTTAAAGTTAATACGCGTAAAGAGTATCGCTGATAATAATCTTGTAAATTTTACTTATGAGGTATTGTTAATATCGCAGATAAATGAAAGATAAGTCTAATATAGATATAGACAAGAAGATTGCTACTGAGAATCTGGTAAAATAGTTTCGATAGACATTTAACAGCGACCAAGTAAAATAGGTTATTTTTTTTTTTACCCTTTTGTACAAATATTTAAAAAGTGAAATAAAAATTATGAAGTTTCAAACATTGTTCATCATGCTCCCAATTTTTAGAAATTATAAAAGGAGACTGAGTGTAAAAACAGTAACATTTAAAATAGAGTACACTGTAAAAAAAATACGACCAGTTTTCCTGTAGGAATCGGAAAAATAGTTGCGCTTATCGTACCGGAAAAATTTCCGACCCAGCTCGGAATAAAATCCGTAAAATCGGAATAAAATCGGTAAAATACAGTTTTATTGACTATTTCCTTTTTTTTACGGATTTTATTCTGAGCTGGGTCGGAAAATTTTCCGCTACGATAAGGGCAACTATTTTTCGGATTCCTACAGAAAAACTGGTAGGATTTTTTTTTTTTACAGTGTAAAGGTAAAAACATTGAGCTTACCTTCTTTAGATTCGTTCACAATTTTTTCCATTATATAGTTGACCTGTTAATTCATTGGCACATTCATTTTATATCCTAAAAAGTTTGTGTTCTAGAAGAAAATCATAGTACATGTATTTCTGAATAATTTTCAAATTACTATTCCAGTTTGGTTTTTCAATTATATGACTTTCAAATAGATAATACATATAATTTTGGAGAACACGTTTCTTGCTCCTATTTGGATTATATTATTCAAGAGAATGAATACAAAAATACATTGTTGATATAAAACGCGCATAAATATAATTAATGTTTTTTTACTGTCATAAATAAAGAATCATTTTCTTTTAAAATCAATTAACATTTCACCGAGTTCATCATATAATCAAGTTGCAGTCGTTTGATACAATAGTAATTATGAAAACAGTTTATTTCCTTTTGATTGACAGTTTATTGGGTTTAACCCGGAACTAATATTCTATGATGTTTCAGGAATGAATTAGATGTTGAAACATATTGCACGTTGTAAACATTAGATGTTATGACAAGTAATTAAATTGATTTCGGTTTATGATGTATTTTTCTGAAGAAATTAATACTTTTGACACCAATAAGCTTAAAATAATTCTTGATGAAAAATCTTTTTATTAGAAAATGGACAAACATCATGGACACGCGTTTGAAAATAATTCTATAACAAAATTATAAATACTTAGAGATATCACGATAAGTTTCAAATTTTCTTAACAAAATAAGAAATATATTTAGCTACTTATGATATAAAATTATATAAAAATTACATGATTTTAAAAAGTCTTACCTGTACAACACCATCCATCTTGAATCAAAATCTTCGAGGAAGTTTCCTTTCAAAAATATTCTCTCATTCTATTTGTTTGATTTCTAAATATTTATGGTCTTCGTTGAGAAATAATTATAAATGGAGACAGAACTTGTAATTTTATTTTAATTAAACGTCTTAAAATTTGTTTGTAAAGTGCATATCCTTGATAAAAGACACTAGTAGCCAAAAGGGTCAAATTTCCATGGAATGCCATATTCTCATTTCGCTCGGCTAGATAAAACTTATAATTTCTAACTGCAGAATCCCGTTAATAATAGTATCATATTATTCTCATCATTTGATGAATAAATAAAGAAAATCAGTTAAAAATAAATAAATTTCACTCTACAAACTGCCATTGTGGAGAACTTTACGGAGCAACGGTACAGGTCGACCTCGATTATAAGGCTGCTCTGAAAGAAGAAATGGTTAAAGACAACAATAATTGATTCTAAAATTACGTCATGCATCTATTCGAATTACATAGATAGTTTTAAAAAATCCTTTATTGTTCGAGTGGGTTGTTATTTCGTCTGTCTATCTGTCCATCCGCGCTCTAACTACTCAAATATACTAGGATTGCCATGTAATTGATATATGTTAGAGTTTTACCATGGCATGTTTGGTATTGAAAATGAAGTGTGTAGCATTAATATTTCCTTTACAGAGGCACTCAAAAGCATTCCATTACATTTTGGTCAACGAGAAAAAATCGCTTGGAGTGTATATTATGTTACATCCAGAGGCGTCGCGAAAGGGGGGGGGGGGCGTTATGGGGGGAGGGGGAGCCTCCCGCCCCCAATATATGTGAACTTGGGAAATTTGAGCTTAGAGTTGGGAAATTATAGATTTTTGAAACACTTTTTCTTTTTCTTTTTTTTTTTTTAATAAAAAGTAAAAAAATAAAGAATTTTTTTTTATTGTTTCGCTGACTACCTTTCTGAGTCCTGTAATATTAGAATAGTTAAACTTTCAAAAGAAATAAAAAAAAGCAGCTAGATTCAATTTCTCATTATGTTTCTCTGTGCTGCGAAAATATCACAAAAATATCATACATCTACCAGACCTGAATTCCTCTACTGTTGTCCATCAACAGTGTCTCTGATACATTTCCCCCAAAACTTTGTTCCTTTCTCAAAAATCTAAAAATATGAGACTATTTTCATATGAAGTACGATTATGACTCGTACACAATTGAAGACGACAACTTTCATTAAATGAACCAATAATTATAATTTTTATGTTTTTAGTTTCAGAATTTTTCTTTTTTAAAGAATTTTCTTTTGCGTATAAGTATCATTAAGCACACATTGAACATATCATTTTAGTTGAAAAATAGAGCAATTTGTTTCACGTTGGGAAATTTTTGAATTATAAGTTGGGAAAATTTTGATCCCTCCTTCCCGAAAAAAAATTTGTTGCTACGCCCCTGGTTACATTATTCCAAATATAATTAAAAATCACAGAGGTTCACTATAAGAGGCTTACTAGTAGGCTGGGAAGCGGCAACACAGACATTCACCTCATCGAGTTCAAAGATGAAATTCTACAATTATTTAAATGTTGATTCGCACATTGAAACGCAATCCGTCTGCCAAGTCATATCTTGGTGGAAAACACCTGAAAACCCGATTTTAGCCGTTGACTCGTAGACATGATCATAGAATAGAGAAGGATTTCTCACGAAATAGTATGAAAATATGGTCGCGACTTTGGACTTAAATAAGGCGATGGCAACGGCGTAGAATAGAACCGTGTACATACCAACGCCCCTGGCGGTCAACGTTCATTGGCTGGATCTCAATGATCAAAAAGGTTATTGGTAGAGCATATTGAAGCAGACGAAACCAAGTAGAACCCATGCTACACAGCGCCACCTATTTCATACATTTTTTAAGGAACGGTTTTCTTCTTCTAAAACCTATTTCGTGAGAAGTCCATCTCTATTCTATGTTCAAGCTCGTAGGTTTACCATTGTATTTTCCTGCTTCAAGTCCTCCATGTTTTCATACCTTTGGGTGCAGGAAAACATAATGGTAAACCTACGAGTCAATCGCTAAAATCGAGTTTTCAGGTTTTTCCACCAAGAAATGACTTGGCAGACCGATTGCGTTTTAATATGGGAATCGAGTTTTAACCAATTCTGGAATTTCAGCCGTGAACTAGATGAGGCAATTTAGAATACGGTTTTCACAGCATTTATCCTACGTTTACAGGGTCACACAAAAGAATTCGTTTGCAATATTGTATTTGAGAAATAATTTCTGGAAACGAGTTTACAATTTCGGCATGTGTTTTTAAATTTAACTAATATTTTGGATGTCACTCGAAATATAAGTTCTATAGATCATATACAGGGCTGCACAAAGGAATTTCAGTACATTTCTGCGTATTGTCGGGAATTACTGAAAGGGAATTTTCCCATTGATTATTTGTTTCATAACTGAACTAAATTTTTGCATACTATGTAGTATATAATACAAATCTATAGATCTCATATACAGGGTTGAACAAAAGATTTCTGATGATTTTCCACCTGTAGGTGGGAATTGTTTAAATTACGTTTTCAATTGTGTTATGCATTTTCTTATCTGGTTATTTATACATCATTCTTTACAATATTCAACTGTGAAGTTTGATGTATTCTTTTGAATCATTTTTCATAATCTATGCTTGATGCATGATTTTTCTTTCATGTTAATTTCGTAAGCGGGCGTGTGTGTGCATGCAGTGAAAATTAACGAAAAATATTTCATTTTTTCTTAAAACTTTCTATTGCTTTATAACTAGGGATGCACCGAATAGTGGTTTTGACCGAATACCGAATATTCGGCCTACAGGCGAACAGAATGCCGAATATTCGGCTAGCCGAATAGTAACTGTTCGGCCGAATACCGAATATTTGGCTTGCCGAATACTTTTATATTTCAAAGTTTAAAGGCATTTAAATGTTAAATTTTAAAACAATTTTTCATAATATTTAAAACAGAAACTTCCATTTTGATAAACAAGAGCTTTTTTCAAGTAAACTTTATACTGAAAAAAAATTGCTTTGAGTTGAAGAGGATAAGATAACAAACATTTTTAAATCAAAGAGAAATTGTGAAAAAATTGGAAGAAAAATTGTACAGGATCGTACATTATTTGTTTGTCAGGAAGAGACTAAAGTAAAAGTAAATAAACAATACAATCTATTCAAATTTTATATAGTGGCAACTCAGCAAGAATAACTGTTCTACTCCCTTAGATTAAGCAAGGAAGCTTTTAAACGCAACCTAGATCGGTGTCCGGAGTGGGCGATCATTTTCAGAGATTGTAAACGTTGTTCTTAAAATCTTAGCAAGAAACAGATTACTTACTGGACAATGTTCAGGAACTTGCATTTGTACACAATTAATTCCTATGAAAATCCTCGTTATTGGTTAATTTTCTTAAATAATACTTAACAAACAGCAAATAAATAATGTAAAAACATTTTCTTTTATTTAGATGTGATTCTCTTTCTAATTATTCTGAATATCTTTATAAGTTGACAGTTAAAAGTAGAAATTGTGTAAGGTTTTTAAAATTATGTTTTAAACGTTTTTTTAAGTATTCGGTTTGGCCGAATATTTCGATATTCGGCACACCGAATTGTTTGCTATTCGGCCAAACCGAATATTCGGTATATTGATGTTAGGCCAAACCGAATATTCGATAACATTGCCGAATAGACCGAGTACCGAATATTCGGTGCATCCCTATTTATAACCCACATATATGTATTCGGTGTATCCCTATTTATAACCCACATATATGTATATGTCTTTTAATAAACATGTATGTATTGAATTTTACATACTGTTTCATTAAAATATATTTTTTTCTCTCTTTCAGGTAAGCAGTAAACTTTTTGTACTTTACTCTCCTCCCAATTCAGGTAAAGCATTTCTTATAGTCATTTAAGATAATAAATTTAAATTAGAAAAAGATGTATTATTTTAAATATAATATTACATAATATTACGTATTTATTGCCTCAAAATGTGTAATATTTCAAGTTGTTTCAGCGCTTTTCTATTTAAGGAGCAATATATTCAAAAATAAAAATCCATAAAAGAAGAGGTAACACGGTAACTTTTTTGTCTGATTTTTATGAAAAATTCTTTAAATGCATGCTGGAATCTTTTTTAATGTGCAGGATTTATTTATTACTCAATAGATTCCAATATAATAAAAAATAAAATTTAGATAAGTTCAACAAGTTTTTATTATCAAAATTCAATATTTTCAATAAAAGTAACCTGTAAGCCAAAAAAATGTTAGCAGTTAAATACATAGTTAATTGAAGGTCCAGTCTTACCAAATTGGCTGTTTTAAAGCAAACAATCACGTTTCGTTTGTAAAATTAAAAAAAAAAAAACTTGAATAACTTTAAACTACCATTTTGTTAGTTAGGATAAGCCGCGTAGCAATTTAGTGCTTATTTTTTTAGACGAAAATAAAGAAAACCTATAGGTTTTTAAAAAGAATGTAACGTTCAAAGCAAAACATACTTTTTTAAGGGGCAGTTTAACAAAAAAAAAAAAAAAAAGGATAATATTTGAACAGTGAATTTTTCTTTGAGAGCATACGCATGTTTTTAAGGGGTCAGTTTTAAATAGCAATTACATGAAAAAGTTTGAAGATTCTGTTGAAATTCATAATGTTTTATGCTCTTTAAAAGATGCCCTTCAAACTATATTAACCATACAAAAATTAATGCAACATGATTATTTAAAAAAAAAAAAGTTTTTACACATGCTTTTTATAGATCAGTGAAATCATAAATGTTAATTAGTAGGTTTCAATGTTGTAACTCAGCTCAATATTATAGAGGGAAGCATTTTGGAATGAATTTTATGATATTTTAGATAACGTAATAATAAAATAATAATAATTTTATGAAAAACTTTTTCAAACAATTTCCTAAGAAATAACAATCAACATTGTTGTTCCTATACATCTTAAAAATTACAAAAGGTGCCAAAATAAACCCTCAATTTAACAGGCTAGAGCGGAACATTTTAGAATGAAAATGATAATATTTTAGACATTACGCAGTCTTCTGGATAATAAGCCTATATAAGAAAATAACATAGCGTAAACATTTTTAAACACAAGTTAGTTCTCATGTCTTACACAATTTAGTACCTAATTTCTAAGTTTTTGCATCTTAATTCTAGTCTCGGTAGTTTTTAAGTCATCTTCCTTCAAACCGTGAAGGCACAAGTACAGGTGTTTTTATCTTTGCCAAAATGTCAATGTTAATTGTAATGTGATTATCCACATGTTACCACAAAAATGTTAGTGACAATCAGTAAACATTACAATAAAAATAAATCAAATTATAAGTAAACTACAGCGGCACCAAATTACCCCACTTTTTTATACACGGGGCAAGTGATGCTTCCACCAATATTATTTTTTTTCTGGATCATTTTTAAAGATGCAGAAGGCAGAAAGGCAATACTTATTAGAGTGTGCTTTCAACATACCAGTACAATTTTTATTTATACGTACAGTAGACTCCCTCAAATCCGCACAGCTTGGGACCAGAAGTTGTGCAGATTTTAGAATTTTGCGGATTTCAGGTCATAGTTTTGTTTATATTTTTAAAAGAGTAATTTGTATATAATAATGCGCTTAAAATTATAATGAATGCTTACAATAAAGTCAAATAATAAAATAAATAAGTAAAGTAATAAAGTAAAATAATAAAAATTAACAAAATTTAAAAAATGATTACTTTTTTAAAGCAAAGCTCAAATAAATAATAATGTGTAACTAATGGTGAGATACATTTTTCTTGAATTATTCAATGGTACTCGCCTCAAAGGTACAGTCCTATTTACAACAAAATTCTAAAATATTGTAGTTTTATTTCAAGTTTAGATTTATTTCATGTTAATAGCCAAATAAGCTTGATTCACAAATGTATCTGGTAAAAAGATCGTGACTCCCACTGATGTCAGTGCTATCTCGAATTTTTTGGAAATAAATTTATTTCTTCATAAGAAAGCATGGATTAAATCATATTTAGCAGAATTACATATTAAAACGTGTATGAAATGATATAAACATGAAAAAATCAGGAATTTTTCACTTATATCTTAACTGTAAGTTTCATTGTTTACATCTGTAACGATGTGTGGATTTTAGGATTGCGGATTTGAGAAAGTCTGTTGTACATCATCTCGCTTTTCCTGTGAATTCATGTAAGTAGAGGGATATTGAAACTTCTGAAGGGTGTCATTTTGCACAGTTTTTGAGCGATTCCAGAATTTTTTTTTCTTCCTAAAAATGTGCTATTTACAGAACTGAGATATATTTAATGCACAGTACACATGTGTAAGTACTTGTTATATTTTTTTAAAGATTCATACCATGCAATAAGATCACGATAACAACAAGTAAAAATTAAATAAAATCAAAAAAGCCGACTGCGTAAAAAGCGAACTAATTAATTATTTCTCATCAATGTGAAACTATTTTTTATATTACTTACCTATTTTTTTATTTACTTGTATTGATGACTTTTAAGTTATGTTTAATTGTTACTTCCTATCTATAAACACTTTTGATGAGGCCTATAGATGTCTATGAAGGTTAGAGTTGCAGTAAAGCTAGAGATCCTACCTACACAAAACTTCCAGGTTGTGTAATATTTAAACGGAGCTTCTGACTGTAAAATAGTCAATGAAACATCTTCATTTTGAAAGACCTATCCAATGATATGACACTCAATATGGCACATAAAAATGTTTTTCGTCTCTACCGCCATTTTATATTTTACGGCCGCCATTTTGAATTCATAAAACAAAACCTAGACTATAACCATCGGACGGTTAAGACGAATCGATAGAGACCCATTCATTAAAATCCATCCAGCCGTTGGGATGTTTCGAGGGTATAAAGAAATCCACATACCCAGATACGCGTGAAACACATAACCCTACTTGGCTGTCGGTAAAAATTGAAAATGAGGCACCAAATTACCCCAGCACCAAATTATCCTGACTTACCTTACTTTTACATACGACAACCAAGCCATTCAAGTATCCAATCGAAATTTTAGAATATTTTCATCCTCTCTCTTTAAAAAAAAAAAAAAATCATTTTTCTGCTGTGTTAACTTTTTTCTAAGATTAAATCCTTTTTAGGTACGTTCGTAATTATATAAATACGTAGCACCTATAGTCGTCGTTCAGTCCGTCTGTCCGCATATAACAGAGCAAAAACTACCCAACCGAATGATCAGAAATTTTAAATATATAATTGTTTCAAAATTTTGTCGAATCATTTCAAATTTTATGAAAATCGGATGTATAGTTTAATTACAGGGACAGTCAAAAGTTTTCCGTTACATTAAGGCCAATGGGAAAAAATTATTTCAAGTGCATTTTAATGATGTTTACAGCCTTTCGAACAGAATAAAATTGATAGGCACTTATGAAGTGCACTAAAATATACATTCAGTACAATATGCGGCGCAAAAAATATTTATACAACTAGTTATAGTACGAACGCACCTCATTTGCAACGTTTGGCGAGCAATTTCCAACTTGTTTATTTTAAGCAGGAGATCACACCCGGGTTACAAAACGATATTAATCATCGAGCAGCAAGTCTTTTCGACCCTTCGATCTCTTTTTATCCGGATTCTTAAAACACCCATTGCATATATTATTTCGAACTGCGGTAATCTTTTATTAAAAAAGCGATATAATTAATATTCAATCGAAAGTTTTAAAATCTTTTTGTCGTGCCTTTTTTTTTTCATTTTTCCTCCTCTGCCACTGTAACTGCATTTCTATCGTTAATTTTGACATGTTAACAAAAAACTATGCCGCTAATTGGTTCTTTTTTTTAAAACATATTTTTTAACTAATAGCGGTTATTTTTTTCTTTATTCTAAACATCAAACATACAAAAAATCTCTGTAGGAGAGAGTTAATAATAGTCCTTTGCGTTCGCTGATTAATGTTTTACGGGTCTTTTTAATGATCGTTTCAGAGTTTAGTTTGGTAATAAACCTTTGTGTTTCCTGTTTTGTTTTTTGTTTAAGGAGCTTAGTTTGTGTCATAAATATAGTCGTGTTTTTGTCATGGAAAATTGCGAACAAGATGTATTTATTATTACGGGTTTTTGTATGATTATATACTACATTTTTTTAATTGCGCGCTATAATATGCTTTTAAAAAGAATTCCGTATCTTTATTTTCGATTTAAAATAAACTGATAAAAGTTACAATAATGCAAAGTATTCTTTTACATTTTAAGCAAAAATTTAAAAAGTTTGTGTATGTGTGTGAGCGTACAATATTTTATGTATTATTAATACATTCCTTTACAAGTATAAAATATAGTAGAGAAATAATGTATTGTTATATTAGTAAAGTATTAATTATATTGGAATCTAATATTTTATTCATTGAAAATAGTTGCATTAAAATTTTAAAAAATACGGAAATATCTTTATTTTCAATAAGGAAATTTTTCTTCTCAATGTTGGTGCAAAATTGGCAATGTTTAAAACCCAATGTTGAAGCGATATTTCTTTCAATACTGGCCAAAATATATAACCAAGATCTCTTGCAAAGTTAACTGAATAGAGTTTTGCTACTACAGAAGTGAGGCTATATTTGAGACGCTCAGTGCGCGAATCGATTAACTCCATCAAATGAAAATGTTTAGTATAAACAGTTAAAGTTATAGTAACTATAAAAATTTTGTATTGATATAATATTTTTTCTCGGGATATTTTGATTGAACTCATTAATTTTCTTTTAATCAAGGGTAACTTTTTCTCACTGAATAAATATATAGAAAATTTTCAATGTTCCTGTGTGTAAAAAAACGCCACTTAAAATGGAGTTAATCGGATTGTCTTCTGAACGACTCATTTAATGATATGTCTATATACAGAGCTCCGATTATCCGAACAAGTCGGGGCCGACCCTAGTTCGGATAAGCAAAAGTTCGGATAAATGGACAGACAGTTTAAGGGATGTTCCTGACTATACTAAAACCTCCACACTTTATCAAGGCTTAAGACTGGAAGCAACAGTTAGTGCAAGTGTGTTGTGGAGCAAACATTCAAACCGTGTTTTCTCACAAAAAAATAAAAAATGAGTTATTGTTATTTTTATGAACTCTGTGTTAAATTGCACAGAAATAAATGGTATTTTTTACTAAAAAAATTTTTCTCCGATTATAAATCAATTTTAAAATTTGACGTTTCAATCAAAGAGTGTTTCCTCCAAAGCCTGCATTCAATCAAGCAGTGATTTCTCCAGTCTGCCAATCACAGTTGTCACTTAATGTGTACTTTCGAAACCTACCATACATATCACAATTGAAACGGATTGTTTTAGAAAAAAATAAGAGAACTGTTAAAGTTAAAGGCTTCCAGAATTATAGATTTCAAGATCTAAATGAAGAATATGATGTAAATCTTCTTAAAAAGGGAGTTACTGTTGCCTTGTTCAAAGGGTTGTTTTAGAATATCTTCCTCTTAGCCACGCCATACCAGTTGAAAAGAACAAAGATGTTAAAAAACTTTTGAAGGTAATGTATAGTGAACAGTGGCAAAATCAACCTGATGATATATTCAAATGATACAACCACATTATCCATGATTGATAAGCCTGCAATAAAGAAGAGGGATATGTGTATAACTGTCTAGATGAAGATATTGGTTTTAAAATTTGAAGTGGATTTCTGGCAAACGAGTATTTATTTAGTAAATATTTAATGAATAATACTAGGTACCATAATCTGTCATTTTATTTTAACAATAATCAACTGAAATTCGGTATTTATTCAAATAAAATAATGCTATTGTATTATTTGTGAGTTAGAACTTATTTCATTCAAAAAGCGTTTTATCCACTTGTCAAACAATCAAAACATGTTTCCTCCTCTGAATTCGGTCAAAACGTGATTTCTCCAAATATTAAATGCATTTTATTAATTTGTTTTACGTATAATATCTTAGGTATGCTTGCAATTCTTTCTAATAAACAGTAATAAAAATACAAAATAAAAATGAGGATTAAATACAAGTTATTTTCTTATTTATCAGTTTTTTGTGTTTTTTGAAAATTTGTATCTGAAGGAGAAAGCATGGTTTGCATGTTTGCTCCACGTTTAAGAACTGTTTTTTACTTCTCTATTATTTAAAATTTTATTTTTCTCTTTTTATAATTTTCTGAACTCCAAAGATTATAATTTAAGCAAGAAAGCTTTCGATTGTTGCTTGCTTCAAGAAGACGTTCTTTTCAATGCTTCCCTATCTCGAATTCTTCTTAAATACGTTAGTTGAATAGGATCAGAGTTCTTCTGTCGTTCGAGCCATTTCATAGCTGTTTCCAAACATTCAAAGGCTTCGTTATGGGATGGACCTGTGTTATTTTCACAGCATTCGTTTTCATTTCATCAATTTCTTTTTCCTCTTAAATCTCATCATCATTACAAAATTTTTTTGAAAGAAATAGGCTGCTCGGATAAATGAAAGTTCGGTTAAAAAAAAAAGGAGAGAAATAGGCTGTTCGGATAATTGGAATTTCGGTTAATTGGAGTTCCGATAATCGGCGCTCTACTGTAGTAGATATTCCAGCCAAAATTTTATTACGGTAACAGTCGGCTACTTATACCAGAAAAAAAGGGCTGAATACTAATGCAAACCCACGTGACACAGTTTGCTGGCCCATCGTTGGCAGTTTGTGGAAACCGCTGGGAAATGGTGAGTTTGAGAAAGATAGGGTTGGAAAATAGTAGGTGCATAGATACCTCTAATTTGGAGCGTATCTGAGCAAGATTATCAGCAAAAAACGATTGGAATTTTGTTGGTCATTTGTTGGCAAATGATTAGTTGACTAATGGTACGTCAAGGTGGACATTTCGTACCTGAGAAAATGTGGAATTACAATTTGCCAATAATTGGCCAACGTTGGCCCATCCCTTTTATGCTTAATTGGGGAAAAATTAGCCACTATTCTTTTTTGATAAGTGAAAGGATTCAGAGTTTTAAGAAATTATAATATTTAATTTGGAATCAAAATTAAACTATTTATAAAGCAATTTACGTAACTGTGTTGCAGCATTTACTCTATCTTTTTATCATTTCGATTATTTAAATAATTTTTCCGGCCTGTCACTATGACTGCATTTTGATCGCCCATTTCGAAACATTAAAAAAATAATTCATGTAACTGATGCCTTTATTTTAAAAATAGCAGTACTTATTTTTTCCCATCTATTTTTTATCAGGAGACATAAAAAAAAATCTCCGTAGGGGTGAAGTGATTTAATGATAGTCTTTTACATCCACTGATTAATGTTTTACGGGCTTTTTAATAATCATTTCAGAGTTTAGTTAAGTAAGAATCCTTTGTATCTCATACTTGTTTTTTATTTAAAGAACTTAGTTTGCGTCATAAATATAGACAGGTTTTTATCATAGAAAAGATTAATTTTTTTTTATTTGTGTATGAATTTATATAATGTTAGCTGTAATATGTTCTTAAAAAGGAATTCAATATTATTATTTACACTTTAAGGTAGACTAATAAAAATTACAATAACACGAATCATACTTTACATTAAAAAGAAAAAAACTTGGTATCCCGAAAAACTAAATTCTGCGGTGTTTCTATCCTTTAAGAATCTTGGCCTACACCGCTCAACACTTTTTTTTTTGTACCATTTGCCATAAGGTGCTCTACAACATATGTCCCGGTTAGGTGGTAAACTCAACGCGGGATCGTCAGTGTTTAGTTTCCAAGTATGCTTGGAAGTCATTTATCGACCCCGAAGGGATGAAAGGTTTGGTGAACATTGCCCATGTTCGGAGTCAAACTCTGCACCTGTAGCGTAGCAGCGCGATGCTCGGTGTGCTAAAATGACGACTTTCTACGACATAGCTGAAAATAGTACATATTTTCACAATGTCTGAATATTATGTAGAGTTGTTCTATAAGTACCACAGCATAATAAACGCTATGTTTTCCGTCACATATTTTTTAGCCATGTTTTTAGAAAGGAGTATAACGGAAAAGTGGGAAAAACAGGTGAAAACCAACACTTAACCGATAAAAAAAATTATGCGAAATCCAATTTTTTATGCGTTTGTAAATTATTTTATCGTTTTGTGAACAATATTCCGAGACTATTTTTTTCCCACTATTCATTGGGTTTTGACATGGTTCTTGAATTTTTTAAGAGCTTTAATATTTTTGTCTTGTACAGTGCAGATCTCGCTACATCTTGCAAAACCGTTGATACATTCCTCTTTTGCAGTTATTTGAGAAGTGAGAAACGTTGGGATTACCTGCACCCAGGTGCGACTTTGGCAGTTAGCGGATTTTGATTAAATGAATATTACATTTAAAAAAACCATACTTCTAAACATACCTCATTTAAAAGTATATATATCTCTTAATGTTTGAATAAAACTCGAATAAAAAGTGTTTAGGTGCAAGTTTTTGGTATTTTCAATGGCACCATTCGATTATACTAGGTTGTAACGAAAGTTTCCCGCCACAGCTAATACGGTCTGTGCAAACAGCTTGACGTGTTTGCTCATATTTTCTCTAACGATTTTTGGCATTTGAAAGAAAGAGACTTGCTTTATAACACTGTATTCTGAAATTTGTAAAAAAATATCGTTATCATTAAGTGCAAGGTGTCTGAAATGGAACTATCACTCTACCAGATTAGAACCATCATTTATTTCCAGTTCTGTTGCAAAAAGTAAGCTACAGAATGTCACCGAATAAAGTTTACATCTTTAGGTACTAGTGTTGTACCATATGACACTGTGAAGTTTTGGTGGAATGGTGGTTATATATATAAAATTACAGTTAATTATATATATTATAATTAGCATTATGTATTGGTGATTTGGCGGAAAAGTTTCGTTGCAACCTAATACGTGAAAAAATACATAACCATGTGTATTCAAACATAAGTTTGGGTTTTCACACGTCATATGTAGCCAATATCAACAAAAAAGCAACTTAATTACAGTGTGCGACACTCTGATCATTCTTTAAAAATCCCTGATTTAATCCCCTTTTCTTTAAGGCAGCTTCGTACCCTTCACTTTCTGCAAATTGATATTTCCGTCATTCTTTGCAAAGTCGTCATAATTAAAAAATAAGAATGTCCGTGTGTTCACTTCCAGGTATTTTTGTAATATTAAAAATTTCCTTTAAGAGTATAAACTATACTAGTAAGCAAACAGTAATGGGTATGCAGAATATTGTATGAATAAATTGGCTTCATCAGAAATATTTCTAATGAAATAAAGTATTTATTTAAGTATTTGGTTTTACACTGGAAATATTTTCTGGGAAACACCAATATTTCAGCAATATTGGCTTTACACTGGAAATATCCGCCATGCATCAGAAATGCTTCCAATGAAATAAATATTTCTTTCAATCTTTGCAAATTGTAAGCACTTATGTCGAATAATATTTCACGCTAATACTTCTGATATTGATCACGATATAGCCAGTATAAATAACATTGGCCCGATGCTGTTTTGTTACTAGAAATGTATGTCAACCGGTTAATTGGCTTTCTCTGTATGGGCACACTTCAACTTTGTTCATATGCACATATTGAGACAAAAATTAAAGATAGTTTTAGCTATGAGCATACTTTCCACAAAATTGATAAAATCGAGCCGAAGTTCACAAGTTAGATTTGACTTGAGTCAGGCGGAGTGGATCAACACCAACTTGACGTCAAGTACATTAAATCAATGTCAAGTGGGTGTTGGAGGGAATGGATAAGTTTTCCAATTTTTCCTTCTGCAACAATCTTGTGTTTAAAAAAAAAAAAAAAAAAAAAAAAAAAAAAAAAAAAAAAAAAATTTTCCCGTATTTCCCTTACGTGTATGAAAGCAAACGTGTATACTAACAAAGTAACATTGATTATCTTGGCCACAATATTGCATGAATATTGCATTGATCGAAAATACTTCTAATGAAATAAATCCTTCATTAAATATTAGCTTTACCTTGGGTTTATATTTTGTATTTTGAATGAAAACCAATATGTCATAAGTATTTATTTTACAGTTTATAAGTAAGTTACAGTTACACTACTGAAACTATGTATTGATTTTGCAATGGAATTATGAGCAATGCAAAAATGAAATATTACTTGTAATATTGGTAAATTTAAACGCCAATTTCGAACAATATTTCATGCTAATATGGTATATCTAGTACAAACATTATTGACCCAGTAATGTTTTGCCACTAAAAATGTATGTCAATTGGGAAGTTAGATATGTCCACATTTCGACTTTGTCCATATGTACAGACTGCGACAAAAATAAAAGATCATTTTAGCCAAGTGATCAGCATACTTGAGGAAAAGGAGAAACACAAGTTCACAGGTTAGATTTGGCTTGGGGCAGGAAGTGTGAATCAATATCTACTTGAAATGTCAAGTGATTCAAATCAATGATAAATAGGTGTTGGGTAAATGGGTAAGAGTTGCAGTTTTTCCTTGTATATAAAAATGGTGATTGTAATCACTTCTCCTGCTTATGTCTTCCATGAACAAACTCCTAAAGCGTTGTAGTCAATGAGAAGCAATTGCTTACATTAAAAATCTGAAAAACTGTTAATTTTTTCATTTCTACTTATTTTATTTATTTGATATTCTCAGGATAGTGAATTGAAAATTTTCGTCGCAAATTCTCTGTTGTAGTGCAGTCGAACTGTAAAAACATTTTTTAATTAAATCCAGTAGAAATTAATAAACTTTTCGCTTTATAATTTTTTTTATTTTTTACTTTTGTTTTGGTATTTTTTTAGGTTTTATAGCACAATGTTTTATATAAAACTCTGAGTCAAACCACAAACTATATTTATACTTTCTATATGTTTTTTAAATAAGATACATTATATTTACTCCTTTTTTCTGTGATTCTTGTAAAACAGTGTTTCATTAGACCTGTTATATCATAAAAGAAATTAAAGGCATGTGAACCCATCTACCATGCAAACTATATAAATCGCAAAAATCATACAATAAGCGAAATATCAAACAGTACATATAGAAAAACATTTATGAAAAGGATATTTATTGTTAAAATGCAGTCACCTGCAATAAGTTTTTATTTTTTTAAATGCACAACTTCCGTTTCCCAAATTCGGAAAAATTCCCTAACTGTTTAAAAGCAATCGCACTCAGATGTGATAGAGGAATTGATTGTAGCAGATTTATTTTTGCTCATATTGAAATTTCTATTTTTTCGCTTGGCAACAAATTCTGCTGTTGGTATGTGTTCAGAACTTTACTGTGGGTACATTATTTGATGTTTTTTTTTTTTTTTTTAGGGGTGGGGTTGAGGAAAGGGAATGGATATTTTAAACTTCACCCGCAGTTAGAATGCAATGCTCATTATTGTATGCTGACTAAGCATGATTGAAAGTCATAAAGCAATGTTAAATTGTTTGTCAATAAAATCTAGAACTTGACCTTGATTTACAATTACACTGTTTGGTTTGTTTTACAACATCAATAAAGAAACAAATGAGGGAAAAATTGTTTATTGAACATTTTTAATTCTACCAACGTTTCGTGCTCATGTGAGAGGGATATTTATCTTTTCTAAACTAGTTTTGCATTATAATGTTGAACCACTAGCATGATCCTATGAAGACAAAAAATAAGTATAAAAGTGAAAACAGTTAAAAACACTTTCATAATTCAAAGCATATTCAAACACTTTTTCATAATAGCATTCAGTGTTGATTTGGAAAATTATGCCTCATTGTTTCATTACAATTCATGCTTTTCCCCGAAAATTTCCGTTACAATACATTAATTTGGTCTGAAGAGTGAACACGGTTATGAAAAATTAGATGCTTTTTTTTTTTTTTTTTTTTTTTTTTTTTTTTTTTTTTTTTACATTTGCGCGAGCAACTGAATTTATTAAAAATATATATAAATTGTGATCTGTTTCTTTACATCAGAAAATAAAAATGGAAACATTATTTAAAGTATCTTTTTAAAAGATTTCTAAATTGATTTCTCAACGTACAGTCGTAAATTGATTAATATTACACTATTAATTGATAAAAGCGTACTTTTTTAAGTATTACATTCTTCATTTTTTATTTATAACTTGTCTGCTTTTTAGCCGTTCAAACATTTCATTGTCGTAGCTTATGGTAGTCATTTGGCATATTTTTACCATCGTTTATTGGCGCATACTTAAATCCATTGTAGTTTCAACTTGTGTACAATTATACGCGCTACAGCAAATATTTGGCGATTTTTGCCTGCGGCGAGTTAACGCGAGAAAGCCTTAAAATAAATGTGTTAATTTATAATTAAGTTCTAAAAACATTTAAATGTTGCAGTGTCGTCGGAAACACATCCTTGTACATAATTTGTATAATTCTATCATATCAGGTCTTTACATACAAAACTAGTTCAAGTTAAAACAATTAAAACCCTTCTTAATAACAGCATAAAAGGGAAGGAATGCACTAACTCTTTCGAAAGATCTTTCTCTTTCTTTTCGTCTGAAGAAGATAGACAAAATTCTTTCGACAGCTCCTGAGCATTTCTTAACTTTATAATAACATTAAGATACTTTTTTTTAAACCTTTAAAGTAGTTTTAAAACATTCCCTGGCGATGGTGCGAAAACACACCATTATGTTAAGTATTTTTGCTTCTTTTGTAAAATTAAATGTTCCCATTAAAAAATATATTTAAAAAATCGCCTTCAGCAATTTCCGACAATAAACAGGAAATAAATTTGAGAACTTTTGCGCAGCCTTGTATAGAATCTGATAATTTATATACAATAAGTAATGCATCAAAAATTATTTTTTTAAACATGCGTACCACAGCTGAAAATGCACTTCCAGTATTTAATGTTCATAGGCAGTGCTGTAATTGAATTCTTTTGTGTTTCCCTCAAAATCCTCAAAATGAACGATAAATATGCTATGCACACAATATTCTATAAAAATAATGTTGTAGGGTCCTGGGAGATATACTGTGTGCAGTCAATAAATAACGAGACAGAGTCTATTTCATACAATTTATTCAATGAAACACAAAAGTATTGTCCACAATTGTTTTAGGTATTTATCCCATTGTGACACAAGTCACACAATGTCATGCTTATAAATAACCTTTAGCTCCTATTTACAGCAGCTTCCCACGCACTCCTTACCTTCATCGTCCATTTGAATTCGTTGTCCCCGTAATGCTTTTTTTGAGCTCATCGAAGATGTGGAAGTCACATGGGGACAGACTTGATGATCTCATCAACTTTCTCAACATGCTAGCTAATCTGGGACACGCTTCGGCGTTCCACTCCACTCTGCGGTGTTCCACTCAATGCATCATCCACATGCACGCATCCTTAGCAAAAGCGCTTGCTCTATTCCCATGACAGGGACATACAGTGCTTCCCATAAATATTTTCCATTCGTCTATGGATTTCATGACCTCCTACACCTTCCGCTGTCAAAAAGTGCACAATACCATTACCGTCTCTTCAATAGAGACGGTAATGACAACACTCTGCTCCTCTTTGGTTGGTTGGTTGTATTGGGTTTTATGGCGCAAAATCCCTGCTGCTCCTCTTTGGATGCCTCTGTTACGCATTGCTTTTAGAAATGGAACGAATGGACTTGTTATCATCCTTTTATTACAATTTGCCTAACACATACTGCCACCTAGCGAGTGAAAAGCGCCCGATTTTTTTTTTTAGTCACACCAGCAGCTACATTTCAGGCCTGTCTCAATTTTTCTAAATACCATACTTTTAGTTTAATGGCCTCGACCTCTTTATTTATTGACTGTACCTAATATATCAATTTCAATATGTTAATAATATAACAGCCTTAAAATATATCGTAAACGACTTTTCCTCATAGACCATAATGTAACGAAGATCTTTTGAATATCACCGTAAACGAGCTGTAAATAGTACACACTCCATTTTTTGTACCGATCATGTCAAAGTAAACTTTAATATCATATATCATTTACATATCAATCCGAGAATATTTACGCGAGTTAGAGTATGGACAGACAGACAAACCGAATTCAGAAATATTTTTCAACTATTTTGGAAAATGTTAAAAACGCAACTAAAGCTATACATTATGGTATAACACCAATTTATTATTAGTCTTAAATATCTAAACATATATTTTTTGATGAGCCAAAAGTGTTTTGCAGCCTGTTCCTAAACATAACATTCCAAAAACCATTCTGTGCCACTGTACAAATAAAAGATAAACAACTCCAAAAGAGACACATATCACAAAGCATCAAATATAAGAAAATATACTAATACATTTAGATAACAATTCGTGAAAAGAATTTTTATTATTAAAATGCAAGCGTCTAAAATTCATTTATCTTAAAAAATACATAACTTTCTCCCTCTTCCTGAAATTTGCAAATATTCTTCAGCTGTTCAACCGCAGTTAAAACGCGGTCGCATTCAGAAAAAATTTGCAAATTGATAGCTATACATTTTTGTTTATAAGGAAATTCATATTTGTGCACTTGGCAAAGAATTCTGCTGTTGGCAGATAGTCAGAATTTTATTGCGGGTATTTCGTTTTGTAAAAGCCTTTACTTAGTTTTCACTGTAATGATTTAACTTCGATCGCAACTGTTAAAGTCATAAAACATTATTAAACTGTTTATCAATAAAAACAGGAATTTGAATTTCATTTCAACTCTTTGGTTTCAGTTTCAACATCGTGAAATGAACCTATGAAGAAAAGAAATGGATACTGAATCTTTAATTCTTTTTTCTGCGTTATAAATTGATATTAGAATACATGTTTGATTTGGTTTTTCTTGGAGTTTATTTCAAAAATCGAAATTGTGTGTAACTTACCATATAAAATAAGAAAGGCATAATCATCCTTTAGGAATAGCCGTATAATAATATACTATGGAAAGTTTTATTACATATTTTAGGTTTTATTTGAATTTTTTTTTCTGATTTCTTAGAAAACAATATTCCATAAAATTTCTGTCCTTTGCAATACAAACACACACGCGCACGTGTTCGTACGTTAAATCCATCATTTCATTCTATGCTCCTGTTTTTTTATGTTCCTGTTAGCCGTTCTCTATCTCTCTGAGCATCATTTCTTTGTTCCTTATAAACCGTACCGCAATTCAAATAAACTAATTTATTCCAATATGTAATATCGCTAAAAGCTGTTAATTCAATTTTATTTATGTATATATGTTTTTTTTATCTCGACTTTCCATGGCTTTTTGGAACATTCTGTTTTAAAAATATGATGTAAACAAACTAATCAACCAGCAAAACATAAAATATTCAATATAAGGATGATATAAATATAGATATAGGAATAACACATCGTAGTAATTTATAAATTTTATCTTATCTTTTTATGGCTTTTTGAAGCTTTTTATGGCTTTTTTGCAGCATTCTGTTGCAACAAATATTATGCAAACAAACCATAACGTACGTACTCAATCTAAGAGAGATTTAAGAATGGGACAATATAAGAATTTATATGTGTTATTTATCTCGCATTTTGTGGCTTTTTGGAGCATTCTGTTTCAACGAATGTGATGCAAACAAACTAAACAACCGAGAAAACCACAAAGTTCTCAATATAAAAATTATATAAAGATAGATATAGCAATAAGACAATATAAGAATTTATAAATTTTACTTATCTCAAGTTTCTGGGATTTTTTGAAGCATTCTGTTCCAACAAATATGATGAAAACAAACTAAACAACCAGCAAATCATAAAGTATTCAATATAAGAATAATATATATACATAGGCATAACACATTATAGTAATTTATAAATTTTATTTATCTCATCTTTTTATGGCTTTTTGGAGCATTTTGTTCCAATAAATATAAGTAAACAAATTAAGCAACCAAGCAAACCATAACGTATTCAATCTAAGAGTTATATAAAGAAGAGAGATTTAAGAATAAGACACTATAAGAATTTGTACTTTTTTTTATCTGATCTTTTTGCTGCTTTTTGGAGCATTCTGTTCCAACAAATATGAATTAAACAAACTAAACAATCGAGCAAACCATAAAGTTCTCAATATGAAAATATTATAAAGAGATGGGAATAGGGCAATATAGGGATTTATAAATTTTATAAACTTCTCAACTTTTTAACCGTGGTCATATTCAGAAAACTCTTAAAATTGATACCAACATTTTTTCTTAGAACGATATTTTTATTTGTGCACTTGGTAACGGATTCTGCTACTGGAAATTGTTAAGACTTTCATCGCAGGTTCTTGCATGTCCTTTTTCGAGCATGCCCTATTCCAAAAATACGATATAAGGAAACTAAACGACCAAGCAAATCATAAAGTCTTCAATATAAGATAACTATATATCAATGGATCTGTATAGTCACTCATGAACAAAACATTCGTTATTTAAAGGCAGGCGTCTGAAATCAAATTATGTTAACAAAATACATAATTTCCTTCTTATTTTAGAAACTCGCAAATATTTATCAGCTTTTTCACCGTGGTCGCATTCAGAAAACGTTTGAAACTGACACCAACATTTTTGATGAAATTTCTATTTGTGCACTTGGCAACGAATTCTGCTACTGGCAGTTGTTAAGACTTTCATTGCAGGTACTTCGTTTTGCAAAAAATTTTATTGGGCAAAACAATGCTTTAACTTCACCCACAACCTGAAAACTCATAAAATAATATTTCATTGTATATCAATAAAAACCAAAATCTGAGTTTGATTTGCGTTAAAGCTGTTTACTTTCAGTTTCAAAATCTCAAAATAACCCAATGAAAGTAAGAAATGAACATTAAAAGTATCAATCTAATTTTTTCAGCGTTTTCAGTTAATGGTGGAATTCATATTATCTTTTCTAATTACCTTACTAAGCAATTATTCCAAAGGTTTAATTTTGTGAACATTTATTTATTTATTTAAGAAAGGGATAATTATCCTTTAGGCACAGCATAAATTAATATAGGATTACCTTTAAAATCTAAAACGATAAAATAAACATTGATTTTACTTTCTATTGATTCATTTTTATTCATTTTATGTTTTTCTAATTTATTCAGCCCAAAGTTCTATGGTTAAAGTGTATTCCATTGTTCTGTGAATGGTGTGTGTCATAGTTAATTTGGAGAAAAAAAAAGGGTAGTTTCCAGTATAGAGGCCTTGGCGCTTTTTGGGCTTTAGAAAGTAAGATTTGTTGCCAAATGATATAAACAGCTATGAAGACAAACCTAATGAGCTTTTATACTTGTTTATATACTCATTTATATACACATATCTAAACATTTTATTTAAATATATTATTATTATTATTGTATTTTATATACAATTTACTTATGTTTGTATATAAAAATAGATAAATGGCTTCTTTATATTAAATAAATTATATAAATAATAAAAATGTTGTTTGTATATAGAAAATAGCGAATAGGTTGCCAGAAAATACACTGTCAAATTTCCTTCTCTCTTCAAGGTTATTTATTTTCTTTATCTCGCCAAGGTCCGTACATTGGAAAAATACTGAAAAAAGAACATCAGTATTTAAAATTTCCAAAATTCGTTAAAAAATTTCAATTTCTAACTCTTTCGGGACCAATTTTTTTTTCAAATTTTTAGAAACAAAAGATTATTTTTACTTTCATAAAGTTAATAGTAGCTATCCAAGTAGATTTACTGAAGTTTAAGGGATATATCATTTTGCGTACTATTCAATTCATATGACAATATGTTACGGAAGAGTCTTTGGAGACGTTTGGAAAATATCGTATTACAACAGGATTTAAAAGATATTACAACTTTCTAATATTTTTTTCTTTTTATCATACATGATTCGTTCAGAAAAGTAACCCATATTTTAAATGCAAAGAGTGAAAAATATGTTTAAAATAAAAGAATCATCGACTGTGCAAAGAGAATTAAGCACACTTTTGTTATTACTACTAAATGCCAAAACATAAATGAAGTCATAATAAGAAATACATACACATACACTGGTGGACAAAACTTAAGGACCACTGTCATTTTCAACGATTACAGATAGAAATAGATCCGCAGCAGCACGTGTACATTTTCATGAATGCGGGATATACTCTGTTTGTGAAAGTTATGCAAATTTTGTACTTCCACTTTTTTCAATCACGTGACAGTAGAGATAAGAGATTTTAGGCAATCGGCGGTGCTGTGAGTTGTCATTTGATGTAAAAATTGAAGTATATGGAGTAAAGCTTGAAAATTAAAATTTTAAACATGTCTTCGATGCATCATTTAGCTGATATTATTCGCGGTAGAATAATCGGAAAGTTGGAAGAAGGACGCAAAATGAGAGATGTTGCCCGTGAATTTATCATATCGCACAGTATTGTTTCTAGGCTATGGGCGGCATTTCAAAAGAGTGGAATATATACTAGGTGCACGGGAGGAGGTCGTCCTAGCAGTACGACGTCCCAAGAAGATCGCGATATTGTTATTTCGGCAAAAAGGAACAAACGCAGGACAGCTGGTTAATTAGCAAATCAACTTTGTGCTGCCACAGGAACTAAAATATCGCGGAAAACTGTTGCAAGACGTTTGAAAAAGTGTGTGCTATACGCCCGAAGACCTGTTGTGTGTGTCCCACTCTCGAGACGCCAACGTAGAGCCCGTTTACAGCGGTGCCGTATGCATCACAATTGGACTGATGACGACTGGTCTACCGTGCTCTTTTCAGATGAGAGTAGATTCAGTCTATCGTCTGATTGTAGACGTAAACTGATATGGGGCAAGGTTGGTAGTGCTTACTGCCGCGAAAATATTCTAGAAAGAGATCCATATGCGACTTCAAGTATCATGGTGTGGGCAGGCATCATGTTCAATGGCCACACGGATCTCTATGTGCTTGACCAAGGGTCCATGACCGGTATACAGTACATTGAAGACTTCCTGCTTCCACATGTTTTACTTTTTCGAGGTGCTGTCGGCGAAAAGTTTCGTTTTATGGACGATAACGCAGCTTGTCATCGCACACAGTCTGTACAAGATTGTCTAGAGGCCGAAGATATCCATCGCATAGACTGTGCAGCACGTTCCCCTGACCTGAATCCCATTGAAAATGCATGGGATGCCTTGAGGAGACGTACTAATGCTCAAGATTTTCCTCCCACAAACAAGGAAACCCTCATCCGTGCAGTGAAGGAGGAATGGGGCAACTTGCCTAAACAGCTACTGAATCATATTATTCTGAGTATGCCACACCGTGTTGAAAGTTGTCTCGTGTTACACGGTGGCGACATCCCTTATTGATATGGCACTGACGATTGTTAATTGTAAGTATTTTGCTTTCTTTGTACAGTCAAGTTTTCGGATAATATTCACGTTTCAGAAAAAGAACCTCTGGTAATACCCTGTATACATCCTTTCAACAAAATTTTCATATTAAATCCCGTGTAACATTCTATTAATACTATTGTTTGCTTCTTGACCCACAATCTCACATAGATTCTCATTTACGTGTACATTTCTCCTTGGTCCTTAAGTTTTGTCCACCAGTGTATACTACTATTACATGTAGATAGTAACAAAAGTAATTATTAAGACATAATAATTCTCAATGAAAAGACATGCACTGTTAATAGCATGCGAGAAACGAACATGTTAAATTTTATTTAGATTTTTTTTTTCACTAGGCCTTAGAGAAGAACTTTACATAAAATTTTCTGCATTATTGCACATACAAAACATTATAACCCCGACAAAGACGAATATCATAAATTATCTAAATATCGTAATTTTTCGAATATAAGGAAATATACAAAAAAATTTAGATACAATTCAAGAAAAGAACTATTATTCTTAAATCACAAGGCCCCGGAAACAGCTTATGTTAGCAAATACATAACTTCCTTCCTCTTTCCGAAATTCGCAAATATTCCCTAACTTTTTAACCGCATTTTAACCGCGGTCACATTCGGAAAACATTTGCAAATTGATAGCAAAATTTTTGTTTATAATGAAATTCCTATTCCTACGCTTGGCAACGAATTCTTCTGTTGGCAAACGTTCAGAATTTCGTTGCGGATACTTCGTTTTGTAAAAGCCTTTACTGATTCTTTACTTTAATGGTTTAACTTCAACCGCAACTGTTAAAGTCATAAAGCAATGTTATATTAGTTATCAATAAAAACAGAAACTATAGTCTAATTTGAGTTTAAAGTCATTGGTTTGTGTTCTAAAACCACAAAATTGGACAATGATGGAAATAAATGGATATCGCTTGTTTCAACTTAGATTTTTTGTCAGTGATTTATATTTGTATAGATATTCTGTTTTTTCAGAAATTTCTGAGGATTCCGAATAAAAAAATTTTTAAATTTTATTCTATGTGAAATGGAAACAAATAATAATCCTCTTTGTAAGCAATATGAATACTAGGTATCATAACATATCAGTTCGTATTATCGTAACACATAAGTTCTATAAAAACTTTAAATATAGGTGACCACGCCAGTAGTTGATACCCCTCCAGTAGTTGATCAAATATTTTAAATATTGCTCCATTTCAGGCGGAAATGAGTTTTACACGTGACACTAGACATAATATCTTTGTTTGAATATTGGAGCACCTGTTGTCACATTGTTTCAGCTGCTGCTGTAAGAGAAGCCATTATATATATATATATATATATATATATATATATATACAGCGTAAGTCAAAATGAATATAGCGATTACAAATGGCTATAACTATTTAATGGAAAAGAATTTATCAATAAGATTAACACAGAATGTAGATAAAACTTCAAAATTTCTTTAAGTAAGGCAAATGCAGTGAAGCGGAAGCCTACGCATCCGCGATTTGAAACTTTGCAACGACAAGAAACCTGTTCATTGCGGCCGTCTCATTAGTAAAAATGGCGAATTATGACGGTAAAAATGGCCGATATTTTTTCTGTGGTGTTATGTGAAAGACAGGGTGCCTCCCATGCACAAAACAATTGAAGAACTCAAACTACACATTTGTAATGCGCTTACGTCGGTGACTGAACAAATGCTTCAGAATCTATGGCGTGAAATGGACTACCGCCTAGATGTTGTCCGTGTGACCAAGGGAAGTCACATAGAACATCTATGACGTATGTATACACAATTTTGAAGTTCCGTCTACATTCTGTGTTAATCTTATAAGTAAATTCTTTTCCATTAAATAGTTATAGCCGTTTGTAATCGCTATATTCATTTTGACTTGCCCTGTATTTTAATTAGAAAAAGTAAAAATTTTGTTTTTGATTAGTTGGAGACAATTATGGTAAGTTCAAATAATCCACTTCCATATCGCTTATTTCAAATAATAGTTTGATATGAATTATTGTTAATCATTGCCCAAGCATTACATTTTAAAGATTAATCTTTGAATTTTCGACTGATTTGTTTGATCGATCAACTACTGGAAAAATGTCAAACTATTTATTTATAATTTTGTTGCTATTTAATTTCAGCCGATTTCATTTTTGCCCAATATTCCACTCCATTTAATTTCCGAAAATCGATGAATCAGAGATTATACGACATGTGGACAATCGACTTAATTATTAAACGTTGCCAAATTCTAAAAACCTAATTTAAAAGCATTGTATCAATTTAATCGAAGATTATTAGTGTGTTCTGTGGCAAGAGTCCCGTGATATGAGTTAAAAGTTCACCCACAAGGATTTCTCCTCTTTTTTTTTACATTTAAAAGTATGATTTCCAAAATATAGTGTTCTTTTGCACTCAATTATCGAACATTAACGGCGCATTATTTTCTCGGATTCTAAGGGCCAGATTTCAGCGGGGATTGATTCATTCAACGTAACTTACGATTTTCTTGCAGTTTTTAGCTCCACTTCCAGTGTAGGCAAAAATTATTGGCATTCATTAAGGGTTGTAGCAATCATGTTTGTTTATTTCTAAAATTTAAAAGGGAGGAAATATAATAAAAACCCCGTAGCACTGATCTTATTTGATTAACTACTGGCTCGGTCACCCTAGAATTAAATTTCCTTTCTCATGATGATGTTTTATTATTTTTCTGTTTTCGCAGTTAAATATAAAGATCTGTAAAAATTTGTAAGTTAGAGTTATTTTCTTTATTGTTCTATTACGAAACTTCAGAATTTAAAATTTCTGAATTTTACTCATTTTTTATTTACTTTCGTTTTTCTTAGAAAATAACGGTGCATTAAAATTCTCGTATCATTCCGCACATAAGTTGATGCACAAGCACACACGTACGTACGCATTTCTTTTTTTTTAAGTCTAAGAGAAATGTTAATTTTTTTCCTTTATCTAATTATTTCATTTTTATTTACATTTCGCAGTGTTTTTTTTAAACAAATGTCTTATACTTAAAATAAACAACAAAAAATCCTAATATGCAAAATACCTAAAGGCTGTTACATTTTAAAGCCCCATTTTGTCTATCTCGTTTTTCTAAGGTCTTTTGGAGCATTATGTTTTGAAACATGAACTAAATAAGAGCACAAAGTACAAAATATCTGGGAAAATACCAGTAGATTTAGATGAACCATTCATGAAAAAAATGTTTAGTGGCTTGCAATAAATTAAACACAAAGAAAAAGAAATAGATTTCTCGTTGATTGCAATAAATTAAACAGAACGAAAAAAAAAATATTTTTTCGTTCAATCCTCTGTAGAAGATTCCTTTTTATACGAACCATTCATGAAAAGAATGTATAGTGTCTTGCAATAAATTAAACATAACGAAAAAAATTGATTTTTCATTGATTGCAATAAATTAAACACAAAGAAAAAAAAATAGATTTTTCGTTGAATCCCCTATAGAGGATTCCTTTTTAGATGAACCATTCATGGAAAGAGAGTTTTAGTGGCTTGCAATAAATTAAACACAGAGAGGAAAAATAGATTTTTCGTTGAGTCCCCTGTAGAAGATCTAGACACACGGCAGTGTGTCAGCCAAGTTCGCCTGACATATAGCCGTGTGTTATTTACACGAACCATTTCGAGCTGTTTTCGTCAAATTTCGATGCTGTACTACTGAAAATCTATGAGACCTACGTACTTGTTATGCGAAACGTGTAGTAAGGCCACCTTAATTACCTAAAATCCAAAATTTTATAAATAACGCATAATTAGTTTCCGAGATAATGACATTTGAAAATGTCTGGTAATCGATAATTTTACCACTGACTGACTCACTCGCTCACACATCAAAAAGATCTCGTATATCTACTGCAGCTACAGACTTCAAATTCGGTGCGAAGTTCGTTTGCACTATAAAACTAAGGAAAAAAATAAAAAAATTGAGAAAATCTATGAATTACCCACCTGGGGGTGCCCATTTTTACTTTAACATTACGTCTATTAGGCGAAATTTTAATTTGCCTTAGGAGGGGACGCTGTTCTGTCGCCAAATACCGCCAAGTTTCTCGCCAACATGGCGATATATCGCCAAATTTGGCGACCAAAATTAGTTGCTAAAAGTGATGCCACCTTGGCGATATCTCTAATATTTCGCCAAATTCCCATAGACTTCCATTGTAAACGTATCTGCTTACTGGGGGTTTATCTGGGTTCACTTGCTTACAGAAAATCAACAAATTGATATATTTTAATAATTGAGATATTTTAAACAATTCTTTCTAAGTGAGCCCCTAAATAGGTTGGAGGCGTGAAATTTTGCATACTTATAGCTGAACACCTCACACCAAACGACAAATCATAAAATTTTCAAAAAATCGTACATTTAACCCTTTGGGCTCCCACATGTGTATCTTAAACAATATTTTCTAAGTGAGCCCCTAATTACGTTGGACGCGTGAAAATTTGCATACTTATAGCTGAACACACATCAAATGAAAAACCATAAAATTTTGAAAAAGTCGTACATTTAACACTTTGGGCTCCCACATGTTTATTTTAAACAATTCTTTCTAAGTGAGACCCTATTTAGGTTGGAGCCGTGAAATTTTGCATACTTATAGCTGAACACCATCATGCGACAAATCATAAAATTTTGAAAAAGTCGTACATTTAACACTTTGGGCTTCCACATGCGTATTTTAAGCAATTCTTTCTAACTGAGCCCCTTATTAAAATGCAGATTTGAAATTTTGCATACTTATAGCAGAACACTTGAGGCCAGGCGACAAATCATAAAATCTTGAAAAAGTCTTACGCTTAACCCTTTGAGCTACCATATATGTATTTTAAGCAATTATTTCTAAGGGAGCCCCTAATTAAGTTGGAGACATGACTTTTTGCATACGTATAGCTGAATACCTCAGACCACACGACAAATCATAAAATTTTCAAAAAGTCTTATATTATTTACTCCTCCGGACTCTAACTTGTGTATTTTAAGCATTTTTTCTAACCTCCGCTCTTTTCACCCAGGGAGCACTTTTCCAGACACCCCTTTGACCATTCTTTCATATTATGCACCATAGCCTTATATATTTTAGTTCCACTTTTTACCGCCAGGGGCGCCTACTTATCTCGGATGCTATGAGCTCAATCCTCTTGACTAATATATCTACGGATAGTATGTAAAATGGAGTTTCGTTCGGATAGAGGTTAATTTAGAATAGAGTGCGCCCCTGGTTGCGAAATGTGGAACTAACAGATTTTTCAAAAGGATAAAGTGTTTTGAAAGAAATATTAAACGAAACCCTCTGTGCGATCTGTGATCACACTTACCCACTTGTTATTTTCAAAATGATCAGAGAAAAGGATATTTAGTTAATTAAATTTGAAAATCCAGGGAGGGGCAATGTCCTTCCTCTGCACTGCCTCTTTGCCGGCACCCATGGATGAATGATACATAGTGTGGCATAAGCACATAACTTTATTTTTCACTTTCAGTACAAAAAAGCAGGCCCAGCTATAGGATATTTAATTGGAAAATTTAATAGGAAAATTTAATAGGAATTGTTGTTTCAGAAACAATAAAAATTTCGAATCAATACATTTCGTTTCAAAACATGCATTCAATGTAGCAGTATTAAAATATAGATTTCTGCCGCAAATTGACATCCAAATAGTTTGTTGTAGAAAATTTAAATTAAAATTGAATGTTGCTTGGTGAATAAAATAGTCACATGTAAACACATTAAAAAGCATTAAGTAAAGTGTCTAAATATATTGTAACTTTACAAAAAGTAATGATATCTAACAAAAACATAGCTGTGAAAAAAGGGAGCCAAGTTCTGTAAAGACAATGGCAAGAAAAGAAGTGATATCTAAGTGGGTGCCAAGTTCAAATAAAATTCACTCAAACTTACCTACTGAAGTATTATAGCATTTTTTAAATTGTTTAGAAATAAAAATTATTGATAGCATATTAATAATAAATCTAGAACTTGGCAAGTTTTTGATAAATGTTATGCCTATCAATTTCATGTCTTAATAAAATGGTGATGTTAATATTAATTTCAATGACATTACAAAAAAAATTAATATAGTTATTATTATAAACAAATGACTCATGTTAAAGATTTCATTAACCAATAAATACACAGATACACTCCCGCTCGTCTTTGGTTATCACTCTAGCACCCACCCTCCAGAAACCTCAATGCAAACAGACTAAGATGCCTGACAAAGAGACAGATATACTTACGCTTGTTCTTGGTCATCACTCTAGAGACTGCACCCCTTTAACCCTTTCAGGGGCAAATAACTTTTATTCGTGAAATGCTGAAATGATTGAATCACACCAGAATTTAAAAACAAATTTATTTCAAAATGGGTAAAAGCTTCTTTTCACGTATTTAATAAAATTAAACTTTTTAGTCCTGAATTCTGGTGTCAATGTGGCATTTTGAAGTTAAATTAGGTGGGATATATTTTATCCCACCGCCCTTCAAGGGGAAGGAGCTTACTCAAATTAAGGCTTCCAATCATGAAATAACAAGATTTTATGTAATAATGTCATTATTAAAAATAAATGACTTGTAGGTAAAAACTTGCCAAGTTTTAGATTTATTATTAATATGCTATCAATAATTTTTATTTCTATACAATTTTAAAAATGCTATAATACTTCAGTAGGTAAGTTTGAGTGAATTTTATTTGAACTTGGCACCCACTTAGATATAACTTCTTTTCTTGTCATTGTCTTTACAGAACTTGGCTCCCTTTTTTCACAGCTATGTTTTTGTTAGATTCCTTTTTACAAGAACCATTCATGAAAAGAATGTTTAGACACTTGCACTAAATTAAACACAAAGAAAAAATATAGGTTTTTCGTTTATTGCAATAAATTAAACACAAAGAAAAAATAGATTTTTCGATGAATCCCCTGTAGAAGATTCCTATTTAGATGAACCATTCATGAAAAGAATGTTTAGTGGCTTGCAATAAATTAAACACAGAGAAAAAAAAAGAGTTTTCGTTGATTGCAATAAATTAAACAGAAAGAAAAAAATTATAGATTTTTCGTTGAATCCCCTGTAGAACGTTCCTTTTTAGATGAAGCAATAAATTAAACACAAAGAAAAAAAATAGATTACTAGTTGAATCTCCTGTAGAAGATTTCTTTTTAGATGAAAAATTCGTGAAAAGAATGTTTAGTGGCTTGCAATAGATTAAACACAAACAAAAAATATAGATTTTTTCATTGAATTCTCTGTAGAAGATTCCTTTTTCCAGATTTCTTTCACTCAATCGCCACGAAACGCGAAAAATCTCTAAAAATAAGAATAAAAATTGCTAAAAATAAAAAAAATCGAGGAGAAAAAACCTACTATATTAGGCTAAAGGTTTGAAACCGAATTCTACTTGCTAATGTGAAAACTCGCAGCGGAACGCGTAAAAATCGCATAAAGAACATTCGCGAAAAATTCAAAAATCACTGTACGTATTCCAAGTTAACTTTGTCGAAAAGAGGACAAAATTTATTATATTGGGATGAAAGATTGAAACCTCATTTTATTAATGTGGAAAAATCGCCATGAAACGTTAAAAAACGCTAAAAACCTCCTAAAAAGTCGCATAAAAAACGGATAAAAAAATCCCAAAATTGGGCTTCGAGGTTCACAACTACTATAGAAATACCTTTATGCCAAAGCTTGTACTCTGCGTGCAGTCTCTTCGGAGCACAGCACACACAAACTTCTTTCCTTTTTGTTATATATATTTCTGTATTACTTTCTATATTGATATGTTTATAAATTGTCTTGCGCAACAGATTTTAATAAAAAAAAAATAGTTTATCTTATTACATATTTGAATTCTCCATTTAAAGAAAAAAAAATGCAGTCTATTAGTAGACTACAGTCACATTTGTTCTAAAATCTTGCCTCTCTCTGTATTTTATTCTTCGGCGTTCATGAATTGTTTATTATCAATAGATAGTAGTCTCGATTACATTTTTAAAATTTTATCATCTTCATTTTTTCCGAAGTTTCCAACATTTCACTTAGTGTGGAAGCGTAATTTAAACATTTGCTATGTTTTTACTTTTCTTTATATTAAAATTTCTATATGGTGCATCAACAGCAAATTATGCTGTTGGCAAGCACTCAGGAGTTAACTGGAAAACTTAGTATTCTAATCTTTCCCATTCTTAACAATATATGCTTTCACTGGAAATAATGAAAGTATAGCAGTCTACTTTCCATATTTTAATAATAGACTCATCACTCGAATTAGATGCGCCACTCTAAGATTTAGTAGAAATCTTTTAATAGATGAGGATAAAGATACAAGGTTGAATCATTTAACACGTCTATGTACAATTATAATACATATGTACAAATTTAGTAACGACAGAAGAAATCCTCTCGGAGAATACAAGCATACATCTTCATCACCCTACCTTCTTCTCTCGTAGACCACTTCTGCGAATCGCGTCTCATGGCAGACTCCACGGGAAAAACTAACCGCAGGGAATGACGGGAAAAATGTATTTGACAGCAGCTAATGACATAAAATTATGGACTACCGGCATGTGCTGCCGACTAGTGTAATAATCTTTAAATATTAGCTGTTGCAAAAGCGTATTAACCTTTTATATCCCGCCCCACCAGTGGCCGAGAGGTTCTGCTCTCGAAGCTGGTAGACGGGAGGTGCTGGGTTCGATCCCAATCGCGCCCGTCGGCCTAATCGTTCGGAGTTTTCGTGGTTTTCTTCGAGCCGTGGATCTTCCATGCGTTAATACGGATTAGGTTCCCTTAGAAAGACCCCCACGGAGGGCACTCCCCCCGGGCCTATATCCCTCGTGTAGATAATTGGCCGTCAAAAATCAACCCAACCCAACCCAACCCAACCCAACCCAACCCAACCCTTTTATATCCCAAATTATGAATTCATGAAAATTTCCTTTCTAAAGTATTTTTTGTGAATTTTTGAAAGTACATTAGAAGATTTACACAATCATTTAATTAATTTTAGAAGGATTTTGCCAATTAAAATAAATTAATTAAATTTGAATTTATAGGGATTTTGTTCAATATTTATACTCAAATCTTTTATTCAAATTATTTTTTTTAGTATTTTATAGAATTAGGACACATACAAATAAAATGTTCTTACAATAGAAATTTCCTAACTGAAACTTTTCCCCCCACAATCTTCCGACGTCAAGAAAGCTGAAAAGATGCAAATGAAAAAGAAATCATCCTTTTGAAAATATTTTTGCTTTGTGCAACAAATAATGCTTTTGGAACAAGATAAAGTAAAGTATCTATAACTTATTATAAACTGTTACACTGCTAATGGATGTATTAAATTAATTTTATAACAATTTATTTTAATGGTACTTTAAAGTACCATTGGGGCATAAAGGGTTAAACTGTTATTAAAAATCGGATCTAGATTTTGTTTTATATTTACAAACTTTGGTTTAAGCTCCCTGCCGTAGTTGGAAAATATTTTCAGAGGTTTTAGCCTTTAACTCATTAGTTAATAGATATATCTTGGAATACATTGTTTTTCTCCAATTACATTATTCATTCAACATTAGGCCACCGTAATTCTTCAAAGAAAAAAGTTCTTAAAAATTAAGTATTTCAAATTTCAATAGTATAGACTAGGGATGCACCGAATATTCGGTATCTATTCGGTATTCGGCCATGTTACCGAATATTCGGTTTGGCCGAATTTCGAAATATTCGGCCGAACCAAACACTTAAAAAAACTTTTTAGCATATTTTTAAAAACTTTATACAACTTCTACATTTAACAGTCAACTTATAAAGATATTCAGAGTAATTAGAAACAAAATCATACTTAAATAAAAGAGAATGTTTTTACATTAATTATTTGCTGTTTGTTAAGTATTATTTAAGAAAATTAACCAATAAAGAGGATTTTTATAGGAATTAATTATGTACAAATGCAAGTTCCTGAACATTGTCCAGTAAATAATATCTTTTTTTTTGCTAAGATTTTAAGAACAACGTTTGCAATCTCTGAAAATGATTGCCCACTCCAGACACCGATCTAGGACGCATTAAAAAACTTCTTTGCTTAATCAAAGGGAGTAGAACAGTTATTCTTGCTAAGTTGCCATCATATAAATTTTGAATAGATTGCATTATTTATTTACTTTTGCTTTAGTCTCTTCCTGGCAAACAAATAATATATGATCCTGTACAATTTTTCTTCCAATTTTTTCACAAATTCTCTTTGATTTTAAGCTGTTTGTTTTACAATTTAAGAAAATTTTATACATTTGTTTTGCTCTCAGAAGAAGCAATGAAATTTAAAATTTTATTAATTAAACATTTTTTATAATTATCCCCTTCTGAAATAACTCAAAGCAGATTTTTTTCAGCATAAAGTTTACTTGAAAAAAGTTCTTGTTTATTAGCATAAAAAGTTTGTTTTAAATATTATGTAAAATTGTTTTAAAATTTAACATTTTAATGCCTTTAAATTTTGAAATATAAAAGTATTCGACAAGCCGAATATTCGGTATTAGGTCTAGCAGTTATTATTTCGTATTCGGTTCTCCTGTAGGCCGAATATTCGGTATTTGGTCAAAATCACTATTCGGTGCATCTTAGACTTGTAAATTTCCCTTGAGAGTTTGTACCCTATAAGTGCCTTCCTATGTATTATTCTATATAGCAAAAGAAAAAATAATAATTAAGGGAAGAAATTAATATGTAATATTTCGGCTTAAGCACTTCCCGCGATTGATTACCCAGCTCCTTTTTTTATACCCAACTTTTGTTTCAATTGAAGACTGTCAGAAAAGATTACATAAATAGTTTTGTTTTTAACAAGAAAGTAAATTTGTGAATTATGCTTGCATTACAGTATACCATAAATTTATTAAAAGACATTGCGATGCACACGCTAGCAATTTACAATGCAAACACAAACGCACAATAAAATGTGTTTGCATATGAATGTAAGGGTGTTTGTATCATAGTATTTTAAATAATTAGAAAAATATGGGGAGAAATATGGCAAAATTTAAAAACCAATCTCTGAGAAAGTACATTCATGAATATGTGATAAAACTAAAATATATTATATATGCGTATTTATATTCGGTGAAAAAATATTGTTGCCTTTTTTTTCCCTCTTAGATTTGGTTTTTCTCTAATTCTTATAACATATTATATTTTTAAAAATCCGTTTAATAATATAAACAATTTACAAAACGCCAAAACTAAAAATCTAAAAAAAAAAAAAAAATAATAATAACAACTATAATTTCAATTTTCCTACTACATTTGCTTTTATAAATTATCTTTAGTCCACCATTTTTTATTTTTTGAACATAACATTCTATTTTGTGTCATATTATATGCAACTCAAACATAAATCCAACAACTACACAATTCAAATAATCTATAAAATATCTAATATAAAGGAAAAAACGCTAGTACATACATACATAACTATTCTTTAAATGAATTTTTGCTATTAAAGCGCAAATGTCTGGAATTCATTTATCTTGAAAAATACATAACTTCCTTCCTATTTCCGAAATTTACAAATATCCAACAGCTGTTCTACCGCAGTTTAAACGCAGTCGTATTCTGAAAACATTTGCAAATTGATTGCAGCATTTTTCTCTTTGTTTATATTGAAATTTTCATTTGCGAATTTGGCAAAGTTTCCTACTGCTGGCAAGCATTCAAAATTTTATTTCAAATTTCGGATACTCTATTCGGGTTTTTGTTAAAGCGTTTTTCCCCGGACGAAAGTAATGATGTTTTAACTTCATATGCAGTTGGAAAGTTAGAAAACAATATTAAATAGCTTATCATTGAAACGTTAATTATAATTCCATATACACGTTTTAGTTTTCGTTGAAATGTATCCCGTGGTGATAAATGATGGAAAGAAATTTACACGAAATATAGGGGGAGGACTCTTTTTATAAAACTGACTAATATTATCTCTTTAATCATTATAGAGAAGAGAGAAGAGACGGGCTCAGCCCGGGCCTGAAAACGAGCTCTTTATACTAGTCTTCGGTCTCAGGCTCAAAGTGAAAATTTTATCTAACCGCAAAATAAACAGCGAAAATAAAACTTTCTTTTTCTACACATAGTATGGCTCAAAGTGAAAATTTATCTATCCGCAAAATAAACAGCGAAAAAAAAACTTTCTGTTTAAGAATCAAGGCTTTAGTTTAACTTTCTTGTTTTAATCCTTAATGTACTGAATTATAAATTCGTACAAATTTTATCTTCCAAAGCATTTTTCGTTAATTGTTTAAACCACATTTGAAGATTTATGTAATCATTTAATAAATTTTAGAAGGATTTGAAGGGTTTAGAATGATTAATTAAATTGCAATTTATAGGGATTTTGTGCAACATTTATAACCCCACTCAAATCTTGTATTCTAAATATATTTCTTAGTATTTTGTAGAATTAGAAAATGTTCAAATATAATGTTCTTACAATAGAAATATAGAAATATTTTGGAATTGAAAAATCCCCCCCCCCCCCTCCCCAAAAAAAAAATCCCATTAAAGCTGCAAAGATGCAAAGACAAAAGAAACCATCCTTTTCAAAATATTTTTGTTTTGTGTAACCAATAATGCTTTTGGAGCAAGATAAAGTAATGTATTTATAACTCATTCTAAACTGTATTGCAACGTATTAAATGAATTTTATAACAAGTTATTTTAATAGTACTTATAAGCACCATCTGTAGATAATATGTTAAAATACATTAAAAATCAATTTGAAAGGGGATTGAATCCTTATTGATGGGAAATAAGGAGAAATATTCAATCTGAATCTGAAATCTTTGCACGGTCGGTGTTAGTAACATTAACAAGGACGTAAAATCATGCTTTCAGCTTAAATTATGAAACACTTTCCAACACATTCAAAATTTTATTTTAAAACACTCACAGTTTAATAAGTTGAAAAAAGATGTCTAAGTAGACATCTTTTGTAAAACGCAAAGACATTTGAAAACACAATTTCATCAATTCCCTTCAAAAAAAAAAAAAAAAAAAAATGAATTTTTTGCGCATTCCCTGTATATCACCTATAGATTTATCATATTACACATAGTGTGCTAAAATTTAGTTCAATTAGAAAAAGCATAGCACAGTTGAAAATTCCCTTTCAGTAATTTTCATCAATAAATGGAAATGTAATTCAGATGTTTTGTGCAGACCTGTATGTGATGTGTAGAATTTATACACACTAAGAAATTTTTTTTTTTTTAAGTTTAATTTAAAAACGCGTTCCGCAAAAGAAAATGCCCCTCCAGAAATTATTTTTCATAGAGAGTATTGTACCCGAATTATTTTGTGTCTCTGTATATCAATTACCAATGCTTGCACATCATATTTTGGAGTAAATGTCTTGCAGTGCACCTCAGAGATGTGTATCAATTCCAATATGTTTGAAATAATGTAACATGGATAAAATACACCGCAAACTATTTTCCCCGTTAGACTGTAATGTAATAGAATTCTTTTTAGTGTCCGTATAAATGTTCTAACTGTATTGGAAAGTGTTAAAAAGCGGATCCTCGCTTTCTCCTTTTTAAGTCCTTTTTCAAATTTACTGGAAAACTCATGTCTCACTTCTGTCATAGTTGGAAAAGAATAATATACAATATTGGAAAAGAATAACACTTTCGACGCGGCCCAATATGCGCCATGTCTGTGTGTAAATAACAAAATTGATATTTTTAAAGCGATTTTCAAGTACAATCGTGGAAAAAAAAAGTAAACACCCCCAACTAACTCTGCAATAAATTACTGTAGACGAAATTTATTGGTACCAAACGATCGGAAGTAGTCTACTTTTAAATGATATATGTACAATTTGCTTAGGAGGCCATCTACATATCAAAACGAACCCAAACTTTGTTTTTTTCAGTAGCAATATCCAAGTTTTTCACCATAAATGGATTCTACAACCTCCAGTTAGCCAAAATCCAAATTTTCATGAAATCAGTATGATTAGTTTTCGAGAAATTAACTATTCTTAAAATGAGCCTATTTTAGGGGCTGTATCCAAATTGAAGTTCGGTACTCGATAGTTGAAATGCTACAGAATGATTATGTCACTTCTATTAACCCTCTCGCTGCGTAAATCAAAATAGCTTCAAAAATTGCGTATTTAATTCCTTCGCGACGAGCGTCTTTTAAGAATTTTAATTCTTTTGTCACCGGTTTTTCAAAACAAAAAAATTTCTCCTGATTTAATCGGGAAAATGCTCCGGTTAGATAGGGCGAAATTTATAATAAAAAGTTACTGGTGGGAATGATCAAGGAGGGTTAATAAGACGGAAAAAATGTATCCCGATGAAATCTCGGGTTGCGCAAATTTTGCTACTTTTACGTTGCCCGAGAAACTCTCGGGTTGCGCAGCGAGAGGATTAATGTATTATTTCATGCCAATATAAACACCTCATTCGCTTAATGTTTCGACTATTGTTGGCCCAAATGTTTCATTAAAATGAGTGAAAAATATATTTTTTAATTCATGCTTTTCTGGACATAATAGACGGCACCTTAAACCGTCATTTTAATGTTTTTAACACTTTCCAACAAAGTTAAAAAGTGTTTATGACTTCGGTTTGTCTGGCCGTCTGTCCGCGCTCTAACTCCCGTAAATATACTCGGATCGTTCTGAAACTTTTGTATGTTAGTAACCTCTACCATAGCATGAACCCTATTTCAAATGAAGTTTATAGCACGTTTAGTTCATTTACAGGGACAGTCAAATTTTTCCGTTACATTACGGCCTATCAGAAAAAATCGTTTAAAATGATTTTTAATTACGTTGCATGCTTTCAAACATAATAAAATTGATATGTATTTATCAAGTGTACTAAAATATGCATTCTGTAGAATATGCGGCGCAAGGAATAGTTATTATTCATTTACAGGGCCACACAAAAGGATTCCGTTACATAATGATATAGGGGTGGAGGGAATTTTTTCCGGCGTATTTCAATTATGTTAAATTATTTCATGTATAATGAAATTGATATACGTCGCTGAGGTTTACTATAAGTTATTTCATGTATAATACGAAGTGCGTAGAATTATTTACAGGGACACACAAAAGATGTCAGATACTATATTATATTGTATCCGAAGTACTGTACATTAGCGATGATTGCTGGAAATGCATTTTTAATTATGGTATGTGTTTTATGTTTCACTATATGTATGCATTGTATATGGTGTGTAAAAATGCTCTAATTGATATACAGGGCTACACAAAAGAATTCGTAATGGTTACTGGGCATGATTGCAAATTGTTTAAAGGTGGTTTTTAAATGAGTTATGCATTTTTACGCTGAACTCCATTTAGTTTGCTAAGAAATGTTTGTAGAATATACATAAAATGATATACAGGGTCACTCAAAGAATTGGATACATGGCCGTCTATAAATGATAATTTCTGGAAATTGATTCCAGTAGTTTTAAGAGTGTTTTACTTTGAATTAAACTTTAGATAAATAGTGGCGTATAATAAAGGTGCTAGGTTAACTACAGGGTTGTACAAAAGTATACAAGTATGTTTCCATCTATTAGTATAAATTGCTGAAAGAGAAATTTCAACCTGTTATATGTTTTCTTGCTAAACTAAATTTATCCATCATATAGTATCTATATCAACCTACAGATCAAATACAGGGTTGTTCAAAAGAATTGGAATACATATTTGCTATGGAAGATAACTGCTGAAATCAGTTTTTCAAATATTTTATGCGTTTTCTGAAATGTTTAGTTTGTTCTCTTATATACTTTATTTCTCTAAATAACGAAGTTTTGTTAAAGCATTCAAGAAGTGTTGGAAAGTGTTTCATAATCTATGCTTAACGCATGATTTTCTTACTTGTTTACTCATAATTCGAAAACTATTAGGAAGAAAAATTTTAAATTAAAAATTTGTATAAAGCAGGACATAACAAATATAAATCTATGAAAAAAATCGTAAATTGCAATTTATATTTTTTTTTTCGAATATTAATTTCATAATTCATATTATAAAATTTATAAAATTACAAATTCAATGTATTTATGTTTGAATTTTTCAGTATTTTAATTAAACAAAAAAAATTATAATATTAGAATTGAAATTTCATGAGATATTAATAAAAATAGGAAAATGTAATTTAACATTAGAAGCTCTAAATTTTAAATGTTTATAATTCAAAAATTTATCATCCAAATGAGTTGAAATTTCGTTTTTAGGCGTAGTTTAAATCTAAGATTTAAAATGTAGTGTCAGAATTGGGTGTTGCTATTGAAAAAAACAAAGTTTGGTCTGGTTTTAATTTTTAGATGGCCAAATTTTATATACATAATTTTAAAGTAGACTTTATTTCCAATCGTTTGGTACCTGTAATTTTTTTTCTATTTTAATTAGTTGCTGAGTTAGTAGGGGTGTTTACTTTTTTTTCTTCCACGACTTACATGAAAATGATGACAAGTTTTTCCCAGGTATAATTTAGGTTTAATACTTATTTCTGCGTAAGACGATATATTTAAAAGACGAAATTAATTAATTAATCTTGAAACAGGCTTAGATATTTATTAACAATTTTATACTGCGTATTTTCGGTGTCGATTTCGGGCTCCGATGACACAAAGGGCACAAAAAGCACGGACTCCGGAAAGTAATCCAAAGACAGAAGGAAAAAAAAAAAAGTAATAAAATTGAAATATCAAATAAATTATACCGTGTGTCTTAAAATTTCCCGTACTCCAACCTAAAGAACTCATTGTCCATGATTTTTTTTTTTAATATTAAATTTTACCGCCTGCTTATCATTGCATCAATTCTTGAGTTTTTATTGTTTGGTTCTTTTCGCGCTCAATTAATGGGATAATAAAGTTCTATGTTATTTTGTTCTTCATTGTGAAATGAGTTTATCGTGCAATTAGAGAATTGCGCTGCTCGAAATTTATTTTGAATGTAAATCGTATGAAAGATGCAAAGATGTTTGGCGAAATAAATGTCCAAATGATGCAATACCGAGTGAAGATATGCTATATCTGCTCGTTCGACGATTTCGTAATACAGGTAGACGTGAGGATATTTAAAGAACAAAGTTTATGCAAATAATCCTGAAACAATAGATGATCTGGAAATTGCCATTACTCAAAGGATACAAGAAGTCACTCCCAGCATGTTAAAATGCGTTTCTACAAACATGCGCAAACGAGCTCCGTTTTGCCGCCTAGAAAGAGGTGGACATTTTGAATATTTATTATAAATGTAAGTTCAGTATTTTTTTTCCTACGTGATGTTAAAAGTGCTTTTTATGATTAGCATAAAAGAAATCGTTTTAAGGTTTGTTGTTTTGTGAATAACAAATACATATGTCGTCAGTACGGGAAATTTTAGAACACTATATATAATAAAAGTAAAATACAGTAGATAAAACTATTGATAAGGCATAACAACAAACGGTGAAAAAAAGATGTTGAACAACACGCCTTTAATGCACCGCTTGCATTTTTTTTTTTTGTGTGTGTGTGTGTGTGCGCGCGCGCGCGAAATTCCTGCTAATAAATATGCTGGTGATCCGTTGAGTACATTTATAAGAGAGTAGGAAACATGCACAATGAGAATGTTCAGATACGACGGCTTTTGTACAAATTACTCCTTGTGTTTTCAGTGTAAAAAGCTTGAAGTTTGAAGAAAAGATTACCCCTTCACCTTTTATATGCAAGGCGGCCATTCTTAATCAAAATTATTTTTTCAAATTAAACTACATAAAGGTTGCCATGATCGCAAAGAATTATTCTTATTTTTATGTTAGCCGGACGCAAATATCGCCAACAGCCTTTTTAACTCGCCAATTAGTATTTTTTATTTTTCGCGTGTTAAATTAAAACAATCCTTTCATGTTGAAATTAAACGTCATATGGTTTACAGTATTATTTATTATTTTTCTTTATTCTTTTTTTTTCTTTGAAAATAAAATAAGTAAGTGAAAGTCGTGAATTTTAAATGTTTCAGTTTTAAATTAAAGTTATGTATTTTAAATAAAATAAGTGAAAGGATTATATTTTAATTTAAATTACTGAAATACGAAAAAAATGCGACGGGAACAATATCTGGCGATTTATCACTTGCTCCCGGCTAACATAAAAAATATCTAGATTTCTCTACTAGAACCTTCCGATTTAACGACGGATTAAGCAAGTAAATTAAATTATGAAGAAAAATAACATAATACAATGCTTAGCATACATTAAAGGGAAACCAAACTAGTCGCCAAGGGCGGTTAGTTACGGTAGGAAACCGTAAACTGTTTGAATCCATCACTGGTTCAATCCTTATGTGAACGGGTGATGATTAGTTTTTGGGCAAAATTCCCCAAGTGGGTGTGCCTCAAACCGATGATTTGTTTGATTTATGGGATGGTTATTATATTTAAATTTTGTGATGGCCCCAACATACTACAAGGAGCAGTCAAATGAAAACTGAACACACACTAAAAAGTGAGTATGGAAATTTTTTATTCAAAAATAATTGCCAGAACTGTTAAGACATTTATCCCACTGGGAGACGAGACGATCTATTCCAGTCTTGTTGAAAGAATTGGGTTGCTGACGGATCCAAAACCTCACCCACTCTTGGACTTCCTTGTCCGAATGAAGACGGTGTCCACTGTAAAGTCCTGGTTCTATTCAGTAGCACTCTATCAATACATGCAGATGTGGTACCTAAATATCCCTATCAAATAAAAGACCGTTACATTTTGTGTATCATAAAACCTCTAACAACCCAATTAAACTTGCAATAAATTCCACTTCAGATCTCTCCAACTGGCAATATGAAAATCGTATTTTAAGCCGAGATATTAGCTTTAAACATTTCGGATATAATAATTCTTAGAATATTCGAAATATCTCCTCAAGCATCTTCAAGTGTCGCTGTTATCAAAGGACTCTTTCTTACATATACACAGATGCCCGAGGCCGTTTAAGGGATTCTCGTCTGGAACTCTGATAGGTGAAGACCTGTATTCTACGCTCCCTGCGTAGGTCTGTCCAGGTAGCAAAGCAGGGTGCGGAGATGAACTCTCTCCGGACAGAAGAAGTAGAATACGGTGTACTCTGGCCTTAGTGACGCACGCGCGGTACTAACAATGCTGCGGACAGAGCTTTGTTAAGCTCTAAACTGTAAAACGACTACTTCATTATTTCAACTTTTTCTGAATATTTCCTATATAGCTGTAAATAAAGCTTTTTGTAGCTGTAGATCATCCTGAATTCCTGTCCCATAACGGTACACTCCAAATGTCTTTCTTCAATTGGCCAAAAACGTGAAAACAATCGGGAAAACATCGGTTTTCCCGGCTAAGACCATCAATATGCTTAATTACATCAGGAGTAATGGCCCGATGGGCCTGTCCTGGCTGGGGACCCACTTGCAATAACGTGCGTCCTTCTCAGAATCTCTTATGCCCCTCGTACACATTTGTCAGTGACACGCAGTGTTCGCCGTCAGACATGCGACGATGAATTTCGCGTGTTCCAGCACCCTCAGCCACCAAAAACCGAACCACACTTCCCTAAGTTCCAAGAGCCGACAGCACAAAAACCCATGTCTTCCATGAAATAAAGATTTCTTTCTTGTGCTTGATAACATAGGTTTTTGTACTGTCGGTTCTTGTACTACCTGTTTTTCTTTTGCTTGCCTCCATTTCTAATGCTGGATGAATACACTTTTCACTACGCTCACCTACAAAGAAATAATAAAAAAAAAAACTGTGAGTGGTCATTATGCATTTCTACCAACCCTTTAGATAGAAGTATCGATATGTTACAACAATGTTGGCAACTTTGGCGAGAAATTGGTTTTGTGGCGGGTGTTCTGTTTTCATTTGTCTGCCTCATAGTTCTTCTTCTATAGGCAAAATCTTGGGTTTATCAACTTTGTAAAAAAAAAAAAAGTCATTTATATTTATTTATCTATTTATTTATTTTCATTTTTATCATTCTTTCAGTCCTAAATTTTATTTCTCAATTTTCTGCTTTTAAGATCTGAACAAAGTTTTCAGAAAAATTGCTTGAAATAATGTATTGTATATTTTAATGCTTAGCAAAACAAACGTAGTGATAAACTTTGACATTTTATTTGAGTAATGTCTTACGAAAAACGTGGATTTAAAACAAATTTTGATTGTTACAAAGATTTTTCTTTAATCATCGAAAGCTTTGAAATCGGAGAATTTTCTTCGACAAAAGCATTGTTTATTAAAAACTTTTTTTAAGGAATAGACTGTGAAATAAATTCAATTTTAAAGTTTTCAGAAAAAATGCTTGAAATAATGTATTGTATATTTTAATGCTTAACAAAACAATCGTAGTGATAAACTTTGACATTTTATTTGAGTAATGTCTTACGAAAAACGTGGATTTAAAACAAATTTTGATTGTTACAAAGATTTTTCTTTAATCATCGAAAGCTTTGAAATCGGGGAATTTTCTTCGACAAAAGCATTGTTTATTAAAAACTTTTTGAAAGGATTTGACTGTGAAATAAATTCAGTTTTAAAGTGAATATTTTATTAATATACATAGTGCTCATAAATTATTCGAAAGATTGTAACGAAAACAAAAAGGTAACCTGTTTAATTTCAATTCAGAGAAAGAATTCAGGAAAGCTTTAGTAGACCTATTTTATGGTTTATTCAGATTTTTTTATTTGTTTGTTTGTTTATGAATTTTGATAACTTTAATTTTTTTTTAATCTAAAACTGTTTGAAAGGAATGGACTATGAAATAAATTTAATTTAACAGTGGATATTTTAATTATACGGGGTGCTTATAAATTATCAGCAACATTCTTTATAGCTAATAAAAGAAAACACGTTTCGTTTCACTTTAGAGGGATAATTCCTGACATTTTTAGTGGGCTTAGATTGTATGAATTATTCTGATTTTATTAATAAAAAAAATTATTAACATGGAATTTTTAATATCCAGGTTTTCTGGATTATCTCGCTGTCTTAAGGGAACGCTTCAGATAACTGCTGTTGTTTTATTTAGCTGTCTGTTTTTTTATGTAGCTATTTCTTCTTTTTTTGTTCTACATTAATCTTCTTGATTTCTTCAAAATGTTCGCATTTATCTTTCTTTTCAGAATACGCTGAAAATATAACCTGTTTTCCCAAAACAACAATGTTCAGTGAAGCACCATTTGAAATCGTCTGTTTATTAAAAATTATTATTAGGAGGCTCTACCCGTTGTGATCTGCAATCCTTAATCCTCATCCAGACCTCTGAGGCTCTAAAAATAAGCTAGTTTGTTCCGTTTTAGAAAGGTACCCTATTGCGTAAGATTTTAAGATTTTATCACGACAAGTGGTGATCTTCTGTAATCTGATTGTAATTCATTTACTTTTGACTTTAAAATCTTTCGGCCCCAAGGCCGCATCCACCGTTGTCACGACAACTGGTGGCTGTTTTTGTGATTATTTAAATAAGATAAATTACATATTTGAAAATAACCGTGTAGAAATGGTTAAGTAAAAAATATCACTGCCTCCCGGACTTTTTTAATATCTAGAAGTATTTTTTAGAAAATAATGATAATTTTCAATATGACGTTTTAAGTATGACATAATTTTCACCATTAAATGCTTTTTGCAAGTAATAATTTAATTATTTTAAAGTTTTCTATATTTTTCAATATTCACTTATAATATTTTGTATATTTATAACTTATTATTTTGTATGTTTACAAGTCTTTGGATATATTATTACTTGGTCTTTTTAAAATCTGGTAACAGTAAAAATAGGTGGCTATTTCAAACTATGAATTAAATATCTACTTCGATAATGAAATATTGTATAAAACTTTGAAAAACAAAAACTTTAAAAATTCGACATTAAAAAAAAAAAAAAAAAAAATGATTAGACATTGCGCACCCACAATCAAGTCTAGTATATGCCTGAAAAAGATGTTACCCAGAACAACGCATGTAATAATAATTTGATTTTTAGATAATTTTTTTTATTAAAACTGATTTAATAAATCGGTAGAGCAAATGTATAAGAATAATTAGATTAATTAATAAAAAATACTTTTATGAAAATCTCTCAATTCTTATAAGAGCAGTGTAAAAAAATGTATTGTGATACTATATGTAACATAGAAGTGATAAAAAAGCTAAAATCTTTAACAACGAATTTACGCACAAATAACGTACAGAGCGACAAAAAATTCCCATACGATCGTTTCGAGGATTCCTGGATCCCCTTCCTCAGTGAGAAAGAAAAAAAAAGAATTAAAATGGGTTCGAAAAACCCCTCGGTTATAGCCCCGAGTACTGGCTTATGGACTGATTGAAACTACTTCTGACGGTTTAACGAGGTGTCTGGGACGGTCTGTCCCACATCCCCGTGCCATAACGACTGGAGAACTAGCAGGAAAAGGCGGAAACAAGAGTTTATATATCCTAAAGAAATGACGTAATTGACCAGAACTAACTGAAAAAGAGTCACTGCGCAGGATCCCTCCACACTGGTAAAAGAAAAGGGGTGCTGGTCATATCATTTATCAAGGAGGAAGTATGTTTATGAATATAGTGAGCTTCGTAAATGTCTAGATCAAAAGCTGAGTTACATTTTTTAATAATTTTAGCCTCTGGATAATTAAACTGGTTGTTGGAATTCGAACAATGATTCGCTATTGTAGATTTCTCAAATTCCTGCTTTCTAACGTAATTCTGGTGTTCTTTCAGCCTAATTCTAAGTGCACGCTTCGTTTGTCCAGTGTAAGGGAATCCGCACTGACAAAAAATTCTGTAAATGTTCTGTACATTATTTGTGCGTAAAATCGTTGTTAAAGATTTTAGCTTTTTATTACAATTCGCACAAAGTTTAACTTATGCTTATAACAGAAAAGTGTTTTGTAGTTGCAAATTTTTCGTATAACATTTTTTAATAGTATAAAAGTTACACCTAGGTAAATGGTTGAAAAAATAACCACATTAAAAAAATATTTAGCTTCGACTGTTTCACAGTGCTTTTCTAAATACAGTAAAACCTCCCTAAAGTGACCACGTTCCGTTCCAATAAAAATTGGTCGCTCCGAGAGGGGTCTCTTAATGGAGGTCATGTTTAAATCTAGATTTTAATTGTTGAAAAAAAGTAACAATTAATGTTGCTAAAATTTGTTTTTTGCATTAGGAAAAAATATGAAAATTTAAGTAATTACATAAGTAGTTAATTACACAAGTTAGTTACTGCAGAGTTTAAAAAATGAATGCATTGGCATTTGCTTTGATTTTAAGGTTTTATCTTTTATAACTTTTCCAAGTCCTTTCGAAGCTAAGTAAATAAATGCAATATTTTTTGGATGGGGACAAATAATGACGATTTCATTAATTTATCTATTTCTTTGAGAGTTTCCTGACAAAAGTGGCAGGGGAGTTTATTGACCGCCATCCTTAATTTGTCTTCAGAGTTAAATTCATTGCCTAAAAAGGCATAAAGGAATCTAAACACTTAAACGTTACCGGAAGAAATAAAAATTTGATAAAAGTTTGATGAATAATGCGCTTTCCGAAATTATTTTTCTAATAAAACCTTCTTCAAGCGACCAGGAAAAAAAAGGAATTTGTTTCATTTTCTTCAAAGAAATTGGTCGTTCATGGAAGGATTTCAACTGGTATGGCCTCTGAATAGATGTAAAATTAGTATTGAGCCTATGGGAATAAATTTCATTCCATGAAAAAATGACCGTTCAGGGAGGTGGTCACACAGGAGGATTCACTGTATGATTGAGCAAATTATTTTGTATGAAAAGTGCAATCTGCGTACTTTTATAAGTAGACGAATTAAATAAATTTTACATTGACTTTTCTTTAATGGTACTTAAAAGTACTATCAGGATATAAAGGGTTAACTGAACTATTTCTATTTAACTTAACTGAACTTTTGACCTATTTTAACATTAAATAGCTCTTAAAATAATTCTTCGATTTCAAAACTGTCTGCTTTGCGTATTTACCATACATTTTTCTATCAAACTACCAGTTTTAACGTTTTCATTTTTATATAGAATAGTTTTGCAGAATAAGCCTATATGCCAAAAGATCACAATAAATTCAATTTCGGCAGCATCAGTTTTAGTTACATTTTTGTAGAATAGAGAGATTATTATCAAAATTGCAATAATTCATTCGTGGTCGTATTTCGATTCGCTTCACTTGGATTGCTTTTTCTTTTTTCTATGTTTACGTTTAAACATTTATTAATGCTTTCTTCCCATTTCTCCTGTCTACTAGCAATCTCTTGTGCTTTATCAGCTTTCTCGAAAACATTGTTGATATTTTATTTATATTTATTTATTTACTTTTCATTTTTATCATTCTCTTTGCCTGAAATTTTGTTTAACATTCTTTGCTTTTACTATTTCAAAACCATTTCAGAAAAATCTCTCCAAGTAATGTACTGTATATTTTATTTTTTTAGGAAAACTATTCTAGTGATAAACTTTGACATTTTATTTAAGTAATGCTTTACTAAAAACACGTGGGTTTAAAACAAAATGTCATTTCTAAAAATTTTCAAGTCATTATTCATTAAAGCTTTGAAGTTTGAGAATTTTTGCCGTCAATAATATTGTGTGTCTAAAACTATTTTTAAAAAAAATGGACTGCGAAATGAATTTCATTTTAAAAACGATGCTATTAATGTACAGAGTGGTTATAAATAATTCGAAGCATTCTGTATAGGAAATAAAATGTAAACCTGTTTTATTTCACTCCAGACAGAGAATTCATGAAAGCTTTAATTTGTATAAATTATTTGGATATTCTTCTTCAAAAACTTCGATTAGTTTGAAAGGTTGGATTAACCAGTTTTCCTAAACCACGTAAATCTAAATTAACTTTATTGTAATTTTTTAATAAAAGAAAGTTTCACTCTGTTTGTCTCTCTCTCTCTCTCTCTCTCTGTGTGTGTGTGTTTGTGTTTGCAGTGACTAGCGAATTCTACCGCCCATAAAAGTGTGAAAATTTGTATGAGGATAGTCCAAGGCAGGTCTGAATGCATCTTTAGTAATTAGCCGCGATATTAATTAAAAACTCATCAAACGCCACAATAAAAAAGCATTTTTCCCCCTCAAAACCACAAGCTAATTAGATATGAACCTTGCGGCAATCAAAACGCTTTGTACATGGGGGACGTCGGAACATCATCAAGGCTACTGCTTTGCATAAGGACAATAAAAGTAATGACAATTTTCACTAATTGGCAAAAATTAAGAAAACTAATAAAGATATTGTTTTGAAAATTTCAGGGAAAATGTAGAAATTTTTCTTTGCATCCGAATATCAAATATTGTTTTTAAATTGATAGGTAATTTTTATTAATTTTTGCAAAAATCTGTCGGCGACAGTAGAAATGAAAGAAAGAACCAGATACTGTTCGTTTTCGAAAGCCGCGCTTAGCACTCTAGGACGATTCTACTATCAAAGGGGGTGTTACGCTGAGATGGGTATTTTCTGAAGTTCTAATTCGGCGTTTACTTGTATGTTGCCACTAAGATTGGCGCTCAGCCAAACGCAGCTAAGCAAACTCAGCTCATCCCAATTTTATAAAATCAAAGCAGACCTGACGCATGCAAAAGCGCGGAGGGTTTTGCTTTCCGAGAACAAACAGTAGCGGGGGGGGGGGAGGCATTCATTAAAAACTGAACTAAAAAAAGATTCATTTTAGCAGATAAGCTGACGCCCTACGTAAATTGGGATATGGAAGGAGAGTAATTATTAAACGTTTATAAATGCTAAAAACATAATTTTATAAAATTTTATCAGCTTAATAGAAGATTAATACTGTGTTCTGGGGCAACAGTTCCTTGCTATGAGTTAAGAGTTTAACCCAGAGAGGTTTCTCTCCCTTTATTTACATTTAAAAATATGCTTTTCTAAATATAGACTTCAGTTACCCCAATTTTTGAACGTTAATGGGGCATTCTTTATTCGGGTTCTATGTATCGGATTTCAACGGGAATTGTCTTATTCAACTTAGCTTTAAAGACTACAGTTACCACCATTTTCAAACATAAACAACGTATTCTTTTCTTTGGTTCTATGGGCCCACTTTCATCAGGAATTGATTCATTCAACTTAGCTTACGATACTCTTACAATTTTTAGTTCTACCTGCCATACCCTTGGTGGGGCAGGTAGAATTAAAAATTGTAAATGAGTTGTAAATGGGTAATTGTAAATGGGGGGAGGGGGATTCTTATTTCTGGTTCTATGGTTCCGATTTCAACGAGATTTGGTTCGTTTAACTTAGTTAATGATTGCCTTATAGTAGGGGTGCACAACCTTTTTAAGAGACGGGCCACTTTCAAAAATGTCTGGGTTGTCGAGGGCCACATCAGTCACACGAAGAGAATTCAATTTCGGGGAGGTGGGGAGGAGGGGTTACCCCTCTAGGTTCCCCAACCCAGTCAACATATCCAATTCAGTGTGCAAGGATATATCAACAGTTTACTTTTGTATTTATAACAAGGATTAATTTGACAGAGTGATAATATTCCTGGACTTTATTCGGGGGAGTAAATTTTGTTTTATTAAAAGTGCTAAAAAACAAACAGAGGCATGAAAATGGCTGGTGCCGAAAAAAAAATGCGAACTTTATAAACGAAGGGGGCAGGAAGAACCGATCGACAAGATTTGAAATTTTTACGCGCCTGATCAACGAAATTTGTGATTTTTCCGTACCCGATCAACGAAATTTGAGATTTTTCCGCGCCTGATCGGTAGAATGTGCGATTTTTTCGTGCCCGACCAACGAAATTCGTGATTTTTCGTATCCCGATCGACAAAAACTCGCGCTTTTTTCGTGCAAGAGCGACGAAATTTCCGATTTTTCCACCCCTGATCGATGAGATTCGCGATTTTTCCGCAAACGATCAACGAAATTAGGGATTCTTAACCGACTCTGACGAAATTTGCGATTTTTTTCAAACAGTAAATTGACGAAATTTGCGATTTGTTCTCGCCATAATATGACGAAAACACGCAGCCAATCAACGAAATTTTCAATTTTCCCGCGCATCATCGAGAAAAGTCGTGAGTTTTTTGTGCCTGACAACGAAATTTGCGATTTTTCCGAGCCTGATTGAGAAAACTCGCGATTTTTCCGTGTTCGTTCGACGAAGCTTGCGCTTTTTCCGAACACGATCAACGAAATTCGCGATTTTTGACTGACGAAATATGCAATTTTCCCGCGGCAAATTGACGACATTCTCGATAAACAGACGAAACACGCGATTTTTCCGAACCTAATAGACAAAATTCGCGATTTTTTCCACACTCGATAGACGAAATTCACGATTCCTAACTGACTGACGAAATTTGCAATTATTTCCCGTGCAAATTGACGAAATTTGCGATTTTTTTTCGCGCGCCTTCTGAAACTCACGATTGTTCCGCAGTCGATCAAGAAAATTCGCCTTTTCGCGCATCATCAACAAAATTGACGATTTTTTCGTGCCCGATCAACGGAATTCGCGATTTTTTCGAGTCCGTTCGCCAAAACTCGCGATTTTTCCTATTCCGATTTTTCCGCGCCCGATCTACGAAATTCCCAAATCTTAACTCACTGACGAAATTGGCAATTTTTTCCCGCGGCAAATTGACAAAATTCACGATATTTTCTCGCGACTGACGAAACTCACGATTTTTCCGCAGTCGATCAAGAAAATTTGCAATTTTTCCTCGCATCATCAACAAAATTTATGATTTTTTCGTCCCCGATCAACAAAATTTGCGATTTTCACGCGCCTGATCAACAAAATTCGTGAAATTTTCGTACCCGACAAACGAAATTCGTGATTTTTTCCGTGACCGACCAATGAAATTCGCGATTTTTCCCTGCCCGAACGAAAAAAGTCGCGATTTTTCCGCACCCGATCAGCGAAATTTGCGGTTTTTTCCATGCTTCATCGACCCAATTCGCGATTTTTGCGTGCCCGATAAAGGAAATTTGCAATTTTTCCGAGCATCATCGACAAAATTCGCTGTTTTCCGCACCCAATCAACGAAATTCGCGATTTTTCCACGCCCGATCAACAAAATTCGCGATTCTTATTTGACCAACAAAATTTTCAAATTTTCCCGCGGCAAAATGACGAAATTCACGATTTTTTCTTACACTTTTGAACAAAAATTGTAATTTTTTACAGTTATAAATTTTCGAAGTTCGTGGGCCACACGTTACCCCATCGCGGGCCACTTTTGGCCCGCCGGCCACAGGTTGTGCATCCCTACCTTATAGTTTTTAGCTCTGTTGTTTTTTGGAAAAAAAAGCTAACATTTAGCATTATCTACATAAGATACTTTAACTCTTATACCTTTGACTGTGCATTCCGCTATTTCAAAGAAAAATACAAAAGTAGTAATATTACAATCAAGAGGACACCGTTATTTCCGCAAGAACGCATTCTTTCCTTCTATTTATTCACGTTCGAATTCTGTGCGAGTCCGGTTTTACTCGACCTGAAACCGAAACAATCAAACCCAATCCGAATCTGAAATCAAAGAAAATTAATCCATATTTTAATACAAGTACAGAAAAATAGTTTAAAATTATATCTCTAATATCAGTGTTGTCTTTTTTATACAAAAATGAACTCTTATACAGTCATTAATATTCAAATAAATAGTTTTTTTATTTGAAAAACTTTTAGAACGTTCTTTTTAAAAATCGGGCAACCGGAACCTGACCCGAAAGAGTTAAAACATAACCAGAAACTCACTCAAACCTAAAATCTTTAAAGTCGACCCACAACAACAACAAAAAATTAACTTCAACCCCGTCCTACCCGCTGTAAAATCGGTATACCCGACCAAATGCAGGGTTCTAATTCGCATAATCTGCTTTTACACCATCTTACCCACCGATAGTTCTTTTTTTTTCCCTTTCCCACAATTTTTTTTCTATAAAATCAGGTTTTGATCAAGACAGGGCGATAATTATCGCCTAAACTTCAGTGAAATTCAATATGTGGTTTTAGCAACACTCTTGACCTTATTCGTTCTGTTGGGGCTGTACATATTTAACGTTATAAATTTTTTGGTAATTTTGATTTGCCCCCCCCCCCTCTTATGATATCGTACGTTATCATTCATTGAACCCCCCCCCACCTTCCCTACCTTAATGATAACGTTACGTTATCCGTGTCTAATTTTTTTTTCTCATACGTTGGCTGAGATACACAGATATTATTATGCATGCATTATTCGCATACTTTGCTGATTCAAATGAAGAGAAGTCAATTAATTCTATCAATTCTATCAATTATAGTCAATCTATTAAATATGAAATAACTTTTTTTTACCAAATCACACGTAAAAGAGATTGTTACTATGTTTTTGAAAGTATTTAATAACAGCATTTTTTACGTAATACATTCATTATTAATATTGTCTTCCTGCATTTGCCTTCTGAAAGGGAAGAGAGAAAGCAGGACTTCTTAGGAACAAAATAGGTTGACAAAAATCGTTCTCTTTTCTTTATTAGTAAACACAACATGGATCATTTTAAACATATTTTGCACCTGGTTTCTCTAGCAGTGGATTATATGAAAGTATGGCAGAACAAAAGGGAGTATTGTTGGGGTATTCCACATTTTGGAATGAAATGATTTTATAATCATTTAACGGCTTTATTAAGAACTTTGTATTTTCATAAAAATGCACAACAGTCTAAAAAAAGATAAACTATTTATGAAAAAAAAAAAAAAAAGTAAAAAAAAATAGAAAATTTTGATTGAATCAATAATTATAACGATATCAAAGACAAAATCCCCCCTTCCCTAGAGATATCTTACAATATCAAACATTAGACCCCCCCCTTTCCCCCTGAAGTTATATATGTTGTCCCATTATATATGCACAGCCCCGCCTCTTCTCAAAAATGGTTGCAAAATACGTTCCGCGTGTGACAGACAGCGCGTATGTTTCTGATAATGCGTCTATTGTTTATTGTTTTTCCAATAGTAATAACGACAAGTTGGAAATTGCACGTCAAACGTGGAAAATGAGGTGCGTTCGTATTATAACTAGTTTTATAAATATTTTTTGCATCGCATATTTTATTGAATGTATATTTTAGTGTCGCTTCATAAGTGCATATCAATTTCATTTTGTTCGAAAGGCTGTAACATCATCAAATTGCACTTGAAATATTTTTTTTCCCATTGGCCGTAATGTAACGGTAACTTTTGACTGTCCCTGTAATTAATCTATACATCCGATTTTCATAAAATTTGAAATAACTCGACAAAATGTTGCAACAATTATATATTTAAAATTTCATACCATTCTGTTGGGTAGTTTTGGCTCTGTTATATGCAAACGGACAGACACACGGACCGAACGACGACTATAGGTGCTACGTATTTATATAATTACGAACGCACCAAAAAATGAATATTTATCAGATTCTTCTCCATAGCGATTAATATTTTCACCTATTTATATTTAATAAAATAAAAAGGAATACATTAACAAAATAATCGATATTTACTTTCATATATATATTTCTTTACATACTAACATCTGAAATTGATATTTTATGCCAGTATTTTATTATCACCTAGATCATAAAGAAATCTTTTTTCCACAAAAATTACAATGTATTTTAACTTTCAAATACACGAAGATTTGAAACTTGCAATACAAAAATACACAATTTTGATTTCGATGTGCTGTCAGAGAATTAAATAAAAAATATAAAACATGAAATTCCCAATTGTTTTTCTGTCCTATTATCCTTATGGTCAAAAAATGGACAATTTATGACTTGTTCTCCTAGGATACTGATGGTTAGTCAAGCGTCTTTTGAAATCCGTTTTATTTTTGCTTTATTTTATTTTATCATTGTTGTCCTAAACCACATTCCTATACAATATTCTTCTTTGCTTTCTTTCTGCGCTTTTACGGTTAAAGAATTGACAACTCTCTTTTGTTTCCTCCAAATCTTTTCTCTTTAAATGGCGATAAAGCTTATGGTTTATCAGCTCCGTTAAAAGAAATCTTCGACATTATATTTACATTTATTTATTTATTTTTCACTTTTTGTTCGCTGTACCACAAATATTATTTGACAGAAGCTGCTTTTAAGATCAGAGTCGAATGATTCGGAAAAATATCAAATATCATGCTTGAAATAATGTGGCGTTTATTTTAATTTTTGAAAGGTATCTGAACTGACATCGACATTTTATTCGACTAAAGTGTTTCTTTAAAACATAAGCAAAGTATTTATTGTTTAAAATGTTTTTAAGAGCTTTTATTTAACGAAGATTTGAAGTCTGATAAATTTCGTCATCAAAGGTATTTGTAAACATTATATTTACATTTATTTATTTATTTAAGTTTCATTTTTTGTTCTCTGTACCACAAATATTATTTGACAGAAGCTGTTTTTACAGTCAGAATCTAATGATTCGGAAAAATATCAAATATCATGCTTGAAATAATGTAGCATTTATTTTAATTTTTGATAGGTAGCTGAAGTGAACTGACATTGACATTTTATTTGGCTTAAGTGTTTCTTTAAATCATAAGTAGAGTATTTATAGTTAAAAGTGTTTTTAAGAGCTTTTATTTAACAAATCTTTGAAGTCTGTTAAATTTCGTCGTCGAAGGCATTTGTAAACCTGGGTCGACTGTAAATTTTCATTTTTAAATGGATGTCACTGGTGGACTGGATGTTTGTAAATAACTCAAAGCATTCTATACACGTAATAAGATAGAAAAATCATGCGCCACGCGTGAATTATGAAACACTTTCCAATATTTTCAGAATATTGTTATAAAACTTGAGATTTTGATATAGTAAAAGAAGATAACTAACTAAAAAAATAAAAATTATAAAAATGTATGAAGAATATATTTATCAAATATATGAAGATTTAAAATATGTAATACAAAAATACACAATTTTGATTTCGAAATTGTCCAGTTAGAGATTAAATAAAAAAATATAAAACAAGAATTTCTCAATTGTTTTTCTGTCCTATTATCCTTATGGTCAATTTGGCGCAGCATGTCCCTTAAGGGATTTTGCGCCATAAAACCCCATACAACCAACCATCCTTATGGTCAAAGAACAGGCAATTTATGACTTGTTCTCCTAGGATACTAATGGTTAGTCAAGCGTCTTTTCAAATCTGTTTTATTTTTGCTTTATTTTATTTTATCATTGTTGCCCTAAACCACATTCCTATACAATATTCTTCTTTGCTTTCTTTCTGCGCTTTTACGGTTAAAGAATTGACATCTCTCTTTTGTTTCCTCCAAATCTTTTCTCTTTAAATGGCGATAAAGCTAATGGTTTTTCAGTTCCGTTAAAAAAAAAAGAATCTTCGACATTATGTTTACATTTATTTGTTTATTTTTCATTTTTTGTTCGCTGTACCACAAGTATTATTTGACAAAAGCTGCTTTTAAGATCAGAGTCGAATGATTCGGAAAAATATCAAATATCATGCTTGAAATAATGTGGCGTTTATTTTAATTTTTTGAAAGGTAACTGAACTGACATTGACATTTTATTCGACTAAAGCGTTTCTTTAAAACATAAGTAGAGTATTTATTGTTAAAAGTGTTTTTAAGAGCTTTTATTTAACAAAGCTTTGAAGTCTGATAAATTTCGTCGTCAAAAGCTTTTGTAAACCTGAATCGTCTGTTGAGTGTAAAATTTCATTTTTAAATTGTGAAAAGCTTACGGTTTATCAGCTCCGTTAAAAAACGCATAACAGATTTGGAAACCCAATTTCAGCTGTTCCCATCTACAATCGAGAAATTATCCAAATTTTTTGAGCAGCGCTGTATATGATTAAAACAGCTGAATTTAAAAGCGCATGCCTAAATTGAAAACGCATTTCAGCAATTATTACTCAAAGACGGTACTCAGGGTTCGCACAGACTCCTTAGACTCCTTGGAAACTCCTTAGAAATGAAAACATCCCCAAGTAGTACTTAGAACTACTTAGATAAGCAAACCACTCCTTAGAAACTCCTTAAATTGTATTGTGGCTTCGGACGCAAGCGATAATGCAGCCGAGGAAAAAAAATCGTGATTCTAAAACGCACGATAAATCATTTATGCACAGCATTGATTGGTTAGGATAATCTCCACTAGGGTCCGTAAAGTCCGTTTTTCAATACTGGTAATCGATCTTTATTTTAAATTTTATCGATGTTTGGCATTTAGCCAAGAATCTCGGAAAAATCGCGTTTTTCGCAAATATCTCCCCAAAAATACCGTCAAATTTCGTTAATCGATCGCGTAAAAAATTCGTAAATTTTGTCAAAGGATTGTGAAAAAACGTGCATTTCTCCAACAGTTCGCGGAAGAACTCGAATTTCTTCAAAGGATTGCGAAAAAGAAGCAAATTTCTTAAAAGACAGCCAAAAAACGGGAAATTCCTTTAAAAGATCGTGAAAAAAAGCGGATTTCCTCGAAAGATCGCAAAAACGCGAATTTCCTCAAAAGATCGCGAAAAAATGCGAATTTTCTAGAAAGATCGCAAAAAAATGCGAATTTCGTCAAAGGATCGCAAAAACACATGAATTTTTTTAAAGGATCGCGAAAAACATGCGGTTTCCAATAAAAGATCGCGAAAACACGCAGTTTTCAATAAAAGATCGCGAAAAAACGCGAATTTCCCCCAGAAGATCGTGAAAAAACGCGAATTTCCACCAGAAGACCGCGGAAAAAACGCGAATTTTCACCAGAAGATCGCGAAAAAAACGCGAATTTCCACCAGAAGACCGCGGAAAAAACGCGAATTTTCACCAGAAGATCGCGAAAAAAACGCGAATTTTCACCAGAAGATCGCGAAAAAAACGCGAATTTTCACCAGAAGATCGCGAAAAAACGCGAATTTCCACCAGAAGATAGTGAAAAAACGCGAATTTCCGCCAGAAGACCGCGGAAAAAACGCGAATTTTCACCAGAAGATCGCGAAAAAAACGCGAATTTTCACCAGAAGATCGCGAAAAAAACGCGAATTTTCACCAGAAGATCGCGAAAAAACGCTAATTTTCCCTGAAGATCGCGTATCACACGCGAATTTCCTCAAAGTATCGAGAAAAACAGGCAAATTTCGTCAAATGATCCCGAAAAACACGCGGTTTCCATCAAAAGATTGCATAAAAAACGTCAGTTTCGTCAAACGATCGAAATAAAACGTGAATTCCGCTAAAAGATTGCGAAAAAACGCGAATTTCTCCCAGAAGATCGCGAAAACGCGAATTTCTCCCAGGAGATCGCGAAACACACGCCATTTTCCTCAAAAGATCGCGAAAAACACGCGAATTTCCCCAAAGGATCGCGAAAAACACGCCAATTTCGTTAAAAGATCGCGAAAAATCCGCAGTTACCATTAATAGATCACGGAAAAAACGTCAGTTTCATCAAACGATCAAAATAAAACGTGAATTCCATTAAAAGATCGCGAAAAAACGCAAATTTCCCCCCAGAAAATTGCGAAAAAGACGCGAATTTCCCCCAGAAAATTGCAAAAAAATACGCGAATTTTCTCAAAAGATCGTGAAAAACACGCGAATTTCGTCAAAGGATCGCGAAAAACACGCGGTTTCCATCGAAAGATCGCAAGAAAAACGTCAGTTCGTCAAACGATCGAAATAAAACGCGAATTCCATTAAAAGATCGTGAAAAAGACGCGAATTTCTCCCAGAAGATCGCAAAAACACGCAAATTTCATCATATCATCGCGAAAAGAAATACGAATTTCGTCAAAGCTTCACCTTCAAAGGTGTCGATTGCCACTGTTCTAAAAGTATAAATTCAAAACTTGTTATATTTTTTTCTTGTATGTTGCGTTTAGCATTCCTTTTTTTTAACCTTTTAAAATTTTCTTTAAGATGTATCATGTATGTGATATACATAATAAGTGTTTGGGATTTGCCTAATCTCTGTTTATATGACCATTGGTCGCTGCATAAAAAAGTTGATTGTCTATTTTGTATTTAATCTTACGAAATCAGTAAGCAATATATTGTGAATACTGTGCAATTTCATCACTAACAATTAGATTCTAAAGAGTAAAATTTGATTTATCTCCAAATTAGGCATTAAAAATTGGAGTATGCATACCACATAACAATGCAGCGCATAAAAGCAAAAAAAAAAAAAAAAAAAGGCAAATCTTTAAAGTGGTTTGGACTCCTTGGATTTTTTCGGTACTGCTTGGATATTTTCTTCCCAACTCTGTATGAACCCTGGTACTGTATCCGATTTATTTTGTGTATTGCTGCACATTCTACCCCCTGGACAATTCTATGAATACTCTATTCTATCGTAAACATCGTGTAGTGAAATTCAGTTATTTATATCAGTTTAAATACATTTGAAACAGCGTAATATCATTAAAATACTCTGCAAACGACTTTTCCCCATTTACGATAGTGAAATAGAATACTTTTGGGTAACCCTGAAAATGAAATATTGATTCCATTTCAAAATAGCAAATAAAGCCTTTGTGCGACAATATTAAAAAGCAGAAAAAATAACGTTTAAAAATGCACAAATAATAAATGAAAAGCAGCAAACAGCTGTTTCGAATCTACTAGCGAGATTCTTCTTCAGTGCAAGATAGGGAAAAAGGAACAGCATGCTAGAAAAAGCAGGTTTTTCTGCTTTTTAATACTGATCTCATATATTTCATATGCAATACCAAGCATGGTTAGGTGACCCTAAATAAGGATTATCAATTGCATGAAAATCTGCGTATATTTACGGCAGTTAGAGCGTAGACAGACGGACAGATATACCGAATGCATAAACAATTTTCGACTTTGTTGGAAAGCATAAAAAAATCGACATTTTATTTACATTTATTTCTTTAATTAAGTTTCAGTTTTTGTTCTCTGTACCACAAATATTATTTGACAGAAGTTGTTTATAAAGATCAGAATCGAATGATTCGGAAAACATTATCAAATATACTGCTTGAAATAATGTGGTGTTTATTTTAATTTTTGAAAGGTAACTGAACTGACATTGACATTTTATTCGACTAAAGTGTTTCTTTAAAACATAAGCAGAGTATTTATTGTTAAAAGTGTTTTTAAGAGCTTTTATTTAACAAAGCTTTGCACTCTGATAAATTTCGTCGTCAAAAGCTTTTGTAAACTTGAATCGTCTGTTGACTGCAAAATTTCATTTTTAAATGGTGAAAAAGCTTACGGTTTATCGGGTCCGTAAAAAGAAAAAAAAATCGACATTATATTTACATTTATTTATTTATTTAAGTTGCATTTTTTGTTCGCTGTACTACAAATATTATTTGACGAAGCTGCTTATAAAGAACAGAATCGAATGATTTGGAAAAAATATCAAATATCATGCTTGAAATAATGTGGCGATTATTTTAATTTTTGAAAGGTAATTGAACCGACATTGACATTTTATTTGACTAAATTGTTCACTTTCCAATATTTCCAGAATATTGTTGTAAAACTTCAGATTTTGATAAAGTGAAAAAAGATAGCTAACTATACATATAAGAAAAAATTAGAAAACGTGCAACACATTTGAAAAATCACTTTCTTCAATTAACGTCTTTAATCGTTAAGATGCTCGAAATTTTTTGTGCATTCTACAGATTTTTTACACGTTTCCTATTTAATTTATAAATTATATATATCCTGAAAATGTTTTTTGGAGCAAATATGAATTGTAACCAGGGTTCTCGCTGCCGCTCGCAATTGCGCCAAAATTTGACAGAATGCTTCATTTGGCGAGTAAACGAACAATCAGAATCTCCAAATTGCGAGTGCTCAAGCTCTGCTCTCTTTGTGTGTGTGCGCGCCAGTATACAGTGCAGATCTTTATCCGCATTAATGAACGATTGGTGTCGCTTTTCATGTTCAATTGAACCGTGCCATTTACATTTCTCTATTTACAAAGATGCTGAGTCAACACCAATTCAGTTTAACAACAACTAAAGACATAGAAAGGATTATTCGATAGGTATTTTTCTATTGTCAGTTGATCACTATTTATGCGTCAACATCGTGCTGGTAAAAACAGGACGTAATAAAAATTCCAGTAAAACGGAAAAATTTCCCCGAAAATTCCAGAAAAATTTCCGTTAAAATACGGAAATAGTACTGGCGTCTCGATTGTCAGTACATTTTCCGTATTTTAGTGACATTTGACGAGCAGAAAATCGGCATAACATATTACGCGCAAGATTACAAAATAAATTTTGCAACTAAAATGAAAATTTTGGCGACAACTTATACTTCAGATTGTAATAATTTCCCTGAACCTACATAAATTTGTATTTAAACCATTTTTTATATTTTAAATACAAAGCTGTATAAAGCTAACGCAAAATTTGGAAAAATTCATTATTATACCATCACACATTAATAAATATGATGTAATACAGTAAAATAAATGATGCAATAGCAAAAATATGCAATTTAATAATGTTCTTACAAAATAAAACATTTATATATTTATGATTACATGGATGCCCTAAGAAGATCATGCAGGATATCAAGAATAGAAAAAATAAGAAATGACAGAATCAAAGAAATGATGAAAATAAAGGGAAAAAAGCAATTAAAATCCAAAAAAGCAATTAATCTGGTATGGTCATGTCAAAAAAATGAATGAGGAAAGACTACCCAAAATAACATTCAATTATGAAACAAACAAAAAAAGGAAACTTGGAAGACCACGAAAGAACTGGATGGATGATATTTCAAAGGCAATGAGGGATAGAGGTCTGGAAGAGGAATGGACCCTTGACCGGAAGAAATGGAAAAAGACTCTTGTGGATTCTTCGGATGGCGGCATCTGACGCCATAAACCGAGTTTATATATATATGATTTAACATAAATTTATTCAGTGGTAAAATGACCCCCTTGCGGTAGTTAAGCCTAAAATATTGTTTTCTAGGCAAAAACAGTAGTTCGGAGATAAGGCATTTTAAGGAATAATATGATCATATAGTTTAATAAAAGCCGTGAAACATAAAAGAATTTCGTAATGTTTTAGTTTTAGAAATTCAAGAAAAATATTCAAAAAGGGTCATTTGACCCTTCGCGGTAGTTTTAGTGTTAATACCCATTTTTTGGTTTTTCCCTCTGAGAATTTTTGGGTTCAGTATGTTCCGCTTTTTTTTTTTTTCTAGAAGAATTAATTGCTAAATATTCGTAAAAAAAAAAAAAAATCTTGACTCACGGATTATGATACACTTTCTAATAACCATTCACGCATCATTCATACCAAGAGAACGATTATGACGTTGATTTCGCCGTGGCCATAAAATTTTATAGCTCGAATAATTCAGCAAACATAACCGTCTTTAGAAAACCTAAAGACAATGATAAGAAATATTCTAATGTGCAAGTCATTGTTTAATAGCCATTTAAGGTTTTCCGTAGAAGATTTTTGGGCTAAGTTTGTTGCTTTTAACTTTCGAGGTAAAATAACTGCACAAATATTCATAAAAATAAATGTCCACGCATGGATTATGAAACGTTTCCTAATATTACATTCATATCTAGAAAATTATGATTATGACAGTTGACTTCATCTTGGCCATAAAAGTTTATTGCTTGAATAATATTGCAAATCCAACCATCTTGAGTAATTCAAAAGCATTAGTGGGAGGGGTCTTAGATTTGCGTCCTTTTCCACAGAAGATTGTGTGGTTTTCTCCGTTCTTAGATTTTATGAACTCAATTTGTTACGTTGTATTTTCGAAGCAAAATATCTTCTGAAAGTTTCTGAAAAAATCAATCTTCGCAGAAGCATTATGATGCACTTTCTAATATTACATGGAAAGCAAAATAATTATGATTATGACAGTCGCATTCATCTTAGCCATAAAATTTCATTGCGTGAATAATTTTGAAAATCTAATCATCTTCAGGAAAGCTAGAAACAATAATAGGAAATTTCTAACGTGCGAGTCATTGTTTAATAGCCATTTTTTGTTTTTCCCTCAGAGATTTTTTGGGTTCAGTATGTTGCGCTTTCTTTCTAAAAAAAAAAAATAACTGCTTAAATATTCTTAAAAAATCAATCGTAACTCACGGATTATGATACTTTTTCTAATATTACCATTCCATAGCTGCCAACCTTTCACTAATCTTCCGTAATGTCTAGATTAATTTGACCCAGGTTAACCACATTTCGAACTAGGAAATTTATTTCATGAATGCTTATTTATATAATTCCAGGTTTCTACGTGGAACATATTTAATTTCATTTCTTAAAAAAAATTCTGGTTCGAAACGTATTAAACCAGGGTCAAATTAACGCAAGTATTACGGAAGATTGGTTTGAGGTTGGCACCTATGCCATTCACACATCATTCACATCAAGAGTATAATTATGACGTTGATTTCCTCTTTAGCATAAAATTTTATTGTTCGAATAATTTAGCAAATGTAACCAACTTCAGGAAATCTAAATACAGTCATAGGAGAAATTCTAATGTGCAAGTCATTGTTTAATAGCTATTTATGTTTTCCCCCGAAGTTTTTTGTCTGAGTTTGTCCCTTATATCTTTTGAAGCGAAATAACTGCAGAAATATTCTTTAAAATAAATCGCCACCCATGGATTATGAAACGTTTCCTAATATTACATTCATATCTAGAGAATTATGATTATGACAGTTGACTACATCTTGACCATAAAAGTTTATTGCTTGAATAATATTGCAAATCCAGCCATCTTCAGGAATTCAAAATACATTAATGTGAGGAGTCCTAAATTATGCGTCATTTTCCCCGCCGAAGATTGTTTGGTTTTCTCCCTCCTAAGATTTTGTGAACTGAATTTGTTGCATTTTTCTTATGGAGTGAAGGTAACTTCTCATTTTAGATTGAAAAAAAATTTCAGAGCTCATAAATTATGACTGACTTTCTAACATTACGTAGGTGTGTGAGAATTATATTTACGACAGTTTATTTCATCTTGACCATAAAATTTTATTGCTCGAACAAGATCGCAAATTCAACCATCTTCAGGAATTCAAAAGACATTTACGAGGAAACCTGAAACGACTCTTATGTTTTGTTTCGACTCTTTTGGTGTTTTTCGTTGCATTTCAAAACTTTTATGAGCTAAGTTCATCGCACACTCATTTCGTCGAAATACACCAGACGGAAAAACCTTGCGTTACACTTAGATTATGTACATTTTCGTTTAAAAACGAATTAAGTATTTCTCAATTATGTTGGGAAATGTCAAATGTTATTAGTCTTCAACTTGTATAATTTTAATATATTTGCCTATGTTTATGGTTATTTTTTGCACTATACACTCGTTTGGATTTTTCATTTTAACTGTTTCCAAGATATTTAAAAAGTGTTTATGTATTTGGTTTGTCTGACTGTGTTCTGTTCTATCACGCGTAAATATACTCGGATTAGCCATGTAATTGGCACGTACAATTGTTTTTTGTACCAAAGATTCGCAAGGATTTTTCATTTTAACTCTATCCAAGCCAGTTAAAAAGTGTTTATGAATTCGGTTTGTCTGTCCGTGTTCTAACACGCGTAAATATACTTGGATTAGCCATGTAATTGATATGTTATTGAGGTTTACCATGGCATGTACAATTATTTTTTGCACCAAAGATTCGCTAGGGCTTTTTCATTTTAACACATTCCAAGCTAGTTAAAAAGTGTTTCTGAATTCGGTTTGTCTGTCCGTGTTCTAACGCACATAAATATACTCGGATTAGTCATCTAATTGATATGTTATTGAGGTTTACCATGGCATGTACAATTATTTTTTGCACAAAAGATTCGCTAGGATTTTTCATTTTAATACTTTCCACATTTGCCCTCCGGGGGGGGGGGGCACTTTTCTAAATTTTGAGGACATCATTCATGCCCCCAGGGGGGCAAATTTGGGGGGAGGGACTCGGGAGGTGCATAGCATGTGTAAGTGGTCAAAGACCTTTTCAAAATATGTCATATGTTGGAGTCGGCAAAAAGTTAAAAAAATAACTCCCATTTGGTCTACTACCGCACCTCCTGGAATACATCCTCCCCCCTCTCTTTGAAATATCGTTTGCAGAAATGTGTTACTGCGTACGGTGACTATATAGAAAAGGACTAATACAATGTGCAATTTCTTAAATTTCATCCAATTATTTCTATGTGAGGGCAAAGACTAATTGATATACCCATTTCCGCTTATTGACGGAAATTGCTGAAGGGGAATTTTTCATTGTATTATACGTTTCGTAATTGAACTAAAGTTTTGCATACTATATGGTATATACAGAAATTCATAAAGATGGAGTCAATGGCCTATTTCGTTAAATATTCTCCCTAGACAAATACTTCCAATTGCAAAGTTTCGTAAAAAAGGGTGTAAAATCTGATGACATTAGTTGCAAAAACCTGGGTGGTCAATTTTAGAAAATACACAAACTAAATTTTTAAAATCTATTTTAAAAAATTATAATTTTTATTCTGTTCCTCTTTTAAGATATGTCAACGGGAAAAAAGAATATTTAAACTAGGTATTCAGAGATTCTAAATTGTTTTTTTTTAGCGTATTATCATAAATTAATTAAAATTAAACTATTAAATTATAAAAGAATATTTACAAAATATTTTACTCTTTATTTTTTATTTATATTTTTCTTTTTTAGTGTTAAAATTCTTCATTGTTACATTTTCGCAGCCAATTGGCCTATTTTGAGGAGCGTTGTTAGGCGCATCATTAACTAGTACATAGAGATGTGTCATTTGTTGAGGAACGAATCCAAAGGAACGATTCCGGCAGTGAAACTGAAGGAACGAATCCATTCTGTAAAAAGGAATCGGTCCTTTTCGGAACGATTCCGAAAAGGAACGACTCCTCGGATTCGGTCCTTTTTGGAACGGTTCCTCGGATTCGGTCCTTTTTGGAACGGTTCCTCGGATTCGGTCCTTTTCGGAACGGTTCCTTGGATTCGGTCCTTCTTGGAACGGTTCCTCGGATTCGGTCCTTTTTGGAACGGTTCCTCGGATTCGGTCCTTTTTGGAACGGTTCCTCGGATTCGTTCCTTTTCGGAACGGTTCCTCGGAATCGGTCCAAAATGTACCGACTCCGAAAAGGACCGATTCCTCGGAGTCGTTCCGAAAAGGACCGAATCCTCGGAGTCGTTCCGAAAAGGACCGAATCCTCGGAGTCGGTCCGAAATGCACCGACTCCGAAAAGGAACGATTCCGTCGGAATCGGTTCTTTTCTTGTAGACTGGTCAGTTTTAATAAATTAAAATACGCTATTTTATTTCAAAATAATAGATTTTGATTCTATTAAAGCTGACTTTATTGCCAAAATATCCTTCTAATGTGTGCCCCCCCCACCCCCCTCCTCAAAAAAATGAAAAGAAAGAAAGAAAAAAGAAATTGAAGTGCGGGGCGGAGTAGGGCGTTTAATAAACATTACTATTTGATCTTCTTGTGCTAAATTAATCTGAAAGAAATAATTAAAAAAATATTTCATGCGAATTGGATTTTTTTCACCTGAGTGAAAAAGTGTCCGTGATGGGATTCTAACCCAGAAACTTTACGTGCTTTACCGATTGAGTACCTGGACCCCGAAGGTAATGGAACACCATGTGTACTTTAATACACTAATACTTTTTCTAATTGGTAAATGTATCATAAAAAATGAATTTTTTCTAAATGGATTCTTAAGGCCGTTCTCAAATCCAAAAGTTTTAATTTATTATTATTCGGAAATGCATGAAACGAGCAGATGTTGTTGTTCAGAAACTATGTAATCGAGCTGTTTTTTCCGTTTTTTTTGCTAACGCAATAGATCTTTCAGAAAATAGTGTCAAAGTGGACATTTTGAACCGAATTTCTTGAAAAATTACGAAATTTAATTTTTTATACGGTCTCCCGGTCCTTCAAGTTATAGTTAGTAAAACTTTCCTATTACACTTACAAGTAAGACAAATAAAAGTCCTATTATTCTAAGATTAAAATTGACCGAAGTAATGGCTGTTTAAAGTTGGAGCATATTTTTTGCTGCAAAATAGGGGTCATTTACAAATTTACTAGAAATATAAATAATCTTCAGGTATATAAAAAAAAATAGTTGATAGTAAAATTAACATTGCATTATAAATTTGAAATCTATAATCATTCTGAAATATTAATGCAAAATATACAGCTTGTACTAAACATATAACAGGAAAAAAATAATAGAATTTTCGTTAAATAAAATGTTGAAAAGCAACAGCCTCGATTCTTTGCAAAATGACACATATTTTGAAATGTTATTAGATTACACTAGGATGCAAATTTGTGTTGTGTCATGTGTTTTAGCTTTTGATAATTAGTTCTTACGTATTTTGTAGCACTGAATCCAAAAATGGCCTTCATTTTTTATCACAAAGTACAGATTTTTTGCAAATAGTAAATTTGAAATTTAAAAAGTGAAAAATTTACGGAAATCTGAGAGTATAAAATAGACGTGATTGTTATTTCTTTAACTTTTGATAATTGATTTTTATCAATTTTTTACTATTGAATCCGAAAATGACCTTCATTTTTAACCATCACGTCAGGATTTTTCGCCAATTGTAAATTTCAAAGTTTAAAAGTTCAAAGTTTTAATTGAACCTCTTCCCTTCCCACATCATTGGATCCCCGAGCTGTTTAGCTGTAAGAATCCCAGTATAAGCCAAAAATTGAATAAATTCTTGAATTAAATAAAATAAAATTGAATAAAAGAAGTTTTACATCCATTTTATAGTATCAGAAATTCGCTATTTTTTAACTTTGAAATTTACCATTTGCAAAAAAGTCTAACATGATGGTTAAATATGAAGGTATTTTTTACATTCAGGCCTAAAAAGCACATCATAAAAGCTCAATCGTAAAAGTTAAAAAATGCAACCATCGACTCTTTTTTACAGTATTAGCTATTTTTTCAATTTTGAAATTTACTATTTGCAAAAAATCCTGACATGATGGTTAAAAATGAAGATAATTTTCGGATTCAGCGCTAAAAAATACATAAAAATCATAATTTTAAAAATACATAATTTAAAAAATAAAAAAACACAACCATCGCAGTCTTGTGTTATCTAATTTAAAACTTTTTAGTAAACTTGTTGGCAGTAATCTATCCGAAATTTTTTGTGTTACCCTGTAAAATAAGTACATAATGGTAAGCACTGAAAATCATAATAATATTACATTGTCATCTGATTTACGTCAATATGTAAAATTTAACCTCGATCGCATATTTTAAAGTAATTTGAATTTCGAGTACAAATTTTGAACTGGAAAGACATACATACGATCGTTTGAAGTTAACCCATTACCCGCTGATGTTGCGTTCACGCAACGGTCAAAACAATTGCGCATGCTTAAATTAATTACTTTGTTACCACTATTTTAGAATAAAAAAAATTGCCTTATTTATTGGCAGAAATTTTGATATTTTAATAAAGCGAAAATTACCTTTCTGAATTTGTGGTGACAAGTGACTTTCAACAAGAAATTTTAAAATTCCTACTTTATAGTTTTGGCGGTTAATAGGTTAAATAAAAGCTTATAAAAATAGCATAATTTTTGTTAAAAAAATCATGAAAAGAAACAGCTTCAAATACTTACAAAAATCTGTCGTAATACGATTTCTTTCAAATCGCAGCTACACATGAAATAAATCCTTCAAATACTTTAAGCACTTTGTTTACGAACCCTAGAAGCATGGCTAAACTCATGTGTATTCGGATGCAGAAAAGTGGCATAAGTCTTGCAGTTCAAAGTTTCGTATAACTTCATGAATTTTAGTGTTAGATGAATGGGACTTTTTTTGTCTTTCTTTTAAGAGAACAGGAAATTTTTACTAAATATCACTTATAGGGCCGGGGGACCGTATAAAAAATTAAATTTCGTAACTTTTTTAGAAATATTTTTATTGATCTAAATGACTTTCAGAATAATTTTTTACCTTATTTAAAACATTTTTGTAATTGGAATTATAGGTCTATGACTAACGGTTTAGGAATTAGCCATTGAACATCGTTGAGAGTAAAGACACACTATAAAATAATAATATAAATGGACGGTCATTTGACGACATATTTTCAAGAGAAACCAATGATTACACTGAAAATCGAATTGACCTTGCACCGCCCTTAAATTTCCAAGAGGATTTATGCTTTATACCATAAATCATAAAGTTAGAAATAACTGCAAATTAATTGCACACCCCGATCAATGAAATGAACTCTTAAAAACAAAATCATCTGTCCAAAACATTACAAAATTAAGCCGACTGGATGCGTAAGAAAATGGATGGGTACATAAGAAAATAAAATAGTAAAAAATATTATGGATTGCATGTAGTTCTCTTTATCTCGGAAGTGTTTTTTCCCCCTTGGAAGTGTTTTTTTCCTCTTGGAATCCTTTATTTTTCAAAATCGTTCATTTTTTTCGGAATCGTTCATTTTTTTCGGAATCGTTCCTTTCTCCTCGGAATCGTTCCTTTTTCTCGGATTCGTTCCTTTTTTCGGAACGATTCCGAAAGGAACGACTCCGAAGAACTCGTTCCTTTCGGTGAACGATTCCGGCTGGAACGATTCCTTAAAAGGAACGATGTTGCCCATCTCTATAGTACATTGTTCTTTAGGTTAGCAAACAGTCCGAAACACAAAGCAGTTTTTACTTTTATACTTATAACAGATATCTATCATTTTGTTTGTGCAGCTTTAAGAAAAACAATTTGTCATAGCATATTTAAAATCATAAAAAAAAAGACATTCCATCATATCGACTCAGCCAAACATCTGCTTTATTTGAATGGATGTCTCTTTTCAGTTGCGTCTTTTACATCTCAAGCACTGCGTACTTTTTTTTTCTTTTCATTCAAATGATTTTTGTGGGGTAAGATAAATATCAAAATAAATATGTTTATGGCAGCTGATTTAATCTCGATCATAAAATTTTATTGCCCAAATAAGCCCACGAATCTTTAAAAATTCAACTCGTACTTTTAAAGGGGAAATAATAAAATGCAAATCATTTTTCATTGGGTATTTTTACTCCCCCAATTCCTCTATTTCGCGTTTGAGTCATAATGCAAGAGTCGTATTTGTCCTGAAATTCCTAAAATTCCCTAAAAAATAAAAAATAAAGTCCTTAAATACGGTAGTGTGTCCTGAAATTTCTGAAATCTCGCGAGTTTTGTGCTGCAGTATTAATTGTCATGTGATTTTCTCGCGGATATTTTTTTTTTCATGGAGTTCCGGAAATCATTTATTTTTTTACAGAATTACATACAATCAGTATTTTGCAATTAATAGTTGCACAAAAAATTTAATTACACTTTAATTACACTTAAAAAAAAGGGGGGGGGGGACAGAAAATGTTTTGAAACTTTTTTTTTTTAAGTTTCACAAAATCATTTTAGCATGAAAACTCACGAATTTTGTCCTCTAACTGTGGGATATTTTCGCATCTCCCTTTCGCGGCCTCTTTTCAGCTAGACTAAAGGGGCCAAGGGTCACGTGATTTAATAGAGAATTGTTATAAAACTTTTGTTCTTTAGTTTTTTTAGAATGATGTAAATTCGATCGCAGCATACACGCTGCAGTTTTTTTTTTTTTTTTTCTGGATCTTCAAAATGAAGAAAATAAATGTACATGAAATAATTAAAATAACAAAACTTTGTAAAAAATCACCATAAAATTAAAACAAAACACAGGACGCGTTTCGAGCTAAAAACAAAACAGCTCGTCATCAGCTAAGCATACACGTGTCCGAAAACGAACAAGTTCAAAAATGAACTCATTAGTTCATTTTTGAACTTGTTCGTTTTCGGACACGTGTATGCTTAGCTGATGACGAGCTGTTTTGTTTTTAGCTCGAAACGCGTCCTGTGTTTTGTTTTAATTTTATGGTGATTTTTTAAAGTTTTATTATTTTAATTGCTTCATATCGCCAGTTTTCGGTGCTGTTTCGCTAAATGTACATGAGTTATACAAATATTAGCTTGGATTCCCAGAGAGGAATAAATTTTTATACAAATATCAGTGGCAAATGTTTCGCTGTAAATACTGCATATGGGACATTCTCACAATCTTTTGACTTTCGGGAATAAAAATCTGGTGAAATTAAACTTGCTAAAATAACATTTTAATCTGATAGACGAATGCCTTAATGATTCAAAATAAAAAAAAAGGTCAGCAGCAATTTTTATTTTTATTTAACTGAAGTTTAAGTTAAACTTGCGAGTTTAATTTTCCTTACCATTTTACCACTATAACTTTCTATTTTCTTCTAAATTTTTACTTATAATGAATTTGCATAATACCCAAAGAACATTCAAATAAGAAATAGTAACAATATAGTATTTTTAGTACAAAATTTTGATATAACATTGTCTTAAAGGGGTAATAAAGAAGGGACGGAAGGAAAAAAAGGGGGATGGTATAGGAATAAAAAGAAAAGCGCCCAGTTAAACTGATGGCATTGAGCTCACAGACTATTTACACTAACTTGTATAGTATACTCTTATTTCAAAGAATAACGCTCACAAAAAAAATAAATGAAGGGAGGATTAGCCCCCGTTCCCCCACATTAAACTTAACCAACGAACCTCCATATCTAATCAGGGAAGCACCTTAACATAATAAACCGGTATAGCAAATTTGAAGCAAATCAGATAATTCTGCATGAAAAAACTATTTTGCTAAATTAAGGGGGGGGGGGGGTCTAACCCCTTTTCCCTCTTTATACTTAACTAATGAACCTCCAAATCCAATTAGGAAAGCTCCTTATCAGAATGAACATAGAAAAATAATTAAAGTAAATTGAATAATTCTGCATGAAAATCCATTTATCTAAATAAGGGAGAGGTCTAGGCCCCCTTTCCCATTTTTATACTTAACCAATGAACCCCCAAATCTAATAAATGAAGTACCATATCGGAATAAACCGGCATATCAAATTTGAAGCAAATCGATTAATTCTGCATGAAAAACCCATTTATCTAAATTAAGGGGGGGGGGGATCTAGCCCAAGCGCCCTCCCCCTTTAAACTTAAACAATAAACCTCCAAAATTAATCAAGGCAGCTCCTTAACATAATAAACCGGCATACCAAATTTGTAGCAAGTCCAATAATTCTGCATGAAAAACCCATTTATCTAAATTAAGGTGGGGGTCTAGCTCCCCATCCCCCCTTTATACTTAACTAATGAACCTACAAATCTAATCAAGGCAGTTTCTTAACATAATAAACCGGTGTACAAAATTTGGAGCAAATCGGATAATTCTGCATGAAAAACCTATTTATCTAAATTAAGGGGGGGGGGGGGGGTCTAGACCCCAATTCCCCATTTATACTTAACTAATGTACCTTCGAATCTAATCAAGGCAGATTCTTATCATAATAAACCGGTATACCAAATTTGGAGCAAATCGAATAATTCTGCATGAAAAACCCATTTATCTAAATTAAGGGGGTAACCCGCCTTTCCCCCTTTATACATAATTAGTGAACCTCCAAATCTAATCAGGGAAGCTCCTTAACATAATAAACCGATATACCAAATTTGGAGCAAATTGAATAATTCTGCATGAAAAACCCATTTATCTAAATTAAGGGGGGGACTAGCCCCGTTATATTTAACCAAAGAACTCCCAAAACTAATCAGGGAAGCGCCTTATCAGAATGAACCTAGAAATTTTTTTTGAAGCAAATCGGACGTTTCTATCAAGAGTTATCGCGTTATGTAAGTACGTACATACATACATACATACATACAGAACGGGCGGGCACATTAGCTCACAGGCTTTGATAGCCTGTGAGCTAAAAAAGGGACGGGGATGGAAAAAAGGGGATGATAAGGATGGGACGGTAAGGAAAATTACCACTATTTTTAGACAAATCATGTTAAAACTAAGTGATAGCCTCAATGTTAATTGATTTTTAGCAACAGTTATTTACATTGGATTAAATAAAAAAAAAATAATAATAATTTATCTCCAAAAGTGCAGGAATAAACCTTGGGGGCAGTAAGACTACCAATAAAGCTACGATGCTTGAAATTGATATTTAAATGCTGATTTAAATTCTGCAGTAAATTTCCTGTCAAATAATAATTTTAGACATTCTTTCTCTAGCATACTTCTGCATGAGAAAAAAGTAAAAAAAAAAAAAAATCTGTGTCTGCAGCTGAAGTGATTTTCTGTATAAGTTTAGCAAGAGGGATAGTAAGGAATCTAAAACCGAGGGACAGAGTTAAAAAAATAATATCAAACGTAAAAATGTGTGCAGGTTATTTTTTTGCTACATATTTATATAAAACAACTTTCCCAGTTTCGGAAAAAAATTACATCGAATTATTTTTATTGAAACAATTTTATACAGACAGCTCCGAACTTAAAAATCAGCCTTAGGGACACGGGACGGTATAGGAGTTTTCCTGGTATTTGGACCCCCAACATCGTCCAAAACTTATTTATCTCGTTAATATTGTTATGCAGTCATGCAATGGGATGTACCACAGTATATGAAATAAAAAAAGCACAAGAATATGTACTAAAAATAAAAATTATTATTCAGGGAACTAAAAGTCAAAAGATTGTGAGAATGCCCCATATATGTACATTTGTATAAAAAATAGAATTAGCAGATTTTTTAATCTTGTCGTACTTATTCATATTGATTAACCCCTGAGTAATACTTACGATCGTGAAATATGCTGCTTTTAATGTGAAATTATATAGAATCGTGAAATCCTGAAAATTGCTCTACCACTCATTTTCATGAACTGTGATTTAATTAACTATAACTTGAAGCTCGTGGATTACACGAATTTTCTTCATTACTGACAGGGTGGAAATCTCTAATTTTGTAAAACGGACGCTGAGAAAAAATCTCTAATTTCTTTAATAGATCGTTGAAAAAAAAATCGCGAATTTCTTCAAACGATCATTGCAACAAATCGGAAATTTCGTCAGTCAGTCGCTGATAAAGATACAGTTAAACATCTGAAGAAACTTGTCTAAAGCGGATTTTTTTATATAGTCCCTTCCAAAGGAATGCCTTAGAAATCTATTTGTATAGGCGGAAATCTGCCTAAAACGGGTTTTTTTTGTTTTCCTAGCAATTTTGTTTTTACAAATTTAACCATACTTTGATGAATAACCCCTGTGTAAACGAAACCTGTTTATAACGGATTTCTGCTTTAAAAGTAAAAATTTCCCTATGATAGGAATACTATAAAATTATACCTGTAAAAAGAAATTTTGTTTTTACTCTCAAGTGGTTCCCATTTGACAGGTTTTACTGTATAAGGTTGTTGTGTTTATTTAGTATAATAAAACCTACTAACAAGGGAACCACTTTTGGTGTTGCTCGCACCTAGCATTGAGACCTGGTGCATTTTAAAGCCCTATATTACGAAGTTTGTGAATCGATAAATTTTTTCTGTTAAAATAATATTTCTTGGTTTTACAGCAGCATAACTTTCTGAAAATGCAATTTTCGAGACCACCTATCGGACTATTAACATTGAATTTTTTTTAAAGAAACGCATTTAAAAATACAAATTAGTTAATAATAAGTATAAAATATTGAAAAAAGTTTAAAAATTCCTTCAAGAAAACACGAATTTGACTTTGAAAATTTGCAACATTATATTCATATTTTTTGGCGAGGAAAAGTTGGCGGGTTTCTTTTAGAAGTAGAGATTTCCGGCAACCCTAGCCAAATGTCATAGCTTTTGTATTACGTGAGGAAGTGGTTTTTGGACTTCAGTAGAAATTGTTATGTCACAGTAATTTTTATAAATTGTGTAAAAATATTAATTTATTTTATGATTGTCTTATGATTACCAAAGGACTATTTAATACAGCAACATTTCATTTTAAACATTCGAAACTTTATTCCATTCGATTTCAAAAGAAAATAGTTTGTTTATTTCGTATTTCATTCAAAAATAGCTTCAACGATCTTGAAAGCTTTTATAGAAATATACCTACTATTTATATATTTATCGTCTGCATAGAAAAAAAAAAGAAAAAACCTAATTCATATTTCTTATGCAATCAATTATCAAACAAATCGCAATCTGATATAATTCTAAAATGTACGTACTTACTCTTATGTTAAAGTGGGTGGGAAAATTGTACGTCTATATTTGGCGACGTAACTCACTTTTGGCGTGAAATAAACAAATAAAAATGTAATAATAAAAAATTAAAAGTATAAAAAAGGATATGAAATATTATTTTAACAAAGAAATTTTATCAGTTCTCTAACTTTTATGTATAGGGCTACAAAATGCACCAGGTCTCGATCCTAGGTGCGAGCAACACCAAAAGTGGTTCCCTTGTAAGAGGAAATTTCGTTTTTAATAGGCTTTCGTCTTAACAGGTATAATTGTACGGTATTACTACTGTAGGGACAGTGACATTTTTACGTTTAAGACCGGTTCTGTTTCAATAGGGTTTACTTGTATTTTTATGTCCGATTTAGAAGCCCTGTCCCACTTTTTTGTCTCCCTGTCCCACTTTTTGTGACGCTAGACCTGGCAACACTAGCCCAGGTATAACTTGTGATATATTCAATTTGATTTAAATCCTTTATATACTGAATTATGAATTCATGAAAATTTTATCTTCTAAAGCATTGTTCGTGAATTGTTTAAGGGGTCTCAGGACTCTTAAAATTGGAAAAAAGTGAAATAAAACGACCATTTTCAACATTTAATATCTTAAAATGTATTTGATTTTAAGACACAATTTTAATTGGAATAAAATATATAAGTATGTTCTTTCATTTCGTGTATTAAAAAAATTATAAGATGCAGAATTAGCATTTACAGGGGGCTCCAAACTGTTAGACATTTTTCGAGCAAAAATCGGCATAACAGCTTACGCGCACCATTACAAAATAAGTGTTGCATCTAGAATGAAAATTTTGGTACCTACTTATACTTCAGATTGTAATAATTACACTGAACCTAAATAAATTTTTATTTAAAGCTTTTTTATATTTTTAATTCAATGTTGTATTTAGATAATGCAAAATTAAGAAAATTTCAACAGTATAATCACCTAAAAAATATTATTTTGAACAATAAAAAGGAAATTTTAGGTTTAGTTTATACAAACTAACATGAAACATATGTTTTGAAAATTTCATGAAAAAATATTATTAAGTTTTTGAGATATCGTGCGTGTTATGACCAAAAGAGTCATTTGGAGAAAAACAGCTTCAAAGTTTCCGAAACGACGCTTCAGCTATTGAACGTGTATAAATGTAAAAGCCATAACTTCAGTTTATAACAGGAATTTCAAGGAAACAATTATATCAAAATGTTCAGAAAAGATAGGAGTTTAACATCTAAAAAAATTAAAATTTCGAAACTTTTAAAGCCTGAGACCCCTTAAACTACATTAGAAGATTTACATAATCATTTACTACATTTTAGAAGGATTTTAGAAGGATTGAAGGATTTAGAAGGATTCATTTGAATTTATACGGATTTTGTGCAATATTTATAACTCCACTCAAATCTTTTATTTTAAATATTTTCTTAGCATTTTGTGGAATTAGAAAATGGTCTGACTATAGAAATATAGAAATATTTCCGAATTGAAAAATTCCCCCCTCCCGACGCCAAGAAAGCTGAAAAGATGTAAAAGCAAAAGAAATCACCCTTTTTAAAAATATTTTTGTTTTGTGCAACCAATAATGCTTTTGGAACAAGGTAAAGTAATAAATATATCTATAACGCATTCTAAACTGTATTACAACGAATCGATGCATTAAATGAATTTTATAACAAGTTATTTTAATGGTACTTATAAGTACCGACAGTAGATAAAGGGTTAAAGTGAAATTAAATAGCAAATATCAGCAGAATGTCATCTTCTTGCGTTATTAAAGAATCATCATACAGTCAATAACAGTGCGAAATCCTACAAGCATAAGATGAGTTACACCTTTTGAGAGTATTGATTTCATTTCGCAATAAAAGTTTACTGCTCATATAGCGTAGAAAAATACGAAAAAAAATTGGGGACCAATTTTTCTTTAGCTATTTTTTGCTTCTTTCAATTTATTTTTAAAAAATCTTTTAAGCTCCGATTTTTTGTATCTTTAACTGGAACTAAAGTAACTTTTAAAACAAGGTAAAAAAAAATTTGTAGCAGGCGTTGATTATGGGGAGCTTTCAATTTATTATGCTTTCCTATATGCTGGAAAGCATTCACAAGAATTCAAGGACAGTGACTCTCCTTTTAATACAATCTACACAACGTTGTTTTTGCAGCCTTTAAATGATTTTTGTAGCGCAGAGAAAATAATTGTAGGGTGGTATGTTTATGACAGCTGTTTTTATCTCGGCCATAAAATTTTATTGCTGGAATGATATCGCGAATCCCAACTTTCTGCAGAAACTCAACAAATATTAACAGGGAAAAATCTTACAATTCGATTTTAAGATATTTTTTGCTTTTTATATTCTTTATCTAAGTTTTATTATTATTATTTAGGGAGATAAGAATTTTTTGAAAAAGTAAACTGAGTTTTAAAATAAGGTTGAAAATTGTTTAATGAGACAATATAAGAAAAACAACTTGTAGTAGTTCCCATTAAAAGAGACTAATTAGCTTCCATTTTTCATTAAAAATCATTTAAAGTAGAATAACAATCGGACGATAAAAATTAATTGTATCATATAAAATAATATATATTTTTAAAAAATTCTATATAAATATAATTCAAAAGTAACATTATATTACCGATAGGCAGCATGTCAACTCATTTATGCTTAGCGTCCCATTTTGTGACTTGTCAAATTTTAATAAATTTGTATAATTTTCTTCTTCTTTATAACTTGAAAATTGTATGAAATTATTATCTATAAATGTTTTTATCTGTTACCGAGAGATAACAGCATAAGATGGTTATTTATTTGCTTAAATGAAGATTTTTTTCGGTGTTTATAGATTTATCATTTTTCAAGATGGCGAAATGTAAGAAGTAAGTTTATTTGTATTTTTCTATCAAGGATACAAACAAATAAATTATATTCATAGCTTGTAGTCTTCTTTGAAATACGTATTTTTGTAAATTGCGAAATTATGTCGAAATTTATGCGAAATTATCAAGACCACTTTTTATGCATTTTCGTAACATACATAATATAGAGCGCTAGGCACAAATGGGTACATATTTTTATTAGCCATTTAGGGGAAATTTATTTACGTAAAGTCTTTTTCAAGTTGATTATAAAATAAATTGTTTTGAAGTTTCAAATATATTTATTCGTAGTTTATTGATAATAATACTTATAATGTTAATAGTCTCCATAAAGAAATAAATATATATATTTTTTAGTGGTTCATAGAAATACAAATTATAGCACATAATATACAATTCAAAAGTTTATTTTGTATAAATCTAGACAAAACATATAATTATGCATATAAATATTATGCATATTCCCATATTCAGTACGTTTAAATTTTATCAAATAAATACAAAAAAAAATTTAGTGTATTTTTTTTTTAGTATTTTTCCAGTTCATTTTGTAACATTTTAAGGGGATTTTGTCAACGAATTTCAAAAAACAAAAATTCAGGCATGAATGGGTTATTGTCCATCTAACTATCAATTTAAGTTTAACTGCTGATAGCGGTCTCGCAGACCACTGATTTTTTTACAACTTAACATGTACCTTTCAGTTTAACTATAGAACCTTTCAGTTTAACTAGTAAAATTTTGTTTAGTTTGTATCCCTAGTATACTATTGTTGGAGATTTCTGAATAAGTGAATTTAGATTATAAAAATCCTGTACATAAAGCTTATTACAGGAACAGTATCTTTAAATTTTAATTATATGAACAGTAAATTTAGATTAAAGGCTGGAGTAGCACAGTTGAAGTTTATTCCAACAGGGCGAAAAATGTCTAGACCAGGAATCAAACCTGGATATATCTGTTAAGCTATCCGGACGATACCTAGCTGACATAATTCACTCTTATTTGTTGGACATGTTAGAGTGAATTATGTCAACCAGATATCGTCGGGATAGCTTAATAGGTAAAGCATTGGCACAGTACGCCATGTATCCAGGTTTCGATTCCAGGTCTGGACATTTTTCGCTCTGTTGGAATAAACTTCAACTGTGCTACTCCAGCCTTGAATATGATTTAATCAAGTTGGGGAAAATGTTCATTCTCTTCATCTCTTCATTATGGTGTAAATTTAGTTTTATTATAGTTTAGGAAACAACTATAATATTAATTTGATTAAATACTGAATTTCAAATAATAAATCGTATTATAAGGTAGGTTTGAACTTTTTTCAATAAACAAGTCCATTTTTAACGCTTCATTAGAAAAAAAAACCCATCCTTTTTTTAAGATTTAACTTTTTATTTCGGTGCTGGTGAAATAAATTTAAAGTCAGTATGAAGAAATTGTACAAATATGACGTCATTTGGACCAACTTATCAAGAAACATTTCCGATTTACGAATTAAAATAAATGCTTACAAAATGCCATTTTTTTTCGTTCGATCATTCCGCTTTTAGTGGCTTGTAAAAATTTTTAATAGTCGTCGTTAAGACACAATTAGTTGAAAATTGGTCTTTTTTTCTTTAAATTTATGCGCTCTAAATAATGTTTTGTGAATGAGTTTAAAATTGTTTTTGATGAGCTTCCTTGGTTGAATAGTAATAATAAAAAAAATTTACGATCTAACATTTACAGATGAAAATTTGTCGACAGACGATTTTTTCCGTTCACGTTTAGAATAAGCTGATTCGTGGAAATAAAAATGTTTAAAATTATGTTTTATTCCTTCGTTTCTCTTTCTTATCCTTTCGTTATGTTTTCATACTGGGTTTATAGAAACTTCAAAAGGTAAAAAAGACCAAATTCAAGGGGGAAAAATATGAAGGAGAATGGAAAATTAATTTACCAAAGCATTTGATTAACACTTTTTCTCATTTTTTTTTTTTTCTGTAACCCTTATTTTCAATTATTTCTTCATTTATTTCAAGCAAAAGGGTTAACTTTATTTTTTTTTCAATTTTGATTTTGATTATATTTTTTGGACGTTTCAACCTCTCATTTAAAAAGTGTTAAATGCTCTTACTCAGTAAAATGGTACAGTTTTTAAACAAATTATACTCTTAATATTTTAAATATTTTTCTCCTATCCGACGGTGTTAAAGTTAAAATTGTTCGATTGCATATATGTTAAATTCATGTTTTATTTATTTTTTATTTATTTATTTATTAAGTTTTAATTTCGTTATGGAATATTTGCCGGAGATAAATGCTGAACTATATATTGTTTTAAGTGGAATGGGTCATTATTATTATTCCGTAATAAAGCATGCACGCGATAGAAATCGATTAAAAAAAATAAATGCTTGAAAAATATTTAAAAATCCCAAAAATGAGCAAACTGCGATACAGGTTTCAAACAAACTTCATTTGAAAGTACAATTATTTCCCCATACGTCGGTGTAAAAAAAGAAAAAAAAAAATGTGCAACGTTTAGAATTAAAAAAAAATTGCAGTAGTAAAAATCGAAAAACCGAAATTTTATCGTGAAGTGTTGCAATTTGCAGAATGACGTCAGCGTTACGCCCAGATACGTTTGTCTTTTATAATATAGATATACATTTTTGCTTACAAAAATCTTATAGTTCTATGTTGTTACTCAGTCTAATGGAATAAAAATATACTTTCAAATACTTTTATAAAAATTGTAATGTAACCAATTATGATGCATCGTGAAGATGCAAAACATGTCTCACTTAAATAAAGTAAGAGCATAATGTAGTAAATTATGATTTTTTTTCTTTGAGCCTCTCATTTACATGGCCCGTCAAAGCTTTTTGAAATTGTAGGATTTAGACTAAAGACTGAGGAAACGGAAAGAAATCGCACAAGAACATACTGGGTGTATCAGGACAGATAGCATGCACATAGATAATGGTAAATCACATAGCAATGCACGGTCGGAAACGCTTTCCTGGCGCGGTGGTGAGACACAAAACGCACAAAAGGAAGGACACGAACAAGGAGAGAAAACATGTTTAATATTCTTAGTGCTGCAAAAATGCCAACACATTGTTAGAAAGTGCTGAGGAACTTCTTGCACGCATCGGGGCAACTGCTGGGGAAGTCCGGGACACTCCCGGTATTTTCTGAACGTTAGGACTTCCATGCGGAGATGCGCTTCCATGCATCACAGCCCGAGTTCGTAATTTCAAATACCTACTTTGATGACGATTGGCTGTCTCTTTAATGTTCCTTTTTCTAAATTTTTTGCTGTACTAAGGATAATAAACATGTTTTCTCCCCTTATTCGTGTCCTGTCTTTCTTGTGTTTTCTGTTGTGACTATCGCGCCAGTAAAGCGTTTCCGATCATTCATTACTGTGTGGTTTCACATCGTCTCGGTGTACTCTATCTGTCCTGAATGTTTGTAATCGCTGTACTGATACACCCTGTATATACAGGGTATTGTAGAATTTGAACGACAAATTCAGAGGGGTGATAGTAGGCATCAAGAGGATGAAAAATTACCATAGAACATGGGGTCTCAAACCACATATTTAATGAAAAGTACTGGGTGTTCGATCCCAACTCAATTTGAGTTGACTGTAATAACTGTCAGAAAACATTATAATAAAACTTTTAATAGACATTCTCACCTTTTGTTGTACATGTGATAATATATATAAAAAAAAATGTGATAGAAGTTTCCATTATATGTGCCAGCAGTAGGGTGGAGCGCTCGCCTGTGGAAATTTTTTTTTTCTTCAAATCAAAATTGGGCGGGGTGGGAAAGTTGCTCTATGATATCCTAATTCTGAATATCTTTGATAAATATTCATATTAAATACTGCTCCAAGGTCATTGAATATTGAGAAAAAAACGTAAAAGCGCTCGCCTCTGACAAAAAAAAAAAAAAAAAAAAAAAAAAAAAAAAAAAAAAATTCTTTTCCAAATCAAAATGGGCCGGTGTGGGAAAGTTGCTCTATTATATCCTCATTCTGAATAAAAAATATCTTTGAAGAATATTAATATGTAATACTGCCCCGAGATCATTGGATATTGAGAAAAAACGTAAAAGCGCTCGCCTCTGAAAAAGAAATTTTCTTCTCCAAATCAAAATGGGCCGGTGTGGGAAAGTTGCTCTATCATATCCTCATTCTGAATAAAAAATATCTTTGAAAAATATTAATATTAAATACTGCCCCAAGGTCATTGAATATTGAGAAAAAACGTAAAAGCGCTCGCCTCTGAAAAAAAAAAAAAAAAAAAAAAAATTCTTCTCCAAATCAAAATGGGTCGGTGTGGGAAAGTTGCTCTATCATATCCTCATTCTGAATAAAAAATATCTTTGAAGAATATTAATATTTAATACTGCCCCGAGATCATTGGATATTGAGAAATAACGTAAAAGTTGTGCATTTTCCCATTTTTTTCCTCAAATATACAAACTATTAATTTAATTTAGAAGAATGCTCATCGAATTATTACTATTATTATGTATTTATAGTAAAATTATGTAATATTTATTTCAAATTCGCTTTTATTATACTAACTCAACGACTACACTTTTTTAAATATATGAAATTTGGGTAATTATAATTGTTTTAAATTTTTTACTTTCTTTACCTGTGTAAGAAAATATAATTTGAAATTATTCTTAAAGAACTATAGTAATAAGGTAAAAATAATTTACTATTACAATTTACAAGTAATGCTACCATTTTATAGCAGTCCATACTGTTTTTTCTTTTCAAAAACTAGCATTTTTTTTCCGAGACTCCAGACGTCGTTTGACATCTCAAGGCTTTCGTAATTTCTAATTTCTAAGGATTCTAAGGACTGTGGACTTTTTAAAGTTCACACTATATTGGTCCAGGCAATTGAGTCCGTATAGGAGCTCTACCTAGCAAAATTCATTGTAGTTCTGGAAAAAGGCTTACTATATGTTTTTTGGGTCGCTGAATCCGAATTTTTAACTTCCCACCAAAATTTCCCCGGCAACCCCCCAAAATTTTGGTAAAATGCCCCCTAAAAAAGGTTTTTATTAAAAAAATCAATTTTTTATTGTTTTAGGGGAAAAGTATCTAGAAATTCAGAAAGTAGACAAAATTTGCAACACATTAGATATATGACATTATGACTTAGGATGAAGGGGAAGGGGGGATCTGCCTCTGAACATGCGCGCGGTGCTGCGTGAACTAAGTTGCGCAATTCCACTTAACCACTCACACGTTTACATTCGCCCTCCCATCTCCCCTCGAAACTTTCTCTATAAGGTTTACTTTAAGTTTTTTGGGTCGCTGAATCCGAATTTTTAACTTCCCTCTTAAATCCCCCCCCCCCAATAGTTGTTTTTAACTTAAATTTCTTATTGTTTTAGGGGAAAAGCATTATGAAATTCCGAAACTAGACAAACTTTGGAGCAAATAGGATATATGACATTATGACGTAGGATGAACGGCGAGGAAGACTGCATCTGAACATGCATTGCGGCGCTACGTGCACTAAGTTATGAAGTCCAGGCGATAGGGGATTTTACCTGGAAAAATTAATACTAGTTCTGCATTTCGACTAGCTTTATGTTTTTTGGGTCGCTGAATCCGAATTTGTAACTTCCCACCAAAATTTCACCCGGCAAACCCCCAAAAAATTGATTTTTTGAAAAAATTTGATTTTTGAGAAAAACGCGTGGGGAATGTTCCGAGGCAGCCCTCTCTCTCCCCGTTTACCCTACGTCATAATGTCATATATCCTATTTGTTGCAAATTTTGTCTAGTTTCTGAATTTCGTAATGTTTTTCCCCTAAAACAATAAGACATTTAAGTTAGTAACAACTATTTTGGGGGGTTTTCGGGGGGAAATTTTTGGGGGTAAGTTAAAAATTCGGATTTAGCGACCCAAAAAACTTAAAGTAAACCTTATAAGGAAAGTTCGGAGGGGAGATGGGAGGGCGAATGTAAACGTGTGAGTGGTTAAGTGGAATTGCGCAACTTAGTCCACGCAGCACAGCGCGCATGTTCCGAGGCAGATCCCCCTTCCCCTTCATCCTAAGTCATAATGTCTTATATCTAATTTGTTGCAAATTTTGTCTACTTTCTGAATTTCTAGATACTTTCCCCCTAAAACAATAATAAACTAGTTGGATGTGCCAATCCCAAAACTTTCTTCTATCTTATACATCTTAATATTTCAAAAACTAGTTATACATGTTAATACTTCAATATTATTAGTTCATTACTATACCAACTTTGATTTTCATCTTAAATTTCTGCTTCAGTCAATTAAATAAACTAAAAACGAGTTAATCCATATCATGATATTTGTTAAAATTAATAGTTTTTCCTTATTCTGTTGTTATCAGATGTTTGTGAATAGCCAGTTTAGCAGGAAGTGAGTTCCCGCCTTTGCACGAACCGCCGATGGACAATAGAACTACGAAAAATCTAGAAAAGTATACAAAAATCGCCATCACAGAACCCCATTACCGCGCGATATTTCCAAATTCAAGGAGGACCTGTTGGCCAAAGCCAAAAACATGCACAAAAAATTTGGTTCAATTTGTATGCATAATTTTATACAATTTTCGATTGTACAATAAAGAAAATGGTACAGACATCGTAATTATAGCGCACCCTTCCAACGGAATTTTTCCAAATTCAGGAAGGACCTTCATGCCATGAACAAAAAGAAACGCAAAAAATTTGGCTCAATTCTCTGCATAACCTCATACACTTTTCGATGGTATAATATTCAAAATGGCACAAAAATCGCTATTACAGCGCCCCCTACCCGCAATTTTTTTCCAAAGTAAGGAAGGACCTGCTTGCCATAGCCAAGAACTTAAAATAAAAATTTGGTTCAATTCTATGCATAACTTCATACACTTTTCGATGGTACAATATGCAAAATCGCTATTACAGCGCCCCTTAGTGGCAAATTTTTTCCAAATTCAGGGAGGTGCTGCTTGTCATAGTCATAAACTTAAAATAAAAATTTGGTTCAATTCCATGCATAACTTCATACACTTTTGGATGGTACAATATTCAAAATCGCTGTTACAGCGCCCCCTACCGGCGAATGTTTTCCAAATTGAGGGAGGATCTGCCTGCCAAAGCCAAAAACTTAAAATAAAAATTTGCTTCAATTCTATGCATAACTTCATACACTTTTGGATAGTACAATATTCAAAATCGCACAAAAATCGCTGTTACAGCGCCCTCTACCGGCGAATTTTTTCCAAATTCAGGGAGGACCTACCTGCCATATCCAAAAACTTAAAATAAAAATTTGGTTCAGTTCTATGCATAACTTCATATACTTTTGGATGGTACAATATTCAGGCCCCACCAGTGGCCGAGAGGTTCTGCTCTCGAAGCTGGTAGACGGGAGGTGTTGGGTTCGATCCCAATCGCGCCCGTCGGCCCAATCGTTCGGAGTTTTCATGGTTATCTTCGAACCTTGGTTCTCCAAGCGTTAATACGGGTTAGGTTCCCTTAGAAAGACCCCCACGAAGGGCACTCCCCCCCCTTAGGGCCTATATCCCTCGTGTTGATAATTGGCCGACATAAATACAACCAACCAACCAGGTACAATATTCAAAATCGCACAAAAATCGCTATTACAGCGCCCCCTACCGCCGAATTTTTTTCCAAATTCAAGGAGGATCTGCTTGCCATAGCCAAAAACTTAACATAAAAATTTGGTTCAATTCTATGCATAACTTCATACACTTTTTGATGGTACAATGGCGACAGACACACGGACACACGGACAGACAGACATTTTCTATAAACATGTTTTTTGGGATCTCTGACCCTTAAAACATGTAAATCCGTCGAAAACCGGAAGTCGAAAAAAATTACGATTACAATACTTTCTTCTATTGAAGATAGAAGAAAGTAAAAAAAAAAATTAATAAAACATTTTTTGGGTTTTTACCAAAATTTGGGGGGGGGGGGTGCCGGGGGAAATTTTGGTGGGAAGTTACAAATTCGGATTCAGCGACCCAAAAAACATAAAGTAAGCCGATTTCCAGAACTACCATTAATTTTGCTAGGTAAAATTCCCTATTGTCTCTGGACTATATATTTTATGTTGAATCAAAGTGAAAAATTTTTTCGTTTTGCCTTATGATTTTATTTATGAGACTGAAAGTTTGTTAAATTAATAATATTAAAATGTGTGATTATCTTTCGAATAAAAATAAAAAAATGAAGACGATGATATTTTTCAATTATTGTTCCGGTTGACGTAAAACATATATGATTATATTTATGTATATTTATATTTTGTAGATTCATGAATTAAGCTAGAATTTACAAACTAATTAAATAATCTCTAATAAATACGCATCAATGCATTAATAAATACATTGTTCAAAGTATCTATATTTATCTGATAATTTGAAATCTCAAAAGTTTTGGCAATTATTTGCATGCAAACGCAAAGATGTCAAAAGACACCTTTTGGTAGAAATAGTGTTAATGAACAAATTTTAACACGACAGAAAAATAATAGAAAAACAGCCAGTATTAACCATTGCCGTACCTATGTAAAATATCTTTAATTAAAATAATAAAAGGTTTTGAAAATTTAAGTATTTATAATATAAAAGATGTTATATAAAAAAGATTAATTTTGAGTTATTGCAATTTTTATTTTACCTTCTAAGATATATAAGTTCAAGAAGTGATATTTCATTCCAAATGAATTCCGACAATATATTTCGTTTTCCTTCTTTCTTTTTTTCTGTTTTTCCTTTTTCGTAAAGATTGATTTTTGTTAGAAATCCCAGTCAAATGTAATAATTTTGAGGTTGGGTATATCAAACACAGTAGAATTCAGATTATATATTTCATTTTATGACAACTGGTTCTAGCTAAACTATAAAATTTTATTGCTTGGAATCTATTCCTAATGAAAAATTTTAAATGAAAATCAGTAAGCTTTAAAGTGGGAAAAAACCCTTTAAAATATGCATTTTACTGAGGTTTTTCCTTCTTGCATAAAAATCTGAGTTTGGCATTGGATATTAAACTCGAATTTAGTTTGTAATAGAAAAAGAAGATCGAACCAAAACCTAGAACCTCCTGCGTATTGTGGCCCGTTTTGCCGTATATGCATTTAAAACGCTTAATACAAACTTTAAAAACAGTTAGAATGCAACTAGATTGCCACAATCCACCTTTAAATGCATTCGCTAAACTCAAACGCTAAAACACCAAATCGCACTTTATTTTTGTGAAGAGGATTTGTTTATGTCATAAAAGCAAGGGATTTCTAAAACTTATTTTATGTAATATTTGTAGAAAAGACCTAAAAACAAAACACATGGTGAAAAAAACCCTTTATTTAAGGTTAATTAAAAGTGTCTCCCTAAGGATTGAGCTAAATATTTTGAAACGAAGTGATATTTTAAGTGATGAAATGTCGTCCAGTGGCGTGGTCGGTAGCGACAGCTGCTGCCACGGCGGGGGCCTGGGTTCGAATCCTGGGGTAAGACATGGATGTATTTGTGAATGTCGCTTTGTTGTTATATAAATATGTAATGGAACAAGAAATAAAAATTGTTGTGACTTGTGGTTGTTTCTGTGTATAATAAGGATCATTCGAGGCGAAAAGCCATAGTTGCTATAGGCCCCAAAGCAATCTCCGCTACGGTGGTGCACTAAAAAAAAAAAGAGTGATGAAATTAATAGTTGAATGAATTATGCTCGCCAATGAATACCGAAAAAAGTGGTAGAAGTTTCCATTATGCGCGCCAGCAGTAACACTTAACGCTCTAAATTTTGGTCTGCGATTGCCAGTTTATACGGTATCATCAATTGCTTAAGGACCCTGTTTTTCCAGAATTTTTCGTGATGTTATAATATTTCAGTTCACACAAAATAAGGTACATATCGTTGCATTTTCATTATAATGTTTTGATTTTCTCAAAACTATTACCGTCAACGCAAGTTCAATTAGGATGAAACACCGTGTAATTGTGACTAGATACGTGATTTGTGATCCCATGTTCTATGGTACTTTTGCATCCTCTTGACGAATTCTGTCACCCCTCTTAATTTGTCGGCCGAATTTTGAAACACCCTGTATAAACCGTAAATTTCAGTTATGTTTAAATTTTTACTAAACATACTTTCTTGGTTCATCCAGTGACCCTTATTTATCTTTTTACAATCATGATGAAACTAATAACATATTTATTTTATCTTTCATATAGCTAAAATTGCATCATTATATATATTTTTTCCCTTTTCCGAAAATATTCTAACAAAGTAATAATAATAATAAAAAAAAACTTCCTAAACCAATACATTATTGAAAATAGGGGTCATAATCTTATATAAAAGTTTTTTACTGAAAAATAAATTGCGTCCATTTATAAAATTTGAGTTTCCTGATTTGTTGTACCATTTTATAAAATTCTAAAGATCAAGGAAGATTGTTTGTTATCAAATCTATTCACGTATTATCCAGACGCTTTTGTTGTACATTATGTGTTTGTTGTTGCGATGGGCTTTTTGAAAATGTTGATTTTTATCGTAGTTTGTTTTTTCACTGAAGAACAACGAAGTTAAGCTGCTTTCAGATGCAGTTGATTTCTCTAAATTTGTTGGAAATGTTTCAAATTTTGTCTTTTGCTGTTGGTACAGTTATTGAACTTACATGGCAAAGAATATGATCGATACTTAAACAGTTTCTCTTACAGGCAGTTTAATTTTTGTGATATAAAATTCAATTATACTAAAGTATTGCAGCACACTTAAAAAAAAAAAATAGCACACATAAAAATAAACTTGAAGAATAATAACCATAAAAATATAAGACGATTAAATAAAACATACTTTTATTTTATTTCTTTAAATATATAATAAAAGTAATAGTTTCAATATAAAGGTTTGAATTTAATTTATATTCCAAATATATTTTGTGTGTATATTTCTAATAGATAATCACTTGAAAGTTTCATGCGTTCCTTATATCTTATTTCTCTTCATACTTTTTAGCCCCCGGTATGCTATTTCTTTCTCCCAGCTATTAAAATGTCTTCTCCAAAAAATAACGTTCCGTTGTATAAGCCAGTCGTAAAACAAAGCAGATGTACCATTGTACGGGATAATCTCTACTGCATTTTTTAAAACTTCTAAGTATCGCACCTTTTCAAATTTTAAACCGTCCTATTGGAAAAAAGTACTTTTTAATGTAATTTGTTTGAAAACTGCATGTCAATTTAATTTTGAGGTATTAATTTTTTTGTAGTTTTTAGCGACATTTGTTTAATTTTGGCAACTCAAGTACTCAATTTCTGTAGAAAGTAAAGAAGAAATAGTTGGAAAATAGTAATTATATCTTGTTGTTGCCATTTTTCCATAATTACGGGAAAAAATGTAATTAAAATACGTGCTATTTTGAAAATATTTAAATGAATAAATTCTGATAAAACATGGATCTATTATAAACTGTATGTAAATTATCTATATTACAAACAAATGAAGGAATATGAATCATTAGATAGCCAATTTTGTTTTTGTCGAATTTCTTGAGTGACGATATCTGCTTTTTTAGATTTGTGTATAATTCAGCGATAGTGACGTCATATGAATACTTTACTGTAGATGTTATTTAAGACTGGAGCGTAAATGAGGAATTCTTCAGAGGATGCGAATGACGTCATTTTATATAAAATAAAAGCGTGTGTTTTAAGCAATAAAATTGAAATATGTTTTGTATTATTCTATGCTTATATACATATAAATTTTTCTCTCATGGGGGAGGGGGGGCGACACTGAATTCTGAAAAAGCAGAATTCTTGTTTTCTAGTATTTAACTTAATTTGGTTCACGTATAAGATGGAATTTCGCAACCAGTTTTCTACTTACTCATTTCTTGGTATTCTAGAATTATGAAAATTATGTGTATAGGTGTGTTTCAGATGTCAATATGACATTTTTATTATTTTATTGTAATCTTTTTTTATTTTTTTTAGCCTCCGGTACGGTATGCTATTTCTTTCTCCCATCTTATTTTGTGTCCAAAAAATAACGTTACCTTACAGAAGCTAGCCGTAAAACAAAGCATTGCGATTAAATACTCTTTAGCAATTTTTTAAACTTCTAAGCATCGCACATTTTCAATTTTTATACCGTCGTATTGAAAAAAAAAGTTCTTTTAAATGCATTTTGTTTGAAAACTGTACCTCCATTTATTTTTTAAATATAATTTTTTTTGTAGTTTTTGGAGCCATTTGCTTAATACTGGCAACGGAAATACTCCATCTCTATAGAAAGTAAAGGAAAAATAGTTTTAAAATAGTAATTATATATTTTTGTTGCCATTTTCTCGTAACAACGAAAGAAAATGTAATTAAAATACGTGCTATTTTGAAAAAAATATATAAACGAATGATTTCTGTTAAAACAATGGAACTATTATATACTATGTTTAATTGTAAGTATATATAAATAATTAGATAACCGTTTTTTTTTTTTTCGATTTTCTTGAATGACGGAATCTTTTTGCTGCATTTGTGCATTATATCGCGATTGTGATGTGCTATGCATGCTTTACTGTAGATGTTTAAGAGTAGATCATAAATGTAGAATTCTTAAGCGGATGCGAATGACGTCATTTTACGTAAAATAAAACGTGTGCTTTAAGTCTTAAAATTGAGATATGTTTTGTACTGCAGTAGAGTCCCGCTTAACCGAGGTATTTTCTTCTGATGGACTGGTGGCTTCTATTATTATGAAACAGCCATGAAGTGTTAGGTGAAGATGAAAGAGCAGCCGTAAAAAAAAAAAAAAAAAAAAAAAAAAAATATGGACTCTGATATATAACTCTGATTTTCTGGTCCGAATGGGGAAAAATGGCCGTATTTTTTTCCACCATTCTGACCAGAAAATCAGAGTTCTAACTTTTTACGGCTGCTCTTTCATCTTCACCTAACACTTCATTTATAATGGCTGTTTCATAATAATAGAAGCCATCAGTCCATCAGAAGAAAATGAAGTAATGGAAATGCCTGGGGCGACACTAAAGTCTGAAAAAGCAGAATTCCTGTTCTCTCTTTTTTTTTTTTTTTTTTTTCTTCCGGAGTAAAACACTTTTAGTAACAGAAGAAATGAGTATATATATTTTTCAATTCCTGTTTTTCCCCTTTCTTTTTTACAAAAGAGAAAGTATGTTCTTAACGTCCTTGATTATAGAAAAGATGGCATTTATGCGTAAATAGATAAAAGTATCATGAGCATAAAGTGGAAATAAAGAACCACTCCTCGCTTATAAAATTAAATAGAAGTGTTTCTGCGTTACTCTCTTTTTTCAGACAGCAGCTAAATATTGCATATCGAAAGTGTTTAAAAATATTGTTATTATTACAGCACATAATATTTTATTGTTATTTTGATATCAAATGGCGTGAAGTAAGTTTATACCGATCAAGTGTTGGAAAGGGACCTCCGACGGTCGCGCGGATTCTGCGGCGGTGATTAAACTAATTCTTGGTTTAATGTAATCACTATTTGGTCGTTCGTTTTAACTCTTGTCAGAATGCTTATTTTAAAGCAGGCATAAAAGACTAGCTGAGTGGTACCCCTTTGTATTGCATTTAAATTGCATGGCATCTTTCGATTGTTATGGGGAGAAAGAAATCTAGATGAATTATACATTTAAAATTTCTATCCCTAACAATTCCAGAGAAATTGCAATTTGGAACGTTTTCGGCTATTTCTACCTTTCTAAGTTTCGAATATTTTAAAAACCGTTAATTTACATCCTAAAAGTATTAAACATATGAAATTTCAAGTTTTTAGACCTGGCAGTACCGCAGAAATCACAATTTTAGAATGTCTTTTGTTCCTGCAACCTTTTACATTTCTGTTTTATATTAGAAACTGTTCTGTTGTGTGAATTTAAGTCTTAAAAGGCTAAAAAATCAGGTGTACGAGTACAGTTTGTTTTCTGCTATATTAACAATGTACCCGTATTGTAAATGCATTCAGCGACGTAACGCCTCAAACAAGCAGAAAGTCCAATAAACGATCTAGCTCAAATACGGGATGTGCACTGTTTCCGCAATTAAAATTAATTTTTGTAATATTTCTTTTAAATAAATTTGAACGCCATATATTTTTTTCTGAAAAGTTATTCAATTCCTACTATTAGTTCACACTCTCCCTATATTTATTTATTTATTTATTTATATATCTTGTTTAAATTTTCAATCGTTAATAAAATACTCATTATTCATCATATCAAGTTGAAATAAATTTTTTTAAACTTGTACTGGATGACAAGTGATGTTAATACGGTTTTTTCAAATATTAATTAATTAATTAAATTTTAATTAATTAATTTTAGTTCTGCATGGGAAACAAAATGGCGGCCATTGGTTATTGAAGGTCAATGAAAGTATTTTCAATAAGGGGTTACCATAGGACACCCAACCAGGACGCCAACCGCTAGGTTTATGGCCTATATGTCCTGGCGGGGAAACCCCTCCACCATCCAGTTCCTCCCAGCCGGGAAACGGGCCTATCAGCGACAACTATTACAAAAGAAAATGCTTACAAAAGCATAAATCCATATGCAAAACTGCATAGCAACTCGCTATGTCTCAAACAGGAGTACAGAAATGTATGTTTATAGGTAACTATGCAACTAAAACACAAACATGTAACTATCTAGGTAACTCTACAACTGCACTGCAAAACACATGACTAACAACACGCAAATAACAAAATAAAAAGCAATATTACAAAATGTAGATTTGTAGTAACTCTACAACTAGGTAAGCATTAGTCCCATAATATAGTAGAGTCCAATATATAACAGTCATAGATAAAGTTCTAAAAGTATTACTAGATACACCATATATAGTCTTTCTTGACCACACCTGAAGCTTATCTTATAATTTATATCACTAGGGGGCTCGGCCCCCTACGAGCTACGCTCGCCAACCCCCCGTACAGACACCGCAACTCTAAATGCACGCTAATTTGATCGGCTTTAAAAAGATTTCGAAAGATTCAATTAAAATTTAAAAAACAGTGGCGATATCCCTATAAACGAATTTCTATTCATTTCTCTTTGATTGGGGAATTTTAACGCCAAATCCGCTGCTGTACTACTTGATTATCCCGTCGACCAATTTCGCCAAATTATATAAATCGCCAAACCACTCGCCAAATTATACAAATTTATATAATTTTTATTTTAAATAACGAAAGAACAAATAAATTCGTACAACATTAATAAAAGCACAAATAAAACGTCGAAATAAAAATAACTTGATGACATATACATGTGTAACAAAATTTCAAAATAAGCTAATATAAAAGGAATTAAGTAAAAAGAGTCTTTGTCTCCTGGTATTTTTTAACAAAGCGAAAAGAAAGTTCTTTTAAATGAGACATTTTAAATTAATTCTCAAAATATCAAATGTCTAGCGCAATTTCTAAATTTAAACTTTTAGGCGATATTATTTTGTGTTTATTTTATGTAATAACTATAATGTGACGTAAATATGACGTAATTTCTCCTAAGACTTCTAACGCATGTTAATGAATTTATTATTTTACAATATCCTTTCTCTTTTAAAATTCACGTGTATACTTTTTATGACGTAATTTTTAATAAGTTCCTGCTTTTTATACATAATTATTTAATTCTAATTTGAAAGTTTTTTTCCTGTTTATAATAGTCACGTGTAAATAAATTTTTAATTTGAAGCAAACATTATTGCTTGCGCTTTTTATACAGTTGGCAACAGTTTAAATTAGTACAATTTTCTGAAATCTGTAAAAAATATCTCTAGAAATGCTGAAAATTTGAATTTAAAATAGAAATAAAACCTGAAAAAATGAGTCAAAATAAAAAAATTAATGCAATCTGCACTCCGGCAAATTCTAACGCATAAAATGATCTAAAAATGATTACACTGACATGTATAGTTTTTGCTGCTATAAAACTTTTTTGGTGGAACGATTTTGTCCAACTTTAGCATCAAATAACTTTTAAAATAATTCTTCGATTTGAAAACTGTCTGCATCAGCGTGTTTATCAAACATTTCTGTATAAAACCACCGATTTTCATATTTTTGTATGCATTATTTTTGTTAATATTAACGAAGAAAGGCCTCCAGTCACAAAAAAATCAAAACCGGCGGCGGCGGCGGCGGCGGCGGCGGCGGTGACAGCGGTAGTTACTTTTTTTTAGAATAGAGAGATACAAGATCATTGCACAGTCGTATGATTCATATTCCTACTACAGCCAATGTTCAGTACTTTAGTGGACACATCTGTACAGTTATGTCCAATCAAGCTGTAAATGTTAAACTGCGTAGAATCACATTGGAAAAAACGGCAATTTAATTGATAAATACTAAAATCTGTATCTTATAAAAGAAAAGAGCTTACGATAGTTTTCTTTGCTGAATAACACTTTTCTCACATTGTACCGCACACTCTGGGAATTATCAAAAAAGAAGAAGTATGGGACAAATGGGCAGCGTCCGAAAAGATAATGTAAAACATTTCCTGTCTTTCCACAATCATTTTGAGTTACTTCTTTTGCCTATTTTACACAAATATTCTGGGAAGCTTCCATGTCCCGATATATAGTATTGGATAACTTGACTTACACATAGATACTTTTCATCAACCTTTCTTATAACACTATATGTACCTGGACCTTTATCACTCTTGCTCCATTCCTCTTGCCAACTCTTCTTTATACCTTCCTTACACAGTCTCCTAACCAATGAGATTGGAAATGGTACCTACAAAGTCAAATCTGCCATCTCTGGATCTATTGCCTCCTTCACAAGTTTATCCGCTCTCTCATTCCATAGCGATATCTCTAATATTTCGCCAAATTCCCGTAGACTTCCATTGTAAACATACTTGCTTATAGAAAATCAACAAATTGAGATATTTTAATGCAACAAAAACTAATATTAACTTAAGGGATTATATTAAATTTTACTTTGATGGCCTAAGTAGGAATTAACTTTAAAAACAAAATTTTTATATTACTTGTTTTTATTTATGTTTAGTAATAAAAACAAATTTTAATTGTTGATAATAAGTAAATACTTTTGGGGGTACTGAGTGTCCTTAAACAGTAAATATAGTATATCCTTATACAATCAAATACAAATCTTTAAAAATGCCAAACCCAGCAATTCACGTTTTTGACAAGAGCATTATAATAAAATTTAACGCTTTTCAAATTGTAATTAAAAGAATCTTAACACGCATCATTAAATAAATAATTTCCACGACAAAAGAACGAATATAATTAAAAATCTTTTCAACAAAATATGATGAGATGGTTTTCATTAAGAAAAAATTAATAAAACAAGCTAGGGAATATAAAACCTAAAGAACATGATAACATATGGACATGACGATGATATATCGAAATCCATAATGAAAAGAAGATTAAAAAATGGACATAATCAGCGAAAACAATCCTACAAGTTAATGTCCAGAGTTTTATTAAATAATACAAAGAAGAAAAAATAAAGAGAAAAAGTAAAAAAAAAAGTTCTAGGATGTCGCTTGCAGACGTTTTAATCAGAATATGTACCATAAAACCCATCTACGGCAGATGCTACACGGAATATATATAAAAAAAATGACAAGCAATATGATAGGTTTTTATTACTTTTTTTTAAGTTTCGTTAATGAAAAATAAAATAGTGATTTTTAATTATGGAATGAGGATTTGAAAGGAAGCTCTGTAAAAGTGAAAATAATATTCTAAATAAATTACATGTAAATATTACATCCCACTGCATATTTAATATTTAAAATAATAAATTATTTATTAATCTGTTTATTTTTATTGCTTTAAATTATTCTGTTTTAGTGTTAATCTAATGGAACAATTTAAAAAAATTGTTTTTGAGGATTTTTTTCACAAAAGAGCAAAGGCCTGGAACCTATAGAGAAGGGGTCAGCAACTACACGTCCGTGGACACACACGCGCAAAGACTTCTTATTTTGCGCCCTATAAGCCTCTCTAAATTTGCATGTATCTACTATATGTACAGTAGAACCTCGATTATACGAATTAATTGGGACCACCCTCTTTTGGAAAATTGAAATTTTCGGATAATCGAGAATGCTTCCATTTTAAGATTAAGGAGAAATATGTGTGTCCTATTTCTTATTATGGTAACAAGTGCTTAATAAAAATAAAGCAATAGCAAAATAGAAACAAGAATAAATTACCTGAATTTTAATTTTGAAATTAAGTACCTTTTACATATATCACAAGTGTTTGAAAAATGTTTTGTTTGTCGCAGTTTCGATTGCCTTTGCTTTGAAGCTCTATCAAGGAGTTTTTTAGTATTATTAGTTAACCAGTATAACAGTCTTTCTGCTGCTCCAGCCATGTCGAACCTTTTGCAAAACATTCAAAAGCTTCAGAATTGCTAATTTGTTCGTTTTCTTCATTCCCTCCGCAGCTTACGGGAGCTCAAGTTAAATTTAAAGGAACTCTAAGAAAGAGGATCGAAATATTTATATGTACTCGTAGTTCGCAAAGGACTGCTTGCACACAAAAGAATATGATAGTTTAAAAAAAGAAAAAGCTTTCAAAGTAGATTTTGCACGCAAGTAATGTGACAGTAAAAAAAAAAAAAAAAAAAAAAAAAGCTTTCAAAATGGATTCCGGTTAACCAAGAGTTTCGGTTAAAAGAGTTTCGGATAAAAGAGGTTCTACTGTATATAAAATGGAAATGGGAATTTCGTTCCGGCTGCTGATAATTTTAGTTCTGCTGAAAAGATTTTGATGGACTTACACTGTCAGCAGAACCCGACTTAGGCTATGGAGGGGGGGGGGGTGCTCCTGGGCAAGAATCATCCTGGCGATCCCCCTTCTATCTCTTTATAGATTTTTTTGTGAATAATGTGGAAGTGGCTAGTACTAAACTTCATATATATTGTATTATATGCATAAATTTTGTACCCGGTACTGCTCAAATTTGTATACAGAGTGTCACAAAAAAGATGGTCACAACTTTAAGAAAAAATACTTGTAGGATAATGGTAGAAAAAAATTGTAGATTGTTTGATACGAGTATTTCTTTGTAAACTTTTACTTTGCTTATCTTCTTACGTTATAAGAAGTCTAAAATAAAATGCCCCAAATTGGTCATAATTAATGGTTGTAACTTTCCATGTTACGAGGAAAACGTTAATAAAGAATTTTTGGAAAACAATAGAATACTAAGTTGTCATAATAAGATATTAATCATTAGTTTTCTATTGATATAGTTTGCTTTTTGCATGGGTGGAGGGAGAACTGAGAGAAGAGAGGGGAAAGGGGACCGCACTGCCTTCCTAAATTTTTGAAAATGAATGAATTTTGGTCACTTTTGACTAATTTTAATCATAGGGGTCCCCTAAAAAGGAGGGCCGGAGCAGCTGCTCCGCAGCCCCTGCATAAGTCGGGCCCTGACTGTCAGCTATAGATAAAAAGTTCTATAATTAGTTGAAACCGATTTTGAAAGATTACCTAAAAGTTCTACTTGCAGATTGGATGAGACTTGAATCGTTAGATAATTATTTAGGGATTGTTTTAGCATATTATATATTGCTCTACCGTACTTTACCAAATCCTACGGTAAATCGTTAAATAAAAGAGTTGATCCTTAACAGACTAAATTTAGCAAGACACATTAGAAATTATAATAGGACAAGGGCGTTCGTATTGTTTTTAACAATTCCGGATGACATTCCAGGTAAAAGTCCTTACTGCTGTAAAACACAATTTTGAATTCACTGATATATTTCGTTTCATTCAAGGTTCGTTTAGAAAAAACGACCAGCGTCGCGGGCGAAGCCTGCTAGTAAATACATATTTAACTCTCATGGTTTATCAAATTATATTTCAATGGAATGAAATTAAAAGTTCTCGGACTGTACAACAAATTCCGTTTCAATCCAGCTGTGTACACTGGAAATATTTTATGCATTTTTTGTTGAAAAATGTTTATGAATTCTGTTTGTTTGGCGGTCTGTCCGTCTGGCTGTCTGCCCACGCTCTAACTTCCGTATATATACTCGGATTTTCATGAAATTGATAAAGGTTACTTAGGGTCACCAAAGCATGTTTGGTATTGTATATGAAGTATGTAGGATTAATAGTTCAATTACAAAGACACATAAAAGTATTATATTACATAATGGTATATGGGGAAAAATTGTTTGCAGAGTATTTTAATGACATGACGCTATTTCAAATATATTGAAAGTGATATAAATCACTGAATTTCACTACTATCATGTTAGAACAGGGCATTCATGGCATTTTTTTATTTATTTAGAGGGACACACAAAAGAATTCGGTTACAGTACTGCCTTTGAGTAATAATTGCTGGAGTGTATGGTTTAAAATTCGGTATGCGCTTTGAAATTTAATTATTTTTTTTTATGTTACTCGTCATATATAAATTCTATACCTCATATACAGGGCTGCACAAAAGTATTCATGTACCATTCTCCTTATTAGAGGAAATTGCTGAAGGGAAATTTTCAACTGAAGTATGTGTATCTCTTAAGTGAACTAAATTTTGGCATGCATGTAATTAATAAATACAAATCTATATATCCTGTACAGGGCTGCTAAAAAATTCGGTTAAATGGGAATAGCTGATATTGGGTTTTGAAATGTGTTATGCGTTTCCATATGGTTGAATTAGACGTAATATTTTAATTTTTTAAATGGTGCAGTTTTTTTACGTTATTCTGAATGTGTTGGAAAGTGTTTTATAATTTATGCTTGACGCATGATTTTTTCTTTCTTCTTCATCCATAACATCAAAAGAACTTCTTAAAAACACCCTTAACAAAAAAGAAATGTGCAAGGTCTTTCGAAAGAACTTTGTCTTCATTCTTCAGGCGCAAGGAACACGTGCTACTACTTTGACAACGGGTAGACTGAAAGGAAATGGGAGGAGAAAGTATTAATAATTATTAATATAATTTTTATTAGGGAATGTACATTATAATTTTTATCAGTTTTAAATTTTTTATATGACGTTGCATTTATTTTATATTTTTGAGTTTTTTCTTCTTATTATTAATATTATATATTTTATAACTTCTGTAATCTTTCTTTTAATTCTCCCCCTCCTTTTCCCCCCATATACATATTTTTTATATATCCGTGTATAATGTCATTTAATTTTTGACTCTGATTTTATTTAATTTGCTGCACAATTCTTCTTCTACTCTGTATTCTTCTGATTGGGTAATGCTCTTCTGCTTTCGGTGATCCTATTGTTTGACTTTTCAACCTGTCACATTCCATCCCATTCCATTCAGTCTTGCTCCTGCTTCTAAAATAGTTGCACATGTTCTTTGCGCCTGATGAAGAAAGACAAAGTTTTTTCGAAAGACCTTGCGCATTTCTTTATTTTTATGCGTTTTTTAAGAAAATATTTTGATCATATTGTACAACACCAGCTTGTATCAACATTAAACGCACTTTTTCATCTTTTAATGAACATTTCTGCTTTTTTTTAAAATCAAACTTGATAGTACATATGACACAATTATTTTCATTTTCCCCTATTTTTCATACGCTGTATGTATTCAGGAATAAAAATTTAAGACGTAGTAAGGAACAGAATGCAGTTTTTTTTATGGGACTCCTATTTACATATTTATGCTACTGACAGTAAAATATTATACTTTCCAAAATATTCAATGAAATATTTAAATTTTATACTCTGTTGTTCCTTCACATCTTACAGCAAAAACCACGCGCACAAATATACTTTCTAATGAAAACTGGATATAAAAAATCCTTGTAAGAAATGGAAAAAATGCTGACTCAAAATTTCTCTGATCAACAACCATTTCTTAAAACTCTTTTTTTTCCTTTTTCTCCTCTAATCTAAAAATTCTCAATGGCAAAAATCAACATTCTTTAAATGCAATCACTAGCCAAGAACATATTGTTAAAATCTAAGAACAGCAGCGCAGGTGATACGTGATTGGAGTTTATCAAATGGTATCTTACAAAAGAAGAATAACGAATCCGCAAAGAGAAGTTTCAGAAAATTCTATAATTTGATTCAACTTTTGAATATTTGTTGATATCGATTTAATAATGTTATATACATCAGTATAATTTATCTGCATAAGTTTACATGGATGAATAATAAATATTTCAATGAAACAATTTTTAAGAATAAATATATTTTTTAATAAAACACAATGTTTTTGTAACGTATAAATATATACATAAAATATTTTTTATATATAAAAATTGCACATTTTCGATACATATTTAACACGTATTGTAAAGATTACATTTTAATCGAAAGAAATAAAAAGTTCTTGGACTGTTCAATGCGTATTTTTTAAGAAAATGTATGCTGATTTTTATGAAACTTGATAGTAAATTTAATCCACTAATTTTCACTTTTCACTAGTTTGCTTATGCTGTCTGTTTGCAAGAATAAAGATTGAATTGGGACAGAATGTAATTTTTCTATGAGACTCTATTTGCGTATTTATGTAACGTAATAAAATACCAAAATATTCTACGAAAAAATTAAGTTTTATATTCTGTTCTTGCTTCAAACCGTATTACAAAATTCACGCGCATAAAAACTCGAAATAATTTTTTTTTTTTTTTTGAAAGAAACGGGAAAATGCTGACTCAAAAAATTCTCTGATCAACAACCATAGCTCAAAAGTTTCTTGTCCCCCCCCCCCCCCTCCGTAATCTAAAAATCCTCAATGGCAAAGAATCAGTAATCTTTAAATGAGATCAATAGCCAAGAACATATTGCTAAAACCTAAGAACAGCAGCGCAGGTGATATGTGATTGGAGTTTATCAAATGAAATCTTACAAAAGAAGAATAACGAATTAGCAAAGAGAAGTTTCAGAAAATTTTATAATTTGATTCAACTGAAATTTTGAATATTTGTTGATATAAAGTTAATAACCTTATACACATCTGTATAATTTATCTGCGTAAGTTTACCTATATGAATGTTACATTACATGGAAGTTTACAATGATACAATTTTTAAGAATTAATATTTTTAAGTAAAATATGAAAGGTTTTTTAATATATAAGTACACTCGAACCTCGTTATCCCGACACTGTAATGTCTAGAAAAAAGTGTCGTCATAAGCGGAGTGTCGCGGTAACCGGAGTTAGAGTAAAATATGTTTATAAAAAGCTGTATTTTTAATTAATTTAAGACAATTTTAAATTCATAACTGTTCTTGCAGTTTTAAGGAATAAAACATTATTATGAAACAAAATAAACACAAAAACAAAATTGAAAAGAATAAAAATCAGATTTAGGATAACTTATTTTTCTATTGGTCATAAAATATTGGTTAATTAAGGTTTTGTTATCCCTAGATGTGCTTTCAATATTATGTAAGGGATTGTAATCCATATTCGTTGTTTCAGAAATGTATATTAGATCATTTCTGATCGTTTCAATGCAATGCAATGCTTCAGTTTTAGTCGGATGAAAAACGTCGTGTAGCCACAAGAAAGTGCCACCTGACCAGAACAAAAATACGAGAGTAGACTGATGCGTCTATCTGGATCTTAAGTGAGTCTTTCATACTGTGAGGATTTATTTATTCAGATAAATGATTGAAGTAAAATTTCTCATTTTATCTCAATGGGTAATTTAGACACTTTTGTGAAAAGTTTGACTAAGACATTTCTTACAGCTTAATCGTCCTGCTTATAAGATGGATTATGAAAAATGGACAATTTTCCTAAACCGTCGGGATATCCGGAGTTGAAATTAATCAACGACGTAAAATCTGAAGTTTATTTACATTAAAATCATATACAGAAAATCGGGACTTTGAAAAACTGACGTGATAAGCGGAGTGACGTGAAAACCGAGGGTCGGGATAACGACGTCCGACTGTATATACATAAAATATTTTTTAATATATAAAAACTGCACATTTTCGATAACATATTCAACACTCTCCGATAGTAATCCAAAGAAATGAAAAGTTCTGAGACTGTACAACAATCTCGGATTCAACGCAGCTTTTATACAATAGAAATATTTTACGCTTGGTTCAATATGTATTTTTTAAGAAAATATATCCTGATTTTTTATGAAACTTGGTAGTAGATTTAATACAATCATTTTCACTTTCCACTAGTTTGCTTATGCTGTCTGTTTGCAAGAATAAAGGGAGAAGGTTGGACAGGATGCAGTTTTTTTTTTTTATGAAACTCTGTTTTCGCATTTATGTAAAGTAATAAAATATTACGTTACAAAATATTCTATGAAAAATTTAAATTTTATACTCTGTTGTTCCTTCAAGACGCACTACAAAAATCGCACGCTTAGGAAAACTTCTCTAGTAAAAATTCGAAATAAAAAAAATCTTTGTAAGAAAAGGAAAAATTGCTGAGACTGTTTTTGTCATCAACAACCATCTCTTAAAACTTTTCTGCTTTTTACTTTCTTTTTATTCCCCCCTTCACAATCTAAAAATCCTCAATGCCTCAATGGAAAGAATCAACATTCTTTAAATGAGATCACTGGCCAAGAACATATTGTTAAAATATAGGAACAGCGTCTGTGATACGTGATTAGAGTTTGTGATCAAATGAAATCTTACAAAAGAAGAATAAAGAATCAGCAAAGAGAAGTTTCAGAAAATTATATGATTTGATTCAACTGAACTTTTGTATGTTTGTTGATATCGAGTTAATAACGTTATACACATCTAAAAATAAAACAGAAGGTTACTAACCAATGTATATTTCATTCTTAGATTTTAAACAGACGTAAAAATTAAAATCACAAAAATAAAAATAAAATATTTAATACGTGATTTATGGCATTGCTAACTAAGCGTAGAACCAACTGAGTGAAAAAAGGCCAATCCGGGAATCGAACTCGGAACTCTTGGAATAGAGTTCCAAGTGCTCTACCAATTAAGCTACAAGGACGATACCCAGCTTAGCATCTCTCACTCATACGTGTTGGTAAGGCTGCAACTGCAGCACAAGATGGAAGAGTCTGCATTATATATAAAATATAATTATACATATAAATGAAAATTATACTCGACGTTTTGGTTTTTCTTTAAAACCATCATCAGGTGTTTGAATTTTGCTTCGATAATGTAAATTTGTCAATAATGTTTGCCGTTTTGTATTGAAGAAAATATACTCCTGATGATGGTTTTAAAGAAAACCCGAAACGTCGAGTATAATTTTTATTTTTATTTCTGTGATTTTAATTTTTACATGTGTGTTTAAAATTTCGGAATAAGATATACGTTGGTTAGCAACCTTTTGTTTTATTATCCCATTTGTATACAACGTAAAGTCCTTCTTTTGTATGTTATACATATCAGTATAATTTATCCGCGCAAGTTTATATGAATGAATAATAAATATTTCAATGAGATAATTTTTAAGCATTAATATATATTTTTATAAAACCATATATACAAATTGCTCATTTTCGATACATATTTAACACTCTCGGATTGTAAAGATTATATTTTAATCGAAAGAAATGTAAAGTTCTTAAACTGTACAACAATATCAGATTCAATCCAGCTATATACATTAGAAATATTTTATGCTTGGTTCAATATGTATTTTTGTTAAAGAACTTTTGCTGATTTTTATGAAATTTGATGGTAGATTTAATACAGTCATTTTCAGTTTCCACTAGTTTGCTTACGCTGTATGTTTAAAAGAATAATGATTGAAGGTGGGATAGAATGCAGTTATTCTACAAGATTATCTGCAGTTATCCTATTTGCATAATTATGCTCCTGTCAATAAAATATTACATTTCAAAATATTCTATGAAAAATTTAAATTTTATCCTTCCAATCTTACTACAAAAATCACGCGCATAAATAAATTTGTCTGATAAAATCTCGAAATAAAAACATCCTTGTAAAAAAAGGAAAAATTGATGACTCTATTTTTCTGATCAACAACCATCTGTTAAAACTTTTCTGTTTTTTATTTTTTTCCGCAATCTAAAAATCCTCAATGGCAAGAATCTGCTTGTTTAAATGAGATCACTAGCCAAGAACATATTGTTAAAATCTAAGACCAGCGCAAATGATACGTGATTGGAGTTTGTTATCAAATGAAATCTTACAAAAGTCGAATAACGAATCAACCAAGAGAAGTTTCAGAAAATTCCATAATTTGATTCAATTGAAATTTTGAATATTTGTTGATATCGAGTTAATAATATTATCTCATGCGTATAATTTCATCGCTGCATCGTATAGCTTTAGCTGCATCGGCTTAAATGAGAACACTATTTATTTATTGCTATGAACTTCACTGTTTATAATTATCAGTTATAACTGACTCAAGACGTGAGTGCAAATTATAAAGCAAGCAATGTATATATGGCTGAACTTTGAAGACGCTTTTCGCGTGCTCATTAAAAGCTGCATATTTAACAGTAGTAGAAAACTTTGTAGTTAGAAACCGCAGAAGATTTTCGAATACTCTCTGAGAAAGTTTTCGTATAACAGAGGATCATTTATAAAAATCATTATAAACGATAAATTGAGGTATGTATGCCTAAAACATTTTTTAATTAGATGAAATTGGTAAAATTAAAAAACCATTTTGTGTCGTAGATGAACTAATTGCATTTTATTTTACCTGAAAATAAAAGATTTCGTCATAAGTACATAGAGTTAACTTGGATCACACGTATAATTAATTAATAATTATGTATATTTAATAAACACGTATAATTAATTAAAATGTATATTTATGTACGTACTTATTACTTTAAAAAAAAATTCGGACATTTTTGTTTTCATTTTCGTTTTCGGCCGAAAATTTAGATTTAGATTACCAAAATTCTGTTTCGTCTTAAAAACCTGTTTAGTCAGTCCTCAAATATCAACAAAAGGTTTGACGGATTGCGATGCAAATTCTTCGCACGGGTCCACTTGTTAAATATTGTTTTAAAAAGAAAAATGTAAAAAAAAAAAAATTAGCATTTGAAACATCTGCATTTCCTTCCATGCCGCACCACCAAAAAATACGCACGAACGAACTTTCTAATAAAAACTGAACACAGTACTCGAAATAGAAAAATCTACGATAAAAGAGAAAAATTGCTGACTCAAATTTTCTCGGGATCAAGTACTATCTTGTGGTGTTTTTTTTTTTTTTTTTTTGGTAATCTAAAAATGCTCAATGGCAAGAGTCAGCTTTTTTTAAATGAGAAAACTAGACAAGAACATATTGTTACAAAATAAGAACAGCGCAGGTGATACGTGAGTGAATTTCGTTATCGAATGCGATCTTACAAAAAATAACGAATCAGGAAATAGAAGCTTTAGAAAATTACATAATCGATTCGAATAAACATTCGAATAGTTGATATTAAGTTAAGAATATTTTAAATATCAATATTTTTAAAGATTATACAGATAGACATATAGATAAATTCCATGTGTGTGCGTGTGTGTAATATATATTACACTATTATAAGGGGCTCCAAAATCGGTGTTATTTGTCAAAGTTTTTTTTTTTTCTTTTTAGAGCTATGCGAATTTAAAACGAAATAAAACACATAAAAATAATGTTAATGGCCATGATATTGGTTTTATTAAATAATTTTATGCCATTAGTGTTTAAAAATGATTTCCGGCATATGGCCGCGGCTGCCTAGAATGAAGGCGCAATCTGGAAGTCGAATTTACGACAACTTTATCGAGCAGCTGGGGACGTATATCAGCAGTAACGCAACGAATGTTGATTTGCAAGTGGTCCAACGTTTGAGGTTTATCGGCGTAGACCAGCTATTTCACATATCCTCACACTGTAAAAAAAAAAAAAAAAGGACTAAAAAACGGAAATTCTACTGGCAATCAAGGCGCCAGTACTATTTCCGTATTTTAACGGAAAATTTCCCCCGTAAATTCCAGAAAAACGGAAAAATTTCTGTAATTTACGGGGGAAACTTCTGTTAAAATACGGAAATAGTACTGGTGCCTCGATTGCCAGTAGAGTTTCGATTTTTTTTACAGTGCACAGACAATTATCCATTGGTGTGAGGTCACATGATCGTGGAGGCCAGTTTGCAGGTCCATTACACGAAATTATGCACTCATCGAATGCCTTCCACAATAAACTGATGGCATTTTGCACAATTTGCAAGCTTTGTTCTGGCTTAAGTGTATTCATGATGAAATGGTAAAGCACACTGAGCACACATCATCTGTCAGTTGTCAAATTGACTGTGAGTAGAAACAGTATTGCCAATTTCAAAATCACACCTCTGAAAAAAACACCCTTTACATTGATGGATGCCAACAAAAATATGTAAACAAACGTAAACAAGGCAGCCAGCTTGTTGATTTCGGTCTGTTTGCTGTCGCATGTAATATAGTTTAATTAACCCTTTAACCGGCTGGCCCGGATTTTTCCGTCTCTAGAATTCATGTTAAAATGGCTGTAGACAAAAATATTTTAAACAGAATTTTATTTTGAACCATACATAGAAAGAATTTATATTAAAGATAGCATCAAACTGTGATTGATAAATATATATATATATCCTGGAATTTAGAAGCATTCTTATAAAAATACATGAAAACTCTCGGACGGTGAAAGGGATCAAATTTCAAAACGAATCGTCTGTAAATTTTTAGAAATTCTAGAAAGTGAACTTTTACCCCTTCACTGACAAGACCGTGTTAATACGTTCACAAAGCTCCAGGTTTCACTGCGATACAAGTAATATTTAAAGTAATATAATTCTATTGATTTAATGCATTTTTAATACATTGAACAATGATTAATACCTCCAAGGATTGGATTCATATTCGTTATTAAGTTTTTTTTATAAAATGTTGAACGAATCATCTTTTTTTAGCATTAAAAAAAATGCAGATAAAACAACATTACAATTTTGCCCTTTTCTAAGACTGTCAGAGGGTTTTACGTGAGGTAAAAACTCCTGAACATTATCAAGAATGAACAGCCAAAAGAAAACAATAAGATAGAGATCGGCGTTTGCCAGGAATTCAGTGAATTTTTATTATATTACACCCCAAGACAGAAAACTGGTCAAACCTGGGCGATATTGAGATAAATTGTTATCATTAAATAGCTTCTAAAAGTCCAACAGCTTTTTAACATTCCGTTATCGGGCTCACAGCCAAAATTAACGTCAAATATGAAATATAATAGTAACAAGTTTAATGCCAATGTTGATGCTGCAAAAACCATTACGCCAACAGTTGTCTCTAAAATACGACAATTGGCAGTAGACCCAATTATAAAAAATTACTTAGTAGGCTTTAATGTTTCTGCATAAGTGAACAAATTGCAGCTGAAAACAAGTAGACATGAAGCATAAATACCAAAGTCACTGAGTTAAGCAGTTATGAAAACTGAAAACGCTAGAACGGTATCAAGAAAGAAAAAGTAATCGGATAGGAATAGGCATCTACGAGAAAGTAAGGTTAAGCAAGTAAATTGAATTGTTTATAAAAGTATTGTGCATGCAATTAAAGGATAACAGTTCAAATTGGCTGCCAAAAGTGGCTTCTCATTAAATAATTGTAATTAAATTCAAATGTTAAAAAAATTAAATAAAGTCAGATTTTTTTCTATTAGGTGTAGCAGGAGTATAGTATTATTACATTTTTTAAACAGTACAGAAGATATGCGAATGATTTTAATTATAAATTGATTTTGTAAACTTCTGAATATATATTGATACTTAAGTGTACAATTTTGGTTAATTTTTCAATTAATTTTCAGCAGTGAAATTACGCCCTAAATTTCGAACCAAGATTATGCGAATAACAGTTAGTTCGAATGTTGGTTTTACGCCTAGTTAGCAATGTGAGAATTCACGTTCTTAATGTTCAATCTATTGATACTTTTCTAATAATGCTTTACAGTATCGCTGTTTTTAGAAGGCAACTAAGAATCATTACTAATTTTGAATAATTGTAGTTTAATTCAATTTTTGAATATATACCATGAGAACTGCTTATCGAATTTAATGCTTGTGTTTTCTTCCAAAATGTCTTTTTGTGTGTCTGTTATACTGTACAGAAGTACCTAAAGAAATTCCTTTTTTCTCCTCCAGGGTCTGATATACAGACGAAACTACTGTTCATAAAGATGTGAAATTTTGTGAAAGACACAATAAAAGGATGGGAATTTGTGTAAGCAAAAAAAAAAAAAAAAAAAAAATAGTTCAAAATTTCTCCACCAGAGGACGATTTTTAATATATTACACATTTAGCATACATTTACAATTGTTTAGAAATTTTATTTATTAACTTTACTTGATCTTAAAGGCAGGCTTTCACGACAAGTTACGACAAGTCACGACTTTTTTAGCATTTCCCAGAAAACACTGCGGTCAATTGTGGAATGTGCTATCTTACGATTCCAGATGGTGTCTGAAAATGATGATCGTTATGTGTTCTTGGTTATAATGAAATTCGTAAACTATCGTAATTGTATGCTAAATGTAGTCGTTTAGCAGCAAAATTTCGATTTTTTTTTTTTCCTTGCTTTAACAAATTCTATACCTTTTTATTGTGTTCTCCACAAAATTTCATAATATTCTGAACAATAGTTTCGTCTGTAGATAGTTTTAAAATAGTGTCGTTTAATTGTGGAAACACTGTATATCGATACTTTTCTAATAATGTTTCACCGTATCGTTGTGTTTCGAAGATAGAATCATTGCTAATTTTGATTAACTGTTCATTCAATTTTTGAATGTATACCATCACAATTCCTTACTGAATTTAATGCTTAATTTCTCTTTCAAAATGTGTTTTTTTTGTGTCGATTACAGAAATAACTAAAAAAATTTCCTTTCTCTCCTCCAGGGTCTGACATGCAGCTTGATCTTCGCCATTTTTGCCGCCGTCCTCGGAATGGTGCAGTTCGGCTACAATACGGCAGTCATCAATGCACCGCAGCAGGTATGCTTACAGTTAGAAATCTGCGCGGGCCGGGCCGTGGTCCGAGCCCGGGACTATTTTCATTCACGGCACTCGGGCCGGACCGGGCCCGGGCCATACTTTTTTCTGAAATGCCCGGGCCGGGCCTAGTCATTACTCTTTACGGGCCGGGCCGGGTCGGGCCTAACCTATTTTTTCTGCACAGACCCGGGTACTGGTTTCCTTCCTAATCTTCACAGCCCAAAATTTTCATTCCTACTTTTGACCCAGCCCGTATGAAAATCATTGTCTCGGCGTGGCCTGGTGCGTTCAAAGGTCAGTAATTAGGCTTGGCACAATTTTTTTTTCAAAAAATGCATACATTTTTAAATCGCCATTATTCTAAAATTAAACATTCAAATTCATTCTTTTTAAAGAATAGTATAGATTTCTACACTTATTAAAATATAGTTAAACTAGCCACCCTTGGCGACCAGTTTGGTCTCCTTTAAATCTATGCTAAGCATTGTATCATGTTACTTTTATTCATAATTTAATTTACTTGCTCATTCCTTCGCCAAATCGGAAGATTCTGATACAGAAATCATGAACTCGGTATTTTTATGTTAGCCGAGTGCAGGTAATAAATCGCCAAACATTGTACCCGTCGTTTTTTTTTCTTATTTCATTTAAAATATAATACTTTCACTCATTTTATTTAAAATACTTAACTTTAATTTAAAACTGAAATCATTAAAATTTATGACTCAATTTTCTCATATTTCTTAATGAAAAGAAAAGAAAAAGTAATAAATAATACTATAAACTATGACATTTAATTTCAACATCTTTATTTTAATTTACCTCGCGAAAAATTGTTTATAACAGTCGCATTCGATGGACTTTTTATAATACTGGTGATATGATGGCGATGGAACAATATTTGGCGATTTATCACCTGCGCCCGGCTAACATTGAATTACCAAATTGGCTGTTTGGCATATAAAAAGTGAAGCGGTCAACCCGGAACTATTGATGACAGTCACATGACTTAGGCTTTTATTATATAGATTAAAATATAGTAAAAAGTGTGAAAAAGAACCTATCTATGACGGAATCTTGTTTTAAATTGAAAAACGTATTGATCCATGCAAAATTAATATACTACTAGGCAAGAAAAGAATATATAATACATTCACACTTGCTAAGAAGGGAACTTGTCTATAACGCATTTTTTTTTTCTTTTCTATGCAATCCAATCTTACATTTTACTGTATAGCATTTTTCAGATTTTTAATACTTTTAATACATGGAAGATGGATTAACAATATTAATGATAACTGAAACTATATAATAACTAATGATAACTGATAAAGATTCATTAAGAAAATAAATATCTCACACTGCGGCACTTCTATAAAAATGATGATTATAAACATGAAAAGAAAAGTTAATATAAATATATCCTCGTACTCGCTTGAACTCGTCGTACGAGACAAACTGTTAACCAAATCGACGTAAAAATCAATGTTTTGTAGAAATTCTCTCGGGCCGAGATTTTAACTTTTTTCGGGCCGGGCCGGGCTCGGTCCGAACTTTTAACTGTTATACCGGGCCGGGCTGGGCCGGGCCAATAAATTTTTTTCTACGGGCCGGGCCCGGGCCTGGAAATTTCGGCCCGTGCAGACCTCTACTTACAGTTAATCGCTTTTCATATAGGTACACTGTAAAAAAACGAACTAAGAAACGGAGATTCTACTGGCAATCGAGAAGCCAGTACTATTTCCGTATTTTAACGGTAATTTCCCCTCATAAATTCCAGAAATCCGTATTTTTACGGAAATTTTCCCACATAAATTACAGAAAATTTTCCGTTTTTCTGGAATTTAAGGCGGGAAATTTCCGTTAAATTACGGAAATAGCACTGGCGTCTCGATTACCAATAGAATCTCCGTATTTTAGTCCTTTTTTAGAGTGTAGGGAGCAGGTGAAATCGATATCCCCGTGATGCAAATCGTTCGTGTAAATCGATAGTAAAAAGTCCGTACAAACAAAATGAACTAGGTATGACTAAGTTTGACAAGCCGAATATATGTATAATTAAATTGATTCTCTCTATTCATAAAAAAAGTAACTACCGCTGTCACCGCCGCCGCCGCCGTCGGTTTTGAATTTTTTGTGACCGGAGGTCTTTCTTCGTTAATATTAAGAACAAAATTGCATACAAAAATATGAAAATCGGTAGTATTATACAGAAATGTTTGATAAACACGCTGATGCAGACAGTTTTCAGATCGAAGAATTATTTTAAGAGATATTTAATGCTAAAGTTGGACAAAATCGTTCCACTAAAAAAGTTTTATAGGAGCAAAAACTGTTCATAGGAATTTAATCATTTTTAGATCATTTTATGCGTTAGAATTTGCCGGAGTGCAGATTGCATTAATTTTTTTATTTTGACTAATTTTTTGAGGTTTTATTTCTATTTTAAATTCAGATTTTCAGCATTTCTAGAGATATTTTAAACAGATTTTAGAAAGTGATATTAATTTAAACTGTTGCCAACTGTATAAACAGCGGAAGCAATAATGTTTGCTTCCAAAAAAAAAAAGTATTTATACGTGTAAATAAATTAAAAAATTATTTACACGTGACTATTATAAACAGAAAAAAACATTTGGAATTAGAATTAAATAATTATGTACAAAAAGCAGGAACTTATTAAAAATTATGTCATAAAAACTATAATTACACGTGAATTTTAAGAGAGAAAGGAATTTGTAAAGCAATAAATTTATTAACATGCGTTAGAAGTCTTAAATAGGAGAAATTACGTAATATTTACGTCACATTACAGTTATTACATAAAATGAACACAAAATAATATTGCAAAACGGTTTAAATGTAGAAATTGCGCTAGACATTTATTTGATATTTTAAGAGGATACTTTTCAACTATTTTTGTTAGGAAAGCGCAAATAATATTTAATTTCTAACACAAGTATTTTCACGTGAATATTAAAAAGAGAAAGAATAGTTTGGTCAAAATTACGTCAGATTAAAAACGATTAATTTAAAATGTCTCATTTAAAAGAACTTTCTTTTCACTTTGTTAAAAAATACCAGGAGACAAAGACTCTGCTTACTTAATTCCTTTTATATTAGCTTATTTTGAAATATTGTTACACGTGTCTACGTCATCAAGTTATTTTTATTTCGACGTTTTATTTGTATTTTTATTAATGTTGTACTAATTTATTTGTTTTTTTTCGTTATTTAAAATAAAAATTATCTCAATTTGTATAATTTGGCGAGTGGTTTTGCGATTTATATAATTTGGCGAAATTGGTCGACGGGATAATCAAGTAGTACCGCAACGGATTTGGCGTTAAAATTCCCCAATCAAAGAGAAATTAATAGAAATCCGTTTATATTAGAGAGATCGCCACTGTTTTTTAAATTATAATTCAATCTTTCGAAATCTTTTTAAAGCCGATCAAATTAGCGTGCATTTAGAGTCTACGGTGTCTGGACGGGGGTTGGCGAGCGTAGCTCGTAGGGGGCCGAGCCCCCAAGTATTATTAAAAAGCTATAATGTTTTACCGTTATCGCGGATATCGATCATGCTTAGTGCATTTTATAGAAAAGGACCAGGGTCCATAAGCCACGTTTTTGTCCCATGAAATGGACTAAAATTCGATTATGTTATACTGACTTAATTATTTCACTTTTTAACATTAGAAGATATATATTGTACGATTTTAACAATAGTTTTTGCATTTTGTTCGAATTTATATGACTTACACAAGCTCAAAGTTCGTATAATTCGTAGTTTTGATGAAAAATAAGCAATTTCTGCTATTTTTACCTCAATTATTTATATGAGCGAAATCGAGCAACACTTTCGTCTTGACATATATTATATAACGCATCAAAATATACAAAATATGTCAAAATAAAAGTGTTGCAAAGTTGCGCTCATAGTAAAGTATTAAAAATAAAGAATAAATCGAGGTAAAAATAGCAGAAACTGCGTATTTTTCATCAAAACTACAAATTGTACGAACTTTTAGCTGGTGTAAGTCATATATATCCGATCAAAATACAAAAACTATTGCTAAAATCGGACAATATATACCTTCTAGTATTAAAAACTGAAATAATTAAGTCAGTATAACATAATCGAATTTTACTCTATTTCCTGGGCCAAAAAGCTCGGCTTATGGACTCTGATCATTTTGTGGAACATATCTTTTTCAATTGTTTTACTTTAATTTTGATTCAGCATATTTGAAAAAAATATTTACTTTTGAAAATATGATTTTTTTAATAAAAGTTGCACCACTTTTTTAAAATTTTTTTCGTTAAATATTTTTAATTTTTTTATAAATTAATATTTTTTAAAATGCTGAATCAAAATTAAAACTTATATATTTCTGTTTATTTAAATGAAAAAAAAATGAAATTCCATAAATAATATTCCGAGTTATAACGATTTTAATTTATCCCATTTTTTAATAAAGTTTAAATTGAAAAAAATTTCTAAAAATTATGAGAAGTTTTATTATGTGATTTTGTTTACAAATGATAGGGTTAACCATCACAAAAAAAAATCAGAATTTTAGCTCAATAAATAAAAATTATTTCAAAATGTGTCCCAGACCCCCTTAAAATAATTGGAACAGTTGGAACAGTTGATGTTCTTTTAGGGGCTTCGTAGTTGCAGTCAACTTTACGCCCAGTGTGAGAATGAAATGTCTTGCAAAAATAAATGAGCCATCGGGGTAAGGATTAATTGTAGTTAAAAACTACTTAAAAAAAAATTTAGAAGAAAAATGAGAAAAAGTAAAAAAGTTAAAAAATAAGGGTATTTTCAAAAATACCGGAAAAATACAAATATGAAGAAAAAGAAAATTTAAGCCTATAGTTTTAGGTTTCATCGTTGTTTTGTCTTAAATTTTTACCGGTGGCGTCTTTATTTCGCATCTGGACGCTGGTCAAGTTTCGGCAAAGGCGTACGTGGACGTTTGTCGGATGTGCGGCTGCCTGCTCCACGAATTCCGGCGGTGTTCTAATAAAGTTTATCCTACCAAGTTTTTCTGAAAGTGCACAAAATTTTCAATAAAATGCTCTAAAAGTGATCAATATCCGCGATAACGATAAAACATTACATAGCTTTTTTTAAAAATAATTAATTTAATTAAACATATTTTCTGCTTGTCAAACCTAGTCATACATAGCTCATTTTGTTCGTATGACTTTTTACTATCGATTTACATAAAAAAATTAAATTCTGCGATCACGGAGCTTTCGACGTCACCGGCTGCAGGACTATTAGACCCTGCTAACAAAACAAAATCCAGACAATATTGTTTATAGGGCATTCTCACAATCTTTTGACTTTCATGTCCCTGAATATAATTTTTCATTTAATACACTTTTTTGTGTTTTTTTTATTTCATATACTTGGGAACATCCCATTGCATGATTGCATAACAATATTAACGAGATAAATAAGTTTTGGACGATGTTGGGGGTCCAAATACCAGGAAAACTCCTATACCGTCCCGTGTCCCTGCTGATTTTTAAGTTTGGAGCATTCTGGATAAAATTGATTCAATAAAAATAATTCGATGTAATTTTTTTTCGAAACTGGGACAATTGTTTTATATAAATATGTAGCTAAAAATTAACCTGCACACATTTTTAGGGTTGTTATTATTTTTTAAACTCTGTCTCTGGTTTTAGATTCCTTACCATCCCTCTTCTAAAATTATACAGAAAATCATTTCAGATCCAGTCACAGATTTTTTTTTCAAGTTTTTTCTCATGCAGAAGTATGCTAGAGAAATAATGTCTAAAATTCTTTGGCGGAAATTTACTGTAGAATTTAAATCAGCATTTAAATATCAATTTCAGGCATCGTGGCTTTATTGGTAGTCTCACCGTCCTCAAGGTTTATTCCTGCACTTTTCGAGGTAAATTTAAAAAAAAAAAATTAATTTAATCCAATGTTAACAACTGTTTCTAAAAATCAATAAACATTGTGGTTATCACTTAGTCTTAACATGATTTTCCTAGAAATAGGTGGAAATTTTCCTTACCGTTCCATCCTTACCATCCCTTTTTTTTTTTACCATTTGTTCCCTTTTTTCCAATACCATCCCCTTTTTTTGCGTTATCGTCCCTTCTTTAACACCCCTTTAAGACAATGTTATACAAAAATTCTATATTAAAAGAACTACATTGTTATTAATTCTCATTTGAATGTCCTGTGGGTACTATGCAAATTCATTATAAGTAAAAATTTAGAAGAAAATAAAAAGTTCTAGGGGTAAAACGGTAAGGAAAATTAAACTCGCAAGTTTAACTTAAACCTCAGTTAAATAAAAAAAATTTCGCTGCGGACCATTTTTAATTTATTTTGAATCATTAAGGCATTCGTCTATCGGATTAAAATGTTATTTTAGCAAGTTTAATTTCGCCAGATTTTTTTCCCCAAAACTCAAAAGATTGTGAGAATGCCCCTTATATTTGGTTGCTATATCTTCGCACATATTGGCGTGGAACACGTTCTCAACTTCGAGGATCATCATTTTCCATTTTGGAATATAGAACTAATATTCTAGAGAGATTTCGCCAATAATTTGTAATATTTGTAAAGTTATTTTCTTTACTCAATGTTAGCAGATTATTGAAAATACTTCCTATGTAGAGACAATATTTTTGCGATGTTAGCTCTTCTTAGCTTATTATTTTCTAATGTGCATCATCATCTATATTATAAAGAACAAACGTGTCTGTGCTTAACGCTGACGCCATTTTGACGGTGGCAACGGCAGACATTTAAATTTAACTTTTATTTAATTTTATTGCTATTTTTTTTTCTAAAGACCGCACACTTTCAATTTTGACACCTTAGAATTGAAAAAAAAAAGTGCTTTCAAATGCAATTAGATTGAAAACTATCATAGTTTGTTTGAAAACTGTATCGCAATTTATTATTATAATAATGATATTTCTGTCAGTCATTTTTTCTGTAATAGATTGATATTTCAATATAAACATTTTCACTAAACTCCAGTATTTAACCAATAGTGTTATTCCATTGGACGTATTTCCGATGACGCAATTTTTCGCCTCAATTTATCAAATATCTTCTTGTTACTAAAATAGAATCAATTCAGATTTTATTGGTGATTGAGTATAAGACCTGTAAAAACGGAACATAGCAATAACGGAACCATGTCTTAAACTGAAAAAACAAGATACCCAGACGGAAGTTCTTATAAATATACCTCTTAAAACAGAAAACTGCACTGTATTTTTTATAAATTTACGAGTATTTTAACATAAATATCTTCAATAATTTTACGTGAAATGCCATTTTTTCAAGCTAACCGGTCAAATCCAGTAAATTTTATGTTTTTATCTTAAAAAAATCCATTTCCCTTCGTTTACCCAAAAACGAACCTCGTTTATGTATTCTGTAAAAATAAAAACAAGTTATTCTTAGTCTATTAAAATTTAATATAATCACTAGTGGAAATACGCGGTAACCTCTTGCTAATTATCCACGATTTAGAAAAGTGTTCTTTATCATTAGAAATTTCAGAAACCAATATATTTTCGTACTTAGAGAAGCATTTATAAAAACAAAGTTTATTTTGGTGCCTCTGATTTTCGGAAACGTTTCGGTTAGTGTTTTAATCAGTTTTCTCAAACCGGAGTATCGGTTTTTAGGATGCTAACAAAATTTTTAGCTGCGTAACGGAATGTATACATGCAAGATTAACAAAGTAACACTAATTTTAATGTTATATTAACCATTTGGAAAAATGGTTATTGTTCTTGTCAGGGTAGGAAATCAAAAGCATATCTAAAGCTTTTTATTGGTTGAATCCGCATTTTATTCCTTTCCTGATTGGTCTATACAGTAATCTATATTTCCCTTTACTTTCAACAGAGATGGATACTTCTTTTGCCACTATGAGAAAAAAAGTAATAAAACTAAAAAAAAAAAAAAAAAAAAAAAAAAAAAAAAAAAAAAAAAAAATAACTCAGAAACAAATTGAGATAAAGTTTTCAAACAAATTGCATTTAAAAGTACATTTTTTTTCTCGATACGACGGTGTAAAAGTAATATTGTGGGATGTTTAGAAGTTTACGAATGAAATTTATTTAAAATTGGTCGTCATATTTCTTGGAAATCTGAGGATGGAAAAGCCTTTTCCCGAACAGCCAATGAAATACTTGGATAATACGAAAGTTTCAGGAAATCTGACGAGTCGCAGGCGATTTTTGTCGCTTGCAATTTTTACGTGTAAATAACACTATTAATGTTTAATTCATGGCGTACGTAATTTATGATCAACTCTGTGCGATTTTTTATGTCTTAAATTTTAGTCTGTGAGAAAATCATTTTCCAAATGGTCGTTGTAATTTGTTAAATTGCTTTTTTTTTAATGCTGTCCTTTTATCATTTTTTTCTGTAAAACATGTTTCCTGAACATTATATTGTTTTTAATGAAGAGAACGATTTTTCTTTCATCTGGATAAATCCTCTTTAAGGTTGGAGTAACACAGTTGAGTTTTATTCCAACAGAACGAAAAATGTCCAGACCAGGACTCGAACCTTGATGCTTTAGCTTGATGTGCCAATGCCCTACCTATTGAGCTATACGGACGGTACCTGGGTGACACAATTCCTTCTTATTTGTTGGACATGGCTACGAACTGCAGCGCTAGTTTCACTCATCCGAGCTATAACTATAGCATTTACATGATGCAGGGTTCCTACGCGACTGGAAAACCTGGAAAACACGGAATTGTCAGGGAAAATGACAAGTGCTCAAAAACTCAGGGAAAATTTAAAAAAAAATTCTAAAACCTGGAAAAGTCGGGGATTTTTTTTTTTTTTTTTTTTTTTTTAATGCACTATCATGCGTCAACATTCTCCCGAGTTCACGGTGCGTCCGCAAAAATGTTCCGATTTTTCCCTTAAAAGGAGAATTTTTGCTATATTCACATTTTTAACATAAAGATGTTTTAGCTATACAAATTTGTCGTCAAATAGTCAGTACTTAAGTGAAAGAAATATTGAGCCTTGTTAAGGTGGCTAGGATGAGATATCATGAATAATTATATAAGAAAAAGAATGAAAATTATGAAGCAAGTCAAAAAAAAGACAGATAAAAGAAAGCTGTAGCTGAAGTTAAAATGTTAAAAGACAAAAAAATTTAAACTTTTACACAACACACTGCTTCTGAAAGGACACAAATAAAGGACATGATAGTAGAAGTCTAAAAAAAGTTAAATGTTTGACATCTGTAAATTCAGTTATATAAATAAAAAGTTACTTTGAATTCATCTGAACAGCTGTATTTTAGTTTTGCTTGTGTTATAGATATATATTGTAAATGTCAAATGATATAGATTTTTAGTTTCAATTTTATACGTTATTTTAATTTTCATATGTAAGTTTAATCATTAAGATCTTGAATTGTAATTCGTATTTCTAAAAAATGTCGTGAATTTTGGTCAGGGAATTGTAAGAAATATGGCCTGGAAAACCTCGAAAAGTCAGGGAATTTTGTTATTCAAATAGAGTATGAACCCTGTGATGAAACTGTGTGATAATACGGAAACTATTGTATACCATATAATTAGGTCATAATGAAGAGTAGGAAGTTTTTTTTTTTTCAACTGATAAATCGTATTCAAGATTCGAGTACCATAGATGAGGTTTTATTCCAACAGAGCGAAAAATGTCCAGACCAGGACTCGAACCGGGTTGTCCTGGTAAGCCAAGGTATCCAGGTTCATGTCGTTGTCTGGACATTTTTCCCTCTATTGACAGTCAAGGTATCCTAGTTCTAGTCCTGGTCTGGACATTTTGCGCTCTGTTGGTTTGGAATAAACCTCAACAGTGCTACTCCAACAGAGCGAAAAATGTCCAGACCAGGACTCGAACCGGGTTGTCCTGGTAAGCCAAGGTATCCAGGTTCATGTCGTTGTCTGGACATTTTTCCCTCTATTGACAGTCAAGGTATCCAAGTTCTAGTCCTGGTCTGGACATTTTGCGCTCTGTTGGTTTGGAATAAACCTCAACTGTGCTACTCCAACCTTGAATATCACTTATCCAGTTGGAAAAATATTAGATCTCTTTAATATGAACTAATTACATGGTATACAGGAGTTTCCATGTTACCACACACTTTCATAATGTAAATGCTATACGGTTATAGTTCAGATGAATGAAACCAGCGCTGCAGTTTGCAGCCATGTTGTAGCAAATAAGAGTGAGTTGTGTCAGCCAAACACCGTCCGAATAGATCAATAAGGTATGCAGGGATGGCGAACCTATGGCACGCAAGAAAGTTTTTTTGGCACGCAAACTGATTATAAACCAAGTTTATAAAGCAAATTGACTTTTATGTAAATTTCCCATCTTATAAACGAAAATGTTGTTTAAGTGCACAACGAAAAAGGAATTAACATTTTTGCACGAATTATTGCATTATAAATTTCAGTTTAGGCATTCTAAACCATCATTTTCTTAAAACCATTTTACCCATATACTTTAAAGTTATTTCGCTTGTTTAAAAAATTTTAAAGGCTTAGGTTTTTAATTTAGTTTTCCATAACATTTTAAATAATGCCTAATGGATTCACTTCTAAAGTCTAGTAACTAAAAATGGCAGAATGAAGATTCGGCTTGAAAAAGGAGAGAATAAAATATTTTTGCAAATTATAATTACGGATTTCGATGTAACTGTTTATATTGATTTCAGACATCATACTAAATAACTTAGGAGTCGAATTTAGGGCAAGTTAGAAACATTTTAATTAAAAGTTCTTAAAATTTATTTCTTTATTAAATTATATTTTTAGTTAGAATGTTCTTGGCACGTTTGGATGTCGTAAACAGTTTTTTTGAGATTTTTGGTACGCTCATGTCAAAAGGTTCGCCGTCCCTGGGGTAGAGTATTGACATGGCAAGCCAAGGTATCGAGGTTCGAGTCCTGTCTGGAGATTTTTCACTCTGTTGGAATAAACTTCAACCTACTCCAACCTAGAATATTAAAATGTTCCCTTAAAATGTTAAAATTGATAGTATCTGAAAAAAAAAAAACATATTCCGGTTTGAGAAAACTGATTATTACACTTAATAAAATAATCAGAAACGTTTCCGAAACTCGCTAGCAGCAAAACATAACCTTGTTTTTATATATGATCCTTTAAATCTCGAAATTATATTGGTTTCTAAGGCTTCTAAAGATAAAGAATGCTTTTCAGAATAGAGGGCAACTTGAAAGAGATTATTGTATATTATCAAATATGCAAATTTTCTTTTGATCAATAAAACACTCAAACTTCATGAAATTATCTGCAGTTTTGGAAATTATGAGGGTAAAGAGATAAAGTATTAATATTTTTAAATTGTTAAAAAAACATTCAAGCAGTATTTTCGCTTTATCCATTTCTAAACTAATGAATAGCTTTTCTTATAGATAATTTACTAACAGAAAAATCTGTTTCTCGTAATGCCCGTAGTATAATGTGTTAATTGATATACCATGCTGTCACGCATTATTACTATTGTGGAGAGCAACATCAGTACAGACTCTTCGTTATATGTTATTTTTGGTTATTAAAAAGACACATTATTTTTCTTTAAAAATTCTTCTCTTATTGTATGTGAGAATTTTCAGTATAAACATTCATTAAAAATATATTTAGTTACTTTTTTTTAAAAAGACTTTTAAAAAAAAGTAACTAAGAAAAGACACATTACTTTTTTAAAAAAATTCTTCTATTTTTGTCTGTAAGAATTTACATTATAAACAATCATTAAAAATATGTTTAGTTACTTAAAAAAAAGACTTTTTATAAAAAGTAATTAAATATATTTTTAATGATAGTTTATAATGTAAATTCTTAAAGATAATATGGAATAATTTTTAAAGAAAAGTAGTGTGTCTTTTTAATGGCGAAAAATAACATTTAACGAAAGGTCTGTACTGATGTTGCTCTCCACAATAATAATAATGCCTGATAGTATGTTACATCACTTAACATATAATGAATAGATTTTACTGTCGAAGTCGCTAATCCTTATTTAAGTTATCTCGAAATGCATGTATAAATCTATCTTCATTTTTTTAAAATGAGATTAGTATTCTATAATATTTGTTAGACAAAATTGCTTCATGTTTAATATCACTATAAAATTAAATACAGCTGAATTCATTTTCATAAAATTACTTCTCACTAAGATATTACGTTTTCAGGGAAAATATTCATTTTTAAAGTCATAAATATAAAATAATTGTATTTAAGATGAATATATATATTTAAAAAGGTGTATCTGTTTTAAAATATCATATAAGCTTTGATTCAGAAAGAATGCTGTATGTAAAACATTTAACCTTTAAGACACTTTTGCTGTTTTATAAATTGCGTAGGTAAACAAATAAGCATATATTAGATTTCTTTAAAGAACCATTTATAAACATTACCTTTACATTACTGTTCCTTAAACCTATGAAATGCTTTTCACTTTCAAGTCTCTTACAAAAATAATTCTAACTTATTCTTATTCAAAATTATATTGAAACGCCTGAATAAATTTAACTGAAAAAAATGCATTTAATATCTTTCAATATTTTCTGTACAAAATCATTTCATGCTTGATATCACCGTAAAATTAAATACAGCAGAATCCATTTTCATAAAATTACTTTTCATGGAGACGAAATTACATTTTTATGCAAAATATGCATTTCGGAAATCGTAAACGTAAATAACTGAGTTAGACTTGCAGAATTTGTAAATAATCTATTTGTTTTAAAACATCGGATGAAACGTTATTTAGGAAAATATATCTGTATGTATATAATATTTAACTTTCATGGCAATTTTTGTAGTTTTATAAATTGCGTAGGTAAACAAATAGATTGATAAATGTTTTATATTTTTCAACTATTGAAAAATATTGATAAATAATATATTTACATTATTATGCTTTAAACTTTAAAACTTAAATAATTTTCACCAGATTTCTTATGTAAACAACTATGACTTACATAACATAAATATAAATTCACTCCTTAAAAATGATGTTATTATATTGCAACAATTGTATACTCAATCACTATAAAATTAAAAAGAGTGGAATTCATTTTCATAACATCATCGTTCATAAAGATAAAACAAGTAAGAAAAATCATGCGTTAAGCATAGATTATGAAACATTATTCAACACTTCCTGTATGCTTTAACAAAACTTCGTTATTTAGGGAAATAATGTATATAAAAGAACTAAATAAACATTTTAGAAAATGCATAAAACATTTGAAAAGCTGATTTCAACAGTTACCATCCATAGCAAATATGTATTTCAGTTCTTTTGAACAGCTCTGAATTTGATCTGTAGGTTGATATATATGCTATATAATGGGGAAATTTAGTTTAGCAAGAAAACGAATAACAGGTTGAAATTTCTCTTTCAGCAATTTATACTAATAGACGGAAACATACTTGTATAATTTTGTACAACCCTGTAGATAACCTAGTACCTTTATTACACGCCACTATTTAGCTAAAGTTTAATTCAAAGTAAAACACTCTTAAAACTACTGGAATCACATTTTCAGAAATTATCATTTCTAGACAGTCATGTATCCAATTCTTTGCGTGACCCTGTATATAATTTTATCTGTGTTTTATAATTTTATCTACAAACATTTCTTAGTAAACAAAATGCAGTTTTGCGTAAAAATGCATAACTCATTTAAAAACCACCCTTAAGCAATTTACAATCATGCCCAGTAACCATAACGAATTATTTTGTGTAGCCCTGTATATGAATTACAGCATTTGTACACATCATGTACAATGCATAAATATAGTGAAACATAAAAGCGCATAACATAATTGAAAATGCATTTCCAGCAATCATGGCTACCGTACGGTACTTCGAATACAATATAGTATCTGAAATCTTTTGTGTGTCCCTGTAAATGCTATGCACTTCGTATTATACATGAAATAAGTTATAGTAAACCTCAGCGACGTATATTAATTCCATTGTACATGAAATAATTTAACATAATTAAAATGCAACGGAAAAAATTCCCTCCACTCCTATATCATTATGTAACGGAATTCTTTTGTGTGGCCCTGTAAATGAATAATATCTATTCTTTGCAGCGCATATTGTACGGAATGTATATTTTAGTGCACTTGATAAATGCATCTCAATTTTATTATGTTTGAAAGCAAGTAACATCATTAAAAATCATTTTAAACGATTTTTTCCCAAAGGCCGTAATGTAACGGGAAACTTTTGACCGCCCCTGTAAATGAACAAAACATGCTACAAACTTCATTTGCAATAGGGTTCATGCTATGGTAGAGGCTACTAACATCTAAAAATTTCAGAATGATCCGAGTATATTTACCGGAGTTAGAGCGCGTACAGACGGACAGACAAACCGAATGCATAAACACTTTTCAACTTTGTTGGAAAGTGTTAATTATACTGTAGTTCAAAATACAATACTGGGAATCAAAATAGGAAATATATTTTTTTTTTTTTTTCAGTATGAGATGAAAAGTTATTTAATAACACAGGTGCACAACTGATTTTTTTTTTTTTTTTTTTTTTTTTTACTTTATCAATACCGTTGCGAAAAAAAATATTTTGACTTTAGAATTGCTGCATGAAATTTAAATGAAATATTGATATTTTTCTGCTCTAAATATATTGATCAATATTTTGCGTTTATTTATTTATTCTTTGCTTTTTGGATCTATGTTAAAGCATTTTTAATTCTAATTATTTCGATTTTATATCAGGTCTATATTTACAATTTTAATTTTAATGTTCACTTTAAGTGTTCAGAAAAATTGGTATGCAGGATTTTTCGAAATATTTAACTTTAAGGAATGGTTGAACTAATTACAAAAAATAATTTTGTATACAGAACTAGGATCCCAATATATTGATAAAATCATATATACAGCTTATCACGCTCCGAAATCTTATTTTTATTAAAGATACTGTAAGCAATTTTCATTTTTTTTTACTCTAAATATATCGATCAATATTAGGGTAAAGCGCCCATATTTCGTCCCCCCCCCCCCCCAGTCACTTTTAGGTCCTAAATGTTGTAATTTTCAGTGAAAACCTACGAAATTTGGATTTCACATAGACTAACCACCCACGCAGATAGAAACCTAGGCAAACATCGTATAAAAAATTTTAACAATGCGAAAATTGTTTTTTCAAAAGTATCTAAACTAGTAAATCTGCAGATCAGGAGCCTCAACGTCAGCTCTGCAAGTCTTTTTTTAAACACAATTTTGTAATATTCCATTCCCTGCGAAACGCAATTTAAAGTTCTCGAATTAAGTAATTATTTATAAGAATAAAAAAATACGAAGTTTTCAGACATTAGAGGCGTTAAATTGAAAACGTTATGTAAGGATATTTTGAAATTTTCATGATCTACAAATTCTGGTATTTTTTTTTTATATATAATAAAGAAGATTTCTTCAGGGGGGCGGAGCCCCACGTGGTCTCATTAAATTTACATATGTAACTTTTTATTGATTGCGCTAATGGTTATTGTAAATCTTTGATTTCTTTTTACACTTCCGAGCCTTATTTTTCAATACCGGTGGACAGAAAATGATTTACATTGAGGCTATTATATTAAAAGTTTAGGTTTTATGAACAAAAATGTAATTTACTTTAAAAAATAAAATACTTTTCATTCATATTTTCTGAAATGAGGTAATGAGGTATTAAGAAGTAACACTCGTCAAAAAATATTTTTGCAGGCAATCTAGTTAATGTTTGGTTTTCAAGAATGAAAATATTTATTTCCCGATACAGTGACGTCATTTTCGACAGAGATCATTTTGAGGTGCATAATTTTGACATTTACTATCTATTTGCTTTTCAAAAGATTTTTTTTTTTTGTCATTGAAATTTTCGATTAAAAATTAAAAATTTCTGTTAGCCGTGCAGACGATAAAACGTGAGATATTGGTATTTTATTTTTAATAATAAGAATTAATATCATAACACAAGGCCTTTTTATTTCAACCTCAAAGCGTATTCGTTTTAGTTTTCATATAGGAGGTCAAATTCACCTTCTTTTCGTACATTCGTATTTCCAATATGAAGACGTATTCATGCCTATTTTTTTTTTCATTTTCCTCTTGTACATGAAAATCTTTGAAATCAAAATTAACTGTTTAGGATAAATTATTATTCCGCGATCTGATTTCCTTGGCAACGGTAAATAAAAAGATATTTTATAGCAAAATGTCAATTTATTCCTTATGAAAATAATGAGCTTTTTAATTTAAAAGAAAAACATTTGGACAAAATAAATAGAACACAACCTGTCTTTATTTCTGGGGTAAATTCCATCTATATGTAAAGACATAAAGGCATTAATTAATTCATCTCTTTTGACGTTGATTTGACTTCAAAGAATTACACACACTTACACATTTACGATATTTTAGGTGTAATTTCGTTGCTAGGTTACAATTAAAAGAAAATTAAAACAAAGAAATATGGGCATTTACTTTAATTAAATTTGTAAATGAGAATATTTTATATTATTGGAACAAACATATAAACTCCCTCCATATGTTATACACCGAAAAAAAACTCTGACAAATGTATACACAAAATTTCAAACTAATATGAATAACGTATGGTTCTAATTAGGAAATCCATAATTTACCACTTAAATCCTTCAATCATATTAGCCATTTCCTTTCAACAAATGAAAATGGAAAAATCGTCTGAATTGCTATAGAAAAGCATTATTGCGCAAAATAAAATATTCTATATTTTCCGAACGAATGAACCAAATATAACAAAAAACTATACAGCTAAATCCGGGTACTTCACCAACATACCCATTTAATTTCAAGCTAATCGGATGCTTTTGCGGCAGTTATCGCGGAACAGACAGACAGACTAACAGACAGACTAATGGAAACCAAAACTTTTCGTGTCTCCACAGTAAGCCTTCACTGACGTTTCGGCAAAAATGCAAAAGAAAAAAAATGGTCACAATTTCGCCCCCCAAAAAATCCAATACGCCGTGGCTTAACTTACTAGTAAATCTGCAGATCAGGAGCCTCAACGTCAGCTCTACAATTCATTGTGTTTAGCATCCTTTGAGTCATATTAATCTTTCTACAAAAAACGAAATTTAAAGTTTTGAAATTACATAAACATTTATAAAACGAAAAAATATTTCGAAGGTTTCTGACATTAGAAGCGTTAAATTAAACCCCTTGTTATGTAATGGTATTCTGAAAATCTCATGAGCTACTTATTCTGGTAATTTTTAGATAATAAAGTAGATTTCTTCAGGGGGGCTCTGCCCCCTGAACCCCTTCGTAGTGTAATTTAATTTACATTTGTAATTATCAATTAATTGTGTTAATGTCCTTTAGTAAATTCTACCAATAGACGGAAACGTACATGAATTCTTTTCTACAGCCCTGTATATTACGTGAAGATTTTTACGCGTCGTCTATAACATTTAAATTTAATGCAGACAAAAAACCCTCTTAAAACTGCTCATATCACATTTCCGGGGATTAGTATGCATAGTGTGCACCATATATCCAGTTTCTGCGGAGTCCTGTATATGGTTCTATTTAAATTCTGCAAACATTTGTTAGTATACTAAATACAATTGGGCTGGGAAATACATAACTCAAATAAAAAAAAAAAAAACACTGAAGCAATTCGCGCTCATTTTCATTTATACTTACGAATTCATTTGTGTATCCCTGTACATGGTCTATACAATATTTAAGCACTACTTATTAAGCACAAATTTACTTAACGTTAAAACGCACACCATAATCGAAAATGCTCTTCAGCAATCATCCTTAATAGACCAGAACTGTATCCGAAATATTTTATGTGACCCTATAAATGAACGATAAATACGATACAAATCATATTCAAGCTTCTTGAAGTCAACCACAGTAATGTAATTTAATTTCATAATGTTTGAATTAGTGCAACACAATTAACACACTGACGACAGGCAATTTAATTAAATCTGGGTTTAAAAACAGTAGAAGCTCCTCCCTCTTCTGAAAGTGTCTCGGAAATTGGTTTCTGAGATATGTTTTTCATGTTCATGCAGCAGTAAATATCTTTCAATGTACGGATGTAATATATAATGTCTTACAATCTATAAAAAATATGGACAACACAATATAAATGTCTTTTCTGTAAGGTAGAAGTCAGTCCCTTAGCCAATGATGTATTCTGAATAAAAACGAGAATTTTCGTTTCCCGTCGCTAATGTGTTAAAATAAGGTGTGAAGAGTTTTTTTCCCCCGTAGACCACATTTTAATCGACCACTTTTGTGTGACCCTGAAAAAAACACATGCTTTGCACCCCATATACTACAAAAATGTTTCAAAAATACATATCAATTTTATTATTTTGTAACAGAGTAACATCATTAAAAAACGCCACAAAAGGATTTTCTTCAAAGATTGTAATATTATGAATACTTCTGAGTTACCTGTACGCATGCTGTAAGTGCTACACATAACATATTTTATAGTAACCAGGTTCTAGTGCACCTTAATAAAGTATATAAATTTCATTACGTTTAAAATTGTGTAACATTATTAAAATACACCGCAGACGATTTTTCCCAAAGACTATAATGTAACGGAATAGTTTTGAGTGCCCCTGTAATTAAGCTATGAATGCTACACTCTTCATTTTTAATACCAAACATACTTTGGCAAACCTCAATAACGTATATTAATTACATGTAATCCCGACTATATTTACGCGAGTTAGAGCACGTAGAGAAACACGGCAGGCGACAGATAGAAAAACTGAAGTCATAAATACTTTTCATCCATGTTGGAAAGTGTTAAAAAGGATTTATATGCCTTTAACTGTACTTTTTTTTCACTTATAGCATGGTTAAACATTAGTTTAAACATCCTAATCCATGCGATAGCAATAACATATTAAAAGCCCCCCAAAATAGGCATATCTGGAGATCTATAAATCTACTGGAAAATAATTCATTATCGTGCCCACTGTTAATTGCATAAATTGCATCGATTTGGCGCGATAAAATATTTTTTGTGATAGCCTTTTAATAGTACCTGCAACAAAATTAACGTAATTTTCTAACTTCATTCATATTTGACGCAATGATAGGCTACTAATAACAGTCGCTAGGCAACGAAGAAAAGGAAAAAAAAAAGAAATATGTATCATGTAAAACAAGAAAATTAATTTAAAAATTCTTTATATTATTGGAATACATGTATAAATGTCCTCAAAACATTATACACGTAAATAAAAAAATCTTATAGATATATTGATAAAACTTCAATATAATAGGAATAATTTAAAACCTTTATTTGGAATTTTAGTATCCATAATATGACATTTAAATCCATTAATCAAACGTGCCATTTTCTTTCAACAAATCGAAATTTGAAAATCGTCTGACTTGCCGTAGAAAAGCATTATAAAGAAAAATAAAATCTTCCATATTTTCCGAACGAATGAACCAAATTTAACCAAAAACTATACAGCTACGTCCGGGTATCTCACGAATATGTTCAATTAATTTCAAGCTGATCGGGTGCTTTTTGCGGCAGTTATCGCGGAACAGACGGACAGACAGACAGACAGACAGACAAACGGAAATCAAAACTTTTCGTGTCTCCACAGTAAGCCTTCACTGACGTTTCGGCAATAACTAAATCAAAATTTATTTCTAAATGAGTAAGTAATTTAATTTACATTAAAGTAAGGCACAAAGAAATCTACTGATTATCAGTGGTAGAATAACGTAACGAAACATTAGCCATCCAAACATGAAGAAAAAATTGAAAAAATTGTCATGAAAAAAGCATTCCTAATTTCATCCCCGGGACGAAAATAAGATCTGCTAGGGGAACGAAATTGGGACCATGCCACTTCGCAATATGGCGGGGCTTCAGTTCCCATGGAGCTTCAGATGAACTGAGCGTCATAAAACTCACTGTATGCTACTGTCAGCATCTTACCTATGTAAAATACATGCAATGAATAAGAAATAAATACATACAGTACAGTAAATAACGTTCCAAAAATGACGTAATAAGAACTCAGGCTTTCTAAAAATAGGAAATTCGGCGTCTTTAATTTATGCATGCGTCTTGGCGAAAGAAATTTTCAATACTGACCTCTTTTACCTTCGTCCCCTGTGCCTTGCGACATAAGTGGCGCCATTTCGCAGAAGTGGAGAAGTTAAAAGGGACGAAATATGGGCAATTTACCCTATAATTTATTTATCTATTCTTTGCTTTTTGTATCTATGTTAAAGCATTTTTAATTCTAATGTTTTAGGTTTTAAATCTATATTTACAATTTTAATTTTAATGTTCACTTTAAGTGTTCAGTTAATTCGTATGTACGGTTATCCAAAAATAATATTTAATTTATAAGAATTAGTTGAGCTAATTTCAGAAGAAAAAAAAATGTATACGGAACTAGGGTGACCCCGCCAGTAGTTGATCAAATAAAGTTTTATTCTATTTCTTTTCTTTTAAGTTTTAAAAGTAAACTAACATGATTGCTACAACCCTTAATGAATGGACAAAACTGAAATCCGCTGAAATTAATTAGCAACAAAATTATATATATATATATAAAAAAAGCAATTTAACAAATTACAACGACCATTTGGAAAATGATTTTTTCGAAGGCTAAAATTTAAGATATAAAATATCGCACGGAGTTGATCATACATTACGTACGCCATGAATTAAACATTAATAGTGTTATTACATATAAAAATTGCAAGCGACCCGTCAGATTTCTTAAAACTTACGTATTATCCAAGCATTTCATTGGCTGTTCGGGAAAAGGCTTTTCCATCGTCAGATTTCTTGGAAATCTGACAACCAATTTTAAATGAAATTTCATTCTTAAACTTCTAAACATCCCACAATATTACTTTTTACACCGTCGTATAGAGAAAAAAATTTACTTTTAAATGCAATTTGTTTGAAAGCTGTATCTCAATTTGTTTCTGAGTTATTAATTTTTTTTTTTTTGTAGTTTTTATTACTTTTTTGTCATAGTGGCAACAGAAATATCCATCTCTGTTGAAAGTAAAACGGAAATACAGATTAATGTATAGACCAATCAGAAAACAAATAAAATGTGGATTAAACTAATAAAAAGCTTCAGATATGCTTTTGATTTCCTACCCTGACGAGGACAATAACCATTTTTCAAAATGGTTAATAAATAGTTTTTTTATTTGCCCTTTTCCCAGATGTTGATCAGGCGAAATGAGCCAATGGAAAATCTAAAAATTAATCTGTAAAATATCATCCTTGGGCTGTGATTAACAATAATTCTTAGAAAAGTATTAGTTGAAATAAGCAAGATGGAATTGGATTAATTTAACTTACCGCAATAGTCTCCAACTGATCAAAAACTAAATCACTAGTCCTCCGATCGTCTTGCAAAAGGGTAAAATTATAATGTTGTTTTCTTTGGATATTGTTTTAAATGCTAAGAAAATATGATTCTTTCAACATTATTTAAAAAAAAAAACTCAATTAAAAATATGAATGTAATCCTTGAGAGTATTAATCATTCTTCAATGTATTTAAAATTCATTAAATCTATAGAATTATATTATTATATTGCAGTGAAACCTGGAGCTTAGTGAACGGAATATTACGCCCCAAACACTTAGAGGGCTAGATTAATTTTAACACAATTATTCTAATTGGCAAACAAATCATAACAGATGTAAATTTCCAACTGGGCGAAAAATGTCCGGACCAGAATTCGAACCAGGGATCTCTTGTCTGAAGCTACCAGTGCTCTACCATCTGAGCTATCCCGGACGAATCTGGTCTAACTTTTCCACACAGCGAACCTTATTGATTATAGCATTTGGTCTGAAATCTGATTCAGCTCAACAGAATAAATCGCAGGTAATGGAACTCCAGAAATCGCTGGATACGCAATTACACTAGATTAATTTTAACACAATCATTCTAATTGGTAAACAAATCATAACAGATGTAAATTTCCAACTGTGGTGCTGGGTGGAAAAGTTAGACCAGATTCGTCCGGGATAGCTCAGATGGTAGAGCATTGGCGGCTTCAGCCAAGAGATCCCTGGTTCGAATCCTGGTTTGGACATTTTTCGCCCAGGTGGAAATTTACATCTGTTACAAAAACTAAATGTTTACACTTTCTAATAAAAAAAAATTTCATAGAATGGCTTCTCTTGCAGCACACAGCTGACCGTAATGTGACAACAGGTGCACAAACATTCACACAAAAATATTATGTCTAGTACCACGAATAAAACTCATTTCCGCTGGAAATGGTGCAATATTTCAAAAATTTTATCAACTACTGGAAGGGTCACCCTATAATTCACCCGTAAGGCATGGTGACGTCACGGCGACGTCGTTGTGAAGTCACACTGTGACTTTGTGACCGTCGATGTGACGTCACGTGACGTCGATGTGACGTCATAGTGACTAGAATGCGAGGTCGTTATGGCCGTTTTAGAGGTCGTTTGTGACGTCACATTGTGACCACTCTGTGAAGTCACGGTGTGACAAATTTGTGAAAAGTGTGTCATTTGTGACTATTTTGGCATTAACTTTGTGACGAACCTGTGACGAAAGCGACAATGCTTTGAAGTCACACTGTGACCAATTTGTGAAATATGTGTCATTTGTGACGAACTTGTCATAAACACTGTGATTTCAAATGAAAATCAAATTTCAAATTAATTGCTTAAAAGACGCAAATAGTGAAAATGATTCCATGCTGGGACTCGAACCCGGGCCATCAGTACAGTGCACTGACATTCTACCGACTAAATCAAATGGAACGATACCCAGGCTGAAAAATTTCTCACTATTACATGTTGGCAAGGCTACAAACGCAGCACAAGATGGAATATTTAGCGTGAGCCACCAACATGATGCAAACACGAAACTTAATTAAATCCAGCATCGATTGAAATTATATTAATACTTGGAAATTTTTCCAGCGAGAACCATTCGCTTTGCATACAATATTTCAAATGAAAATCAAATTTCAAATTAATTGCTTAAAAGTCAATTTTAATTTGAAATATTGTATGCAAGGCGAATGTTTCTCCCTGGAAAAATTTCCAATTATTAATATAGTTTCAATCGATGCTGGATTTAATTAAGTTTCGTGTTTACCCCATGTCGGTGGCTCACGATAAATATTCCATCTTGTGCTGCGTTTGTAGCCTTGCCAACATGTAATAGTGAGAAATTTTACAGGCTGGGCGTCGTTCCATGTGGTTTAGTCGGTAGAATGTCAGTGTGCTATACTGATGGCCCGGGTTCGAGTCCCGGCATGGAATCTTTTTCACTCCTTTGCGCCTTTTAAGCAATTAATTTGATATTTAATTTTCATTTGAAATATTGTATATAAGGAGAATGATTCTCTCTGGAAAAATTTCTAAGTATTAATACAGCGATGAATTTTAAAATAAACTTTTGCTGTAAATATAAAATCTTATCTTTTTAGCAAAATATCGCTATTTTGGAGTCCTATTCTTCTAAAACATTTAAAATTTTTCCACTTAAAAAACAATGCTTATCAACTGCCATATTTTTTTATTAAGTTCTATGCTTGATATTGAGTTCAAGCTTGATATTTAGAATGTGTAAGTTTTTTTAATTTGTTGTTATTTGTCATTGCTTTATTAAATATGAACATGGAGACTAACGGATATTAATACAACTATTATTTATAGAGCGGCATGATAAGCGATATTTATTTAAATTTTTTATTCCCGTGTATATGAGCTAAATAGATTTGGTATGTTTTATAGGAAAAGACTGATCTAGGAAATAGAAAAAAAAAACGAGTAAGAAAAATCATGCGTTAAGCATAGATTATAAAATAATTTCCAACACTTTCTGAATGCTTTAACAAGACATCGTAATTTAGGGAAATGACGTAAATAAGATAACTAAGTAAACATTTCAGAAAACGCATAAAACATTTGAAAAACTGATTTCAACAGTTACCGTCCATAGCCAAATATGTTTTCCAATTCTTTTGAACAGCCCTGTATTTGATCTGTAGGTTGATACACTGAAAAAAAATGAAGTACTCAAAAATGAGTAAACCGACGTACTCATATCGAATTGAATATTTTTGGATCAAAAATGAACCTATGCTTTCTCTATTTTGAAACATCACATGTTATAAAACCCAAACAAACGAATAGTTTTGTACCCTGTAATGGTTCATTTCATTTATAGCGGCATAAATGATGTTCATTAATGTAAATATTAAATTATGCACAGCATTTTAAAAATAATTTAAAAGTACTTGGAAATAATGCTCTTGTCATAAAAATATTCGATTTGAGTATCTTGCTAAGAATTTTGCTATTTTTCTTAATAAATAATCAATTAAACATTTCTTGTTAAGAACTTTGAACGCGAAATAAATGTCAGTACATTTTTACTTTAAATTTTAGGTTGTTTTTTTTTGGGGGGGGGGGGGGGGCAGTGCATAACGATTCATATTTGATCACAACCATGGAATAAAAAATGAATACATGTGTTTCTCAACTTTGAGTACATTTGGATCGGAGCTATTTTGAGTATGTGACGCATTTAAAATTGGGTACTTCTTACTCAATTTTGAGTACCCATTTTTTAAGTGTATATATACTATATAATGGGAAAATTTAGTTTAGCAAGAAAACGCCTAACAGGTTGAAATTCTTTTTCAGCAATTTATACTAATGTAAGGAAAGATACTTGAATACTTTTGTACAACCCTGTAGTTTACCTAGAATCTTTATTACACGCTACTATTTAGTTAAAATTTAATTCAAACTAAGACACTCTTAAAACTGCTGAAATCACATTTCCAGAAATTATCATTTATAGACGGCCATGTATCCATTTCCTTGCGTGACCCTGTGTATCATTTTATCCATATTCTACAAACATTTATTGGTAAATTAAATGCAGTTCAGCGAAAAAAAACATAACTCATTTAAAAACCACCTTTAAGCAATTTGCGCCCATACCCAGTAATCCTTACGAATACTTTTGTGTAGCCTTGTATAGGAATTATAGCATTTATATACACGATACTATGCATAAATATAGTGAATCATAAAAGCGCATATCATAATTAAAAATACATTTCCAGCAAACATCGCTAATGAACAGTACTTCGGATACAATATAGTATCTGAAATATTTTGGGTGTCCCTGTAAATGCTATATACGTATTATTCGTATTATACATGAAATAATTTATAGTATGTAAACCTAAGCGACATACATCAATTTCATTATATATGAAATAGATTAACATAATTAAAGTATGCTGCAAACAATTCCCTCCACCCCTATATCATTATGTATTTGAATTCCTTTTTTAGCCCTGTAAATGAACAATAGCTATTTCTGTGCATCGCATAGTCAACAGAATGCATATTTTAGTGCCCTTCATAAATGCATATAAATTTTATTATGTTTGAAAGCGTGCGTAAAATCATTAAAAATCATTTGAAACGATTTTTTCTCATAGGCCGTAATGTAACGGAAAACTTTTGGCTGGCCCTGTAAATGAACAAAGCATGCTACAAACTTCATTACAAATAGGTACCGTGCTATGGTAAACGTCAATAACATCCAAAAATTTCAGGGCAATCCGAGTATATTTTCGGGAGTTAGAGTGCGGACAGACTGCTAGACGGACAGACGGAGAGACAAACCTAAGTCATAAGCACTTTTCAACTTATGTCCTATATTATGTATCCTGTATTATATGAACTTTTAAAAAATATATACTAAAGCAGTTTAATCTATAACTTCCTATCAGGCATGAAAAACACTTTATTTCAATGCTTAAATATCATATTTTACTTTTTAGTGCCAATAATTACGCGTATCATAAACGTAGAAAATGAATTTACAATAGAAGAAAATTTAATAACCGATTCAGAATGTCTATAATTAAATGTTTGATTAAAATCACAAGCACGAAAATTCTTACATACAATTTAAAAAAATAAATATACCAATTTGAAAAACACTAAAAATAATAATTAGTATTTATAATTGTACTATTAAACAACAGCAAAATACAATAAATAAATTAAATGCACTATTAGATTTAACAATATCTCAAAAATATTTCCGTATGGTATAAGAAATTACTATTATTTTATAATTTTGGCAAATGTTAAATCTGAAAACATTGGTTTGAAGATTTAGGATTTTAAAAGATAATTTAAAATATTATTAGCACTAAAAGAAAATTCTTTCAAATGTTTCACTACTGTAATATGTAAAAATATATTTTCCCAGTATAATGTTAATTTCTAATCTGAAACAGTTTCGTAATCTCATGATAATCGAACATCATATTTAACCCCAAAATAATAATAACTATAAGTGTTAGTAATCAAAAAATAGTAAGAAGCCGATAAAATAATTCCAAATCATTGTCGTTCCATACATTTTCAATCTCAAGTAAGAGTAAATTAATGTTTATATTAATTCCAGTATGAACTTAAGCCTGAATCAGTCTCTGCGCAGATTTTTTTTTTTTTTTTTTTTTCAAGCGATGGCAGATTAAGATATTTTTCTTTACAGTTATCGAATTGAAAAATATCGCTTCTGACATAAAGATCAGTCTCTTACAAATATAACATAAAACTATTTAACTCATAATTTACAAATCAGGAACAAAATATTTAAATTAAATAACACTTACATATACGTTCCATTAATATCCGTGTATCCTAAAATGGTCATTTCCTTATCTTAAAGTGTTGTAGACTTGGTGATGTTCTAAAAACAGTCAACAATTTCCCGCGTCTTCTCATATTTATTTTTCTGTGGGCAGACGATTTTCAAGCAGATGTTCTGTTACAGATTATTTGTTTTTGTATACAAGAAATATTGAACTTGAATGCGCAGTAATTTTCTGAAAGTATCGTTAATTAAAATTTTGTATTTGAAGACATGTCCTATATATTTAACCTTTTCTTTTTATCCGTACTAAATAATTCAAGTTAAATGTATTGTAAAGTTCCTTTTTTCTAAATAATTATAATAATAATATTCTTAATTAGAGTTTATTAGATAAAACATTGTTTAAATTTTTAAAAGGTGTAAAAATAAATTTAATGGTATTAACGACCCCCCCCCCTTTCTCTTCTTCTTTTTTTTTTAAGTAAAGTTTGTTTTGCACAAATTTTGTATATTTCTTTTATTTTCGGAAAATGCTAATTTTATTTAAAAAGTCTGAAAGAAGTAGAATTTATGACTTGAATACAAATTATAAAAATATTCTAAAGCAAGAAATGCATAGATGACTAAACTCTGAAGACTCTTTCTACGTGCTCATTAAAAGGTGCAGATTTAACTGTAATAGAAAATTTTTAGTTTGAAACCACAGAAGTGTTTCGAATAATCCTGGTCGGTAAAAAAAGAAAGAAAGAAAGAAATTTCCTCCCAGCAAACTAAATATGTAAAATGTATAAATTTAATAATCCTAATTCTAAATATATTATCCAAATGCTAGATAAAATTGAAATCATGAAAAAGTATACATTCACTGTCTTAGATATCAAATGGATAAAATATAGCCTGAAAATTTAGTTTATTAATGCTTGTATCGTGCACTTTATTTATTATGCACCCCCCCCCCCCCCCTCTCCCCTTTAGTGACAGAATTTACCATTTGCTATCCACTAATATATTTTCTTTCCTTATGCCGCTATAACTGGTGACTGCTTAAAATATTTCTGTTCATTTTCAAAGATTTTTGAAGTTCATATTTTTGTCACACTGTGACTTACAATATAGTGGTTTTTTTGTCACATATGTGACGTGACGTACGTTACATAGCAGTGACATAACAGTGACGTCACATTTTTTTTTTAATTGCCAGAAAAATATAATTTTACAGTAAATAACATGTTTTAAAGAATTTTCGTAATTTTTTAAAGTTTTCTAAGAAGTTCACATCTCAGTCACAATGTGACATCACTGAGTGGTGGCATTTTGGTCACAGATGTGACGTGACCACAGTGACTTACAGTGACGTCACAATGACGTCACTGTGACCATGCATGCTATGAGGGCAAGTATAGTCCGTCTCATAAATATAAAGACACAGATGTTTTTGAAATTAGGGTAGGGGAGTACACAGTGAGACAGCAGCCATTTTGACATATAGTTATAACTTTTTCTCCTAGCTGGAACACACACTGAACCACCTCATCTTATGCAACACGTGGATGTAGTTTCGGCACTTCGGTTACTCGTCCAACAAAATAGTAAGTAATTATTTATTTTACAGGGGTTAAAGCTACATAAACGTCCATTTTAGACTTTATCTATTTCATTATGGGATATATTTACTTAACCAAACCTAGCTATATCTAATGATAGACTATGTCAACAAAACGACACAAGCATTCAAAACTATGAAATTGACGATGAAACAGATATGGAACCCATTTTGTTACAACGTAACGAAAGTACACAGTGAGACACACAGTTGTGGTACACAGTGAGACGTGCCTCATTGTGTATCTACTACTATGCGGTTCTGACGAAAAAAAAAAAGTTATTTATTAATAAAATAAGGTTTTTTTGTCTCTCTTTCTACCTCTGTGTGTGTAGGGGCGTGCGATTGCTAGTGAAATCTACTAAACGTAAGAGGCTGAAAATTTGCATGAAGGTAGCCCAATGTCTGCCATTGTCCACATGAGGCTCATATTTTTTTTAAAAATTTAATCTAGAAATATTAATTAGAAGTCATAAACTGCAGAAAATTATTGATGGAGTATAAAAATGTATGATTTATGAAAATATATACATTGTCTCACTGTATACCACTTGTGGCAGTGAGACAATTTTCGACACTCCGTTATGCTGCTTTTGTGCTTTTATAAATAACTTTTTAAAAACCATTTATACATTAATTTGTAGCGTATTTGTGTAGCTTAAAGATGGAGCAAAAAATTTTCAAAAGAACAAAAATTGTTGCCATTCGTTAAGTAATAATAATTTTCGTCTCAATGTGTACTACCCTCCCCTACATTGTATTAATTCACTTAAAAGAAATTAAATTTTATACCTCACATTAAGAACCCTGAAATGAATCTGCTATAGGGGTTTTAATTTAGGTAAAATAATTTCGTCTCGAATAATAAAAAAAATAAAAAAATACGCTGTCTCATAAATATAAAGACAAACTTGATACTGCTTCATATGCAAATTTTTTTCGAATGCGCCCGTACAGAATTAATGCGCACGCGCAGAAATACACTTTAACTTACCTAAACGAACAAAGTTGTTTGACTTGTTTCAATTGCAAAGATGCCGTGGAAAATTGAAATTTCTAAAGATGAAATTTGTAAAATACGTGAATTTAAAGCTGATGTCTTAACAGTTTGTCAAATGTGTAAAAAAACTGGTAGAATCAGAGCTACACTTTATAAAATTTTATCAAAAACTTACAATTTATATTCGAGAAAACGATATGGCAGACCGAGAAAAACTAGTGAAAGTCTCGATCGCAAGATCATGCGACTTGTTTCGTCGCAAAAAATGTCACTCCTATAAGTTTCTCAACGAGTTTATGGTATGGTCCCAAAGGATACAGTACATCGTCGTATAAAAGAAAGAAAAAACATTGTATGCCGACATACGTGCAGATTTTCTTTACTGAAAAAAGAACACAAAGAACGGAGGTTAATTGGGGTTAAAGATCATATGCACTGGAAGACGAATGGATGCAAGACATTTTTTCAGATGAAAAGAGATTTAACTTGGATGGCCCAGATGGTTGGAATTCCTACTCGAACGATTTAAGACGTTAATCTCGAACCTTCTTCAGTAGGCAGAAAAGGGGAGGTTCTGTTATGGTGTGGTGTGCCTTCTCTTAATGGAACTACGGATATTGCTTTTCTGAAAGGTAAACAGACATCTAAGAGTATATCGAACTGCTTGATAGTCAGTTGTTGCCAATTGCTGAAACTCTTGGTGGTTTGAATTTTTTGTACCATCAGGATAATGCATCGATTCACACATCAAGACTCACCTCTCGTTCGCAGTGCATATGCATCTGGAAGACAATTTTCAAACGTCCTTGAGTTGAAAAAAGAAATCGAGCGAAGTTGGTTTGATATAAAGCCAAAATAGTTATGCAACTTAATAAAAAGCATGCCAGCTAGAATATTTTCTGTCATTAATAAGAATGGATTATTTATTGGACGGTAATTCAAAAGTATGTAAAATGTCTTTATATTTATGAGACAGCAAGTTTATTTATATTTATCAATTTTCGAGTTGAAATTATTTAATTCTAATTTAATTTACTGTAAAATGTTTTCTTGGCACATACTTTTCGTTATATGCATAAATATAATTTTGAATATTGAATTATTAAAATATTATTTCGAAAGTATCAGGGTCTTTATATTTATGAGACGCACTGCACATTGATGCAATCAAATATACAGCTTATCACGCTCCGAAATCTGATTTTTATTCATGATTTTCATGTTAATGAAGATACTTTAACAAATTTTCATTAGACTTGCTTCTACGAAATGCAGCAATAAACGAAAAATATTAAGATAATAAGATTATTAAGATTAAGAAAAGAAATTTTGAAATATTAAGATTTATAAATGAGAAATTTCAAAATAATATACTGTAAACGGAAACTTTTTGCAACTACATGCATTGCAGTCGTGAAAATAGGTGTGATTTTTAAGACAAACATTTAATTGCCTACAAAAGAGTATTAAAAAAAAAAAAAAAAAAAAACCTATTTTTACTTTTATTTATTTTCTAATTATTATGGAAAGTATTCATGAACATTATGTTTGCAATATTCTTCTATAAACTCATGAATTGTTTGCCACTTGCTAAAAGTTATTTTAAATTATTCTTATTTAAATTCAAAAGGCCTGTCTGAAAAGTATCCGACCTTTGACCGAAAAAAACATATAAGTTACCTGCACTGTAAAAAATATAATGCCAGTTTGCCGGTAGGAATCGGAGAAATAGTTGCCCTTATCGTACCGGAATAATTTCCAACCCAGCTCGGAATAAAATCCGTAAAATACCGTTTTACTGACTATTTCCTTATTTTTACGGATATTATTCCGAATTATTCCGGTACGATAAGGGCAACAATTTTTCAGATTCCTATCGGCAAACTGGCAGTATTTTTTTTTTTTTTTACAGTGTGACGGGATTGATATCCCATTCCCGTTTGAGATGTAGTAAGTACCCTTGCGTCTCCACACACTTAGTTCATTCTTCCACTGACGAAAATACTTCTAGAAGACTTTTTTGGGATGGTGTTCAACTCAGCCGTCGCATTCTGCATATCTCATCTTTACTCTCGAAACGGGATCCTTTCAATGGCGCCTTCAATTTCGGAAACAACCGGAACTCGCAAGGAGCCATGTCTGAAGAGTAGGGCAGCTGGTGAACGACTGGAATTCCATGTTTTCATTAGAAAGTCTGAATCAGGTGCGATGAATGATTTGAAGAATTGATTAATCTTACGACACCTGATGAATCTTATGAATTGTTTCGCTTTGAGAGTCACCAAGCGCGGCCACCAGCAGGCAACGATTGGTTCATTGGAATTCGAGGGAAAAATCAAGCATTCGCATTAACCTGTCTCCTTACAATGTGCACAGTGAAGCCGCCTTAGAATCCCTGATGCGCGCGGAAAAATAAATTTTTTATACTTATCAGACAGACCTCGTATATATTGTCTCGAAACGTAAGCATTATTAATATTGTTAATATACTTCAATATTTTCTGCGTAAAATTGTTTCATAAAATCGTTAAATCGTCCAATAAAATAAAATACCTCTTAATCTATTTTCATAAACTTACTTTTATAGAGGCGAAGTTGCATTTTTATGCGAACGGCACATTATGGATATCATAAACATAAAATAACTGCAATAAAGTTGCTGAATTAAATCTTTTATTTGTTTTAAAATGTTAAAAATATTTTTGAAACATTATCTGTGCATTTAACATCTAAAATTCATGATTTCTGCAATTTTATAAATCATTCAGGTAAACAGATATTAAAATAAACCTTTAATATTTTTCAACTATTTAAATAATTATTTATGAACAAATTATATTTGCGCAACTGTTTTCTAATCTTATGGATTGCCTTTTCACTTTCAAAAACAGTTATTTAAATTTATATTATCTTCAAACGCCAGCATCAATTTAAATTCACTTTTTTAAAAGTGCAATTAATGTACTAAAATATTTGCCGCACGAAATTGTTTCATGATTTGTACGACTATAAAATTAAATGAATCGGAAACCATTTTCGCAAAATTACTTTTCATACGACAAAATTGCATTTTCATTCGAAATATACATTCCAGAAATGATAAATATAAAATAACTCTATTAAATATGTGATGTTAATTCTGTTAAATAGATTTTCCTTAATTATTGTTAATTTATGAAACAATCAATAATGATTGTAGAAATTAAAGAGCGAGAGAGGGGAAAAAAAGAAAATGTTACTTTAATTATTAAAATACCGTTAATAATAATTGTAAAATTTATTACGTACTTCCTTATTTTTTTCCTTCTCTTTCGAATTTTAAATTTCGTAGTTTAATATTAAGTTTAAATATACATTTTTAAGAGAGGGGGGAAAAAAAGGAAAATGTATATTGAAACTTAATATTAAACTAAGAAATTTAAAGTTCGAAAGAGAAGGAAAATAAAGAAGTACGTAATAATTTATACAATTATTATTAATGGTATTTTAATAATTAAAGTAACACTGGAACTGCCATTAGTTGCCATTTTGACCCAAAATTGATATTAGTCGATTCGAACCAGAAATTTCTTCATAAGATATATAACATGTATCCAGCGCAGAGACTTCTGACGGTTTATCGAGGAGCCTGGGGCCATGTATCCAGCACAAAAATAGGCTAATTAAATAAGTTAAATTGATTTAAATAAAAATTCTGGTGTGAAACACTTTTTTTTATAAAACTTGAGTAAATTAGCCGGCTGTTCTTGTGTTAGAATAAAAAATTACAATCTCATATCGAGGGAGGTCTTAAAAATACATTGATTTAAATATATAACAAATTAACCCCAATATTAAAGTAAGAAATTTAAAATTCGAAAGAGAAGGAAAAGTAAGGAAGTGCGCAATAATTTACACAATTATTATTAATGGCATTTTAATAGTTAAATTAAAATAAAGAATTACAATCTCATATCGAGAGAGGTCTTTAAAATACATTGATTTAAATATAGAACAAGTTCACCCCAATATTAAACTAAGAAATTTAAAATTCGAAAGGGAAGTAATAATAAGGTGGTGCGTAATAATTCCTACAATTATTATTAATGGTATTTTAATAATTAAATTAAAATTAAAAATTATAATCTCATATTGAGTGAGGTCTTAAAAATACGTTGATTTAAATATATAACAGATTAACACCATGTAATAATATACTAATTTTAATTACTAAAAGGCGTAAATTAAAACTTAAAAAACAGTAAAAATAAGTTTATTTAACTGTTTACATGTTTCGAATCTACCCGAGTCGTTTTCAAAACAAAACAATATTCTAAAATTGCACGGTCTATGAAACGCGAACATTCAAATTTTCACATACTCTTTCATATTCTGCACGTTATTGAACTGTTTACATGCTCGAGTTACGATAATCTAAGAAAATTACGAATCTAAGTAAAATTTTTAAAAAACGTGCATAATGCGAAAGAGTACGTGAAAATTTGAATGATGGTGTTTCATAGATCGTGCTATTTTAGAATATTTTTGCTTTCTTCTATCTTCAATAGAAGAAAGTATTTCCTCGAACTCGAAATTTTTTTCGACTTCCGGTTTTCGACGGATTTACACGTTTAGGGGGCAGATATCACAAAAAACATGTTTTTAAAAAATGTCTGTATGTCGTCATTTTACCGTCGGAAAGTGAATGAAGTTATGCATGGAATTGAACCTTTTTTTTTTAAGAGTTTTTGGCTATGGCAAGCAGCGATTTTTAATATTGTACCACCGAAAAGTGTATGAAGTTATGGATAGAATTAAACCAAATTTCTTTTTTAAGTTTTTGGCTATGGAAAACATGTCCTCCCTTAATTTGGAAAAATCCGCCGGAAAAGGGCACTGTAATAGCGATTTTTGTACGATTTTGAATATTGTGCCATCCAAAAGTGCATGAAGTTATGCATAGAATTGAACCAAATTTTGGGTGCGTGTTTTTGACCATGGCAGAAAAGGTCCTCGCTGAATTTGGAAATATTTTGCCGAAAAGGGGCAATAATAGCGATTTTTGGGTAATTTTCTTCATTTTTCGTAGTTCTATTGTACACCGGTGGCTCGTGAATCGACGGGAACTTCCCATCCTGATAACCCGACGATTTGCGAACAGCTGATATACAGCAGAATAACAAAAAACTCTTGATTTTAATAAATGTCATGTTCAAGATTAACTCATTTTTACTCAGATTAATTGACTGAAACAGAAATTTAAGATGAAAGTCAAAGTTGATATAGTATTGAACTAGTAAAAATGAAATATTGATATTTGTAACAACATTTTGAAATATTAAAATATATGAGATAGAAGAAAGTTCTGAGATTGGCACATCCAACTAGTTTTGTTTTGGAAACGACTCGGGTAGATTCGAAACATGTAAACAGTTGAATAAACATATTCTTACTGTTTTTAAAGTTTCAATTTACACCTTTTAGCAATTAAAATTAGAATACATTGAGTTATATTTAAAGATAAAAGGGCATAAAACGATGTCCACTTTAGAATGAGATAAAAAATAAATAAAAGCAAGCCGACATAGCACAGTTAGATTTTCAGTTAGAATATGAAAAAATAAAATAAATTATTAAGTTTTTAAATTACAAACACATACACTCGTTTTAAAATAATTAAAATTAATTAAAAGAAAATAATTAAAGAAGAAATGTTTATCTTTTTTAATAGTTGTTGAAATAATCAAAAGTGATTTTTGAAAATGAATTATTAACATTACCGTTTAATATAAAAAATTGTATTAAAATTTTAAAAATATATAACAATGTTTTAAATATATATAGAAAAAGTTATAACTTTTAAATATTAACATTAAAATTATTAGTTATTAATTTAACTTAGATACTAATTAGAAGAACTAATATATATAATAGCTATGTTTGTAATATTACATATATCCATAATCACTATGTTATCTTTAAATGTAAATCGATGTAATCCTCTTTCGATAAGTGGTTGTATTTTTTACTTTCTTCTATCTTTACAAGAAGAAAGTATTGGATTCGTGAAAATTTTCGACTTTCGGTTTTCGACGGATTTACACGTTTTAGGGGTCAGAGAACCCGAAAAACATGTTTTCACAAAATGTCTGTCTGTGAATCTGTTAGTCTGTCTGTCTGTCTGTATGTGACACAAATTTTGTGGTCACTCTATCTCAAGAACTAATGCACGGAATTTAATAAAAAATTATATTCAGTTAGTACCTGATATAAATTGGTGCTGATTAATTTTTGGCGTAAATCGCTCAACAGGTGGCGCTGCTATGCAGCCTTTTTCACGATTTCCGCAATAGCTCAATCTCCAGAACTAATGCACGGATTTTCATCAAACTTCAGATTCAGTTAGCCCTTGACATGAATTGAAGTTTTGTACACTTTGGTGTAAATCGCTCAACAAGTGGCGCTGCTATACTGCATTTTTTACTATTTCCGGAATAGCTCTATCTCAACAACTAATGCTTGGATTTTCAACAAACTTCAGATTCAAGTATACTTTGATATGAATTAAGTGCTGTTTGTGTTTTGGTGCAAATCGCTCAACAGGTGGCGCTGCTATGCTGCATTTTTCAGAATTTTCATTATAGCTGTATCTCAAGAACGAATGCAACAATTTTCACCAAACTTCAGAATCAGTCAATCCTTGATATGAATTGACATTTTGTACATTTTGGTGTAAATCGCTCAACAGGTGGCGCTGCTATAGAGCCTTTTTCACGATTTCTGCAATAGCTCTATCTCAAGAACTAATGGACACATTTTCATCAAACTTCAGATTCAGTTACTCTTTGATATGAAATAATGCTGACTACGAGTTGGTGAATATCGCCCAATAGGTGGCGCTGCTGTGCTGCATTTTTCACTATTTCCTCAATAGCTCTATCTCAAGAACTAATGCACGAATTTTCATCAAACTTCAGATTCAAGTACACCTTGATAAATGCTGATTCTGATTATGTGGTTGTGTAAATCGCTCAACAGGTTGCGCTGTTATGCTGCATTTGTCATGATTTGCGCCATAGCTCTATCTCAAGAACTAATGTACGGATTATCCCCAAACTTCATATTCAGTTAGACATTGAGATAAGTTGATGATAATGAGGTTCTGGTGTAAATCAACCAATAGGTGGCGCTGCTATGCTTCATTTTGATGGATTTACATGATTTCAGGAACAGTAATATCTCAAGAACTAATGCATGGATTTTCATCTCTTTAGAATCCTCATGATGAGCATAGATGCACTGTGATAATGAATTTTGAAGTATTGACAAGTATGAGATAGAAGAAAGTTTTGTGGTGGCCACAACATACTATTTTATTTTAATTTAATTGTTAAATTACCATTAATAATAATTGTATAAATAATTAAGTACTTCCTCATTTTATTTTCTCTTTCTAATTTTAAATTTCTTAGTTTAATATTAAGTTTATTTCATGTGTTGCAAAAACGTAATGTAAATCCAACATTCATTAAAACAATGAGGCCAATAATTATTAGATATGTGTATATAAGGGTATTATATATATACTATATGTATATATATATATATATATGTGTGTGTGTGTGTGTTATTATATATATATATACTAGAATATAGCCCGTCAGAATGACGTGTTTGCATTTTCAAAAAAATTTTATAGCATTGCATTATAAAAAGAAATAATAAATTTTGTCTTATCTGACTAATTGGATCGGGTGGGGTAAAATAAAAACAGCCCATTTTTCATTGAAATTTACTTTGCAAGAAAATTATTAATTGAATTGGTAAAATACTGACATAAAGTATGCAAATGAACTTCACTCACATAAACATGCAAATTAGTACTAATAATGCTATTTTAAAACATATTGTCAATTAACTATTTTACTCCATGGTATGGGGTAAAATAAAACTAATTCGAACAGAAAGTTTATTTGTTTTTAAAAATAATAATTATATAACTTAAATTTTAAAAAGTTGAACAGAGAAAATCCCGATTTTTTTTAAACATGCATAAAAGAGACGTGTAATAAATTTTCATAATTAAAAATCATCTTTTATCACATAAGTAAATTGCAACTATTAATTGCATTAAGAATTTTTTTTTCTCAAATTCTGTTATTAAATTACAAATTTATTTTCAGTACAAAATACAAAATTTTATTTATTATAATAGTGCATTGATATATGTAGTACACGCCATTATATATTCCTGATATTCTAATTTCATTTTATAAGAAATATTCATGATTTTCCCAATGCCTTCAGAATTCAAACATTTTAAAAAGAAAATTTCTTTTTTTTTTTTAATTTTAACTACCGACAGATGGCGCAACAGAGCATATAAACGTTTGCTTTAATGTTTTAAAAAGTTCAAGACGAATGAATTTACTTTCATATAGGGATAGAGCTGCCAATCTAATTTTAACTGAAGTTATCGCAGCAAATGTAAGTCATCTCTTAAATGTTAATTTATTTTGAATAATCTTTCTAAAAATGTAACTTTTGCAAATAGTGAAAGAGAAAGCACGTTTTAAGATGGAAAAAAAATCAGATCAACATTCACTCGTGATGCCACTTGTACAACACAAATTCCAAATCAAGAAACAAATTAATGACTCTTTGAACGAATCATTAAAAAATACGGTCGACATCCGATTTTGCTCTTAAAATAGTTGTAAAAGCATAATAAAGCCTTTGAATAATTTGAAATACGTTTATTTTTAGAAAGGAAACGTTAATCCAGTACAAAATAATTCACAGGAATGAATCACAGAATACAGCTATATTCACTGAACACTATGGAGAGTTTTCATTGGTCAGAAAATAGATAGCCTTGAAAAACAGAGGTAATTTTTCGCGATATTTTTAACAGTGTATACTGAATTCAAAGTGTAAATAAATGTAAACAAAAGTGAAAAAACGTATTTCAAAATATTAATATGCTTTTGCAAAATATTTTAAGAGCATTTAATGAATAGCTGAAAGAGTCATTGATTTGTTTTTGGATTTGTAATTTGTGCTTATGAATGGCAACGGTAATCGCTTGTAAACATCGGACGCCTTTTGTTGGTATCTGGTTATTTTTAAATTAGATCTTAAAGCGTTATAATTGTATACTTTTTGAAGGTTTTAGAAAAATTGAAGAAGAATATGTTACACAACGAATAGATAGACAGATTAAATAAGTAAGTCGGCAAATACGGCATCGGAATGCTTAAGCCTAACATTAACATGGTCGCGTATCAGGAAACGGATGAGTTCACTCCCGAAAGCGTTATACACTTTGTGCCATTATATATATATAATATATATATATAATTGCATGTATCTTGAAATTATAAATTTGGTTAAATTTTGTTAAGCGAATTTGTTTGCTGTCTTTTAATTTCAAAGGTATTACACACTCATACCCACATATACAGTGGTCCGGCCAGACTTTTCTCCCGGGGTCCTGTTTTTGCCAAATTGTGAACACTTATTTACATTTGCGAAAAAACTTAGCCATAATTTTGTGAATTTGAAATTGTTGTTTGATCGTTATAACAAAGTTCTTGTTCATACATTTCTAAAAAGATGTATCTATGTAAAATACAAATATATTCTTTATAATGTAAAAGTTACAGGTCAGATTTTACTTTTAAATGATTAAATTTGTGAGAAAAGGTTTTCGAAAGGTCTATTTTTTTTTTTTTTAAGAATTTTCTGAATGGTCTTGTTTTAAGGTGAAAAGTTTTGTGAAGAGTCCTGTTTTAAGGTGAAAAGTTTTGTGAAGAGTCCTGTTTTAAGGTGAAAAGTTTGTAAAGGGTCCTGTTTTGAAATAACAAAATTTGTGAAGATTCCTTTAAAGGACCCAGTTTCATCCTAAACAGATCCCTGATATATATATACTAACATATTCTAATAATTGGTTAATTACTATAATGTAGATATTATCTATGTAGATATATTTAATACTAAATTTATTCGCAAAAAAATGTATTATATTTATATCTATATAGTAGATAAGTAGATAAACGATATGTTTCCGCATTGCAGTCTTAAATTCATGAATTTCTTTTAACTTCCCAGTCTCTTACAAAACAAAAGTCTAATTTATCCTTATTAATATTGTCTAGAAATGTCTGCTTTTACACAAGTACACTTTTAAAAACGTCGAGTGAATATACTTCAATATTTGCTACACAAAATCGTTTCATACTTGATATATCACTATAAAAGTAAATACCAGTTAATCCCCTTTCATAAAATTACTTTTAACAGGGGCAAATGCATTTCTTAGAAAACATATAAATTCTAGAAATCATAAATATAAAGTAACTCTATTAAAGATGCACAACTTATAAATGCATATTCATTTTAAAATATCGAATTATTTAGGGAACAGTGCCTGTATATATAAGATTCATAATAATTAATTCTGTTTTATAAACTGTACGGGTAGATAAATATATAAACTTTCTATAATAATTTACTATACATGTAATAACTTATAAACTTTCTGTATTTTCTAATTATTTAAGGAATTTTTTACAAACATTATGTTTATATCACTGTATTACAAAGTCACTTAAAAAAAAAAGAATTCTTATAAGAAACTTCCACATAAAAGCGACTTCATCTTTATTTAAGTTTATTTAGAATTGGAGTTCATTTAAAAAAAAAAAAACAGTTACTATATCTTAATATTTGCAACACAAAATCATTTCATCTTTGATATCGCTATAAAATTAAAACTGGAGAATACGTTTTCCTAAAATTACTTTTCGTGGAGACGAATTTACATATTTATGCAAAATATGTATTTTGGAAGCCACAAATGTAAAATAACTGTATTTGAGATACAGAATTAAAAAATGTGTATCTGTTTTAAAGTATGAGCTCAAAAGTTATTTTAAATGAAGCACCTTTCAAAATTAATCTCATTTTTTGCATGTGAGCATAAATAACGTATTACGAAAGTAATACGATTTAACTTTGTATATAAATATATAGTTAATTTGCTTTTTGCTAAAAGTTTTATATTATATATATATATATACAGTTAATTTTTGCAAAAAGTTTTATTATATATATAAAATCGTAAAATAACACGAATAAAGCGAAGAAAATGTTCTTTAGCAGTGTAGTTTCCAAAAAATATATCACTAAGCAAATAAATAATCTTCAAAGTAACTATTTAAGGAGTTATAACTGGTTATTAATTCGAAAATACATATTTGCTATTAAAAAGAAACAGATTGTACAACATTTCAATGTATTTCTCAGTAAATCTTTCTCTAAATCTTTCTCTAATATTTTTTTTTATCTCATTATGACTAGAGTTAATCTTTTATAATCTTTTAATAATGTTTTTTTTTAGGTGTTTCCATATTTTTGTCCAAGCCCTGTATATACATATAGTATAAAATTACCACAATATCAAAACACAAATCATTTTACCTCTCCTAAGCCAACTGAGAGCCAGAACATACAATTAAAATTAGAGATCAAACCCAAAAACAGATCAAACAAAAAAAAAAAAAAAAAAAAACTATAACAAACCCGAAAAACAGTCACTCATACATAATTAAACAATTTAATTATAATATTTAATATAGTGAAGAATTTAACGTTTAATATAATAAATCCTTCGAAATTTCCATTTTTATAGGAAATATGCATTCTAAAAATCATAAACATGGAATGGCTTTGTCGAATTAAAAGATATAATCTATTTATCTTGAAATGCGAGATAAAATGTTATTTTAACACAACACACATCCGTAACGAGAAATATAGCCTCCGTCGGGAGATCTGTCTCATTTCTATGTTAATGCATACATGCCATTTCAGAAAAAAAAAAATCGTAATTAAATTTTATCTGTAAAATTTTCGATACCATTCGCTAAAAACACGTCGATGTTCTGACTTTTCGAATTGCTTGTTGTATTTTATACGTCAATATGAAACATTGATATTCTTCAGCTTGGAACATATTCGTATAGATTCTACTTTAATTTGTTTATTCGTAAATTTGGGTTAATGCACATCAATATTTTCTACACAAAATTCTGGCTTACTTGATTCATAATAAAATTAAATATAGAAGAAATTACTGTCATTAAATGTCCATAGAGATAGAAATAGCAATTTTATGTGAAATATGCATCCTGGAAATCATAAACATAAAATATCTCTATTTGTTCTGTAGAATTAAAAAAATATCTATGTTATTTTTTAAATACACATTCATGAAGGAAAATTTATAGCGCCTATGGGGATAGATTTTGATTCTGTATGAATCTGTACATTTCTCATGTCGCAAAAGTAACCTGATTAAATTTTCTCAGTAAAATTTATCAATATTTACAAGTGAAAAAAAATTACAATATTTCTACTTTTGAATTGCTATTTGAAATTTCACCTTTATTAGTTCTGTAGAATTAAAAAAATCTATGTTATTTTAAAAATACACATTCATGAAGGAAAATTTATAGCGCCTCCGGGGATAGATTTCGTTTCTGTATGAATCTGTACATTTCTCATATCGCAAAAATAACGTGATTAAATTTTCTCTGTAAAATTTATCAGTATCACAAGCGAAAAAAAAAAATTACAATATTCCCAATTTTGAATTGCTATTTGAAATTTTACCTCTATTAGTTCTGTAGAATTAAAAAGTATCTATGTTATTTTTAAAATACACATTCATGAAGGAAAATTTATAGCGCCTCCGGGGATAGATTTCGTTTCTGTATGAATCTGTACATATCTCATGTGGCAAAAATAACGTGATTAAATTTTCTCTGTAAAATTTATCAATATCACATGCGGAAAAAAAAATTACAATATTTTCACTTTTGAATTGCTATTTGAAATTTATGTGCAAATATTGATATTTTTCCCGTCATAAATACAGGGTGTACCTGAAATGCTGCAACAAACTTAGGGGGGATGATAGTACTCATCAAGACGAACAAAAAATGCAATGGAACATGGGGTCGCAAATGAAGTTTAAAGGGTGAAAATTGCAAAACTAATAAAAATATCGAAATATCGCATGCTACTTTTCTGCAGAACTGGCTAATAGCACGAAGCTGGTTTTCCTTTCACTTTGTGCATATCGGGTCCGAAAGAGATAGCAAAGACTTGGAAGAAAGCCAAACAAATCTGTTAGCAGGAATCCACGTATGCAAATTTCAGCGTGTCCGCCAGTCGTTCCTCCGTAGATGTACTCTGCGTAATAATGTCCGCGGCCGACACTTTGAACAATTGTTGTAAAATATTTGTCTTCTCTGGACACCATGAGCTGTGTTGTACCTATTCTGTACAATAAATAATTTTTTGGAGTGTTTCTTTCTTGTCTCAGTTTTAGTCCAAGAGCCGACAGCAAAAAAACCTATGTTATCACGCACAACAAAAAAACCTTTATTTTATGGAAGAGTAGAAGTAGGGGAATCTTATGATCCATGTCTGCCGGAAGTGAAGTGGTGCATAAGCCAAAAATTAATACCACCAGTGGTTCACTCGTAGGTTTATCATTGTGTTTGTCCTACAAACAAAGGTATGAAAACATGCAGGACTGGGAGCAGGAAAACATAATGATAAACCTACGAGTGAACCACTGGTGGTATTAATTTTTAGCTTATGTACCAATTCATTTCCGGCAAACATGGATCATTAGATTCCCCTACTTCTACTCTCCCACAAAATAAAGGTTTTTTTCTTGTGCTTGATAACATATGTTTTTGTGCTATCGGCTCTTAGACTATTTGTCCATTTCCAGACGCATTTTCTCGATATTCATCCTTTAAACGTCATTTGCGACCCCATGTTCCATTGCGATTTTTGTTCGTCTTCATGAGTACTATCATCTCTCTAAGTTTGTTGAAGCATTTCAGATACACTCTATATATCGACATGAATATTCATCATTTATATATATTTATGTATTTATTCATGGTTTGCGTTTTAGATCTGCGTTAAAACTTTATTTAATTCTAATATTAAAAGCTTTACGCCGCAATTGAAGAGACGTCGAGCTTTGAGTATTATTTTTTTAATATTTACTTTATTCCAATTAGAAATTCTTTCGTGAAATTTTCTGTGCAATGAATTTAATAAGTAATGAAACAAAATAAATTTACTATAAATGAAAACATCCTTTTTTAAAAGTTATTATGATTTATTATTATTATTATTATGCTTTATTCGTTCCATTTTCTAAATAATTTCTTTAGATTTTTCGTTTTACTACTTAACTCTTTAAGACCCCTTGTACTTGTAAACAAAGCTTACCATGCTGGCTGAAAGTGAAACATGTACTACAACCGATATCTATTGATAAAAAATGATACTTTTTACTCTTTTTGCAAATCAGAAGGATCGTTCGATTCGGGTTTTTACTGCATACGACTGTTACATACGACTCAGAAGAAAAAAATTAAATGAATGTCTAACCCGCACCATCGGGTGGTCTGGGTCTTAAAGGGTTAAGACTGTTCTCAAATTCCAATTAGTTACTTTCTAACACATATTGAATCAATTCTTATACGTAGACGTATAAAACTGGCTGGTCTTCTTATTCAGAAACTATAAAATACAATAACTATTTTTCCATTTTTCTATAAAACCAAAAGATTTTTCAGAAAATGCTGTCAGTGTTTTTTTAACCGAATTTCGGGACGTGACAGCCGATGTAGATCGTTATGATACAACAATCGCTTATAACTTAAAATGTAATTCATTTTTTTAATTAAAAAAAATTCCAAATCACTTCAATTGTCATGTTTGCAAGTGTCACGCACAAGTGGCCTATTGTTTAGACCTCATTTGAATTTTCTTGTTGAACCCCCCTACCTCTTGATTTTTCTTTTCTACATACAAAGATGTACTTGTTAAAATATTTATTTTAAAAGGGCTAAATTCTTTCATTCTTTCCAGTTGGGCTCTATTGGGGTGACCTCACCCCCCCCCCCCCTTTTCAACTAAATGACTAGGGTGATGATGTACATGATAATAGTTTTATTACTGTTTATATACTTTATTTCTTACCAGTAATACGTGATTAAATTTATATTTCTTTTCATTTCCGAATTTTCACTAAATTACTACGAAGAAGCGTATTTAAAAATGGTTATTTTTTAGGCTAAATCTTTTAATTCTCTCTAGAGCGGCTTGATACAGAGTGATGTTCCTTTCCCAATTTTTTCCTCAAATGAATACGAAAATGTGAATGTTAAAATTATTTTAAACTGCTAAATTCCTTTGCTTATCACCTGCACACACATACACACACACACCACCACCACCACCAACACACATCCACAACGATCTCTCTCCAAATGAATACGAAGATGTACATGTACATGTTAAAATAGTTTTTAAAGCTAAATAACATATTCCTTCCAGTAAAATTAACTTGGCGTGTTATTCTATGAGTGTATATGAATGTGAAGATGAGTAAGTTTAAGAATGCGAAGGTGAGCAAGTTTATAAGTGCGTTGTGTTTTTGAAAAAAAAAATGGTAACTACATTCGGATAATGTCGATACTGAACTTCTTTCAATTTTTTGAGTTCGCTCGCCAGTTTGAGAGCGAACCTGTCACTCAAATCAAATGAAAATTACCTAAAATGAATCTAATTATACAATTACTTTATTACTTAACGATTGATTTTTTTTTTTTTCAACTTCCTTCCACCCGTATTTATTAATAAATATCTTAAATATTTTACAGAACTATATATAAAAATCCCTTCAAGGCATCAAAGTAACTTAATATTTGCTGTAAGTGATAAAAAATAAATTAAAAAGGCAAATAATACCTGTATTTATTCACATTTGACATGTTTCATTGCTTCGACGGCAACATTTTTAAGAATTAAAATGATACAAATATTTTCGCAAAAAATTTAATTTGAAGATTAGTAAAAAAAAATCACGCAAATATTATTATTATCTTTTTTGAAATATTTTCCTGGTCTCTTGGAAAGATTAAAATATAAACTCAATAAATACAATATATCCATTGTTGCAAAATCATCCGTAAATTAAATAAAACATAGTATGTAGACCCAGTAGAACCAAATCAATTATCAGGGGTTTATGAAATACCTTTCACAAAAGAAGATGGAACAGTGCAATTTTACATAGGTGTACTGTGACTCTGGGACATGTGAATTGGAGCAAGCATTCAATTGAAAAATTCAAATTGAACCAAAATAAATCCAATTCACACCTCCCAGAACCACACTACGGCCGTAAGGTATAGTGGCAAATAAGTACGCGTCGTAACTAAATTAAATATAAATCTGAAAAAGAAAATGTTTAAATATAAACAAGGAATATATTACTCACCCCATGAAGATAAAATGATACTTACACACTCAAAGGAAAAGACTGTAAGTTGCACAATTAAATTTATTATGAGCAAATACATTAATTATATCAGAAACATTTTTAGATTCGGATCTTTTAAATATCAACTAAAGGCATAAATGTAAGATACAATCACTATTATTCTTGAAATTCTCTTGACAGCTACTTGATTTTAAATAATATTGACATTTTAATTAAAGGGGGTTGTGATACATTCCATACATATTATATTTTTATTTTAACGTTTAGTTCCCAAAAGTTCTCGGATAGTTCAAATACTGTTTCACCGTTAATAGTTTCATTATCCAAATAATTTAAAATCAAAAATTCGAGTTACTAATGTTCATTTTCATAATATGACCTTTCAAGTACGATGTCAAATAGAAATTCTATACGATGATTATAGCAATCCAATGGATGATGAGTCAGATAGGTATAATGGTGAGCTTTTAAAGATTATGGACATCTGGTTATCTCACTTGAAGGCTAAGACACGCTGAGTCAGATAAGGCAATTTTTTAGAGAAGGGGGATGTGATTCAAAATGCGGCAATTGTCATAATTCTGACGAAATAATTGCCATCACGGTAAAATCAAATGATTATTCTTCATCCAACCAAACCATTTTAAAGTAAGGATGCGTTGAATCCATCAAAATGACCACAATGAGAAGACAGTGTAGTTTATCGGTGCCCTCTGCATGGAATCCGAGGAAACAATCATTGCAGTTAAACGGCGCGCTCATTAAGAAATTGAGAATCGGAATGCTTCTAAAAACTTTAGGATATACAATGTTACACTCTGATCATTCTTTATTGTTATTTTTATATTGTGCAACACTCAAAGAAATTAAAGCGAAATTGAATTAATCCATAACGTTATTTGTTACGCTCGCCGGGGCCCACGCCCTACGGCGAAGAGAGAAGATGGGATACGTCTATATGGCACGGGATTTCGAATTCAACTCTCTCAAAAAATGATTTTCCAAGACGATTTTCGGCAGTTGGGAAAACAGACGTCTAATCCCCGTTCTCCACGAAGTAAGATCCCCTACGAATTCCTAAACTCGGGAGTTCCATAACCCTCTCGCGTCCCCAAGCCATCTCAAGAAGAGCTGTTAGAAAAGAAAAAACATGGCCGTCAAAACGCAAGAGTGCGCTTCTTTTAAAAGAGAGAAAAGATTAGAATATATTTTCGTACTTATCTGGTAAAGTTGAAAATCAATTGAGCTGAAATTTTACCAGAGCAATGAGAAAAAATATTAGAATTCAATAAACGTTATTCCAAAAATAATAATAATAATAATTAAAAATAAAGATTTTAGAATTTTAATATTTAAAAACTTAGTAAAATTTGCTGTCAAATTGAAAGGTCGTAAATCGAAGTAGTTTATTAAAATAAACAAAATATACAACTTTAAATTTATGTAAATTTAAGAAGGGGGAATGTTATGTAAAGCTTTTAAAACATAACAATAGGAATGACTCAAACTAAAAGCTCAAAACTAGGATCAAACAGCATATAGCAGATATCAAATACAACAAGAAAACTACAGCTCTAACCAGACTATATAACAAAAGAACCTTTAGAAATTAATTTTAAAAATAGTAGAATAATTTATTCATCAAAAATTTATTTTCCATCCATTATCCGAAAATCAATAGAGATCTTCTTACGCAATGAGAATATATGTAATGATTCAGCCTGCATGGAGCTTCCTAAAATGTGGAAAGAGATGCTCTACAGAATAATGAAACAATAATATAAAATAATTCATGTTCACAAATATCCATTTTTAACGTTGCAGTTAATTTCATTATGCTTGTGATCGCATGATTGATTTTGTTTACTAGTTTTCAATTTAATTTTTTTGCGAAAATATTTGTACCATTTTAATTTTTGAGAATGTTGCCGTCGGAGCAGTGAATCATGACGAATGTGAAGGTACTGTTTGTTTTGGGATAGCAAAACCCTCCACGCTATTGCGCATGCGTCAGGTCTGCTTTGATTTTATCAAAATAGGGGTGAGCAGAGTTTGTTTAGCTGGATTTTTAAAGAAATAATTGGGGAAATAACATTGATTTATGTAAAAACGTTTTTGTAGTTAATATTTGTAAAAAAAGAAAACGCTTAAAAAATTAAAAAAGTTATACAAAATTTTCTCTTTTCGAGGAAGAAAATTATTATTATTTTATAAATTATATTAATAAAGCTTACTTGTTAAAATATACCTTTAAATGTTCATCTTTACTTGTTTTTTCAAAGGTATAATTTTTTTTAGGGGAACAAAAAACGGTATTACGCTCATCTCTTGCTTCTTTGCAAATCTTTCTAATAGTACTACCCAGGCAATTTGATTGGCTCGTTTTGTAGAATGAGCTATCGGAACAATTAATTCTCCTTTTTCTGCTTCTTGATCAGAAAATTGAATGGCATTATACATAATTTTCTTACTACCTCTCCTGAAAGATTTATTTCTCCTCGAACTAGTCATTTCAACACTAAATATAGAAGTTTTAATTTTGATTAAAATGAAATAATAATAGATAACTGCGATCGGAAGTAAAAAATAACGAACAAGTAGGTGCCATTATTAGTGACAACGAAGACCAGAACTTCGGAAAATGCCCATTTCAGCGTAACACCCCTTTGAATAGTAGAATCATCCCAGAGTGCTAGGATTGGCTTTCGAAAATGAACAGTATTCTTTGCCTTTTTAATTTATTTTTATCACTTATAGCAAATATTAAGTTACTTTGATATTTTAAAGAAGTTGCTTTTTCCCATCCACTCTCCGCATGTTTGACTAGCTCTCTTACATTTATCTTGGTGTCGGAGGTTTCGAACTGTTTTTTCGTTTTATGCTTTCTTTTACAGTCATGTACTATACCTTTCCTTCAATGAGGATGCCTAGTGGTCTCTGTTAGGCTGTTTTTCGTCTCATTCTTATTTTAACCCTTATTGGACGCTAGCTTTTTGTACATGATTCGCCACTAGGTTGTAATTGTAAATTCAGTGAGTATTAAAAAAAATCAGTCTATTTTTATATTCTCTTCACTCCACTATTGTTTAAAAATAAATTTTGTAGTATATTTGTTCTTGACAAATTACAGTATATTTCTTCCGATAGTCATTCTGTAGCCCTTGTTGTCGGAGTACATGGGAAACAATTCTGATATGAAAAAATATTACCAGATAGAATTAAAAAATAGTTGCCAGTAACAGCCTTCAGTATGGTTATATTTACAATAAAAAATACGAGGGTGTATGAATAAGTTTTTGCCCTCACAAAGAAATAATAGAGTGAAATTTATGAAATTGCTACATTGTATTCTATTCTATTCTGTTGTATTGTATTCCGTACTTTTCTATTTAGTCGCCATGCACAGTAACACATTTCTGGAAACTGTATTTCAAAGAGAGGGGGAAGGATGTATTCCAGGAGGCGCGTTAGTAGACCCAAAGGGGGGGAGGGGGGGGCATTTTTCTAGCTTTTGGCGACCCCCACATGTGAAATATTGATGGAAAGGTCTGTGACCACTTATTCATGTTAATCGTTTTCGAGCCCCACCCCTCTCAAATTTGCCCCCCCCCCCGCAGCATGAATTTAGAAAAGTGCTCCCCTCCCCCTCCCGAGAGCAAATTTGGGGCTCGGGGCGTGTATAGCATGAATAAGTGGTCACAGGCCTTTGCAACAATATGTCCCATGTGGGGGTCGGCAAAAGTTCGAAAAATACCCCCCTTTAGTTCTACTATCGCGCCTCCTGGAATATATCCTCCTCCCTCTCTTTGAAATACCAATTGTACAAATGTGTTACTGTGCACGCTGACTATATAGAAAAGGGTTCATAAAATGTAGCAATTTCATAAATTTCACTCTATTATTTTATTGTGAAGACAAAAGCTTATTACTACTCCACCGTAACATTTCTGTTAGAAATCGTTTTTCTTTTTTTTTTTTTTTTTTTTTTTTCAAGGTTCATTACAAATATGACTTTTAAATGATTACAGTAGAGCGCTGATTATCCGGACGCCAATTACGCGGATCGATGAAAGACCATACATTTTATCCCGCCTTCTACAATTAAAAAAAAAATTAATATTGTAAATTTAATTGCAAATTTAATTTTGTAAAATTTACATTACAGCCAATGGGAAAAAATTATTTCAAGTGCATTTTAATGTTGTTACAGCCTTTCGAACAGAATGAAATTGATATGCACTTATGAAGTGCACTAAAATATGCATTCAGGACAATATGCGGTGCAAAAAATATTTATAAAAGTAGTTATAATACGAACGCATCTCATTTGCCATGTGCAATTTCTAACTTGTTTTTTAATGGGAACCGATGCGTTTCAATGTTTCCCCGCACTAAAGTTTTTTCATTTTCTATTCACTATGAAATGAAATAGAGCAGGATTCACGTTCATAAAACTATGTGGGTTTTTTTCATTACATTTTTATGCAAAATATGTGCATTGTAAAAACCATGAATCTGAAATAACGGATTTATTGCTACAAAATTAAAATCTATATGCATTTGTTTTAAAAATTTTCTTTAACAAACTCGATATCATAACTGACAATTTACAGTGCCTCGGGGAATTATTTTCATATTTTACCTACATCCATATATTTCAGTTCGTAAAAATGATTAAATTTTGTCTGTAATATTTATCGTTATCGAATTCGAAAAATTAAGAGGTTGCTGTTTGAAATTTATGTGTTAACATGGATATATATTTAAAAGTCGTATTAGCTTATAATATATATATATATACAAAGATAAATATTTTGCGTTTTTGAATTTTTGAATAATGTTTTGTAAGGCATTTGTGAAATAGAAGAATAACAGATATTAAGTCACCGAAAATGTACTTTCATTTATTAAAATTTTAATTCTAATATTCAGTTGATATTCATAGCACATCAGTAAACTTTTTCTAACCTGAAATATTTATATCGGTTAGTGCCATATTTATCTATACCACCTCGCAAAGAGTAACATAGCTTAATAGAGCATTAACGTTTTGTAAGTCATAATGTCCCAATTTGAAAAAAATCAAATGAATAATTAATTTAACAACGAGATTTCAATCACATATTTATTTAACATTGAAATTTCATTCATAGTTATATAAAAAATAATAAACCTACTTTTGGGACCGAAAACCACTGAAAATTCATGAAATTGAAAGTATCAAATCTCGGTACGTTTTGGTCGTAAAAAAACGGACGGATTTCTTTTCCTTAAGGCTGTTCTCAAATCCAAAGAGCCAACTTTCTAACATAAGTTTTAATTCATTTTTATTCGGAAACGCCTGAAACTAGTGTGTGTTGCTATTCAGAAACTGTCATCGAACTGTTTTTTCCGTTTTCTTGTAAACACAATAGATCTTTCAAAAAATACTGTCAAAGTTGGCATTTGGAACCGAACTTCCGAACGAAAGAAAAAAAATCCAGTCAATAACAGGAGAAAAATGCCGTGTCACGTGATCAAAATCGCTTGTAACTCAATAGTTAATTTATTGATTAAATAAACAGTCAAGTGCGAGTATTACTCGCGCACAGAGGGTTCCGTACAATAATATATAAATTAGTTAGTGTATTATTTAAAAAATACCTTTGCTAAAAGAATACTAAGAATTTGTAAAAACTATACAACATAGGGTTGGGTATAGCTGTATAGTATACAGGGTGCAAAGGAAAGTCCCTTTAACATGAAAATACTTGCGAACGGAGAGAGCTACAGCTATACAAGCGAGATAACGGTACAGTAAAGCGACTACGCCCGACCTAATGCAAACGACAGCAGCACCCCTAGTGGCGAAATTTGGAAGATAACCATTTGCAAATCGAAAACGAAACCAGGTAGAGCAAATTTTCCAATTAGAAAGTTTTACAGCATCAATTAATTAGAACGAAAAGACATTTGGTGCACACGGATAAGATAAATCGTCGCCTGCATACACAAATATGTCCGAAATCGATGAGCACTTTGTACTGTGCGTGTGCTGTAATGTCTGTAAAGATTTAATTTCTAATGCATTTAAAAATTTAGAATAACCCTTTCAGGGCCAGAAGAATTCTGTTCGTAATCTGATGAAATAATTGACTGACACCAGAATATTCAAACGAATCGTATTCTATTAATTAATTGATGCTCTAAAAGTTTCTAACTGGAAATTTTGCTCTATCTCTTTTCGTTTTCGATTTGCAGTGGCTATCTTCCAAATTTCACCACTAGGGGGCGCTGCTGTCGTTTTCATTAAATCGGGCGTAGTCACTTTACTATACCGATAACTCACTTGCATAGATGTAGCTCTCTCCGTTCACAAGTATTTTCAGGTTAATGGGACTTTCCTTTTCACCCTGTATACTAGAAAAGTATGAATGGATATACGATGAAAATTCAAAGATATATGGAACCTAAATAATAGCAAATATAGCTATTATGTATATTTGTTATTCCATATAGGTTTTTAAATAACCTTTAAAGACATAGTAGGTGTATTGAGAAAGCCACTCAATGGAAACTAGTCGCAAATCCCATAGTATTTATGTGATTCATTCTCATTAAATTAGTCTGTTTTTTGACGCTTATTGCTTTTATACTGCTACTGGGCATTGCATTACATAAATATATCCTTAAAATTTGTTATCTAGGCTTTAAAAGCCGATGGAGCATAGAGTAGACCGTCCCTGTCATTATGTATGTCCAAACCGTCCGTGTTTTTAAGGGTTAATATCTCGGCTAATTCCCGAAGATTTTTTTCCAAATTTCATGATCAACAATGCTTTTATACTTCTGCTACGATAGGTACCTCCAGCTCTGCTGAACACTTTTGCTGAAGCCCGTAAATCGAAATTTGAGTGTAATGGAAAAATGCGATTTTCTCAAATCTATGTGACCTAGGGTAATTGTTATAATTTTCCTGCAAGGTTTAAATTAATGTCTACTACCTCTAATTTTTTCATAATTTTAGTTTCAGTAGATTCGGAATTAGATGGGGGGGGGGGGGGGAGGGACATATTTTTGCATTACATTTTCCACCATAACTTTGAAAATATAATACCTAAAATTAAATGAAATATATTTTTGATTTCAGCGTTACGAAAGCTTTCACACGATACCCCACACGATATACAAAGAAAAGATTTATTTTTTCAAGTAACTTAATTAGCCCCTGTATATTTTTCCTAAATATATTTATGAATATTTATTAATCTGTAAATATGTGGGTCAATAGTCTTTATTACTTCCCCCAATTTGAACTTTCCACGTTGCATAGTTTACGAGTAAAAGGACTGTGACAGACAGACAGACACAGGAGTGATCTCATAATGATTCCGTTTTTACTTTTTAAGTACGGAACCCTAAAAATGGAAAAACCAGTTCGATTCCAAATCACTTCCATGGTCAGGCTTTCCAATTTTATATCTTTCCGTTAAAAAATGAATTTGTAAATGTGTCAAAACGTTTTGCGCTTGTTCAGCAGAGCAGTTAAGAACAACCTTAATGTGTTTCTTAGGCTCAGTTTAACATTTTTCTAACTATCAGTTATAGAAAAAGAGAGCCGTATATATAAAAAAAATAATTTCATATTTTATGTGTATAGATTTGTCTATGTACTAGCATAGTATGTGAAAACCTAGTTGAATGAAGAATCGTATAATACATAAAAATTTCCCTTTTAGCAATTTCCGTCAATAAGAGGAAATGTACTCGAATTCTTTTGTACACGCATGTATATGATACATAGAATTTATACCTGCAAGTAATAATGAAATTTTAGTTAAATGTGAAAAGGCCATACCACAAGTGGCAATAACTTCCAGAAGTTATTGCCCAATGACAATATTGTGTAACTGAAGAGGATGCGAATGACGTCATTTTATATAAAATAAAAGTACGTGTTTTAAGTCTGAAATCTGAAATATGTTTTGCATTAGCTATATTTATATACATTTTTTTTTTCATTGGGGGCGACACTAAATTCTGAAAAAACAGAATTCCTGTTTTCTAGTTTTATGTTTCTTTTTTCCAAATATATATGTTAAAGCAATTTCTATATCTGTAAATATAAGAGGTTTGTTTAGTTTAATTTCATTTTCTCCGTGTATTACATTTTTAATTGTAATAATATAATGAGCAAAATACCTTTTTTCTCTGTTTATTATTACTATTATTATTCGGTCTCAGAAAAATGGGATTTTTAAAACCTTAAAAAGCTGGTTGTTATATATATATATATATATATTACATCATTTCAAAATGCCTAAACACCATAACTCCAAAAAAAAGGTGTATATCTGCAGAAATTTTTTTAAAACTATAAAATACATAAAAAAACAAGAAAGACAGGTAAAAAAACAAAAACAGTCTGTTTTTGTTTATTTACCTGTCATATATTGTTTGTATATTTCTTTACCTGTCTTTCTTGTTTTTTATGTATTTTATAGTTTAAAAAAATTTCTGCAGATATACACCTTCCTTTTGGAGTTATGGTGTTTAGGCATTTTGAAATGATGTAATATGTTTTATTGCATTTGATATGTGCTGCTGTAGCGCCATTCATGCGGTAATTTTTCATTAATTTTGAAAAAAAAAAAAAATATATATATATATATTATATATATATTTGTTTTTTTATACAGCTTCTGTTTTATCAGGTGCAGTCTGGTTGTAAACCATAGTAAACCCCCAAAACATATGTGAATTTCGTGGTAATCGCACTGTATTTTCACGAGTTAGAGCACGGACAGGCAGGCAGACAGACAGATAGAACTGACAGACGGACAGACAAAAACAATTCATAAACACTTTCAACTTTGTTGGAACGTGTTAATAAAAAGGTACAATATTATAAAATATGAGATGTAATTTTGTTTCAGAGTAACACTTATTCATAACTAAAAATTTAGTATGCCCGAGGGAAGCGTTTTCATTCTTCTGTGTATCGGTAAACCTCCTGCAAACATAACATGATTAAATTATGCCCGTGAAATTTATTCCGCTGTATCAGAAACAATTAATAATGCTTCGACTTTAAATTTAGAGTTCGAAATTTATATGCAAATATGAAACATTGATATTCCCATGAGAATGTCGTTAGCTTTGAACATACTTATCTTGTTTCTTTTTCCCAATTATATATGTTAAAGCATTTTCTATCTGTAAATATAAGAGATCTGTTTCAATTGAATTAATTTTCTCCTTGTATTACATTTTTAAGTGTAATGACATAATGAGCAAAATACCTTTTTCCCCCCTCAATTTATTATTACTATTATTATTCGATTTCAGAAAAATATTATTTTTAAAACCTTAAAAGGCTGGTTGTTAACTAAACAAGAACGAAAAATCATGCTTCCAGCATAGATTACGAATCACTTTCCAACACATTCAGAATAGGGGAGACCGGGGTACATTTTCCATAGGGGCAAGTTTTCCAACTCGCTTTAGTTTTTAAATGAGCCACTAGGTGACGCTAGCGAGTGAACTGGCTGAAGTGGCAACATCTTACACAACATCTACAAAAGTTATAGCTTAATAGCTGTTGTCACTTCGCCTGGAGAGCTGTTTTTTTTTTTTTTTCATTTTTTCAACGGTGAGTAAAATTTTAGGTCTTTATTAAAACGTAAAAAAAAGTACTAGCGTTAAACTTACTGTTTTGACATTGCATACACTAAAAAAGGGTTTCTTTCTTCAGGTAACTATGCGTTTGTTTTGCAAATAACTTACACCGGTATTCGTCCAGGTAGTGTATAAGTTCAAATACGGCGACGGGGCAGGTTTTTCAACAACATACGGGGCATGTTTTCCAATATGTTTCTCGTTTGAAAACCTCCCCCCTTCTAAATCAGCTAGTTTTATTGTATCAAAAAATCGGCCAAATAACCATATATACTACGAACCCGTTTGATCATTTAGTCATTTAAGTAAAACTATCAATATAAAAAACAAGGTAAATTCAAAAATATAATAAAATGTCAATTTTTCCTAAAATGGGTTCATTTAATGAATCCATTTTATGTTAATTATGCCTTTATAGTCATAAGCTAGCACGCTGAGATCACAGTGAGTATGAACCCCTCAAAAAGCAAATTAACCGTGCTTAGAGCCGCTCCACTGGCGTTAATCCACAGTTAACATTATGGCCTGTTTTAAACGTTAGAGAATTTTCATACTGAATCCTGAAATATTTACAAACTCTGCTTTTACGCCATCCTACTTTTCTGACAGGCCAGCTCCTGCCACACCAAATCTTAAAAGCACCAACAATCCTGAAAAGATTTGAAACTTTCCTCAATAATCACCCCCCCCCCCCCACCCCTCGCAGAAACAAAACAACACCGAAAGCATCTAATCATTCTACACCAACGCAGGCTAGCATTTCCAAAGAAGCTGTTCCTTAAGTTCTACTCAAAATTTCCCTATTGCTTATGAAAAAAGCGTTCCTTCTACATCCAAACAAGCTTTGCCTACACCAGAAGAAGTTAGGACTTTTGCGAAGGCTGCCCTAAGCAGGCAAACACGGCGTGGAAAAAAAATAGGAAGTATTGTACATACTGATTTTCCTGTCAGAAATCAACTGAAAATGGAAAAAAAAGATTCATCTAAAAAAAAAAGGAAACTGCAAAAGGAATCAGATAAAAGGGGCGAGAAAAAAAAATCCAATTCCGGCCAGAGAGCTGTTTGGACCTTCGTCTTTAAATGTCAAATGGATTAAAACTATTTTTTATATTACTGTTATGTTACTGAGCATTTATTTCACAATAAAAAATACTTATTAATTAACAAGCAAGATTTATTACCGATGTTTTACCATTTAAAGTATAGTTGGAAAACTTGCTCCTGACCATTTTTCGTAGGCTGGAAAACTTGCCCCGTATACGGGGCACATTTTCCAACGCAACATGATTAGACTTAACTATTTTTTGTGAAAAAGTATATTTAGTTTTTTGAAAAATAATTGTGCCAGTTTGTACAGGAAGGTCTAGGGAATACAATGATATCGTGTATATATCAAAATAGTTAAAAATAAAAAATACAAAAATAAAAATCTAAAAAGTTGGAAAACTTGCCCCGGTCTCCCCTACTGTATGTCAATAATGGGAAAACATCAGAATTTTTTTGTTCATCTTTGTATATGATTTATAGATTGGTATTATATACTACATTTTATGCTAAAACTTAGTACAATTAAATGCATAGCACAGTTTAAAATTCCATTTAGCAATTTCCGTGATTAAACGGAAATGTATTCTATATCCTTTGTGTATCCCTGAATCTCATCTATAAAATATATGTACACCGATTAATATGCAAAAAAAATGGTTAAATTTTAGCCCTTTCCGGCGCGGTGTCCTTACAAAAGGACACCTACTTTTAATTCCAAAACTGACAAACGGCACCAAGAATATTTAACTAAAATTTTCCAATTATAATATACATGAAAATAAGCAAATTCATATTGTCTAATAAATTCGTTTATAACTTGTGGTGTCAGTACATTATTTCATCAGTTTATAAACAGAATTACTCCGCGCCGATAAGGGTTAAAACGCGTATCACAACTGAAAAGCACCGCCAGCAATTACACTTCATAGGCAGCACTGTAGAAAAAATCTTTTGTGTGTCCCTGTAAAAGAACGATAAATTATATGCACAGCAGATTCTATAGTAAGCTCTTGTAGTACACCTCAGTGGTATATATAATTTTCTATACGTTTAAAATAGAACAATATCATTAAAATACACCGCAAACGATTTTTCCGCATAGGCTTTAATGTAACAGAATTATTTTGAGTGTCCCTGTAAATGAATAGTAAGTTCTACACACTTCATTTTCAATACCGAACAAACAATACTAAACCCTTATAATAAAAATCAATTTATGGTAATCGCATTATATTTACGCGAGTTAGAGCATGGACAGACAGACAGGCGGGCACACAAACCAAATTCATAAACACTTTTCAACTATTTTGGAAGTTATTAAAAACAAGGAAAAATCTTTTTTATACAGTGTTTGTTTTATCAGGTGCAGTCTGGTTGTATACCATAGTAACCCCCCAAAATATATGTGAATTTCATGGTAATCGCACTATATTTTCACGAGTTAGAACACGGACAGGCAGGCAGACAGACACATAGAACTGGCAGACGAACAGACAAAAACAATTCATAAACACTTTCAACTTTGTTAAAATGTGTTAATAAAGAAATACAATTTTATAAAATATGAGATGTAATTTTGTTTCAGAGTAACACTTATTCATAACTGAAAATTTAGTATGCCCGAGGGAAGCGTTTTCATTCTTCTGTGTATCTAACAAACCTACTGCGAACATAAGATGATTAAATTTTGCCCGTGAAATTTATTCCGCTGTATCAGAAACAATTAATAATGTTTCGACTTTAAATTTAAAGTTCGAAATTTATATGCAAATATGAAACATTGATACTCTCTTGAGAATGTCGTTAGCGTTGATCATGTATCTTTTGTTTCTTTTTTCCAATTATATATGTTAGAGCCTTTTCTATCTGTAAATATAAGAGATCTGTTTCAATTGAATTTATTTTCTTCGCGTATTACACTTTTAATTATAATAAGACTTTTTTTCCGTGTTCATTATTATTATTATTATACAAGTTTAGAAAAATATAATTTTTAAAACTTTAAAAAGCTGATTTTTAACTAAAAATGCGATACATAGCACATGTAGTCGTCGTTCGGTCCGTCTGTCTGTCCGTCCGTCCGTCCGCATATAACAGAGCAAAAACTATCCAACCGAATGGTCTGAAATTTTAAATATATAATTGTTGCAAAATTTTGTCGCTTCATTTCAAATTTTATGAAAATCGGATGTATAGTTTAATTACAGGGAGAGTCAAAAGTTTTCCGTTACATTACGGCCAATGGGGAAAAAAATATTTCAAGTGCATTTTAATGATGCTACAGCTAGTGATGGGCGATTCTCGAGAATTCGACAATCGAGAAAAATCGTCATCGTAAAAAATCACAATCGATACAGCCATCGATTAATTCCTAGAATGTACAATCGAGATGTTTTACAATCGATTATAACGAGAAAAGCTAAAAACAGTTATTGGAAAACTTAGCTATTATTCTGGCCGACAAGTTCATAATAGTGATAGGGCTTATTGATGGGCGATTCTCGAAAATTTACCAATCGAAACAAATCGTAAAATACACAATCGATACAGTCATCGATTACTTTCGAGAATCTACAAAGGAGATGTTCTAGAATCGATTATTGAAATCCATTGTTTTTACATATATATAAGGCAGATTTTATTAAATATAGGGTAGCTGAAAACAGATGGAATACAAGAACAACAAACCAAAGGGAGGCTAAAAGGAGCCATAAGACTGGGAAAGTCTTGAAAGGGTGCCCCCTGGTTGAAAAAAGCTGAAAAAATGCGAGTAGCTATGAAGCGGTAAGGAGAGTTTAAGTATCAAAAATTAGAATTTTTCGGCAATTAGCACCAAAATGGCCAAAGAAATAAGAATCAAAAGCACCCCCTAGTGGCAAAAACATGAACTAAAGGATGATGAAAGGGATCAAATTTTTTTATTGACTTTTCTACGTCATTTGAGATTGGATCTTTAATTTCCCCATTTTTAGAAAGTCTTCGACTGGAATACATTAAACGAACCCCCGCGGGGAGCAAAGTAGAGGGGAGGGGCAAGGAAAGTGCATAATATGAATAAGTGGTCACAGGACTTTCCAACGATATGGCACATGAGGGATGTCGGCTAAATTTAGAAAAGTGCCGCAGCGCGGGGCAAAGTAAGGGGAAGGGCGCGGGCGATATATAAAATGAAATAGTAGTCACAGAGCTTTCCAATGATATATCACATGAGGGGTGTCAGCAAAAGATAGAAAAGAGTCCCAACTCCTAGGATTCCAATTATCGTGCCCCCCGAAATATACCCTGCCCATCCTTCTCTTTGAAATTTTCATATATTAAAAATTATTTATTGGAGGGCTCCGTAAAAAAATCCGATCTAAAATGTTTAAAAACGCTACGATTTCAAAAAAAGTTCGAAAAGTGCCTCTCTCGGGGCGCCAAACTAGGGAGGGAAGAAGAAAGGTTCATAATATGAGAGAGTAACTTCCCGATGATAACCGAAAACTTTCCGATGAAATATCAAATGACTGGTCCAAATAAAGTTTGAAATCTACCCCTCCCACGTGGGTTCCCTCTTTTATCCCAGAATATACCCGGAAATCACGCAGCCCCACTTTTAAAATTTTATATTTAATAAATAATATTTATCGGAGAGCTCCATTAAAAAACCTCATTTAATGATATTTATTGTAGAAATCTCTACAATTAAAAAGAAAAATTCACCCCCGCCCCCTTCCGGAATTCAATTCTGGGAGGAGAAAGGTTCATAATATGAAAGAGTGGTGAAAGGACTTTCCGATGATATGTCAAGGAGAGGTTTGGTAAAAGTTTGAAAATTACCCCCCCCCCCCCCACTTTGTCCACTCTCGCGCCCCCCAGAATTCACTCACCCTCCTCTTTGAACTTTTTATATTTAATAAATAGTATTTATCTGAGTCTCCAGGTATGGGGCAGCTTGGCAGAGCTAAAATAAGAGAAACATTGAAAATTCGGGGCAAAATGACACTAAATTTAACAGTAAAGTTTGAAACTAGGACTATACAGAACTGAATACATAAAAAACTATGATTCATAACCCACATCGGTTAATAGCAATAAAAAGATAAGTGCCAGTTAAACTGATGGCATTGAGCTCACAGTTATTAACAGTAATTGTATATTATACTCTTATTTCAAAGAATAATGTCCCTCAAAAATAAAATGAAGGGAAATATCCCTCGTTTGCCCCTTTTATACTTAACCAATGAACCTCCAAATCTAATCACGGAAACTCCTTAACTATAATAAATCAGTATATCAAATTTGAAGCAAATCAGATAATTCTGCATGAAAAAAAGAAACACATCGCTAAATTAAGGGTGGTCTAACCCCTTTAACCCTTTTATACTTAAATAATGAACCTCCAAATCTAATCAGGAAAGCTCCTTATCAGAACGAACATAGAAAAAAAAAAATTAAAGTAAAGTGAATAATTCTCCATGAAAATCCATTTATCTAAATTAAGGGGAGGGGACTTGCCTCCATTTCGCCCTTGTATACTTAACCAATGAACCTCCAAATCTAATGAAGGAAGCGCCATATCGGAATAAATCGGTATATTAAATTTGATGCAAATCGAATAATTCTGCATGAAAAACCCTTTTATCTAAATTAAGTGGAGACTAGCCCCTCCCCTTTATACTTAACCCATAAACCTCCAAATCTAATCAAGGCAACTTCTTAACATAATAAACCGGTATCCCAAATTTGGAGCAAATCGAATAATTCTGCATGAAAAACCCATTTATCTAAATTAAGGAGGGGGGTCTACCCCCTTTCCCCCCTTTATACTTAGTTAATGAACCTCCAAGTTTAATCAGGGAAGCTCCTTAACATAATAAACCGGTATACCAAATTTGGAACAAATCGAGTAATTTTGCATGAAAAACCCATTTATCTAAATTAAGTGGGGGACCAGCCCCCCTTCTCCCCCTTTATCCTTAACCAATGAACTTCCAAGTTTAATCAGGGAAGCTCCTTAACATAATAAACCGGTATACCAAATTTGGAGCAAATCGAATAATTCTGCATGAAAAGCCCATTTATCTAAATTAAGGGGGGGGGGGGTCCAACCCCTTCTCCCCCTTTATACTTAACCCGTAAACTTCCAAATCTAATCAAGGCAACTTCTTAACATAATGAAGCGGTATACCAAATTTGGAGCAAATCGAATAATTCTGCATGAAAAACCCATTTATCTAAATTAAGGAGGGGGTCTACCCCCCTTTCCCCCCTTCGTACTTAACTAATGAACCTCCAAGTTTAATCAGGGAAGCTCCTTAACATAATAAACCGGTATACGAAAATTGGAGCAAATCGAATAATTCTGCATGAAAAACCTATTTATCTAAATTAAGGAGGTGGGGGCGGGGGACCAGCCCCCTTTCTCCCCCTTTATCCTTAACCAATGAACCGTCAAAACTAATCAGCGGAACGCCTTATCAGAATGAACATAAAAATAAATTGAAGCAAATCGTACATGTTAATCAAGAGTTATCGCGTTACGTACATACATACGTACGTACGTACGTACACATCCATACACACAGAACCGACTGGTACCTTAGCTCTCAGGCTTAGATAGCCTGTGAGCTAAAAAGAGATTGGTTAAGCAGATGGACTCATTTGAGAAATTATGACTTAAACCAGAAATGCGGTAAGTTTGACTCTGAAAGCTTCATTTCCATCTCGCATTTCGGCAAATCTCATCTCGATGATTTTTCCAGCATTTCGACGCTCCCAGATGGGAAGCTGCTCGATGGTTGGTTCTCTCGCGGTTTTAAACCTTTCGGGATGGGAAGTCTCTCGAGGGTTTCTCTCGCCCTTTTCAACCTTTCCCGATGGGAAGCCTCTCGCTGGTTTCTCTCGTCCTTTTTGAAATCTCCCAATGAAAAGCCTTTATGAGGATTTCTCTCGCGTTTTTCAACATTTCGCTATGAGAAGCTTTTCGAGGATTTCTCTCGTCCTCGGCAGAGAAGAAAAGTAACAAAATTTATCGAGAGTACCAAGGGACGAGATAGAGAAAAAGGCATGACAATGAGCTGTGAAATGAAGCCCTAATTTTCAAAGTTTCTCTTATTTTAGCCCTACCACGATGTCACATACCTGGAGCCCTCCGATAAAAATTATTTATTAAATATAAAAATTTCAAAGAGGAAGGTGGGTCGGGTAATTTCGAGGGAGGAGGACGTGAGAGTGGACTCATGCGGGGTGCAATTTTAAAAATTTTACCGAACCCTTCCTGTGGCATATAATCGAAAAGCCCTTTGACCACTCTTTCATACTATGAACCTTTCTTCGCCCAAAGGGGGATGGGGAAGGGCGAACAAATTTTTAAAACCGTAGCCGATTTCTATAATAAATTTAAATATAACTTTAGATGTGGGTTTTTTATGCAGTCTTCCGGTAAGTATTATTTATTGAACATAAAAATTTTAAAGTGGCGGCTGTGTGAATTCCGGGGCGAAAGAGTGGGCCCACGGGGGAGGGAGGGGGAGCAATTTTCAAACTTTTTTTGGACCAGTCATGTGATATGTCATCGGTAAGCTCTCGGATGACTCTTTCATATTATGACACTTTCTTCCTCCCCTCCCCAATTTGGCCCCCACTGCGACGGTAGTTTTTTCCGCTTTTATCATTTTAGATCGGATTTTTTTATTGAGCCCTCCGCTAAATATTATTTATAATATATATGAAATTTCAGGACACTTTTCCAAATTTAGCCAAGACCCCTCATGTGACATATCGTTGGAAAGCTTTGTGACTACTTATTGATGCTATGCACTTCCGGTGGCCGCCCCCCCACTTTGCCCCCCCCCGGAGGACACTTTTCCAAATTTAGTCAATAACCCTCTTGTGAGATATCGTTGAAAAAGTCTGTGACTACTTATTGATGTTATGCACTTCCGGTGACTGTCCCCCCACTCTTTGCCCCCCCCCGGGGGACACTTTTTCAAATTTAGTCAAGACCCCTCGTGTGAGATATCGTTGGGAAGGTCTGTGACTACTTATTAATGTTATGTACCTACGGTGTCCCCACCACCACTTTGCCCCCCTCCCAGGGGGGCACTTTTCCAAATTTAGCCAAGATCCCTCATGTGAGATATCGTTGGAAAGGTCTGTGGCTATTTATTGATGTTATGCACCTCCGGTGACAGTCTCCCTCAATTCGCCCCTACCGGGGGACACTTTTCCAAATTTAGCCAAGACACCACATGTGAGATATCGTTGGAAAGGTCTGTGACTACTTATTGATGTAATGCACCTCCGGTGACCGCCCCCACCCCCCACTTTTCCCCCACGGTGGTGTTTTTCTAAATTTAGCCGAGATCCCTCATGTGACATATTGTTGGAAGGGCTTATCACCACTTACTCATGTTGTCCACCTCCCGCACCCCTCCCCCCCCCTTTGCCCCCACGTGGAGGGCATTTTTATAAATTCAGATCCAGACTTCTCACGTGACATATGGTTGGAAAGGCCTAAAGACCTGTGACGACTTAATCATATTATGCAGCTGCTGTGCCCCTCCGCTAGCTTTGACCCCTTCCTTAAGAGATCTGGCCCGACGTTCATTCGTTTCGATATTATATTTTTTACAAGATTTTGTAGTGCGTGCACACCACACCCGCCTGCTATCATATATCAGTGCCGTATATAGCGGGTAACCTGTTCGTGATTTCATATTACAAGATTACGTATAAATTAGGGGCCCCGATTAAAGGAGGGGCCCGCTAGCGGTCGAAGTCACCTAGTCTTTATTAACATCGACTCATTCCAGTTCACCCGCAGACAATTCTTGATAAATGTATGACGTATATAATAGATAATATATGATTTATAAAAGAAATTTGCAAACTGTAGTCATCGAGAAAAAATTTACACAATCGAAAAATATCGAGTTGTCCATACAATCGAGAAAATCGAGAAAAACATCTCGTTATCGCCCATCACTAGCTACAGCCTTTCGAACAGAATGAAATTGGTATGCACTTATGAAATGCACTAAAATATACATTCAGTACAATATACGGTCAAAAAATATTTATAAAACTAGTTATAGTACGAACGCACCTCATTTGCTACGTTTGACGTGCAATTTCCAACTTGTTTTATTTGTGAACTCTCAATAAACATTCCTTTTCATTTGTTACGAATCCATAAAAATATTAATCACTATATATTTGTCGGATATACATTACCGTGTTAAAACATTTTTTAAAGCAAAATAAACGTAGTTTTTTAAAAACTCATTTCTGTATTATGTTACAATATTTATTTTAAACATACATTCCTTAAACTGTGCCTTTTTTAAAATGAAACCAACATAAATATTGAATTATATATGTATATCGAAATTTCTTCATTTCATTCATTTTGCCTAATTTAAAAACATGTTCTAATAGTGAGTGAAAAGGAAAGAAAAAGAAACAAAATCAATAATTTATGCAGATAAATAATGGAAAAAAATTACCAATACCTTACTAACTCTGCCGCAAATCATCGTACATGTGACTTTTCTTTTAAAAAAACTGTACACTGTAAAAATATTTTCGTGAAAAAACGGAAAAGGTTCTGACAGCAGAGTTACCGTACGTTTTCCGTTTTTTAACGGAAATTCATTTTTAGGACTTTTCCGTTTTGGAAACTGAATTGTTCCGTTATTGGAAATTGAAATGTTTCGTTATTGGAAATTGAAATGTTCCGTTATTGGAAACTGAATTGTTCCGTTATTGAAAACTGAAATGTTCCGTTATTGGAAACTGTAATGTTCCGTTATTGGAAACTGAAATGCTCCGTTATTGGAAACTGAAATGCTCCGTTACTGGAAACTGAAATGTTCCGTTACTGGAAACTGAAATGTTCCGTTACTGGAAACTGAAATGTTCCGTTACTGGAAACTGAAATGTTCCGCTGTTGGAAACTGATCTGTTCCGTTTTGGAAACTGCATTATTCCGTTATTGAAAACTGAAATCTTCCGTAATTGGAAACTGAAATGTTCTTTTATTGGAAACTGAAATGTTCTTTTATTGGAAACTGAAATGTTCCTTTATTGGAAACTGAAATGTTCCGTTATTGGAAACTGATATTTTCTATTTTAAGCCCGGTTGTTTTCGTTTTACAAACTGCTATTTTCAGTTTTATTCAGTTATCTGTTCAATATTTCTTTCACATGGAGAAAGTAAGTTCTCAAATTCCAGTGTTAAAACAATAGTGGTATAATGCATTCATATTTTTAAAATTAGGAATATAATTTTTTTTTCTGTTGTACCTTTAAAAGATGTCTCTTTTTTAGCTATCACAATATTTCTAATATATATATATTTAAATCTTAGCAAAACAGAGTAATATTTTAATACTTCAAATAAAATTAAATATATATTTATAAATATTTTATCAAAATATTTCTAAAATATATATTTAATATAATTTAAGTGTTAGTACTTAGTAAAACAAACTAAGATTTTAACACTTCAAATAAAATTAAGTATTATTTTATAAATATTTTGACACCAACAAAAAGAAAAAAACAAACGATCCTGTACGACGACGAAATATGCACAGAAAACAGAAGTTAAAAATATTAATTTCCTAAGGAGATATGCATAAAAAGTGCTATTCTAAAACTACTGGTTTGAAATATTTTTGTAAATATTTCAAAGTGTGGCATAAAAATTTGTTCTAATTCACGATGAAAATTTACTGCGCCTAAGGGAAGCGTTTTCATTTTTGTGTAACTTCATAAACTTCAAACATAACATGATTAAATTGTGGCTGTGTATTTCTTCCATTGTATATTTAACACAATTAATAATATTCCGATATTAATAAATTATATCTTCCGATTATTAATAAATTCCGAATTAATAATATTCCAGCTTTTAAAGTTGCTGTTTCATATTTATATTTAAATATGAATCATCGATACTACCTTGATAATTTCGCCAGCTTTAAATATATATATAAATATCCTGCATTTATTTTTTTCCGGCTAACAATTTTTTTTCCTGGTAATCTATATTAACGTATTTTGGAATTGTAAATATCACAGGCGTATTTCAGTGAAGTTTTCTTCATGTAATGAGTTTTTAATTCTAATGTCATAAAATGTTTAAGATTTTTATGTTTTTTTATTTAGTTTATGAGGGGAAAAGTGCTGTTTTAGTGAACTCATAAATTTCATATTTATAAAGCAATATTATTAACTCTTAACGGACGCTACCTTTTTATGCATAATACTATTTTTATATTCTATTCGCACCACTATATTTTAAAAATAAATTGCGTAGTACGTTCATCTTTCACATGTTGTTTAAAAGTGCTTCATAAAAGAAAAGTGGTACCAACCGAATAAAATTTGTGTAATAGATCCTTGTCCCGATGTCACGTAGGAAGTGACATCGGACCTATAAGGATTAAATTATATGCGTAATATATGCCACTATGTGAAAACTATTTATATTACCATTTACGAGGCTTTTTTTTTACGAGTCAATATGAGATAACCACTTGTTGTTTAGGAAATAACACAAATTTATCTTTAGTTTAAAAAAAAATCCTCTTCTATTTGTAATTTAAGTTTCACTACAACAAAATAACAAGAAAGAAAAAATCATGCGTCAAGCATAGATTACGAAACGCTTTCCAACACATTCAGAGTAATGATACAAAACTGCACCTATAAGGCACCACTATAAGGTAAAATATCTCTAATTCAACCCTATGGAAAAGCATAACACACTTGAAAACCCAATTTTCAGCTGCTCCCATCTATAATTGGAAAATTATCCGAATTCTTTGATCAGCCCTGTATATATTGTATTGCCCTATTGTGTAGTAATAATCTTGTAGTGAAATTCAGTGATTTATATCAATTTCAATTCATTTGAAATAGCGTAATGTCATTAAAATATACTACAAACGATATTTCCCCATACACCATAATGTAACGGAGTTCTTTTGAGTGTCCTTCTAAATGAACTATTAATCCCACATACTTCATGTACGATACCAAATATGCTTAGGTGACCCTAAATAACTTTTATCAATTGCATGAAAATGCGAGTATATTTACGGGTGACAGAGCGTGGACAGACGGACAGAAAAACCGAATGCATAAGGGGACAAAGGGACCTTTAAAACCTTAAAAATCATTTTTTTTTTTTTTTTTTTTTTTTTTTTTGTAAATTTCACTTTAAATATTATACAAGGGTACGTTATATGCATTATGGCATTTATCACAAAAAAAAATTAAAAAAAAAATTATTTTTGAGAAAAAAGTGGAATTTTACGCGTCATCTTAGAAATCTTCGAAATGCGCCTTGCGCGTTCCATATCAATGAAAATCTCCAATATTTTTTTATAAAAGTTTGGTTTATATATATGAATAAAACTGTGCATCGAATTTTATATATTTGAATATAAAGGTTTAAAAAAAAAATTGAAAAAAATTTCAAAATTTTTCTTTTTTTTTTTACCAAACTTTTATAAAATATATATATATATATATATTGGGGATTTTCATTGATATGGAACGCGCAAGCCGCGTTTCGAAGATTTCTAAGACGATGCGTAAAATTCCATTTTTTTTCTCAAAAATAATTTATTTATTATTTTTTGTGATAAATAGATGCCATAATGCATATAATGAACCCTTGAGTAATATTTAAAGTAAAATTTGCAAAAAAAAAAAAAAAAAAATTGAAAAATTTTGAAATTAAAATTTTTTTTAAAAATTTCGAAAATATTTGAATTTTTTTTTTAATTTTTATATTCAAATATATAAAATTCGATGCACAGTTTTATTTATATATATAAACCAAACTTTTATAAAAAAAAAAATTGGAGATTTTCATTGATATGGAAAGCGCAGGGGGCATTTCTAAGATTTCTAAAACAACGCGTAAAATTCCATTTTTTTCTGAAAAAAAAAATTTTTTTTTTCATTTTTTTGGGGGGGATAAATGCTTGCCATAATGCATATAACGTACCCTTGTATAATATTTAAAGTGAAAGTTACAAAAAATAAAAAATTGATTTTAAAGGTTTTAAAGGTCTCTTGTCCCCATAAACACATTTAAACTTTGTTGAAAAGTGCTTAAAATAAGACATTCAGAACCAAGTTGGATATAAAGTCCATATTTTCGTTGAACAGAGTTTGAGATGAATTCTTGTTCTATTCACTGAAGAAAAACGCAAATATTTCTTAATATACGAAAATATAATGTAACAAAGAACGAAAATATACAACAACCTCTTTTTGTCTCCCATGATCCCGAAAAGCACTCTTTATTTACAGAAATCAATATAAATTTCAGATTTTAAGAAGCATTTATAAAAACAGTTTCTTTAGCTACCACTTATTTTCGGAAACATTTCCGACTAATTTTTACATTCTCAGAAATACCTTCTTCAATTCATGGAAATTGTACTGGCCGCAGGGCTACCGGGATATTTCTTTTTGAAGAATCTCCGTTTCTTTTTTCACATTTAAAGGAGATAAAATGTTCGTTCATTGAAGGGATTGGGGATGAAAAATTGCGCTGAGCTTAGATTTGAACTAGGTATAGAGGAGAGGGGGGTACGTGTGAACAATTTTTACATTTTTTACTATTTCTCAAAATAGTTATGAGCTATTGAAACAAAAATTGATTTATACAAATATTTGGAATTTGTTTGTTCTTTTGGTGAAACTTTTGGATGCATCTATCAAGAATTTCTAACTTATATCATCATTCTAAAAATTGTCTAAATTTGTTCACATGTGCCCCGGTGGGGGGGGGGGGGTAGTTCTGAACATAGCTGGGGCACGTGTGAACATGTGCATAAATAAGACAAAAATATTTTTTTGTAAATAAAAACTGTGATAAAAACTAATTAGATGCCCTCTTTCTAGTTGTGCGAATAAATCAATAAATGTTTCAACATAGATACAAGAAATTGTTCGTAAAATTATACACTAATATGCCTACCCCTTTTGAGTCACTTTTAATTGTTATCTAACTTCCAGTAAATTAAAACAGTGAAGCAATCCTAAAAACATTGAATATATAGCTCAATGTTTGACAAGGGTAATTAAATTTTTAAAAAAATGCATTCACAGGCAAAAAATACACTTATGAGCTGTTCACATCTGCCCCCATATGTTCTGTTCACAAGTGCCCCATCTACCAACTTCAGCCTAACTTATAAAAAAAAGATATTTTTAACTGAAATAAGGAAACGAAACTTTTTGTAGACTTACCTAATTAATGCCACTATAGAATGCCATGCTGATATTCTTCTTTAAAAAATGTCTTGGAGGAATTTTTACTTCAATAACTTAGAAGACTTTTTTACTTCACACCTTCTAAAACAAACAAATTACAACTACCAGAAATCAAAATGGCCTATTGTTCTGAAAATTCAGCCAAAAGATGGTACCAGTACTACCATCAATTGGTAATTTTTTGAATTTTTTTATTTCAAATTAACTGAGTGAAATATGTACTGTTCACATCTGCCCCCCTCTCCCCTATTACTGTTATGAGCCGAGTATCTTAACCGTTGGGCTACAGTTGTTCGGCAGTGCACAGTTTGAAGTAAATATATTATGTTTAATTCAGATGGGGAAAAGTTTGATAAATTTCTTTATAAAGCTGGGAATTTTGAAGTGAATTCCAGGAAGATTTCGTCATTAGTGAGGTTGTGGCTGGTGTTTTAGCACTTTAGTGGAATATTCTAGGATAAAAATATGAATTATAAATATTTTTAAATAGATTTTGTTAGATGTAAAATATGAATATGATATTTTTATTTGAGAAGAAGTGATTGTTTTTTGAGTAAAATCCATTTTTTTCATTTACTTTTTTCATTTTAATTAATATATCTATTTTAAATGTGTCATTTAGAATATATTTTAAATGCGAATATTTTTATATAACCTTAAAGAATAAATTGTGAGTACTTTTAAATGAGTGAGAAAATTAATTGCTATTTCTTTTCAGATTGGAAAACTTTGTTTTTTTATCTTTTTAACTGAGTTTTAAAAAAATTATTTATAGAATTTTTGGTTTTTCATTTTAAAAATAAATTAAAATTTTAGTATTAATAGAGCCAATACGCATGCGCGCTACAAATGAACGGAATTTCCCCCTCTTTCTCAGACGCTCGGGAAGAATTTACAGGCAAAACATGTTTCTAGGAATACGGAAATTATTTTTTAATATTTAATTTTTTTTGCGGAAGAAAAAAATTTTGCAAATAGTGTATGACGTAAGGTGTATACCACCGAAATAAAGCCACTGTGATTGTGTACTGTAATTTGACACGGAACAAACCAATAAGAACGAAACAAATATATTAAGAATGTCTATATGGGGCATTCTCACAATCTTTTGACTTTTATGTCCCTGAATAATAATTTTTATTTTAATACATTTTTCTGTGTTTTTATTTTTTTATTTCATATACTGGGTAACATCCCATTGCATGATTGCATAACAATATTAACGAGATAAATAAGTTTTGGACGATGTTGGGGGTTCAAATACCAGGAAAACTCCTATACCGTCCGTCTCCTTGATTTTTAAGTTTCTGCTGATTTTTAAGTTTGGAGCTGTCTGTAAAAAATTGTTTCAATGAAAGTAACTCGATGTAATTCTTTTCCGAAACTGGAACAATTGTTTCATATTAATATGTAGCAAAAAAATAACCTGCACACATTTTTACGGTTGATATTATTTTTTTAACTCTGTTCCTGGGTTTTTCATCCTTATCGTCCCTCTTGCTAAACTTATACAGAAAATCACTTCAGATGCAGCCACTGAATTATTTTCAAGTTTTTTCTCATGCAGAAGTATGCTAGAGAAAGAATGTCTAAAATTCTTTGACAGGAAATTTACTGCAGAATTTAAATCGGCATTTAAATATCAATTTCAAGCATCGTGGCTTTATTGGTAGTCTTACCGTCCCCAAGGTTTATCCCAGCACTTTTCGAGGTAAATTTAAAGAAAAAAAAAAAATTATTTAATCCAATGTTAATAACTGTTTCTAAAAATCAATGAACATTGTGGCTATCACTTAGTCTTAACACAATTTTCCTAAAAATAGATGGTAATTTTTCTTACCGTTCCATCCTTACCGTCCCTTTTTTCATATACCATCCCCTTTTTTTGCCTTACCGTCCCTTCTTTTTAAGACCTGTTTAAGACAATGTTCTACAAAAATTCTGTATTATAAGTACTACATTTTTATTCTTTCTTATTTGAATGTCCTGTGGGTACTATGCAAATTCATTATAAGTAAAAATTTAGAAGAAAATAAAAAGTTATAGTGGAAAAATGGTAAGGAAAATTAAACTCTCAAGTTTAACTTAAACCTCAGTTAAATAAAAAAATTTTCATTTGACCATTCAGCTGACCATTTTTTCTTTATTTTGAATCGTTAAGGCATTCGTCTATCGGATTAAAATGTTATTTTCGCAAGTTTAATTTCGCCAGATTTTTATTCCCGAAAGTCAAAAGATTGTCTGAATGCCCCATATACAAATACATATTTACAAGGAGTAACTCAGTCCCTGCCTTACCTGGTCAGGAAAAATGAATTTGTAAAAAAAGAGAGAAGGAAACTGTCCCGCCGAAATAAAGCCACTACTGTTAATAGGCAATATATATGTCATGGTTACATATGGCTTGGAATATACGATGTGGCATACCATTTACCAATCCTTGGAGGGCAGTAGCATCAATATTCTCCCACGCTTCAATGATCATGTCTTTCAATTTTGCCACAGACTGAAACTGTCTGCCATTGCCATATACAGCCCTACTGAGGACACCTCACGCATTTTATTGGGGATTGAGATTAGGGTAAAAGGGCATGCCATTCGATGACATGCACCCGAATATCCAAAAACCAATCCCAGGAAGATTTTGCAACGTGAATGGAGATCTTGTACCGCTGTAAAATCCAACTTATTCCACCAATTCTCTTTGCAAATGACAGTAAATTGCTTTATAGCATTTCTTGGTAATCGGTAGCTTTCATGCGGTCTGAAAGAAAAGCCATGTTATGTTTACCTCCATAGCTGAAGCCTCCCCACACCATTAATGAGCCTGCTCCTTGCTGTCTTTTGGAGAAATTTTCCTCTTCTTTCCTTATGTCATACTAATAGAAAGCAAGGCCGTCTGGCTCATCCAAATTATTTTTTTCTCACCTGAAACTATAACACGATGGTTTGATGAACACACTTCCAGAGTTGATGATATTTGGCCTAATCGACTCTTCCTTGCATGTGAATAGCTTTCAACATGGATTGCTGTTTCCTTTTCTTATGTCGCAAGTTGCTTGTACGTTTTACTTACCCATCATACGTAGTATAGGGTAAGTCTTGTTTCAATTCGCAACAGGGTTGATTTTGTCACAGGGATGTTATCCTCTTTGGCCAACTGTTTTAGAGAAATATCACTTCGTGAAAGAAGACGCAAAACTTCTCTTTCCTGCCTGAAAGTAATTTTTCTGCATGTACACTTCCTTTTTTATGCCCGTACGCATTGTCCTGTTTCGAAAAATTCTCTATTACGGTTTTAGATCATTTGATTTGCTTAGATATTGGTCTAATGTGAAAGACCTTGTTCCTTAAAAACTGTTTCTGCCCTTTCTCGAACTTTGATAGCTGTATTTTCTTTCCCATTGTAATACTGCCAGATAAATAGAAAATACAGGAGTGAGTTACTCCTTGTAAATATGTATTCCTATTTAGACTTTCTTAATATATTTGTTTCGTTCTTTTTTGTTGTTGTTGTTGCTTAGTGTCCAGTTACGGCACACAATTACGATGACTTTATTTCATTGGGATATACCTTATAGAGGAGATACGCCACGGTTGTTAGTACTACAGAATATTCGGGTTCCGGAACTTTTTTGGTTAGAAATTAAGCCCTGTAATATATTCGTACGGCTAAATCTTGAAAATATAGTATTTTAAAAGCTGAAAAGTCTCACTACTAATAAAATGAAAGACAAACAAAAACAATAATTAGTATACAGAGATTGCATTCTAAAATAATAAATATATACGTAAGCTACATAGATAGTATATGTAAATATTTTAAAGTACGAGATGAAAATTTGTTCTAAGCTTACATTTATTCATAACAGAAAATTTAGAACACCTAAGGGAATGGACTTCATTTATGTGTTTATCCATAAACTTCCCAAACATATATATAAACTTGTCGCAAACATAAGGTGATTAAATTTTGACCATGACATTTATTCCGCTGCATCTGAAACAATTAATAATGTTTCGAATTGAATGTTGCTATTTGAAATTTGTATGCAAGTGTAATTCGAAGATATTCATTTGAAATTTTAATTCATTTGAAAATTTATTCAGCTTTGAATATAGATAAATATTCCATGAATTTTTTAAATTGGTTATATCTATGTTAAAATATTTTTTCAGCTGTAGACATCAAAGACTTAAATAAACTTTCATCATGTTTTAAAATTTTAATGTCATAACATGTGTAAAACTTCGTGTAATTCTATTAAATGGACTAAAAAATATTTTTAAATAGCGAATTTATTGCACTCCAAGTATATTTATGAAAGTTGTAGCGCAGACAGATGAACTAAAGTTATCACTCTTCAACCATATTGAAAAGTAGTAAACTGGGATTTTTAAAATGATTTTTTAAAAAAATATTATTACCTTAAACGTATGATTTTCCTTATAAAAAGATTTTTACAAGGAAAAAATGTCCTTGTAAAAAGTTATCCTGTTAGAGGAGTAATTAATTCGTCTAAATTAATCTTTAAAAATGTATATCTTCATTTTTTATTTATCTTTATTACAAAGCAATTTAATGCAAAACAATGGAACAGTGGACGTTCAAAAACATTTTTTTCTTTTTTCACGCAATTGTAAGGAAATTTTGTGCACATAATAATTCATACACTTTCTAAGTAAATTAATCAACTTTATTCACAAATCTGCGTAATTATTTAAGTCATTAATTAAAATATCTTAATTTATCACTGTAATTTAAAATATTCCATGCGCACTAAATCTGACTTTTGAACCTGATGTTCAGTTAAATAATAGCTTTATAGTATTGGAACAAAAGTTGGTATGCGTTTTGAAATTATACTAATACATTGAGAAAAAATGATAAAAAAAACTTCCAATATATATGCTTTTTTTCTTGAAATTTAAGTTATATAACTACGGAAAAAAGTTATATAACTACCAAATTTTCCTTTTGTGTACGGTAATGCATGCATATCAGTACTAAGTATTGAAATATAGCACATTGCAAAGAACAATATTTATTATTATGAAAATTGGATAAAAATATATATTGCATAATATATATATATATATATATAGAATACGTATATATATCTTACGTAGCGCGAAAATAAGGCTGAATTTGTAACTTGCTGTTTGGCATCAATCTTTAAAATTAATTTGCCTTTTTACATTCCCCAATCTCAAGCGTGATTTCACTACTGCAACTTGCGTCCTATTTAAAAGAAAAGTTTCAAAGATTTTGATAAAATGTAAACATATTAAAATGATTGCGTTTAATTATGCAATAATCGCGGAAGAACAGAACACAGATAATTTATTGAGAAATAATATTAAATTATCTGCGTAAATAAAATAACTATAAATAATCTATTTTAGTAAGTAACATGTAAAGCAAAATGTTTCCATTGAAAATAATGACGTCATTCAGTAAACAAATGATGCATTTTGATTCATGAATATAAAATAATTTACTATAACTGTGTCAGTAATGATGTCATATTCACTGATCTGATTCTTATTCCTCAACTCTAAGATCCTTAAGAACCTAAAGATCCTTGGTATGCACAAAATAAAGTATTTCTGAAAATTACATAATTTCCAATTAATTATAATAAATATTTAATAAAATTTAAGAGTTTTAGAACATCTAATCTAGGAGGGATGAATGGTTCTGATGATGAAAATGATGTCATATTTGATAGAAGGGATGCATTCTCATATAGATTCCAAAAGTGTGATGGCACACGGTAGAATTTTTTCAAACAAACAATCGATTTCTGGATAGGTTTTCCAGTGTGTAAAGGCGTAGTAACAGCCATAAAAAACACAGCAACGGTTTATTAGGAATTTTCAATGACGTCGTGACCTTTAGCGTTTGCATAACGCTGAAATATTTTAGTAAAATTTTGTCAATATGTCTTCATATTCAAAAGTTTTTCGAAGTGAATTTAACTGTACAATATTATAGACGCATGGGTTTTAGATTAATTATATTTCCAAGATAATTTGTTTAGTTAATTATTTTACATTTCAAAAATTTATAACAGAATGTTAAAATGATTTATGACCATTAGTAGCACCAACTAAACGCATTTTTATTTGTGTTTCGACAAAGTTTTCGATTACTGATTTTTATATTAAAGAAAATTATAAATTTCATATGTTAAAAGGATTTATAATAGTACTCATTTTGGCTAGGGTTGCTACAAAAAGTTGAGAGTGAGCGAAGCGTGCTAGGAACGTGCATTGACCGCAATGTGAATTGCGTCGCAATTCACGGGGCTGGCGAGCGTTAGCGAGCAGGGAGTGAAGCTCCCTAGTTTATTAAAAGATAATTATTTAATTCATTAAATATCAAGATTTTAGTCGTAATTATAAAGAAATTATAATTTACCTGAAAACTGAAAAATTCATACTGACACATACCATTAGTGTTACTTTTAATTGTTATTACAACAACAACAAAAAAAAAAAAAAAAAAAAAAAAAATGCAATTTAACAAATTACAACGACCATTTGGAAAATGATTTTTTCAAAGACTAAAATTTAAGACATAAAAAATAGCACGGAGTTGATCATACATTACGTACGCCATGAATTAAACATTAATAGTGTTATGACACGTAAAAGTTGCAAGCGAGAAAAATCGCCTGCGACTCGTACATATTATCCACCTGAAACTTAAGTATTATCCAAGCATTTCATTGGCTGTTCGGGAAATGGCTTTTCCATCGTCAGATTTCCAAGAAATCTGACGGCCAATTTTAAATGAAATTTATTTCTTAAAATTTTAAACATCCCACAATATTACTTTTTACACCGTCGTATAGAGAAAAAAAATGCACTTTTAAATGCAATTTGTTTGAAAGCTGTATCTCAATTTGTTTCTGAGTTATTAATTTTTTTTGTAGTTTTTATTACTTTTTTGTCATAGTGGCAACACTCTGTTGAAAGTAAAGGGAAATACATATTACTGTATAGACCAATCAGAAAACGAATAAATTGCAGATTAAACCAATAAAAACCTTCAGATATGCTTTTGATTTCCTACCCTGATGAGGACAATAACCATTTTTCCAAATGGTTAATAAAAAAATAAAATAAAAAAAACCGGCGAACTAATTAATTATTTCTCATCAATGGGAAACTATTTTTTATATTACTTACCTATTTTTTTTATTCACTTGTATGGATGACTTTTAAGTTGTGTGTAATCGTTAGTTCCTATCTATAAACACTGTTTTGATTAGGCCTATAGATGTCTATGAAGGTTATATTTGCAGTAAAGCTAGAGATCCTATCTACACAATTTCCAGGTTGTGTAATATTTAAATTGAGCTTTTCACTGTAAAACAGTCAATGAAACATCGTCTTCATCGTTTTCTTTATCCAATGATATGCCACTCAATATGGTGTATAATTTTTTCTTTCGTCTCTACTGCTATTTTGTATTTTACGGGCGCCATTTTTAATTTATACTAAAAGCAAAACCTCTCATTCGTTAAAATCCATCCAGCCGTTGGGATGTTTCGAGGGTATAAAGAAATCCACATACCCAGATACGCGTCAAACACATAACCCTTCTTGGCACTCGGGTAAAAAAAAAAAAGGAAGGAATTTCTCTTTTTTGAATTTGACAACAATTTTCTCAAAGCAAAATCTCCAATGTTATTCTGTATTTTTCATGTATGTTTTGATAATTTCTGCTTATATCCTTTCAGCTTAGATACGAGGTAAAAGTGAGCATTACGCCCAGCGTAGGCAATCCCCCGAATAAATCCTTTCAATGAAAATAGCTTTATTTTCTTTTTCTCTAGCAGTAAAAAAAAAAGAAATTTAGTTCAAAATATAATTTGTTGCAGATTAGAAATTCGCTAATAGGTGCAGTTATTTATCGCCAAATGCGAAGGTTAGACACTACTGCAAAAAGTGAATTATCTGGAGACCTTACATTTTTTTTTTAAACGAATGTAAAGCAAACAGAAGAAATTAAGAAGAACTTTGAAATTTTGAAGACCGTGGGACAATGGAATTTTTTTTTTCCGATAAAGATTATTTTCTTGTGAACTTGGTGTTCGTTAAACTGGAATAAGTATTCTTTTTAAGAATACTTATTCTTTTTAAGTATACTTCTTTTTAAGAATTTTTCTTCAATAAATTCGTTTATTTGAAACATTCGTTGATCTCGAATACGTTAAAGTGAATAAATTTACAATGGCAATAGGATTTTTTTTTCTTTAATGCAAATAATATTCGCTTCACTGAAAAATTCGTTAAATAGACATTCTTTGTAATGAGATTGTACTGTATATCGATTTACACGATATTTTACTTTAAAATTGTTACACACACACACACACATACATATATATACACAGTGAAACCTTATTGTGCGACCACCTCCCTGAACAACCATTTTATCATGGAACGAAATTTATTCCCTTAGGCTCAATACTAATTTTACCTCTATTCAGAGACCACACCAGTTGAACTCCCTCCTTGAGCGACCAATTTCTTTGAAGAAAATGAAACAAATTCCGTTTTCTCCTGGTCGCTTGAAGTTTTTATTAGAATAATAATTCCGGAGAGGACATTATTCATCAAACTTCTAAACTAAGTTTAGAATTCTTATTTATTCCGGTAACTTTTAAGTATTTAAACACCTCTGTGCCTTTTTTGGCAATGAATTTAACTTTGATGACAAAGTAAGGATAACGGTCAATAAACTTCCCTGCCCTATTGTGTCAGGAAGTTCTCAAAGAAATAGATTAAAAAAAATGAAATCTTCATAATTTGTTCCCGTCCAAAAAAAAAATGCGTTTAATTACTGAACTTCGAAAGGACTGGGAAATAAAAGTTTTAAAAGATAAAACCGTAAAATCAATGCAAATATCAGTTTTATTAAACTCTGCACTAATTAACTTATGTAATTAACTTCTGTTTATGATACTTAGATTTTCATATTTTTTCCTAATATGGAAAATAAATTTTAGTAACATTAATTGTTACTCTTTTTCAACAATTCAAATCTAGATTTAAACATGACCTCCATTAAGAGACTACTTCTCGGATCGACCATTTTTTATTGAAACGGAACCGCTTTAAGGAGGTTTTACTGTATATGCTATATATATATTTTTTTCAACAGTTAAAATTAATTATATACTTTTGATGTCATGACTGATCGTTTGGGAGCCGCTGAGATACACATTTCCTTAACTTCGCATATTTTCAAATATAAAATTTATTTCATTCCTAAATTCCCAGTCGACTTTAGCCGCATAATCCGATGCTACCCCATGACTCAAATTGCCGCCGAAAACTATAAACTAACCTCCTTTTCGATCCGTCGTCGAAATCCCTCAACTTTCATTTTCTCTGCTCCATGACGCCCCCACCCCGTGCCCCTCCTCAAAATTGGTCATTTTCTCCCACCACCACCATCCTTTCGCCATCCTTTTTGAACATCTAGGAGAGAAAAAAAAAAGGATGACCAGGTTTATCCCATCCCCCATCCCGTTTTTCCAGGTAAATCTTCTTTCCTCCCGTCTTCTGAACTCTGACATTTGAATCCACTTTTGAGCATGCGCTGGATCCATGGTAACATCAGTGACGTCAATTCACTCTCCGTTCTATCCCCCCGTCTTTCCCCGGCTTTTAAACTAAAATCATCTGTATGCTCGTTTTATAGGGGAGCTTTTCGTTGTGGAGTAATCTTCGTTTTTTTTATTTTATTTTATTTTTTTAAAGTCTTCTCTTTTATGCAACTTTATTTCTATTCTCCACCTCTCTTGTAACTTCACTGATCCCGCCTCCTGATTTTTACACAGTTTACAGCGGGTCCCATGAGTAAAACCGTGACTGCGTGTATTTTTATACTTTTTTTCTCCATTTTATATATGTATTTTTTATTATACCCTCCACTTGCGGTTATTTGGGATTACATAGCCGTGTACCATTATCGGATTTCTACCATTTATATACTTTTTGTGGGTGTGTTTTTCATTTTTTTTTTCTTTTTTCTTTTGGCGGATGGTTTGCTTCTCGGATATTAGAGAGGAAAAGTTGAAAAACATTTTTGCTAAGAATTTCTTTTACCACGCTTAAATGATAAAAATAAAGGAGGGGGGTAAACAGTTCTTAGGACGAAATGTTTTCGGAAGGGGGGAGGAGGGGAGATGATATAATGAAAATACATTGGTGGTTAAGCTTTTACGTGTTTTTTTTACATTTAGTGGGCATTTTGGGGGGGGGGGGGGTTCTGAGGTTCTTTAAAATGTAGAGCGAGATTTCTTTGCACAAATTTTGTTTTAGAAAAGGTGCAATAAAAAGTGGTGTTTGGAAGAATAATAACGTAACTTTCCTAACTTTAAATACTAATTCGAAAGCTTTTTTAAAATTTAAGTGGGAGCACTATAATCAAAATTCATAGATGATTTAGGAATTTATTCTTAAAAGAAAAAAAAATACGCGACTTTTTCATGGAGATTTTAAAATTCTATAGTGAGATTTCTTTTTAAAATTTTTATATTGGTAAAGTTGCAATAAAAAGGACATAGTAAACATTGAAAGCATAATAATGTAACTTTCCTAGCATTAAATACTAATTCAAGCGCTACCATTTGTTAAAGTGGAAGGATTATAATAAAAATTCATAGATGATTTAACGCTTTGAAATGCGGTGGCATATTTTCCATACTTCTTAATTTTAATTACGATTTGTACCAGATTTTTTAGCAAAATTTTATTTCAAAAACTTCGGTGGATAAAAGCTGTAAAATTGCATTTCCTTATTTTCAAACAAAAATGTGCGGAAATTTTCGTGTGAATTCAGCATTAAAGAAACACAATTACTTGACCCTGAAAAGGTTAAGCGTTTGCCTTTTTTAATGTATTTAGACATATCTTTTATTCGCAAACATTTAAAAATATAGAGTGAGATTTCTTTTCGAAAAACATAAGATAATTCGTAACATAACATTTCGTAAGATATTTGCAATGAGAAAGAGCATGAAATGAAGGATGCATTTTCTAGAATCAAGGTTTCAGTTTTGGAAGGGGGAAAAATACTCAACAGGCTTAAAATTTTAAACATTGGTTTTATTTAATTTGTAAATAAAAGCTGCAAAATTGCATTTCCTTATTTTTAAGTAAAATGTTTCGCAAGTTCTGTGAATTCTAGATTCACAGCAGAATTTGCTGAAAGTGGGAAAACGATTAGTTTCCACTGAAATGTTTAAGAGTTTACTTTAAAAAACATATTCAGATTTATATTTTTTCATTAATTTAAAATTTAGAGCAATAATTTTTTTCGAAAATGTGCACAAAATTATTGCAATAAAAAAAGGACATAAGATGAAGGATACATTTTCTAGAGCCCAGGTTTCAATTTGTGAGAAAAAAAAAAGTATTCTAGAGGCTTAAAAACTTAAGTTGTTGTTTTATTTACATTTCGAATAAAAACTGTAAAATTGCATTTCCTTGTTTTCAAATAAAAAGTTTCGGAAAATTTGGTGTGAATTCAAAATTATGGAAAATACTTCCAGTGAAAAGGTTAAAAGTTTATTTTTTTAATTTAATTTAAAATTTAGTGCAAGCTCTTTTTTTCAAAAATGTATAATAAAATTATTACAATAAAAAGAAACATAAAATGAAGGATACATTTTCTAGAGCCCGGGTTTCAGTATAAGAGAAAAAAAATACTCTGTAGGCTTAAAAACTTAAATTGTAGTTTTAATTACGCTGTGAGTAAAAGCTGTAAAATTGCATTTCCTTATTTTCAAATAAAATTTTTTGGAATGTTTAGTGCTAATTCAAGATTATAGAAACACAATTACTTAACACTGAAAGGGTTAAGAGTTTACTTTAAAAAATATATTTAGATTTATATTTTTTTCATTAATTAAAAATTTAGAACAATATTTTTGTTTTTTCAAAAATGTGTAATGAAATTATTGCAATAAAAAAGGACATAAATAATGAAGAATACATTTTCTAGAGTCCAGGTTTCAATTTCGGAGGGAAAAAAAAGCACACGACAGGCTTAAAAACTTAAGCTAGCCTGGTTTTATATACGTTGTGAATTGAAGCTGTAAAATTGAATTTCCTTACTTTCAAATAAAAATTTTTGGAATGTTTAGTGTGAATTCAACGTTATAGAAACACAATTACTTGCCACTGAAAGGAAATATATTTAGATTTATATGTTTTTATTAATTAAAATTTAGAACAAGATTTTTTTTTTCAAAAATGTGTAATAAATTATTGCCATAAAAAAGGGCATAAAATGAAGAATACATTTTCTTGAGTCCAGGTTTCAATGTCGGAGGGAAAAAAAACACTCGACAGGCCTAAAAACTTAAGCTAGCCTGGTTTCATTTACGCTGTGAATAGAAGTTGTTTTAATAATATTGTTGTTTTATTTACCCTTCCAATAAAAGCTGTAAAGTTGCATTTCCTTATTTTAAAATAAATTTTTTTTTGAAAGTTTAGTGCGAATTCAACATTATAGAACCACAATTACTTGACACTGAAAGGGTTAAGAGTTTACTTTTTAAACATATTTAGATTTAGATTTTTTCATTGATTAAAAACGTAGAACAAGAATTTTTTTCAAGAATGTGTAAATAAAATTATTGCAATAAAAAAGGACATAAATAATGAAGAATACATTTTCTAAAGACCAGGTTTCAATTTCGGAAAAAAAAAAACTCGACAGGCTTAAGAAACTTAAAGCTAGCCTTGTTTTATTTACGCTGTGAACAGAAGCTGTAAAATTGAATTTCCTTATTTTCAAATAAATTTTTTTGGAAAGTTTAGTGTGAATTTAACATTATAGAAAGACAATTACTTGCCACCGATAGGGTTAATAGTTTACGTTATTAAATATATTTAGATTTAGATTTTTTTTCTTGAAATTGAAATTTATAGCAAGTTAAAGCAAGTTTAGAGCAAATTAAAGGAAAATCTAATTGCAAACGACTAAAACACATTTTAACTTTAAAAATTATAAATGTTTATAGTGTCTCAAAAATTTTATCTTTAAACAAAATAGTGCTAGGTATATGTAATGCAGTCATATTAGCGCTGCCTCTTTATCTCATCTCTTAGAACATTTTAGTAATAAATAGAAATAGACGGAAAATTCTGTCTCCTTTTCGGTCGAAAATTTGGCCTGACCGAAACTCTACCTAAACTATCTGTATTCCAAAAATCTTGTTTGTTTCTTCGGAAATTTTCAGCATTACTCATTGATTTTAGCTGTATCGGCTCAAATAAGACATTCTTTATTTATTGCTATGAACTTCACTGTTTTTAATTGTCAGTCATGACTGACTCAAGACGTTATGGCAAGAAATGAAACTGCAGACTTAACAGTAACAGAAAATTTTGAATGAAACCGCAGAAGTGTTTCAAATACTCTTTGAGAAAATTCTAGTATAACATATGATCATTTACAAAAATAATTATGAAAGATAAATCGAGGTATGTATACCTATCAATTTTTTTAATTAGATAAAATTTGTGTAATTAGAAAATCAATTTGTGTCGTTGAGAAATTAATTACATTTTATTTTATATGGAAATAAAGGAAATAAAAAATTTTGATCAGAGGCACAAAGAGCCAACTTGGGCCACACGTATAATTAATTAATAATTATCTATATTTATGTATATATTAATGACTTACATTTTTTGGGACATTTTCGTTTTCGGCCGAAAATAGGAAGATTACCGACAGTCGGTTTCGGTCTTAAAATCGTGTTTCGGTCAATCCTTAGTAATGACTGTTACTTTTCATGTAATTTTAGAACGAAAATTATTTTTTGTACAAACAACTAGCATTTTCATTAAACTAGAAACCTTAGATCGATTGATCACTTTTTCCTTTTTTTTTTTTTTTTTTTTTTTTAAATAACCGGCATATAACACACACCTATAAATTCCGATCAATTTTCTTGCCTCAAAAGTGCTTGTTATACGTCGATATATACAATACTCGACAAGCTTAAGAGCCCACTTCAGTTACGGGAAGAAAGGAAAACGCTAATGCTAAGAATATGTGAGCGTTATTTTCAAATATCTCGCTCAAATTTTAATATTTTTGAATGATTCTTTTTTTTTTTTTTTTTTTTTTTTTTTTTTTTGCATATGATAGCTGAAGACGATCTACAACCGGGCTAGTTTTTACTTTTTCGATTTCGGTTTCAGATACATTTAAAAAAATTACTATTACTTTCAGAACCGGTTCCTAAATTTGAACTATCATATTATAAAAAAGAAAAAAAGAAAGAAAACTAAAACCAAAATCGAAAAAGTCAAAACTAGCTCGGTTGTAGATCATCCTCAGCTATCCTATGAAAAAAAAAATCATTCAAAAATGTTAAAATTTGAAAATAACGCTCCCATAGACTTACCATTAGCGTTCGACTTATTCCGAGTGATTAGTGTCGGCTCTTAGAAACGTAAGCTCAGAGGCCGCAGCGATACGAAAACTTTTATTTCAAACCACAATTATTTGAAAGCGACAAATTTTGTGTTAAATGTCTTCGAAACGTAAAATAGAAATCTTCTATGAAATTTATTTTTCGAAATGATGAGACGAAATAAAATTTTTCCCATCGCCTCGGCATCTGTAAGTTGTGCTTTATATTATGGCAAAGAAAATGCTTATCGTGGCAGGATGTATGCAGATTTCTTAACACCAATGTGCAAAAAAAAAAAAAAAAAAAAAAAAATAAAAATACAGTACTTGTAAATTAAATCCATGCTTTGTGTTATCAATTGGGCAATATAGAAAAAAATAAGTACATACAGTTATGATTTGGCTTATTTTTTATGGTTGGTTTCTTTAGCAATCGACCTATTACAGTCTTTTCTTTTATATAGTATGCCCACTAAAGTCCCTTTCCACCCTCTTAACTTCGGAACGGCTACTGCTATTCATACAAGTGGTGTCTAGGTACAGTATAGTAGACATGCGCTACTGAATGAAAACGCCTACGGCGCCACCTGGTGAAAAACTGCGGAGTCAGCATTCCTATCTCGAAAACGGAAAGAGATAGTAGAAAAAAGTGATTTACAAAGTTCTAGAGCATCACTGATTAGTACGAAAAGACACCTTTTGTACATTATCGATATTTTGTATATTATCGATGATGCTCTACAACATTGTAAATCGCTTTTTTTTTCCTGTCTCTTTCCGTTTTCGAGATAGGAATGCTAACTCCGCAATCTTCCACCAGATGGCGCCGTAGGCAGTTTCATTCAGTAGCGCATGGCTACTTTACTATACCTAGACAGCACTTTTATGAATATAGCAGCAGCCGTTCGGAAGTTAAGAGGGTGGCAAGGGACTTTAGTGGGCATACTGTAAGCCTATCTATTTATTTAAAATGCAAAAATTCTCATCACGATAACGTCCAAAATACTAGACAAATTCCAACCTAATTGGGACACTGTCTTGACCTTGCAAGTATGTTGGATGAGTTCGTTAATCAATTATGCAGCTCTTATAGTTCGTTTACAGAGACACACAAAATCAAAACCTGCAAAATCTATCATCACTATAACGCCCTAAATACGGAACCAATTCGAATTTAATTTTCACAATGTAGTAATATTGCAAGTATCTTGGATGAGTTCGTTAATTAAACTAATAAATTAATGGAGCTCTTATAGTTCGTAAATCAAGTATGCAGCTCTTATAGATTGTTAATCCAAGTATTCTCCTCTTATAGTTCGTTAATGAAAGATGCAGCTCTTATAATTCGTCTTATAATTTGTCTTACAGATTATGTCAAAGGATCCAATCTACACTCAAAATAGAGACCACGGATTAAGGCTGTTAGTCACTCAGCTTCCTAATTTTCCTCCGCCCCACCAGTGGCTGAGAGGTTCTGCTCTCGAAGCTGGTAGACGGGAGGTGCTGGGTTCGATCCCATTCGCGCCCGTCGGCCTAATCGTTCGGAGTTTTCGTGGTTTTCTTCGAGCCATGGATTTCCATGCGTAAATACGGATTAGGTTCCCTTAGAAAGACCCCCACGAAGGGCACTCCCCATCGGGCCTATATCCCTAGTGTAGATAATCGGCCGTCAAAAATCAACCAACTGAATTTCCCTCGGTAATGTTAAGTCTATGGGCGTTTGATGCATTCTTCTATTCAAAATATCTCCTCGGAAACTTAATATTTTTAACTTCGTTTTTCAATGTTCTGATCTTAAAGCATGTCTCTTTTTTTTTCTTAGTTTTCAAAATATTTTTAAAATCTACGCTTAATTTTATATGAAGTGTTTAAATTTTACTTCCAGTTCGTCAGTTTTTAAAACATAAAATATTAAATTAAGCATAGATTTTAGAAATATTTTGACAACTAAGAAAAAAAGTGACATCCTTTAAGAAGAGAAAGTTGAAAAAAGAAGTTAAAAATATTAATTTCCTGAGGCGATATTTTGAATATAAGAATGCATGAAACGCCCATAGACTTAACATTAGCGAGGGGAATTCGGAAGCTGAGTGACCAACAGCCTTAAGTAATACAGTGGCCTTTTGTTATATCGAATTTGCTGGGATACAGTCAAATAAATGCAATAAAATCAAGAGCAGTAATAGATTAAGAAATATAATGTACAAGAACTTGTTTTATGTTTTCTAAAATGCTACTTTAAACAAATATTAATCGTTATATCCGACCAAAGCAATTTAATATTAATTGTCTGTGTCATATTATCTAAAAATAATAAATCTGTAAATAAAGTAATTCCAAATGAAAAAACGCGGCATTAAAACATGAAATTCTGGACAAGTGTTTCCAGCAGAAAAAAATTAATTTCTTTGATTTGGGTTTTGGCACTCGGATATACCAGCAAGTGTCAATGAAAAAATCTATGCCGTCATACGATGCATTGCTAAACGCTTGAACTGAGTTACTAGAATTAGTAAATTGTTGCGGAGAACACATTTTGCCCAATAGAAGCGATCACGAGATTAGAAGAATAGCAAATTTTCCCTTTTAACCATTTATCTACTGACAGTACTTATAAGTACCATTAAAATAACTTGTTAAATACATCGATTAATTGTAATACAGTTTAGAATGAGTTATAGATACATTACTTTATCTTGTTCCAAAAGCATTATGGGTTACACAAAACACAAAATTTTTTAAAAGGGTGGTTTCTTTTGCCTTTGCATCTTTTCAGCTTTCTTGGAGTGGGGATTGTTCAATTCGGACATATTTCTATTTTTCTATTGTAAGAACATTATATTTGTACATTTCCTACTTCTACAAAATACCACACAAAATATTTAAAATAAAAGATTTGAGTGGAGTTATAAATATTGCACAAAATCCCTATAAATTCAATTTAATTAATCCTTCTAAATCCTTCAATCCTTCTAAAATCCTTCTAAAATTTATTAAATGATTATGTAAATCTTCTGATGTAGTTTAAACAATTCACGAAAAATGATTTAGAAGATAAAATTTTCATGAATTCATAAGTCAGTGCATAAAGGGTTAAACTAGTGTTAAAAATAGTATCAGTGTTCCCTACAAACTACCGATATCTTCTATCGCATTACTCGCTACATTACATCTTTTCAAAATGTAGAGTGCTACGCTACCAACTACCGGAAAAAGTTGCGAATACTGTAGTTTCGCTATTTGTAGTGCACTACTTACGAGTACTATTACACTTGACACTATCTGAGACATCTTTCGATTATGGTTTAAATTTCTAAGTGGCTCCAGAAATCCTGAAAATGGCACAAACTTTAAATTAAACATGAATTTTGAGTAAGGACTTGAGAATCTTTCCTAATAGTCATAGAATTATAGTCCTTTCATGTTTATTGCAGCCGGCTAATACTAAATGTGGTCACTTAATCTTCTGTTGGCAAATTTACGTATATCAATGGCAGTGATTAATAGTCGCATCTTGGATTAATAATAATTAAGCTGATTTAGTGATTCAACCTACTTATAATCCAGACTATGATATATAATCTAGGCTTTGATATATATAATGAACGGGAGATACGTTTGAATTTATCACGAAACAGAACTAGTCTCCAGATTAAAAATGCGATTTCTATTTTCAAGTAACTCCAGAATGTCGTAAAATTTACAAAAATCAAATGTACAAGAATAGTTTTAAATCGCTTTCTGGCATAGTAAATATTAAGCAAAAATAAATAATGCAATAAAAATATCTCTTTATTCTAAATTTTAAAAAAGTAATAAATAACCAATGCTACTAGCATAATTGAATTCATTATCCTTTTCACTCTCTCAGATTATGTTACAAAGACTATTGCTTATAAAAATACGAAAAATGGTAGCTTTATAGAGAAATGTATGATAAACATATTGAAGTAGGCAGTTTATATATTGCTCGTTATATGCAGAGCAGGGCTATTTAATATTGATTTTATGTGACATAATATTGAAAAATAATAAAACTGTAAATAATAAAGCAATTCGAAAAAAAGACTTACGGCAGTAAATCGTAAAGATTTAATAATGAATAAGTAGACATGTGTTTCCAATAAAAATTTATTTTTTTTTATTTTGATTGTGACACTTGGATCTGCCAGCAAGTATCAATGCAAAAATACATGGCACCATACAATGCATTGATAAACACACCAGTCGAATTGTTGAAATTCGCACATAGTTGCGCAGTACACATTTTGAAAAAAAGAAGGAAGTTAGGATCACGTGACTAGAATGACACATTTCACCCCCCTTGAATTAGTGTTAAAAGTAACATCTGTGTTCGCTACAAACTACTGACTTTTTTTTTATCGCGCTACCTGCTTCCTTTTTTTTTTTTTTTTCTTTCAAAATGTAGCGCGGTACGCTACTATATCGAAAAAAGTAACGACTACCGTAGTTTCGCTACTTGGAACGTGCTACTTCCAAGCACTATACATTTGAATTTCTTGACATATCCAAGACATATTTCGTCTATGATTTAAATTTCTAAGCGGCTCCAGAATTCCTGATAGTGACAAAAACTTCAGATTAAACAAGAATTTTGAGTAGAAGCTTTAGAATTAACATGAGTTTTCACTGGAAACTATACATATTTTCATTATAAGAGATCCTCTGGTGGTTATTGCAGAAACCTAATACTAAATGCGGTTACTTAATCTTGTGTTCGCAAATTTACGTATATCAATGGCAATGATTAATAGTCGCATCTTAGATTAATAATAATTAAGCTGATTTAGTGATTCAACCTACTTATAATCCAGACTATGATATATAATCTAGGCTTTGATATATAATGAACGGGAGATACGTTTGAATTCATCATCAAGCAGAATTAGTCTCCAGATTTGAAATAGGATTTCCATTTTCAAGCAACTTCAGACTCTTTGAAAATGTACAAAAATCTCTATATACACGAATAATTTTCAATTGCTTTCTGGCATAGTAAATATTGAGCAAATTGTCAAACCCAATGTGAGCAATTGAGCAAATATTGTCTTTCTATTTATGTCTAAATTAATTTGTTGTAATCTTTTTATAATGAGGAAACTTCTGCATATAAGAACATGGTAGACAAAAATGGTAGACATAAAGTTTTATAAAGAAATATACGATAAATATGTCGAAGTAGGCAGTTTTTCAATCGAAGAATTATTTTATGTCGAAATCGGCCAAGATAGTTCAGTTACATTAATTTTATAGGATCAAAAACTAAGCCTAGCAATTTAATATAATTTTGCAAGCATGTATGTGACTAGATTGTATTGTTGGAGTGCTTGTCTGAGTGCTTTGAGTGCTGGACTTTGAGACTGGACTGAGTGACTTGACTGAACGTGACTGGACTGGGGGACTTGAGTGCTGGCTCTGAGTACTTTGATATTTTTGATTAAAAGTTTTCTTATCTGAATTGAGATTTTCTTCATATTTAAAAAAAAAGCAGTCTTTTACTTACTGTTTCATGATTTTAAAAAGTCTAAATGATATTTCTAAACGTTTTTCTATTTAAAGAATATATTTACGCGTGAATATATATATAAAAAAAAATATATATATATATATATATATAGAAAACTTAAAAATAATTGTCAGCTGTCGCGACAGCGTGGGATGTGGCCTTGGTAACTTAAAAATACACAGTCATAGGAAAATGAATAGCAACCCGATTACAGAAGATCACCAGCGGTCGTGATAATATCATTCAATCTTGCATAATATGTCGATATTTTAAAAACGGAGCAAATTAGCTTGTTTTTAGAGCATGCGGTGTCTGGACGAGGGTTAGCGATTGTAGATCGTTCCTCTAGTTAAAGAAAAATAATAAAATAACACACTTTATTAGTGTAGTGTACTTAAACATATAGAATTTTTTTTTTTTTATTGAGGTAAAAAAAAAGTAAAAGCGTAATGAGGAGCTGAAAATGACAGGATAAGTGAATTAACCCAGAATCAATTAATTAGGCAATTAACACTTTCGTAAAAGACTATGGTTTATAAGACTTATGAAAGTGATCCCTGTCAGGGGTGAACATCCCTTAAATTACTTAAGGGGAAGTTCATAATGTTTAAGGAATTACTCCGCATATTGTTTAATCGTACCCAATTTATCCAACGTTATCTGAGAATATAGAATAATACTATTGCAAATACTAATTATAAAACAGCGCATATCATTTTCAATTAAATTATACTATATTCATCCCAGTATATTACAGACATTTATGAAGTATGTGGTCACTTAATCTTTAATAAACAAACACGTGGGTATGAATGAAAATGATTACCAATCGCATCTTGAATTTGTAATAATTCTGTTCGTTTAATTGTTCGACCCGTTTAATGATTGCAGTGTAGAATATGTACGAAAGAGTTGTTTGTGATGAATTGTGAGAAATGCTCGATATTTGTCAGGCATGAAATAGGACAGAATCCTATAAGATTAGTGTTATGAAAATAAACAGTGGTGAACATTCCTTAAGGGGGTCCGGGACACATTTTAAAATAATTTTTATTTATTGAGTTAAAACTTTGAATTTTTCTATGATGGTAAACCATATGATTTGTGAACAAAATCACATGATATAACTTCTCATAATTTTTTTTTTATTTAAATTTTAAAATTTATTAAAAAAGTGGGGTAATTTAAAATCGTTATAACTCGAAATATTATTGTTAGAATTTCAATTTTTTATCATTTAAATAAACAGAAATATATAAGTTTTAATTTCGATTCAGCATTTAAAAAAATATTAATTAAAAAAATTAAAAATATTTAAAGTAAAAATTAAAGAAAAAATAATGTAACTTTTAAAAAAATCATATTTCAAAATAAATATTTTTTTCAAATTTGCTGAATCAGAATTAAAGTAAACTAATTGAAAAAGATATGCTGCAAGTTTGAAACATATCTCTTTAACGATTCTTGAGTTAGAACAATTTAAATACGGGAAATAGTGAAAAAAACCTATCATGAAGAAAAATGCATTTTCACAAGAAGTCGTTTGCATGACAACCATTGCTTGAAAGCTAGATTTTGAAAACAAACCAAAACAAAAAATTAGTATGTTCTGTTCTAATAAGGATATAAACATGATTTAAGAGTCATTTTAAACAGAAAAAGGCGGAGAATTTTTTACTGCAATAAAATATTTTTAGAAAATTTAAAGATTTTTGTGTCCCGGACCCCCCCCCCCCTCCCCCCCCCCGCCACTTAAACTACTTAAGGAGTAGTTCACATGTTTAAAGAATTACTCCACATTGTCCTTAATTTTACTCAATTTATCAAACGTTATCTGAGAATATAGAATAATACTATTGCAAATTGCTAATTATAAAGCGCATATATTTTCAATTAAATTATACTATATTCATTCCAGTATATTACAGACATTTATGAAGTATGTGGTCAGTTAATCTTCTATAAACAAACTCGTGGGTATGAATGAAAATGATTAATAATCGTATCTTGAGTTTATAATAATTCTATTCGTTTAATTGTTCGACCCATTTAAAGATTGTAATGTAGAATATGTACGATAAAGTTGTTTGGGATGAATGGTCGAAATTTTTCAGATATAAAATAGGCCAGAATTCTATAAGATTAGTGTTTTTAAGATTGTGAAAATTCTCAGTGATGAAAATTCCTTAAATTACTTAAGGAGTAGTTCATATGTTTAAAGAATTACTACGCACTGTCCTTAAAGTTAAATAGAACATCTTATCTGAGAATATAGAATAGTACTATTGGAAAAAACTAATTATAAAGAGCACATAATTTTCAATTAAACTATACCATATTCATCCCAATATATTACAGACATTTATGAAGTATGTGGTCACTTTATCTTCTCGATATCTTATCAACTTTATATCTCAATTACACAATTTACATAGTTATTTATGATTGTTTGTACTTCAGGTGATCATCTATTTTCAAGACATATGTTAAAGGAATTATTTCGTATATATAAGTTGAGTTTTTTTTCAGTTGAATGAAAAAATGTCCAGGATCAAACCCAGAATCTTCGAATTAAATTCTCAATACTCTTTCAATTGAGCTACCGGTTAGTATATAGAGCATGTATCAAAGAGTTGTTTATAATGCTTGTGAGAAGTTTTCGATATTTATCAGACATGAAACCCGACCAAAATCCCAAAACACAAGATTTGTGATGTGAAAGTGGTCGCTTTCAGTAGTGAATATAAAACTTTCAACTATTTTTTTTCAATATATTTTTTTTAAATTCTTTATTGCATCTTTTCTGCATTATATGAAACCCAGAATCTTTGGCTAAAATTTGCAATGCTCTTCCAATTGAGCTACCGGTTAGTATACAGAACATATGTCAAAGAGTTTGTGGATATTTGTCTGACATGAAACCAGACCAAAATCCCAAAAGACAAGATTTTATAAGAATGTGAAAAAGAATTTTTCTTTCAATATATATTTTTTAAATTGTTTATTACATCTATTCAGTATTACAGACTAGAATCGAACTCGTTTAATGCGATCACCGTTAATATGAGAGCACTTCAACTACAGTGTAATTTTAGATGCTGCATGATAAAATTAGCCTCCATTTTTCTTGATTGACCGCTTAACTTTGGTTATTGGCAGTTTAGATTTAATAAAAAGAGAATGGTAAGTGCTGTGGAGCATTGCTTTTTGTCTCAAAAACCACTATCTACGTCTTTAAATTCATTTACTCGCCTATACTTTCATACTGACAATTTATGTGCTTAAACTTAAATTTTACAATAAGAACATACTTTTTGAAGATCTTGAGAAATTAGTGCATTCCTCGCAGCAAAATAATATTGAGCCAATATTGTTTTATTACCTATATCTTGGTCAATATTAGTAATATTGACATCAAATAATGCCCGAACATAGAGAAGATTATATATGTAATTATTGTACTACAAATTATGGCAAGGCAATTTCGCAATTCTATTTCCAATATTTTTCCAATGTTGGCGTTTCATTCCAAATATTTCCAGTGTAAAGCCAATATTAACTAATAGTGCTATTCCTTTCGAAGTATTTCACATTAATGCAATACTTACGTAATATTGAGATTCAATGTAACCAATATAAACAATACTGGTTTGCCACTATCACTGTAAAAAAATTAGTGTAACGTTACTTCAAAAAATTGGAGGCAGCAAGGCTGACACCAATTATATGGAGTAATTCAACCGATATAACTGGTGTTACTTTACGCTATGATAATGTGATAATGTAATTTTCATATTTTTATGGTATAATATTACACAAGTTATATCAGTTAAATTACAAACGTTACATTAAATTGTTACAACGTACTGATATGATATTTAATCCATTTCATAACATTTTTTATTCTGTTTGATGTTGACTGCATGAACTGCACTACAAAACAATCCAGTTTACTAAATAGAATTGGCCGATTCGGTCTTGCATATTAACAAGTTAGCATACATCATTGGATCAGATAAATAGTCGCATTTTGGATCCATAATAATTTAACTGGTCTTTGTGTTCCGAACAGCATAGTGATTATAATACAAATTCCGCCAGAACCGGCCAATCCTCATAATCAATCAGAGAATAATAGAAATTGTAAAGGAGTTTTCCTACCAACTCCTGTCTTCAGTTATAATTTCGAAATGGTTCTAGAATTTATAAGAAAAGAAAAGAAATTCTCTAAGAACTTTACAGGGTCACACAAAAGAGTCGGTCATATTATAAAGTAAAGGGGAAAACTGTTTGCAAGATATTTATATTATGTCGCACTGTTTCAAACATGAAGAAATTGTTGTTACATTACTGAGATTTACTATAAAATGCTTGCAGTTGCATATGAAGTGCATCACATTTATCATTCATTTACTGGGATACGTAAAAGATTTCGGATACAATATTATAATCTGAAATATCGTCTAATTGTCAAATTGTCGTCTAATATCATCTAATCTGAAATATCGTATTGCTGAAAGTGCGTTTTTGTTCTGGTATGCGTTTAAAGTTTAAATAATTTTTTTAAGACTACGTAGTGCATATAAATTTTATAGACCATATTCAAGGCTACACAAAATAATTCGTAAACATATCATAAACATTCGCAAACAACCTCAGAGTGAGTGTGAATTGTTTAAACGCGTTTTTTTATTATTATTGAGTTATGCACTTTCCCAACTCAACTACGTTTAATAAACTTAGGGATGTTTGTAGCATATGAATAAAACAATATACAGGGCTATGCAAAAAAAAAAAAAAAAAAAAAAAAAAAAAAAAAAAACCTACATGAATGGCCGCCTATCGATAGTAATTCCTAGAAGTACGATTTCAGTAGTTTTAAACGTGTTTTAGCTTCAAAATATCAGCTTAATATGTGGCTGGTATAAAATTCTTTAGATAATACAAAAGCTGTACAAAAGAGTTCAAGTATGTTTCAATCTATTGGTGGAAATCGCTAAAGGTCAATTTTCAATTGTATTATGGGATTTTTAACTAAACAAAATTTTAGCATACTATGTAGCAGGAAAGAAAGAACTCTGCGACTGGCGGGGATAAGATGTCCGAAGTAGTCCTTAAGGGAGCTGGTCACTCAGCTAATGATTACTCCTCATTAATGTAAAGTCTATGGGAATTTGATGCATTCGTATATTTAAAATACCCCCACGAAAAATTAGCATTTTTAACTTCTATTTTTTGTGTACACTTCCTAAAAGATGTCTCTTTTTTTCTTAACTCTCAAATTATTTCTAAAGTATAGACTTAATTTTATATGAAGGGTTAAAATCTTACTCACAGTTCGCCCGCTTTTAACACATAAAATATTAAATTCAGCATAGATTTTAGAAACATTTTGAAAACTAAGGAAAAAAGAGACATCCTTCAAGAAGAGTACACAGAAAAAAGATGTTAAAAATATGGATTTCCCGAGAAGATATTTTAAATATACGAATACATCAAAAATCCATAGACTTAACATTACGGAGGAGGATTCCGAAGCTGACCAACTTCGGAATTCTCCTCCGTAATGTTAAGTCTATGGACTTTTGATGCATTCTAGTCACTCAGCTTCGTAATTCTCCTCCGTAATTTTAAGTCTATGGACTTTTGATGCATTCGTATATTTAAAATATCTTCTCGGGAAATTCATATTTTTAGCATCTATTTTCTGTGTACTCTTCTTAAAGGATGTCTCTCTTTTTTTCTTATCAAACACAATCCAACACAATTCCAACAAATCACGCAATAAAAAAAAAAGAATTGTGATAGTATTATCACAACAGCTTAAGATAAAGGTAACTTGTTCGAATCCTGGCCTGGACACATTACTTGGAAAATTACAACTCGTACTGATTGTATAAACAGAAATTCGAGGCAATTCAGTTCCTTGAATACAACTTGGAAATACAGCATATTTGAAAACTCGTATGCATAATTGGGAAGGATAAATAGTCGCATTTTGGATTCAAAATGATTTAGCTGGTCTTTGCGTTTCGACCAGTATGGTGATTACAACTCGGATCGTAAAGACTCAGGAATTATTCATAATCAATCGGAGAGCAATTGGAATCGTAAATCTTGAGCTTGTTCACAACTCCTGATTTCAATTATGATTTACAGTTGAAAATAGTTTATCAATTTCTAAACAAAATGGGTCAATAAGTTCTCTAAGAGTTACGTTTTTCCATTCATATGTATTATACTAAGTATCTTCTGGAAAAATGCATAATTAAAAACTTTTAGACTCGACAAAATTTACTTGTACTTCTCTATTAAGATAAAATGAATTTGACAAATTTCAGATTTGTAGACGTACTAGGTAATCTCCGACTTTTTATTTTTTTTTAATCAAAAAAATCATCGTTGGAATCAGAAAATTTGTTTAATTAAATATCTTTCGCGTCTACGTGGTAGTCATTTGAAATCTACTTAATTTCGTTCGTTAAATAAATTTCTGGTTCGAAGTTTGGTTATTTTATTTTTGAAAAGTCGGAGGTTGGCTTGTTTATGTAGGGAACTTTTGTAGGTTTATTATTATATGTTCGTGCATGCAAAATCTATATATGATTTTTCTATATTTTATAGGTTAAAAAATATAGAATTAAGATCCCGAATTTAAGAAAGCTTATATTCTTTAATCTAGATTGTAATAGTGGTATTTCACATTGGTTTCTTAGAGAATCTAAGAAATTTAGCTTTCCTGAATCGAATTTTGTAATTCGGCCTTGCATATTTCACAGTTTGTATGCATAATCGGAATTTTTATACAGGGTGATTCAAACAAAAAGTTTACATAATGACATGGCAAATCAGACATACAACAAGGATAAAAAATCACATAGGAACATAGGTTAACCACTTATTTAGTCGCAAATACCGGGTGTTTCATCCTAACTGAACCCTGGTTGACGGTAATAATGTAGAGGAAAATAAAAAAAAAATAATGAAAATGCAACGATATGTACCTTGCTTTGTGAAATGTGATAAAATCACGAAAAGATCTGGAAAAACATGTTGCTCAAGCAATCGATGATACCGTATGAACTGATAATCATAGTTCAAAATGTGGGGCGTCAAGTGCGTACTGCTGGCGCGTATAATGCAAACTTCTACCTCTTTTGTTTAGTGTTATCACATTTACAACAAAGCTGATATTGTCTGTTAAATGTGTTTTATTATAAAATACTTCAGTTTTCTGAAAGTTATTACGGTAAACCCAAATAGAGTTAGGATGAAACACCCCTGTATTTCTGACTACATAAGTGGTTTGCGGCCTCATGTTCCTATGTGATTTTTCCTCCTTGTTGTATTCCTGATTTCCCATGTCATATTGTAAACTTTTTATTATTATTATTATTATTACGCTGTATAGCTTTATTTTGGATCCATAATGATTTATCTGATCTTTGTCACCGTAATGACCAGCGTAATGATTACAATGCAAGATTACGATAAACCCAATTGTTAGTTATAATAAACCAGAGAACAATCGGAATTGTAAAGGAGAGCTCCCAACTTGCTCATAATTTCCATTTCAAAATGGCTGCAGAAGTTCTAATAAATAGACATAAGTTCACTGAGATGTAATTTTTTATATTCTTATCTACCATATAATATACTGTGCGAAAGTATGTGCAAAAGAGAAAAGTAATTTATTAAACTAATTAAATTTCTAATTAATATCATTCCCTTTTCAAACCAGAAAAACTATACTTTTGCTAAATTGCGATATGTTAAAATAAAGTTTTAAAAGATAAACTCAGATTGTTGACAACGGTTTGTTTGTTTATTATTACATGTTCGCCGATAAAATTTAATTATTAACTTTTTAGCAATTTTATAGTTTAAAAAAATGCTATTATTTCCAAAGATCTTCAAAATTTTGGAAAGCATAAGACCTTAGATAGGAGCTAGATTAGTTTTAGCTACTAACAGTTACAATTAAATAATAAAACTTTGTATGAATCAAAATAAAGCAAAACAACACACAGGACGCGTTTTGACGGGAATGAGACAAGATCACACATGAACAAACAGCCACTGTTCATTAGGGTGGAACTTAAGTATAGGGTAAAAAAAAAACTTTTTTATTTTAATGTGTAATAGTGAAAACTTTTTTCCTTTTTGGATGTCTAAACTTTTGGCTGAAAAGGTTTTTTTAAATTAAGTTGTTTTCCGGTTCCTCAAGGAGGTCAAAGTTTTGAAATTTCAGTATAAAGTAACTGAAAGTAAACAACGTAGCTGTTAGCTCATATCTACTTTTATTTAGCAAATACTATCCAGAAGTCACCACGAGGAGGTGGTTAAATATCGACTTCCACCCTCCTTACCTCCCTTTGTTATGAATTAATTAAATTGGATATTCAACCTACTGTCTTTTTAGGCAAACTTTGTCATTACATTGTGGGAATTCAACTTTCCCAAGATTAAGCCGTCTTTTGCTTAATATTTAAAGACGGTTGACGCAGCTCGCGGGACAATTTTGACACACGTTTCCACTGTTTGAGTATGATAAGGAAAATCTAAAATTCAGGTGTATCCCCTGTCTGTAATTTTTTAAAGTTTTTCATCCGATCAGACCGTCAAGATAGGATCAATGTTTTTATAGTCTATAATTTCAATATGTTCGCATTTTTTCAAGTCGCTTTCCTACTGGTCCAGAAAATCCTTTTGTACCCGTAGTTTTTCAGCAAGATGTTGAAATAAGTATCTAAGAAAAAATTTCATTTGCATGTAATAATCAAATTATCCATTATAAAGTTTTTAGGGTATTGCTTCCGATGTTTTAACAACTCCAGATTTGCATCCTGCATTAAAGGCGTTTCTGTGTCACCTAATAACTCTCAAACTTGAAATGTCTGTATTATTATTTTGAAAATACACCAAAATTGCAGTGGCTATATTAATATAAGAAGAAGATGTCAATGAAATATGACCAATATATTTTTATCCTGGTTTTTGAACTGCGACCAGATGTTCGTCTTTAATGATTCTTTATACTTTTTTCCCTCTGCTTCAGTTATCATAGCGTTATCCTTTCTGCCATAAAAATACTAACCTTCTAAAATTAACTCATTTCGTCTTTCCTGTTCTTTCAAATTCTTCCTTTTCTTTTCTCTTTGTCATCTTCAAGTACTTCTTTCAGTTACCTTTTCTTTATTATCATCAGAAATACCCATATCTTCTAAGGTGCCATTTGCAATAATATTTGCAGTTCTGTCTAATACTCCGGTTCTTTCATCGTGTTGATTATCAAATTCAGGTTTAGAAAAACAACCGATTGAACTATTTCCTTCCGAACTGTTTTTTACACTTGACGATCATTCAATCAAAACATTTTTTTTTTGTTTTAAAATAACTTTTTTCCTTGATATTTCCATTTCCAGTCTTGCTACACATTTTTTTGTAGTTTTTATATCTATTGATCCTATTGTCATCACCCCATCTCTCTTTGGTCTTTGAGAAAGTGACGTTCTTGTTCTGATACACGATAATATTTACTGCTTTTACACAAAGAAATGTTTTTTACAGGATTACCTAACATTTTGCAATTTTATATTGGATGTGGGATTATTCTTTCTAATCTTAATATTTTTCTTCAAATTTTGACATTTCTCGCACTAGTCTCTAATCATTTTTTATGATTTGTGTATCAGAAACCGTTGGAATTGAAGGTCTCAGCAATACACTTTTAATTGTATCATCAACAGCTTTAGATATTTTAGAAATAGTGTATACCAGATTCCAGCTGTCAGATTTTAAGTTAAATTGAACCCAAAAATAATGTTTCATAACTTCTTCATATGTTCGTCAAAGATGACAGTCTAATGTTAATTGTTTTGGTTCACGAAATACAGGACACTTCAACAATTATCTAGATTTAGGTACGTTAACAGACTTTGTCACTTTTGACACCGAATGTTTATCGAAAAATAATTAAAGAAACTGTTAACACCCGTTAAATCGGACTAACTTGTTATGTGTCGCAGCCAAATAAATCAGAGACAATGAAAGCCGACGCCCACGACGCTGGCTTCTACAAAAGTCAAATAAAGTGGGGCTAACTTTTCTAAGGCACTCAAACTAAATTATTCTCTTTATTGCAGGACATTAACACTTAATTAATTCAATTTTGCAAAATATAAATTTAACAATAAGCTTAAAAAACTTTTCATGCAATTATTGGCTTTTTTTCGTTTTTTATGGAAAATCAGGCGCTTTGAGGAACCGGAAAATATCATTTTAAAATCAAAAGAAAAATATTTTCTTTTTATGGAGTTAAAAAGGAAAAAAATAATCACTATTAGAATATAAAATTCGAAACTTCGTTTTTTAGTTCCACCCTACTGTTCATATGTGACCTTATCCCGTTACGGGCAGGGGTTTACATTGTCTGATGACGTGCTGTTAAATTTTCCATCCCGAAATGCGTCCTGTGTGTTCTTAGGTTTTTTGATGATTCATACAAAGTTTTATTTTTTTAATTGTGATTTATCACCAGTTTTTCCAGTGCTCTGTTTTAACTAACAGTCATTATTCTTACTGATTGTATGAACGCTCCATGGCAATTCGATCCCCTAAATAAAATTTGGTGAATCAGTCTGGCATAATTGCAAGTTCGCGCGCATCACAGTGAGTGATAAATAGTTACACTTAAGATTCGAAATGATTTAGCTGGTCTGTGCGATTCAACCAGGATAGTGATTACAACACAGATTGAAGTAGACCAGGAATTACTCATAATCAATGAGAGAACAATCGGAATTGTAAATCTTGAGATTGTTCAGAATTCCTGTTTTCAATAACCATTTATACAACTCAAAATGGTTTCAGAATTTCTTAGAAAATGCCGCAATAAGTTCTCAAAGATGAAAGATTTTCCATTCATATGCAGCATACTAAAAATTTTGCAAATTATTGCGCTTTAAGAAAAGTAATTTAAATTTTCAATTAATATTTTTCCTTGGCTTCAGCAAGATTTCCTTTACTTTTTTCATAAGTTGTAATGAAAAATATAATGCGAACTTTAAATTTCATTGTTTACTCGGTGGCCATAAAAAATATGAGAACATGAGTTTCAAAACTGGAATTATCCAAAAAATAAATAAATAAATAAATAATAAAAAATCGTTTTTTCCCTATCAATCTATTCTATACTGTATAAAAGTCGGATGTTTCTTAATATACGAAAATGTACAGTCGTAGAAAAAAAAAGTAAGCACTAACTCTGCAAAAAATTATCGTAGAAGAAAATTACCGGAACCACACGATTTGTAGTAAAGTCTACTTTCAAATGATGTACATAAAATTTGCTTAGGAGGCCATTTACAATGAACCATAACTTTGTTTTTTTCAATAGCAGTACACAATTCTGACAGCATAAATGAACTCTACACCCTTCAATTAGCCTAAAAACAAATTTTTATGCGATTTTCGTACGATAAGTTTCCGAGAAATTAATTATTTTAAAACGAGCGTACTTTAAGGGTTGTAATCAAATTGAAGTTCGGTAATCGATTGTTGACCGAGAGAGCCCTCTTCTTGATCAAGGCATCTTAAGCGTCACTCAAGCAGTCATTGAAGACTGCTAGATTACAGGATAGCATAAGAAATTTCAAAATATCTAGTCACTTCTATCATAGACGGTCCCTTAAAACCTCATTTTGCCGTTTTTTAAGCACAAAATTTGAAAACTACTTGGAAGAAAAATGTGAAATCTTGGATTTCCATGAAGCAGGACTTGATAAATCTAAATCCATAAAATAATTGTAGGTTGCAATTCATAATTTTTTGGAATATTAACTTCATAATTTATAATTCATATTATAAAATTATACAAATTGCAAATTCAACGTATTTATGTTTGGGTATTTTAGTATTATTGCTACACAAAAATTAGCACATTAGGAGTATAATTTCAGGAGATATTAATGAAAATATGAAAATTACATTTCACATTAGAAGCACTCAATTTTGAATGTTTATAATTCAAAAGCTTATCATTCAAATGACTTCAAATTTAGTGTCTAGGCATAGTTTGAACTGAAGATTTGAAATATCTTGTTAAAATTGGGTATTGCTATTGGAAAAAACAAAGTTATGGTTCGTTTTGATATGTAGATGGCCTCCTAAGCCAATTTTATATATATCATTTAAAAGTAGACTTTATTTCCCATAGTTCGGTACCAATAACTTTCTTCTACGATAATTTTTTGAGGAGTTAATAGGAGGTGTTTACTTTTTTTTTTCCTCAACTGTACAATAATCACGAAAGAAAATATATAATAACCTCTTCTGAGTCACTCAAGATTACGAAAAGTATTCCGTTATCTTTAGAAACCTCAGAAAACAATTTATTTTCGAAATTCAAAGAAGAATTTATAACAATTTTTATGTTTTGAACTGCAGTAGAGTCCCGCTTAACCGAGTTATTTTCTTTTGATGGAGTGGTGGCTTCTATTATTATGATACAGCCATTATAAATGAAGTGTTAGGTGAAGAGGAAAGAGCAGCCGTAAAAAAAAATTATGACCATCCTCCCCCCCCCCCCCCCCCCCATTCTGACCAGAAAATCAAAGTTTTAACTTTTTACGGCTGCTCTTTCATCTTCACCTAACACTTCATCTATAATGGCTATTTCATAATAATAAAAGCCACCAGTCCATCAGAAGAAAATGAAGTAATGGAAATGCCAAGGGCGACACTAAATTCTGAAAAAGCAGAATTCCTGTTCTCTAGTTGTATATTTTCGTTCTTGATTACGTACATTTTTGTAGATTAAGAAAGATTAAGATCCGTCTTTTTTTAGTTGCGTTCGTAATTATATAACTACGTAGCACCTATAGTTGTGGTTCGGTCCGTCTGTCTGTCTGTCTGTCCGCCCGCCCGCACATAACAGAGCAAAAACTACCCAACCGTATGGTCTGAAATTTTAAATATATAATTGTTGCAAAATTTTGTCGGGTCGTTTCAAGTTTTATGAAAATCCGATGTATAGTTTAATTACAGGGACAGTCAAAAATGTTTTCCATTACATTACGGCCAATGGGGAAAAATTATTCCAAATGCATTTTAATGATGTTACAGCCTTTCGAACAGAATGAAATTCATATGCACGTATAAAGTGCACAAAAATATACATTCAGTACAATATACGGTGCAAAAAATATTTATAAAACTAGTTTTAGTACGAACGCGCCTCATTTGCCACATTTGACGTGCAATTTCCAACTTGTTTACAGTATTGGTAAGCATGCACAGAAAAAAAACACTACAATCTTCAGAAAATCTAGTTGGTACTTTTCGGTTAGCCGGGCGCCAGTGTTATATATACGTATATATGTGTATATAAATGCATGCATATATACATATATATTTACATATATATATGTGTGTATATATACAATATGTGTATGTGTATATATATGTATATTTACATATATGTATGTATATAAATATGTATATATAACACTGGCGCCCGGCTAACCGAAAAGTACCATCTAGTTTTATCCTGTATTTCGGGCATTGTAAAATATTGGTTTACAACGAAAACCAATGGACACAGAGGTTTTTCACGATTTCCCACAATTTAATTTTATGGATAAGGGAGTTTTGAAAGTCCTGTCCTCATATAGATTTTAAAAGTTTAAAATATACATTTTATTTATTCTCCGAGTACTTTCAGCATACATCCGCAGCCTTCATCTGGGAGCAAATTTTCATCAGCTGACGTTTTATTCATTCTAGTGATAAATAAAATGATTTTAGTTACAATGAATTTGGAAAAAATTCATATTTTGTAAGCCACGGTTTAATAATACTAGGGGATCTAACTCCGGATTCCCGTTGTAGAGAACACTGGTAAAAACCTTCACGTAAAAAGACAACGATAACGGCAATGTGTACAGGCTATAGCACGAGTCATATATTATAGTAGCCGTATTATTCTATTAAAATATAAAAGTGAATTATGATGTCACGAGGACATGATTTTAATAGACAACGATAACAGCAATGTGTACTGGCTATAGCACGAGTCATATATTACAGTAGCCTTATTATTCTATTAAAATATAAAAGTGAATTATGATGTCACGAGGACATGATTTTAATAGACAACGATAACAGCAATGTGTACTGGCTGTAGCACGAGTCATATATTACAGTAGCCTTATTATTCTATTAAAATATAAAAGTGAAATATGATGTCACGAGGACATGATTTTAATTTAATTCTCAACAAATACTAAATGCGCTATTTCTTTTTAGTCGTGAATAATAAAGGAGAATTCACGTTAGATCTCATATTTAAAACGGATGTATGGTTAAAGCATGGCTTATGAAGGTGGTATCATGAAGGGTGTATCATGATTAAAGCATGGCCTGAGAAGGTGGTATCATGAAGGGCTTTTCATGAATTTAAATTTCATTTTTAAAAATTTTTTTCAAGAATCAAGACTATATTTATTTTGGCTTAGGAAGCATTTTTTTTAAATACTGATATAAAAGCAAAATTTCTCAAGGCTTTCAATATATTAAAAAACAGAGCATATTTGCGCGAGATTCATAATCCGTACGGTGTTTAATTTTAAAATTGATTTTTCTAATCAAACATATTTAACACCCCGGGCAACGCTAGGTATTTCAGCTAGTATTTAAACAAACACTCTAATAGGTTTGTTACATAATATTTTTATTATTATTATTATTGTCTAATGACAACATAAAAAAAAAACCTTTTTCTATGATCCTGCCAGAACTGGTATAAAACAATGATAGTAAAAAGGTTCCAATTGAATAGAATAATATGACATTATATTTAAACCGTGCTTGTATCCCTAACTTAATGAGAGAACTAACCAAGCTATAAGTTAAACGCTAACAAATTGGAGACATCGTACTTCATTGTCTATTTTTTTTTTTTTTTAAAGAGCTACCCTTCAGTTTACCGAATATTCTAGTAAGAACTAAAAGATCTTCTTACAATGCGATCTGAAACTTTTAAAAGCGCTAGGCCTTTCGAAAGATCTGAGTCTTTCTTCGCCAGGCGCAAAGAAGACGTGCTTCTACTATGAAAGCAGCACCAAGACATCTGAGTCTTTCTTTGTCAGGCGCAAAGAAGACGTACTTCTACTATGAAAGCAACAGCAAGACTCGTCTTGCTGCAGCGAAGAAAGAAAAAAGACTCAGATCTTTCGAAAGACCTAGCGCATTTAAAAGATTTTGATGGTGTTTTAAGGGGTCTTGTACCTTTTAAACGAGTCGAAAATTAACGAAAATCTTCAAAGTTTGAATTAGTCTATCTTCAAAACCTTTTTATGTAACTTTGAAGTTTTTAGTTAATGTTCGACGCGTTTAAAAGGTACAAGACCCCTTAAGAAAATCTTTTAGTTCTTATTGATAAACACCAATTTCAACTTATTTGCTTTGAAAATTCTAGTGTTCGAAACTGTTAGCATATGCACCCCGACAACTATTAGTTCAGAGAAGTGGTACCTTTAGTTAGGCGGATTATCAAGTCAAGATACATCAACTGTAGAAATGTATATACTTCAACCTTGTAACGTGGATGAAACATACTTCTTAAAGTTGCAATCAAATTTGAAAGACTTTCATGAACCATCCTAATAAAACAGACAAGATCAAGAATTAGTAGATTTAAGACTACAAGTAGAAAAAAAAAGTTCTTTCCAGTGTCTTAATAGAATTATTGAGATTCTGCACTATCTCTTCCGTAGAATGTAAATAACAAGTCGCAAATTGTACGTCACACGTGGCAAATGAGGCGTGTTCGTACTATAACTACTTTTATAAATATTCAGATCTTGGTGCAATAGCTGTTGCACTCTTATGCAAAAATGTCTGAATACAAAATTTAGTACGATTATATATGCTTTAAAATCAGTAATACGGAAATAATAGGACCCCATCTTAAATAGGACGTGATCAGCGTGGCGACCTAAAATCATTACCTATCATGGGATATCGTTGAATTAATTACGTATGATAGGATTTAATAGAATGAAGAAAACTTGTATTAACATCTTTTTAAGTTTTCATTCTATTTTCATAAAATTTGAAATGACTCGACAAAATTCGACAACGATTATATGGATAAAATTTCAAACCATTCGGTTGGTTAATTTTTGCGCTGTTATATGCCCACAGACAGAAAGACGGACCAGACGAAGATACAGGTGCTACATATTTATATAACTATGAACGCACCTAAAAAAATTTCTTTCCAGTGTTTTAATAGAATTATTGAGATTCTGCACTAACTCTTCATTAAAATGTAAATAACAAATGACTATTAAAATTATGAACGTTTCTAGTAGAACTGACATGTAACAATGACAATAAATAGGTTCTCATTTAACATAATAACAGGGTATTCAATTTAAACCCTACTTGTACTTCTGCTCAACTGGCAAAGTGCAACTAAACGAGCTTTAACTAAAACGCTAACAATTTAGAGGCATACTTCATTGTCTTTCCAAAGAGGAGATCCATCCCTCAGTTTGGCGAAAATTCCAGTAACCGGGGCTGTTAGTGGACACGCCCCGGCAGATATTAGTTCAGGGAGCCGTACCTGTTGTTAGGCCGAATAACAAGTTGGCGAATCATCGATTAAAGCGCAAACGGAGCCTCTGGAAATATTCGCCCGGAATTGCTGGCCACGTGCCCAGTGAAACAAATGGGTAATGTTTGCGATTCACGCGGATCCTTGGAAAAGAGGAGACGGGAGACGTAAATCCTGAATGACCAGGGGCGAAGGATTTATAGTTGCGAAGATCTTAACGCGGACATAACTGCTCTTTCAGTTATGTCTCAAGAATTCGCTATTGTCCTGGAAAACAAAGTGGCTAGTTAAATGGCTGTCTCCAATCTTTAGATGAAAATGAGATATAGTTTTAGTTGTAAAGAATGTATTTCATTATTAAGATAAATTTATATTTGGCTACATTTGTTTCTTTTTAGTTATGTAAGAGAATTTTTTAGGTAATATTATGTATCAAATGAAAAGAAAATAGTGTGAATATTCCAGGGCTGCGGAATCAGAGTCGGAGTCAGGCTTATTTTTGAGAGAAAGAGTCGGAGTCGTCCATTTTGCAAGCAGGGCTATGTTGTCTGAGTCGGAGTCAGGCCCATTTTTGAGCGAAAGAGTCGGAGTCAAATCTGTTAAAATTCCCGGAGTCGGAGTCGTCCATTTTCCCCACCCACTCCGCAGCCCTGGAATATTCTCCTTTCTAAGTGCTTTCGTAATTATATAAATATGTAGCATCTACAGTCGTCCTCTGGTCCGCCCGTCTGTCTGCCTGTGCTTTTGTAACAGCTCCAAAACTACCCAATTGAATGACTTGAAATTTAATATCGATAATCGTTGCAGAATTTTGTCAAGGCATTTCAAATTTTAGGAATATTGAATCCAAACTTAAAAAGATATTAATAAAAATTTTTTCATTCTATTAAATTCTATCATACGTCATTAATTCAATGATATCCCATGCTAGGTAAATGATTCTAGGTTGCCATGATGAGTACGTCCTATTTAAGATGGAATCATATTATTTCCGTATTACTGAATTTAATACAGTCGGACCTCGATATCGCGAAAAAAGAAATTTTCCCTGCATTTTCATCAAAATTCTTATGTATTTTTCATAGCTATCTCGAAATATATTTTCCAAAACCCTTGATATGTCGAAATATTTTCCACAGAAATTAGTTTGACTTTTTACTTTCGGCTATTGTCAGCTGTAGAACTAGTTTGATCTGGATGCTGGATTCACGTTCTTTTATCCCTTTGTTGATACAAAGAACTTAAAGGGTAAGAATGGAAGGCTTTTGAATCCAAAAAAAGGGACAACATCGTTTTTTATAAACTTTGCAGTGAAAGTGCACCGGGTGATTCAGCTACTTTTGAAGAGTAGCTCAACTTCCTTCTCTTTTAAAAGACTATAAAGCAGATGATGTGTTTAACGCAGATGAAACTGTATTATTGTATCATAGTTTTCCGAACAAAAAGTTTTTTTCATTTAAAGGTGAAGAAATCCGACGTGACAAACTAAGTAAACTTCGTGTAATTGTGCTTTTTGCAGCAAATCAAAGTGGTAAAGAAAAGCTTCCTCCTCTTATGATAGGACTATCTAAAAAGCCGAGGTGCTTTGCTAAAATTAAGTCATTTCTAATGCTGTACAGGTGAAATATAAAAACTTCGATGGCAAACGCAATTTTTGCTGATTGGCTGATAGGAATAGATAAAACAATGGCTAAAAGTAAAATACACGTTCTCCTCTTCATACACAATTGTAAAGCCCACTCTAATCTTCCAACGCTAAAAAATATCGCTGTTAAATTTTTGCCGCCAAACACGACTTCGAAGTTTCGACCAAGACAACCATCGACAACCATTCAACTAGGAGATAATCCGTAGCTTCAAAGTTGATGATTGAGCCCAAATTGTGAGAAACTTCTGAATAATATCCAATTCGCCATTTCTTAACGACGAATTGGATATTATTTAATCAAAACAAGTTTGTGTATAACACAATTTTGAAATTATTAAAACTTTGAGAAGTGTAATTCGTTAATTATTAGTAGATTATGTGTAGTTTTTGACGAATCTTATTTTTTTTTTTTACAGCAAAAAGCAGTTTGTGAGATTAGATTTTTAAATTTTGTCAAAAGCTTGATAACTCGAAACCTCTGTATCTCGAGATACCGAGGTTGTACTGTATATAGAATCGTAATAAATTTTGTATTCATGCGTTTTTCATAAGAGTGCAACAGCTATTGCACCAAAATCTGAATATTTATAAAACTAGTTATAGTATAAACGCACCTCATTTGCCATGTTTGATGTACAATTTCTGACTTGTTTATTGATGAAACCTTCTCCTATTGAATAAAATAAAAAAATAATGAGGCATTAAATGTTCTTAGTGCGGGATTTATCTAAGGCCTTAATAGAAATATATTATAAACCCTGTTAATTAAAATAATTTAACTATAGCTTCGGAACATCGTGTTCACCTTGAGATTATATAAGAACATTTAAACATACAAAATCAAAATTATGATTTTTTTTTTTTACTAAAAAGGTGCTAAAAATACATAAATATAGGTTTTAAAGTATGAAAACTATCTTAGATGTTAAAATAATTTTACAAAGTCGACATCCGAGCGCTTTCGACTAATTCACACAGACATCATTAGGTGAAAAAATTCTTTAAGGCGTCAAATGTTCATGAATGATTGTTGGTTTAATTATTAAACACTATGACTACATAGTCATTACTCAAATAGCATCTGTCAGGGTGTTCCTTTTTACCATTTGTGAAAAAAAAAATAAAATTTTCTCTTTCAGTCCGGTATGGGATAAAACTTGAACCCAAAGCATTTAATTTCAATTCCGTTTCGAGTTCACGGGCTCATTTCTTCTCTAATGTACGCCAACACTTAATATTTTAAGTAAGAAAAGGGTTCAATTTATTTTACATTTCAAAATTTCATAAAATTTATTCATTTTTATTTGGCACTTTTTGTGTTATTTATTTTTTATTTAGCATTTTAAAATAGACAGTAATTATAGTAATTTTAATATAATACTTATTACATTCAAATTTCGTTCCGCCAGGCATTTCTACATTTGAAGGAGTCAAAATTTAATCAGATTTCTTTCATACTTCTGAAATCTCACTATTTTGAAAAGAATAATACTTACAAGAGAAATTACAAGAATAATACTTCATATTGTCAATCTTTTACATTTTATGTTATGGTATTATCATATCTCAAAATTTTTATAACCAAGAAAATCACTATCTTATTTAAAGTATATAGATGCTGTGTAATGAGTTTCTTGGAGAAAATCTCTGCTTGATGAAATTCTCTATACTGGTAGTTCATCTATTTCCTTAAGATTAATTACTATATTTTCTCATTTTTGAAATATTATAAACTTTTGTTAGTTAATTTCATAATCTTATTAATTCACATTTTGATAGTAGGTATATACCGGGTGTTTCAAAAGTTCGGTTCGAATGTAAAATGCGATAAAAAAAATAATAATAATAAAAGATCTATGGGTCGGAGAGCAGGAGTGCGGTTTCCAGATAAATATTCAGCGTGGTACGGTATTTTGTATGACACCAGCTAATAATTAGTTCCAAATCTCGACAATAGAGGACGCTACTGAAGATAATTCCATGGAATAATTCTATATTGCTTCTACAACGCAAGATTTGCATACAAAAAAGTGTGCATGCAGTATCATCTAATGTTTTTGTATCCAAATCTTTCGATGTGGAATTATTCCGTGGAATTATCTGCAATAGCGCTCCCTATTGACGAGATTTGAAACTAGTTTGTTGTTGGTGTCATACAAAATACCGTACCACCCTGAATATTTATCTACAAATCGCATATCTCTCCGATACATACATCTTTTTTTTATTACATTTTACTTTCGCACCGAACTTTTGAAACACCCGGTATATAATAATAAACTCACAAGACATCTCTTTTGCAGAACCAACATCACAAAAGCAACTAAATCACGAACGTACAAAACACGAAATTTCAGAGCAACCACAAACGACAGTAACATTGAAAAAAATCAACGAAGATTGAAGATTCAGTCGGAGACAGGCGACATAGCTTGACATGAGTTTCAAAACTACTTATCAAACAAATCAAATTTTGGGCAATCGCGAAAAACCTCTGACTGTGTCCATTGGTTTTTATTGTAAACAAATATTTTAAAGTGCCAGAAATACACGATAAAACTAGTTTTTTTGCTCATTGTAGTATTTTTTCCAATAGAACAGATTGATAGAGAAAACTCAATTTTTTAAATTTTGGATAGGGCGAGTTTTGAAACTCACGTCCTCATATTTGTATATATGGGGCATTCTCACAATCTTTTGACTTTTGGGAAAAAATATGGCGAAATTAAACTTGCTAAAATAACATTTTAATCTGATAGACGAATGCCTTAATGACTCAAAATAAAGAAAAAATGGTCAGCAGCGAAAATTCTTTTATTTAATTCGCAAGTTTAACTTAACCGTCAGTTTAATTTTCCTTATCATTTTACCCCTATAACTTTTTATTTTATTTTAAATTTTTACTTATAATGAATTTGCATAGTACCCATCGGACATTCAAATAAGAAATAATAACAATGTAGTACTTTTAATACAGAATTTTTGTATAACATTGTCTTAAAGGGGTGTTAAAAAAGGGACTGTAAGGTAAAAAAGGGGGATGGTATTGGAATAAAGGGACGGTAAAAGGATGGAACGGTAAGGGAAATTACCACCTATTTTTAGAAAAATCATGTTAAGACTAAGTGATAGCCACAATGTTCATTGATCTTTAGAAACAGTTGTTAACACTGGATTAAATTAATTTTTCTTTTTTAATTTACCTCGAAAAGTGCAGGAATAAACCTTGGGGACGGTGAGACCTATAAAGCCACGATGCTTAAAATTGATATTTAAATGCTGATTTAAATTCTACAGTAAATTTCCTACCAAAGAATTTTAGACATTATTTCTCTAGCATGCTTCTGCATGAGAAAAAACTTGAAAAAGATTTTGTGGCTGCATCTGAAGTGATTTTCTGTATAATTTTAGAAGAGGGATGGTAAGGAAACTAAAACCCAGGGACATAGTTTAAAAAATAATAACAACCCTAAAAATGTCTGCAGGTTAATTTTTAGGTACATATTTATATAAAACAATAGATCTAGTTTCAGAAAAAAATTACTTCGAATTATTTTCATTTAAACAATTTTATCCAGACAGCTCCAAACTTAAAAATCAGCATCAGGGACACGGGACGGTAGATAAGTTTTCCTGGTATTTGGACCCCCAACATCGTCGAAAACTTATTTATCTCGTTAATATAGTTATGCAATATTGCAATGGGATGTTCCCCAGTATATGAAATAAAAAAAAAAAGCTCAAAAAAGTGTATTAAATAAAAAATTATTATTCAGGGACATGAATGTCAAAAGATTGTGAAAATGCTCCATATATATAAAATTTCTTATTCCATTTCCAGTCATTTTTTAATGTTAAAAAATCAAAATGTAGCGGAAACACACACACACACACACACACACACACATATATATATATATATATATATATATATATATATATATATATATATATATATATATACAGGGTGTCCGGTCTCAACGGTGTCCAATCGCTAATTCCTAAACCATTAGTCATAGACATATAGTTCCAATTACAAAAATGTTTTAAATCAGTTAAAGAAATATTTTAAAAGCGATTTGGGTCAATAAAAACATTTCTTAAAAAAATACGAAATTTAAATTTTTATACGGTCCCTCGGTCCTATAAGTTATATTTAGTAAAATTTTCCTTTTCCATTGACAAGTAATACAAAAAAAGTCCCGTTGTTCTACGATTAAAATTGACCGAGTAATACCTGATTAAAGTTGGAGCACATTTTTTGCTGCAAATTGGGGGTCATTCACAAATTTAGTCGAAATATAAATTTCGTCAGATATATTAAAAAATGGTTGAGAGTAAAATTAACATTGCATTATAAATTTGAAATCTTTAGTCATTCTGACATATTAATGCAAAATATACAATTTGTAATGCACATTTAAGATGAAAGAAAAAAACAGAATTTTTGTTAAATAAAATGATGCTAAATTAACAGCCCCGATTCTTTACAAAATGATACGTATTTTAAAATATTATTAGATTACACTAGCCTGCAAAAGTTGGGTTATTTCATGTTTTTTAGCTTTTGATAATTGATTCTTATGTATTCTGTACCGCTGAATCCGGAATTGACCTTCATTTTTAGCCATCACATCAAGATTTTTCGCAAATTGTAAATTTCAAAGTTAAAATTTAATCTCCTCCCCAATCTCATCACACCACCCAGCTGTAAGAATCCCAAGATAATCAAAAATATGGAATAAATTATTGAATCAAATAAAATAAAAAAAGTTTTACATATGTTTTATAGTATGAGATTTTCGCTATATTTTAACTTGCACATTTACAAAAAAATTCTAAAGTGATGGTTAAAAATGAAAGTCATTTTCAGATTTAGTGCTAAATAGTACGTAAAAATCAATTATCAAAAATTAAAAAATACAACCATCTCCTCTATTTTATAGTATCCGATTTTTGTTATTCTTTAAATTCGACAATTTATGATTTGCGAAATATCCTGACATGATGGTTAAAAATAAAGGCAATTTTCGGATTCAGTGCTAAAAAATACATAAAAGTTACAAAACCCAACAATCTCCCTCTTGTATTATCTAATCTGAAACTTTTTCATAAACTTCTTGGCAGTAATCTATCCGAAATTTTTTGTGTTATCCTATAAAATAAGTATAAATGGTAACCACCGAAAACCATAATAATATTAGATAGTTATCGGATTTGCGCCAGTATGTAAAATGTAATCTCGTTCAGATATTTGAAAGTGGGTTAAAGTTCGAATACAAATTTTGAACTGGAAATACATACTTAAGATCGTTGAAGTAACATAAAAACTTATAAAAATAACATAATTTTATTAAAAGAAATCATAAAAGAAACAGTCTCAAATCCTGACAAAATAAAACATATGTTATTTCAGCCAATCTGAAACATAATAAATGTTAACTTAATCGTAATACTTGTACGATTTTTTTCAAAGCGCAAATACACATGAAATGAGATCTTCGAATACTTTAAGAACTTGGAATATGACCCCTCAAAGCCAAGCAGAACTCATTTGTTTTCAGAGAAGAAAAGTGGCATAAGTCATGCCTTTTTAAAGTTTCATAACTCGCACAATTTTAGTGTCATATGAATGGGAATTTTTGGGTCTTACTTGTCAGTGTAATAGGAAAATTTTACTAAATATAACTTATAGGACCGGGGGACCGTATAAAAATTTAAATTTCGTAATTTTTTAAGAAATGTTTTTATTGACCCAAATCGCTTTTAAAATATTTCTTTATCTGATTTAAAGCCTTTTTCTAATTAGAACTATATGTCTATGACTAACGGTTTAGGAATTAGCCATTGGACACCGTTGAGACCGGACACCCTGTATATGTCCCTGTGTATATATATATATATATATATATATGAAATCAATAGGAGAATAAGAAATGGATGGAGTGCTTTTGGGAAGAACAATACTATTCTGAAGAGTAGCATGCCCCTTTGTTTGAAAAGAAAGGTATTTAACCAATGTGTTTTGCCTGTGCTAGCTTATGGAGCAGAAACATGGACGCTAATAAAACGGATGGTACAATGATTACAAATAACGCAGAGAAGTATGGAAAGATGTATGCTAGGTATAACCAGAAGAGACAGAAAAATAATAACTTGGATAAGAAGTCTGACGAAAGTTTTTGACATCATTGAAAGAATTAAAAGGCTAAAATGGAAATGGGTTGGGCACATTGCAAGAAGACAAGACAATAGATGGAGCACAAACACCCTACAGTGGTATCCCAGAGATGTAAAACGGCCAAGAAGACGACCTCAAGTAAGATGGAGTGATGAAATCAGAAAAGTAGCCGGTGTAAATTGGACGGCTAAAGCACTAGACAGAAAACATTGGAAAAATCTGGGGGAGACCTACATCCAGCAGTGGATTGAAAACGGTTGTTGTTGATGATGATGATATATAATATATATAGTATATAGTTGCAGTGTTTGAGTGCTACTTTAAAAGAAAATTTCTGATATTTGCAGATTTATGTCTGGCATTAACGGTGACGACTCGCTCTGGCACAATTAGTATATTTTTTAATTGGAACGTTTACTTATTATTATTTTTTTACAGATATAATGCAAAAGGAATATTTTATTTATTTTATAGTCATTCAGCATTAGTTTAGGGTTTGCAAATTTTTAGTCCTCTGCTGTGTGCAAATCATAATCTCCCTTTTTATGGCAATAACGTCAGTGCTCTATCCATTTTTATCATGAACTCTTCACATTCACGAAGTCACTTTCATTCGTAAGTAAATATAATTGCATGTATTGTTATTCCGATAAAAAGGAATATAGCAGTGGTTCCTTTTTCCAGTTCCTACTATTAGTTCACACTCCCTCTATATTTATTTATTTATATATCTTGTTCAAATTTTCAATCGTTAATAAAATACTTATTATTCATCCTATCAAGTTGAAATAATTTTTTTTAACTTGTACTGGATGATAATTGATGTTAATACAGATTTTTCAAATATTAATTCATTAATTAAATTTTAATTAATTAATTTTAGTTTTATATGGGAGACAAAATGGCGGCCATTGATTATTGAACAGCATTTAATGCATCTTCATATCTATAAGGGGGGTTACCATAGGGAGGACCCTGTTCTGTCGCCAAATACCGCCAAGTTTGTCGCCAACGTGGCGGTATATCGTCAAATTTGGCGGCCAAAATGAGTCACAAAAATTGACGCCAACTTGGCGATATCTCTAATATTTCGCCAAATTCCCATAGACTTCCATTGTAAGCCTACTTGCTTATAGAAAATCAACAAATTGAGATAATTTAATGCAACAAAAAATAATATTAGCTTAAGGGATTATATTAATTTTTTCTTTTATGACCTAAGTAGGAATTGACTTTAAAAACAAAATTTTTATATTACTTGTTATCCATAATGTATGCGAACGTAGAAATGTTTTGTAGAGTTTTTGGTAAACTTTTGGTAAAAAGTTTTGGAAAAAGCATTTATTGTATAAATTAGTTTTACTATTTATATTAATCCTATTATTCGTTTATTGATTTATAATATAAGTTAATGTTTTACTCAGGCAAGTATTATGAACACTTAGCAGAAAATTCAATAATTCAAAATGCATTACGAATCGATATGTCTTCTGTTCCAAAAATATTATGGAGCCACTTAGAACTGTAATTCACAGCTGAAAATCGAAACTGTAGCCATTATGACAATTCTAGTTGTGTCTGTGATTGATCGCCTTGGTCTACCCACAATCAGTATTATAATCACTAAGTAGGTCAAATAATAAAGACCTTCCTAAACATGGTGCATCCAAAATGTGACTATTTATCATTTCCTGTGACGTATGTAGGTTTGTTAGACTGCATAATCATATTCTGCATGCAGAATTTGTTCCAAGTGCACTTTGCATAAGGAAGTATAATAGGAAATAGTACACGGTAATAAATGAAACGCCGGAGTTTAAAAATTTACGTTTACAAAACTATTACACATATTATAAGCGAATATGAAAATAAAGAAAACCTTTCACGTTTTTTAAGAATCGGTATGTTGTGTATTTAGAACTCTTCATTTCCACAGATATTGCAGAGCCACTTAGAATTGATCATGCATCTTTCCTTTGTCTACCACAATCAGTATTATAATCACTAAGTAGGTCGAATAATAAAGACCTCCCTAAACATGGTGAATCCAAAATATGATTAATTATAATTTATTATTACATAATTTGATAATATTAGACTGTACGACTATGTTTATCATGCAGAAATGTTTCGAAATGCAATTTATATAATGAAATAGAATAGGAAAATTACAAGCTTATCATAAACGAATAGCCGGATTAAAAAAAATTACGTTTACAAAACAATTAGATACATAAGTGATATATGAAAATAAAGAAAAACATTCCAAGTTTTATTACGAATCGATATGTCATATAGTTAGAACTCTTCATTTCCATAGATATTATAGAGCTACTTTGAATTATAAATCACAGCTGAAAGTCGAAACTGTAGCCATTATTACAATTCTAGTTGTGTCTCTGATTTATTATGGGTATTTCCTTGATCTACCACAATAAGTGAGTCGAAGAATAAAGACCTCCCTAAACATGGTGCATTCAAAAATTTGACTGTTTATCATTTCCTGTGACGTATGTAGGTTTGATATTGTCAAACTGAATGACCATATATTGCAAGCAGAATTGGTTCCAAATTCATTTTATATAATGAAAAAGAATAGGAAATAATACACGGTTAGCATAAATGAAATGCCGAATTTTAAAAATTTACGATTACAAAACTATTAGTCATATTATAATAAGTTAATATAAAATTAAAGAAAACACTCCAAGTTTTATTACGAATAGATATGTCGTCTATTTAGAACTCTTCATTTCCACAGATATTGCAGAGCCACTTAGAATAGCACATCACAGCCGGTAGTCGAAATTGTAGCCATTTATGACAATTCTAGTTGCGTCTCTGATCGATCATGGATATTTCCTTGATCTGCCACAATCAGTATTATAATCACTAAGTAGGTCGAATAATAAAGACCTCCCTAAACATGTCGAATCCAAAATGTGACTATATACCATTTCCTATGGCGTATGTAGTTTTGATAACGTGAGACTGCACGACTATGTTCTGCATGCAGAAATGGTTCGAAATGCACTTTACATAATGAAATAGAATAGAAAATAATACAGACTTATCATGAACGAATAGCCGGATTTTAAAATTTTACGTTTACAAAACTATTACATATAATAAGTGATATATGAAAATAAGGAAAAACATTCCAAGTTTTATTACGAATAGATATGCCGTGTATTTAGAGTTCTTCATTTCCACAGATATTATAGAGCCACTTAGAATTGTGAATCACAGCTGAAAGTAGAAACTGTAGCAATTATTACAATTCTAGTTGTGTCTCTCATTGATCATGCGTCTTTCCTTTGTCTACCACAATCAGTATTATAATCACTAAGCATATCGAATAATAATGTTCTCACTAAACGTCGTGAATCCAAAATATTATTAATTATAATTTATTATTACATATTTGGTTTGATAACGTGATATTGCACGGCTATGTTCTGTATGCAGAAATGGTTCGAAATGCACTTTATATAATGAAATAGAATAGGAAATAATACAGTGTTAGCATGAATGGATATTTCGGATTTTAAAAATTTACTTTTACAAAACTATTACATATATTATAATAAGGGATATATGAATAAAAAAAAAAAAAGAAAAACATTCCAGGTTTTTTACGAATCGATATGTGGTGCATTTAGAACTGTTCATTTCCAAGGAAATTATGAAGTCTCTTAGAATTGGAGCTGAATGTCGAAACTGTAGCCATTATGATAATTCTAGTTGTCTCTGATAGATCATGCGTATTTCCTTGGTCTACCACAATCAGTATTATAATCACTAAGTAGGTCGAATAATAAAGACCTCCCTAAACATAGTGCATCCAAAATGTGACTATTTATTGTTTCCTGTGACGTAAGATTTGATAATGTTACACTGCGTGATCATATTCTGCATGCAGAATTGGTTCCAAGTGCAGTTTATATATTGAAGTAGGATTGGAAATAATACAAGGTTAGCATAAGTGATTGACTGGATTTTAAAATTTTATATTTTAAAATTTTTATACATATTATTATAATAAGTAATATATGAAAATAAATAAATAAAAACCTTCCAAGTTTTTTAAGAATCGATTTGTCATGTTTGTAGAACTCTTCATTTTTATAGAAATTATGGAGCAACTTAAAATTCTAAATCACAGTTTAAAATCGAAACTGTTACCCTTAATGACAATTCTGGTTGCGTCTCTGATTGATTATAAGTATTTCCTCGGTCTATCACAATCAGTATTATAATCACTAAGCATGTCGAATGATAATGTCCTCACTAAATATGGTGAATCAAAAATATGACTAATTATAATTTATTATTACATATTTTGGTTTGATAATGTTAGATTGCACGACTATATTTTGCATGTAGAATTGGTTGAGCGGCGGCAAAAATAACTTGGATTGTTTTTCTATATTTTCATATATCCTTTATTATAATATGCGTAATGCTTTTCATAATATAATATTTTTAAATTTGGTCATTCATTTATGCTAATCTTGTAGTATATAATATTTAAAATGAGGATTTTATGTTTTTCTGATCTTCGCAAATAGTTGCAAATAAGAGATTTATAAATTACTTTAAAATTTGCTTAAGTTAAGATCAGAACCATACGGAAATATACTTATATACATTTACGATAATGTTTATTCAAGAGTTCTCTATATTATAAGCCAACAATCTACAGAATTACATAGGTTACATGTTTTAAATAATTTTTGATAAATATTATCTGTAGATTGGTTGACAATTGGTACTTGTGGACTAGACAATATAAATATGTGTAATATATTTTGAAGTAATAAAATATCAATCTATCATTGATATAATAATCTTTTTATAACTATAAAAAAAATTATCCAATTATATTAGAGTTTGTCTGAGATTTTAGTCTATCTGAGATTGAAAAAAAAAATAATGATAGAAAAATAGATTCTAAACAATGTATCAACAATATTAGAAGTTAATTATAATAATTTTTTTTAATTGTATACTTCCCTACTAAGTTCTTTTGAAAGCATACGTTTATACTATACAGTACCTCATTTCTTCAAAAATAATTTGAGAGAGAAAGAAAATAACAAAGTTCTAAGGCTAATGTTAGACGAACGTCATTTGGCACGCTTTTTTCCCCTACACATCATCCCTACAGAATGCTAGCGGCATTGTGTAGGGATGATGTGTAGGGAAAAAAGCGTGCAAAAAGACGTCAGTCTGACATTAGCTTTAAAGTAAGATTTTAGTTTTTTTAAAGAAAAGGTTGCGGGATTTTTTGCAATATGTCTTCCTTTCAAGGTTTAGTTATATTGTGTGTACGCAGAACACACTTTAAAAAAAAAATTAAATTCACGAAAACATATTTAGAAAATAATAAAATCTGAATAAAGAAAACAGAAAATAGTCGGCCAGTGCGAAATCAAGAGAGCACGCAGGGAGATTAAAATTAATGTATTTTCTCGGAATAAATGTGACATTTTGATGCTCTTGAAAGTAAATAAAATGTTAAATAAACTTTATAATAGTTGCATTGGGTTCATTATGAAAAACAAAACAATTAACTGAAAATAAATTATCGACAAAAGATTATGCTCTTAAGAAATTCAGATTTCCTAAGAATGAAATTTAACAGAAAATTTTAACAATGATAATCAAAATACTCTGACTAACCTAACTTTTAAAGTATCAGCAAAATGTGATCACTACACCTTAATTTTTCCAAGTATTTACATCAGTATTTCACAAAACGTTACTGAAAATTTTATATGGAAGATTTTCTAAATTATTTTCGTTTTCTACGCACAAGTTTTTATAGAATTTAAAAATGGTATTCTACAAGGAGAATTTTATTATTTATGTAGAATTATTTTGGAACGCATTTCTATTAAAAAATGTAACTTTTACCAATTGAGAATTTCGATTACTCCGTTAATTTATTTTGATCAACACCTTGGCATACTACTGCCTGTTTTATAATCCCCAGTTATGTGGTATCACCAAGACAAGTTTAATCATCATAGAACCAAGAGTGGCTATTTATCACATCCTCTGACACGTCCTATGCATACTCGATCCAACGAAATTGAATGACAGTATGTTGAAAGCTGCATTCAATTGACACGAAGTGCACTTCATATAATGAAAACACAATAGAATATAAACTGATAAAGACGCCAACCAGCGAAAATCAAGATCACAGGTTTTTTCTGAATTCACAAAACCTTAAGATTTAAAAACTGAAATATCATTTGCACATAAATTGAAAAGTATTCAAAGTGACAAAGTGTTTACAGTTTCAGTTTTAAACTAGAGTTTCGCCTTTTTTTCTCAATCTCCTATATTTATCTTTCTAAAAATAATGCCGTTGTACGTCTCTTTCACACAAATCCCGTCCTCCTATTCCCAAAATTAGTAAGTATTGTGATTTAACCGCTTACCAGTTTTGCCCGTACCTCATACGAGCAGTGTATTTTCGCCCAGCGTGATTTGCTCGTGTTACGTACGGACATCGCATTTGCTAGGCTTACATTTTTGTTTATCCGATATATTTCAGTCTGGTTTATAATTTTGCTCATAAATGGCATAATTTTGCTCATAAATTTATATTTTCATATATGAGGGAGTTCACAACCATAGTAGACTAAGTCCATTTTGACAAAAAATGAGATAGACCATTTAGAAGGCACATAAACTATGTTTTATCCACTCCATCTGTGAACTAAGTCTGTTTTCACACACTTTAACATATACGTCATCTGTTTACAGACTTAGTTTACTGTGGGAGTGGATAAAACAGATTTTATGTATGTTCTAAATGGACTATCTCTTTTTATTTCAAAATGGACTTGCTCTACTATGATTGTGAATCCCTATCATCTTTATTTTTGATCTGTAATTACTTTTAAAAATATGTTTCGTTTAAAAATGGCAGGAAAATATAATCTTTTTAATAGAAAAATACGCATTTTTGGAAACGCGTTTAGTTTTTTCACAAATATTGAACTGGTAAATGGTTAAAATATTTCCAAAATAATAAAACTACAAATCATCATCTAGAAAACTTATAGTAAGATCATAAACTTTCTAATCTTTTTATAAATAATCGTAATAAAACAAAGGAAACTTTTCTGATTTTAAGTGAAATGGTGTTAGGTAAAAAACAATTAATAAGTTATTTTCTCTGATATGCATAATTTTGCACACTATCTAACATGCTCTACTAATAATACTCTAAAGCAGGTTTGGCTAACCTATGGCACGCTTGCCACAGTGGGCACGTAAGCTAATTTTTCTGACACGCGAAAAAATTTAATTTGGTAATCGTTATATAGATAAAACCCATTTTTTATTTCTGTTATAAGCAATAAAATTTTGTTCCGTACGCGCAGATCGCAAATAATGCAATTACTTTTTGCATCAATTAACACATCAGAATAATTTTATTTTCCTGTCATGTTATGCAGCGTTTTCGACGTGTATTTTGTCTTTCTATATAAATTTAAAAAGCTGTAATTTTCAAATGAATTTCGTTTGACAGTCACCGCAATAAAATGGCAAATGGTTCTCATTTATCTATATATAGTTGTAAAAATATGAATTAGATATAAAGCATTTTTCATCGAACGTACAACAATAAAAATCTCATCAATACATTATTAGTACATTGCTTAGTGCAACTTGGAAAATTATAACCGAGATGTTGCATTAACAATAAGTTAAAAATTAATGAAAAAAGAAACTCGTATTTTTTTTCCTTATTACAGTACATACCGAATAAATTTAATCCTATTTATGAATTAAAAATTCATTCATTTAATGGTTGATTCCAGTATACTGAAAAATCGCATTTTGATTTTTAATATTTTTTAATTATTAATGTCTGTTAGCAACTGATTTTATAACCTGTGTTTCGTATAAACATCATACTCTTCAAAATTTATTTTTGTATAAGTTTGGCACGTTACATTGTTAATAGATATTGTTTTTGAATTTTCGGCACGCGCACGTGAAAAGGTTCGCCGAGCCTGCTCTAAAATCTTTCCTATTAAAGAACTTGTGTCCTTTTTTTAGAGTTTCTGGAAGCCTTTTGAAATATAAATTATAACTGAAAACAGTAGTTGTGAGAAACCTAGAATTCCGACTGTTCTTCGATTGATTATGTGTAACTGTTGAGATCAATCGAAATCTGCATTGTAATTGCTATGCTGGTCGGATAACAAAGATTATCCAAATCATCATGGATCCAAAATGCGACTATTTATCACTCTCAGTGATGTCAGTGATGCATGCTAACTTGCTAATACGCAAGACCAACTAGGCGAATTCTATTCAGGAAACTGAGTTGCTTTGGTGTGCAGTTCATACAATCAGTATGGAGTATAACTGATATAAGCTAGATTAAATCTATATCGTAACTTGTTACCTAAGTTCAATTGCTCTCGTAAATTCGCAAGATCTTCAAACGGTAGTTTTATATCTATCTATATATATATATTAATCAATTAAATATTATAGACGAACTATATAATAATAAATCTACAATCCATTGCTTGTAAAAGCTAAAAATTGGCAATTTCATTGTAACTTATGGATTATTACAAATGAATCATCCGGTTTTGATACGTTCCTACGTGCGAACTAGGAAACGTATATGTTTCCATGACAGCTCAAACGAGAGGGCGTTAACTACAGTTTCGCGCTGCGTATATGCCATGCGCGTGTGGTTGCCATGGTGTGAGTCCTAGTACTCACGAAACGTATACGTTTGATTACGTTCACAGTGCTTAATTTTTATATTGTGTGGTCACACGTTGGTTTTTACCGATTTAGTTTTCCACCTAAGTTTTTATTGATTATAATTACTTCTACATAGCTGCCAACTTGTACCGATTTTTCATACCACTAAAACTTTATAGTGAACTTTAGCTAATTGAATCACCGAAATTCAAACAAATTTAATGTTTAAATAAGTCAAAATTTTCTATCAAATTTTAGTGGTGAGAAAAATCCGTACAAGTTGGCAGCTATGCTTCTATTTTAAGTTATATTCCATCAATTTCTTGCACTTTTCTTAATTCTTAGATTATCCTATCTTTAATCACTTCTTCTTCTATCTCTCGAGATAAAGACACATTCTTTCTTATTTTTTCTCTATCCTGTTTTATTTTGTTGTAGTACAAGTATTGTACTATGGCTAGACAAAATTGTATGGCTCCTCTAAGATGTGTTACACAATTACTCATAGATAGGGGGGAGTGGATATGTTTTGCAACCAGGTATCCCCTGAAAGCATTCACTTTTTTATGATGTTTTTAATCAATTACCTTCAGAAATTTTGAAGATAAAAGAATTTATATTTTTTTATGGGGTTCTTAAATTAATTCTAATTACAATACGAAACTTCTTTTTCGATGCAAAATTTCTGGTAGAAGTTGAATTTTAACAAACAAAGACTGCTATCTATACTTTTGCACATGCCCGACTAAGTCATTCTAATAGTAAAGTCATTTATATAATTATAACCATAGAAAACTTTTCTAGTTCCAAGTAAAATGTTATTGATTAGAAGTTTAATTAATTTAATAGAGTCATTGTATTAAAAAACTAGTGTCGTGAAGAAATTTTCACCTTGTTATTAATATAAACTTTAAAACATACTTATTATTACTTAAAAGGTGACACAAACATATAAAGATAGTATTTATTATAATCGCGAGATCTTTCAAACACAAACTTGTTCATTTTCAAAGGGAAAAGATGAGTGACTGTAATAAAAAACAAATTTAAAACCCTCCGACTGTCTTGGAAAAGGGCAAAATTGTAATGTTGTTTTCTGTGCATTTAGTTTTAAATGCTAAAAAAAATATTCTTTGAACATTTTATAAAAAAAAAACTTAATAACGAATATGAATGCAATCCTTGGAAGTACTAATCATTGTTCAATGTATTAAAAATACATTAAATCAATAGAATTATATTACTTTAAATATTTCTTGTATTGCAGTGAAACCTGGAGCTTAGTGAACGTATTAACACGGGGTTGTCAGTGAGGGGGTTTTAAAAACAAAACAAAATACTACGCATCCGCAAGTGAAGTTCAGTCCATTGCTATTCAGAGGGGTGAAAAGATCAGTTCATATTTACAGGAGCTCTTGAAATATTCAGGATATTATATCAAATCGCGGGTACTCTTTGTAACGATTGTCTTTCTTATAATATTCCCGCGATTTAGTATAATATCCTAAATATTTCAAGTGCTCTTGTAAATATGAACTGATCTTTTCACTCCTCTGTATAGCAATAGACTGAACTTCACTTCTGCATGCGTAGTATTTTGTTTTGTTTTTAAATTTGTTTTCTATTATCGTCAGTCATCTTTTCCCTTTGAAAATGAACGCGTTTGCGTTTGGAAGATCTCAGGATTATAATAAATAATATCTTTTTAAGTAATAATAAGTATGTTTTAAAGTTTATATTAATTAATTTAATGAGTTATTTTTCTGTTTTATGCATATTTCTTCATACTTTCTAATATGCTAGATAAGAATGGAAATTCTTGTCTTTTAGAGAGCATGTGTCGTTTTATAATAAATTTTGGGGCCATTTTTAGTTGTGAGTTTTGAGTAGGCTTTCCTGCGTAAATCGAGGCTCCAAATGCTTTGAACACTAGTATTTCGAAGTAATTTTCTTCGCCTTAGCTAAGGGCAGAATCAGCTGCGATTAAAGATGGCGAAATAAACTGTAAGAAATTAATAGTATCCAGAGCATTTAGAGTCCTGATTTACGCGGAACACCTGGCAACAGTAGTTGTGTGCAACTTTACAATTTTTTTTACTGCTCTGCGATTGATTATTCATAACTCGTGGGTTATAGCAGTCTCTATTCTGTGCAGAATGTTCATGATCCAAGAATATTTCAGGAAATTTAAAAAATACATGGAACAGAAAATATAAAATTGGTGTTGGGAGCAGGCCCTTATTATCGCATGGGCAAATCGGGACTTTGCCCAGGGGCCCCCAAATCCATGTATCAATTTATAAAATATTTACTTTTTTTCCCCAATTCCAACTCTGAAAATTTTCGAATACTAAATACAATTTTCATCTTTAAAAGATTCTACTAAACTTTCTGAAAAACATTTTGAACTGGCATAGTTGGATCCTTTCGCAAAGCTAACCTCAACCATCATTAAATAAGAAATAATATTTTGATTTTAATAGATTGTATTAGCCATGAAATTAAATCATACCTAAACTTTAGTGGTTCGAAATAATCAGTTCTATTGTCATGAGATAAATTTTCTTCTATATTCAAAGTTTCTTTTCTTTTAACTTACAGTTAAATATGAAAAACAAACCCAAAATTGTCATCTTTTTAGATTTATTGAAAAAACACTTTCAAACTCACAAGTAGAAAGTGTTTGATTTGATATTATGTTGTGTGTAGTACAACTTAAAAAAATGTAAAAGAAAGCAACTTGATAAACTCATATTTACATGTTAAGAGTATTTGACACTTTACCATAAGTTGAAGTTATTAAATTCATGTTAAAGTAATATAACAAGTTGCTAAAGTTATATAAAAGGGTTTTATTCTGTACTAAGAAAAAAAAAAGAATTTTTTTATTAATTAAGGTACTTAATTTAGAATTGATGGAGCTAAGAATTTTCTTCCATTTAAAATACAAAGTGCGAAAATATTGTTTATGCATTACACACATGACTGGCCATCAGTTGTATTTGAATAATGTTGCAATGATTCGAATTGGACCCCCTGATTTATCTTTGCCCAGGGCCCCAATGAGTCATGATCGGGGCCTGGTTGGGAGAGCTAATATTCAAAATGTCGCGATTCAACATATTTCACATTATATCAAGATGAATAAGTGTTTCTAGAAGCTCAAGGAACAATCCAATAATTAAAATTTTCTGTTTATATAAGATAAAAAACTATTTACATTTGTGCATACTGGCTGTTTCAAAAGTTCAGTGCTAAAGTAAAGCGCAATAAAAAAGATATATGATTCGTAGAGACATGCGGTTTGCAGATAAATATTCAGCGTGGAACGGAATTTTGTATGACACCAACAAAAAAATTAGTTCAAAATCTCGACAGTAAAGGGCACTGCTGCAAATAATTCCATGGAATTTTCTGAAATAGCGCCCTCTATTGTCGAGATTTTGAACTAATTGTTTGTTAGTGCCATTGCGTTGTGTGAGCAATATGAAATTATTCCATGGAATTTCCTGCAGTAGCGCCCTCTATTGTCGAAATTTTGGACTAATTTTTTGTTGGTGTCATACAAAACACCATTCCACGCGGAATATTTATCTGCAAACTGCAATTCTCTCTGATCTATAGATCTTTTTTTTTATCGCATTTTACTTTCACAACGAACTTTTGAAACACCCGGTATATACAGCGTTTAGAAAAATCATCTTAAATTTCTTGAAATTAACATCTAGCCAGCTTTCCTACTCGATTTCAAGATCAATTAAAAAAGAATTACAATAATTATCTTCCCTTTTGAAGCCGCGACAAGAATATAGCATATTTTCATGCTCGAGAACAATTTACTTAAAAATGAAAATAATAATTTCTTCCATTTTGAAAGACCAAGACAAAAACTGCAGCTTGCTTTCTGCCATCAAATTTTCATCTACTCAAGGCTGTTCTTAACTGCTCTGCTCAACAAGCGCAAAATGTTTTAACATATTTACAAATTCATTTTTTAACGGAAAGATATAAAATTGGAAAGCCTGACCATGGAAGCGATTTGGAATCGGACTGTGTTTTCCATTTCTTGATCAATAAATTACCTATTGAGTTATAAGCGATTTTGATCACGTGACACGACGTTTTTTTCCCCTTACTGACTTGATTTTCTTCTTTTCGTTAGAAAGTTCGGTTCAAAATGCCAACTTTGAAAGTATTTTCTGAAAGATCTATTGCGTTTACAAGAAAACGGAAAAAACAGTTCGATGACATAATTTCTGAATAACCTTCTAGTTTCATGCGTTTCTGAAGAAAAATGAATTAAAACTTATGTCAGAAAGTTGACCCTTTGGAAATGAGAACAGCCTTAAAAAATTAAAAGAATAAAACATTTAATATCATTTCTCCAGTAAAACACGTGACCCAGCGCCTACAGTCTGGCTAAAAGAGGCCCCGCGCACGGAGACTTGTGTAATATTCCACATTCCATTTTTTTGCTGTTTCGATCACAAAGACCAACTAAATCATTATGGTTTCAAAATACATCTATTTATCAGATCTTTAAAAATCAGTATTCATTCAATCAACTAATTGCGTCTTTAGCATGTATAAAAAAGTCTTTATTAGTGTTTATTGATGTGTAACATGTGATTGTTTTTTCCAGGTGATCAAGGACTTTATCCAGAAGTTGCACCAATCTCGGACTCACAACATCTTGTCTCCGGATGCACTGGATCTTGTCTGGTCGATAGCAGTTTCTATTTTCGCCATAGGTGGCATGTTAGGTGGCATCACGGGTGGAATGATTGCTAATAGATTTGGCAGGTGAGTCAACTAAACGGTCTATAGCTAGCAAATTTATTTCAACAACTTTTACGACTTGACACTGACTTTTTCTACTGTGTTGTTCTTTTATTTATGTGATTATGAGCATATTTATGTTTTACAATCATTTGTTTCATTGTCTGATTGAATTTTCCAAGTTCCTCTTGATACTCATACTATTGAGTTGCCAATTAAGCCATTGCCATTACTTTTTTCTTAGTTTATATATATATTATTATTATTATTATTTGAGACCAGTTTGCTAGGATATACTTTTAAGGAAAATTAGCATTTTCCATACTTAAAGGTTTTTATTTTAAACCAGGACGAAATAGATGCAAAAAAACTACAAATGACCGTCGACGAAAACATTCTTGTTTTAATTCGTCGTGGAGCAGCGGAAGAACGTTTCAATCTCATGAAACAAGTAACACCAAAAGCAAAACAAGATCTTCTTATTTAAGTGTATTTATGTATGTGATGAAATTAAAAAAGAGTCATTTTCTAAAGTTTACTATTTTGTTAATCGACTCAACGAAGCAATTTAGAAAAAGAGCCATTTTGGAGGTCTTTTGAAACATGACCATGCTCATCTTCACATGGTCAGTATGACGTTAACCAACATCCAGACAGTTGGAAAATTCGCCCACATTCTTGATATATTTGGAGCCATTAGATTTTTATCTCTTCTGATTGTTCTTCAAAATTAAGCGGGGTTTACACGTTTTCACGTGACGTCAGTCATGACGTTTTGCTTGGAAACTGATTCAAAAAAACGTTTGCTATGCTTCATTTCTTTTTTAATATAAACCCTAGAAAATTTCACCACTACTTATAAAGTATTAAAACCTTTCGTTGTGAGATATAGCTATACTATACAGTTGAAATAGAAAATACAACGTAGCAACCAATTGCTTGGAGTCCGTGTCCCAGCAAAACGTTAGATTGACGTCACACTGAAATCGTCTGTTTCTGTAACTAACATGGAATCATGATTGGATATGATTTTTGCGTCATGATAATCTGATTTTGTCCGAAGGCCTTCAAACAACTCTTTGAATTTTGGGAAGAAGTCTTGAATAACAAATGAAAATACATTATTGATTCAATTTCTTATCATGTTTGGTTAAAAATAGTTTTTTACATTCGATTAAAAAAAATTCTCATTTTCCCGGCCTTTCCATTGTATTTTGACAACTTAAAAGAAAAATAAGTTAAATAAAAAAAATTATTGAAAAAAATTTTGTATTAAAAATAAATGGCAACAACTTATTCCTCAACAAAATATTAAATCGCTATTTTAATCTACAATAATTAATTTTACTTATAGAAGCGTGGCTAAAAGTCTCCTATTGACATATTTTCAGTGCTTGTATAAGAATATCATGAGGTTTTATTTACTTATCAGATTTATCACCAGTATTTTGTATGCAGTAGTGTAACTATTCTTTCTAAGACTGCATAAAATCTCGCACAATAACGATTTGCTGACATAATACTAATATTTCCTTCGAATTGTGCATAAATTCGGTTTAGACTTAGACTCATATGGAACCCTTTCCCCCACCATAGGAAATTCCTTTTCAGTAGCACCCTGTATACTATTTCGTGTAATACGTATAACTGCCTTGGCCGTATCATACTATTTAAAAGTTGTACCCCGTATAATACGTTACTCGTATAAACGTTTAATAGTAAGCCTTAATAGGAATGTGTACTTGTTTTTTTAAGTTTCACGCATGTGCTCATTGATTTTCTTTCGTGAGTTAAATAATAAGGGAAAAAATTATTAATTGAACCTAGAATATATTGAATAATTGCTTCTTATAATATTAGTAATTTAAGGGGGTCCAGGACACATTTTCATTTATTGAGTTAAAATTTCGAAATTTTTTTTGATGGTTAACCATATAATTTGTAAATAAAATCACATAATAAAACTTCTCAAAAATGTTTTTTTAATTTTAAGTTTAAATTTTATTAAAAAAACTGGGGTAGTTTAAAATCGTTATAACTCGAAATAATATTAGTAGGATTTCATTTTTTTTTGCATTTAAATAAACAGAAATATATAAGTTTTAATTTAGATTCAGCATTTTAAAAAATATTAATTTAAATAAAAATTAAAAAATATTTAAAGTAAAAATTGGAAACAAAATTACGTACCTTTTTTTAAAAAAATCATATTTTTAAAAGTAAATATTTTTTTCAAGTTTGCTGTATCAAAATTAAAGTAAAAAAATTTGAAAAAGGCATGTTCCAAATTTGAACCATTTATCTTTCACGGTTCCTGACTTATAACAATTTAGAAACCAGAAATGGTGAAAAAACCCATCATGAAGAAAAACGCATTTTCGCAAAAAGTCGTTTTCATGACAGCCATTGCTTGAAAGCTAGATTTTGAAAACAAACCAGAACTTAAAAATGAATATTTTCTGTTCCAATTAAGATAGAAACATGATTTAAATTTCCTTTTAAGCAGAAAAAAAAACAGAGAAATTTTTAATGTAATAAAAATTTTTAAGAAAATTTTAAGATTTTTGTGTCCCGGACCCCCTTAAATAATATACTTCATTTAATTGCGACTAAATGTGTCCAAAGTTATCTTTAAATCCTATAGTGTTTCAAAATCTTGATACATGAAATTCAATTAAGATATAAAAAACTTTTTTACACAGAATACCTCGAAAAAAAAAATCTACGACATTGTTATGCTTCTTTTGTAAAATGAATTAAGGTAACTTTCTTAAATGATCCATTACAATTTAATTAATGGCAGTGTTCCAGAAAGACATGCATCTTTTATTTGGCTATAAAATCCCTAATCTGCTAAATTGTTAGGGGAATAACAATGTTTCTTATGACGCAATAAAGGTAAGCCTTAAACCTGATAATGTCGTCTTCAATCTCATTATACAGAGTTTTGTTTTTTGTTTTCTTCTACTTTATTATTCTAGCTATTACATTGATGTCCGCAACGAGGTAATTAATTTGCTAATTATTCTCATTACCATACCAATGAGCTGTATTTCTCATTTATCCACCTTAACTTTGTTAAGGAAATGAGTTTAGACGATAAATTCTTCATAGTCTTTCAAAACAGTAGGGGATTGTTTTCTTTTTCTCCATCTATTCTATTTAAAAGTGTTAGGATTTTAGTTGTTGCCTTTAACATGTTGAAATTCGTTTTAATTTATTTTGAATGTAAATCTTTAACTCTCATATCTAGTGTAGTAAATTGTAGAACCAACACATTAAAAAAAAAAAAAAGGAAAAGGGACCGATTCTAAATTGGAAACTTTATATATAGTAATGACTTTAATTATAATAATATTTGTCTTTCCTCAAATAAATTTGAGAGAATTAAACAATACCTATGAGACGATGATTAAAGAAGTTAATCAAGCGACGTTACTCGTTTGTATTAACAGCACTTTTAAAGTAAATGTAAAAATACTGTCAAAACCCAATTTAATGAATCGTTCGGGAGTAGCAGCTTTGTTCGTTAAGTTGGGATAATCAAAAGAATATTTTAGGTTAAAAAATAGGTTAAAAAATGGCTATAAATAAAAAAAAACAACGCTCATTCTTAATAATGATGTTTAAGATCTGCTGCTTTAAGAAAATACACTGTATAAAAATTGATGTTTTTTTATGTACTTCTATAAATCACAACCATTGTAATTACGAAAAAACCTCATTTATTCAAATTTTATAGATAAATTATAAGACATCTTTTGCAGAGTTTGTTTGCTTTGTTTCGATTTTGCATTCCAAATTTCTTTGTCGATTTTTTCCTGAAGCTGTGAAAACAGTGTCATCAACATCGAGGGCTATCAAATACTGTTTCAAAGTACCCAAACTGCTAACTGATTCTTTGAATGTTGCATATACTTCATCTCTATTTCATCTTTTTAATTCGATCCGCTACAACTGCTATTAATAACTTCGCTGTAATATACATTTTCGCATGTAGATATTTTTGCATCACAAGTTACATATTTCGGAAAATTGACAATCAGGGACCTTGAGATTTTTTTTTTTTTTTTTTTTTTTTTTTTTTTTTTTTTTTTTTTTATAAAGATTAGAAAATTTTTGTAATTGTTATTATTTTTTTTACATTAAAAGTTATTCTTTAAATCGGGATTATAAATTCTTTAAATAGAATTTTTTCCCCAATGGTTTAAATACAACAAATTTAGTTCAGTTTGACAGAAATTAAAAACTTACCAACTTTATTCTAAATAAAGAAACTTACTCTTTAATTTAGTAGTTATTGTAAGAAAGCAAATTAATGACAATTTGTTAATACAAAAGAATAAATTATTTAGGGAAAACAAAATATGCAAAGAAATTGCCTGTACTTGCGTAATTTTACTTTATTGAAAATCTCTTACTTTCCTTTGCGATAGTTGAAAAAAATATAATGCTTTTACCGCATCATTTTTCAATTTTGAGACACAGTCGAAAATTTGGTCTGTTACACCACATTTACATTGGTGCTATTGGTACACCCGCTTGCAATTTTTGATCTACTCGAAAATTTAGTCTGTTATATCACATTTTGATTGGTACTATTGGCACAGCCATTAGCAATTTTTGACCCACTCGAAAATTTGTTTTGTTATACTACATTTTGATTGGCTGTTGGCACAGCTACTACAAATTTGACCCAGTCGAAAATTTATTTTGTAATATCACATTTTAATTGGTGCTATTGTCACAGGCACTACAATTTTTGACCCACTCGAAAAATTGTTTTGTAATATCATATTTTAATTAGTACTGTTGGCACAGCCACTACAATTTTTAACCAGCTCAAAAAAAATTAATCTGTTATATCACATTTTGATTGGTCCATGATTTGATTGATTGGTCCATGGTTTGATTGATTTCATTGGTACAGCAACTAACAATTTTGGATCTACTTGAAAATTTGATCTGTTACATCACATTTTGATTGGTACTATTGCCACAGTCATTAGCAATTTTTGACCCACTCGAAAATTTGTTTTGTTATATCACATTTTGATTGGTACTATTGGCACAGCTACTACAATTTTTGACCCACTCGAAAATTTGTTTTGTGACATCACATTTTGATTGGTACTATTGGCACAGCCACTGGCAATTTTTGACCCACTCGAAAATTTGGTCTATTATATCAAATTTTAATTGGTACTATTGACACAGGCACTACAAATTTTGACCCACTCGAAAATTTGTTTTGTAATATCACATTTTGATTGGTACTGTTGGCACAGCCACTACAATTTTTGACCCGCTCAAAAATTTGATCTGTTATATCACATTTTGGTTGGTGTTATTGGTACAGCAACTAGCAATTTTTGAAACTATTACGTTTTTGACAACGGAATGTTTTATTTCGCTTTATTGTTACTGTCAATTTTTGATCTCTCACTAACTAAAATTATGCCAAAGTTTCTGTTGAAGAAGTAATGTACAGAACTAGTTTAGATTCTGTGTGTTTAATTTATGAAAAAAATATCCGCATTATCCGGTGAGTAGTACGCCGTAAGCGATGTCTTTAACATTAATTGAAAATAAGAAATGATAGAAGAAACTAAATTTTCGTAGCCGAAACTCATTAAAAGAATCCACTGTATGCTAAATTAAAAAAAATTTAGCCGTCGTTTTTGTTCAAACCATAAAAATTTACAAATTTCAAAACAATTTAATGGTGAGATCAAATCCCTGACAATTGCATCAAATAATTTATTCGTTACCAAAAGACAGTTTTGAAGAACTTTTATAAGAAAAAGCTAATTATAATAATAAGTTATTTAAAACGTAAATCTAGTTGCCTTGATTTTGATAATGGTAAAATTTCAAAATATGAACTAAATACGCACATTTCAAAAATAGTTGAAAGAACGAAAATAATTTCTTGGTAAATCTATAAAAATTTAGAAATCGCAAATAAATGTAATCAATAGATTACATCTGTGACAATCGCATCAAAACATGTAATTGTTTACTAAAAGACAGTTTTGGAGAATTTTTTTTAACAAGAAATACATGACTATAATCATAACATACATTTACAACGACAATCTATTTGCCCGACTTTGATATTGGTAAAATTTCAAAAAATTAATTTGATATACACATTTCAAAAACTGCTAAAACAACTAAAATAAGTTCTTGATGAAATTATAAAAATTTAGAAATATCAAAGAAATTTATTCATTAGATTGAATCTGCATTTCATTACTAAAATAAAGTTGTGAAAAATACATAAATATATTCGTAACAATTATTCATATTGAGAAAGTATTTGGCTTATTTTGGTACTGGTAAAATTTTAGAAAGTGAACTGAATATAGCCAATTACAAAATTTTGAAACAATAAAAACAACTTCTTAAAGAGACCACAAAACTTGAAAACCGCAACTTAATTTCATCGTTAGATTAATCGTTAGATGAAATTGAATCGTTATCACCCAAATACCTGGAATTATTTTTATATTCATATTTATGCTACAAGCTTCTTTTGTCTTGTCGTAAAAAGGTTTAAGTTTTATCGAGATATAAACTTCTAATAACCCAAATCATTAACGTCTTGACACTGTTTCTTATAGGACAATAAATGTTACCATTCTATCCAATAATGGTTCCCTTAATCGTGATTATAATAGTTCGGGGGGATTTTTTTTTCTTCTACATTCCTTGCTCTATCTAGATCTTTAAGTCTTATAATGAAGAAATTAATTTGCTAATGTTCATTACCATACCAATAAACACTTCTTATTTATTAATCGGTACATAAATTATAAAAGCAGATTTTTTAGCTCCCGATATGCTATTTCTTTCTCCCAGCTTATTTTGTGTCGTCTCCAAAAAATAACGTTACGTTGTATAAGCCAGCGTAAAACAAAGCAGATGTACTTTTAAATGCAAAAGTACTTTTAAATGCAATTTGTTTGAAAACTGTATCTCCATTTATTTTTGAAATATTAATTTTTTTTTGTTGTTTTTAGAGCCATTTGCTTAATATTGGCAACGGGAGTACTCCATTTCTGTAGAAAGTAAAGGAAAAATAGTTCTAAAATAGTAATTATATATTTTTGTTGCCATTTTCTCATAACAACCGAAAGAAAATGTAATTAAAATACGTGCTATTTTGAAAAAATATAAACGAATGATTTCTGTTAAAATGTGGAGCTATTATAAACTATGTTTAATTTTAAGTATCTATATTAACGTTACAAACAAATGAAGGCCTGTGAATCATTAGATAGCCCTTTTTTGTCCAGTTTCTTTAATGACGACATCATTTTGCTGCATTTGTGTATTATTTTGCGATAGTGACGTCCTATGCATGCTTTACTGTAGATGTTTAAAAGTGGATCGTAAATGTGGAATTTTTAAGCGGATGCGAATGACGTCATTTTACATAAAATAAAAGCGTCTTAAAATTAAAACATGCTTTGTACTATTTATATATACACATTTTTTTTTTTTCATCGGGTGCGACACTTATTTCTGAAAAAGCAGAATTCCTCTTTTCTAGTTGTTTAAATTATTCTTGTGCAGCCCACGACATTTTCTTCATTTGTTTCAGATTTTGATTTATATTTTTATCTACCTATTGGGTAATTGAAAAAATTCGTGCCCTATTTCATAGATGGCAAAAACTTGCAATTTTGACTGTGCTGATGTTTCTTTTATAACATCATATTAACTGACAGTTATCTACATGTATCGATATAGTTTTCAAACAAATTGCATTTGAAAGTACATTCCTTTCCCTATTCTGCGGTGTAAAAATTGAAAATGTGTGGTATTTAGAAGTTTAAAAAATTGAAATAAAAATTAAGTTTAATATCATCTGTTGTTGCCACCGTCAAAATGACGTCAGCGTTACGCACAGACACGTCTGTTCTTTATAATATAGATAGATATGAATATCTAATAGTCCAAATCATTAACGCCTCGACATTGTTTCTTATAACACGGCAAGTGTTATCATTCTTCTATCCAATAATGGCTTCCTTAATCGCAATATATATATATATATATATATATATATATATATTCTACCTTTATTATTCTATTTAGAAAATTAATGCTCATAATGGGGAAATTGATTTGCTAATCCTGTTCATTATCACACCAGTGGAGCTCTTCCTATCCTTTATTCCTGATTTAAATTATTCCTCTATAGTCTACATAAATTGTCGTCATTTGTTTCATTTTCTAATTTCTACTTTTGGTAAAAAAAAATAAAGGCTTACATCATTCTGACTATACATTTTATTTATTGTTGGGACACATTTAAGAGTTTCATATAATTCTAATCTTGTTTGTGTAATAATCTGTTGTATTTAATAAATTAAACAATCTGACTTCCATTGTATTTTAACAAAGAAAAGAAAATGACTACAGAAAATGCGTATATAAAGAGCTCAGATGATGAAGGTGGTAAGTGACACAATCATCATTTTGAGAAAATGAGTTTTAAAGTTCCAATATCTATTTGCGTTGATAGTCAAATGCCTCCTTTATCAATTAAAATCTCTGTCAATACTAGAGTTTTTCAAATAGCAATTTAACAGATGACCATTGATTACCTTCAATCATATGATTAGCTATTTTTTGTCGCATACCACCTTTATCATCCGAGCTCTTCATATGATAGTTTTAATGGCTTGATTAGATAGTTGGTTAACACACTGAGTAACATGGCACCCAAGTATGTGTGCCAGCAACCTGGGGCACCATACTACATGAACAAATGAGCCATCGGTATTTCCATTTGAAGACAATTTAGAGCGGGCGGCGACGACACGAATGACTACGTCATCGAGTTACGGGATGAAATCATGATGCAGGACAAGATTTTTAAGAGTAGATTAAGGAATGAATGGTCTGCCTCGACATTTCTTGGTACAATAGGCGCTGCAGCGGGCGCCAACTCGTCATTTTGGCGTCACTTTCACGTCATCGAGTTACTGGATTAAACCGGTTTCAAATTAAATGTAAAAAAATGTCTTTTAAGAATATTTTGGTCTGCCTGCTCATATCCTGGTAGAAACCCCGCAGACTAAAATCTATAACAAAAAAATACGTCATAATGTACAATTAAAACCCTATAAACGTAATATTTTACATTACATTGGCATATATATTACTTCGAATCAACTTTCAAGATGAAATAAGGGTTTAGGAAAAGATTATAAACAGTACGTGAGAAGATGACTGATTCGGCACAACTTGGTACAAAGCGAGAAGAATGGGGCGCCAATTCGTTATTTTGACAGTATTATTATGTCATCGAGTTACGGCTTGAAATTTTGGCACATTGAACATGCGGATTAGTACAATACGAATATTTCAGCCTGCCTTGTTATATCTTGGTAGGATATGAGCTGAGCGGGGCGCCAATTTTTAATTTTGGCGGTATAATCACGTCATCGTGTTACGGCTTGAAAATTTTTGCATATTAAAGGCACATATCAGTACAATAAGAATATTTCAGTCTGTCTCGTCATATCTTGGTACGAGACGAGCAGAGCGGAGCGCCAATTTTTAATTTTGGCGGTATAATCACGTCATCGAGTTACGTGATGAAATCATGACGCAGGACAAGGTTTTTAAGAGTTGATTAAGGAATGACTGGTCTGCCTCGGCATTTCTTGGTACGATAGGCGCAGCAGCGGGTGCCAACTCGTCATTTTGGAGTCACTATCACGTCATCGAGTTACGGGATGAAACCGGTACCAAATTAAAGGTAAAAAAAGTCTTTTAAGAATATTTTGGTCTGCCTGCGCATATCCTGGTAGAAACCACCGGAAAACTAAAATCTATAACAAAAAATACGTCATAATGTACAATTAAAACCCTATAAACATAATATTTTAAATTACATTGCCATATATATTACTTGGAATCGACTTTCAGGATGAATTAAGGGTTTAGGAAAAGTTTACTAATATTACGTGAGAAAATGACAGATTCGGCATAACTTGGTACAAGGCGAGAAGAACGGGGCGCCAGTTCCGAATTTTGATAGTACTATTACGTCATCGAGTTACGGCTTGAAATTTTGGCACATTAAACATACCGATTAGTGCAATACGAATCTTTCAGTCTGCCTCGTCATATCTTGGTTGGAGATGAGCAGAGCGGGGCGCCAATTCTTAATTTTGGCAGTGTAATCACGTCATCGAGTTACGGCTTGAAAATTTGGCACATTAAAGCTATATATAAGTACAATAAGAATATTTCAGTCTGCCTCGTCATATCTTGGTACGAGACGAGCAGAGCGGTGCGCCAAATCTTAATATTGGCGATTTTAACATATCATCAAGTTACGACATGAAATCTTCATGTAGGAGAAGATTATTTGGAGCAGATTTCGGAATGACTGGCCTGCCTCAACATTTCTTGGTACGATATGAGCAGCGGGCGCCAAGTCGTCATTTTGGCGTCATTGTCATGTCATCGAGTTACCGGATAAAACCGGTGCCAAATTAAAGGTAAAAAAAAAAAGTCTTTTAAGAAAATTTTTTTGTCTGTCTGCGCATATCCTGGTAGGAACACCCGGCAGACTAAACTCTATAACAAAAAAATACATCATAATGTACAATTAAAACCCTATAAACATAATATTTTACATTACATTGACATATGTATTACTTCGAATAGACTTTCAAGATGAATTAAAGGTTATGGAAAAGCTTATTAACATCACGTGAGAAAATGACTGATTCGGCATAACTTGGTTTTTTGTTATAGATTTTAGTATGCTGGACGTTTCTACAAGGATAAGCGCAGACAGACCAAAATATTCTTAAAAGACTTTATTTTGCCTTTAATTTGGCACCGGTTTTATCCCGTAACTCGATGACGTGTTAGTGACGCCAAAATGGCGACTTGGCGCCCGCTGCTGAGCCTATCGTACCAAGAAATGTCGAGGCAGACCAATCATTTCTTAATCAACTCTTAAAAACCTTGTCCTGCGTCATGATTTCATCACGTAACTCGATGACATGATTATACCGCCAAAATTAAAAATTGGCGCTCCGCTCTGCTCGTCTCGTACCAAGATACGACGAGACAGACTGAAATATTCTTATTGTACTGATATGTGCCTTTAATATGCAAAAATTTTCAAGCCGTAACACGATGACGTGATTATACCGCCAAAATTAAAAATTGGCGCCCCGCTCAGCTCATCTCCTACGAAGATATAACAAGGCAGACTGAAATATTCGTATTGTACAAATCCGTATGTTTAATGTGTCAAAATTTCAAGCCGTAACTCGATGACGTAATAACACTATCAAAATAACGAATTGGCGCCCCCGATCTTCGCGCTTTGTACCAAGTTATGCCGAATCAGTCATTTTCTCACATACTGTTAATAATCTTTTCCTGAATCCTTAATTCATTTTGAAAGTTGATTCGAAGTAATATATATGGCAACGTAATATAAAATATTACGTTTATAGGGTTTTAATTGTATATTATAACATATTTTTTTGTTATAGATTTTAGTCTGCCGGGCGTTTCTACCAGGATATGAGCAGGCAGACCAGAATATTCTTAAAAGACTTTTTTTTACCTTTAATTTGGCACCGGTTTCATTCCGTAACTCGATGACGTGATAGTGACGCCAAAATGACGAGTTGGCGCCCGCTGCTGCGCCTATCGTACCAAGAAATGTCAAGGCAGACCAGTCATTCCTTAATCTACTCTTAAAAATCTTGTCCTGCATCATGGTTTCATCCCGTAACTCGATGACGTAGTCATTCGTGTCGCCGCCGCCCGGTCTAATTTATTGCAATGAAACGGGAATATTGATAATTTATTACCGTGTATTAAAAAAAAAGAACCTCGTGCTCCGCCCTCCCTCTCCCCATGCACGTTTAGTGATTTCAGTCAGGCGTTCAACGTGTAAAATTAACTAAAATTTGATATTTTTAAATTAAAAATGTATAAAATCAATACTTTGTATAAAATTAAGAAACATTGAAGCGATTGGGAATTATAAAGATAAAGACGAAACTCCATGTCACGAATGCCAGAACAAAAAACCGAAATTCAAGATAAAGCATTTTTGAAGTATCCAATTTTAAAGACAATATTATATTCAAAATTGCAGACATGAAAGTAAGATCCGTTATCTATAATTAATTTTAATTAAAAGAAATTTTAAAACTAAAATTAAAAAGCTTTTTTAGGGTTTGGGATTTTTCATTCAGTCAAATAAAAATATACTGCGTATTAAAAAGTATTTAAATTTAAAAACTATATCTATAAGTCTAAATAACACGAGCAAGATGAGCATTGAGTTCAAAGCCGCAATGGTCGTCCGACGTATACAACGCCCCAAGCCCTCTCTTCCCGTTTTTCAACGTCTTTAATTTAATGAATTTGGCTTTAAAATTTTTATGGTGTGCTGGTCAATGTTTAAAAAAGGGAAAAGGAACTCGGACGGACACAACGCTGACTGGTACGTGAGGAAATTTTTAAAAGGCAATTTCATTAAATTAAAGACATCGAATCACGACGTAATCTAGAGTCTTACGACGTAATCATATGCTCAAAGAACCGCCCCTAGAATACTAGGCCTCAGCGCTGGCACAAAAATGGCGGCTGCTGAAGGCAGATTTTCTTCAGCTTGTGTACTGTGCCTTGAATATTCGTACCAATAATTTTAAAAAGATTTTTCCGCTTTATTTTTCTGAGATCAAACAAGTCAAAGAAATCTTTAATAAAATACTGGTATCTATCAGGTTGTAACGGAAGTTTCCCGCCACAGCTAATACCGTCTGTGCAAACAGTTCGCTTTGACGTGTTTGCTCATATTTTGTCAAACGATTTTCGGCATTTGAAAGAAAGCGACTTGCTTTATAACACTATGTTGTGAAATTTGTAAAAAAATATCGTTATCCATTGAAGAAAACGTATTGCAATGAAACGGAACTACTGATAATTTATTACCGTGTATTAAAAAAAAGAACCTCGTGCCCCCCCCCCCCTCCCATGCATGTTTAGTGATTTCAGTCAGGTGTTTAACGTGTAAAAATAACTAAAATTTGATATTTTAAAATTAAGAATGTAAAGCATCCATACTTTGATTAAAATTAACAAACATTGCAGCGATTGGGACAAACATTGCAGCAATCCATTCAGTACAAGGGATCTCAAATGGAACTATCACGCTACCACATTAGAATCATCATTTACTTCCAGTTCTGTTGCAAAAAGTCAGGTACAGAATCGAATGTCACCGAATAAAGTGTACAGCTTTAGGAACTAGTGTTGTACCATATGACACTGTGAATGTTTGGCGGAATGGTGGTTATATATAATATTACAGTATAATTATACATATTATATTAGTATTATGTAATGGTGATTTGGCGGAAAACTTTCGTTACAACCTAATAAATTTAAGAAACCATACATACAATTAAAAAAAAAAAAAATCCGCCTTCGGCAGCCACCATTTTTGTGTCAGCGCTCAGGCTTAATATTTAGGGGGCGGTGGCTCAAAATCAAAAATACCTTCTGCGCCTGACAAGGAATTGTTATCTGGGATTTTAAATAAGATGAATAAAAGAAATCCAGGCATTCAAGAAGTGCAAAAAATTATTTTGTCTACTGTTTCTGAAAGGGATTACTCAGACCATGAGGTAGTCTACATATTAATCACCCTCCCCACTATTAATGAGGGGAAAATGTATCACAGTAGTTGTAAAGTAGTTACGATACGGCTTCATGGTAAGAACTAGAAAGAGATTAACTTTGCAAGCGAAGAAAGGAATCAACAAGAAAGAAAAAATCATGCGTCCAGCATAGATTATGAAACACTTTCCAACACATTCAGAATAAAGTAACAAAACTGCACCGTTTAAAAAATTATAATATTAAGTCTAATTCAGCCATATGGAAACGCATAACACATTTCAAAACCCAATTTCAGCTGTTCTCATCCACAATCGGAAAATTATATGAATTGTTTCAGCAGCTACGTATACGATTTATAGATTTGTATCTATTAACTACATACATGCCAAAATTTTGTTCACTTAAGAAATACATATACTTCAATTGAAAATTCCCCTTCAGCAAGTTCCTCTAATAACGAGAATGGTACATGAATACTTTTGCGCATCCCTGTATATGAGGTATAGAGTTGATATATAACGAGTAACGTGCAAAAGATTACCTAAATTGAAAAGCGCATACCGAATTTGAAACTGCACACTCCAGCAATTATTACTCAAAGACAGTTCTGTAACCGATTTCTTTTGTGTGTCCCTGTAAATGATTAAAAAATGCTATGAATGCCAGTTCTAACGTGATCGTAGTGAAATTTAGTGATTTATATCAGTTTAAGTACATTTGAAACAGCGTAATGTCATTAAAATACTCTGCAAACGATTTTTCACCATGTACCATAATTTAATGGAATTATTTTGAGTAGCCCTATAAATGAAATATTAATCCCACATTCTTCATATGCAATACCAAACATGGTTAGATGACCCTAAATATGGATTATCAATTGCATGAAAATCCGAGTATGTTTACGGGAGTTAGAGCGTGGACAGACGGACAGACAAACCGAATGCATAAACACTTTTCAACTTTGTTGGAAAGTGTTAAAAAATATGTTTCAGAAATACTGCGAGCAACCGGAAAGAGAAAACTCTGAACACCTTGTCAATGTCTGCAAAATAATTCAGTTCATTGCAATTTTTGGAGGTCAGTGTGTTAATATAAATTACCGTGCCTCATTTTATGTTAATGCAGTAGAATTCCAATTATCCGAGTCCCACTAAACCGAGTTACCGCTTTAACAGAGTTACCAGAAAACAATTGCGGTCATTTTTTCCCATTCTGACAAGAAAATCACAGTTCTAAATTTTTGCGACTTCTTTTTTATCTGCACTTTGTCATTGACGGATGACAGTTTCTTAATCCTACCTTCAGAGATTTCAACGTCTGTAATGTAATACAACTCTTTTACTGAAGAAGAATTGCTCAGTGGATGAACAACAAAAAATTGCAAGTGACATGGTTGAAAGTCGCGAACTAAATAGCTGTGATGATGAAAAAGATGAAAATCAGAGGAAAATAAAGCATTCCGCAAGTCTAAGTTTGGAAAATTATAGTTTTTCGATTGAAAAAAACTATTTAAAACACTGAGCACCAAGAAGAGGCTACATTTACAATTCTGATGAAACTAATACATTTCAATAATAATGCAGCAAAGAGACGTTTATAATTCAGCAAACGAAAAAATATCAAGCTTCTTCAAATGAACAATTTCATACCCAATATTTACAAATGCATTGGAAATGCAAATCATAAGGACTCTAAGAATAACCGTAAAAAATATTAAATGTCACGTAAATTTATAATTCATCTCCCTTGTTAATGACGAATTATGTAAATCGGGTTTATCTGACTGTGTTGTTTATCCGATGTGGGCTTGGTTCATATTAACTCTGATAATCGGAATTTTTCTGTATGTGCCTTTTCAGATTAAAAAAAAAATATCATTTCGTATTTTATTTTTGTATTACTGAATACCAGGCTAATCAATGCTAGCTAGACAGATTAAAGATGCTTGACATATTGCCTGGTGTACAGAACATACGCGAAAATCGTTTATAATTTAAAAGTCTAATATACTTTTTACATTTTAGAATATTTCCTTAAACTGCCCACCAGAAAGCAGTTTTGGTACTGTTAAATTGCGAAACATTTACAATTTATAACATGTTTTTTAGCTGTGATTCTTTCAGTGTTTAAGCGCCTAGTTCGATTACATTTCTGTTAAATTCGTGTTTTATTTATTGTGGAGTTTAATTTCAGTGGGCAATTTAATTATATAATATGACACCGAATTCTATCAAACAAACAGATTCTGAAATAGTTACATTGTTTTAAGTGAAAAGAGGTTCATTTTCGATAATTGAGGTGAATGCATTAAAAATATCTATGCTTAAAAATTATTTTAAAATCCATAAAACAAAAACAATAAAATCAAAAACAGTTTTCAAAGTAATTGCATTAAAAAGAAAAAAAATTCTGTTCGACAGTGTAAAAATTGAAATTATGCAATGCTTGGAAGTTAAAAAAAAATTCGAAATTTATTGGTCAGGTATTGCGACGTCAACGAGCATTACGAGCAACTAATGAGCATGTTTTTGCCTTATACAGGGTGTCCATAATTAAACGACCCTGTTTTAAAGTTGTGTACAGACAAAAGTATTGTTCATAAAATTGTGAAATTTGGTGAAATAAACAATAAAGGGATGAAAATTCGTTTAAGCATACAAAAAATTCAAAATTTCGCCACCAGAGGGCGATTTTTAGTAAATTACACATTTAGCATTGCGATAGTTTAGAAATTTTATTGGGTGTCCATAATTAAGGGGTCAGGTAACCTTTAAACCGTCCAAAAATTTATTATTTTTAAAATAGCTTATAATTAAATATGATTCTTTAGGAACATTTAAAAACAAACTCCATACAAAAATTCGCGCATTAGAAGAGAAGTTATGTCTAAAACACTTTGAGCTTTTGCTATATGATCAATGGGTAATTTAATCTTTAATGTCAATTTTCTCAAAACAGCGGTTTTGATCATTGCGCCGACGATTTCTGAAAAACGGTTACGAAGAATTTCGCGAAATTTTCGGTGAATGTATCAAACGTACAGAAGCACAAAATGACCTATTATTATGTTTCTCAAGTAAGAAGGTTAGAATTCACGACTACTTTTGTAATAAAAAAATCTCGCTATTTCGAATTTCTTTAAAAATAATTTTTTTTTCTCGGGATCTACAAGTTTTATTTTTTTTTATTGTAGTTTATTTTGAAAACACTTTATATCTGTACTCATTAAAAAAAATCTTGACTTGTTTCAGCCATTCAAATGGGAAAAATCATGCGCGCAACTGCATGCAAGAATGATTCTTTCGTAAAAATTGTATTATCTTTAAAAATAAATTAAATATATATATATATGTGTATACCTTTTTTTAACAACTTAAGGGGACGGTGGAGCTTAAAAACCTTAAAAATATTTTTTTTTTTATTTTTGTAAATTTCAACTTAAATATTATTCAAGGATACATTATATACGTTATAACATGCATTTATCCCAAAAAAATGTAAAAAAAAAATTATTTTTGAGAAAAAAATGGAATTTTACGCGTCGTGTTAGAAATCTTCGAAATGCCCCATGCGTCTTCAATATCAATGAAAATCCCCCAATATTTTTTATAAAAGTTTGGTTTATATATACAAATAAAATCAAGCACCGAATTTTATATATTTGAATTTAAAGGTAAAAAAAAAAAAAAAAAAATTCAAAATTTCAAAATTTTTTCGAAAAAATTTCAAAATTTTTCAAAAAAAATTTTTTTTTAACCTTTAAATTCAACTATATAAAATTCGATGCTCTATTTTATTTCTATATATAAATCAAACTTTTATAAAAAATATTGGAGATTTTCATTGATATGGAACGCGCAGGGGGCACTTCGAAGATTTCTAAGACGACGCGTAAAATTCCATTTTTTTCTCAAAAATAATATTTTTTTAAAAAATTTTTTGGGATAAATGCATGTTATAATGTATATAATGTACCCTTGAATAATATTTAAGATGAAATTTACAAAAATAAAAAAAAAATTATTTTTAAGGATTTTAAACTCCACCGTCCCCTTAAGTTGATAAAATAAATCGTTCCTAACATGTGTTTTCAATTTTATAATTAAAAGTCAATTAGTTAAACAGTGACTGTAATTGTTACAGAGGTCACTTTTCCGTGTACTTTATTGGTCAAAGGGTACCTGACCCCTTAAACGATCTTATTTTAAAGTTGTATATAGACGAAACCATTGTCCGGAATGTTGAGAAATTTTATGGAGGTCATAATAAAAGTATGGGAATTTGTTTGAGCGAAAAAAAATTAAGAGGCCGTTTTCTAACGAATTATAGATTCAGCATACATTTACGATAGTTTAACAAATTTTGCTATAACCAAACATGTTCCGCACGATGGTCTTCATTTTCAGATACCATCTGGAATCGTAAGATAGCATGTCCAGCACAGTTGACCGCGGTGTGTTCTGGGAAATACTAGGAACATATCGGGAAATGCTGTTTTTAGAATCAGGTTAAGTAAATAAATAAAATTTCTAAACTATCGTGATGCTAAATGTGTAATTTTTAAAAAATTGCCCTCTGGTGGCGAATTTTTGAACTTTTTTTTTTACTTAAATAAATTCTCATCCCTTTATTATGTCTTTCACCAAATTTCACAACTTCATGAACAATAATTTTGTCTGTAGACAACTTTAAAGTAGGGTCGTTTAATTATGGACACCCTGTATATAAAACGTTTTATTTATGTTTTTCTACGTGATTGCTTTTATGTTTCGTAAAGATTTAAGTTTTTACTAGGCTTTTAGGTTTAAATATGAACTTCTAATAACCCAAAACATTAATGCCTTGACATTCTTTCTTGTACCTCAATAAATGTTACCATCTTATATAATAATGGTTCCCTCAATTGCGAATATAACGTCTTCTGGGGATTTTTTTATTTTATTCCGTAGCTTTCGTTATTCTGTCTAGGACATTAATTCTCATAATGGCACTAATTGATTTCCTAACCCTTTTCATTACCATACCAATGAGCTCTTTCCATCATTTATTCATCGCAATATAGTTCATGAACGCAGATTCTTTGTCTAAATTATTTTTGTAGAATAAAATTGTCTTCATTTATTTCTCAATGAGTACATTAATTGTTTCATTTTTTAATTATAAAAAAATTACTAACTTTATTATCGACTTTAAAAAATAAAGGTTACTTTATTCCAATGATAAATTTTATTTAATTTACAGAATATTATATATATTTTTTATATCTATTATTATGTGTATGATAAATTGTTGTAATTTATAAAATTTAAATATCATAGAATTTAAGTTGCATTAATTAATAAGCATAAAAAAGCAACTGTGGCAAAGGACAGTTGATTGTTTGGACAGTTTATTTAAGCAAGCTGCAGATATAAATTTTAACTGTTTTAATAACTTTTTTTTCTTTTGCATAAAAAAATTATGCAACTTAGGAATTTTTGTAATTAACTTGACAAGTTCTTTAATTTCATTTTTTAAAATAGTCCAATATTTTACGTGTGATGTCCATCATATTGGAGTTTTCCTAGCTTCATGTAGTCTATTGAGTACTGCGTCAAGTTGAACGCAAGCTACGTTATTCGCCAAATTCATATTAGTGTTTCAGTTACTAGAATTAAAGTAAATTAAACGAAGTAAATGGACGGGTCAGTCCGTAAACCGACTTGTCTTAAAAATGGATTTTCAGAAAAATGTATTTTATTAAAAATCGGTTTGATGATTTAAGAATTATGGTGGAATTTAGAAAATTTAGATCCGTTGGTATCATCTTAGATTTTTTACCCGACTGCCAAGAAGGGTTATGTGTTTCACGCGTATCTGGGTATGTGGATTTCTTTATATCCTCGAAACATCCCAACGGCTGGGTGGTTTTTAATGAATGAGGTCTCGATCGATTCGTCTTAACTGTCGAATGGTTATAGGCTAGGTTTTGTTTTTATAAATTCAAAATGGCGGCCTTAAAATACAAAATGGCGATAGAGACGAAAAAAATTACGCGCTATATTGAGTGGCATATCATTGGATAGGTCTTTCAAAATGAAGACGATGTTTCATTGACTATTTTACAGTCAGAAGCTCCGTTTAAATATTACACAACCTGGAATCTGTGTAGGTAGGATCTCTAGCTTTACTGCAACTCTAACCATAATAGACATCTACAGTCCTCGTCAAAACAGTGTTTATAGATAGGAACTAACAATTAAACACAACTTAGTTATCAATACAAGTAAATAAAAAAATAGGTAAGTAATATAAAAAATAGTTTCACATTGATGAGAAATAATTAATTAGTTCGCGTTTTATGCAGTCGGGTTTTTTGACTTTTTAAATGTAATTTTCACTTGTTTTTAAAAGCGTTTTATACTGTATCGAATTTGCGAATTATTAAGAGGGTTCAGGCGGTGAAACTTTTATTTCTTTATTTATATTTTCTTTGTTATATATATTTCTTTACTTATATTTTCTTTGTTACATATATTTCTTTATTTATTCTCTTTTTTTCTTTATATTTTCTTTCTTTATATATTACTCAAAATTTTATTTTCTTTCTTTATTATTAAGTTGATAATATATCCTTTAAAACTTGACAAAGTATGACAATATCCATTCTGAGAGAAATAGACTTTAAATTTCAGTTACAGGCAGAGCAGAACTGTTCGTACAACACACAACGTGTTACTTCTTAAGATGTAGTCCTCATCGAAATACGTGGTTTGCTTTATTTAATTCATTCCACTTTGTACTATTTTATTAGCAAGAAAGATAAAATGGGTAAGTTTGATCGAAGATCGTACAAAGGGTTTGTTTAATATTCCTATCAAAACACTTTATCATTTAATTAATAACTCCAAATAATTTATTTATAATTATTAAATTCTTACATAGATTGCAGCGCTATTGAATTTAATTTATAAATTATTACAAAAGGAAGCTTTTATAGTGAAATTAAAAATATTCAAGTCAATTTTTTAAATAAAATTCAAAATTTAAAAAATTTAGCTGAGATTTAAATAAAATTTAAAATTCCTAAAAATTAAAAAAAATGTATAAAATTTTTTTTAAATTCTTAAAAAAAAAAAAAAAAAAAATAAATAAATAAAATTCCTAAAAATTAAAAAAAATGTATAAAGAAAATTTAAAATTCCTAAAAATAAAAAATAGAAAAATATTTAAATAAAATTTAAAATTCCTAAAAAAAAATGTATGAAGAAAATTTAAAATTCCTAAAAATAAAAAAAATAAAAAAATGTTTAAACGAAATTTAAAACGATAAAATGTATCGAGAATTTAGTGGATGTTCAAGCGAAATTTAAAATTTTGAATTTTCTCAAAACAAAACAAATTGATTAAACGAAATCTCAAAAATTAGCAGAAGTTTATTCAAAATAAAAAATTTCGCAATTTCTCCTAAAAAGAATTTTTTTAATTCAAAAAATAATTGTTAAAATATTTTTCACAATTTCTGGTCTTAAATTGGCAAAAAAATGTACAAAAATTGTGTACATTTGAATCTATCAGATAATAATATCTATTCCTGAAAAAAAATTCAAGCTCCGACGGCAAGCTTAGAACCAGGATCCATTGTACTGCAGACAACAAACGCATTACCACTGAGCCAACATGAAAAAAACTAGAATTAAGGTTCTGTTTAAAATCTGAATCGCAGAAGTGGTCGGATATCATTAAATTAATTCATGTAATGAAAATAATAACTCTTCCAAAATTTTATGATTTGTCGTGTGATCGGAGGTATTCAGCTATAAGTGTACAAAATTTCAAGTCTCTAACTTATACACTTTGACCGAACTGTGTGACAGATGGACAGAGGAGTAAGACGAATAGGGTTTCCTCAGATCAACGAAATCCTAAAAATTCACTTTTCAGAAAGTTTTGACATCCTGACGCCTTCAAATAAATTTAGGTTGTAAATACAGTAAAACCTCCCTAAAGCGAACACATTCCGTTCCAATAAAAATTGGTCCCTCCGAGAGGTAGTCTCTTAATGGAGATCATGTTTAAATCTAGATTTTAATTGCTAAAAAAGGTAACAATGTTACTAAAATTTATTTTTCACATTAGGAAAAAATTATGAAAATTTAAGTATCAAAACAAAAGTTAATTACATAAGTTAATTACGGCAGAGTTTAAAAAATGAATACATGGACGTTTGCTTTGTTTTACGATTTTATCTTTTATAACTTTTATTTCGAAGTTCAGTAAATAAATGCAATTTTTTGGACGGGAACAAATAATGACGATTTCTTTAATTTATCTATTTCTTTGAGAGTTTCCTCACAGAATAGAGTAGGGGAATTTCTTGACAGCCATTCTTAATTTCTCATCGGAGTTAAATTCATTGCCTAAAAAAGCACAGAGTTGTTGAAACACTTAAAAGTTACCAGAATAATTAAAAAAAATCTAAACTTAGTTTAGAAGTTTGATGAATAATGCGCTCTCCGGAATTATTTTTCTAATGAAACCTTCTTCAAGCGACCAGGAAAAAACTGAATTTGTTTCATTTTCTTCAAAGAAATTGGTCGTTCATGGAGGGAGTTCAACTAGAATGGTCTCTGAATGGAAGTAAAATTAGTATTGAGCCCATGGGAATAAATTTCGTTCCATGAAAGAAATGGTCGTTCAGGGAGGTGGTCGCTTAATGCGACCGGGAGGTTTCACTGTATACTTCTAAATGAAACGCAAAAAAAAAAAAAAAAAATCATTGTCCATCATTCAATAATCTGCGAAACTGAGGAATTTCAAAATGCAGTAATGCAGTGTAATGTTACGGGGATTTTATTATAGAAATAACTTATTCTACTAAATTTCATTTTATTTCTCTCTTCGCAGAATTCGTTTTTAAAATTATGGGCTACATAAGAATTGTATGAAAGAATCTCATTTTTCATTTTTTTTTTCCCAAGTTATTTTGAAACTTGGTTAGTTGTCAACTTCTAAAACGAAATTTCTGCCAAGTTTTGACACTTCTTTCTGATGACACGGGCAAAAACAAAACATAAGCCGATTCGCTTTATTTTTTTTCCCACTCTTTATCCAATTCGTCACAAGGTATTACGGTTTTAAGCATTTGTTCTTAAGTATTCCTTCTTTTTGTTGCTGTCGTCTCTTTAAATGACAAAACTGTGAAATAGCAGTTTGAAAAATGTGAGTTTCATTGTTATCGAAATTAAATTTATTTATTTTGCTTTTGAAAAATGTTCTTGCGCGTTTAACCCTTTATGGTCCGAATTATGAATGAAGAAATTGCTACATCTCAATAATTATCTTCTTCAATGTCTGAAGGTATATTAGAAAACCATAATATTGGATTTAGATTTTTCATTAAAACTTTTTTAATAAATCTGTAGTCAGAGCTCTTTTTTGTAAAAAATTTACAAGGATTTATTTGAATGTACATTACTCGTGTTAATTAGTGATTTTTTTTTAATGTAGTGAATATATCTATCCTTTTTTTTATATCAATATAGTTGTGTGAATCGACTTTTTCATATTTCAAACTAACAAAAGTACAGCGTCATTCTTTACTTATAGAACTTCTTATATCACGTACAGGAAATTTATTGCTGTTATTATTTTCAACATCTACACCTTATTATAAACATCACGCTTAGAAGGTATGAAATAGCAAATTATGCAATAAAAACACTTTCATATTTTATTATAAGAGTTCCCTGTCATTGTATGAAATGTTATTTTTGTAGGCAGATCGTGGTCACTTATTAAGCAGAAATGGCCATCTTAACACTTTAATGCATGATTTTTTTATTTTGTTTGGGAAAAATTATCTTTCAGGCTATTTTTGTTAATTATCTACTAGAAAAATAGTGAAAACAATTATTTATGTTTCTGTTGAACATAATGTTACTCCTGAGTTCCATAACAAAAATTTCTCAAAAAATTATAATATTTAATTAGAAACTTACTTTAAAGTGTTTACACTGCATAATAACAACTATTCAACGATATACGAGGGTGGTTCAATAATTATTGTGCCTAGTGTATATAAAATATTTGTACTGCAATGGTTGCTGTGGAATATCGAAGCCTCATGTCTTAGATGCCTATATGATCAATTTCAGAACCGTAGCTGCTATATTCACATAGTTTTGGAGGGAGGAGTGAAAGGGGGAGAGTGGGGGGTGAAAGGCTGATTTTTAACTTATGGGGCTAGATTTGTGACAGTGGATGAGACGTAACTACTGTCGTTTGGACTCGGGTTCTTAGTGATGTAGCCACATCTCATCCACTATCCAAATGTAGCCTCATAAGCTCCGAACCAGCATTTCACCCTCACCCCCCCCCCCTTCTTAAAACTCCCCCAAATATAGGTCTTTAAAACTTCACCCCTCCCTCCAAAACTACGTTAATATAGCAGCTATGATTCTGAAATTGAGCATATAGGCATTTAAGAGATTATGCTTCTATATTTCACATCAATCATCCCAGTACAAATATTTTATATGCATTAGGGACAATAATTATTGAACCACCCATGTAATATTTTTTATAATGCTTTTAATAGTTTGCAGAATTAATAATTACTAGCATGTACAGGTAGAGAAAAAAAACCAGTCGAACTCATTGCAAGCAGTATCAACAAAAGATGTTATAACTTCCCCATGATAAGAAATCAGAATAAAAACAGACTTCACGACTTTAAATGCATGTTATCACACGTATGTAACATATAATAGATCACCAAAACACCAATAGAAGCGTCAAATGGCAAAAAAAGATCATGTAACTCTTACACGATACATTTAAGGGTTAAGAACAAACACGCGGTCCGATCTAGGCCGTATATATATTCCACAGTCAATTATTTACTTGTGATACATAAAAACTTTTTCAAAGTAGCATTCTGATTTAAAAGACGTTAAACAAAATTTTCTCAAAAACACAAGTTAAAAATCCAAAATTTATAAAAAATGTACCAGAATTTTTCACTTTTTTTTAATGTCAGAAAAATAATGGGAATTCTGCAATTTAATAAGACGACTAGAAATGCTACTATTGAAATAATAACCCCATCGGTTCTGAAGTATCACGTGTGATACTTCCGAACCGAAGAGGATATAAAATAAACTATTTGATTTTTTTAGATTTTTACTTTACTTCTATATAGCTGAATGTTTTTGGCTTTGGATCAAAACCAATATATTGCAGCACTGGTGCTTATTTCCTCATAAAATAATTGTTATTATCATCTGAGTTTGTAAAATGCATTCCAGACAGTATATCCAAGGAAGTAAGAAATTATCATAATTAATTAAATTAAATGCTTAAAGGCCTTCAATTTTTTACTGCGTAATTTAGGTTATAAATAATTAGATGGATATTTTAAGAGTGTTTACTAATTTTAGATCTGTATTTGTGAACCTAATTTTATGGTAATTCTTTACAAAGTTTTATTATTTTAATTGCTTCATATCGCCAGTTTTCGGTGCTGTTTCGCTGTATTTAACTATTTAAATGCAGATAATGTTTGCAAAATACAAAAATTAAACATCCCTTTCAGCACTATTTTCAGTTCCCAAAGCGGTCTTTTCAAATGGATTTTGTTATCTGCTTCCTCTAGAACCTTAATTAGTTTACAGTGAGCTTAATTAACCGAATTATTTATCATTGTTTTTTTCTTTAATATTGCGATAATATTGAGGCTTCTTTTCTGTTTGTTTTTTTAAATTCTCGAAGTTTTTATAAACATTTCTTGCGTTTTTCTTCATTCTAATACCGCACTTCAAAGTTTAGTTTTGTTCTAAAATTTTAAAGTTATGTAGCCCTCTAATCAAACTAATGCAAATATAAAGCTTTCAAATAAATTAAACTTCAGCTGTTTACCTATATCGATTTGTCATATTATTTCCATCCTGTGTGTAAATATCGGAATATTTTAGATGTATATTTACTGGAATACTTTAGTTATATATCTAGTTTTAATTCATTCAAAACTTCAACAGATATGTTTGTAAAAGAACAAAACTAAACATATATGTTTCCAGCGCTATCATCAGCTCCCAAAGCGATCCTCTTAAACTTTCCCGGATTTTGTTATCAGATTAATCTAGCACATTCATTTACTTACAGTAAGCTTAATTGACTGAATTATTTATCACTAATATTCTCTCTATTATTATCTAATGAAGGTGATCCTTTATTTATTATTCTGGGCATTTTTTTAGAAATATTTCTTTACTTATCAGTGAGCTGTATTACTTACTGCTATAAAGTTGACTAAATTTTGATCAAAACCGATTGATTTGATCAAACATTCCGATCATGGAAAAAAAAGCATTGCTCTAACATAGTTGTATTTTTTAGTTGAATAAAGATTGTGGATACGTCTTCATCATTCAAAATTACTTTTATTTGTATATTTCAAAAAATAAATAAATTGACTAATTTAACATTCTTTTTAACTTATCACCTTTCTGTCTGCTTTTTTTTTTATCAACTTTAATCCTTAATAGGTTATGTTTCTCCAAAAAAAAAAAAAAAAAAAAAATCATCAACGTCGCGCAAATCTAAGACGTGTCTAAATTCTTCTCAATACAGTAGAACCTCTTTTATCCAAAACTCTCGGTTAACCAAAATCTATTTTTAAAGTTTTTTTTTTTTTTTTAGTATATTTCTTGGGTGCAAAATCCATTCGAAAACTTTTTTTTAACTATCGTATTCCTTCTGTGCAAGCGGTCCTTTCTGAACTACGAGTACATATAAATATTTTCGATCCCCTTTCTTAGAGTTCCTTTGAATTTACCTTGAGCTCCCGTAAGATATGGAGTGGAACGAAGAAAACGAACAAATTAGCAATTCTGAAGCTTTTGAATGTTTTGCAACAGGTTTGGTATGGTTGGAGCAACTGAAAGCCTGTGATACTTGTAAACTAATAATATCAAAAAACTTCGTGATAGAGCTTCAAAGTAAAGGCAATCGAAAGTACGACAAACAAATTATTTTTTTAAACCCTTGTAATATATGTAAAAGGTACCTAATTTCAAAATTAAAATTCTGGTAATTTATTCTTCTTTCTACTTTGCTATTGCTTTATTTTTATTAAACACTTGTTACCATAATAAGAAACATTCAGGGGTGTAGTCGTAAAAAAAACAGAGGGTATACGCTCTAAGCAGAGGGTATACGCTCAAGGCAGAGCGTATACCCTAGAGTGTATATACTATAGCTTTCTTGAGAAACAGAAGGTATACGGTGTTCCTTAAAAAAATCCAGAAGGTATACGGCGTATACCCCTGTATACCTTCCACTACATCCCTGGAAACATTGCATATATTCCTCCTCAATCTTAAAACGGAAGCCTTCTCGATTGTCCGAAAATTTCGATTTTCCGAAAGAGGATCGGTCCCAATTACTTCGGATAATCGAGGTTCTACTATATTTATCCAAGGCCGTAGAAAGATGGGAGCAAGGTGCACAGATCTCTGTCCCTTAGTAACTTGTTAAACAGCCTCTATATTTCATAATCTTTCAGTCATAATCTTATGTATGTTATACATAAACTCGGTTTATTGCATCAGATGCCGCCATCCGAAAAATCTACAAGAGTCCATTCCATTTCTTCCGGTCAAAGGTCCATCCCTCTTCCAGATTTCTATCCCTCATCGCTTTTTTAATATCGCCTATGCAGTTCTTTCGTGGTTTTTCTCGTTTCCTTTTTCTATTTGTTTTACAATTAAATGCGATTTTGGGTAGTCTATCATCACTTATTCTTTTAACATGACCGTAACAGATTATTATTATTATTATTATTATTATTAAGATTATCTAATATGGATCCGTTTATTTTCATCATTTCTTTGATTCTTTCATTTCTTTTTTTTTTTTCTATTCTTGATATCCTGCATTAACTTCTTAGGGCATCCATTTCTACTGCCGCTAATTCCTTTCCTTCTGTCTCCATAATTCTCCATCCTTCTGCTCCATATAAGAATATACTCTTTGCAATAGAATTGCATGCATTATACTTTCTTTTCATAGCAATCTCCTCACTCCACCAAATAGAATTTAATAGTTTTACAGCCTTTCTTCCCTGAAAAATTCTGTATTTAATTTCCTGTGAGTCTCTGCCTTCGCTATTAATGTTTGCACCAAATTATTTATAATGTTCACAGCTTTCTATTTTTATGTTATTATTTAGATCTAGGTCTGTCTTATCTCCTCCTATTCACAAGTATTTGGTCAAACTAATGTTCATGTAAAGTTCCCATCTCTCATTCTTATTGAATTTCTATCGTCATTTTCTCTAAATCATTTTTACTTTTTGCGATTATAACTTGGTCATCTGCGAATTTCAGAGTAAAAATTGACGTTCCATTCACATTAAGTCCCTATTCCTCTGCAGTTCTCCTTCCGAATTTCCAATGCTTCTCCAACACAAATTTAAAAAAAAATGTTGGGGAGACACAACATCCCTGTCTGAGTCCTTTATCTGTTATAAAACCTTTTGACAATCTTTGACCTTTTTAAATTTTTGTTTTTTATTGTCTGTAAAGTTCTTGAATTGCTATATATATAAATCTGATCTACATTACATTAAAAAATATTAAAACTTTAAACAAAAGTTTCTTGATACGAAAAATTTCCATCTATTTCTGTTTATATTTATTTAATATTAAAGTAGAGGGGAAAAGATAAGCATATAAGAAATACCCCATTAAAAATTTTCAAAGCCATTTTTAGCTTTGTTGCAGCTCTGTACTTATTAGGTACACATCAATAGCAGCATATTAACTCAATATTGCAAAATTTGGCACCAAAATATGGAAATCTTAACATTAATTGGCTAATATGGTGAAATTCCTATTCATATCTAATATTGACCAAAACTGGAAATCTTCCGTAAGTGTAATCCTCAACTGCATTTCAACTAATATGTCTTGACATAAAATTCTCTGCATTCTAGTATTACGTTGCAATTAGATAAGCCACATTTCATTAAACTTCTAATATTTTGTTAATTTTTAGATAACCTATTTCGCAGGCTTACCGGAATTTTTCTACAATTTTAGAAATAACTTTTATCTAGAAATTTTCTAGTTGGTAACTTCAACGTCGAGTATTGGGCCGGATTTATTTTCTGCTAAAGTCTTTTAAAATATAAGTTTTTTCTACCATTTAGAAATCTATTTTAGTCTTAGCAGTAAATTTGGGTGGAGGGGTAGGTTAAGAATTCCGTGTCATGTGAGAAAAATGGAACGATTAATATACTCTAGTGGCCAAAATTGGAGAAACTTGTCAGAAAATATTTATTGCTGGTTATTTCTACTCGGAATTGTTCTTCCCGTGAACAATAGAACTTTGCAGTGTAGCAATAGGCATTATGATGCACTCGCTAAAATTATAAAAACTCTAAGTTTCTCTGCATAACATTTTTTAAAATTTTTGAAATAAGCATTTTTTAGAAATAAAAATTACTAAGGAATCCAGCCCAGGCTTCCCGGGTTACAGAATATAGGTAAAAAACATTTTTTTTAATTAAAAATTCCTAATAGATATATATATTTTTAATTTAATATATATGCTTTGTGTTTAAAAAAAAAAAAAAACAGAATTTATCATTAAGAAGCCCGTAAAACATATCACAACATTTTTTTTTCTTTGTAATTTGGGACCACTGTGCCAAGTTACAATGCGGAGATTGATCACCATCTCAGGATTTAGTGTGTTGATTGGAGCTGTTACTTTTTTTTTTTCAAGACATACATGAGTGCTCTGCGATTTTTAGAATGGAAAAATTAGTTCAACAAAATGTTTGCATTAATTTTTATATTTCAAATAAAATTTTGTGTGCCGAATAACGGAAAATATTGCAGAAAACCTACGGTGAATCATACATGCTAAAAACACAGGTATAAGAATAGTATAAAGTATAGAAATAGGGTCGAGAAGTGGTAGTTGATTTGCCTTTTTTAGTCGACCTTCAACTCTATCAATTACTCAAATATCTCTAAAATCAAGAAGCTGGTGCTTGGAAAATCATCGTATGAATCTCAGATAGTTGTCTCAAGATATCTCACATGTGTTTTAAATCCGTTCATAACGTTATGATTAATATTTTGTTCATTAAACGCATCGCCCCACGATTGTTTTCGATAGAGCTCAATTTTCTCCTATTGTTCTGTAGGAATTTTTGGCCAAAACCGCAACTAATGTCATCGAACAAGGGCCATACTTGCCTGGTATGGCCTTGTATGACATTTTCCTGTTCACGAAGCTAAAATTACCTCTTCGAGGAAAATGTTTTGTATAAATTGAGGCAATTGTAAAATTAGTAGGAGGAGCTAAACGCCATACCAAAATCTACCTACCTAAAAAGTATGGAAGATTGGATCCTGCGCTGGCATAGCTGTATTAAATTCGACGGCATCTACTTTGAAGGTGCAGAAGAAAATTGTGAAAAAAAATTTTTTTTGTGTTTTATTTAACAATTCCGGGTATTCTTTACAAGAATGTATATATTTAGATTGCACACAAACAACACCAAAAAACATGTTTATTTGAAAGATATAACATATTTAAGTAAACAAAATGTTTTATATGACACGACGTTTTATACTTATGAATGTACATTTTATGCTTTGATATCAAAACCTATTGCTGCGCTTCACAACTTAATGTTTAGAGTTTTAAAAGTGTCTATTCTAGCTCATCAATAACTGAGGCTTTCCACTACAGCATGAGATTTATTGCACTGATGGATGACTCTGTGTCGAAAATGTCAATTTCGGAGAAAATCTCTGATAGCCAAACAATGTACTCTTCTTAATCAATGGCATAATCCATTTAAGATTCTACTAAACTGTTAGCAGCATGCTTTTAACATAATTGTCTTTATAGAAAAGTAAATGAATCTCTTCTTATACAGGAAAAGAGCCCTCGTTTATATAATTTGAAATGTTTTCAGAGTATCGTGGAAATTATTTGTTTATAATACTGAGTGCAAGCTTTTAAATCATACGTAATTATTATTATACTTTTAGATTGCATACGAATACCTCAAAAAACATGTTTGTATGAAAGATATAATGTGTTTCAATAACCTTATTATTTTAAATGACGCGAAATTTTATGTTAATGAATGTTAATTTTATGCTTTGATACCAAAACTTATTGCTGCGCTTCACAACTTAATTCTTAGAGTTTTAAATGTGCCTATCCTTGCTCATCAATAAATGAGGCTTTCCACTACAGCATGAGATTTATTGCACTGATGAATGACTTATGTGTTCAAAATGTCAATTTCGGAGAAAATCTCTGATCGCCAAAAAATGTACTCTTCTTAATCAAATGACATAATCCATTTAAGATTCTGGTAAACTGTTAGCAGGAGGCTTTAAAGGAAAAGAGCTTCTCGTTTATATAATTTTAAATATTTTCATCTTATCGTGGATTTTTTTTTTTTTTTACAATACAGAGAAGGCAGGTCACCATAAAAGAATACTGAGAAAAATTTGAAAAAATTACAGAATGTTCTTATCATGAGGATATATATGTTTAAAAAAAAAAAAAAAAAATCCGGTGCAACCTCTATAGAACGTCAGTAAAAAAAAATAGTGAAAATTTCGTTTTCTTTTCGATTTATTCGCTGGTTGGCGACAGAATGAATTCTTCAAAACTAAATGCTTCGAGTTTTAAAAGTGTCTGCCCTAGCTCATCAATAACTAAGGCTTTCCACTACAGCATGAGATTTATAGCTTTGATGTATGACTCTGTGTCTAAAATGTCAATTTCGGAGAAAATCTCTGATTGCCAAACAATGTACTCTTCTTAATCAATGACATAATCTATTTAAATTTCTGATAAACTGTTAGCAGTAGGCTTTTAACATAATTGTCTTTATAGAAAAGTAAATGAATCTCTTCTTATAAAGGAAAAAGAGCTCCTCGTTCGTATAATTTGAAATGTTTTTAGCATATCGTGGTGAAATAATGACAAGGAAGGTCTCCATAAGAGAACATACTAATTTTTTTTTTAATTTAGAGAATGTTCTTATCATGAGGATATGTATGTGTATAAAAAAGTTTCCCGCGCAACCTCGATAGAGCGTCAGTAAAAAAATAGTGAAAATTTCGATTTCTTGTCGATCTATTGCTGGTTGGCGGCAGAATGAATTTTTCAAAACTTAATGCTCCGAGTTTTTTTTTTTTTTTTTTTTTTTTTTTTTTTTTTTTGTGTCTGTCTTAGCTCATCAATAATTGAGGCTTTCCAGTACTGAATGAGATTTATTGCATTTGATGGATGTCTCTGTGTCGAAAATGTCAATTTCGGAGAAAATCTCTAATCGCCAAGCGATTTACTCTTCTTAATAAATGACATAATCCATTTAAGATTCTAGTAAACTGTTAGCAGGAGGCTTTTAACATGATTGTCCTTATAGAAAAGTAAATGAATCTCTTCTTATAAAGAAAGAAAACCCTTGGATTATATAAATTGAAGTGATTTTAAAATATCATGGAAAGGATTTCTTTGCAATACAAAGCGCAAGTATTTAAATCAGATATAAATCAAATTATTGTATTGGATTTTTTTACTAAAAACAAGTAAATAGGGTACTTACTTATTATCCGGGCTAGGAGATAGATCTGGAAAAGTATTCTGGAAATGTTCGAAAGTATTTCATAAACCATGTTTGATGCATGATTCTTTGTTCTTGTTTTATTTGTGAACGCCCCAGTAAATATTCTTTCGCATATATACACATCATTACGGATCCAAAGAAAATCTTTTACATGTGTATGAATATTTATTTGTGGAGGCACATTATCACGTTAAATCATTTTTTTTTAAGTAAAGCAAACGTTGTTTATAACATTTTAAAGGACACAGCATTTTATTTTTATGAAAATTGTCGATTTTATAGTTTGATATTAAACCTAGTTACTGCACATCACAACTTAATGCTTAGAGTTTTAAAAGTGTCTGTCCTAGCTCATCAATAACTGAGGCTTTCCACTACAGAGTGAGATTTATTGCATTGATGGATGACTCCGTGTCGAAAATGTCAATTTTGTAGAAAATCTCTGATCGCCAAACAATGTACTCTTCTTAATCAATGACATAATCCATTTAAGACTCTAGTAAACTGTTAGCAGGAGGCTTTTAACATAATTGTCTTTATAGAAAGAATCTCTTCTTAAAAAGGAAGAAATCCGTTCGTTTATATAAATTGAAATGTTTTCAACATATCGTGGAAATTATTTCTTTGTAATACTGAACGCAAACTTTTAATTCAAATATATTAAAATTCTTGTATTGGCCTTTTTTCTTCGTAAGAACAAGTAAATAATACAGACAAGTGACAATAAATCTTCAAAAGTTTCGAAATTTTTATTTTTTTTAGATGCTAAAACACCTATTTTTCTGAACATTTTGATATAGTTGTTTCCTTGAAATTCCCATTACAACAAAAGTTACGGCTTTTAGAATTATACCCGTTCAATAGCTCAAGCGGCAAAAGTTTGAAATCATTTTTCTAAAAAAGACGTTTTTGGTCATAACGCACAGGATATCTTAAAAACTTCCAAATATTTTTTCATGAAATTTTCAAAACGTATATTTCATGTTAGTCTGTATAAACTTAACCTAAAATTTCCTTTTTATTGTTCAAAAAAAATTTTTTTAGGTGATTATGCTATTGAAATTTTCAGAATTTTGTATTAGCTATGCAACTTTGTATTAAAAATATAAAAATGCTTTAAATTCAAATTTATTTAGGTTGAGGGTAATTATTACAATCTGAAGCATAAGTAGGCACCGACATTTTCCTTGTAGTTGCAATATTTATTTTGTAATCGTACGCGTAAGCTGTTATACCAATATTCAGCTCGTCAAATGTCTGACAGTTTGGAGCTCCCTATAAAAGCTAATTCTTCATCCTGCAATTTTGTAAATAAATGAAATGAAAGAACATACTTATATCTTTCATACCAATAAAAATTGGGTTTTAAAATCGCATACATTTTAAGATATTAAATGTTTAAAATAGTTTTTTTTTTTTTTCATTTTTTCCAATTTTAAGAGATTCGAAAATTCTTAAGGTGAATACTCAGAACATTTTGAAAAAATGTTAATGAAACTACTTATGTATCTAATAAGGGATCAGTCAACTTTAGCGGCGGAACTCCAGTAAAAGGTAATGTAAACAAATAAAATACTTTCGAAAATTAGGCTCGAAAAGATGAAAACAACTAATAATGTGATATTTTTCTCAAGATTAATGTAGTTTAATGTTGAAGAAGCAATTTGTTTTTTGTTTAATTTAACAAGACCCATAACGTTAAGTGGGTAAGTTCTTTGGCCTATGCACGTGATTTTTACGAATTGTTTCTGGTTACAAAAAAAGAAATATCACCTTTTGCATTATATTTGTAGAAATCTTACTAATATATTTAAATTTTTGAGTGAAAAATAAGAAAAATAAGCCATGTGCAACGGGTAACACCTGTAGATGCGCGTCGTGAACTTTCGATCGGATGATCGTTTTCCTCAGGTCACAAACATCTGAAGAAAAAAAAAATTGGTCACCAAATTAGGAAAGCTCATTAAATTATCTGGTGCTTATACCAACATTTAGCTTTAAAAGTTTATTTTTGACAAAATCGCAGTCCTTTAAATAAACATATGGGTAAGTGTAATCGCAGATCGCACAGGGGGTTTCGTTTAATATCTCGTTTAAAACACTTTATCTTTTAATTAATAAATCAAAATTGTTAATTTATAAGTATTAAACCGTTACATAAATGGCAGAACCATTATATTTAATTTTAAAATAAATAAAAAAATATTTTAGGCCAAATTTAAAATAGTCATGTCAAATTATTGAAATAAAATTAACAATACGAATATTTTTAAATTCAGAAAGTTCAAAAATTTAGCATACATTTTTTAAAAGAAAAAAATTGTTTAAAACGCATTTAAAATGCTGAAATAATTCCGAAAAAATCCACATTAATTCTTTCACTTTCAGGGGTTGTATCAAATGTCTGTTGATTAGTGGCATTATAGCGTACACAATATTGCACGTACTACTATGTTTCTATACAACCGCTCACCATTTTGATTCCTTTTGGGAACAACGGATTTCGAGCTTATTCTATGGACGATAATTTTCAGAATTTTCAAGCTATGATTTTGAGACTTTCACAAACGTTGCTCTATGTACTTAGCTAATACATTATGCACATTATATTTTAATTGCATTCGCGCATGCGCAGTGAAACATTTTTTAGTAAATCTGCTCATTTTTCATCCAATTTTTATTATTTTTTAATTCTGATTTCAAAGTACTGTGTACAATATTGTTTTTCATATTTTCTGAAAAGGTCTTTTTTTTATATATTAAGAACTCTGCAAATTGTAAACAAAAAACTTGCCGAAATTTGGGACTGTTTTTATAAAAACCTTAATTTATCTACGAGTATAAATGCTATCCTCATAAAAATGAACACAGTATATTAAAATAAGCCCCTTATTAATAATCTCGAGTTTGAACGCTTTTGCTACATTAGTCTTTACAGGGTTATCCAAAAGATATCCGTTCTTTTTCAATTTGTTGACGGTCCCCTATGGGATTTCGGAAAAAAATCTTCGCTGAAATATGTGACCTATACTATACTGTTTACACACCTTTAGTTTCAGTTAATTCCTCATGTATTTTTCTAGATATTTAACAAAACGTCTAAAATCGCAAGTGACCGGTCACCTTTGGCCATGTAGTGTATATTCTAACTGTTGTAGGCCATCATAACACCAATCAAGAAAAAATTAAACTAGTTTCATTTTTTGGTATTTCAATGTACTATTTACCTAATATTTTATCGATGTCTGTGAAAACGTCAGGTAACTCATTTGAATAAATCTCTTATCTCTAAACAGCCTTTTTTTCCCGTTATGAGCCAATTCATGAAATCTTAAGATCTCCTAGGGATCAATCAATCACAGATGCTTTCAACAGTGATTGATGTTTCCCGACAGTATTGTCCATTTTATGCAACCACAATATATATTTTATTACTTTTGGTTAAACACAGACACATTTTATTTGTTTTGAGTTGTTATTTTATTATTTTTATTTTAAATTCATACTTTCAAGAAAATAATTCAATTTTTTATATATTTTAATAAATTATTGATAAATTTAGTATATATTTTGTAATTTAATGACTATTACCTGTTTAAATAAAAAGTAATTAAAATTTTTACATAGATTCAAGTAATTCCTATGTCTGTTAGAGAAAGTTTTATTAATACATATAAATATAATCGTACCTTCAAATATCCTGCTGTTATTTTAATACTCCAAGTTAAAAGAAATCTCTGCCGGTTTGGCCTACAGGCGCAGGTAGATTTCGAAGTTAAGCTCTAATTTCACCATCAAAAACTAAATGAAGATTAGAGATAAACTCAGTTTAGCAATTTTATCTTTTGACAAGTTTTAATTTCATTTTTCTGTAAGAGCTGGTTTTTATCACAACCATATTAACACGATAATTTTTTCTTCAACCGTTTTGTAATTTTAATTTGTTTTTGCTGTAAGAATTAGTCCTATCAAAAACTTGTCAATATAAAAGTTGTGCATAATAATAAGAATATTTATAATAAATTTTGATATCTTGGGAACCGACGATGCTATGAATTTTCCCTCCATAAAACCCTATTTTTTTCGCCTCTTAAGTCCATTTTTAATTTTATCAAAAATCTGTCTTACGTAAATTTTTTGCCCTTTTTCTAGAAATAATAATAACTTTAAACTGATTTGATATGTATTATAAATAAGAAGTTATGGTATTTTTTCGGTTTTCACAAAACCCCTTCCCATTTCCATCCCTTTGGTTTGATTTTGCCCATTAACGAACTTGACCGAGATTTTCTGACCCTTCATTTTATGTATCAGTTTAGAAGAGATTTGTGCAGAATTATAGAAATTATCGTGTTCATAAAAAATTATATGTATATATAGATAGATAAAGTTTTGAACTGGGGGTTGTTTGGGGTTCTAGGGGTCATGATCGACCTAGATCTGCAAATTTTTTTGAGACTTTCCATTATAAGGAGAGAATATAATATGTAGTATTTCTTACGAAATGTACCTAAAAAATAAATCCATACCTGTGTCCTTATTCAATATTTCAAATAATTAATTATACAGATCCCTAGTATAAAAGGAATAATTCTCTTTAAATAAGTATGTTATGCATGACACTACATCTGTTTCACATCTCTAAAAGTGGCTCATTATTCCTTTATAAGATATTTTAAGAAATATTTATATATTCCATGAATATGTCTGCTTAAATATGTTTAACAATACCTTTCATTTCTTTTTGCGTCTTTTTTTTTTCACTCCGATTTAAACTTTTTTCCAGTTATGATAGTTAAATTAAATTTTGAATAGTAGAGTAGTTTAATTTTAGTTTCTTGTTACAAAGTAATAAATAACCTTTTTGTGATTTTACAATCTATAGATTTATTATCTATTAATACATGTCTTAACCCTTAAATGCCTGATCTTTCAAAAATAATTGTAATAATGTTTTTCGGCTTTCATTTTTTAAATAAATCATGGAAAAAATACTTTAAAAAATCATATTTTGTTTTAAGTATAGTTTACGGCTAAAAAACAGTTTGTTACTAATCGGCAATACTGGTGTTTAATTGAAATAAATAATTTCCCTAGATAAAATTCTATAATATTAAACACACAAGAATTTTAGGAACTATAATAAGAAATAAATTTTACTTGCTCACTGCAGGTCAAAATGGGTATTTTGCAAGCTCCCAAACAAAACAAAAAGAACAAGTATCAACAATTGAAAAAATAAATCTATCTTTATTCTTAAACAGTACAAGTGTTGCCGTCTACATGTTGAAAATTGATTTAATAATATTTTCAGAATGTATTTTATTGGCAAAATTAGGCATTATAGCTTCAATATTATTCTAATAGTATTTTAGAGCCTAAATTGGGTATGTTGCCGAAAAGCAACACCAGGCATTTAAGGGTTAATTCCTTTCATTATATAAGAATTTTTTCAACTATCTCTCAATTTGTTGGAAAAAAGTGTGTAGATGTTAACACTGGCATAATTTTGGTAAATAATATTTAAGAAAATTATAAAGTCACGTTTACCCTCGTACAAACTTATTTCTTTAGAATTTAGTTTATTATCGAGATACTTTGTAACTCGGAATGTAACACATTTGCCTGATTAATGATTCTGTATCTAAAAAAATAACAATGGCATAATTTTAGTAAAGAATATTTTTAAAAGCTCTATAATGTCTCGTTTATATTTGATTTATCGTCGTACAATCTTTTTTCTTTAGAATTTTATTTATTATCGAGATACTTTGTATTTCGGAATGAAACCCATTCAATTGATTAATGATACTATACCAATATTAGCCATATACTTCTTGAATCTTTCTGACTATAATTTTCTTCTAGTGTAAATTTTGCCCTATAAAAAATATCATGATTTATGCATTCGTATGCATGTTTTTATACTTCTTTATTTAATTTCGTAAATAAAGGTTGCGAAATTACATTAGGATAATTAGGTTACGTTAATTTTCCTAGTTTCTGTATTTAAAGATAGAATTTTGTAATTGATATTTAACACATTTGCTGATAGCCTAGCATTATTTTTTATAAAACGTTCACAGATGCGTTCTCAGATTTTTCTAAATGTCTTTTTTTACAAAATACACAATATTAACTTAAAAAATCTCACTCTTTTACTTAAAAGGCGACAAAATAATAATAATATAAATGTAGCAAGTTAAAAAATGTACATTTTATTTAAAATTTCTTAGTACTTTCGGCCTGCAATTACCGCTGCCATCGTCAGAGAAGATTTTTATTATTAATTGCTGTTCCATTCATACAAATACGTCATTTCCTTTGAAATCGAAAAGTCTATAATTAGGGTAGCTGAAACAAGCAGTAATAGTGCCTTGGATTCAACTTATGTAGAGAAAATATTTAACTGCCATTCCATTTATTTTAATAATTCACTTTGTTCACATACGTCACTTTCATTTTTAAATGCGTAGCTGAAGAGTAGAGGATGATATTTAACTGCCGTACTGTTCATTTTAATACGTCACTTTGCTCAAGTTTTCGGGATATTTAACAATATGTTTAGGATATTGAATGAGGGGACGTTACTTCCTTTGAAATGGGGGAGTCAATAATTATTAGGGTAGCTGAAAATAGAAGTAGCAGCGCCTTGGATTGAACTTATGTAGAGAAAATATTTAACTGTCTTTCCATTTATTTTAATAATTCACTTTGTTCACGTACGTCACTTTCATTTTTAAATGCGTAGCTGAACAGTAGAGGATAATATTTAACTGCCGTACTATTCATTTTAATCCGTCACTTTGCTGAAGTTTTCAGGATTTTTTTCAGGATATTTAACTACATAATGGGGATATTGTATGACAGGGCGTCGTTACATACTTGATTGCTTTTACACAGAATTTCTATGGATTCTCTGGTAGTGGATGCGTAGTAATTTTACGATTTTCCTCTACTGTCCTGCTACGCATTTTACCCCTTAACCCTTTATCCACTGATGGTACTTATAAGTACCATTAAACTGACTTGCTATAAACTTCATTTAGTACATCGATTAGTTGTAATACAGTTTACAATAAGTTATAGATATATTACTTTATCCTGTTCCAAAAGCATTATTGGTTACACAAAACAAAAATATTTTTAAAAGGATTATTTCTTTTGCCTTTGCATCTTTTCAGCTATCTCCGCGATAGGAGGAGGGGGATGGAATTTTTCAATCTGGAAATATTTCTATATTTCTATTGTAAGAACATTAGATTTGTCTATTTCCTAATTCTACAAAATACTAAGAAAAATATTTAAAATAAAAGATTTTAGTGGGGTTATAAATATTGCACAAAATCACTATAAATTCAACTTTAATGAATCCTTCTAAATCCTTCAATCCTTCTAAAATCCTTCTAAAATTTATTAAATGATTATGTAAGTCTTCTAATGTAGTTTAAACAATTCACGAAAAATGCTTTAGAAGATAAAATTTTCATGAATTCATAATTCAGTGCATAAAGGGTTAAGAGGCTACGTCAGTCTAAACGAAAAGATGCGTCCTCTAATGCTAATTCTATGGAAGAAATTTATAAAGATATCTCGGTCGCATTTCAATATTTTTAAATGTTTTTTTTTTTTTTTTTTCACTGGATAACTGAGATCGATCTGTATGCAGGCCGTTTTTTACTTTTTCGATTTTAATTTTGATTGCAGATTTTTTTTTTTTTTTTTTTTTTTTTTTTTTTTTTTTTTTTTATGAGGATGCTTTTACTTTCGAAACCGGTTTCGAAAATGAAAGTGTCCTCATTAAAAATACCTGTAAACAAAATCGAAAAAGTAAACAGCGGTCTTTGTACAGATCGATCTTAACTATTGAATGCAAAAAAAAAAATAATAATAAAAAAAAAATTAAAAAAAATCATTTAAAAATATTGAAATTCAAATGAGATACCTTCTTCCATAGGATTAGCATTAGCGAACGGGTCTTTTCGTTTGACTGAAGCAGCCTCTTAAATCTCGCTCCCGTCACTATCACGGGTTGAAGTGTTATTCGTTATTTCTCGTGCCCGTCATATTTCCGGGCTGGATATTTAATTGCTGGAAAAACTTCTGAAACCAGAAAAATTTAACTGGCAATTGCGTGTGAAGTCTATGAATAATATCGTTGAAGTTTGGTTTTTGGCGCTGATTGTGAAGTTGGACTTTGTATTGCATGTTTCGAAATATATCACACTAAAAAAAATATTAATGATCAAAATTTAATTTATATATATATTATTTCAAATATTATTTGTAAAAGTTTGTGTAATGATGATAAATAAAAATCTAAGATGTGAAAAGAAAAGGTCTTATTCGCATTCATTTGTATGGTGTAAAACAAACATTAAGACACAGAATTCTCGCATGATGGCTTTTCTACAAATGTGTATTTGTTCTATAATTTCTTTTTTTTTTTTTTTTTTTTTTTTTCGCCTTAAAAAAACTAGTTGCATATTTTATTTAGAAACCTTATAAGTATTCAATTTCTGTAATAAAAAAAATAGGTACTTTTTTATGGTTTTCCAAATATTAAGCGATCCTTAAGGGGTTAAAAATGAAAGTGCAAAACATGAAAACTTCTATATTTTCTGTAATTTTTAAACTAACATTTCTATTGACTGAAATTCAAACTAATTTGTGTCTAATTTAAGCAGACGATAAATGTAATTATATAGTTTATAAAAATTTTCGAAGTTTCAAAAATTCACAACCATGCTTAAAAGTTGTAAAGTGTCAACATATAGCATCGAACTCGGTCCCTCCGGCTGGCAGGCGAGCACTCTGTTCACACCATGAAATCCACGTTGAGAATAGCAAACTAATAAACATTTGAAACGCATGCTGAACTTTGACCTCCCCCCCCCCCCAATTCCTCGAAATCTAAGTCCCATTTGAAGGAATACTTTCACCAGATTAATTAGAGATAAACACTCTACACCTTACCTCAAATTCATCAAAATCGAGGAGCACCATGTATGGTGGTCCTCGTGTTAGATAATGATAATTAGTGGAGTAACGCTTCGATTTAAATGTTCAAAGCTCTGGAATTTTATAAAATTCAAAGTATCATCATTCCATGAATTTTGGTGGTTGAAAAACGACGTTTTTGCTGTTGCACTTTGCAAAGCACAGAGAAAATGTTTCTAAATATAACTTATTAGATCCACTGATCGGATAAAAATTTAAAAAGTGTTTCGTTTTGAAAATTAATTGCAGAATTATTTCATGAACATAATTTCTACCTTATTTTGAACATTTTGTATTTTATATTTCCTTCGTATCTCCAACAGCTAGAAAATTGAAGTGCGTTTAAATTTTTTAAGACACCCTGTAGAGATCTTGTAATGATTTTAGTGTTCATTAGTGATTAATGTATTTTAGAATTTATATTTCTTTAAAAAAATGATATATTTTTCCTTTTTTCTAAACTAATGTAGGGTGTGCGTAAAAGAATGCATAGTTTCAATGATATATTATAACAGCTTCATTTGGACTATTTACTACAAATCATACATCAAATTGAAGTTTAAACTAAACTAGTTTTCCTAAAAATGTTCAATGTGTGCACTTTTAGTTGTACGGCACACATTCAAGCTAAAGTCCAATTCTTCCCACGCTTCGATTAACAAGTCTGAAGTAATGGTAGCAATAGCCTCTTCAATTCTGTGTCTCGACTCTGCCTAATCTAACAAATATTTTTTACACAAATCCAAATAAATATTTGCGGGCTGTTTGAAGGGACATGCACCTTGACTTTTCGGACACAATCTTTTGTCAATCGAAAACTCTGACAAATGATTAATTGGACTGCCAAAAGCAGGTATGGGGCTTACTCGGGTACCATTCATTTGAGGACTGCACAATCTTTCTTTAGGTCACACCGACGAGTGTTTTAGACGACTTATTTTAAACATTCATTTATGCATAACTCTAATCTTAGTTTTACCTGTTTGTAGCCTATAGTACTCGCGCTAAAATGATTTGCTATAAACGTACTATGTTTAAAATGAACGTATTTTTGTAAATTTGCTTAAATCATTTTTTAATCAATCTTTAATATCATTTAGACCTAGTACTAGAAATTAGAATTATCATGATACAATCTAACACCTGACTTAGGTACTATACAAAAGACTTTAAATTGACCTGAAAAAATCCCCCTTCAACTCTAGTATTGAAGGTTTAATATAATTTGTTAATGCTACTGCATCTACAACTGTTATATTTAAGTTAATTTAAACAGTTTTCATCTCAAAATTTATATGGACTAATTATTTTTGAAAACGGTCCGAATGGCTAGCTAGGTTTATCTTAAGGTTTTATATATTTTTTCGAAAAAATATTTAAAAAAAATAGCAAAAGTAAGGCGAAACTTTCATTAAAATTTCAAAACTAGCCAAATCAATTTTGAATACAATATTACACATAAATACATACGAAATATTCAATGTAACTACTTCCTGAAGTAGCCACGGTGGTTCTTAAAATGGAGCTTATACCATTGAATAATAATAAATATCTAAATGAATAATAATAAATTATCAGTTAATTTAATATTATATTTACCGGAACGGTGAAATAGATACTAAGAAAATGTATTAGGCTAAGAAAAAAAAAATGAGGAAGCAATAATATTTCAATCAGCATAATTTCTATGCCGAAGTTACAAAGCCATAAAATTGAACATACACTTAATAATAATGAAAAAAAGACTTGTCGGTCACACTTTTCTTTAAATGAATCTGTGCAACATTTTTGTTGCCTTGAGATATCAATTCTTCTTTCCAGTTGAAAATAAAATTTTCAGTTATCAAACTCAGCTGAAGAAGGCAAATCTCTGCGTAAATAGTAAAGTAAAGAAAATTTAACGCACCACACATTGTTAAAATTTTCTGTAAAAACGCAGAAAATAATCAGAAATTTTCGGTAAATTTACACTAGTTACCGGTTAAAAGTAGCAAAATATTCTGGATCGTTAGTTTATACGATTTTAAATATTGGTGTTAAAATTAGTGTTTACATCGGATATTTTATACAAGCGGCGGAACAAGGACACGATATTTTATAAAGCCCCAAACGAAAAACTCGCATGGTTCTAACGGATTTTAAATCTTCAGCCCAGCAATAACACTTTATGCTCAGGAGTCGAAACTTTGCGCATGTAACATTCCAAGTACGTAAATAACAAAGCAGTACTCACTGTACTGTTCTTATCTAAAACTGTTTGAGTTACTGTTTACTTGTGACCTTGAACCAGTACCTACAACGTTTACAGTTGATACTATTAAAATTCATAACTGGGGCATTCTTTTATGGCCATCCTGTATTTAAAGTGTATTTATTTAAAAAAATTCTAATTTTCTTCAAGAATTACTTTCAAGCAACACTTCTTACTTACAGTAAGTACTTAATACGCTCTTCTTTCTTTAGAATTTTGGTTCGTTATTGAAAGACTTCGTCACTTCGAATGAATTCGCATTACATTAGAACCTCTTTTATCCGAAACTCTTTTAACCGAAATCCATTTTTAAAACTACTTTTTTCTTTATTACTATCGCATTCCTTGTGTGCAAGCGGTCCTTTCCGAACCCCGGGTACAGATAATTATTTCGGATCTCGTTTCTAGAATTCCTTTGAATTTAACTTGAGCTTCCGTAAACTGCGGAATGAACTAGAACACAATAAGAGGGAGGACAACCGGAATGTGTGAATGTGGTCTAGCAGGCGAAGAAAACGAACAAATTAGCTGAAGCTTTTGAATGTTTCGCAATGGGTTTGGCATGGCTGGAGCAGCAGAAAGACTGTGATACTTGTGAACTAACAGTATTAAAAAAAAACTTTGTGATACAACTGCAAAGCAAAGCGGCAAACAAAACTTTCTTTCAAACCCTTGTGAATATGTAAAAGGTACTTAATTTCAAAATTAAAATTCTGATAATTTGTTCTTGTTTCTATTTTACTGTTGCTTTATTTTTATTAAGCACTTTTTATCATAATAAGAAAGACCGCATGTATTTGTTCTTAATCTTAAAATTGATGCATTCTCGATTATCCGAAAATTTCAATTTTCCGAAAGATCTTCGATCCCAATTACTTCGGTTAATCGAGGTTCTACTGTATATTATTAATAACTCTATACCGATATTTGCCATAGTTACATACCGGGTGATCCAAAAGTCAGGACGAACTTTCAAAATGAATAATTCGAAAACGAATCAAGATACAAAGATACGGTTTGCACCAGACGGATGAAAAAGAAACCGGTTTTTGAGTGGCAACGGAAAAAATAATTCTGTTGGCGGCCAACAGATGGCGCTGTCGGATTTCTGATGTAGGATTTGCAAAGCAACAAACTATATAAAAAGGAGCAACTGCAGCAGGTAATGATAGTCGAATCTTGTATGCATCGAAATGCTGTCCACAGTTGAGAAAGCCCTCTTAGTTAAACTCTATTAGAAGAATTCGAAAAGTGCCATTGCGAGCATATCGCTACATGAAGGGTATGCGAGATAGCAAAAGACCAATAACGTCTTCTGCATTGAACAAAATGATGGCGAAATTTGAAGCTACAGGTTCTTTGGCGTCACGTCGAAGAAGTGGACGTCCCTCAACAGTAGCTGCTGTTGCCGCGACAGTGGAGCAGACGGTGCAATCCATGTCGGCGGTTGCTGCACATGGTGAGTGCGGCGCTCGAGAAGTTTCGAGGCAGACAGGAGTTTCGTACGGAAGTGTCTGGAGAGCACTGCGAATAACTTTGCAACGGTATCCTCACAAGTTACAACATAACCAAGAACTGATACCTCCTGGCTTCGACTCTCGCCGAGATTTTGCGAATTTGGTATTCCATAAGATAGAAGAGCAGCACGACTGGCTTAACACTGTGCTTTGGACAGATGAAGCGCATTTCACACTCTCTGGTGCTGTTAACACCCACAATTGTCGAGTTGTGGACCACAGAAAATCCATATGCATTTGTTGAGGTATCCTTTCAACAGCCTAAAATGACAGTCTGGTGTGGCTTCACTGCTCATTTCATAATTGGTCCATTTATTTGAGGAAGTCACACAGACGGGTTTCAAAACAATTTTTGTCACCGGTCAGCGATATGTTGCACTGTTACAGAACAACATTATTCCTGAACTGCAAGCGCAACAGGCACTCCAAACAGTCACCTTTATGCAAGATGGAGCACCACCTCATATTGCTCTGCCTGTGCAACGCCTCATACGCTCAATATCTGGGGAGGATCGCATTATCAGTCGCTCATTTAATCACGCATGGCCTCCAAGATCTCCCGATCTGACATCCTGTAGCTTTTGGCTGTGGGGATTCTTGAAGTCAAAAGTGTACCGCAACCAACCGGCATCACTAACAGCAATGAAAGATGCCATCCGCCAAAATGTGTCTGACCATAACGCAAGAAATGCTACTAAATGCTGTGAACGATGTGGTGCCTCGTCTCACAGCTGTACTTCTGAATGATGGACAACACATTGAACATTTACAAGTACTAATTAACTGTAATGAAGCTGACTTGTAATTTGTCAAAATTTTTTCATTTGCAAATCAGCTTTTGGTGCAATAAAACACTGTAGCGCCATCTGTTGGTCGCCAACAGAAATATTTTTGTTTCGTTGCCACACAAAACCCGATTTCTTTTCCATCCGTTTGGTGCAAACCGTATCTTTGTATCTTGATTCGTTTTCGAATTATTCATTTTTAAAGTTCGTCCTGACTTTTGGATCACCCGGTACCTTCCTGGATATATCTAAATCTTCCCATTTAAATGTTTTTCTACTGATATAGCATAATGATTCATTCATTCATTAATGACTAATGTTTTACAGGAGATATTTCGCTTTAAAATAACTGATAGCTTCTTCTTCTTGTGAAGTAATCTTTAAAATACATGTATTTGAAATTAGAATATTTTCTGAAAAAATTGGGAGGTTTCAGATAAAGCCTTACAATACTTAGTATGATGAATACTTAATACAACTTTCCCTCTTTAGAATTTTATCCATTACTGAGATATTTTGTAACTCGGAAGGAAATCAATATGTTTGATTAATGATTCTATACCGATATTTGTCATTTATATGTTCTTTTCAGATCTTTCTAAATGTCATTTTCTTCCGGTATATAGCTTTTCTATTGAAAGCTGACATTGATTTCTGCATTCATTAGCGGTTAATAGTTTCCAATAGTTATTTGACTATAAGAAACATAATATATTATTTTTTTAAAGTAGTGTTCATATTCTGCGCATTTAAATTGTAATAATTTCTCCAGCAGTTTTTTTTTTTTTACTAAGTTTTTTATAGATTAATAAGATAATGCTTGGCGCAAAATATTATAAATAGAAAAAACAACGTTTTCTGCGCCAGAATTTTCAATTTTAAAGCAAACTAGCGTAAATTTGCTCGAATATATAGGGTATAATATTTCCAACAATTTACTCTCTCCAAGATCAAAGATCCTATCGAGTTGTCCAACACATGGGATTTCAATAGTATTAATTGCCAGTGCGATCTTTCCTACATTGAACAAACCAAACGTGGCTTAAAATTTATTTCGTATTAAAAAACACCAACAATATATTTAAAAGCAAGAAACCGATAAATCTTCAATTTCAAAGCATTGCTAGGAGATGAACCACACTTTTGACTTAAATTCGGCTAAAATAATCTCTAAACCTACTTCCATACACGAACTTAACTTTCTTGAAGCATTTCATATCTGTAAAAATTATGCAAATATTGTTAATTCTGAATTCGCTACTTCCCCATTATCAGATTGTTGAAAATATTGTATAAAAATCTCTTTCCCTTAATTTCTTCCAGTATTTGTCACATTTTCGGATCCATTCCCAATGCTATTTTCCTATTGGTTGTTACCCGTAATCTCCTTTTTTCCTATTGGTCAATAAACTTTCACTTGAATCCGCTTCTATCCTATATATTCGAGCAAATTTCCGTCATTCCTTGCACTGAGGACTACACGCTTAGTGCTACCGAAACTAGTATGCTTTAAAATTTAAAGTTCTGGCGCTATTAACTTTGTTTTTAACATTTTCCAACAAAGTTGAAAAGTGTTTATGACTTCGGTTTGTCTGTCCATCTGTACGCGCTCTAACTCCCGTAAATATACTCGGATCGTTCTGAAATTTTTGGATGTTAGTGATCTCTACCATAGCCCGAACCCTGTTTCAAATGAAGTTTGTAACATGTTTAGTTCATTTACAGGGACAGTCAAAAGTTTTCCGTTACATTACGGCCTATGGTAAAAAATCGTTTAAAATGATTTTTAATGATGTTACATGCTTTCAAACATAATAAAATTGATATGAATTTATCACGTTCACTAAAATATGCATTTTCTGTAGAATATGTGGCGCAAAAAGTAGTTATTATTCATTTACAGGGCCACACAAAAGAATTCCGTTACATAATGATAAGGGGTGGATGGACATTTTTCTGGCGTATTTCAATTATGTGAAATTATTTCATGTGTAATGAAATTGATATACGTCGCTGAGGTTTTCTATAACTCATTTCATGGATAAAACGAAGTGCATAGCATTTACAGGGGGACACAAAAGATTTCAGATACTATATTGTATCCGAAGTACTGTACAGTAGCGATGATTGCTGGAAATGCATTTTTAATTATGTTATGTGCTTTTATGTTTCACTATATTTATGCATAGTATATGGTGTGTATAAAGGCTGTAATTGATATACAGGGTTACACAAAAGAATTCGTAATTGTTACTGTGTATGATTGCAAATTGCTTAAAGGTGATTTTTAAATGAGTTAGGCATTTTTACGCTGAACTGCATTTAGTTTACTAATAAATGTTTGTTGTTTGTAGAACATATATAAAATAATATACAGGGTCACGCAAAGAATTGGGTACATCTATAAATGATAATTTCTGGAAATGTGATTCCGGTAGTTTTAAGAGTGTTTTACTTTGAATTAAACTTTAGCTAAATAGTGGCCTGTAATAAAGGTACTAGGTTAACTACAAAGTTGTACAAAAGTATACAAGTATATTTCCAGCTATTAGTATAAATTGCTGAATGAGAAATTTCAACCTGTTATGTGTTTTCTTGCTAAACTAAATTTCCCCATTATATAGTATATATATCAACCTACAGATCAAATACAGGGGTGTTCAAAAGAATTGGAATACATATTTGCTATGGATGGTAACTGCTGAAGTCAGTTTTTCGAATGTTTTATGTGTTTTCTAAAATGTTTACTTAGTTCTCTTATATACCTTATTTCCCTAAATAACGAAGTTTTGTTAAAGCATTCAGGAGGTGTTGGAAAGTGTTTCATAATCTATGCTTAATGCATGATTTTTCTTACTTGTTTCTATTTATATTAAGCTTTTTATTACTTACTACAGTCAGTATTTAGTACAACCTTCCTTCTTTATAGTTTTGGTATTTTATCGATATACTTTGTATTTCGGGATGAAATCTATTTTTTTATTAATGATTCTATACTGACATTTTTTATTTGTATGTACTTTAAAGATCTTTCTAAATAATATTTCACTCATAAAGTTTTTCTTATAGAAATCTCAAAATGATTAATGCATTCCTCCAACTACGGCGTAGATTCTGTAGTATTTTGCAATTATGCTTTTTTGAAACGCCAATAATTCTGAAATTAGGCGGAAATGGAGAAATGGCCTAAGGAAACTTCACCTAAGGAAACTTCATCCATGCAAATCGAAATTAAAAGTCGTTGTGTTTAGACCACATGGAAGTCATTAAGAATTTTATGCGCCCAATATTAATATCGTTAAATATTTTAAACATTTTCATGTTATTATTAAAATACAATTTTACAAAATTATACCTTTGATCGGTATTTTCCTTAGCTTGGGATTATTCAATTAATATGTAAACTTCTTCAAAAAAAATTTCCTGAAATGAAAATACTAAATCCACATATTCTATTCTTATAGATTTATTTATTATAATATTGTAAAAATGGGATTAGTACATTAGAACAAATTAGACTAAATAGATACACATATAAATGTTAGCCTAATAAAAATACATTTTATTTAATGAACTTTAAACATTTAATGATTTACAAATATTGTGCTTTTATCGTAATCTTACAATCTCACATGAATTTCCAATGCTCTTTTCTGTTATTTTTCTTCTTCTTTTCTTTTCTACTTTAGACCGATTGACTGTCATTACCCCCATGAAACCACGCCATTGCTTGCGAATGTTAAAACAAAATAACAAACTACACCACATTGAAATCGAATTATAATGTTAAATAGTAAACATACATGCTACTGTGTACCGCATACAATAATTCGTACCTAAGTAAAATTCGTGTATTTATCATTATGTACATATGATTTCCCTTTTGATCATAATACGCAAAAAACACTGCTTTACCACATAACCGCATAGACAGTTCCAAGATGTCTCTTGCAGCGGGAGTTTTCTAGAGGACCTAGAGGTAGCTGCATTCATTAGATTGCTTCTGCCACAGAGCAGATACGAGATATCCTTGCGACCGCGATTGCCTTATCTTCCTTTACTTTTTTCTTGCAATCATAATGTTCATAAAGTTTACAGCATTTCATCTTTTGTGATAGAATTATAACAACTTTGTAAACAGGTGAGTTTAGTAACAAACAGACCATAATGGTATAACCAGTGGATATCGCAAGTGTCCGAATTACAAATGTGACAAAAATGTGACATTTTATTCATCGACTTATGCTTTGCTTGTGACCCAAAAATTCATAGCTTTTCTGTGAAGTCGCTCTGATCGACTTTTTAGCCATTTGTCACTTGTCATAAAATAGGATTCATCGGCGTCTCACTGACTTGCATAAGACTCATCTTCCGCGTCACATGGCGACAATGACGACTATAAGAATCGCATTTTGTTCACGACTCATTCAAATTTTAGTCCTATTTTTGTCATAATGTTATAAGGGGAATCGTGAATTTGTATCATTTGCAATAATATCATTAACTTTAGGTTTTCAGTCTCATGAATTTCCCAATAAATGTTTTAAGCCGAATTTGGTCGCCAAGAATTTAGTTGTCAACTCGCACGCCTCCCAAAGTTCATACAATAGTTTGAGTATTAACTCAGTAAACATAGTCGCAAAAGGTCGGCACTGATGCTTCAAAGATAGTTTTTGACATTCTATGACAATGTAGTTGTCTACTCGTCTATGTGAATTTTACAGGTAATTTCAATCATTGATGATTTTTAAGACAAACCTCATTTACTTTGATGAACCTTATTTTAGAATTGATATACTTACAAGGAAGGTCTCCATACTGGGCATACTCAGAATATGTTGAAAAAAATGCTAGTGAAAGTACTCATGTATGTAATAAAGGATCAGTTAAAATTAGTGGCGGAATTACAGTAGAAAATCTGTAAAAAAATAAAATACTTTCGAATAATTGGCGTGAAAAGACGAAAGCGGCACGCAATTTGGCGAGCAGCACTTTTCCTCGTCAAAAGCAAACGATTTGAATGAATCTAAAAATTGTTTGTTAATTGATTTTGAGAGCATGCGGTATTTAATGTATTTAAACGTAAACCATGAAAGAATTTATTATTATTATTACATTTTGTATTATACTTGTTGCTTGTTGCCGATTTGAACGAAATTTTTCCATTGTTTTATTCTCCAATCCACAATTTTTTAAATTTAAACGGCTTTATCGGTTATAAAAAATAACTTTTAACGCCAGATGAATAATACTGCCGTAATACATTTCCATACCGAAGAAGTGGTTTCCATAGCAACTAAGTTGAATCGACAGTGCTCGATGGGGCATATTTTTGAGTTTGGGACAATTTTAATCAATTTAAATTTTTTTTTAAATCGTAAAATATGATAGTTAAAATTCGTTATAAGTACATATAAATATATATGACAAAACTATAGTTAAAACAAACTAAAAATGACAAAGCTAAAGTTATTTAAATTAAACTCATTTAAACAAATTCAACATAAAATGTTTTTTCCTTAAAGAGTATTCGACAAGCGTATTTTTTTTAAATTTAATTTCTTCGCCAAACGGTGATAAGTCGATAAATAAGCGAAATTTTCATTATTTTTTTACGGACGTTCTACCAAGGTTCCGCCAAAATATTTTTTATAAACATATATACCCATGGGAGAAGAACATTCTGTATTTTTTCAGATTTTTCTGAGTATGCCCGTATGGAGACCTTCCTTGTTAGTATTTTTTAGAGATATCCTGCTATCATTTCGCGATGACAATTTTCTTTGATTAATTTCGCTATACTGAAATTTATCATTTCCCTAAACATGCCAAATTTGTATAGCAAATTGAGCATGTTTACTTGCAGTTTGAAACTGGCAGAAAACAATGAGTCATTTTTACTCAACTTCATTTAATTTTAGACATTTACTAACTGAAATTACAATAACAGCATAAAAATTCAATAAGCTAAACATTTTACTTATTGTAATATTACCAATATAAAAGGGAACTTTTTTTCAACATTTGGATTTTGGTAACATTTTAAGAGATAGCTTGCTGACATTTCCATGAGAAAATGTGTTTATATCAAACCATTCTATTCTTGCAGAATTTTCAGGTGAAAATTAATATTTAACACAATACAACTTCATTCTTTGGTGTTTCAATTAATTATCAAGATCTTTTATAGTAAAAAAAAACTTTCTTTTATTAATTACGCTATACTGAGATTTGTCATTTTTTATAGACGCCTACGGTCTCAATATACTGAATTATTTCGATACTCTGTTTAAAGTACAGGGTGTTTAGAAAGTCCCGGACCCATTTTGATGTTTAATAACTCATAAAATAATGAAGATATAAACAAACTTATGGCATTTATTGATGGAATAACTCATATATTTTCCTTTTCAGGTTTGAATATCTTTACTTTTGTAAATATCGTCTGCGCGTGTGGTTAATTTCAGATAATTTCATTTTCCAGTCTAAATATCTGTACTTTTCTAAATATCGCCTGCTTATTAATTGCATTTTTCTCTCTTCTGTTTTTGGCAACTATTGCAATGTTATGTTTACTTTTGATGTGTTTGTTCTATGTTACTTTTGTATGTGATGTTTTATTCGAGCGGATATTAAGGAGAATGCGTACACCACAAGAGAAAGCACAGATTTTATGGTGGTTCATAGAAACAAAATCGATGGTGCAAGCACAGAGAAATTGCAGAAGAATTTACCAGATCACCTGATATAACGCCGCTGGACTTTTTCCTTTGGGGATTTGTAAAGGACAATGTTTACAGGAGGAGAGTGTCGAACATTGATGACATAAAAGCCAGAATTACAACCGCAATAGCCTCTGTGGATGCCGACATGCTTGCCGCTACCTGGCGTAAAATTGACTATCGACTTGATATTCTCCGTGCGACGAAGGGGGCACACGTGGAAGTTCATTGACAAGAGTCATGAAACTTTTTGAGTCTATCTAACCATTTATGTTATTAATTTTAATCTATCTTTATTATTTTATGAGTTATTAAACATCAAAAAGGGTCCGGGACTTTATAAACACCCTGTATTACAATCTCAAAAGAGTCCCCAAGTTATTTTCGTCAATCATTGATGATTTTTAAGAAAACCTCATTTACTTTGATGAACCTTGGTTTAGAATTGATATATTTAGTACTGTTTAGAGATATCCTGCTATCATTTCGCGATGACAATTTTCTTTGATTAATTTCGCTATACGGAAATTTATGATTTTCCTAAACACCTACGGTTTTAAAACAAAAAAAGTGGCTTGTAATTAAAAGCATCTTGTCTTCAAAGTGTCCTGTAATAATGCAATCTCAAATGAGTCCCTAGTTTGTTCTCATCAATGATTGGCGACTTTTTTTTACGACAAACTCATTTATTTTATGGTGAAGTTTATGTTTTGTTTAACTTTTTTTAGTATTAATATATTTAGTATAGTTTTGAGTTATGCTACTGTCATTTGGACGGCAAAATATATTTATCTCAAACCATTGTATTCATGCATTGCACTCTTTCAATTAAAAAGTCCGTGATCAATACAAATGTCATTGTTTGTTATTTCAGTTATTATTCAAGATCTTTGTAACTCTTAAGAAAACAATTTCCTTGCAAATAATGCTATATTGAGATTTCTTTTTTTTTTATATAAACATTTATGGTCTCAAAACAAAGCACGACTCTGTTAAGACTATTACAATTTCAAAAGGTTTCCGAAAATTTTTTCGCCAGTATTAATGATTTTTATGTTGAACATCATTTACTTGATGATGAATCTTAAGTTTTTTTAACTTATTTTTCTATTTAATATAATTTTTAGATATACATTTTCTCAACGAATTAGCAGTAGGATTAGTCTCAAAGCATTAAATTCGTGCATGATGCTCTTTGATGTGGAAAAGAAAAAGAAAATCGGCATTTAACAAAAACCTCATCGCTTAGTATTTCGGTTAATTATCAAGATCTTTGTAACCGCTATAAAGAAATACTTTCTTTAATTTGGGACGCTATACTGAGATTTGTCATTTTTATAAACATCTATTGCCTCAAAACAATGCAAACTGTATTAAGACTATTCAAATCTAAAAAGTGCCCGCAAATTGTTTTCGCTACTGATTGACAATTTTTATGACCAGCTTCATTTTTTTAAGACTCTATTAAGAATATTTCAATTTTAAAAGAGTCCATATCCCTAAATTGTTTCGACTATGATTCATGATTTTTATGATCAACAATATTTACTTGATGAACGTTAAACTTTACAGAACTTACTTTAGAAATGATATGTTTAGTATAATTTGGAGATATCATTCTGTGCTTTCAATAGCAAAATACATATGTCTCAAACCATTGAATTTGTTATTTCAACTAAAATATTACTACTTAATACAAATTTCTTTTTATATTATTTCAGTTAATTATCAAGGTTTTTATAAATCTGAAGAAAACAATTTCTTTGATAAATGATGCTATATCTATATGTCATTTTTATAAACATCTGTGGCCTCAAAACAATACAAACTCTATTAAGACTCTGCCATCTCCAAATGGGCCTCCAAACTGCTTTCTCCAATGATTGATGATTTTTACGGTCAACTTCATTTACTTCTATGATTTGGATTTGAAATTTTATCAAACTTAATTTAGCTTTGATGTGTGTTTATTTGAAATAAATACTTTATTAAAGGAAGGTTATCTTGGAAAATTTTCAGAAAATCCTTTTTTTAACCCAAAGTGTCTTTAATATGCTCCCAATGTCATTTTTCATTACATTCAGTATTTAAGTCGTGACAACTCGAATCACTGATAGATATAAGTATCATTATTTTGTTATAAACAGGACTTTTTCAGATAAAAAAGTTGGAAGAAATTTTTTCTTTAAACAGTGTAGGTGGTCACGCTTAAACAGTTCAAGTTATCGACGTTTTATTTTTTGCAAATTAAACTAGACTTTTTAAATCGGAGAACAAATCTTTAAAATATTTAATTTTTCAATTTTTTTTAAAAGATTAATTAGTGCCAAAAATTGAACTGAAATTCTCCACTGTCATTTCGTAAAATTTTGATTTATTTTATGAGTTTTAGATTTGGCCTCAAACTAATTTAATATGTTTTATGAATCCATAAGTAATTTTCTCTAATTTACTGTGACACTGTGCATAGTGAACTTTGGAAGAGCTTAGATAGATTAAAATATGAATACTTTTATATAAAAATATTCAAACACTTAGGCGAAAGTACAATAAATTCAATGCCGAAATTCGTTTTTTACTATATTCATTATTTAATTAATAATAAAAAAATCCCGAAAAACCCTGAAAATCAAGTAGTATCTGTTAAAGGTTCAGATACCTATATATTGATCAAGAAAAGTGAAAACTGTTTTATTTATTTACATTGAAATTTAAATAAATTTGTAATATTTTAACCAAAACCGTCTTCAAAATTTTGTTATTGAAATCTGCATTATTAAAGTACACGTAATCTCTACATGATGCACGTGAATATCAGATTGATATTCAGATATCCTGCCTTTCAGTTAGAAAGATATGTTGCATTAATAATAGTTTTCTAGCACAATCAAAATATTCGGTGCTTGCACAAACTTCATTGTTTATTATTTCTATACCTTTATAAGAGTGAAGGAACTAGATTTCTTTTATTGATGGATATAATTTTATTTCTGAATATTCTACATTGTTTTGTAATTTTCAAAAGGTCTATAAATTGTAAACAATGTCGTTTTCTTAAAAAGACTCTGGTAATATCGAGAGTTTCAAATCAGTTTTCATCAGTGACTGATGATTTCCGTTGTCAAATCAATTAACCCGGGAATGCTCGCGTATATCCAGGATATGTACGATTTATATTTTGCCACCAATAAATTCAAACAAAAATCGTCATTTTATTCAATCGTTGGCATTACTTACAAATTCTGCGCTAAAACAATTTGAAGATTACTTTTCTAAAATTAGTGGTGGGAAATGTAATAACCGTGCCCACCCTGAGTATGTCATACGCTGCGCGTGCAATCCCGAATTAAAGTTGATGAACCTTAAGTTTTATTTAATTATCAAATATATTTATAACAAATTCATTATTTTTTATTTATAACATTAATAAGGATTATAACGGCTTTACCGTTATATATTCATTATTCCTCCGTTCCCCTCAAAAAAATCAACTTTTAACTTTACTGGTTTTTTATAAATTGTCATTATTCTTCCCCCCCCCCCCCTTCAAATAAAATATTTAGTTTAAATTTGACATTTTAGAGTTAATTTCATATGTCTTTATTCATTCTCTTCCCCCCCCCCCCTCACTACTGTAAGTTTCGCTTTTACTTTTTAAAGTTCTTTTCAAATGCAGACATCATTTATCTCGGTTCCTTTTTCTGTCTTTCAAATTCACACGATAGAAAAAGATCTTAACCGCAGTTATTTTCCATTGAAATAAAGTAAAAGAATAAATACAAATGAATGTCTTTTCGCTTTGCAGCCGACGTTATCTAATGCATATTTTCCCAGCCTCTGGGCTTGCATTAGTATTCAATTCTCACCCTTGTACTCTGTCGGATACAAACCATATGCCCATTGCTGACTAATTTGCAGCTGTAGTTAGATCTGTAACGTGCATATAAAAATCACGTGTTCCTATTTCTTAACCACTTTTCCTTACCGCAGGAATGTTAAGAGACGTGTAACCATATAGCCGCGCCATGGCGTAAGTTTGAATTCTATGTAATACTTCGGGATGCTTCTGATTCCTTTGTCCACGCCACCAATATTCATCGCCAATTTAGTACATATGTTGCTATTCATCTCGCCAATGTGTGAGTGATTGTAATGAATATTTTACCACTACTCCCTCTGATCTTGAAGGTGACGGATCTCAGCGCTGCCCTTCGGGGTCGCTCCCGTCGGGCAGCCTTCCGTTTGACTTCTCCCGTCCCACTGTACTATCATGGCCCTCCTTTTAAAAAGTTTCATAATAAAGAAGTAAGTCCTCGAAATCCTCGTGTTGGAGTTTTTTTTCATTTATTCATGAACCTGGAATCTCTAATAAATCTCCACTATAAAAAGATGTGTGTTTGTGAACACAGCAGTCTAAGTACCTCAATGAACAAAGTATGAGCAAGTATTTCACTGGCTTAAAGTGTAAAAGTAATACGATGATCTCAAATGTGTGAAAAAAAACAAACTTACAATGAACTCATGTGTCTAACAAAAAAAAATATTCCAATGAACTAAAGTGTCTACCAAAACAAAAATTGGTATGAACTATTATGCAAAACAAATCACAAGAAAGAAAACAAACTATGAACTAATATGTGTACGGAAATATTCTATGAACTAAGTATTGTCATGAAACAAAAATGATAGTGCAATTGGTCCCTGAAGTACACAAAGAAGACAATGCTATGAACTCGTGTAAAGTGTTTTCTTCTATGAACTCAATGAACTATGAACTCGTGTAAAGTGTTTTCTTCTATGAACTCAATGAACTATGAACTCAGTGAACTATGAACTCAGTTGTGTAACCTATGAACTCAGTTGTATGACCTATGAACTCAGTTGTATGACCTATGAACTCAGTTGTATAAACTATGAACACAAACTCATTGTGTACATATGGAACCAAGAGCAGTTTATCACAAGTACAAAAATGCTTCGCCTAAAGTTAAAACAAACTAACCAAAAAAAAATGTGTTTTTAACTAAAGGAAAGTGAAAAAGGATAAAATGTAACCAGGAAATGCTACTTGTGTGATGAAATGTAAGTAAATAAACTTAACTAAGATTAACAAGTGAAATTATATCCAAATTTCTAAAAAAATAAATCTAAAGATGTAACTAGTGTAATGATGAATGTTTAAAGTTGAATTAATGTGTACTCTTTCAGCAAAATCTTCCAAAAAGTGAAAAACATATAGTCTGACAACGCGTATCAGAAACGATTTCACATTTGTTCCAATTCGACATTCATTTAACTATTTGCCGGCTAAATAATCAAATGAAAAAGCAACCTACTGTACACTTGTGTTTATAAAAAAAAATCTTGAAAGAATTAAGTTAATTTTAAACATCAAATCAGTATGAATAATGCTGTCGAAAACTGACATATGTATGTAAATGTATAGGAAAATAAAAATTTTAAAAGGAATGCTGTAGATAGTAACTCCTTCACAGTAATGTGTGTTAAATAAAAACGAAAAATGTAAAATGTATGTTACATTGTCTTTGTTTGTTTTTTTTAAAAAGGAAGCTGTATGAGATGTTTATGGGAATGTATTGCAGTTGTAACTTTTTCTCGCATTTGCTTGATGAATTTTTTTAATGATGGACAATAAGGTGCAAAAGCACTGTGGAAAATGTCAAAGTTGGTGTTATTGCTATCATTATTTCTAATGCAATTAATGCATTTTGGAGGATTTCTACACTGAGGGTCAATGTGTGGCAAGGCACACACAGAGCATCTAATGTCATAACATGAAATTGCAAGATGATCATTGTATACCTGACACTTAAAACAACGTTTAACATTTATATATGGTTTAACAGGGTACGGTTTTGATTGTATGATAATTTCCCTATGCATTAATAATTGCCTAGCATCCTGTGGTGCAAGCTCAAAGATCCAATTAAAGGACTTAATATGTAGGAGTTTGTACTTTTTAACAAAGTGTAAATCAGGATCAGGTATATGTATTAAATCTGAAATACCAAACAAGATATCAGGAATATTTAAATTTTCAGGGAGGTTAAAAATAATGACACGAATAGGTTTAGTTAAATTAAGCTTAGCAGGGGATAAGGACTTTAGAGAGGAATCGCTAATATTTGTAAATTTTTCATTGTGCTTACCTTGAGTGTGCAGGTCGGAACTAAGATATGTGTTTTTTTTTTATCATTTTCCAGTTGTGGTATCTTTTCTTGTTTACACATATAAGAGGGGATAGTTTGTGTAGATTTATCTAGGGCAGATGGAGGGAGTTTGTTGTTGACATCTACCACCTGATCAACCATAGTCTTACTACATTTAGTAAGCTTCTTCTTATTTTTCTGTTGGGCTGTGATTTCGTGTAATCTCTCAATAAGTTTCTGATTTACAAGAAATAAATTATCTTTATCCTGTTTTAATTTGGAATAATCATCCTTTAAAACATTAAAGTATAGTTTAAGCACATGAAAATTGAATTTAATGATCTGAAGGAAATCTATAATATTTTCAGACATGGATGCAGCATTTTCGGTCTTAAGTGAATTTTGAACAGATGTGACTTCCATATTAATGGAATCCGAATATCTTAATAATATCTCCTCAAAATAATCTACCCATGGAGATACAGAAATGGGGTGATTAAAATCACTAATAGAATTTACATCATTTGCTGCCATATTGTAAAAATAAACTGGTGAAGTGTCTGTTATCTGCAAAATCCTTTTTTTTTATCTCGCGTTTATATAATTTCTGTTGTTTACTTTTTTTTTTTTTGACCGCCAAAATGGAAAAAAAAAAGAAAGGAATTCTTTTTTTTTTTGAGAGAGCAACAGAAATAATGCAAAATAAATAATACTAGTATTTCAAAAAGGTGTATGTATGCAAAAACTCTAGTTAGCAGAAATGAAATGCATGCACATAAAATAAAACACAATAAGTTGCATAAATAAATTATACACAAAAGGAAAAAACATGGAGGGGGGGGGGGAGTGTAAAAAATAATATGAGTGTATCAATCACAACATTTCTGAAAGTTAAATTTCTGTCAACATCCAGTTGGATTAAAGTTTCCGAAATTCAATAAAATTAAAAAAAAAACAGGTAATTAAATTGTAATTCAGGTTAAAAATACAAAAAAAAAACAAAAAAAAAAACAAGGTCAGAATCGAGCAACACATGCTGAGAATAATTGTGCAAATGTCACACACAAGTGAAAATGTGCAAATGTTGTGAGCGAAATATGCACATATTTATATAAAAATATCAAATACTGCAAAACTTGGAGCAGAGAACTTTTTTTTGTTGCCTATCGGCAGAATAAGTGTACTTTCAAAATATACAAGTGGGGCTAAAAGGTTAAACTCTAGATTTTTGAATGCATAAAAATCATTTTTACGAAAATGAAACATAGCATGTTTATGTAAATTCACGTAAGAGAAAAAAAATATGAGAAGTATGTCATGATTTAACCATAAAAACATTATAAGTGAAATATTAAAAAAAGTATAATAATTTTATCATTTTAACTGCAAAAAGTACTTAAAAAAACAAACAAACAAACAAACGCAGCTTGGAAGAAGATAATAAGGAGCAAATATGCTATCACTGTTAAAAATATTGTAAAAAAAATAGTTCAGAAGTGATTTCTTCGTTCAAGCTGACAAATCAACAGACTTATGAAAATCCAAATGGTAAAAGCACAAGTATGAATAGGGAACCATAACATGGATAGAAACTGATAATTTACTGATATTGAAAAGAAAGAAAAAAAAAGGTTATAACAATTTAGAGTAAATAATTTAATGTAAAAGCATTCCCTGTTCATACTTACATGCAAACTGTTTCTTTTTTTTTTTTTGTATAAAGTATTGTGACACAAGTGTTTTCATTGAATTCGATGAACTATTATGTCATTTTTTTGTAGAGAGCATTCATTTGGAGTACAAAAACAGAGCGATGAGAAAACAACGCTTGTTTTTTAAGAAAAAAGAGTTAAAATAAAAAGATTTTAGTGACAATTTGCAACGGAAAAGAAATTAAAACAAAATATCATTAACGTCCTATTTTCGTACTCTGAATGCTATAAAAATGTTGAATGATAGATGACACAACGTGTACAGTGTGATTTAGTACACTCTTTTTTTTTTAATGCAGAGTGGTTTCTTTTTTTTTTAAACTGAAGCATTTGCACACACTAGGGTAATTTTTTTATATCATGAAACACACCACCAAAGGAAAACATTATTCCTCTAATTTATGGCATACTTAGTGCATTCTATATCTTTTTTTTTTTTTTAGAAAAATTGAAGATATCACCACAAAGAAGCACAAAGTAAATCGAAATTTTTTTTTGACTATTGCTTCGGACACAATTTGTTATACGTAACACAAGATGACACTTTCGCAAAATTATATTTCTTTTTAGCATATTTCACTATCTTGTCACCAAATCTGTGGGATTCCTGGACACTTTGCACTGCAAATATTAATCACAAGATCACAAACAAAGCGAAACGGCGCACATTTCCTGGACTTGTTGCACTGAGAACTTTGTTTAAAATGTGTGTTACTTGTGCGGATAATTCATACCACAGCTAGGTGAGGACTTTTTCACAAAACATTTCCCTTTTGGGAAACTATCTGGATTGGATGTACGTTCAGATGGCACTTTTTCTTTTCACAAAACCTTTCGCACTCACACTGGTAGCACGAACACGTTTGATTGAAGATTGAAGATCGCGCACAAAAAAACAGAAACTGTCTTGATTTTTCTTTGGAGTACTGACAGACCCTTCCGACAGTAATGAGCAGGAGTACGAAGCCACAACTTCACAACAAACAAGTGATGCAGGAAACAAGTGATGCAGGTGTGATATTTCGTAGAAAAAAAAAACGCGGCAGGAGGCGACGTCGTTCGATGACCCCGTTGGAGCACCGCAGTCTAAATCTTGTTTCTCGTTAGGCTAGTGTAAAGTCCGGAAGAAAGAGGCACTCTCCAAATCCGTTGGGGTAGCAAGAGTAGGCAAGGGAAATCCCCTGAAGTAGACATCGGCGAGCGAACACAGAGTAGGGCAGCCGGAACTCCCGTGGGGAAAAAAAGTCTATGGACATCTTTTCGCGTCGCTGGTAAAGGATGATACGGAAGGAACGATACTTCTCCTCGTATTTTTTTTTTTTTTTATTATTATTATTACTGTTGGAGAAAAATTCTGGGCAACGGCGCCAATTTTTATAGTGGAGATTTATTAGAGATTCCAGGTTCATGAATAAATGAAAAAAAACTCCAACACGAGGATTTCGAGGACTTACTTCTTTATTATGAAACTTTTTAAAAGGAGGGCCATGATAGTACAGTGGGACGGGAGAAGTCAAACGGAAGGCTGCCCGACGGGAGCGACCCCGAAGGGCAGCGCTGAGATCCGCCACCTTCAAGATCAGAGGGAGTAGTGGTAAAATATTCATTACAATCACTCACACATTGGCGAGATGAATAGCAACATATGTACTAAATTGGCGATGAATATTGGTGGCGTGGACAAAGGAATCAGAAGCATCCCGAAGTATTACATAGAATTCAAACTTACGCCATGGCGCGGCTATATGGTTACACGTCTCTTAACATTCCTGCGGTAAGGAAAAGTGGTTAAGAAATAGGAACACGTGATTTTTATATGCACGTTACAGATCTAACTACAGCTGCAAATTAGTCAGCAATGGGCATATGGTTTGTATCCGACAGAGTACAAGGGTGAGAATTGAATACTAATGCAAGCCCAGAGGCTGGGAAAATATGCATTAGATAACGTCGGCTGCAAAGCGAAAAGACATTCATTTGTATTTATTCTTTTACTTTATTTCAATGGAAAATAACTGCGGTTAAGATCTTTTTCTATCGTGTGAATTTGAAAGACAGAAAAAGGAACCGAGATAAATGATGTCTGCATTTGAAAAGAACTTTAAAAAGTAAAAGCGAAACTTACAGTAGTGAGGGGGGGGAAGAGAATGAATAAAGACATATGAAATTAACTCTAAAATGTCAAATTTAAACTAAATATTTTATTTGAAGGGGGGGGGGGAGAATAATGACAATTTATAAAAAACCAGTAAAGTTAAAAGTTGATTTTTTTTTGAGGGGAACGGAGGAATAATGAATATATAACGGTAAAGCTGTTATAAGGATTTTTATTCCTAAATTTATTTTAAATGCCAATTATTTTTATTTATTATTAAATATCCATATAATACTTTGCATTAAAATATTTCTGAGATCTCCAATTAACGGAAATAAACTCTCTGGGGCGCATAGTCATTTTTAAACGTAAAAACATGAAATTAACAAGTATGATTTGACTATTTATATAATTTGCAATCGAATGGCGTGTTTTATTTTTTGTTAAATCGTGACTTATAAGAGATGGCTGCTGTTAGGAAATTGATGAAGATGATTTTTTTTATTTGTGCACGCGGCTTTAGGCTACCGCGGATGAAATATTTTTTTCGTATGTTGTACGCGGCTTTTGGCTAATGCTTTTCTTTTCTTTTTTCTTATTGGACAAGAGAGAGTGCTCGACTGAGTAAAATTAGAATATTTTTGTTTTAGTTTATTTATTTATTTCTTTTGAACGTTAAGAGTGCAGGTGGATAGTTTTATTCCGCCAATTTTACAGCAATAGTTAAGGTGAGAATAATAAAGAGAATTAAGTAATTTTATATCATCATTTTTTGTAATAAAACAACGACCTCTTCAAAACCTGAAATTCATATAGAATTTGCAAATACATATATATTTTTTCTCAGATAAATCTATTCGTGTACTGATTAATTTTATCACAAGGAAAAAAATAAAATTGTGTCATTAGAAAAAACAAGTTTTTATTTGTATCCAAGACATAGTTACGATTATGGATTTCTCCAAACTTATGAGAAGAAAAGCTGCATCAGAACTACTTTACTCGGTCCGTCACGTCCGGTAATTCAGTGCAAAACACTAACTTTTAAAGCATTTCTTGACGTTCTTTTGTCTTTATCGGAAAACTATTGGGCAGTATTGTCTGGGAAATGATATTGTATTTCATAGTTTTCTGAATTAGATCATGTATAAATATTATGCGTTTATGAATAAAAATGAATTCAGAAACGTGCCAGTTTGAATTTGAGAATAGCCTTAAACTATTGAGATTCTTTTTCATTCAATTATATATATATATTTCTTAACTTGAACACATTAATGTCAATAATTTATAACCTTTAAAGATAAATTATGTGTATATTTATGCAACATCTATAATTTAAAAGTGTATTATAAAATTATTTTATATTTATTAACATATTCGCTATCGATGACATGAAGTCACGTCATTTGGGTATCTATAACTCCGTTTATTAGCATTCCTCTTGCATTAGGTGAAGATCGGATAGCCCCGGCCGGAGGGTAGCTTCGGCCACTATCCGATTTGAACAACCACGCACACATAGATAAACAACACTTTTGTGTGCGTTGTTTATTTTTTGAATGCAGTTATTATATATTAAATGTAAGTACTTCACCATCATTTATTACTTATCCTGTACGGTGACTGTTGTAGTGTATAAGTCAGGTTATTTAATGTTGTTGCATTTGTATAGTTATTTTTGTGATACATAAAAATATTAAATCGAGATAGTCTGTTTGTATCGGACACAATCCGTCGGGTACGCTCGGCCACTTTTTGGGTAGAGAGAATGTTTTGTTACTTGCTAATCTAACAGCTATTAAAGGTACAACCAATAAAAAGAAGGCTACAACCAACAAAAGCTATTTGTCAACGGTTATCAAGAAAAAAAATTAAAACAAAGAAGAAATTCAGAGTTTGGCAAAGGACCCAGGAAACAGAATGCATTATTTGTGGAGAAACTTTTGAAAAAGACTGGATACAATGTCATAAATGTAAAGATTGGGCACATGAAGCATGTGTTACATCGATCCTTCGCAGCCTTACTGCTATTGCAACGTGTAAAATTCCAAAGAGCGGCTTGGTAACGGTTAATTATGTATGTCCGGAACTAACCACCAAAAATATATTTGTCAAAAATTAGAGACTTACTGCAAGACTTGATTAAGCTAAGGTAAAGAAACTATCTGATTATAATTTAACTAAAATTATAAGAGATATGTTGTATTTAATTTCTAGTTTCAAAATAAAAGTTTAATTCTGTTCATTTTAAAATTTCATGAGTTTAGTATTTGTTTCCGGAGCTTCCCGGCCTTCCCCTATGCATGTTAAAATTTTCGAAACTTGTATGTTGTGCCCATCACAAAACTGTCTACTATATAAATAAAATCGTCTGCAACCAAAATTAAATGACAATCTATTCGTTCTTGAGAACATAGCTATCGCGGAAATCGTGATAAACAGAGCATGGTAGTGACAACTGTTGGGCGGTATACACCAATACCTAATAAGGATCTATTTACGTAGGGGTCTAATAAAATATAAAGTTTGCTGAAATTCCTGCATTAGTTTTTGAGATATAGCTATCGCAGAAACCGTGAAAAATGCAGCATAGCAGCGTCACCTGTTGGACTATTTACACCAAAATCTATTCAACGTCTTATTATGTCCAGGCGTGACAGAATATGATGTTTGATGAAACTGCGTGCATTCGTTCTTGAGATATAGTTATCGCCTAAATCCTGAAAAGTGAAGCGTAGTTGCACCTCCTGTTAGACGATTTACACCAATTTAATCAGTGGCAATTTATGAGAAGTTCTAACAGAATATGAAGTTTGATGAAATTACCTGCATTAGCTCTTTAGATAGAGCGCCTACAAAGTTTGTGTCGCATACAGCAGACTCAAGGACAGACATTCTTTTAAAACAATCAAATCGTGTTCAGAACCTTCTAAAACGTGTTAATCCGTCGAAAACCGGAAGTTTAAATTTTTTATGGATCCAACTCTTTCTTCCTGTAAAGATAGAAAAACGTAAAAATGTACACAATGTCCGTACTTATAAAATTTAGTCCGTACTATGCATATAAATACTTTAAATATAAAAGTATCATTATTATATATATACATTTGTAATATAAACATAAATACGGAAAATATTTTTGTCAAATAATACAACATGAAAGAATAACCCCATATGCTGGTTTTACTGTTAAAAATATGAAAAATTGAACAGCGAATGTGCTTATTAAAACATTTTTTAAGAGTAAATTTCATGAAAGTATTTGATTCTATGGTATCATAAAAAGTTATCATACTTGCCATTTAGATATGAAGATATTTTACCCTTAATGACAATCTTCCTGCAAAAATTTTTTTCTATGTTTTTATTACAAATGTCATTGTTTAGCATTTTAGTTAATCCTTCAGGTCTTCATAATATTAAATAAAACTGACTTCTTTGATTGTCGATATTCCACAGTATATTCCATTTGTATTTTTTAGAAAATTTGATGTTATTTTAAATAATGTATTGTTTCTCCTTTATAAGATTTTATGTTCTTTCTTGAACTCCATAGACATTAATGTTAGTTTAAAATTTTTCGAGCTATGTTTCTAAGTCTATACAATAAAGATATCTAAACTATTCAAAACTATTAATGTTCATACTGCTTTTAAACCTCGAAATGCTATAAAGAATACATTATGTAAAGGGTCTAACCGGATAAGCATAGCGAAATGGCCCCCGTGGCCGATGCTTGAAATAACATGTGTAGTAATAAGGCTCACCACGAGAATAGAATATAGAGTGTTTTTAGCTTTTGGCCTTGAACCGTCCTTGATATAATCGGGAAGTATGCGCCGGTGCTAATATTTTTCAAATATGATTTTCTCAAAAAGTACAAAAGTTAAAATAATGAAACCAACGTATCTCTGTGAATACAAACTGAGAAAGTTACGAATATTTTATCAAGTTGCTAGCATTATTTTTGTTATAACTCAAAAAGCGTATCTTCAATTTTAACAAAATTTTTTTACTTAAAAGTACATACTTTAAGCATTATTCTGTGATTTTTTTCGGTGGTGTAAATATAAAATTACTGCATTAATATATATATATATATATATATATATATATATATATATATATTTTAATTTCTTTACTTTTCTATGTTAAAATTTGTATAAAACTTTTTTACTTTTTAAGAAAAACGCATTTGAAAAATAGTAGCGCCGGTGAATACTTCGCCGATTAACTCAAGGACAGTTCAAACACTTTATAAAAACACTCTCTATAGTAATCTCATGTTGATCCTTATTATCACACGTGTTACTTCAAACCTAGGCTATGGGAGCCATTTTGCTATGAATATCAGGCTAGACCCTTTAAACCGAAAATGTCCAAAAAATGAAGACGATAATTTATCGTCGTGATCTTTACAACACAGAAAAAAATCATATTTAATTAATGACTTTTTACTGCAATTTATTTATTTTTTTTAATATGCCCGATCATTAAAGGATACATTGTGTCTAATTAATGAGTATATTGAGTTTAAATCTCAAAAGTCTCAAAAATGTTTTTGTCAATGACTTAGCACATAATTACTCAGTACTTAATACAAAACTTCATTCTTTAGTATTTCAATTAATTATCAAAGACCTTGTAACGTAGAAGAAAATCAATTTATTTGATTAATGATACTCTACCGAGATTTGTCATTTTCATAAACGTTTATTGTCTCTAAACAATGTATTGTTTCCCTGTTATAATATTATTAAGATTTTTGTGATCTCAAAAGTCTCCCCAATGATGGATTGTCTCAAGATTAAGTTTATTTTATTTGATGAACACCGAATTTTATCAAATTTACTTAAGATTTTATTTTTATAAAACATTTAAAAAGAAAAAAATGCAATTTAACAAATTACAACGACCATGTGGAAAATGATTTTTTCAAAGACTAAAATTTAAGACATAAAAAATCGCACAGAGATGATCATACATTACGTACACCATACATTTTTCGGTACTGTAAATTTTTAAACTTCTACGGAGCTGGTCATTCATTATGTACGCCATGGATTAAACATTAATATTCCTGTACCAATTTTAAATGAAATTTCATTTTTAAGCTTCTAAACATCCCACAATATTACTTTTTGCACCGTCATATAGAGAAAAAAATGTACTTTTAAATGCAATTTGTTTGAAAGCTGTATCTCAATTTGTTTCTGAGTTATTAATTTTTGTTTTGTAGTTTTTATTACGTTTTTGTCATAGTGGCAACAGAAGTATCCATCTATGTTGAAAGTAAAGGGAAAATACAGATTACGGTATAGACCAATCAGAAAACGAATAAAATGCGGATTCAACCAATAAAACGCTTCAGATATGTTTTTGATTTCCTACCCTGACAAAGGACAATAACCATTTTTCCAAATGGTTAATAAAAATCTTAATAAACATAAAATATACAATATGAACTTTCAAAAGCTTACCATTTTACGTAAAAGGCGACTAAAATAATAAAAGAGATGGTAAAAGTAAAAAAATACATTTTATTTAAAACTTCTTAGTACTTTCGGCTGTATTTCCCAAGCCTGTCATCAGACTATTTTAATAACTAATTGCTGTTTATTTATACAAATACGGCACTTCGGTTTGAAATGAGAGAGCCAATAATTATTAGAGTTGAAAGTAGAAGTAGCAGTCACTTGGGCTGAACTTAAGTAGAGAAAATATATATTAACTGCAGTTCCATTTATTTTATTACATCACTTTGTTCTCATACGTCACTTTCATTTTAAATGCGTAGCTGGACAGTCGAAGTAGCGGTGTTTCAGATTAAATTTGCGTAGAAGAAAATATTAACTGCCGTACCATTACGTCACTTTGCTCATTTTTTTATGATATTTAACCATATATTGGGGGTATTGAACGGTAAGGCGTCGTTACATACTTGATTATTTTTATACAGGATTTCTATGTATTCTTTTGTAGTCCATGCGTAATTATTGGACGTGGGGTACATAATCTTTGCATGATCAAAATCTGTTGTGATATTCTGATTAAAACTTAAACAAGAGAGAACTGTGGATTGACGGCAAAATTTTATATCTGCTTTATGCTCTTTGATTCTTTCTTTGAGTTTCCTTTTTGTCATTCCTATGTTTTCCATTATTCTATTGCTATCAGTTCTAAAAGAAATATTGAGTGAAATATTGCGTTTTCGTCTTATGACTTTATAAAAATCTTTATAAACTGTTTCGACTTTTAAGTTTTTCTGCGAAGAAAAATCACATTAAAAAAATATTTTTTGGAAATCAAATATATTCAATTATTAAGTATATCTATTGATATGTTATGTAATTCTAATACACCTAAAAACTAATGTGAACAAAACTCCCATAATTACCCGACTGAAAAGAAGGGTTATGTGTTTTACGCGTATCTGTGTATGTGGATTTCTTTATACCCTCGAAACATCCCAACGGCTAGATGAATTTTAATGAATGAGGTCTCTATCGATTCGTCTTAACAGCCCGATGGTTATAGGCTAGGTTTTGTTTTTATAAATTCAAAATGGCGGCCGTAAAATACAAAATGGCGGTAGGGACGAAAAAAAAATTACGCACCCTATTGAGTGGCATATCATTGGATATGTCTTTCAAAATGAAGACGATGTTTCATTGACTATTTTACAGTCAGAAGCTCCGTTAAAATATTATACAACCTGGAAGTTTTGTATGTATTGTGGATCTTTAGCTTTACTGCAACTCTAACCATCATAGACATCTATAGACCTCATCTAAACAGTGTTTATAGATAAAAACTAACAGTTAAACAGAACTTAAAAGTCGTCAATACAAGTAAATAAAAAAATAGGTAAATAATATAAACAAGCAATATAAAAAAAATATATATATTTTAAGTCAATTCATACTTAGGTCAATAAGAGAATTTTTTTTCTCCTATTCTTCTTTCCTTTTGAGTGGCGCTTAAAATGACTTGATCAAGAAGAGGACTCTCTCGGTCTTAAAAAACCTTGATCAAGATTGGGGGCTCTCTCGATTATTGAAAATTAATTAATTTAATTTAATGAATTAATATTTGAAAAAAATTGGATTAACATCAAGTGTCATCCAGTACAAGTTTAAAAAACATATTTTTGAGCTTGATTGATGAATAATAAGTATTTTATTAACAATTGAAAATTTGAACAAGATATATATAGCGAGAGTGTGAGCTAATAGTAGGAATTGAAAAAAAAAAAAAAAATGTTTCACATTGATGACAAATAATTAATTAGTTCACAGTCGGGTCTTTTGATTTTTTAAATTTAATTGTTTATTTTAACAAAGCAAATAAAAATATGATGTTTTGGAACTAGGTCCTAATTATGTTTTTCGTTATTCCGAATTTAAATAATATTATTCCAGAAACAGAAAGCATAATTCAAACTGCAGTGAATGACCATAGAGAAGAAATAATGAATCTAATGTTTCATGAATCGAGAAAACTTTAAAAAAAAAACAACTGTAAAACCTGCTTATAAAGAATTTAAGATTATAAAATGTTTTAAACAGGACTCGATTATTATCATAGTACTGGATGTCCACGAAAGAATGTCCCAGTTATAAATTTTAACAATATCAACTGTAAGCGATGTAGATCAGGGCCGAAACTAGCCTTTTTTGCACCCGGGACAAGCATGGATTTTGGCGCCCCCCCCCCTCCTCTTCCGCAAAGTACATTTACAAAGAGAATTTAACTAATTTTCTAATAGCCGACTTATTTTAAAATTTAAAATATGTAATCATAAAATATGTAATACTGAACTACGTAATCTACGATGGCGGATCCAAGGGGGATTTCACGGGGGTCATGACTTCCCTCTGAACACCAACAAAAATATTCTAAAGATCATTTTTAAAATGAAATATAGAGTCCCGATTATCCGAGTTTCCGCTTTCACCGAGTTATTTTCTTCTGATGGGCTGATGGCTTCCATTATTATGAAACAGCCATTGTAAATGAAGTGTTAGGTGAAGATGAAAGATAACTTTTTACGGCTGCTCTTTCATCTTCACCTAACACTTCATTTATAATGGCTGTTTCATAATAATGGAAGCCATCAGCCCATCAGAAGAAAATGATCCATTCCTAAGGTATAATACTTCATTTGACGCTCGGGGCACATGCCCCCTCTGCACCCCCCCCCCCCTTAGTTTCGGCAAAGATGTAGATGTGTTGGTTCAAGGTCACAAACTAGAGAACAGGAATTCTGTTTTTTCAGAATTTAGTGTCACACACCACATTTCCATTACTTCATTTCCTTCTGATGGACTGGTGGTTTCTATTATTATGAAACAGCCATTATAAATGAAGCGTTTAGGTGAAGATGAAAGAGCAGTCGTAAAAAGTTAAAACTCTGATTTTCTGGTCAGAATGGGGGGGGGGGGATGGCCATAATTTTTTTACGGCCAAAAAATTATGGCCATTTTTTTTTCCTTATTCTGACTAGAAAATCAGAGTTCTAACTTTTTACGACTGCTCTTTCATCTTCACCTAACGCTTCATCTAAAAATATAATACATATTAAAATGTACTGAAAAATATGCCAAGCTTCTCCACACACACGTTTTAATTCCGAATCTACTGGAACTCTAAATTTATGAAAATAATAGGGAATTCAGGAAAATTATGGCAATTGTCATAGGTCACATAGATTTTGACAAAATCGCATTTTTTACGTCACACACGAACTTTACTTTTTTCGGGTGCTCAGCGGGGGAGTTGAGGGACGCTCGTAGTTATTTACTAGTATGGGGGACAAGGGACCTTAAAATAATTTTTTTTATTTTTTGTAAATTTCACCTTAAATATTATTCAAGGGTACATTATATGCATTATGGCATGCATTTAGTACAAAAAAAATTAAAAAACAATTATTTCTGAGAAAAAAAATGGAATTTTACGCGTCGTCTTAGAAATCTTCGAAATGTCCCCTGCGCGTCCCATATCAATGAAAATCCCCAATATTTTTTATAAAAGTTTGTTTCATATATATAAATAAAATAGAGCATCGAATTTTATATATTTAAATTTAAAGTTAAAAAAAATTGAAAAATTTTGAAATTTTTTCCAGAAAATTTCAGAATTTTTAATTTTTTTTTAACCTTTAAATTCAAATATATTAAATTCTATGCTCTATTTTATTTATATATATAAACCGAATTTTTATAAAAGATATTGGGGATTTTCATTGATATGAAATGCGCAGGGGGCATTTCGAAGAATTCTAAGACTATTCGAAGAATTCTAAGAATTCTATAAATTTCCATTTTTTTCTCAAAAATATTTTTTTTTGTGATAAATGCATGCCATAATGCATATAATGTACCCTTGAATAATATTAAGTGAAATTTACAAAAAAAAAAAAAAAAAAAAAAAAAAAAAAAAAAAAAAAAAATTAAGGATTTTAAGGTTCCTTGTTCCCTTAGTATGTTTGAATTTTAACACCATTACTGATTCTAAAATTTAAAATTGGTTCAAAAGGCGACGGTCATTTCGGGAAAATTTTGTGATTAGAAAAAAGAAAAACGTTTCGTAAAAAATATATTCTGTTTCAGAATAAATTCGATTAATCCTACGCAGTTTCTGTGAATTAACTTTCATCTAAGTACTGGTGGTAATTAACTACGTAAATCGTTAAAAGTTAAAAGCGACTTAATTTAACTGATTAATGATTAAAGTTTAACAGAACAGGCCTTAAAATCATCATAAAACTCGGCTTTCATGAAAACTTCAAATTTCATTTACAATCTTAATGCTCAGATTTCAGTGCTATTAACGATTCTAAATTTTGGGATTCATTGTAAATCGTTTTCTAGTTCAAAATTGTGCTAGATAATGATGAAGATAGAATAGCTCTCTATGTCTCATTTATTTCTGTGATTTGTCCTTTTTTAAATTTTTTTCTCAGATCAAAATTTTAACATTATAATTGATGAAATTTAACTGAGCAATTTAAATGATATATTGAAAATTTATATTGGTATATTTTATGTAAGTTTATATAAAAATTATTAGTATTAGTATTATTAGTATTAACTTTATTTTATTATGTTTAGTTTACAGAAAAAAAATAGGAAATAATAAAAATTGCTTAAAATTTCCAACAAAAAGAAACCTTAAGAAATAAAAATAAATAAAATTTATAAAAATGATAAAAACTCTGGAAGCAAAACTATATTTGTTGTATTAGAGCTTAATATTTATCAAAAATATTTTCAATAAAAATATCAAACTTGTTTGAATATTATTTTATATTGGAAATATTTGTAATGAAGGTCCACCATTACAAAAATAATACATTTATTTTTTAAATATTTTAATGAAATGTTACTATTTCAAAAATATTTGCTTTACATTAAAATATTGGCACTTGAAAACCAATTTTTGGCAATATTATTATTTGGTAAAAAGCTAAACCGATGGGACAATATTTCATACCTGCGTTTCAAATATTGTTTTGGTACTAAAAAAAATAATCTTTATTATTATACTAAAAAAAAATCTTTATTATTAAAATCATGAAAATATATTTTTTTATATAATATACGTTTTTTTTTTTTTTTTTTTAATCAGAATTTTGGAAATATAGATTTATATGAATTGATATATGTTTATTATAATTATAGTTGTAAGAATATTGATATATATGTCACATTTTAACGAAATGACAGTATTCACTGAAATTAACTTTATTAAGTTTTATTTAAATAATCGAAAAGGTGGCAATCAATTTCCATAGTTGCTTACAGAATAGACTTCAGACAGAAAGTGGCGTAGAGGTCTCTGAAATTTCTCATCTCTTAGGGTTACCAGTTAAAAAGGACCATGTGTTGCTATTAATTTAACGATAAAAGGGATTAATTGGCTACCCAGCCAAACTCGTGATTATTAGTTATTGGGCCCGTATCCAAATTGAGGAGCGATTAATTATAAAAACTAATTAATAGGTCTAATCTTTAGAATTTTCTTAAATATATATATATATATATATATATATATATATATACATAGTATACATATAATGTAATTAAAGATGGGGAAAAAATAAATTTACATTTGTGAAAATGCAAAAGAAATACAATAAAAGAGAAAATTATTTAATTATAATTTAATATTATAAATGAATAAAAAATAAGTAATTTATAACTAAGAAAATTGGAAAAGAAATTAAGCAGAAAATGGAAGATTTTTTCATTTAAATATAATAATAAATTAAATATAAATTAAATAAGAGGGGGGGGGATTGTTTGTTTGTTTTTAAGTAAATATGTTTTTATTAACGTACAGAATATATACGGTATTTACGTGTATACAACAACATTTTATATGGGATACACATAATTATTCTAATATGTTGATTGATATATTTTTAAAAAGTATAAGTCAGTAAAAAGCCAGTAATAAAAATTTGTACAATGTTTCTCAATAAAAATTTTATTGATGCAAAACTCTAAATTTTGGAACAATTGAAAAATAATTAAATTTAGAAATTTGAGTAGTAAAACAAAACTTGGATATTTAAAAGATTTTGACTTTTATAAAATTAGTTATCGTAATTATGTTCAAATTACCAGCTACCATTCAACCATAATAAAAATTCCGATTTAATTGGTATCAAAATCGAGGGAAGTTTCTTTTGTCACATTAATATATTGTTTCAACGACTTATGGAAACATAAGACGATAGAATATACGAGTTGAACAATTTACTAACTTTTTTTAATATAATTTTTCTTTTTTATCTCATTTATTATTCTTCAATGAAAAAAACCCTTGTTAAGCAATTAAATGAAAGTTTTGGAAACTAAACTTTTTGTCGAAATGTCAAGAGAACAAGAAGATAGTAAATAATAAAAATAATTTGTTCTTAATTGAAGAAACACCAGTAAGATATTGCATATAAATAATATTTTGTTTCATCAAAAACATCATTTTAATAAATTACTACATTTTTATTAATAATAAACATAGATAGAATATTTCAAGGATTTTTTTTATTGTTCTTTAATTATCTACATGTTATATAAAAGTAAGATAAAATTTTACAATTAATATAGAGAAGTTTGTTTAAAATGTTACATTTTAGCTTCAATAGATTTTTTTCTTTCTTTTTTTTTTTTTTTTTTTTTTTTCCGAGTTGTTTTGCTACTTCAATTTTTGAAATATGAGAATGTTTAAGTTATTAAGTAATATATATGCAATTATAGTAAAAATAAACTGATATTTGGTAATAAATATGTAAATTGAAAAAAAAATGAGTTCCGTAAATTTGTCAATAAACGAAATTTTGTACTACAAATGCCTTTATTGTTTTTAGCTTACACTTTATAGTGTTTAAAATAGCTACTTGTTTAAAAATAAATAATATTTTATATATTTAATAAAGATCATTACCTTTAAAAATCTAAATTGAAATTATCAAATTTGTTGATGATTATGAATTTGTTATACTTAGAATATAAGTAAAAAGGGAAGAAGTGATAGTATAAAACCATGTCAAATATTTAAATTAAGACTTTATTAAAAAAAACTTTAATAAATTATCTTTATATTAATTATAAACGTTAAGTTAATAATAAAACGAATTTGTCAAAAATAACATACGAAATATACTATTGTCAATACAGGAAATCAAAACACCACTGTATACAATATTAAAAAGGTCTATCGATATTTTGTACAAAATTAAAAATGAAATAATCAAACCAATAAGTTTTTGCCCTTTAAAATTGCCTTCTCAATAAATAAATAAATAAATAAAATATAGTATACAATAAAATAAAATAAAATAAATTTGAAAACTTATGTCATAGTAACCTGTGATTGACTGTAAAGAATTTTTTTTTTTTTTTTTTTTTTTTTTTTTTTTTTTTTTTGGGGGGGGGGGGGGGGTGCGTTCTCGAAAAATTTACATACAGTCTTTATTTTCTTATTAAATTCACCAAAAGACAGAATTTTAATTTTTCTTAATTTTTTAAATATTTCTTCCGTTACACGATATATGAATTAACTTTGAATGGCAAAGAATAAATGTAGAAATAGTGTAATTAAAGCAGTCTTCATTTTAGACAAAAAAGTGACTTTTATTTTTAAAGAAATTGTGAAAAACTCAACAATCGCTGTGCGAATGTCGAACAAATTTTATTGAAAAGAAGACAGAATGTACCACATTAATATAAAATATTGAATTCGGATTGCTTTTACGAGTGTCTAAAAATCATCGGCGAACTTTGAAAATCAGAAAATCACTCCTGCAACATAAAATAACAAAAACTCTAATTAAAAAATCTGAATTCCAGGTATATTGGAACTTTACCTCGTCTACCCGGAACCAAGTTTGCAGACTTCTACATGCAATAGATCCTCCTGCCCATCGCCTACAGATATGCAAACAAACACTTCATTTTGGTACTGTACATATGTATAATGAAATTTTATTCGGTAGAAAAGAGGAATTTAATCACATAAAATTTGTCATCATTTAATGGGGGATTCTGTGTGTGTGTGTTTACATTTTGAACATTGTGTCTCATTTTAAAACATGTGGAATTTAATGAACCATACATAATCGCTATAATTTAATGATTATTTTTATATCTAATCTTGCGTTTTTTACATCATGGCTCATTTGAAAAATTTTACCCGAGATTTATTTTTTAGAGGTACGGATCCGGCATTATTTAATAAAACGTTATTTGGTAAATTTCATTTGAAATTTTGCAAGAAATACAAAATGGGTATCATTTACTGAATTTTTTTTTTTTTCATTTTCTTTCTTTCTTTCTTCTTGTTTATTTATTTATTTATTGTATGACTTTTTTGAAAACGTTACGCAAGAAATGTTAAGAGATGCAAAGTAGACATTGTTTAGTGAATCGTTATTTTATCTATTTGTATATCATGTCTCATTTGGGAAATGTAACCTTAAATATCTCAAAGGATGCAAAGTAGAGTTATTTAGTGATTTTTTATTTATGTTTTTTGTGCATCACGTCTCATTTGGGAAAAGTTACCTTAAATTTCACAAGGAATGCAAAATGAGATTGCATGACTTTTTTGAAAATTTTTCGTAAGAAATGTTAAGGGATGCAAAATAGATATTGTTTAGAGAATCGTTATTTATCTATTTATATGTCATGTCACATTTGGGAAATGTAACCTGAAATATCTTAAGGGATACAAAGTAGATATTATTTAGTGATTTTGTACTCATTTTTTGTGCATCATGTATCATATGTGAAAAGTTACCTTAAATTTCACGAAGTATGAGATATGAGTTCTAATAAATCCTTTTGTGCATTTACAGGAAAGGTGGCCTGCTGCTGAACAATGTTCTTGGGGTAGCCGGAGCTTTACTCATGACATTTAGTAAGTCCTGTGGAAGCTACGAAATGATCATCCTTGGAAGACTGGTAATTGGGGTTAACTGTGGTAAGTTGAAGAAATTCTCTATTTAAACCTAAACATGCAATTTTTTATCTTTTAAAAACAAAAAAATGGAAAAAGGAAAATGTTTACCGATCAGGAAAATACTTACTGATCCACTTTTCTATTTTTTCACTTTTCAAGTTTTTAAGTCGATTATTTTATTTATTGTTCTAAATGGGCTATAATTCTTAGTTAGACTCTAAGTATGCAATAGCAGCAGGTAAAATGCCAATATAACGTATAGTTACATTTCGTTTGGTACATTAATGATCTAATAGATATTTAAATTGAGGTTTGTAAGGTCTTGTAGAGTGCCCAAAAGACTTTCAGCCCGTAAGAACCTGTCGAAGTCACCTAGCATGGTTATGGATTAAGAGCTAAAACAGATTCTAAAAGTTCCTCCGAATTCTCAACTAAGTTTATATGTGGCGGTGGGGAAAGCTAAGTGAGTGTTTAAAACTTACTGGTATGCAGTTTTAACCACCTCTTTTCCGATCGTGAGTGATACAGAGTCTCATTATTGTGCCGAAATAAAAGATTTATAAATGCAAGTAAAGAATTGCCCAGTGTGTCAACATTACGTTTACCTGTAAATGATGTCTCCAGTGCTATAATGTGACTTAAAGATATGACTATAAAGGTACACGATAATGTTTAAAAAAACCCTATCTTTAGATTTCCCACGTGTTACAAGAAATCCATCGCATTGTGAGGCTTTCGTTGCACCCACACTCCACCACCAACATTTGAAATTGGAACCATGGTTTATCAGACCAAATAGCATGTTACGAATTACCAATTATGCAAAATGTTTGATTATTCAAACTGCAAGTTCAAATGTCTGATCATAATTGCAGTTATGTTCAGCTTTTGCCATACTGTGGCGAATGGTCTTTGTGCATACGCTTGTAGAGACATATGCCTTAAAATCTCTAGATATAAATTGCAAAGATTAAATTATCGTTCTGAAGCATATTAATAAACTCAATTTTTGTTGGCATCGATCCTTTATTATTGGTTTCTTGCCACAGTTTTTCCGATCAACAGCGGTTTTATCACAATTCACATCCTAACAGGATATTAAAAAAATTCACAGTCTCTGAAATGAACCGTCAGACTCTCAGATATTTATAATCTTCCCAATATTTCCATGGAAATATCTTGGCAGAATTCGTAAAAAGGCATAAATTTATCGGTTACTTATATCAGTATTTCCTACTATTTATGGACCATTTTTAGAGAATGTCAACTGAATTGCCATCCCTTTACGATGAGTAAGAATCATTGGAAAATCATCGTGTCCTCGAGAACAGTGGCGAAGCAAAACGCGATGATTTTTTGCTACTAGAGACCTTTTGTCACAAATAAATTGATTTACATTTAAGGAGAGCATTCAATGAATTTAAATGGTACACATCAAGAATTAAACATAGGTTCTATGTACATTTGTCATTCATTTTATTTGTATTTTTCTTATGATGGTTATAAAATAGATTAACTAGAACTTCATTAAAAATCTGTCAAAGTATAAATACTGTTAGATTATCGTAACTATGAATTTAACTTATTCTAAAATATTAGAGATGTATACATGTATAAGTATCTAAAATGTACCAAAAATCGTAACTTCCTAAGGAAAAATTCTTTTCTCATACATTTGTAATAAAAGTTACAAAAGTATTTTATTTTTAAATTGACATTTATTTTATTTTAGAAGTACTTAGAATTATTGTTACAACAGTATTTTATTTTTAAATTAATATTTATTTTATTTTAAAAGCATTTATAATTAATGTACTTCTAATATTCCGTTTCAAATTTAAAAATAAAACTTATAATTTCATCACCATCACTATCATAAATAGAGCTTTAGTTCTTTATTAAAAAAAACAAAAACATAATTAAGTTTTGTTTTAAAAGCTAAAGATGAATATTTTAATTCCTATTTTTTTTTTTTCAGAACACATCAAATTAGAGAATTTATTCAATGTTAATCAGACACTACAATTTAAATTTATTTTCAACGAAATACTAATCAAAATTAATTCGTCGTTTTCATTAATTTAACTTTTATCAATTCAAAGAGAAATATCTTTTTTTTTTAATTGAAGATGTTATGTTTCGGTGTAATGCCTTTTGGGTTCAAACCTTTTAATGTTTGGTAAAACTCGAATTAATATTCAAAATGAAAAAGTGCATTTTATTTCAAGCGCTAGAATTCTTTAAGAAGAAAAATTTGCATTTAATAATTAAGAAAAAAAGTTAAAGATTAAATTTAATATATTTCATATGCCTTTCGTTTTGTTAAAGTCCAAAATATTTTCATTACTTCAATTTTATTATCTATAATTTTCTGAAATTAATAAAAATTGTTTATACTTTATTGATTACAGAAATAAAGTTATGATTATTTAGTTTGTTGAATAACTAATTTGCTGTTTCAAAATTTGGCAGTATTTATTTATCGCCTAACTGGCGATTTTATACCTGAGTAACCCGGCGATTTTGGCGAGATTTTGCTTCGTATGGCAACTCGATAGAACAGATTGTGTGTGTTTGATATTAAATTTACCATTGTGTGTTTTATAATAAAATAATCTGTGTGTGTTTATAATAAAATTTATTTGTAATTTATAATAAAATTGTGTGTTTTTATAAAATAAACTGTTTCAAAGTAAAATATAACTAACATGCTCTTTTCGCAAGCTGAGCCTAAAAAATATACGAAAACCGGGTTTTCTTGACAAAAAGTTTTTTTAAAAAATCGCGCCAACCCCGGTGCGTCTTAAACATATCGTCGGTACCATGTCAAACAACCCACTCTGAAAACAGTGTTTCCAGTGGGCTACTTTTTTAAAATTCAGATTTCGTGATTGGCACCAATTTTCTCAAATGATAAAATTCCCCTTGTTTTTGCCTTACTTAATATTTCATTAAATAAGGCCAATTTTACTATTTTAAAAAAGTGATGCCAATCAAGAAAACTGAATTTTAAAAAAAGTAGCACACTGGCAACACTGTTTTAACATTGGATAGTTTGACATGGTACCGATGATATATGCCCACATTTTTTTTTTTTTTTTTAAATTCAAGGAAACGTTTGTTTTGTGTATGAGAGCAAACTTAACTGAAAGAAAGAATACTTACTGATAGTCAATATTCAAAATTTATGTTTTAAAATTTAGCTCATATTTTAGTAATTTATATTCCACTAACGATTCATTGAAGATTGATGCACCCGAACTGTGCGTGTTTGATACTAGCACAGTTCGGTCTGGGTGATTCTGCACGGTTTTCAATGATACGAAAATATAGACCCCATTTCAGATTTTTTTTTTTTCATTTTTCTCATAAGATATTTATTTTATGTCCTACTCGGAAATTTTATTAAAGTCTAAGAATATAAACAATTTTATTTTCTGAATTATAATTTTGAATGAATTATATATTATCAATCCATTCTATATTATTTCCCTTTTACATGAAGGGTAATTCTGGTCAGTTTCTCTTCAAAAGAACTCCCTGAAGGCATCCCTTTCATACCAATTGCTAAAACTGGCTGATGTTTAACCCCTAACTACTCTGACAAAAATTGCCGCATGGTTATTATGAGCAGTCTCTGAGACCGCTTGATCGAATGATGAATATAAGGCTAGATTAACAGATACTACAGTGTAGTCCAAAAGTGCCTGACATATTTTAAAGTTTAATATAAAATCAGGTAATTGTCATACGGGAGTGCGTTTTGGACAAAAACGCTTCTCTCACGGTCTCATGAAAGTTTTCTTGGAGGGAATAAAAATTCAAAACTTCACCCAAGTTAAAGTATCCGAAAGAAGCATCACAACTCAAAACAATCAATTACAGATCATTTATTTTGTCCTAAGCCGTTAGAGAACATTTATTTTATGCAATCCATTAACATTTTTACAATGTGCGCCCTTTGTAACTCAAGCAAAATAAATGCTCTGTAACTGCTTGTGACAAAATAAATTATCTGTGACTGATTGTGTTGAGTTTTTTATGCTTTCTTCTGATAATTCAAGGCACAGTGCCATCTATGGACGAAGTTTTGAACTAACTTTTTTATTCGCTTCAAGAAAACTTTTCATCGTGAGAAACATTTTAACCGAAACCGCACTCGCGAACGACAATTAACTTGATCTTATATTAAATTTTTAAATGTGTCAGGACCTTTTGGACCATCCTGTATTTCTTTACTAAACTCTATGTACAAGACTAGAATAATTACCACCTAATTATAAGTCCACCTAAAGTCTCTAGCGAGAGTACTAGAGCGCCAAATGGAACAAAATTGCACTATTGTCTGTAGTTAAACTGAAAGTTACCAGTTAAACTGCGATGATTGAAAAAAGCAGAAGTCTGTGAGATTCTGTAAGAGCAGTTAAGGACTAACAAAACCAATCAATTCATCCATCCAGCAATCCAAAATTAATTAAACTTTGTGCTTTCGGTAATTTATATGTGAACTTTAAATGTGTAATAAATAATGATGTCGATGTTGAACTTTTATCTGTTTTCTTCAGTTCTTAAATGTGGATGACGCCATGTGACAATATAAATTATTTGCATTTATGAGCTTTATATGAATTAAAATTTATATTTTAAAAATCAAATAATTAAGAAAGGAAAATATAGCCCACATTCAGGTTTTTTTTTTTTTTTCGTTTTTTTTCATAAGATGGTTAAAATATGGACAGAACTGAAATTTCAATCAAATCTTTCGAAGAATATAATCTGCTTAGTTTTCTGAATTATGATTTATATATATATATGTATATCGATATATTTCTTTTTAATATAACTATCGTAAATGTATTAAAATTCCTGATTCTAGGTTATAAATATATTTTTTTCATACATTTCTAATAAACGTTAACAGTATTTCACTTAAATAAATATTATTTTCATTTATGTATTCATAATTTATAGGTATCTGACATTTATTTTGAAACTGAAAAATAAAAAATGTAGTTGCATTACCATAAAAGGTTCTTGAATGCTTTTTTTACAATTTTGTTTAGAAAGCTATATACCTGATTTCAATTTATATTTTGATAAAGCATAAAGGATCTATAAATTTTGTTAAACATTAATCAGACACTAACTTTTAAAGTTTTATTTTCCGTGCAATACTAATCAAAATTAATTCGTTGCCTTCATTAATTTAATTTCTTCAACTTCAACGCAAATTTAACTTTTTTAATTAAGGATGTTTTGAAATGTTTCGATGTTATGTATTTTAAATTCAAGACTTGCAATGTTTAATTGAATTCGTCGTTAAAAAAAGCATTTTCTTCCAACTGACAGAATTCTTTAAGAGTGGAAACTTGATATTAATAATTAAAAACAAAGCTCATTTTAATTGTTAAAGATATTTAAGTTATTGTGGTACGCCTTTCGATTCGCTAAAGCTGAAATATTTTCATTCCTTAAAATTTAAAATTAATAATTTTTTTAAATATGTCAAAATTATTTATATTTTGTTGTTTACAGAAATAATGATGTAATTATTTAGTTAGTTGACTAATTAATATTTTTCTGCTCAAAACTTGACTGATATTTCAGAATAAAAGGGTTTTAACAAAATAGCGCTTACAAGGAGTGGACACGAGGTTGGGGGCGCAGAATCCGGCGACCCTTTGTGCAACGATAGAGTATTGTTAGTAGATAACCATATCACAAGGATAAAGCTCAATATGCATGGCGGTCTTAAAAAACAAACCCCAAAGTCCCCAATTTTGAAGCTTTAGTACGCAATCGGATAAATTACACGCATTTCTGAGCTGCCGAATGGTACAGTTGGCAGAGCGCCAGACTTGTAAATTTTCACTTTCGGAGCTTTGTGGATTCAATATGCCGACCAGACTTTTTTCGCTATGAAATGCGTCTTCTAAAATACGTTCTTCAATATTTGTAAATTTAGAAACTTCTTCAATATCCTCTTCAGTTCCCAGCTTTTAAAACAAACTTTTTTCTAACAATTGTTTTTTCTTATTTTAATATGGGTATTAAAAAATAATATGCAGGAATTTTTAGATATGTAAATTGGGTGGTACTTAAATGGGGACCTTGTTACTGAATGTCAAAAAATGATAAAGTACCTAATAGGGTACCTTGAAACGAAAACATTAAAATTAAAATGCAAATTTAGATTTTAAGGTAGAAATATTGTTAGAAAATAACATTACACTACTCAAAGATGTAATGTTATATTTATTTACATATAAAAAATATAATTCAAATTTATTTAGTATGAAATTCATAAAAACAATTTCGATTCTGGAGACACAAGAACAAATTGCGCTTCATACATCTGACACGGGATTTACCCTCACAACACGGATTGCGACACTTCATGTGGTTTTTAATTTTTGTATGCTCAGGAAAATGTCCAACTTTATCAAACGTCATGTCATTCACAGGAATGGAAATAACTTTTTGACATACCTGAGGGCTCTCACATGTGTATTCGTGGCGGGAGTTGTCAGTTCGAATTAAACTCTCCGGTATGGACAATTTATAATCAAGCATAGGCAAGATATCTTTTTGAGGGATATCATTTTTTCTGCAATGTCTGGTGTATAAAATACAGGAATTGCAGGCTGCCACATCCAAGAAGTAGGCAAATATTCTTATTGACTACTTCTTTGCCCTCGCTAAAATTCTATAGTAAGAAATTAGTCGATCCATCAAATCAACTCTTCCCCTTCCCCATATATTTATTATAGGACTTAACTATAGATAGTTGATGAACATTTATCTTGCATTTGTCTTCTTTTGACCACCTTTTACAAGAAGATTCCGGGTTTACTCCAAATGCACTGGATAAAAGCACTACAGATTTTTTTCTCCCTTCCATTTGACCAAACAGGCTTTATTATCTTTTCTTGTTTTGGAAGCTGATGTCCCTCTTGTCATTTCCTTATCTTTCGGCAAAGTAGCAACCAGTCCGTCTGTTCTGTTGGTCATAATTGTGCCTGTCAAAAAGATATTTCTATCTATCAGATAGTTTAGTAATTTGAGACCAGTAAAGTATCTGTTAGTAAATAGTAGGATTGGCTTGGATATATTAGGAACTGTATCAACAAAATGCTTCACTATGGAGCCTCCTAGACTATAAAAATTTGTACCCGTTTCCGAAACAATATTCTTTCCAGTGTATATTACAATGTTTAACACAAGTCCATCTTGTGCAGCAAACACAAAATTTTTTAACCCAACAAGGATTCGGTTTCGAGGGGACATATTGTCTTGTTAGATACTTTCCATTAAACGGGATCATCTGTTCATCAACGAACAAACATTCGGTTCGGGATAAATGTAGACAGCGCTTTCTAAAAGAATCCAGCAGTGGCCTGATTAAAAAAAGTTTATCCTTTTTCTGTTCCTCCGTTTGAATTGAGTTATCAACAAAATGCAATGCGTTCCTAAGCTCAAAAAATCTATTTCTTTTCATATGTTGTGTTATCATAGGAACATCACAGCACTTAGACCAATACAATCTTATTTGTGGGATGTGCATAACACCTATGATTCCAGCAAATGTTTTCAGTTCCTTTACATCAGTTTTAGAGAAACGTTTGCCCTTCTTTTGATAAGCATAATGCTAAATAATAATACTAAATAAATAATAAATTTAATAAACTAATCTGAGAATATGGAAAGAGATGCTTTCCAAAACTTAAAGCAATGGGGTAAAATAAATTAGGCTCACAGATCCCCCTTTCTATTAGAGCACCTGAGTTCACTAAACCTGTGATCTAATGATTTTTCTTTTATTAAGTTTTTTAAAAAATTGCTGAAATATTTCGTTTTCTCAATATTGATCTTGTTAAAGTCGCTGATTGTGCGAGCATAACATATATATCAGTTTATTAACACCTTAATCGTCGCGCCCGACACATTCACGGGCACTTTGCCCGTGTATGCATCGGGCGCGACGATTAAGGGTTAAAAGGTGTTTATATGCCTTTAAATGTACTTTTTTTCACATTTAGCATGTTATAATTTTAGTTTAAGGATAATAAATGATTTTCTTACAGGGGTCGATCCAAGCAAAATTTGGGGCCTATTTAGGGCCCTTTCACAAAAATCTACTTAATAAAATAGGCCCCCTTCACAAAAATATATTCAATGAAATGAGCGCCTTCGCAAAAATAAGTTTAATAAAATAGGTCCCTTCACAAAAATGAGAGTAAAAATAAGTGGAAGAAAAAATACTGCTAAACAATACTCAAAATTGGCCTTTAAATTTAACTGTTAATTTTTTAATTATTTAAATTCCATTAAACGTTCATCCAATATTGATAAAACTTTATATTTCCAGAGATTTAATGCGAAATTTAAATATATAATATATAATGATGTTGATCTTTTATATGTTTGTTCAGTTTTATAATGTGGTAATCACTTTCATTTATAAATTTTCTATGGGTTAAAATATTTCTTTAAAAGAAAGTTAAATCATTAAGAAATGAAATGTAGCCCACTTTTGGGCTAAATTATTTTTGTACTTTTCATACGAGGAAGGGAATTTTAAAACTCGCCATATACAGAAATTTTGGGAAATCACGAAAAACGTCTGACTGTGTCCATTGGTTTTCATTGTAAACCAAGATTTTACAATGACAGAAATACATGATAAAACTAATTTATCTTTCAGATTGTTGTAATTTTTCGGTGCAGATTTGCAAATAGAATAGATTAATAGAGAAAACGCGATTTTTTTAATTTTGGATAGTGCGAGTTTTGAAACTCACGTCTTCATATGGCGATTATGATATAGGCTGAACCGGAACTTCATTAAAATCTATCGAAGAATAAGTGCCGTTCAATTTTCTGAATATGATTTTTAATCAAATCAATCATTCGATTCTTCTCTTTTTATATAAGTATTTAAAATGTATCCAAGCCCCAATATCTTAATTAAAAATCTTTTATCCATTTTTGTTAAACTACCACAATATTTTACTTTTAACACGGGAGGACGCGCGCCGGGCCTGATAGACGCAGAATGTGTGTGGTTTTTACAATTGTCACCACTATTTTTTAAAAGTAATATTCAACTTGTATCGCAGAGTTTGTAACAATTGCCTCAGACTAAATAAGCTGACGATTATTATTTGTATTTATTGGTGACAAAGTAAAAACCATTTATGGTTACCATAAAACCTGGGTATGCGCGCGTTCTCCCGCGTTAAATAAATGTGTATTTCATTTAATCAGTTTTTATAATTAATCTTTGATGACTTTTCAAAACACAATCTTATTACCATTAACAGAATTTGAATTCTTTATAAAAACTTAAGTATAAATTTTATTTTAAATGCTACATATGATTATTTCATTTTATATTTTTGATAAAGCAAAAAAATTGAGATTTGCTCAATGCTAATCACACACTAATTTTTAAATTTTTATTTCAATGCAATGGTAATAAAAAATCTTTAATCATTTTTAACATAAATTTAACTTCTTTCAATTAAAGATGTTATGATATATTTCAGTGTTACATTTTTTAAGTTCAAACCTAATAATAATCAGTGGAATTCAATTTAATTTCCAAAGTAAATGTAAAAGTTTAATTTTATTTCAACAGATAGAATTCTTTAAGACGAAAAACTTGCATTTATAATTAAGAACAAAGTTACATTTAATAATTACAGACTAAATTTAATTTATAGCATACGTTTTTCGATTCCTTAAAGCTGAAATACTTTTATTGCTTGAAATTTAAAATTAATAATTTTCTAAAATATGTAAAAAGGATATTTGCTTTTTTTGATACAGAACTAATACTAGTATGCTTATTCAATTAATTTAATAATTTATATTCTATTATTCTAAAATTGCCTTAATTACAAGAACAAATAAATCATTCAACAAAGTACTACTTTAATCTGAAAAAAAAAGAAGTCAGCATACATTAGCTATAAATCCTGATTAAAAGAAATTTGCAAAATTAAAAGGGTTTAAAAAAAAATTTCAGTTGAAGTATAGAATATCTTATTGAATAAATGTGTGTAAAAAAATAAATAAAAAAATAGAGAAATCCGAAGGAAGCACTAAAATTTATTTCAGTAGTGATTTATAGTATTGACATATTTCATATATTTACTATGCCCCTTCTGTAATAGTATGTCACATAAAAATTGGAAGTTCAAGTAGAAAAAATCTTTCTTAAGATGAGGAACATAAAAATTGATTCAATTGTTATGTGCCTCACAAAAGAAAGTTTTAAAAAAACTTGAGGTCACGATACGATGCGAAAAAACACTTCGTACTACAGATTAATTCACTTGAGTTGCAATTCGTTTTAACCTGAAGATCGACACATTCGAAAAGAAGAAAATTTGAATATCTTTTAATAGATTTGTTTTATTTTATAAATTTCCTAGTGTGTCGACTACCTAATTCCAAATCTCTGTTTATGGGTAGTATCAACAAGTCTAGAACCAACTGTCCTTATTGGTGGTACTAACAAAGATAAAATCCTGTTTTTACTTATTGGTAGATTTTTGTATTAAAAAAAGACTTTCCTACTGTATATTTTAGCATCCTATTTAGTTGATTTGTCTGGACTTTTTATATATTTACTAGCCGTGTAGTTCATAAGATCTTCCGAGTTTTGGACGGAAAATACATCAATCCAGTTTTTAAATTAAAATGTATAAATTATAAGAAAAACATGCAATAATTATTATTTATAAATCTTAATTAGAAGTGTCAATCGCTGTAAGATTCCTTAAAATTGATGAATCGGTCGCATTTTACGGAGTTGTTGAGCATAGAGAAATTGGTTGATTCTCCCCGGTTTCCTAAATTTCACAAAATCTATTTTAGATATCGGGATGCGACAAACTGCAGATTGCAGCCAGAATTATAATTTATATATCTTAATTAGACATGTCAATAGCCGTAAAATTCCTTAAAAGTTCATGAACTAGTTCAGGGGATTTTGAGCATTGAGAAATATATTGACTCTCCCGGTTTTCTCATGTTTCTTAAATTCTATTTTAGATATCGGAATGAGACATAGTGCAGATTGCAGCCAGGATTATCATTTATAAATCTTAATTAGACCTCTCAATCGCCATAAGATTCCTTAAAATTGATGATCTAGTTCCCTAATTTTTGAGCATTGCGAGATTGGTTCATGCTGCCGGTTTTCTCGTGTTTCTCAAATTCTATTTTAGGTATCGGAATGCGACAGCCAGAATTATCATTTATAAATCTTAATTAGACCTGCCAATCGCCGTAAGATTCCTTAAAATTGATGAACTAGTTTCGGAATTTTTGAGCATTGAGGGATTGTTTGATTCTCTTGGTTTTCTCATGTTCTCAAAATCCATTTTAGATATCAAAATGAGACATACTGCAGATTCTAGCCAGAATTATCATTTATAAATCTTAATTAGACCTTTCAATCGCAGCAAGATTCCTTAAAATTGATGAACTAGTTCCCTAGTTTTTGAGCATTGAGAGATTGTTTGATTCTCCCGGTTTTCTCATGTTTCTCGAATTCTATTTTAGATATCGGAATGCGACATACTGTAGATTCTATCCAGAATTATCATTTATAAATCTTAATTAGACCTCTCTATCGCAGCAAGATTCCTCAAAATTGATGAACTAGTTCCCTAGTTTTTGAGCATTGCGAGATTGGTCGATTCTCCCGGTTTTCTCATGTTTCTCGAATTCTATTTTAGATATCGGAATACGACATACTGCAGATTGTAGCCAGAACTATCATTTATAAATCTTAATTAGACCTGTCAATCGCTGTAAGATTCTTTAAAATTGATGAACTAGTTCCCTAGTTTTTGAGCATTGAGAGATTGTTTGATTCTCCCGGTTATCTCATGTTTCTGAAAATCTATTTTAGATATCGGAATACGACATACTACAGATTGTAGTCAGAAACATTCTCTAGCTGCACCTGAGATTTTGTTATGCAGTAAGTTTAGACTTTGTTATGCAACCGTTTCTCTGTCTATTTCGAACAAACACATTGACATATTTTTCTTTTTCAAATGTAATTTTTGATAATCTTCTAAATACTCGCATGAACATATAAATAAGTGTTATTTCTAAAAGTCATACACAGTTTGAAACAACAGGAAAATCATCAATTTTATATATTAGTGTTGATTGCCGTAACCACATTTATCGAATATCAAAGATTAGTAAAATCACAACTGCCATTTTGGAAGAAGTTAATTAAAAATAATTAAAAGATGGCTTGAAACTTTTGTTGTGATTTCTTTATTAATATTTCGGGCAAGAAAAAAAAATCCCTGCCGGCTCGGGCCTACAGGCGGAGGTAGATTTCGAAGTTAACTACTAAATTCACCAACAAAACTTAAATCAAGATTAGAGATAAACCCCTCACTAAGAATGAGCTCTAAGGGAGCTAAACATTTTGTGAAAATTCTAATATACAAGAATACCTACACGCATGTATATGGAATAGGTTTAAAAATGGCTAAAGCAAATTCAGAGAACCTCAAAGTGTTAAAATATGTTAATATTTCTATACTCGGGTTTTTATCATGTTTTAATAAGTTTCTTCAAACTCACATGACGTTACATATTCACCTGCTGAAGTCCATTATATTTCCAATATGACGCAATATTTATTTATTTTTTTTTTAATTCGTCAAACTATTTATTTCATTTTGAGTTTTCATGCGGAAATCTTGCTCTAGAAAGCTTATGACGTAATATTCAATTTGTTTTCAATTCCTGAAACTGTTTATTTAATTTATTTTTTCACGTGAAATCTTGCAATAGAAAAGCAATTGTTGTGGTGAGAATTTTACTGCTTTTTTTTTAATTGTTGGCAACTACTATAACGAAAAATATTTATTTTTACCTGTCATTGTTGTATAAGAGCTGGTTCTATCAGAATCATGTTAAGACTGTATTCAAAATTTTGAGCCCTCCCCATTTCAATTCCCTTGGGCCGATTTTGCCCATTTTCAATCCTCGCTGAGATATTAACCATCTCAAAGTTGTTGGCGAGTTTGAAGACGATCCGTGCATAATTGCGACTTTTATCGTGCGGACAAAATTTAGTACATACATACATATATATATAACTTTATAGGTGGGGGTGGTTTTGGGTTCCTGGGGTCCTATAATGAAAAGTTATGAAGGAATTTTTCAAAAGTCGCACCATGGTAACGACTGCAATAGGTAGTATTTCTTACGAAATCTACCTAAAAGATTTTAATATTTTCCCTTCACCATTGTGTTAAATTATCATTTTTATTTCAGGTCTGAGTACGGCTCTTGTGCCTATGTACCTCTCAGAAATTGCTCCACTAACATTGAGAGGTGGCCTCGGTAAGTGCATGCGATTCTTTTCTCATTGTAAAATTAGTATTTGTTATGCATGCTTATACATGTAATGGATTTTATCGTTGTACACTTGTTACAGAACCACGAATACTCTGGGCAAAAATATTTAATTGATGATAACAAATATTTCCGATGTGAATTGTTTTAATAAGAAAACTAAGTCGGAACTCTTTTATAACAAACTTTTAACGAACTGGGGTTTTATTGTTCTACAGTTTGATCAGTATGTAACGTATAGGATACATATAAAATTGTAAGGGACAAATTTTTTGTCCTTTATATCGAGAGGTTCCTTATTAATCGCGTACATCACAATGGTGATGTGATTCCTGATCTATGATTCCTGAAAGGTCATTAAAAATTAGACGTTAACCGTCAAACATCAATAGCCATTAAAATTATTAATTTTCATGATTTCACCGCTGTTTCTTTTATTGTGAAACATTTTATTTAAAAATATGTAAGTGGTTATATGTGGCAGATAGTATATATTTTTTTTAATTAATGATTATTTGCAGTAAATGTTTCATTTCATTTCTACTGAAATTTTACTGGTGTTATCTTACGCTCCACGTGTTTTATTTCATTTCTACTGAAATTTTACTGGTGTTATCTTACGCTCCACGTGTTTTATTTCATTGAAAATTTGTAGAATATTTAAATTACATTAAAAAAATTATTAAAAATTAATTAAAAAAACATATTTTATAAGACTTCCTTGTAGGGAAAAAAAATCTCTTTTTGCTAAAACTTTAAATTTTAATTTTCATCATTATTTATAACATTTTTTTTTTCATAATATTTTCGTGTTAGTAATGCCTAAGATAAATATTGCAGATGATTTAAAAAATAAATTGTGTTTATGGGATGAGACTCTATTCATAAATCACAACGCAGTTCTAAGACGGACACTGACATTTATTGAGACGAAGACAAAACAAAAATACAGTTAAAAACACTCTTTTCAACCTATATTTAGCTTTAAAGCAACTACTTAGGCTTCTTTTGTTAACTCCGTTGAATATATCTAGCATTTCCATACGTCGTTTAAATCTTCCATTTTGTAGCGTCGAAATTATTCTGATTCTTCTACAAAACCCGCGTCGTCGAACTTTTTTCGTTCTATTTACTTTTTCAACATTTCCACTTCACGCAGCTTGCTTCGTTACCTTTTAATATCGAAGCGGAAAATACGGAGTCGGGGACACTCAGTCTGATGCAGGTGTTCTTACGAAATTCCCTACATGCGGCCTTCCTGACATCTGGAGCTGCCACAGCGACATGTGCTAAAATAGAATCTGAAAAAGAAACAAAAACAAAAAACAGTAACTGTTCTTAGGGGAAAAGAAGAAAAAAAATTAATCTGCACGTCGTCAGAAAGATCAGCAGTCTAGTTGAAGTGGCGTAACATCATATGAAAATTTCTTTAAAAGTATTGACTTATAAAATGTTCATAACACACAGGAAGAAAAGATTTAAAAAAAATGTTTTTGAAGTTTCAGTTTTCGTCAGGCCAAGGTTTCATGTATTCAGCACAGGAACTAGTATTTATCGGTCCTTCGGTTGATGAGATTTTCGCTACGTCGTAAGTGTCGTTAGACTTCACTTTGATTACTTTATTCGGACCTAAGAATTTAGATTTCAACTTTAAACCTGGTCCTTGCTGGGTTCTCTTAATTGCTACAAGGTCACCAAGCTTGTACTTCAAGGGTTTCTTACGTCGTAAATTATAGTGCTTGCGATTTTCTTGTTGAATTTCCAGAATATTCTTCTTGGCTTCTTTACGGAGCTCTTCTCTGTCTTTCATGAATTGTTCTTTGACTGCACTGTTTAAGAGGTCAATAATTTGTACATCTTCTTTCTGTTTCATTTTTGTACCAAATAATATTTCGAACGGTGTTTTCTTAATGCTTCGTTGGTAAGTTGAATTAATGACTTGTTGAACTTTAGGAACATGTTTAAACCATTTGGTCGGTTCGTCTTTGGACATTTCAGAGATTACAGAAATTATGGTGGAATTAAGTCGCTCTACTTGACCATTGGCACGGGGAAGGCCAGTTGTAACCGTCTCGTGCTATGTATTTTCATCTTGACAATAATCAGCAAATTCTTTGCTTGTGAATGCAGGACCTTTATCGCTAATGATGGTGGAAGGATTACCAAAAGTATAACTTTGTTGTCGTAGTTTTGATATAACTTCGGTAGCAGAAGTGGTTTTACAGGGCTACAACCAGACGAATTTAGTAAATGCATCTATTAAAGACAAAATATGTTTATAATTTTTGTTGGCTGTTTCAAGAGGGCCTAAATGATCAATGTGGTAGGTTTGGAGAGGAGTATCTTCTTTAGGTAAGGGATGTAATTCACCTTCTTGTTTTCCTCGTTTGCGATTATACAAAAGGCATGTTACGCAATTTGCTATGATTTTATCAATTTTATTTGACATATTAGGGATGAGAAATTCTTCGTTAAGGAGTTCTTCACAGCGTTTACGGCCAAAATGTCCTTTGTCATGAACGTCTTTAATGACATTTAGCTGCATTTCATCCGGCACAACTATCAGATCAATACCTTTATGAGTTTTATAGAGAACGTTATTTTTAAGGAAATAGTTGTCATATGGCTTTGTTTTAAAAATTTCTTTGATGGCTTGTATATGTTCGTCAGTGTTCTGTGATTGTATGATTTTGGAAGTAAAACTATCTTGAATGATCATACATATTGGATTTCTACTTAAAGCGTCGACATGACGCATAGTGTACCTTGTCTGTGTTCGATTGTATAGTTATAGTCAACTAACATTAAAGCCCATCGAGCAATCTTGGTGCAAAGATCTTTTTTATTCATAGTAAGGGCGAATGCGTTGCAATTTGTGACTATCTTGAAAGGAATACCTAGAATGTAAACGCGAAATTTTTTAAGGGCTTCTATGACGGCTAAAACTTCTAATTCATAACTCGAATATTTACGTTCGGCATCTGTGGTTTTTTTGCTCATAAATAGACAGGGTGAAATTGATTGTCAATAGAAGACTTTTGAAGGAGGACTGCCCCGTAACCGTCAATAGATGCATCACAGTGAACTTCTGTTTCGTTACTAAGGTTTTAAAACAGGACCTGAAGAAAGGATGTGTTTCAGCTGATTAATGCATTTCGTTGCTGGTTACCAAAGGGAAATTTAGTGTCCTTTCTAAGGAGATCTGTTAAAGGCTTAGCTATTAAAGAGTAATCTTGAATGAATTTACGAAAATATGAAGTTGGTCCGACGAATGAATGTACATCTTTTATACTTTTAGGTTCTGGGAAATTAAGGACAGCTTTAGTTTTTAAGGGAGATGGATGCAGTTGACCATTTTTAATGTGGTAACCCAAAAAATCAATTTCTCGCTGTAAAAAGTGGCATTTTTTGAGATTCAACTCTAAACCATATTCGGATGCAGTTGTAAGGACGCGTTGTAATTTCTGGAGTCCTTCGACTTCGTTTTCAGCTGTTATTATGAAGTCATCCATATAGACAATAAGTACATTTTCATTAATGAGGTCTCGAAAAACGTTATAAATATATCTTTGAAACACTAAGGGTGCATCGCTAAGGTCATAATTCATATATAAGAATTCAAATTGACCAGAATGTGTTACGAAAGAAGTATATTTTCTACTATTTTCTTCTACTTCGACATGAAAAAAGGCATTTTTAAGGTCAAGAGTAATAAATACTTTTGCAGAATGCAACTGATCAATAATGTCATCAATTACTGGGAGGGGGAAACTTTGTTTATGTGTTTTAGAATTTAATTTCCTATAGTCTACACACAATCTATATGAACCATCTTTCTTTTTTACTAGGACAATAGGTGATTAAAAATTACTAGTGCTTTTACGAATAATTCCTTTTCGAGCCACTCAGAAATTTGTTTTTCGACGAAGTTTTTCTCTATTTGCGCCAAGCGTCTGGGAGGACAAGTGACAGGTTCTTCGTTTTCCAGATGAATTGATAATTTAACATGAGTTGTCTTTATTTTCCTAGGAGAATAATTTTGAACAAGTTCTGAAATGTTTGAACGTATTGTTTCATCGGTAATATGAGATAAATCAAGATTAAGATCGTCTAACACATGAGCAACATTAATCAAAAAAATATTGGACGTATCGTCATTTTTCTCGATTTTTTGCATCGAAATATTATTTCCAGAGATTATTAAAATACTCTGTTGAATAACATCTGTACCAATAATAAGATCAAAAGATATGGAATAATCTGGGACTACATAAACATCAGTTGTATAATTAAAATCATCTATCATAATGTCCGTAGAGAAAAAACCCAGGGGTTTGATTTTAGTATTTCCTAATCCAGTTAATGTGATGGTTGAATGTTCAATGTTCGAGACTGTAGGGAGTTTGCGGTAAATACTTTCCTTTAGCAAACTTCTTTTACTCCCTGTGTCTGCCAATGATGTAACATTTACAGACGAAATAATGACTTGTTTGGTCGTGAAAGTGTTCGACATAACCGTGGAAACATTGGAGGGTTCTGACTTAACTCTAGGCCTCCTTGGTTGATCACATTGAGCCGATTTATGGCTAAAATTCGAGCAATTAAAACAACGAGGGCCTTTATCTTTATGTCTGCATTGGCTACTTTTATGATTTGACAAACCACAAGTAAAGCAAAAAAGATTAGATTTTGGTCCAAAGGATTTGTCTTTCGCTGGCATTTCAGATTTGACTTTACGAAATTTACTGTTCTCAAAGTCATGTCGAATTTTGTCATAAATTTTGAGCTTTTGCTTGAATTCTACAATGGATTGGCATCCGTATAACATTGATTTTCTGAAAACAGGGTCGGGTATACCGTTTATGATATACTGCATTAATGCAGAATCCTCGATGTTACCACGCGAGCATATTTGTTTCATGATAAGAAAATATTCTTCTATCGATTCATTTTCTTGCAATTTTCGTTTATTTAATATATCATGTAACTCGGCAGAATTATAAGTGGTACTGAATTCTGAAATTAAGAGTTGTTTAAGTTTGTCATATGAATTGATATGAAATTCTGTCTGTATTAATAACTGGGCTTTTCCTCGTAAGGATCTTTTACAAAATGTGAATTTATGAAAGTCAGATAAGTTAAACATACTAGTGACATTCGTCAAAATTACTAAACCATACATTTATATCACTAAAAGAACTTCCGTCAAAAGCAGGTACGACACTTTCAATATCAGTGAAATTAATAGACGATGGCACAAAAACTTTGAACTGGAAATTGCTTCTGTTTGTCAAAATTTGATAATTCAGTATTGTTACTTGAAGCCATATTATTTGAAGGCAATTCGGTTTCCGAGTCAGTGTCACTTTCATTTCGTATAATATTATTTTTCAGTAAGGTCAAGTCTGAAAAGTATGTAACTAATCGGGTTGCGAGATCCTTTAAAGATCCTTCATTATCAATACAAAGTAGATTGCACACTGTAATCATTTCATTTAATGAAAAATCAGTTTGAACTTTAGTTATTTTATTTTTGAACTCGGTGCTGTCGTTTTGAAAACCGAAACCAGTAAAATCACGTATTCTCTTTCTATTAGATCGATCACCGTCAGCATCAAATAGGAATTTATGTAGTAATTTAATTTTATTTGTTCGTTCGTTTTTAAATGCAAGTTCCAGTTCGGGTATCTCAACTAACTTCATAATAAAATAATAATAATGAACTCACCATTAGAATAATATCCGGCTTGAATCTGTATGATGAATAATTCTAATTAATAATATTGGTGGGTTAACTGTCACTTCTGAACACCACTTTATGGGATGAGACTCTATTCATAAATCACAACGCACTTCTAAGACGAACACTGACATTTATTGAGACGAAGACAAAACAAAAATACAGTTAAAAACACTCTTTTCAATCTATATTTAGCTTTAAAGCAACTACTTAGGCTTCTTTTATTAACGTCGTTGAATATATCTAGCATTTCCATACGTCGTTTAAATCTTCCATTTTGTAGCGTCGAAATTATTCTGATTCTTCTACAAAACCCGCGTCGTCGAACTTTTTTCGTTCTATTTACTTTTTCAACATTTCCACTTCACGCAGCTTGCTTCGTTACCTTTTAATCTCGAAGCGGAAAATACGGAGTCGGGGACACTCAGTCTGATGCAGGTGTTCTTACGAAATTCCCTACATATATACAGTCGAATCTCATTATCTCGACACTCTAATGGCCAGAAAAAAAGAGTCATCATAAGCGGAGTGTCGTGGTAACCGGAGTTGAAGAAAAATATGTTTATAAAAAGCTGTATTTTTAATAAGTTAAAGCAATTTTAAATTCATAACTGTTCTGGCAGTTTTAAGCAATAAAACATTATTATTAAACAAAATATACACAAAAACAAAATTGAAAAGAATAAAAATTAGTTTTATGATGACTTGTTTTTTTAATTGTTAAATGAGACATTAATGAATTGCTTATCCTTAGATGTGCTTCATAAAACTCTTTTTTTTCCATATTATACAATGAATTGTAATCAATATTCGTTGCTTCAGAAATGAATGTTAGATAATTTCTGATCATTTCAATGCCGTGCAATGCTTCGGTTTTAATCGGATATAAAACGCCATGTAACCACAAGAAAGCGCCGCCCTATCAGAACAAAAAGCCCGCGAGTGGACTGATACGTCTATCTGGAGCTTAAGTTGGTCATAGTGTGTGGATTTAATTATTCAGATAAAAGACTGAACTAAAATTTCTCTTTTAGTCTAATGGGTATTTTAGACACTTTTGTGAAAAGTTTGGCTAAGACATTTCTTATTGCTTAATTTCCGTGCTTACACGATGGATTATGAAAAATCGAAAATTTTCCTAAACCGTCGGGATATCCGGAGTTGAAAAGTATTCAATGACGTAAAATCCGGAGTTAATTTACATTAAAATCATTTACAGAAAATCGGGACTTTGAAAAGCAGATGTGATAAGCGGAGTGACGTCAAAACCGGGTGTCGGGATAACGGGGTCCAACTGTATATATATAATCTTTAGAATTTTATAAATTTGTTCATATATTTGTCATTTCAACTTTATAATAAATTTGAAATCACAAATGTATGAATAAATTGGTAAAGTTCTAAAGATGAATTAGAAATGAACATAGGGAACCAGTATGTAAAATAAGAAACTATGAATAACCCACAGAATCTTCAGAGGAGATTGTGAGTTCATTCATAGAAGATGCGTTATTTTATCCAATTTTGTCGGCATTAAGCCTAAAATGACAAAATTTAGCTCCTTATAACGCAAACATAACAGAAAATAGATAATAAAAATCCAAGAGATCTAAAAAAGATACACCTCACACAGGATATTAAAAATTAATAGAGCAAAATACCTAAATTACATATTAGGAAGCAAAACTGCAGCATGTCTGGATGGAAAAACAGAGTTAGGACTATATTAACATGTGGGTCTACAGTTGAGTATCTGACTGAAACCCATAACTTTGATGCCATCTGGTGTGAGAAAGGAAAAATGTAAATTGGAAGTGCATTATTAACAATAATGTTTGGTGCTGCCATCTTTACCCAAAAAAAGAATGAAATTGATTGAAGAAATAAAGAAATGACTTAGATTAACAACATTTAGTTAAAGTAGAATGAAAAAATAGGAATAAACTTGATAATTGTTAAGTAAATACAAAATTAAAATAAAGAATAGGAATAAATTAATAAAAAATAAAATAAAGAATTATATGAAAATAAATAAATAGAAGGGCAGTTGATTAAATTAACTAATTTAAAGATATAATATTATAAAATAAAAAATGAGAATATAAATAACATTTACAAAACAGTGAGGAATATTTTGAAATAGTAAAATATAGCCTTGTATTATGTAACTAAATGAGAAAATTAAAAAAACAATGAGGAATATTGAGATAGTGAAATATATCCTTGTATTATGAAGCAATATGTGAAAATTTGTGAGAAATTTATGATGTTAAATGCATGATACCCCATGTTTTTTTTATTTATTTAATTTTTTTTAATATATCCATACAATATATAAGCATATATACATACACATATACAGGCTCACACATATATAAACATATAAGGTTTTAAACTTTTTTTAGCATATATATACGAGTATATTAACATTATCACGAGGATTGATTCCTGATTTTCATTTGAAAAGCTAACCAAATTCTGATTGATATATATATACTAGGGGGTTCTGCCCCTGCAAGATACGCTCGCCAACCCCCGTTCAGACACTGTAGAATCTAAAAGCACGCTAATCTGATCGGTTTTAAAAAGATTACAGAACATTGAATTATACTGAAAATACCTGTAGCGATCTCCCTGTAAACGGGTTTCCATTCAATTCCCTTTGATTGCACAAATTTAAGGTAGAATCAGTTGCTGTTAAGACATCCAATGGTTGCTTTCGTGTTTGGTTAAAGACGATCAGTTAAACATTTGAAAATAAGCTAAAATAAAATGAATTAAGTAAACAGAGTCTTTGTCTCTCGGTATTTTTTAACAGCGTTATAAAGCGATTGACATAATACAATTACTAAAATTTGCTGCTTTAACCCCTTCAAGGGCGGTGGTTCATTTTTGGACCACTTAATTTTAATTCTTAAATGCCACATTAGCATCAGAATATTGGGATGAAAATTTCCCTTTTATCAAGTAAGAGAACAACCAAGAGACCGCGCTGAATATAACGCAATGATGTCAGATTTAGCCCAGAAAATCAGTAGAACTTCTGTTAGCTCAAATGAGGAGGTCCAGACGAAACCTAAGGAAGTAATACAGAAAAGGAGAGATGAGCACACGGTAATAGTGACACCGAACGAGGAGAACCAAGATGTTTCACAACTGAGGGAAAAGATCAAGTTGGTTAATAAAAGGAATAAAGATCTCCAATTGCCAAAGGACATCATAACTACTAAGACTAACAGGGTGATACTGAAATATAAGACCAAAGCAGAGGTGGATGTGATTAGAGATTCTCTAGCAGATTCAGAAGAGATTAAGGATATTGCGAAGATAAATGTTCCGATCAGAAGAAGGGAGAGAATACTGATTTTAAGTGTTGATCCAGAACTTAAAGAGGAGGATGTAAAGCAGGAAGTGGAAAAGTGTTTGCAGGACGGCTCGTCGGAAGACACTATGATGGGACTTAAAAGAAAGCTACAGTCTTCTGACGTAGACTCAACTACGAAGGCGATAATAGAAAGTTTAATGAAAGGTACAGATAGGGAAGTGCGGATAATACGTAAAATTGAAACCAAGCAGGGAAAAAATAATTGGCTGATAGATGTGGACGAAGAGTGTAAGAATATCCTACTGAAAATGAAAAGAATATGCATTGACTTTGAAAGATATAGGGTGGTTGAGTTTGTGTCAATAACCAGATGCTTTAAATGTCAGAGGTTCGGGCATATGTCCAATAGTTGTACTGAGAGAGTTAACTGCGTTAAATGTGCTGCTGATCATTACTTGAAAGATTGTAAATCGGATACACTTTGTTGTTCAAATTGTTATTTTGATGATGTGAATGGGGATTGCAGTCATCGTGCTGATAGCAGTAATTGTCCGGCATTCCAGAAATATAGACTGAAGATAGTAGCTAATCGTAGCTAAGGGCACTGTCACGGGTGTTTCTCATGTTGGTTTGTTGAATTTTGTGCAGGTGAACTTGCATCACTGTGGTGATGCAAGCGATGCTTTGGTACAGTATGTTTTGTCTAATAATATAGATCTAGTTCTTTGCCAAGATATCTATGTTTCTGATTATGAGGCTCCTGGCATTCCACCAGACTGGCCAATCTATTTCTCTTTAAGATATAATTCTGCTATCATAATAACTAACAGGGATTATGCCGTGATTAGTAACCTGGCTCTGGATAATTCCATTACCATCTCTTTAAATGTAAATGATGATGTTATTTTTATTTGTTCTCAGTATTCACCTCCTAATAACAATATAGATAAAGACTTTGTGGATCTTGGTTCACATTTTAACAATTTTGATAAGATCCTGATAGCTGGCGATTTTAATGTGCCAATCATGGACCTGGGCTACGCCCGTCAAACGGAACGTACAGAAATATTCCTGGAACACCTTGTAGAAAAACAATTGAGAATCATGAATGATGTCACCGCTCCACACTCGTTTGTGCAGGGCACACAGAAGGGTCGTCCGGACTTGACACTTGGCGGTCTGGAAATATGTGATAAACTGAATAACTGGTTTGTCGACGACAAAATATTCTCCTACAGTGATCACCGTTACATAAGGTTTTCTTTGAATTATACCCCTATAACTAGATTGCGACAGAGGTTCAAAACAAAGAATAAAAGCTTTCGGAAATTTATTGAAGATATTAGGAAATTTGAGAAAAATTGGTTACAAGATCTTATATTGATTAATAATACTAGTGATTTGGATGATCACGTAGAGAATTTTATGAAAATAGTGACAGAAATGTCAGAGAAGCATTTTAGAAAAGGTACTTTGTCCTACAAACCAACCATAAAATGGTTTAGTGAAAAGTTAAGATCTGCAAGAAATAAGGTGTCTGCACATTACAAACGATATATCAGGAACCCAGAAGATGTAAACTTGAAAGAAATATATATTAAACATAGAAGAGAATATAAAAAATTGGTAAAAAAGGCGAAAAGAGATTCGTGGACAAACTTTTGTCATGATACTTCGGATACTTATGGGACTCTGTATAAGTACATCACTGGTAAAGCTACAAAGCCAAGTGATTTTATTTTTACAAGATTTGATAATTCGACACCATTTGATTCATACGACGATGTAGCAAAGGATCTGATGAAAGAACATTTTAGCGTTGACAAAATTCCCACCGAAATTTTTAATTTTACTTCAACAGGCAAGGTTGCGGGTGATGTAATGGAGGTGACAACTAGAGAAATGCGATATGCTATGTCTTGTCAAAAAAATAATAAGGCTCCGGGTTATGATGCAATCGATGCTCTAATAGTGAAGAATATTTGTAAAGCATGCCCAAACTATGTTAGAAAACTCTTCACGGCTTGTTTTAGATTCGGGCATTTTCCTAGGATATGGAAAAATGGATTAGTTATCTTTTTTCGTAAACGGAACAAAGATGGGAAAAGTGCTAGATCGTTTAGGCCAATTACTTTACTTAGCATTTTTGGTAAATTATTAGAAAGAATTATCAAGATTAGAACAATGCCATTGTTAGAATCAATAGGATTCTGGGATGAGGCTCAATATGGCTTTAGAGAGAAGAGGAGTACGGTGACTGCAATCCATTTTTTGAGGGAGTTGATAAGAGATAAACTTAGATCTAACAAGTACTATGCAATCACTTCGATTGACATACAAGCAGCATTTGATGCGGTGGATTGGATGACACTTGCGGAAATTATTGATGGTTTACCGATATCGGATTATATTAAAAGAATTTTGAAGAACTACATCAGCAATAGACGAATTGGATTCAGCTTTACGAACGGAATCATCTGGTTCGCACTTTTTAAAGGCTGTCCCCAAGGCAGTTGCCTTGGCCCATTGTTGTGGCTGATTGTCGCCGATTATTTACTGAAGAAATACAAGATCAAATTTGAAGAAATTCTGTCCTATGCCGATGATTTCGTAATTTTTGCTGGTGCTGACACCAGAGCCGAATTAGAGAGGAACATGAATGATCGTATTAAGTGGTTTTCGGATATTAGCAATGAACTGAAACTAACGATAAGCAGGGAAAAGTGCATGGGCATGCTTTTCGGTAGATATCTTTTGGAAAATCGGCATCCCATCTTCAAAATTGACAACATCTCAATACCAATTAAAGATACCATCACTTATCTAGGATTGACTTTGGACGCGAAGTTCAATTGGATCTCACATTTGGAAAACATCAGAGAAAAAATTAGAGATCTGGCATCAAACATTAAGAAAACAGATAAACGGGATCGAGGACTCCAAGCGAACTTCAGAAAAATATGGTATAAGACAGTAATAGAAAAGCAGATAGTTTATGGTGCTGAGGTTTGGTACAGAGATTTGAAAGAACATGCACTTAGTAAATTAAGCTCATGCCAGCGATTAGGTCTTCTCACCATCTTGTCTACATACAGGACAGTCTCTACGGATGCATTGTGCGTACTAAACGGAATCCCTCCTTTGCACATTAGTTTAAGATATCTGGTTAAGAAATATGACATAATGATTGGAAAGGACAATATAAAATATGAGGATGTAGTAATAAAAAGACAGAATATAATGATTAATCTTGCAACAAATGATTTTCCTAAGTATACTGCAATGCATAACCTACAAATCACAGATAAATCGGATGATGATATTAAAGAACAGAAAGTTCCCATCGTGTACACGGATGGATCGAAAATGATAGCTGGCGTGGGTGCCGCATATACAGTTTATCTGTATGGTGAATTTATTGAAGATTTTAAAATCTCGTTAAATAAGATGAACTCAATTTATCAGGCTGAGTTGATAGCGATTAAATATGCTATTAATTGGTTTTTGGATACCGATTACAAGAAAGTTTATATATATACCGAAAACAAATCTTCAACTCTAGCTCTACAAAGAAATTTTCCAGCAAATTTGATAATTAAAGAGATTTATACTAATTTGATACAGCATCCTGACAAGATTGTGATTATTGGGTGGACCCGTGCACACGTCGGAACCCTTGGAAATGAACGAGCAGATATTCTTGCGAAAGAGGCTATTAATCGTGAAAATGCTAATATTACCGAGAATGTTCCTTTTCCTGTCACCTTAATTAAGAGAATTTGCAAAATCAATACGGTAAAGGATTGGCAAAGAGAGTGGAGGCATAGTGGTAAAGGTAGAGACACTTATACAGTATTAAATAGGGTGGATGAAAACTTTGTATGTTCAGGCCAGTTATTACAATATTTTATTACTGCTCATGGCAGCTTTCCCGAGTACCTGAAGAAAATCGGAAAGAGAAATAGCGACCTCTGTGACTGTGGTTATAAAGGGAATGTTAGACACTATTTATTTGGAAGATGCCCCAAAATGCCTTATTTTTTCTATTTTAATAACTCACTTACAGTTCGCCAAAATATATCCAGAGTTCTTTTTTGTAAAGAAAACTATAGAAAGCTCTGTGCTAACTATAACGTCCTTAATGAATTGTACTCGTTCATAAGATACAAGTTTTAAACCTAATATAGGGTGGTTCTTTGGTCCTGATGCATGGATCGTCATCAGTTACTGCTGACTTGTTTTTAATAATACTCAGAATTCTTAAATATCATATATTGTGTCTGTAGTATGCTACAACCATTGTTAAATTTATCAGAATATACTATCCTATACAATTGTCAGATAGTGATTAGTATGTGGATGATGGTCTTTGAGCTGGGACTTCCTGTCTTCTACGGAAGATTGGGGTGCCATTCATTTGATGATCTGAACGTTGGTCATTGTGGAAGTGATATATGCTTTTAAAGAGGTGCGACATTGGTGCTGCAGTGTTCCAGACTTTTGGAGATGGTAGAGGGTCATTGAAGTGGACCTTTTACTGAGTTTCATTTTCGTGATGTTACATGACTATGGATATTGAAGTGTAATGACTGAATTTTGAGGATCGTCTTCTCTGACTCTGTCTGTGAATGTGGTGCGTTAAGTTTGGGACTTTGTATAGACATTATGCATGAACTATTTATCAGTATAGACTTTGATACGCCACTGGTTGCATGTTACCCATAAACATGCGAATTATGTTATCTTAGTTTAATTTTGTTTTTGCCAGAGTTGCATGTAACCTCTAAACATGCGATTTTTGTTCATTCAGGTTAGTTAATCTTAGTTTTTATTTTATATTATATTTGCATGGAACCTATAAACATGCGTTTTTGTTAACTTCTGTTGGCATAGCAGGAATCTATGCTGCACAGGATTGTGCTTTTGTTTTTCTATTTTATTTGATTAAATAATTGCCGTTGGTAAGCCTGTTCCGGCGGATGAGGTGGAGCTGGATTGGTGAAGAGGGTTTTCCCGCCAGAACATCCGGTCCATTAGCCTAACGGTTGGCGTCCTGGCTGGGTGTCCAAGTAAGTGAACAAAAGCATTTTTGTATTTCGAAATTTGTTTGTAAATTCTGGTGCCATTCACTGATTTCAAGATTTTACGAATAGAAGTGCCTTGTCCGTGAAAGGGTTAAACGCATATTAATGTATTTATTATTTTAAAGTTTCCTTTCCCTTTTAATATTCACGTGTAAATACAATTTTCAGGACATAATTTTCAATATTTTCCTGCCTTTAACACGTATTCATTTAATAGTAATTTTAAAGTTTTTTTTCTGTTTTTAATAGCCACATGAAAATAAATTTTTAATCGTTAGGAAATATTATTCTTTGCGCTGTTTTTAAAATTGAAAACAATCTCTATAATAATAGCCTAAGTCATGTGACTATCATCAACAGCTCCAGGCGGATCCCTTCGCTTTTTATATTCCAGGCGGCCATTTTGGTACTTTAATGTTAGCCAGCCACAGGTGTGATAAGTCGCCAAATGTTATTCTATCCCCATTATTTCGTTTATATTATAATAGTCCAAGTCATGTAACTGCCCTAAACAACGGGCTGATTCCTTCGCTTTTCATAAGAAAGGTTTCCATTTTGATTAAAGAATCAAAATTATTTTTTCGAATAAAACTACATAACAGTTGCCATGATCACAAAGAATTCTTGATACTTTTATGTTAGCCGGGTGAAAATCTCGCCAATAGCTTTTTTTTTAACTCGCCAGTTAGCATTTTCTTATTTTTCGAGTGGTAAATTAAAACGGTGCTACTTGGTTATCCCATCGACCAAAAATCTGTCGCTAAACTATAAGATTAAATGCCAATAATGGTTGATCGTAAATGTCACATTCACTTGACTTTAAGGAAGTTACACATGTTCACGCCATCAAATGATTTTTATTTCGACGTTTTATTTGTATTTTTATTAATGTTATACTAATTTATTTGTTCTTTTGTTATTTAAAATAAAAGAATATGTCGATTTGTGTAATTTGGTTATTTATATAATTTGGCGAAATTGTTTGACGGGAGAAGTAATAACATTAAAACGTTGCTTTGAAGTGGAAATTAAATCTCATGATTTGTTGCATTGTCACATACGCACCGGGTTTGGCGTGATTTTTTTTTTTTTACGACAATTTGGCGAAAACCTCGTTTTCAAATACCTGTTACATATGTATTTTTAAATTATTTTCTGTTATTTTTAAAATGAAATAAAAATAAATAAAAAAAATTAATTAATAACTATAGAACAAAACAATTTATTACATTTTTTGTAAATAAAAAGAAAATAAATTCAAATAAACATTTATTAATGAATAAGCAACAATAGCCGGGTTACCATGTCAGGCAAAATAACGCCATTTTGGCGCCAATTAGGTACCCCGTTGCGTATATGACATCTGTGTCTAATATTTTTCTTTTCGTTTCGTTTAAAAAATAGAATGAAGTAAAAGCCATTTATTTTAAAGGTTTTAATTTTAAATGAAAGTTTTGTATTAAATAAAATGATAATGAAATACAAATTGAATTCTGAATAAAAGTAACATGATGCATTTCTTAGCATACATTTAAGGGAAGCCAAACTCGTCGCCAAATTAACTTAAAATAACTTTTTCTAAAATATGAAAAAAAAAAATCTGTTATGATTAAAATTTGAGTTGCCATCATTAGAAAAAAAGTATTTAAAATTAGAAAAAAATTAATATTTCGAAAACTAATTCTAATTTTAAAATTCTAATACCAGTTTTGAGATCTGTGGATCAATACGGATTTTCGGTGTTAATATCATCGCAAAGTATTCAATATTTTAGAAGAAATCGCTGTGAAACGTAATCAGTTGTTTAATCAGTCGTTTCATAGAATTACATAAATTCGTTTCAATTCGATTAATTAGGATTTTATATATATAGGGTAGATTTAATTACAAACTTTTACACTCTATCAAAAAGTTGATTAAAAACTTTAGATTTAAAGAAACAGGTAGTATGGCAATAATTTGTAATAGCGCAGAAAAGCGGAATACTCAAAATAAAAATTTATAAAGTGGTTTACTCAAAAAAAATACTTATTGTCCATTTCTCCTGGCGTTGAAATATTAAATAAGACTAACGTTATAATTAAAAAGAAAGGATGGAACTTCGTTCACTATATTAAAATTCAAATAAACAATGTAACAAAAATCACAAATAACGTTAAGATGTCACATCAGACAGCTGTTTCTGAGTTCCTAAAATTCCATCAGTTCTATTTAAAAATAATTAAAAACATATGCATGGAAATATAAGGAAACAAGCAGAAAAACTTCCTTACATGTGCTCCTTGATTTATTATTTTTATGCATATGTTTTCAATTATTTTTTTCAACCCTGCGCTGATGACATTTTGCATAATACACGACATATCCCAAGAAAAATATATAATACTATTTAGAGAATTTGTTATATAAATTTTGATGATTGAGCTGAAAATGTTACATAAAAACATCTTAAATTCTTCGCCAAACTAAAAAAGTAATAATAAATAAATAATAATAATAATAAAGTGCAATTAAATCTTATATTTAAATACTTATTCTCTCTCCAATTTTTCTCCCCGAAAAAGAAATTGTTTATAAAGTAAAATATAAAAGTATTATGAAATAAAATAAAGAGGGAGTGAAGAACATCTACTCGGTTAGAAGTTTTTAGCCGCTGTAAGAAGTCCAGCACGTTATTATAAAGTCGTATAATGTAATATAATATAGTCGTATAATATAAAGTCGCCTGTGAGGCTTTTCTTTTTGTCGCTTGTGAGGTCCTTGTATACAAATTGAGCAGATAACATGGGAACGAAATATTTAAAGCTAGATATAAAAATGTTATGCTCGCTTATTTTAAATATACTGTGCATACAAATACCAAATGCGTTCATATGAATAATACGCCAAAAATCTATAAGAAACTGACTATATTTCAGAAAATCAACAAATTTAAAATCTTCAAAAAATTCTCTGAATAAATTTCCATACTAAGAAAAAAAATGCTATATAGCAATAAACAATCCAGTTTTTCTTTCAAGTCAAATAAACAAAAAGAATTAGGCAATTAAATGTTTGAAATTTCTGCTTTATTTAATTTGTAAAAACGCGGTAGATTGCATGGTACGATAATAGCAAAAAATTCCTTAAATTTATTATATACAGTATTGAGCAAAATAACAAAACAGTTAAATAATGAGGTTAAACATTTTATTGTCTCGCTTATTTTTTCATCATAATAACGGGAAACCTTTCCATAAAATATAACATAGAAAAAACGATAGAATGAAAAAGAAAATTCACTCCACTAGAAATCTTAAGCTGCTGTAAAAAGAAAAAAAATGCAGCAATGTAGAAAAACAGTCCAGCATTCTTGCTTAAAAGGTTTTGCTTCACTAAATATCCTTGCATACAATTTCAACAGGGAAATTGGCAACATGGGAAAGAATCTTTTCAAGCAAGGTATAAGAAATTTTCCTCTCTCTTTTCTTAAGATTTCCTCAAGGGGGAATGCTATTTTTTTAATTTAATTTCAGGATGTAGTAGGTCATGAATCGAATTTTAATCTTCTTCTCGCTTATAGTTGTTGTTGCTGTTGTTGTTCATTAATTTAAATATTATGAGCGTTTTTCTTGTAAATGAAATAATAAAACTGCGGAAGAACGTAATTCTATTAATTTCAGAATAATTTTTCCCTTGAAAATTAAGGAAAAAGTTGCAAGTGTATGAATGTTTTTTGGTGCGTTCGTAATAAAATAAATACGTAGCGCCTATAATTGTCTTCTGGTCCGTCTGTCCGCCCGTAAGATATTAATAAAAGTTTTCTTTATTCTATTAAATCCTATTATAAGTAATTAATTCAATAGTATCCTATGATAGGTAATGAATTCTAGGTGTCCATGGTGATTACTTCTTATTTAAAGTGGAGTCCTATTTCCGTATTACGGAATTTAATATATATATAATCGCGCTAAATTTTGTATTCATGCATTTTTGCATAAGAGTGCAACAGATATTGCACCAAGAATTGCACCTTGAATATTGATCAAACTAGTTATAGTACCAACGCACCTCATTTGCCACATTTGACGTACAATTATTAAAATTTATATTTTAGAACAATGTACCTTTACTGTTACGTTTTGTTTCTTTTATCGCAAACTTAACCCATTAACCGCTGATGTTGCGTTCACGCAACAGTCAAAATAATTGCTTATGCAATGAATTAATTACATTGGCACCACTATTTTAGAATTTAAAAAAATGTCTTATTTATTGGCAGAGATTTTGCCATTTTAGTAAAGCGAAATTTGCCTTACTGAATTTGTGGTGGGAAACTACTTTCAATACGAAATTTGAAAATTTCTACTTTATAGTTTTGGCGATTAATGGGTTAATGAAATAAAAGTGTTGGGAGACAACAAAAAGGAAAAGAGTAAGGAGAGAAAATCCATTCATTTAAAAAACTTTAGCTGCTGTAAAAAGTGTATCGTTATGCTACATAAAGCCCAGTATTATTTCCTGCGAGATTTTGTTTTAATAAGATCTTCGCATTAAATTCCTGCATAAGGTCGGGTGTCTGATTTTAGACGAAATCGACATGACCCTCGGTACTGATCTGATCGGGTTAAAGATAATTTTTTTAGTTGCAGGCCAGGTTTGATTTAGGCTGACTGTACGTGTTTCCGGTACGGGTTGTTTACGGGTTAAGATTTGACTCTTGCGGGTCGGGATGATCCGAATTTTTAAAAGAGACTAGAATATTTTTACGATTTAAAAATAATAGTCTATATTTGAATATTAATTAATATTTGAGTACGTGAGTTTCAAAAGTCCCCTTATCCAAATAATCAAATTTTAGGAAATCGCGAAAAACCTCTGACTGCGTCCATTGGTTTTCATTATAAATCAACATTTTACAATGCCAGAAATGCGCGGTAAAACTAGTTTTTTTTTCAGATTATAGTGTTTTTTCGATGCAGGTTTGCCAATAGAATAGATTGATAGAGAAAACACATTTTTTTAAATTTTGGATAAGTCGAGTTTTGAAACTCATGTCTTCGTATAAATTTAGATTGCACACGAACGGAACACAAAATAAAGTTTGTATGAAAGATATAACATATTTAAATAAACTTAATGTTTTACATGACACGACGTTTTATGCTTATGAATGTCAATTTTATGCTTTCATATCAAAACTTATTGCTGCGCTTCACAACTTAATGCTTAGAGTTTTAAAAGTGTCTGTCCTAGCTCATCAATAACTGAGGCTTTCCACTACAGAGTGAGATTTATTGCATTGATGGATGACTCTGTGTCGAAAATGTCAATTTCGGAGAAAATCTCTGATCGTCAAACAATGTACTCTTCTTAATCAATGACATAATCCATTTAAGATTCTAGTAAACTGTTAGCAGGAGGCTTTTAACATAATTGTCTTTATAGAAAAGTAAATGAATCTCTTCCTATAAAGGAAGAAATCCGTTGTTTTATATAATTTGAAATGTGTTCAGCATATTGTGGTTCACCAATAGAATAGATTGATGGAGAAAACTCTTTTTTTATTTTATATAAGGTGAGTTTTGAAACTCGCGTCCCCATATATAGATTAACTGTTACATATAAAAGAAAAAATTAATAATAGAGATATAACTGTAGACTATTTTTCCATAATTGTGTTAATATATGGATTAATTTTCTTCCCTTTAGGGTTTGGGGCGAAATATTTCGGATTCGAGATGCAGTGTATGACGTTCGGGTTAAAAAAAAATATATTGGATTCAGGTTGGATTTCGGATTGACTTTAAATAGAATTTTTGGGTTCGGGTAAAGCAGGACTCTACCTCACATGCAAACTGAATGGCAACGTCTTCAAGATAAGAAGAAATCTTTTCAAGCAAGATTTAAAGTTTATTTTTTCTCTTTGTCAAATCTTTCTTTAACCCCTTCACGGTCGCTTAATATTTGGAAAAACCATAAAAAATGTACCTATTTCTTTTTATTACAGAAATGGAATAATTTTAAGGTTTCTAAATAAAATATGCAATTAGTTTTTAAGGCGAAAAAAAAAGATGTTATAGAACAAATTCACATTTATAGAAAAGCCATCATACGAGAATTCTGTATCTTAATGTTCGTTTTACACTATACAAATTAATGCGAATAAGACCTTTATTTTTCATATCTTGAACTTTATTTATCCTCATCACACAAATTTCTACAAATAATATTTGAAATAATATGTATACATTAAATTTTGATTATTAATAATTTTTTTAGTGTTATATATTTCGAAGCATGCAATACAAATCCCAGCATTACAATCAGCGACAAAAGCCCAACCCAACTTCTATGAACAATTTATATTAACTGCTATTTTGGAAACAGCACAAATAAATAAAATCGTCTTTAAAGCCCACTGTATAAGTAACATTGTCTTTTGGGTATGTTGCAAGTGAATATCTGCAATAAAATATAAAAATTATGAAAAATATGTAATTCTAAAAGATGAATTAAATATTTTAAGGACGAAAATATATTTTGTAATTTTTACATATTTTGTCATCAATTCATTCTTTTATTTAAAAAAATGATTTACAAATATACTTATCTTTATATACAAGGATGGAAATATATATAAATATATAAATTTTGATAAAAAAAAATATGAATTATAAAGAAAATAAAATGATTTGTACAATGTTTAAGTATTAAAATTAAAAATGAGCACTATCTACAAAAATATGACATTTATCATTCACAGTATCAAGTAATATAAATAATCAAATGTCATGGTGAAATATTCATCTCTCCAGTATTTCATCTGGTCAAAAAAGGGAACTTTTCAATGAAATATAATGTTTGAGGCGGGGGTGGGGGGAGGCTGAGTGAGGAAAAGAAAATTTATCCGGTTAGAAATTTCTTTGCTACTGTAAAAAGTGCACATCTCTGTTACATCCCACTAATCTTGCCTGCGAGGCTTTGCTTCACTAAGACCCTTGCATGCAAATTGAACAGAAAATTCGTCAACTTGTGAGGAAATCTTTTAGAGGAAGAAATAGAAAGTTTTTTGTAATTCCTTATCGTAAGACTTTTTTTCAGTTTAACTTTAGGATTTCATAGAACTATGATAGTATTAACTGGCCTTTAGTTTTAATTTTACTTCTAAAAATGTATTAAACAACGTTTTCTAATACAACCTATTCCCAAATATATATCCATATAAATAAAGAGAATGAGAAATAACAAAAGATTATATGTAACACAATCTACAAGTTTTGAAAAATATAATTAGTTTTTAAAGGTGAATAGCGTGTATTACGAATGAAATGATATATATATATATATATATGTTGCGTTTTGCTATCGACTTTTGTGACATTCCGACGACACTCGTATATCTCGAAGTAAATGTAGTATAGTAATCAAGGCCAACCCTCCGTTTTCAGGAGAATATCGGAGTACAGTCAGGGTGGCGAGTAGAAGACAGGATCCATAAACATTGAAAAATTTTCCCATGGCATAATTAATAGAGTCATCGTAACTTTAAACGTTGTTTATTTGGCAAACACATATCATAACAATTCCAGTAGCTTGTACATCAACTCTCGAATAATCGATGATCCACTTCATAAAAACTTAATATGTTAAAAGTATTATGATCTACACATTAAAGTCATTCACCCCAAGTGATGTGGATTTATTAAACAACCGGAAAAACGTAACTTCTCTCGCTCTCATCGATGCAACAGTATAAATACTCAAAGAAACAGAGCGCGGACGGATACATTAATAGTGGAGAACCAACTCCAACAGAGAGAGGGTAGGAACGGAACAGGAGATAGGCTACGATTCGATGGGAAGGGTGACGAATGCGTGACGTCGATAATGAACTCTTCGAGGCTAACGAGAAAGACAGGCTACCGCGGTGAGTCCGATTCTTCTTTTTTTAGAGACCGCTGGAGTCACGGGCTGCTCCTTTCGCACACCTTCATTGGTGCATTCGAACATCACGTGACTCCAGCGGTCTGTAAAAAAAGATGAATCGGACCCACCGCGGTAGCCTGTCTTTTTCGTTAGCCTCGTGAACTCTTTATACTCGGCGTCAGTATTAAAACGCAATCAAATGCTGGCGAGAGCTTGCAAGGAATTGTGGGAAAAAGAACATCATCGAACAAATGTTATTAAAAACATTCGAAACAAAAAGAATTTAGTTTTAGAATAAAATGAAAAAGTAATTTAATGGGTTTTATAAGATAAGACGAATGGATTAAGGTTTTTAGAATAATAAAAGAATACGCAGGTTTAAATGCATGAAATAAAAAACAAAAGATATTAAGATATTATTAAAGATAGGTAAAAAAGGGAAAATATTAAGAATCTGGAATAGGTTTACTAAGATAAAAGGCGAAATTTTTTTATTATTACATATTAACTTTTCTGAAAATTTTAGATAGTTTCTTCGTTTTTATTAACTCGACAGCAGTCATATATTGGTCTTATTGTCGGCCGTATCAATTATCTTCTCCTAACCCAATCTCCTCTTACAAATACAATGGAGAAATTCGTACCTTATATCTCTACCTTATATTCTTACTATAGCTGATCTTAAATGTTTCTCCATCATCGTAGTGAATTAAGAAGACGTCTCTGTTCCTTTTTAGGCTTCCGTACTTAAAAAGTAAACCAAAACCATTATAAGATTACTGGTCTGTCACAGCCGTTTTTCTCGTAAACTATGGAACGTGGAGAGTTCAAATTTGGACAAGTGTTTAAAGCTATTGACCCACATATTTATAGATTATTAACAATTCACAAATATATTTAGAAAAAATGTAGGGGTCTAATTAAGTTACTTGAAAAAAAAAAAAAAAAAGCTTTGTATGGGGTATCATGTGAAAGCTTTCGTAACGCCAAACTCAAAAATATATTTGTTTTAATTTTAGGTATTATGTTTTCAGAGAGATCGTCGAAAATATAATGCAAAAATAGCCCACCCCCCTCCTCTTTTTCCAAACCTAATGAAACTAAATTTATGAAAAAATTAGGGGTAATAGAATTTTAGTTAAACCTTGCAGGAAAACTGTAGCGATGACCCTAGATCACATAGTTTTTGAGAAAATCGCATTTTTCCGTTACACGCAAATTTCACTTTGCGTACGTTCAGAAAAGGAGTTGAGGAGCACTGGAGGTACCTAATAACCGCAGAAGAATAAAAGGATTGTTGATAATGATTTTCAAAAACAAATTTCGGTTATTAGCCGAGATATTAACCCTTAAAGATACGAACGGTTTGGGCATACATAAAGACACGAGCTGAATACTTTATGTGCGCCATCGACTTTTAAAGCTTAGATAACAAATTTTAATGATATGTTTGCTTAATGCCTAGTAGTGGTAAAAAAGCAATAAACGTCAAATTGTTAAAAACAGTTTTTTTTTTACAAAGTCTTATTCTTCTTTAGCAACGATTTTTTGTAATAATATAGTTACCTAGTAATATATTTATTTCACGGAACCCTCTGTGAGCGAGTAATACTCGCACTTAATCGATTATTTAGGTATATCTTTACAAGCAAATTTAAAGTTCGTGCAAAAGTCCTTGAAATGTGAGTTCCTTTTAACTTTTCCCAATATTCCACAGCTCGTGGGGAAAATGTACAGTCGTGGGGAAAAAAAAGTAAACACCCCCTACTAACTCCTCAACAAATTATCGTAGAAGAAAGTTACTGGTACCAGACGATTGGAAATAAAGTCTATTTTTAAATCATGTATATAAAATTTGCTTAGGCGGCCATCTACATATTAAAACGAATCCAAACTTCAATTTTTTCAATGGCAATACACAAATTTAACGAGATATTTCAAATCTTCGGTTCAAACTATGCCTAGAAACGAAATTTCAAGTCATTTGAATGGTAAGTTTGTGAATTATAGACATTCAAAATTGAGTTCTTCTAATGTTAAATTACATTTTCATATTTTTATTTATATCTCCTGAAATTATGCTCCTAATGTGCTAATTTTTTGTGTAGCAATAATACTAATATACCCAAACATAAATATGTTGAATTTGTAATTTTTATAATTTTATGATATGATTTATGAATTATGAAATTATTATTCGAAAAAATTATGAATTGCAACCTACAATTTTTTTGATGGATTTAGATTTATTAAGTCCTACTTTATGGTAATCCAAAATTTCACATTTTTCTTCCAAGTAGTTTTCAAATTATGCTTAATAAACGGCAAAATGATGGTTTAAGGGTCCGTCTATGATAGAAGTGACTAGATATTTTGAAATTTCTTCTGCTGTCCTGTTCAATGACTGCTTGAGTGTCGCTTAAGGTGCCTTGATCAAGAACTTGTCTTGGTGGCTCTGTCGGTTAACAATCGAGTACCGAAATTCAATTTGGATACAGCCCTTAAAATACGTTCATTTTAAAATAATTCATTTCTCGGAAACTTATCGTACAAATTGCATAAAAATACGTTTTTAGGCTAATTGAAGGCTGAAGGGTGTAGAGTTCATTTATGCTGTCAGAATTATGTACTGCTATTGAAAAAAACAAAGTTATGGTTCGTTTTAATATGTAGATGGCCTCCTAAGCAAATATTATATGCATCATTTAAAAGTAGACTTTATTTCCAATCGTTCGGTACCAGTAACTTTCTTCTACGATAATTTGTTGAGGAGTTAGTATCGGGTGTTTACTTTTTTTTTTTTTCCGCGACTGTACAATTAAAGTAAAATGCAAATTTGTAACTGCATTGAAATGTAACATTCGAATATTAAATGAAAATTGTTCCTTGTTTTTCATTTTCTGTATGCGAAAAAGACCGACCGCGACCAGTAGCGTTCCGAAAAAAGACGCGACAACTCCCGGGTTAAAATGTAAAGGATTTTTTGCAGGTATACAAATTTCGAAATAAAACACATAAAAATTACATTAATGACCATGATTATTGGTTTCATTAAGTAAATAAGTTTATGCCATTAGTGTTTAAAAATGATTTCGGTCATATGGGGTTGGTTGGAATGAAGGGCAATCTGGGAGTCCAATTTTTGACCACTTTATCGATCAGCTGGGGTCGTATATCAGCAATAACGTGGCGAATGTTGATTTACAAATGGTCCAAAGTCTGTGGTTCATCGGCGTAGACCAGCGACTTTACATATCCCCACAGAAAATAATCGATTGGTGTGAGATCACATGACCGTGGAGGGCAGTTCACAGGACCTTGCGCGAAATTATGTCTCCCGCAATAAACTGATGGTGTTTTGCACAATTTGCAAGTGTTGTTCTGGCGTAACTCTATCCATGGCGAAATGGAAAAAACATACTCAGCACAAATCAGCTGTCAGCAGTCAAACTGACTGTGACTAAAAACAATGTTGCCAATTTCAAAACCGCACCTCTAAAAGAAACACCCTTTACTTACATATAGATTTTCCTTCAAATAAAAATGTGTTAGTATAGATATAAATCAACTATCTTTAATAAGACCCATAAATTATGTAAAAAAATGTTATATATTTTAATATATCATGGTTAAAAATGAAGGTTATTTAAAAATACCTTAAATTCATCGCGAACATCATTTGGTAATAAACACAAACAGCTAAACGTTGTGATTAAATATGTAATCTGTGCTATATTCTTTCATAAAATATAATGCAGAAAAATAATTGAGATAGTGGAAAAGAAAATTTATGCTTACGTAGATTATTTGCTGCTGTAAAAAGTGTCGCATGGCAGAAAAGCAGACCCACAATCTCACCTCTAAGGTTCTGCTCACTAAAATCCTTGCATATAAATTGAACTGGGGAATTAGTAACATAGGAAAGCAATCTTTACAATACCGAACGGAAAATCTTTGCTATTATTTATTTTTCGCAAATTATTTCTTTATTATTATTATTTCTTTTCGGGATATGATAGACTATTAATTCACCTCAGATTTAACATCGAAATAGCACGAAAAAAATATTTTCTTTGTTGATACGGAAGTTGTTATTCTAATTTATTTTTAGGATGCTATACACTATGATATGACCTCAGATTTAGACAACTTATCGAAATAGCCCGATTTATATATTTATTTATTTATTTATTTATTTATTTATTTTTTATCTTTTCCTGTTGATCCGGAAGTTTTCGTATTTTAATTATGAAATATCACACTCTGTAAGGCTAATGTCAGGCGAACGTCTTCTTGCACGTTTTTTCCCCTACATATTATCCCTACACAATGGCGCTAGCATTGTGTAGGGATGAAATGTAGGGAAAAAAGCGTGCAAAAAGACGTTCGTCTGACATTAGCCTTAATTGGCCTCAAATGTAGTCATCTTATAGAAATAATAGACTATGCGTCATTTCTTTTGAAATATAAATCGTAGAAAATGTTACTACTACATATCAAGTATTAAAACACTTAGATGTGAGATATAAGATATAGGTATAGTATACAAACAAAATAGAAAATACAACATAGGAACCGTTTCTTTGCAGTCAGTTTCCAACCAAAACGTCATGAATGTTTTGTTGGATTTTTTTTTTTAATTATATTTCTGGTCTTCCAATAAACTTGTTTTTACACGTGAGACATCATTTATATTACATCATGGATGCTCTACAACTTTGTAATTGACTTTTTCCCCCTGAAGCTCCCGCCGTTTTCGAGAGAGGAACACGCTTCTAGGAACCTCAGCATATAGCGCATGCTTCTTGTATTATATTTAAGCTCCACGTTCATGACCGTAGCTAACTCGGTTTAACAGTTATTTGACGAGAAACGGAATTAAGGAATCGCTCTGTATTTCTCTTTTGATACGGAAGTTATTTTTTACACTCTTAATTTAACTCAACGTGGTTTTTGTATGAAAAGATGCAATTTTATAATCTATCTTCCACTCACTTTTTCATATGCTATAATTATAAAACTTTGTACCAGGCATATTTCTGATGAAAATGCAACATATTGATATTTTTAGAACTTAATTATTTAAATTAATAAATTAATTTTAAAGCATTTTTTCATTAACCGACCGCAGTTAATAAATCGCCAAATATTGTTTATGTTTACAACTATTTACAAGTTACAAAAATAGTGCAGTTAATTATGCGTCAAACCACGCTCGTCAAAGTATGCCAACTGGCTGTGAAACTGCAACAACGAAATATTTTAAACACTAAGAATTAGAAAATATAAATAAGAAATAAAAAGAGTAATATATTTTTATAAAAAATACTGTTTTATTTACATTTTATTTCAGGATGTCAGAGATTTCTGAATCGATCTTAGATTTAGTCAGCTTATCAACCCAGGAAAAAAAAATTCTTTATTTTTTCCCTAATGATAAGGAAGAATTTCAAATGAAAACCAAATTTCAAAGTATTTGCTTAAAAGGCGCAAAGACCAACATAGTGAAAAAGACTCCAAGCCGGGACTCGAACCCGGGCCACCAGTACAGCGCACCGACGCTCCACCGACCAAACCACCCGGAACGATACCCAGCTCGGAAATTTTCTCACTATATGTTGGCAAGGCTACAAACGCAGCACAAGATGGAATATTTATCGTGAGTCACCGACCCGGGACAAACACGAAACACAATCAAATCCAGCATCGATAGCAAATCGATTAAGCAAATACTTTGAAATTTGGTTTTCATTTGAAATGTTGTGTCCAAGGCGAATGTTTCTCTCTGGAATGGTTTCCATGTGTTGATAAGGAAGTAGTTTTTCTAATTGAGCTTTAGGATGTCGTAGATTTTGAATTCACTTGCGATTTCGTTAGTCAATATTGTGCAAAATATCCCATACGTTATTAGGTTTTTAAATTTTTTAATTTTTTGACTTAGTCCCCCCCCCCCTCCCGTAATCCTTTTAGACTATAAATTGTCTGACACGAATAAAAATCTGACACGATTCAAACACCATGAATGTTGTGATGGTCTCAGGACTCTTAAAGCTTCAGAACTTTCGAAATTTAATTTTTTTTTAGATGTTCAACTCCTATCTTTTCTGAACATTTTGATGTAATTGTTTCCTTGTCATTCCCATTAGCACAGAACTTATGGCTTTTAGAAGGATACCCGCTCCATAGCTGAAGCGGCGTTTCCGAAACTTTGAAGTAATTTTTCTCCAAATGACGTTGTGGGGCATAGCGTGCAGGATATCTAAGCAGGTTTTACTAAGCAGAGGTACGCGTTCGTGTAAAATCTATAGAAGTTCATTTCCAAAATCATCTCTCAGTTATTTCAACTCAAAGAGCGCATTGCAGCTGTTTTAATGAGGCATATTCTCTGTGCAGAAAATGTAATACGAAATTTAATTACACTTTTTTGAGAGCAGATATCTTTAGCCGATTACGATAAAAAGTACATAGTCGAGTATTCGTGCATGAAAAGTTTTGATTTACTAAACATCTTTGCATACAAATTGAACAGGGAATATAACGATAAGATAAGAAATCTTTTCAAGCAAGAAATAAAATACTCCCCCCGCCTCCCCCGCACCTTTCTCTATTTTTTAAATTTTTCCTGAGGAAGATAAGTTGTTTTTTTAATTTAATTTGAAAGTTGTTGTTTGTTATATTTCATTAATTTTAAATTCCTTTTTAGCTCACAGGCTATCAAAGCCTGAGAGCTAATGTGCCCGAATGTTCTGTATGTATGTATGTACAGGGTGTCCAGCGAATAAGACCCTGATTTCAAAATTAAATATCTCAAAAACAAAGATCAATAGAATTATGCGGTAATCGGTTTCTTTATTAGCTAAGCTGTAAAAATGGTATACAGAAGTTTAAAATTTAGTTGAAAAAACCGTTAACAGATGGCGCTGTAATGGCAATACTTGTAAACTGCTTCGACGTCTAGAGCAATGGCGTCTCATTCCTAGATGGCTCCCTACGCAAAAACGAATATTGGCAAAGTCCATTTTTTCATTCGGGTGATGTGCAGAAGTGGAGACATCTGGTCACAAAATTATTGCATCAGCTTTAATTTTGGAAAATTTCAATTAATAGAATTTTCAATAAAAAGTTTAGAAACCCTTATAAGAGTTTTTTAAATATTTTATTAAATTCAATCTTTAATGCCATATAATTATTTAAATAAAAATGCATATATTTATAAAAATTATTTTGTACTTTTTATTTATTTTTTATATTTTTAAATCACGGCATAATATTTTGGTATTATTGTGTATACTTGAATTATTATAAATAAAAAAGTAATTTTTCACTTTTAATTTATTTTTAAATCACGGCATAATACTTTGGTTTTAGCACAACACATATATTTTTTTCTTCATAAACAAAGTTTTAGAGACAGAAATTATGCATTAAATTATTTCTTTTTTAAAAGTAATTGATCATAAGTCATATCATCAACGTCAAAGCAAAAGTATTTTGCGTGCTGCATTCCTTTCGAACACTTCGGATCCTATCGCTAGAAGCTGCACCATATTTCTGTGCTCAATGATAAAAAAAAGTGAAAACGAGTTTTTAAAATTAAAATTATTTTTTAACTTAATTAAATTTTTAAAAATAGAAACTTTGTATTTTTTCATTCAAACTATTCTGTACAATTTAAAAAAAATGATTTATGAATCATTATTATAAATGCTCAATGATTTTTAAAAAAGGGGTTTCTTTTAACTTAATTAAATTTTAAAACCAGAAACTTTAGATTTTTTTATTCAAACATTTTTCACAGTTTAAATAAATATTAAAAAGTAAAGATTTCCATTTTTTTTTTTTCAAATCCTCCTCTACTTGGATTCGATTCCACGATCTACCAATTAGGAGGGAAAAGACATACCACAGAGATATTGGTAACCGGACCGAAGTAGCTTATAACAAAATTTGAAACAAATATCAATTCTGTCAACACATGGCTCCGCTTCTGCACATTACCCAAATAAAATATTTTTTAAGTTCTTATATAATGATTGCTAAACTTTTTATTTGAAATTCTATTAATTGAAATTCTCTAAAATTGAAGCTGATGCAATAATTCTGTGACCAGATGCCTCCACTTCAACACATCACCCCAACGAAAAAGCGGTCTTTCCCAATTTTCGTTCTTCGATAGGAAGCCATCTAGGAATGAGACGCTAGGGCTCTGGACTTCAAAACACAATTTATAGGCATGGCGATTACAGCGCCATTTGTTAGCGGTTTTTGCAACTAATTTTTGAAACTTCTGTACAACATTTTTACAGCTTAGCTAATAAACAAACCGTTTACCGCATAATTCTACTGATCTTTGTTTTTGAGATATTTAATTTTGAAATCAGGGTCTTATTCGCTGGACACCCTGTATGTACGTAACGTGATAACTCTTGATAGAAATATCGGATTTGCTTCAAATTTCTTTTCTAGGTTCATTCTGATAAGGCGCTTTCCTGATTAGTTTTGGGGATTCATTAGTTAAGTATGAAGGAAGAGGGAACGGGGTCTAATCCTCCCTTAATTTAGATAAATTCGTTTTTCATGCAGAATTATCTGATTTTCTTCAAATTTGATATATCGGTATATTCCGATAAAGAACTTCCTTGATTAGATTTGGAATTTCATTGGTTAAGTATAAAAAGGGGAAAGAGAGCAAGAGCCCTCTTAATTTAGAAAAATGGATTTCATGCGGAATTATCTAATTTGCTTCAAAAAAAATTTTCTACATATCATTCTGATAAGATGCTTCCCTGATTAGATTTGGGGGTTCATTGGTTAAGTATAAAGGGTGAAATGGGGGAGCTAATACCCCTGTTAATTTAGCAAAATGATTTTTCATGCAGAATTATCTGATTTGCTTCAAATTTGGTATGTAGGTTTATTCCGATAAGGCGCTTCACTGATTAGATTTGAAGGTTTATTGGTTAAGTATAAAGGGAGGAAAAGGAGGATAATCCCTCTTAATTTATTTTTCGAAGGGCATTATTCTTAGAAATAAGAGTATATTTTATATTTAGTGTCAACAGCCTGTGACCTCAATGCCATCAGTTTAACTGGGCACTTTTCTTTTTATTGCAAAATTGTAACACATAAAACTTAAGTTCCGGTATTTCAACTCAAGTAGGATATTACAGATGTTTTAATTATACATAAACTCTTTGCACAGATTATAATAAGAAGTTTAATTAATTTTTTTGTAGAGAAAGGTTGTTTATCCGATTAACCTTGCACAGATGTGTGGCGATCATTGTAGAATATTGAGCGCATAAGTGAACGTCGATTTAGATATAAAGTTCTACTATTCTTATCGTTTGTTCAGCTGTCTATCTCTGTATGATAAAAAGCATGGTCTCAGCTCGAAACTGTTCAAATTTTAAATCTAAAAGAAATTAATTAAATCCAGATTCACAAAATTTTGAAATAATTTAGTATGTTTTACACTGCCAGAAAAACTCGCAATATATACTAAATTATCCCTCATTTGTTAACAAATAATTTCCGTACTCCTATAAAACATCCATGTTACATATATGTTTAAACATATATATAAAACATATATGTTTTATCCGTGAATAATTCCCGAAAGTCTGAAAAAGACTGAGAAATTCCGTTCATTCCCAGAACGCATGCGTATTGGTTCTATTAACATTAAATCCGAATTTATTTTTTAACCCTTTGAGCTCTGTCGGGTAAATTTTCACCCACATAAAATCAAAATCTTTTAATTTCCTTCAAAATGACTCTATTTTAAAAACAAAAACTGAATTTTGCAGATTTTATTTGTCTTCTTTAAATCTAGATGGCAGCACTACTCTCTGCCACTATCTAGTTGGTTTTTAATGCTATCTTAAAAAACTCCAATTTTGAAGGTTTAGAAATTTTGTATTTTTCAAGAATTATAAAGAAATATTTTTCAAAGGAGATAACTTTTTTTTTTCTCTTGGACGCATCAAACATTTAATAATAATTACATGCAAATTACTAAACTGAAAATTTAAATAATTACAGGGGATATAAATAAGTAAAGGTAGAATTTTCTACCACCAGAGCTCTAAGGTCTAGAAAAATGTGATTTGTCACTAGATGGCAGCACTACAAATTACATACTAGATAGTGTTTCAGAACCCAAATTTAGATGCTTATAATTTAATTCCAGGGAATCTAAATTTGTGTTTAATTCAGCAGATTGTCGAGTTTATTATGTTTTAAATATTTCTAAACAAAAATTATATATTTTTAACATCTGTTTCATCTATAAATTTGGTATATTTTTGATTAGTTTGTATTTTTATATTATGATTTTAAAAATTTTGAATTTTCTCATTTAATATTTTTTTTAAATATTTTAATAGTCTTAGAATTTGTCTAAACAATCTAACTGCTTAAAATATGTTGAAATTTTTTTTAGTAATTTTAGAATAACTTTGAGATGTCATTTCTTGTATTTGCGTGTTGAAAGGAATGCCCTAGAGCTCTGATGGTGGGAAAACTTCCCACGTCCCCCAGCCTAAAGGAGGTATTTAAAAAAAAATTTTAATCCCATAGTTCAATTTCAGACAGTCCTCTAATCACATTTTAAGTATTTTTCTAGCATATTTTTAAAATTTTAATAACCTGGAGCTCAAAGGGTATGAAAAAACAAAAATTCTATAAATTAAGATTTCTAGTTTAATTAAAGAAGAAAAAAGTTTTCGAATTTAAAAATAAATAAGAATAACTTCTCTCGTTCATTCAAAATTACTCACAATTACTATTTTTTCATTATCACTATTTTTTAAAGTTCAATGTGTTCAATAAATTTGAATAAAATTAAATTGATAAAGTTGTTTATAAATAAATATTCGCATTAAAAATATATTTTAAACGAATTTAACAATTTTTAATTAATAAATTAAATGCAGAAAAATCGATATTACTAAGAAAAAATCTTATCGAATAAAAAAATAACATCCATATCTTATATGTAGGAAACCACATAAAAATATTCATAATTTATATTTTTATCCTATATTAATACTAAAGTATTAAAATCCCAGCCACAATCTTATTAAAGACGAAATCTTCCCAAAATTAACTTTAAAATTAAAAGCTTTTTAAAGAAACTGATCCTACCATACCCATCTGAAGAAACATATTTACTTCAATGTGTTTTGCTACTGTACAACTATAGCCTAGTGGTTAGCGTGCTCGTCTCTTAAGGCTCCTGTCCCTGCCGGCGAAGACACTCACGAGCTAATGCTAATTCTATGGGGAGGGATTTATCTAATATCTCGTTTGCATTTCGACATTTTTGATTTTATTTATTTATTTATTTATTTATTTATTTATTTTGCATTGGATAGCTGAAGTTCGTCTCTACATTGCATCTTTTTTACTTTTTCGATTTTGGTCGTAGATATTTTTTATAAAGTTACTTTCACTTTCAAAACCGGTTCTGAAAATGAAAGTGTCATTCTAAAAAATATCTGCAACCTAATTCGAAAAAGTAAAATATTCGCGATGTAGAGACGGATCTCGGCTATCTAATGCAAAAAAAAATATTTAAAACTGTCGAAATGCAAACGATATATTAGAAAAAGCCCCTCCCCATAGGATTAGCATTAGTTTGTGAGTGCCTTCGTCGGCAAGGACAAAATCCTTAACCTCTTCAGACCCGAGGTACACAAATGTGCACCTCTATTCTTTTCCTCATAAAAACTAAACTGTTTGATTTTGTTACATTTTGGCTTTACTTTAAAGTAACTGAATGTGTTTGGCTTTGAGACAGATGCAATCAATGGCAGCATTGTTGCTTATTTCCTCATAAAATAAATGTTTTTTTTTTTTAATCTGAGTTTGCAAAATGGCTTCAAGACAGTGTGGCCAATAAAGTAAAAAAAAATTCACAATTGTTTAACTTAAACGCTTTACAGTAAACAAATTTGATGATTTGCAGATCATTCACTTACTTAAAGTCCTTAAATTTTTTATTGCGTAAATTTAGGTTATTGATCATTAAATTGATATTTTAAAGAGGCTAGTCATTTTAGATCCTTGTTTGTGAACCTAAATTACCCGTCCCCTAAAGTACCCATTTCAGAAAAAGGGATTCTTGCATCACCTAGGGCATGTTTGGCGAACCTTTTTTCATCCTCGTGCCAACTTTTTCCAAAAAATATAATTCGTAGCCATGGTGTGCCATCTATAAAACGAATTTAATGGATTAAAAAAAATCAAGAATTAAAATTACTCGAAAATTATTTATTGAGATTTTAAAAATATGGGCAACATACACCTAGTATTACGTTGTAATTTTTATAGAAATAAATATATTTTAGAAAATAATAATAAAAAAATTTAATGCGACTAAAAGCGAATTCTGTTGTTGCATCTTAGGAGGGAAAAAATGAATGCAAGCTGAACTGGTTTTTATCTGACAAATAGTTTATATTTCAATTTTAATATTAACACTTGTGAAAATAATTATACGCAGTCGTAGATAGGCGGATTTTTTTTTTTTTTATGCAAATACCAGTTTCTTTAAAAAAAAAAAAAAAAAACCTCTGGAATTAAATTCCAATTTGCTATAATTTTATCATCAGCATTTTTACTTATATTTCTTAATAATCTTTTCGATGTTTCCCACATGTTGCCTTTGTTTGATAAAATTTTCAGTCCATTTTCAACTAGATTAGAATTTAATAGAATGCAATGTAAATTCTTCAATATAGAACTAAACAAGCGCAACTCATCTATATCGGTATATTTTGTGTAATGAATGTCACTGTATCTTGATTTAAAACCTCTATCAACGGCGCGCCAAAAATGTTCTTTTGCGTGCCACTTCTGGCACGCGTGCCATAGGTTCGCCGACCTTGGCCTAGGGTGTCTTTTTGTTTGTGTAAAAGCAATGAATGTGCATTTGTAGTGTTATTTTACCTTCAGGTCTGAAGAGGTTATCGATGGCTGGTTCGAATCCAAGGTGCCCAACTTTCATTTTTTCCCAACTTTCTTCAATTGATGGATATTTTACCTTCTGTAACGGAGAGAAAAAACGGATATTCGTCAATTAACCCCTTAACTGCTTTGCCGCTCGGGCAAAAAGAGTTTGCTATCTTTCATATTAAAAGCTTTTGGATACCACTTAATTTTAACTGTAATCTTTGGTTTGTTAAATGGAATCCTTTTTCGATTGTACAAAACCAAATATTTTAGTAAAATAAAGGTGGTCCTTATTTTTAATTTGTTGCCTCAAAAAATAAATAAATAAATAAACAGTTAAGGGGTTGCTGTCAGGAAATTTCCGTGAGGAAAGTATGGGCTATCCTTTATTACTGCCACAAATAGCCCATAATTTCAAAAGATCTACTTAAGATTTCATCAAAAAAAGATTTTGTCCTATCTCTCAAATTTAGCGGTCATTTTTACCGCTTTTATTGTAGTTTAGATAAAAATAGCCATAACCTACTATAAATAGAGGCACTAAATGTATATACCGTAAATACTCGCGTATAAATCGACCCCCTAACTTTTTACTTCAATTTTGCACAAAATCAAACCAAATATTTCACTTGCCAGAGCGAAAAAGTACTAAGTAAACAAAAACAAATCATTGAAAAAGTTTTAATGATAAATTATTCTTATTTCTATATTTTCAATATTATTTTATTACTCGCACACATAAAAAGCCAGAATTTTGCAGCATTCGAAGATTTTTTTTTAATTGACTCGCGTATAAGTCGACTCCCCCCCCCCCCCTCCAATTTGATTGCAGAAAATTGTCAGAAATTAGACGACCTATACGCAAGTATATACGATAATTAACTTTTTTAACTCCATATTTTTTAAAATAATAAAATAAATGATTTACGAAAAATACACCAATTTCAATACTCAGATTTTTAAAAAAACTATAAATACTATTTTAAATGCCCTACTACTTCAATTTTTTAGAATGCACAAATGGTTAAGTGCCATGATTAAATATCTATTCTTTCCTGTATTTTTTCTTTCCAAGAAAATGAACTTTTTCATAAAATATAACGTATAAAAAAATAAAAGAATAGAAAAGAAAATTTACTCAGCTTGAAATCTTTTGCTACTACATTTTTGTCGAGAAGATTCTACTTCGCTTAATATCCTTACATACAAAGGGATATTTTCAAACAAGAAATAAACTTTTCTTTTCTCTTATTTTTAAACTTTCCCTAAGGACAGAAATTTGTTTTTCTAATTCAATTTAAGGATATTGTATGCTTTAGAAATGAGACGGGTTCAACACGAGCCCGGGTCCGAACTGAGCTGGAGTTCGGTTTTAAAACAAACTTCAGGCTCGGGCTCAAAATGAAAATTTTATTTATTCAGAAATTGAACAAGTTGGAAATTGCTCGTCAAACGTGGCTAATGAGGTAAGTTCGTATTATAACTAGTTTTATAATAATTTTTTGCACCGCATGTTATACTGAATGTATATTTTAGAGCACTTCATAAGTGCATATCCATTTCATTCTGGCTGTAACATCATTAAAATGCACTTGAAATAATTTTTTCCCATTGGCCTTAATGTAGCGGAAAACTTTTGCATGTCCCTGTCATTAAATTATACATCGATTTTCATAAAATTTGAAATGACTCGACAAAATTTTGCAACAATAATATATTTAAAATTTCAGATCATTCGATTGGGTAGTTTTTGCTCTGTTATATGCGGACGTACAGACAGACGGACGGAGTGAACGACGACTATAGGTCCTACGTATTTATATAATTACGAACGCACCTAAAAATGGGGAATTTGCTATTTGAGAAACAAGTATGAAGTCTATGTTCCTTAAATGTCTTACAATCTTTAAAAAATCTGTTTGAAAGAAAATGGAATTGTTATATGAGGGGTTCACAACCATAGTAGACCAAGTCCATTTTGAAGAAAAAAATGAGGTAATCCATTTAGAAGATCCATAACATTTGTTTTATCCTCTCCCATTATGAACCAAGTCTGTTTTTACCCGACTGCCAAGAAGGGTTATGTGTTTCACGCGTATCTGGGTATGTGGATTTCTTTATACCCTCGAAACATCCCAACGGCTGGATGGATTTTAATGAATGAGGTCTCTATCGATTCGTCTTAACCGTCCGATGGTTATAGGCCAGGTTTTGTTTTTATAAATTCAAAATGGCGGTAAACACGAAAAATAAATTTTACGCACCCTATTGAGTGGCATGTCATTGGATAGATCATTCAAAATGAAGACGATGTTTCATTGACTATTTTACAGTCAGAAGCTCCGTTTAAATATTACACAACCTGGAAGTTATGTAGGTAGGATCTCTAGCTTTACTGCAATTTTAACCTAACAATCATAGACATCTATAGGCCTCATAAAAACAGTGTTTATAGACAGGAACTAAAAATTAAACACAACTTAAAAGTCCTCAATACAAGCAAATTAAAAAAAATAGGTAAGTGATATAAAAAATAGTTTAACATTGATGAGAAATAATTAATTAGTTCACTTTTTGCGCAGTCCGGTTTTTTGATTTTTTAAATTTAATGTTTACTTGTCACATACTTTCTCACATATGGCATCTATTTGCAGACTTGGTTCACTGTGGGAATGAATAAAACTGATTTTATGCGCATTCTAAATGGACTATATCATTTTTTTTTCAATATGGACTTGGTCTACTATGATTGATGATATATGGGATATGAATATAAATATTTTATCCAATTCTGAAGCCTTTTCACGGCCAATGTCAGTAACACAATGAAACCGTGGGATATTTCTTGTCTATCCCCATTTACTGTTTGATATCCTTTTCCAGAGGTACTGGAAAACAGAGTCTTTCTGTCATAGTTGTAATACAATGATATTTTAAAAGTGCAGCCGTGCTCCCGGTATTCGTTGTAATTTTAGTACTTACTAGCTAAAGTACCCGGCGCTGCCCGGAATTTTAAGAATGTTTGTTTTGAAAAATCAACGATCGGGTGTTAATTTACGTAATTTTCACTCGATTTTTTTTTCATTTAATCCGTACGACAAATTAGCTATTTACGTAGTAAATATAATCTGTGATCTGGATTGAGACCGAGATTAAAACTTTTTGATAAATAGTTGTTTTCGAGTATTTTGTTATTTAAATAATTTTTTCATGATTAACGGGACTAGGGACCTTTATTTTTCAATTCCTACTATTAGTTCACACTCTCCCTATATATATATATATATCTTGTTCAAATTTTCAATCGTTAATAAAATACTTATTATTCATCCTATCAAGTTGAAATAAATTTTTTAAAACTTTTACTGGATGACAATTGATGTTAATACAGTTTTTTCAAATATTAATTCATTAATTATATTTTAATTAATTAATTTTAGTTTTATATGGGAGACAAAATGGCGGCCATTGGTTATTGAACAGCATTTAATGCATCTTCATATCTATAAGGGGGGTTACCATATACCGCCAACTTTGTCGCCAACTTGGCGATATATCGCCAAATTTGGCGACCAAAATGAGTCGCCGAAGTGACTCCAACTTGGCGATATCTCTAATATTTCGCCAAATTCCCATAGACTTCCATTGTAAACCTACTTGCTTATAGAAAATCAACAAATTGAGATATTTTAATGCAACAAAAACTAATATTAGATTAAGGGATTATATTACATTTTTTCTTTGATGACCTAAGTAGGAATTGACTTTATTACTTATTAATTAACAAAATTTTTATATTACTTGTTTATTTTATTTTTTATTTCACTTTATATACTATTCAAGGACGCACTGAATGCATTATGGCACTTATTTATCAAACGTGAAAAAAAAATGGAGAAAAATAAGGAATTTTCTTGAATATTTTAAGCGTTATGAAGAACATTTAAAAATGCCCATGCGAATATCATGTCAATTAAAATCCCCAATATTCTCTATGGAAGTTTGTTTTACATATTCAAATAAAACTGTGGATCGAATTTTATATATTCAAATTTAAAGGTAAAATTTTTTTTTTCTTATTTTCAGCATTTTTGCATCGTATTTCAGCAATTAACTAAATTTAACTTTTCAAATTATATTTAGTTTCAAAAAACGATGCACAGTTTTATGACATATAATGCAAACAGCTATAAAAAAAAAAAAAAATGGGAATTTTAATAGAATGTGCATGGGGCATTTTGAAAAATTCTATATAACGCTTAAAATATTCAGGAAAAGTGGCTATTTTTCTCCTCGGTTTTTTTTAATTTCATGTGTGATAAATATATGCCATAATGCATATAGTGTGGATTTGAATAGTATTTAAAGTGAAATTAAAAATAAATAAAAAAATGAGTTTGAAGGTGCCTTGCCTCCTTAAAGAAAAATGGCACGTACAAAAATTCTATGAATTTTATTTTAAAACTAGTTGGATGTGCCAATCCCAGAACTTTTTTCTATCTCAAGTCAATATTTCATTTTAATTAGTTTTATTAGTATTTTTATTAGAATTATGCATAACTTCATACAGTTTTCGATGGTACAATATTGAAAATTGCACAAAAATCGCTATTACAGCGCCCCCTTCCGGTAGAATTTTTCCGGAGGGGAGGACCTTCTTACCATGACCAAAAACATACACAAAAAATTTGGTTCGATTCTATGCATGACTTCATACACTTTTCGATGGTACAATATTCAAAATGCACAAAAATCGTTATTACAGCGCCCCCTACCGGCGAATTTTTTCCAAATTCAGGGCGGACCTTCTTGTCATGGCCGAAAACATACACAAAAAATTTAGTTCAATTCTATGCATGACTTCATACAAATTTTGATGGTACAATGGCGACACATGGATAGACGGACACACAGACAGACAGACATTTTGTGTAACCATGTTTTTTTTATTATCTCTGACCCCTAAAACGTGTAAATCCGTCGAAAACCGGAAGTCGAAAAAAATTTCGATTACAATACTTTCTTCTACTGAAGATAGTAGAAAGTAAAAACCTCAAATCTTTATTTCAGCTCTTCACTAAGAATGAGCTCGCTCTAGGGACCTAAGCTTTTGCGGAAATTCTAACACGCACACACACACATTTAATATATAACATATTTAAAAATGGCGCAAACAAATTCAGAGAACCTCAAAATGTTAAAATATGCCAATATTTCCACAATCGGGTTTTTATCATATTTTCAAACTCATATGACGTTATAAATTCCTCTGCTGATGTCCATTGTATTTCCAATATGACGTAATATTCATTTTTTTTTTATTCGTCAAACTATTTATTTCATTTTCATTTTTCACTTGGAAATCTTGCAATAGAAAAGTTATGACAAAATATTCACTTTTTTCTAAAATTTGTCAAACTATTTATTTCATTTTCATTTTTCACGTGGAAATCTTGCAATAAAAAAATAATAGTTGTGGTAAGAATTCTATTGTGGATTTTTAATTGTTGGTAACTGCTAAACGAAAAATGTTTCAATTTGACAGAAATTGATGTTAAATTGGTGGGTTTTTATTAATTAAAAATTAACTATAAATTAGTTCGATTCCTGATTACTTTAGTTGCCTCGGCTGTGTTTTAATACACGTGTTCGTAACATTTCATAATTGTGCCCTCCAAACTGTGGATTTGTATAGAATTACAGACAGACAATTTTTCGTTTTTATAGATTAGATAAATAATAGTTTTTTTAACTTAATTTATGACAATAAGTAAAATTGTTGGAGAAATAACTTTTTAAGACATCATAATTTTTTTTTTCTGATAAGCTATGACACAATATGCAAATGTATATTCATGTATATTTTTTAACGATTTACATCGAGTCGATATTTACATAACATTAACAATTAGATGCAGTTATTCCGCATATAATATTCTGTTTTCTTGCTTTTAAAGATATGGATTTTTAGTTAATTGGATAATTGGATTAGATAATATAGATATAGATAATTGGATTAATCAACGTACGAATTTTTTTGTAGAAAAGTATCTTTTGTTCTTTTGCAGATATAAAAGCGTATTTTATTACCAGAGTAGGAACATGAAAAATATATGTATTAAACAGAAAGTCTGAAATACGTACAAATTGACTTAAAAATACACTGTAAAAAGCTACAATGTTTGAAAAATCCACTGCACAAATTTTAATATTAAAATTAAAATTAATATTAATATTAAAAGATTTTAAATACCTACGTCACAACTTTTCCTCAGACAAAATAAAACAGAGTTAATGTTGCGACTAAATATTTAATTCTTTTATTTTTTCCCTCCAAAAAAAGGGGACAAAATATAATATAGAAAAAACGGGAAAGTACAAAAGCAAATTTGCTCGGCTAGAAATCTTTCGCTACTATAAAAAGTATAGAGTCAGTATTCTGGTATCGAAGGTTTTGCTTCAGTAAAGATCCTTGCATACAAATTGAACAGGAGACTTAAAGACATGGTAAGGAATATTTTCAAGCAAGAAATACCCCCTCTCCCTTCTCTCTCTCTCACTTTCTTTTCTCAGCTTTGCCTAAGGGAGATAAACTTTTTTTCGAATTTAATTTAAAGGATGTTGTTGGCTATGATATAGGATTAATTTTAAACGAGTAGCTTTAATTTTAAACTCGCAAGATTGTAACAAACAAAGGTTAATGTTCCACGGTATACATTGTAGTTAAACAGCACAAGCTGTAAGTTTGTAAATGAAATAATAAAATTTCAGAAACATACACTTATTCCTTTTTTCTTCCCTTAAATTTTAACAAAATATATGCGCGGAATTTTTCCGAATTTAATATTTTAAACTAATTTACATAGGTAAATCAACTATTATTAGCACCAAAATTTTTGAATATTTAATTCGACATTTTGTCATGTTTACTAGATTGTTTTAAATATACTGACCAACTGTGCACTTTTTTGTTTCTAAGATCTTTGTTACATTGTAAATATATATATATATATATATATATATATATTTCTTGATCTAGCAAGAAAGTTTTAAAAATATATAACTTCTTCTGAGTTAAGGTAAACGCGCCAGAGTGGGTCATTTAAGGACATTTATTTAATTATTATTAAAATGTTAATGAATTCGAAAAGATAAGTATATATATAAATTTAATTTTAATAATTGGAAATCGATGACGATTTGTTACATATAATGGTTATATATATATATATATTATTTATTTATTTATTTACTTTTTTGCCTAGTCCTAACTTTCATGTATCAAAATAAACATCCAAAGTTTCAAAATATATTCCTTGGAAAAAATGAAAAATAAAAAATTCTACAAAAACTTGGCGCAGCATGTCCCTAAAGGGATTTTGTGTCCCAAAACCCCATACAACCAACCAAAAACCTCTATACTCACGTAGAGGCCCTAGTAAATTTCTGATGAATGAATTTTAAACTAAATCTTTTGTGTAGCCGGGTAAATGATCAATTGCTGTGCACATCATATACTACAGCAAGCATCATGTAGCGAATTTCAATAATGTATAGAAATTTTGTTATGTTTGACGCAGTGTAAATTAAGTGTTCTCAGGACTGTTAAAGCTTCCAAATGTTCGAAATTTTAATTTTTTTACATGTTAAACTCTCATATTTTCTCAGCGTTTTGATATAATTGTTTCCTTGAAATTCCCATTAGAACAGAAGTTATGGTTTTTCGAATTGTACACGCTCAATAGCTGAAGCAGTGTTTCCGAAACTTTAAAGTCATTTTTCTCTAAATGACATTTTAGGGCATAACGCGCAGGATATCTCAAAAACTTTTGAAATTTCTTCATGAAATTTTCAAAACATATGTTTCATGTTAGTCTATATAAACTGAAACTAAAATTTTTGTTTTGCTCAAATTGTTCAAAAAATATTCTTTTTAGATGATTATACTGTTGAAATTTTCTAAATTTTGTATTAGCTAAATACAACTTTGTATTAAAAATATAAAAATGTTTTGAATAAAAATTTATTTAGGTTTAGGGTAATTATGACAATCTGAAGTATCAGTAGGTAGCAAAATTTTCATTCTAGTTGCAACACTTACTTTGTAATCCTGCGTGTAAGCTGTCATACCAATTTTCTGCTCGTCAAATGCCTAACACTTTGGAGCTCGCTATAAATACTAATTTTGCATCTTGCAATTTTTTAAATACATGAAATGAAAGAACATACTTACATAGTATATCTTTCACCCCAATAAAAGTTCTGCTTTAATATCATATATATTTTAAGATATTAAATGTTGAAAATGGTCTTTTTTTTTCATTTTCCCCAATTTTAAGAGTCCTGAGAGCCCTTAAAATATGTTGTAAACAGTTATTTCCAGTAGAATTTCTTATGTAGGTTACACATTTATTAAATTTCCTTAAAAGTATTTTACTCTTCATATAAACATAGTGTTCATTTAAAAAAAATGGACGAACAAAGCGATTTTAAATGTGTATATATTCTTTTAAGCTTAACAAAGCTATGTAGTATTTATGTTCTCTATTTAACTAGATCTATTATTTGCCATCCAAAACTGATACACTGTATAATGATAAATACACACTTCTCATTAGCAATACACGGGAATTAATAGAGTCACCCTACTGAATATGTATCAGTTTACACCAATAAGTCATTAAGTATTGCAGTTTTTGTTTTTTTTTCGTACCTAAACAATGTATTTTGATAATATACTTATTATTAAAATGTAATGATGGTGATACCTTTTATTTGAATGTTAAAATAAAGCAGTCAATCTAACTGTCAATTTAATAATGTAATTATGCAATTAAATACAATAAAATCTGATCAGACAGAAGCTGTAAAGAATGGGAAAATATTTCGTTTTAGACATATTACCTTTATACATGTTTTTCTGTATTAGCTTTGAATTTGCAACTTGGTGGTACGCGGAAGTATGAACTTCCATTTAGTCCATCGTTCTAAAAGTTTGGGAACCCCTGCAGTATGTAACCGAATTATTTTTGTGACCCTGTCATTGCATGATAAAATGCTATTGGTTATAATAATAGCAGTAATGTTAAACTCCCTCTTTCTGCATTGCAACCAATAAAGCTTAGTTTTCCACCTTATTCGTTGTACAGTCGTGGAAAAAAAAGTAAACACCCCCTACTAACTCCTCAACAAATTATCGTAGAAGAAAGTTATTGGAACCGAACGATTGGAAATAAAGTCTACTTTTAAATAATGTATATAAAATTTGCTTAGGGGGCCATCTACATATTAAAACGAATCCAAACTTCATTTTTTTTTCAATGACAATACTCAATTTTAACGAGATATTTCAAATCTTTGCTTCAAACTATGCTTAGACACCGAATTTCAAGTCATTTGAATGATAAGTTTTTGAATTATAAACTTTCAAGATTTAGTGCTTCTAATGTTAAATTACATTTTCATATTTTTATTTATATCTCCAGAAATTATGCTCCTAATGTGCTAATTTTTTTGTGTAGCAATAATATTAAAATACCCGAACATAAATACGTTGAATTTGCAATTTTTATAATTTTATGATATGAACTATGAATTATGAAATTAATATTCGAAAAAATTATGAATTGCAACCTACAGTTTTTTTTTATGTATTCAGATTTATTAAGTCCTACTTTATGGAAATCCAAAATTTCACATTTTTCTTCCAAATAGTTTTCAAATTATGCTTAAAAAACGGCAAAATGATGGTTTAAAGGGCCGTCTATAATAGAAGTGACTAGATATTTTGTAATTTCTTCTTCTGTCCTGTAATCTAGCAGGCTTCATTGACTTCTTAAGGTGCCTTGATCAAGATGGGGGCTCTCTTGGTTAACAATCGAGTTCCGAACTACAATTTGGATACAGCCCTTAAAATACGCTCGTTTTAAAATAATTTATTTCTCAGAAACTTATGGTACAAATTGCATAAAAATTTGTTTTTAGGCTAATTGAAGGGTGTAGAGTTCATTTATGCTATCAGAATTGTGAACTGCTATTGAAAAAAACAAAGTTATGGTTCGTTTTAATATGTAAATGCCCCCCTAAGCAATTTTTATCGATATCATTTAAAAGTAGACTTAATTTCCAATCGCTCGGTACCAGTAACCTTCTTCTACGATAATTTGTTGAGGAGTTAGTAGGAGGTGTTTCCCTTTTTTTTTTTCCCACGACTGTACATACGAGTTGTGTTTTCGTAAATGAAATAATAAAACTGCAGAAACACAAGTTTTATTTATACCAGAATTTTTTTTCTCTTCCTTCCTTTCTTTCTTTCTAACCGATGACCAGGCCCCTACCTGCCGGGTCTCCCCAGCTGAACGGGTTTGATACCTGGTATCGGGACGGTGATCTCCTAATCGCCGCGTAGCGGCAATAAATCTGACGAGGTCCTAGATCTTCATCCTATCGACTGTGCCTACTGCTTAGTTGTGAACTTAGTTAATCCAGTTACTTAACATTTTGATCTTGTTGTTTTGTACCTGCGCTTTGCTACTCAAGTTGACCTCGTAATTTAGAACCTTGATCAGGTGACGAGACCTTCACCTGGCAAGGCACCTCCAGAGGTTATAATTCACAGGTAACTTGGAGGACTTTGCACCCACGACGGATTTTACATGCGCCTTTTTTTTTTCTCTTCCTTAAATTATGGCAAAAAATGTATATAGAATTTTTTAAATTTTATTTTCTACAAATATTTTTATGTTTACTAAAATGCTTAAAATAAATTTGCAACTGCAGTCATTCTGTATACATTTTTATTTTCCTATTTTGAAAAATCGTTACTACTTAATATGAGGGTGAATCAATAAGTGTTTTCCCTCACATAGAAATAATTGGGTAAAGTTTATGAAATTTCTATATTGTATTAGTCCTTCTCTATATAGTCACCGTGCAGAGTAACACATTTCTGCAAACGGTATTTCAAAAAAGGGGGGAGAATTTATTCCAGGAGGCGCGATAAAAGACCCAAAGGAGGGCATTTTCCTAATTTTTACTGACCCCCACATGTGACATATTGTTGGAAAGGCCTGTGACCACTTAGGCATGTTATGCACATCCTGAGCCCCTCCCCCCAATTTGTCCTTCGGTGGGCACATTTCTAAATTTTGCGGACACCATTCATGCCCCTCGAAGAGCAATTTTGGACGAAGGGGCTCGAGGGGTGCATAACATGAATAAGTGGTCACAGACATGTACTTTTTGTGTATATTTAACTTATTGATAACTCATTTCTGATGCAATATTTGTGTACATTAGAGCTTTATCTTTCATTTAGTACTATTTACGTCAAGTTATCTGCAGTATTTAAATTTGTAATAGCATTTGTTGTAGCATCACTTTTTCACTTTGGCAATTTTTTTTCCCCCATAGCCCTTACATGGTGGCGTCACCTCTTTTACTATGTCTATAAAGATGTCATAACTAAATTTTTTTGACAATCAATTTGCATATTACTTTACTATGGAATGTCTTCTTTCCTCCGATTCCACTTTTGTTAAGTTTTGAGCACTATAAGTATTTTAAAGGATTTTTACAAAAATTTCTGTTTTGACACCTGTCACTTTGGCGTCTCTCATAGGAATACATGGGAAACGGAGGTTTGTTTACCTTTTTATCTTAGCTTAAAAGATATCAAGATGAACTTTTTTTGACTAACAAATGCCATTTCTGATAACTTCATTATCTCTAGTTTGCTCCGCCACCACTCACGTTTTTCTAGGTGAAATATTAATATTTTTAAAATTTCATTGAAAATATGTCGTTTTGCTATCTCTTCATTTTGATTTCCCCATAGGTCAAAATTAGCAGTGACCTTTTTTATTAAATTCAAATAAAATACTTTAATCTAAGTTATTGTTTAGAGAAGTGGTTTTTCAGAAAGATAAAGCTCTATTTTTTGCTCCGCCTCCATCCTCGTATTTTTAAAATGACTAGAAGTGTTTTTAATTAGCACTTGAATTTATGTACTACTTTTTGAAATCTTGAAAATGTTAGATTGATTGGAGGATTTAGTGGGATTTTCATCCCAGTTCTGAAAGGAGATTCAAAATCATGGAGTGGACCTAACCTGACTTAATTATTTTTATGTTTTTGAGTATAATCACAAATTCTAACTGCTACGTGTAAACTATTACATTAAATTCAGAGATTTTGTCAGTATTGAGGTGACATAGAGGCAGTTGCCACTCAAATAGGCAGAAATACAGTATTTTCTTGTATTATAAAGTATATTTTAAATCTACTGGAGAATTATGGGTAATGCTTGGAATCTAAAGCATTGTGGAAAGGTCCTGGCTGTCGGATGGTGATGTCCGACACCGTTTTAAGATCTTTTTTCAAATATTAATTCCTTTAGTAAACATTTAATTTAGCTCTAAAATTTTTTTTTTTTTTTTTTGTAACATAAATTTGCTTTTCTGGTTTGCTTTGGCTGTCGGATATCACTGTCTGGCACTAGGCAGTGATCTTATTCATTTTAAAACTGATATTTCATTAACTATGTTTACTAGTATCTTAACTATTTATCTTCCCACACTTTATACTTTAACCCTTTAAAAGCCTGCGGGTATCAGAGCAGTTTCACATTTTTCTAGTCTTGTCCTTTTTTAAAAATTTTTTTTTCACCCTTTAATTTTGAGTTTAGAGGCTCGTCTTCCCTTTCGGACTAATTTGTGTACAGCGCATCGTTTGACGTGCTCCTTTTCTTCTAGCTGTGTCAGGGGGGAGTCAGGGTACGGGGGTGGTGGAGTATTTTCAAAATTTTTAATTCAATAGGCACTTGTTTTTCCTTGCTGGAAAGGTCTTGGCACAAGCTTTTCGTTTCTATTATCTATTTTAAGTTTACTTCATTTTGTGCCAGTAGGGGGCGCCAAAAGCTTTAGTTTTTACTTCTAAGTTCATTCTTTACATGTGCTGGACATGTGACACATCGTTGGTTAGGTCTCGGCATAAGCTTCTTGTTTCCATTATCTATCCTAAGTTTACTTTTTTTGTGCCAGTAGGTGGCGCCAAAAGCCTTAATTTTCACTTTTAAATTTTTCCATCACATGTGCTGGGACATGTGACACATCGCTGGTTAGGTCTCGTCCTAAGCTTCCTGTTTCCATTTTCTTCCTTAAGTTTACTTCAACTTTTCGCCAGTAGAGGTCGCCAAAGTTTCTATTTCTCACTCTTAGCTCTTATTTCACAGGCACTGGGCCAAGTGGCATCGCTAGTTATGTCTTGGCCTATTTGTAATCTTGGATTTCTTGTATCCTTTTTCTATTTTAAGTTTACTTCACTTTTACGGCGGTAGGGGCGCCATTAGCTTCCATTTTTCACTTATAGCTCTTATTTCACATGTACTGGGACATGTGTCACATCGTTGGATAGGTCTCGGCCTTAGTTTCATGTTTCACTTTTTTTAAAGTCTTCTTTAATTTTACGCCAGTAGGGGTCGTTATTAACTCCTATTAAACACTCCACTAATTTCAACACGTACTGGGACATGCGATACATCGCTAGCTAACCTAAGCTTACTGCTCCCACTTATTACGCTAAGTTTCCTTTACCTTCACGCCTATAGAGGGCGCCATAAGCTTTTAGCAACACATCATTTTAATTATCTCAGTTTCTAAGTCAGTAACACAATGTTAGTTAGGTCCGGGGTTAAGAGTAATGCATCCAGTCTTCTCTTAAGCTTTTCTCATTCACACGCCTGTAGGGGGTGCTGTAAGCCTTAGTTCGTTATCTACTCTCTGTTCAAATGAACAGGTCCCTACGGCATATCACTGGATTGGTTTTGGCCCAAACCCAACGCTTCCATTCATTTAGAGTAAGTCCAGTTCACTTTCAAGCCAGTAGGGGGCGCCCTTAGCGTTTTTTTTTCTTCACCGTTCTGTCTCCACTGTCTCCCCTTCCCCCTGACCCACTGGGGTTTTCAGTTTTCTCAAGCGCAGACTAGTCGTCAGAGGTGAGTCCTCTTTTCAGTTTTACTTTCTTTATTCCAAAGTTTTTTTTTTTTAAATTTATTTATTTATTTGGCATCTACTTTTACATTGGCTTTACACTTTATTGGCTCTGATACCCACCCTACAGTTAATTCATGATGCCAACTACTCATTCCCGTGTCTGTAAATTGGCTCATGAATATACTTTTTGTTCACGGTTCGGTCTTGTATTCGCTAGAATTCACTAGTGGAATGAAATTTGTTAATTTCAATCTTTTAATATTTAGTATTTAGTGTAAATATTTGTTTGTGTTCCATTCCTTATTGCACAACAACATCACCAAGCTCGGGAAGCCAAGTCCACAATGCATCTACTCCTCATCTAATTAATGTGGTAACTCCTAGTTACATAAATCTGTATTCCAAAATTCTCTACTCACTCTCCAATTTATAAAGTAAATTACACTTTATTTCTACCAAAGTGTAACACTATCACCCCTATTTGTTTTTTTTTTTGGTTTTTTTTTTTACTATTATTATTATTATTAACAACATAAAGTAAATTAAATAAAGTAAAATTGGTTATTAACTTTTTCTTAGTCATTTTCGGTGATCTAGATCACCGGCTCTTGCTTTTCTCTATACTATATCTCCCCTTTCTTTCCTAAAGACCGTTTTCGTGCTCTAGTGATGCCTGGTATTTTCTCTATAACAAAGTAAATTGCATAATAATTACGTTGACAGTAGAGCAGATATAAAAGAAAATTAATAAAAGGCGTATCAATGTCTGAGAAAAAACAAGAAGAGATCTCTGTCTCCCAACATAAACAAAAAGACAAGAATACCTCACGGCCTCCAGAAACATCGAATACTCAGGAGGACCCACTAACAATGCCACCAAGCCAGATGGAATCATCAGCTTCAGACTATGATGAGACAAGCAACACCACAGATGTGGTGCGTAATAAAAAAGGCTTCAAGGGAAACTACAGACTAATAGAAAAACACATTGCAACTTCAACAACTCAACACCTTGCCCCAGCAACAATTCCAGTTAAAGCGGACATACCAAAATTTAACAAAGAACACGCACAAAAAATAGAAATCTTGGAATTATTGAACCGCTACATAAAACTAAAGAAAAGAAGAAGTCGCGGAGATTCAGAAGAAGTGCAAAAATACTGGAACTGTGCTACAGAAAGAATTCAGGAATTAGAAGCACAAAATGCAAATCTAAAACAACAATTAGCAAAATCAACAAAAGAAAATGGAACCGACGAAGACAGCGAGCAAATAGACCAGAACAAAGCAATAACGCACACAGAAAATATAGAGAAACTGGAAAAAAAAATAAAAGAAAAAGATTATCAAATAAAAATCCCAGAAGAACGGCTAAAAAGACAAGAACAAAACCAACAGCAAAAAGAAACCCAAAACACAGAACAAACATTGGGTGCAAGCAGCCAAACCCTGGACAAAAACATCCTACACATCATTAACGAGAGAGTGCTAAACATCGAAAAACACACAGAGGAAATTAGAGAAAAACTAAACATAACAAAAAATACATAAGAAGAACAACAAGACACACAAGCACAGCAACAATACTCTGAGGTGCAGAAAAAACAAGAATCTACACCAAGGCACAACCTCTCAAGAGCAGCCATTCTCATTAAACGTAATACATCCACAAATACAACACTCAACACCATCAGAGAAATCCTAAAAGGGCAGCACGAAACACAACAGGCCTCCCAAAAATAACATGCTACACATCAAGAGACAAGAACACACTAATAATACAAGCCGAAGATGACACAAAGACGGAGGAAGTGTTGAAATTCATAGAAACGATAGCAACACTGAAAGACATAACAGAACTCACATTTAGATCGACAAATATGAAGAAAGTCATAATCATCGGAATTCCAAACATTATGGAGAGCGAGGAAATAACAGAAAAGATCCTAACAGAATATAAAGTTGAAGTTCCAGTAGAAATACTGAGAAAAATACAACGAAAGGGTGGTAAAACCTACCAGGTAGTAATAAATATTGAAGCAAATATGTCCAGGATTCTGACACAGGATGGAAGAATCCTGATTGGTTTTAATTCCTGCAGAATTGAAGAGTACCGCCCTGTGATACGATGTGGACACTGCCAAAGATATGGCCACACGAGCGCTAGATGCAGATATGAACAAGCATGTGCATACTGCAAAGGAAAACACGAGACAGAAAACTGCAAGTTCAGAGAAACCCCAAACAAATACAAATGCATCAACTGCGCAGAAACAAGAAAAGACTTCCCACACGCAGCAAATTCCAGCAAGTGCCCAGTATTCTTATTTTATCTGAAAGACAGAAATAACTCCATCAAAAACAGCAGTCAGAATTCAAAGTATTAAAAAAACCTGATCAACCTCCAGATTCCAACAATCAAGACCTTCCTCAAACAACAGTTATTCCAGACAATAGCACCCAAGATTCCCAAAACTTAACAGAAAACGACTCAAACAACGATATCCCGGAAATAATAGTCAACGCCAATCAAATTAATCTTCAAGGAGCCAAAGCTGCAAGTAAATCCTCAGAACCATCTCAGGCTTCTGTGAAGCCTCCTCCGATAGGGACTCTGAAAATCCTGCAGAGCAATCTTAACCATTGCAAGGTGGCTAGTCCTGAAGCGAAACGCTTTATGGATGAAAACTCCATAGACTTAGCACTGCTCCAGGATGTGCATTGCAGTAGTGAAGGAAAACCAACAGGCTTCTCTGGCTGTAGGATTTTCTCATCTAAACTTTGTTCGGCTCACCTGATTGTCAATAATGCCAGCCTTATAATTAACCACCTCTTCACAGGGTATCACTGTATTTTTATTACAATTACCGCGGCGGAAGGAGAATTTATTTTTGGCTCTAATTACATAGCTCGATCAGTGAAAGATTTTGACTCTACCCTTGAGGAATGGCAACATCTCATAACTAATAAAAGACCATTTGTCTGTGGTGGGGACTTTAATGCAAACTCTCCACTCTGGGGAAGTCCACGCGAAGACCCCAGAGGGGGGGATCTCATTGAATTCCTAGTCATCAACCAATTAACAATATTTAATGCAGACAATAGGAAACATACATTTGTTAAAAAGGATCGCCTTGGTCGCACTATCGCGAAAGGCTTCCCTGATCACACACTAGTAAATTCGTTAGCCATTCCCTTCATTCGCGATTGGCGGGTTCTTGATCACCACAACTTTTCAGATCACAAATACATTGTTTACAATTTCCTAATTTCTCCTCTATTTTCTACCCATCGTCGCTTTAATACTAAATATGGAAATTTTAAGAAATTTTCTAAGACCATTAAAATCAAAAAACCTATTCTTCAAAATTTACTAAATGAGATTTCTAATACGAATGATCTTAACAGCTTCACAGTTTTTTTAATAGAGTCTATCCGCTCGGCAGCTCGCGTCTCCTTCCGTCTCAAAACCTTGAGGAAATCCCCAACATTTTCTTTTTGGACCCCAGAACTTAGGACCAAGAGGAATCACCTCACAGCCCTGAGACGTAATTTGCGTTTTCTTAAACACAATAACTACCCTCCTGAAATTATTAGTCAGAAACAAATTATCTACAACAAAACAGCAGCCCTTTACAAGCGTGGCATTCTTGAGGCAAAGCGTTCCGCATGGATCTCTTTTTGCTCTAACCAGAAAGATCCCTTTGGTGTTGCACAAAAAATTTATACTGGAAAATTCTTTACTCCGGACGAAATTCTACTTGAACTGCCTTCCGGTCAATCATCTAGGCAAAGAAATCTTGAATTCCTAACACAGCAACTCTTCGATGAGTCTGTTTATCATCATGATAACTCAGATCTTACCTTTTCAACAAATAATGATAAACCCTTCACTAAATCAGAACTTCGGGCCACTCTTGCCAAATTTAAAGATAACAAAGCCCCTGGCCCGGACTGTATAGACTTTAAAATACTTAAACGAGCTTTTAATATATTACCGGAGATCTTTACCCGATGGGCTAACCTCTGTCTCCAATTCCATTATTTCCCTCTCGTCCTGAGGCAAGGGGAAGTAGTGTATTTCCTCAAACAAGGGAAGACTCCCTCTGAACCCAGTTCATATCGCCCGATCTGCCTGCTTCCAACATTAGGTAAATTATTAGAGAAATTAATTGCTAATCGTCTAACTGTCTTCCTGGAATCTAACAATCTTCTACATCATAGGCAATTTGGGTTCAGAGAGGGCAGATCATGTGTCAAAGCTTTGTCTGAAATTTTGTCTTCCTGCGCGCTTAAAATTTCTGAAGGTCTACACACTTCCCTGGTCTCACTCGACATTAAAGGAGCCTTTGATAATGTCGAATGGCGGGATATTCTTCTACAACTCATATCTATTAATTGCCCTGGAAACATTGCTGGAGTCATCCGCACCTATCTTTCGAATAGAACCATTTTAGTTAACTGGGGATCTGGTCTCTCTAGCCACCACCAAAAGAAAGGATGCCCACAGGGATCCTGTCTGCGACCTATTTTATGGCTCCTTATTGCAAATTTTATACTGAAGGAACTAGAAAATTTAGGTTACTTACTTTATGCCTTTGCGGATGACTTCAACTTTATCTTCTCTGGTCGTCGGCGTCTAGATCTGGAACGGGAGGCAGCTTCAGCCCTTGCAATTTTTACACAGATCTTGGAATCTTTTCACCTACAGTTGTTGTCTTCAAAATCAAATGCTCTAACATTCGCTAAACCCCATAATTTAAAAAGGAAACCAACAATAAGAATAAACGGAACCAGTGTGCATCATGTGCCCAGTCTGCAGCTTCTTGGGATTGTTATAGATAAGCACCTCAATTGGTTTTCGCATATTAACTTTTTAAAATTAAAACTTATTAAATATTATCATAACTCTACTAGGCTAACTACTAAATCATGGGGCATTAACAATAAAATGTTAAAAATTTGGTACCTAACTATCACAGAAAAAATTATCACTTATGGCGCGGGCATTTGGGGGGGGGGGGGGGGTAATTTAACAAAAGCCGCAAAAGAAAAATTAATCTCAATCCAAAGAATGTTTCTATTGCAGTTGTCAAGGGGGTACAGGACCATTTCCAGTGACGCCCTGCAAATCATTACTGGTATTACTCCCATTACTCTCACTTTAGAATATGAATATAACATTAGTCAAATTTTACACCTTAATAACAATGAAATAACTGCTTTACATTTCCCATGTGCAGTCATTCAACAAAAGACTCCAAGTTGGCAACTCCATCCTTCTGAAGATACTACCCATTTACAAGTAAATCCCTCCCTCAATTCTTTCAAACCTTCTAATTTACTTACGGTGTTCACTGATGGTTCACGTACTGAAACTGGTGTTGGTGCAGCTTTCTGCGCAACGGAAGTAGGAGTCGTGACCCATGAATGGTCCTGTAGACTGGATGATAATAACTCAGTTTTTCAAGCAGAACTATTTGCCATTCACAAAGCTTTGGAATGGACCTCTAATGTTTCTTCCAAAAATCTGATTAAAATTTATAGTGATAGCCTTTCCAGTTTACAGGCCATTAGCGCGTCTAAATCAACAAACCCGCAAGTTTTGGAAATTAAAATCCAGCTGAAACATCTTTTACATAAATCCTCACTTGGTCACGTCTCAGCACACAAGGGGATCTTTGGTAACGAATATGCGGATACACTTGCTAAAAACGCAACCAGCTTCCCGTAGTAGACTACTCTCTGCCAGCTCCGCACTCATATGTTAAGAGAATTTTGCACGCAAAACTGTTTGAGCAGTGGCAAGATCACTGGGACTATTCGCAGAAGGGTAGATTCACATATGACCTGGTTCCAAAGGTCTCCTTAGAGCTTCCTCCCCTCTCTCCTGCCGTTACCGCATTCCTTACAGGACATGGCCCATTTAGAGAGTACCTGTATAAATTCCATTGCTCAAGCTCCTCTTTATGCGAATGTGGCGATTTAGCAAGTGCCTCACACTATTACTATACATGTCCACTTACCTCACGCTGGCATATTCGGCGCCCCTTATCAATACCTAAAAATTGGCTAAGTAATATTTTATCCCGTCCAGCACTACGTTTAAAATTAAAACAAATATTTAGCTTTTTAATGGATCTATCAAACAATTAATTCTATTTTCTCTTACCTTAAACAGTTGTCGCGTTGGACATGCTATCGCCCCTTGTCGCGTTTTTGGCGATCTGGTTCACCTCAATGTATCTTACTTTTTGTTATCCTTCTATAAGTCGCCCATTGCTCGCGTTTTATTTTCCGGCGACTTGAGTCTACAGACTCATTAATGTAACTTTTTTTTTTTTTGAAGACCTTAATAAAGGTGTCCGGGGGGGACATCTATGCTCTACAGACGTGGTCCCCACGTCTGAGCAGTTCCCCTTAGGCAGTCAAGTGGTCACAGACCTTTCCAACAATGTCACATGTGGGGGGTCGGCTAAAGGTAAAAAAATGCAAGTATTATTTACATCTGTATGCAGGGTATCATAAAAAAGATGGTCACAACTTTGAGGAAAATTAATGTGTAACTAGTAGAAGACTAGTATGTTGTGGCCATCACAAAACTTTCTTCTATATTAATCACTCAATTAAATCATTTAAATAATACAAGAAATTACATAAATTTAGCACCAATCCATATCAAAGTATATCTGAATTTGAAGTTTGATGAAAAGAAGTTCTTGAGATAGAGCTGTAGCGGAAATTCTGAAAAATGTAGCATAGCAGCGCCACCTATTGAGCGATTTGCACCAAAGCATAAAGAGCACTAATTGATGTCAAGGTATACCTGAATCTGAAGTTTGATGAAAATTCGCGCGTTAGTTATTGAGATAAAGCTATAGTGGAAATTCTGAAAAATGCAGCATAGCAGTGCCACCTATTGAGCGATTTGCACCAAAACATAAACAGCAGTAATTCATATCCAGGTATACCTGAATCTGAAATGTGTTGAAAATCCACGCATTAGTTCTTGAGATAGAGCTATTGCGGAAATCGCAAGAAATGCAACATGGCAGCGCCACCTGTGGAGCGATTTATTCCAAAATGCATAAAACGTCATTTCCTGTCAAGGACTAAATGAATCTGAAGTTTGATGAAAATCCGTGCATTTGTTCTGGAGATTGAGCTATTGTGGAAATTGTGAAAAATTCTGCATAGCAGTGCCACCTGTTGAGCGATTTACACCAAAACCTAATCAATTTATATCAGGGACTAACTGAATATAAATTTTTATTAAATTCCGTTCATTAGTTCTTGAGATAGAGCGCCCACAAAATTTGTATCACTGACAGACAGACTCAAAGACAGACATTTTGTAAAAAACATGTTTTTCGGGTTCGCTGATCCCTAAAAGGTGTAAATCCGTCGAAAACCGGAATTCGAAAATTTTCATGAATCCAATTTTTTCTTCTTGTAAAGATAGAAGAAAGTAAAAATGAGGAATTGGCTGACGAGAGTATGTTTTCAAACTTTTCCTTTACTTATCTGTGTATTTTATAAGATGTTTAAAATAAAAATACCCTCAATTGATCATCATAAATGGTTTTAAAAGCCCTCGTGAAGACGAAAAACTCAATAGTGAATTTTCTTGAAAACAATGACTACTAAGCTATTATTAATGAAATTTTAATCAGTAGTTTTCTTATGATGTAGCTTTTTTTTTTTTAACCCTTTATGTCCCGGAGGTACATAAAAGTACCGTTAAAATAACTTGTTATAAAATTCATTTATACATCGATTAGTAGTATTGCAGTTTAGAATGAGTTACAGATACTTTACTTTATCGTGTTCCCAAAAACATTATGGGTTGCACAAAGCAAAAGTATTCTTAAAAGGATGATTTCTTTTTCATTTGCATCTTTTCAGCTTTCTTGACGTTGAAAGATTGGGGGGAGGAGGGAAGTTTCAGTTAGGAAATATTTCTATTGTAAGAGCATTATATTTGTACATTTCCTAAATCTATAAAATACTAAAAAAAGTATTTTAAATAAAATATTTGAGTAAGGTTATAAATATTGCACAAAAAATCCCTATAAATTCAAATTTAATTAATTTTAATTGTGAAAATCCTTGTAAAATGTATTAAATGATTGTGTAAATCTTCTAATGCACTTTCGAAAATTCATGAAAAATGCTTTAGAAGATGAAATTTTCTAGAATTCATAATTTAAGAAGGTACTTTTTGATTATCCCTTCTACCAATTTCGCCAAATTATACAAATCGCCAAGCTATTCGCCAAATTGTAAAAATTGAAATATTTTTTATTTTAAATAAAGGAAGAACAAATAAATTAGTAATAAATTATTAAAAATGCAAATTAAAAGTCGAATTAAAAATCACTTGATGACGGAACAAACACATGTATCGTGTTTAATGTCAAGTGAATGTGACATTTACGATCACCATTATTGGCATTTAATCTTTGGCGATACTTTTTTGGTCGACGGGATAATCAAGTAGTACATTTAAGATATAAAAGGTTAAGGGATGAGAAGAGGGATGCATGAGGTACAGGAATCAGGAGGAAGAAGATAATCGCACTCCCTTGTTAAATATTTTATAACGTCTTTGGTCAAAAATAATATTGGTCACTTTTGGCCAATTTTAACCATTCGGTACCCTCTTAATGAAAATCCTGATTACTTCCATGATCTAGCTCCTTAAATGAAGGGATCGGCACAGATGCCCCACATGCCCGTGCATTAGTCAGGCCTTGCATAAAAGAGAAAGCTTTCACTCAAACACGCTGTATATATTCCGATATTAAGATAGAAATAAGTTTTGTCTAAAAATTATCTTAAATTAGACGTTTTTTATATCTAACAAGTTGAAACAAGAAACAGTTAAACACAAGCAGTTAAATACTGTGATTAAATATTTATTCTTTTAATCTTTTTTCCTTGCTTGTTTTAAGAAAAGAAACTTCTAAAATATAACAGAAAAAATGGGAAGTTGGGAAAGCAATTTACTCGGATTAATTTATTTTGCTAGAGAAAAAAAAGTGCAACATGGTAAAAAAAAAAAAAAAGAGAGAGTCGAATATTCATATCATTTAAAGCAAGAAAAATGTAAACTTATCCTCTGTATTTTTTAAGCTTTTCGCAAGGGAGGCAAACTGTTTTTTCTAATTTTATGTCAGACTGCCGTAGGTTAAAAATTATTACTAATTTTAATCAGCTTCACTGTTGCAAGTGGATTTAGTGTAGCAAGTATAGAATAGTTTGTTTTAATATTCGCCTTATTTTTTAACTTTCTGTATGAGGAGCTGTGTGTTTTTGTAACAAAGTAGTATGTAAAATTATAAGTAAAATTACAAAAAAATGTAATTTTATGTTACAAGAATTTATTATTTTCTGTGAATAGGCCAAAATGGGATTGTTTTTTAATTATCAATTTACTTTACACAAATTTACTTTTTGTCGTTATTAAGATTTGTTTCTTTCATCCCGGTTAGAGTTCATAAAAAAATAAAGTGCCATTTCAGATATTCTGTTCATAACATTCAGTTTTAGTATTGCTGAAGGTTTTAACTGCCAATTTAGTTATTATTTTTACATAGAAATACCGAATACATTCATATAAATAGAAGTTACGAAATGCAAACTGTTTATACCTGTAGAAAATCTCTCTGTTCTAAAACAAAAGTTACTAATGCTGCCATTGTCTTATCTCTCTATTAAAAAATAAACGGTCTCTCAGAGGGTTCCGTAAAATAAATATATGTATTATTAACTGTATGATTAAAAAAATCGTTGCTAACAGAATAATAAGACTTCGTAAAATATTATACAACGTATGATTCGGTATAGCTGTATGTACTAGAAAAGTATGAATATGTATATACCATTAAAGTTCAAAGAGATATGAAGCCTAAATAATGTAAAATATTGCTATTTTATACAACTCTTTTTTTAATCTTATTCTAATATGTTTATGATGAACTTAATTCGGCGCTGACAATAAAAGTAGTGCATATTTAAACTTCATTTGGCATTTTATAAATTAAATTGAGCGCAATAATAATCTTTTCTTTTTACAGTGTAGCTAAAACAAAACCCTTCTTCAAAATTTAAACTTGGCATTATGCTAAACGCGCTTCGAAAGGAAGTCGCAAAGTTGCAACTCCGCCTTGATCCGTTCCGCGTCCTCCCAGATAGATTTTTAATTAACTTTTAAAGACACGGGAGGCGTATTGAGAGATCCACTCACTGCAAACTATTCGCGAATCTCATAGCGAATATATGATTAATTCGCGAATATATGATTAATTCTAATTAAATTAGTCTGTTTTTAACAATTTGACGTTTATTGCTTTTATATGGCTACTGGGCATTGCATTACACAAATATATCATTAAAATTTGTTAACTAGGCATTAAAAGCCGATGGTACTAGAGTACGCCGGACCTGTCATTATGTATGTCCAAACCGTCCGTGTCTTTAAGGGTTAATATCTCGGCTAATTACCGACGATTTTTTTTTTCGAAAATCCTTATTAACAATGCTTTTATACTTCAGCTACGATAGGTACCTTGAGCTCTCCTCAAAACCTTTGCTGAATGCCTGCAAATGGAAATTTGTGTGTAACGGATAAATGCGCTTTTCTCAAAAACTATGTGACCTAGGGTAATCGCTATAGTTTTCCTGCAAGGTTTAAATTAACGTCTACTACCTCTAATTTTTTTCATAATTTTTGGAAATAGTAGAGGGGCGGGACATATTTTTGAACTACATGTTCGACGATATCTCTGAAAATATAATACCTAAAATTAAAATAAATGTATTTTTGAGTTCAGCGTTACGAAAGCTTTCACACGATATACAGAGAAAAGATTTTTTTTCTTCCCTAAGTTACTTAATTAGCCCCCTACATTTTTTCTAAATATGTTTGTGAATGTTTAATAATCTGTAAATATATAGGTCAATAGTCTTTATTACTTCCCCCAATTCCACCTTCCATACTTTCCATGTTCCATACTTTACGAGTAAAATGGCAGTGACAGACAGATACAAGGAATGCTCTTATAATGGTTCCGTTTTTACTTTTTAGGTACGAAACCCTAAAAACGTTACTAACGTTGCTAATTTAATCTATTGTGACCTTTTCACTTTCGCGGCTTATCCTGTAAAAACTGTTACATATAAAAACATGAAAACTGGTTGTTTTATAGAAAAATGTATGATAAATACGATGAAGGAATCACTTTTAAATCGAAGAATTATTTTAAGCTGTATAACGTCTAAATCGATCTAGGTAGTTCAGTTACATAGTTCAGTTTTTATAGCATCAAAGGCTATGCATAACAGACTTTAATATAATTAAATTATTGCATGCGAAAAGCATTTAGTGCTGAGTATTACTTCATATTTAAATTCATTTTCTTATTGAATCTATTAGTAAACTTGTAGAAGTTGTAAAAAGTTCAGGAGGCAGCGACATTTTTTGCTTAACACTTTTATACAAGCTGATTTTTAAATATATAGTGTGTTCCAAAATTCGACGACCGACAAATTCAGAGGAGTGATAGAAGACAAAAGGATGAAAAATTGCCATAGAACATGGGTTCGCAAAGCACTTATTTAGTCACAAATACAGGGAGGGTGTTTCATTCTAACGGAACTCGGGTTGACGGTAATAATTTCGAGAAAAATAAAAACATTGCAATGAAAATGCAACGATATGTTACCCTGTTGTGTGAAATGTGATAACATCACGAAAAGATCTGGAAAAACATGTTGCTGAAATAATCGATGATACATTATGAACTCATAATCACAGTCCAAAGTGTGTGGCGTCAAGTGCATACTGCTGGCGTGTATAATGCAAACTTCGACCACTTTTGTTTGGTGTTATCACATCTACAACAATGGTGAGAATGTCTGTTAAATGTCTTATTATAATATACTTCTGTTTTTGGAAAGTTATTACCGTCACCCAAATTGAATTAGGATGAAAAAACCTGTATTTTTGATTAAATAAGCGGGTCGCGACCCCGTGTTCTATGGTATTTTTTCATCCTCTTGATGCCTACTATCACCCCTCTGAATTTGTCGGTCGAATTTTGGAACACCCTGTATAATTGATCTTATTTAATCATTCCTGAAAGCAGACGTTAGCTGTCACGACAGTGATGGATGCGGCCTTGAGGACCGAAAAATCCCGCAGTCAGAGGGCAATCAAGGCAACCTGATTATAGAAGATCGCCATTGATCGTGGTATTGCCTTTTGATCTTTTTTTAATCGGGTAACCGTTTAAAAACAGTAAATGAGCATGTTTTTTTAGTCTGCAGAATCTGGTCAGAAGAATGGTGAGTGTAGCTCGTAGGGGCAGAGCTCCGCGGTATTATAAAAAGATAGATTATTTACAAGTATTCGTTGCATAAATTTCAGGATTAAGGCACAATTAAATATTATTTAAAAATACCTTAAATTCGTCACCTAAAATATCAAGTAAAAGAACACAAATGGTTAAATTCCATGATTAAATATTTATTCTCTGACCTTCTTTTTCCTTACAAGAAAAGAAACTTTTTCCTAAAATATAATGTTCGAAAAATGGGTGGAGGGAAAACAATTTGCTCTGCTTGAAATCTTTTGCTTCAGTAAAAAGTGCCGCATGTGATAAAAAGGAAAAGAAAAAAGTTGAATATTTTTGCCCGAGATCTTCTGCTTCACAAAGTTCTTTGCATAGGAATTGAACAGAAGACTTAAAACAGCACATGGAGAAAAAAAATTCAGTCAAGAAATAAAACGCTTCCCCAATCTCTTTTTTTCTTCCCCTGGGGCAGGAAAGATGTTTCTCTAATTTAGTTTCATGATGTCAAAGGTTATGAATTCGTATTAGCTTTAACTGACTCTCACGACATTATAACAAATAACGCTTAGTTTGCTTTAATGTTCGTTGATGTTTCATCAATTTAAATATCGCGGGCAATATTTCAGTAGATAAAAAAATAAAATGTAGAGTAAATTATTTTTAAATTGTCAGAATTTAAATTTTTGCTCGGTATAATATAGAAAATACACATCCTAAGAATGATAAAGTCCAGTTCCGGATGGGCTCGACTATGTGGGAAAAAATACAAGCCTGATCTCGGCCTAGCACGAGTCTGCTGAAAAATTTAAGCCAATGCCGATCTCTACGCTGGACATGTTACATTTCTGTATTGATTTTGTCAATCTACCATCGGCTGTTGACGCACATTTATACTTATTCTCGCGAAATTCATATTCATTGTAAACAGTTCATATTTTATCGGCTTTGTTTAAATTTTTATATCGGACTGGCAGCCCCGCTTAATTTTTTTTATCTGCCCGGACCAGCAGGCCCGTTCAATTTCTTTTCTAGGCCCGGCCCGCTTGAAAGTTGGACTTCATTTTGCCGGCCGAGCCCCCGGGCAGGGGTGGGTACGGACCTCCGGTCAAGCCCAGTCCTGTGTAGACTTCTGGAATGCGCTGTTAGAGTTTATAAACTTTTTAAAAAATCAAAATTGCAATTTTAAATCAAGAAAAATGTAATTTTTCCCATTTAAAAATGTCATCTTTTTTAATATATAAAATTGAAACTTTTTAGTAGAAGCTTAGTAAAATATCTTACCTTGATCAGTGGCTTAACATAAGCTTGCGAAGTATCTTCATATGTGACTTGACGTTACATTAAAACTAGTTGGATGTGCCAATCCCAAAACTTTCTTCTGTCTTATACATCTTAATATTTCAAAACCTAGTTACACATGTTAATACTTCAATATTATTAGTTCAATACTATACCAACTTTGATTTTCATCTTAAATTTCTGCTCAAGTCAATTAAACGGACTAAAAACGAGTTAATCTATATCATGATATTTGTTAAAATTATTAATTTTTCCTTATTCTGTCGTTATCAGCTGTTTGCGAATAGCCGGCATAGCAGGAAGCGAGTTCCCGCCACTGCATGAGCCGCCGATGCACAATAGAACTACGAAAAATCAAGAAAAGTATACAAAAATCGCTAGCACGGAGCCCCTTTACCGCGCAATATTTCCAAATTAAAGGAGAACCTGTTGGCCAAAGCCAAAAACAAGCACAAACATTTTGGTTCAATTGTATGCATAATTTTATATGCTGTTCGATGGTACAATAATGAAAATGGCACAGAGATCGGAATTATAGCGCCCCCTTCTTTCGGAATTTTTTCAAGTTCAGGGAGGACTTGTTTGCCATAGCCAGAAACATGCACAAAAAATTTGGTTCAATTATATGGATAACTTCATACACTTTTCGATGGTACAATAATGAAAATGGTACAGACATCGCAATTATAGTGCCCCCTTCCGGTGCCCTCCTTCCTTTTCCAAATTCAGGGAGGACCTTCGTGACATGACCAAAAATAAACACATAAAATTTGGTTCAATTCTATGCATAACTTCATACACTTTTCGGCGGTACAATATTCAAAATGGCACAAAAATTGTACAAAAATCGCTATTACAGCGCCCTCTACGAACGATTTATTTACAAATTAAGGGAGGACCTCCTTGCCATAGCCAAGAACTTAAATTTTTTTTTTGGTTCAATTCTATGCATAACTTCATACACTTTTCGATGGTGCAATATTCAAAATCGCACAAAAATAGCTATTACAGCGCCCCCTAACGGCGAATTTTTTGCAAATTCATGGAGGACCTGCTTTCCATATCCAAAAACTTAAAATAAAAATTTGGTTTAATTCTATGCATAACTTCATACACTTTTGGACGGTACAATATTCAAAATCGCACAAAAATCGCTATTACAGCGCCCCCTACCGGCGAATTTTTTCCAAATTCAGGGAGGACCTGCTTGCCATAGCCAAAAACTTTAAATAAAAATTTGGTTTAATTCTATGCATAACTTCCTACACTTTTCGATGGTACAATATTCAAAATCGCACAAAAAACGCATTTACAGCGCCCCCTACCGGCGATTTTTTTCCAAATTCAGGGAGGACCTGCTTGTCATATCCAAAAACTTAAACTAAAAATTTGGTTAAATTCTATGCATAACTCCATACACTTTTGGATGGTACAATATTCAAAATCGCACAAAAATTGTTATATCAGCGCCCCCTAGCGGCGAATTTTTTCCAAATTCCGGGAGGACCTGCTTGCCATAGCCAAAAACTTATAATAAAATTTTGGTTTAATTCTATACATAACTTTATACACTTTTTGATGGTACAATGGCGACAGACAGACGGACAGACGGACAGACGGACACACAGACAGACAGACATTTTCTATAAACATGTTTTTTGGAATCTCTGACCCCTAAAACATGCAAATCCGTCGAAAACCGGAAGTCGAAAAAAATTTCGATTACAATACTTTCTTCTATTGAAGATAGAAGAAAGTAAAAAGTTTGAAAAGTCAGTTATGTGACTGAATATTTAAGATTTATTTGGAAAAAGAAAATATATTCCTTGGAAGTAGATTTAATAGGAAAAAAAGATTAATTTTTTTACCACAAGAGTTGGAAGGAAGATAAGACAGCCAAGTAATTTTGCTTGTAAAATGAAATTTTTTCTTTCTTTTTATACCCTGGTGCATTTAAATCAAACGAGGAAGCAATAAGTGAGAATTTCACAAGGAAATAATGATTTTTTTTCTGTTTTTTTAATCACTTTATACCACCCCGCACAGGAAATTTTCTTTATTCTGATACTTAATTTCGAGTGTATAGAGTTTTTTTTATTATTATTATCCAACTGTTTTTTTTTTATTATTATTATTCAACAGTTTTATTCATTTTAACATGTTCTGGTAAGATTTCTATTTTTGCATTGTTTGATAGAATCATCGATGACTATAAAAATCAACGTTCATTCACTTTGATAGATGGAATTCGTTTAATTCTCAAATATGCAAGAATTTATAATATAATATTTTTTTTAAAAAATGTAAATTAAATAAGAATCTGGATTTACTCTTTATTATTATTATTATTATTATTATTATTAGGATTTACCATGAGCGATTGTTTAAAACATAAGTAATTATACGTATAGAGCCACAACAAAAAAATCGATCGATGGCTGTAACTGGAATTTGGAAGTTCTTTGTAATCGTAAGTGCTTTATTTTGTCATACATATATCGTCTACGTATTAAAAGTTGCATCAATTTTTTTTTTTTTTTTTTTTTTTTTTTTTTATTATCAACACCCACTTTTGACACCATATTTGGGTACCCTGGATCAAGCAGACCTTAAAAGGTATGGATTATATATAGTTATACTTAAATTTTCATACAATTTAGAGGAGGTAAAAGTTTGAGAATTCTAATGTTAAATCCACGTGACTCATTTTCCCGCATGTAAAGCTTTTTACTTCCTAAAAACTGATCTAATTCTTTAAGCCATTAACTGAGGCAATTAATTTACCAAAATTTTGTCTCGAGTTACTCAAAGATTACAAATATGGAAATAAACATCCAAGATAAAATAACAAATAACGTGCGTGACCTGAAAGAGTGTATGAAAAATTGAATGACGTCATTTCGAATCATTGCATCACAGATCGTGCAATTTTAGAATATTCTCATTTATCGACTCGGATAGAGCAGAAACATGTAAGAAGTCGAATGAAACTATTTTTACTGTTTTTAAAGCTTTCATCTTACACCTTTTAGCAATTAAAAGAAATATACTATTACAAGGTGTTATTTTGTTATACATTTTAGAAAGAAATACCACAACAGAATTAGTCTATCTCTTGATATTACATTTATGTACATATTTATGGATGAAAAATTTATAACGAAGATTTTTTGTCATAATTCATTTTTTATATTTTGTAACTTTCAAGAGATTTGTAGACTAGATTAAAGTTTTAAAATATTAAAATCCTCGCAAAATGTGCTGGCTATCACTATGAAATCTTTTTTTCAAAAGCACTAAAATAATAACCCCCGTATACTTTAATAGCTACGGTAAAATTTATTTTGGGGAGAAGAAATTCCATTAACATTTATTCTCAACTTCAAAGTCATATCGAATCTCTTGATGTAAATCCCTTCATTAAAAAAATATAAGCAATAAAACGACAAAAGGTAATCGTGTTTTTCACCTGTAGAGAGATAGTTTTAGCGTTTTTAAAATCTTGTGAATATAAATTGAACAAAGTAGTAACACAAGGTTGCTAGTCTTTCTTCTCAAGAACAAAAATTAAATTTCTTTACTTTAATCCTTTTTATTTTTCCGCACAGAAGAGACTTCATTAAACAATAAAAGTAAATAAATAAATAAAGCCTGGGGTTACATTGCTCCTTTTCTACCTGAAAAGCTTTTTTATAATATAATTTCTTAAGTAAAGAATTTCTAAGCCCCTTCACCTGAGGTTTTTATGTTTTAAGAAATTCAGTTTTTCTCCACTTGTAGAAAGATAGTTTTTGCTTTTTTAAAAATCTTCATAAATACTAATTGGACAAATTATTAATATGAGGAGGCTGGTCGTTCTCCTCAAGAACAAAAATAAACTCAATTTCCTTATTTTAATCTTTTTTTTTTCGTACGGTACATTGGTTCATTTTTTTTTTTAATTCAGTTTTTACCCGACTGCCAAGAGGGGTTATGGGTTTCACGCGTATCTCGATATGTGGATTTCTTTATACCCTCGAAACATCCCAACGGCTAGATGGATTTTAATGAATGATGTCTCTATCGATTCGTCTTAACCGTCCGATAGTTATAGGCTAGACTTTGCTTTTATAAATTCAAAATGGCGGCCATAAAATGCAAAATGACGGTAGAGACGAAAAAAATTTTTACGCACCCTATCGAGTGGCATATCATTGGATAGGTCTTTCAAAATGAAGACGATGTTTCATTGACTATTTTACAATCAGAAGCTCCATTTAAATATTACACAACCTGGAAGTTGTGTAGGTAGGATCTCTAGCTTTACTGCAACTCTAACCTTTATAGACATCTATAGGCTTCATCAAAACAGTGTTCATAGATAGGAACTAACAATTTAACACAACTTAAAAGTCACCAATACAAGTAAATGAAAAAATAGGTAAGTAATATAAAAAATTGATTCACATTGATGAGAAATAATTAATTAGTTCGCTTTTTACGCAGTCGGGTTTTTTTTATTTTTACTTTCTTCTATCTTCAATAGAAGAAGTATTGTAATCGAAATTTTTTTCGACTTCCGGTTTACGACTGATTTACATGTTTTAGGTGTCAGAGATCTCAAAAAACATGTTTATAGAAAATGTCTGTCTGTCCGTGTGGCCGTCTATCTGTCGCCATTGTACCATCAAAAAGTGTATGAAGTTATGCATAGAATTGAACCAAATTTTTATTTTAAGTTTTTGACTATGGCAAGCAGATCCTCCATGAATTTGGAAAAAATTCGCCGATAGGGGGCGCTGTAATAGCGATTTTTGTGCGATTTTGAATGTTGTACCATCCAAAAGTATATGAAGTTATGCATAGAATTGAACCAAATTTTTATTTTAAGTTTTTGGATATGGCAGGTTAGTCCTCCCTGAATTTGGAAAAAATTCGCCGGTAGAGGCCTCTGTAACAGCGATTTTTGTGCGATTTTGAATATTGTACCATCCAAAAGTGTATGAAGTTATGCATAGAATTGAACCAAATTTTTATTTTATGCTTTTGGCTTTAGCAAGAAGATCCTCTCTGAATTTGGAAAACATTCGCCGGTAGGGGGCGCTGTAACAGCGATTTTTGTGCGATTTTGAATATTGTACGATCCAAAAGTGTATGAAGTTATGCATAGAATTGAACCAAATTTTTATTTTAAGTTTTTGTCTTTGGCAAGAAGATCCTCCCTGAATTTGGAAAACATTCGCCGGTAGGGGGCGCTGTAAAAGCGATTTTTGTGCGATTTTGAATGTTGTACCATCCAAAAGTGTATGAAGTTCTGCATAGAATTGAACCAAATTTTTGTTTTAAGTTTATGGCTATGACAAGCAGGTCCTCCCTGAATTTAGAAAAAATTCGCCGCTAAAGGGCGCTGTAATAGTGATTTTGCATATTGTACCATCGAAAAGTGCATGAAGTTATGCATAGAATTGAACTAAATTTTCATTTTAAGTTCTTGGCTATGGCAAGCAGGTCCTTCCTTAATTTGGAAAAAATTCGCCGGTTAGGGGGCGCTGTAATAGCGATTTTTGTGCCATTTTGAATAATTTACCATCGAAAAGTGTATGAAATTGTGCATAGAATTGAGCCAAATTTTTTGTGTTTCTTTTTGGTCATGGCATGAAGGTCCTCCCTGAATTTGGAAAAATTCCGCTGGAAGGGGGCGCTATAATTACGATGTCTGTACCATTTTCTTTATTGTACAATCGAAAAGTGTATAAAATTATCCATACAATTGAACCAAATTTTTTGTGCATGTTTTTGGCTTTGGCCATCAGGTCCTCCTTGAATTTGGAAATATCGCGCGGTAAATGGTCTCTGTGATAGCGATTTTTGTATACTTTTCTTGATTTTTCGTAGTTCTATTTCGGCTCGTGCAAAGGCGGGAACTCACTTTCTGCTAAGCCGGCTATTTGCAAACATCTGATAACAACAGAATAAGGAAAAACTATTAATTTTAACAAATATCATGATATAGATTAACTCGTTTTTAGTTCTTTTAATTGACTAAAGCAGAAGTTTAAGATGAAAATCAAAGTTGGTATAGTAATGAACTAATAATATTGAAGTATTAACATGTGTAACTAGATTTTGAAATATTAAGATGTATAAAATAGAAGAAAGTTTTGGGATTGGCACATCCAACTAGTTTAAATTTAATTTGTTATTAAAATAAGGAGTTATCTGCCCGAGATTGAATAACCCCTTATCTATCCTTTGGTAAAGTACTCTACAATTTAATTTCTTGAGTAAAGAATTTCTTGACCGAGGTTGTTTTTCGTGTCTTCTTTCCTCGTGCCCTCTTCACTAAACTTTTTCTTCTTATGTTCTAAGAAATTGATTTTTGCTATTTTTTTTTTTTTTTATCACTTTTGCATTGAATAAATCGCTAATTTCACAAAAACGGTGATATTTGAAATTAAGATTTCATTGCTATCGTTATTGGTATTAAAATGCCGATTTTTTTTAAATTGTGTTTTTCATAAATTGTGAACTTTAACTGTTTTTCCTCACGCATTTTAAGTTGACTCTTTTTAAAACCGATTTAGTTGTGTTTTAAGGACTGTCAATTTTTCAATGACATGATTTTGCGGTATTTATAGCTTTACAGTTTTTTTTTATATGGATTAGAATGCTGCTGCAGTAAAAATATAAGCAATAAAACAACCAAAAAAATAATCATGTTACTTTACGTGTAGAGGGATAGCTTTAGCTTTTTTTTTAAAAAAATTATGAATATAAATTGAACAAGGTAGTAACACAAGGTTACTAGTCTTTCTTCTCAAGAATAAAAATTAAATTTCTTTACCCTAATCTTTTTTATTCTTCCGTGCATTAGAGTCTTCACTTGTTTTTTGTTTTGTTTTGTTTTGTTTTTTTAATAAAGCCTGAAGTTATATTATTCCTTTTCTACCACCTGATAAAAAGCTTTTCTACAATATAATTTCTTAAGCAGAGAATTTCTTAATCAAGATTATTTGCCATCTATTTATTTTTTCATCGTAACCTCTTCACATGTGTTTTTTTATTTTTTAAGAAATTAAGTTTTTCCCCACTTGTAGAAAGATAGTTTTTGCTTTTTTTTTTTTAATCTTACTAATAATACTAATTGCAAAAAATTATTAACATGAGGATGCTGGTCTTTCTCCACACTAACAAAATTAAACTCATTTCTTATTTTAATCTTTTTTCCTACGATACCTCGGTTCATTATTTAAAACTCAATTTTGAAAATAAGGAGATATCTATTTGAGATTGCATTACCTCTTTTTTATCCACTGGTAAAATATCTGTAATTTAATTTTTTGAGTAAAGAATTTCTTGGCTGAGGTTGTTTGTTGCGGTCCTTTTTCATCGCGTCCTCTTTACTATTTTTTTATGTTATATGATTTTTTTATTCATCTTTTCATTAAATAAATCGATAATTTCACAAAAACATTGAAATATGGAATCAAGAATTTTTTTGCTAGTGTTAAATGCCGTATCCGTTTTTTTTTTTTTTTTTTTTTTTTTTTTTTCCAGATGGATTTTTTTTATAAATTCTGAATTTTATACACTTTTACATACTTTTTTATTTTTATTACATATTTTGTTATAATTATTATTACATATTTTGACATACTTTCAAATGTATCTTTTTAAACCGATTAAGCTCTGTTGTGAAGATTATGAAATTTACAATTATATGATTTTGTGGTATTTATATACTTTTACTGTTTTTCTGCATGATTTTCTTCATTTCTAGTGTTATTTTCTTTGTCGATTATTTTTTTCAAATCAGTTTTTTCATAAATTTTGAATTTTAAACATTTTTATTGGACATGTTTTCAAATGTCTCTTATTAAACCAATTAAGCCCTTTCATTTCTAGTGCTATTTTCTATGTCGATTTTTTTTTTCAAATTAAGTTTTTCATAAATTCTGAATTTTAAATACTTGACACATTTTCAAATGTCTCATATTAAACCGATTAAGCAATGTTATGAAGATTATGAAATTTACAATTATATGATTTTGTGGTATTTATATAGTTTTACTGTTTTTCTGCATGATTTTCTTCATTTCTAGTGTTATTTCCTTTGTCGATTATTTTTTTCAAATCCAGTTTTTCATAAATTTTGAATTTTAAACATTTTTACTGGGCATGTTTTCAAATGTCTCTTATTAAACTGATTAAGCCCTTTCATTTCTAGTGTTATTTCCTATGTCGATTTTTTTCTTCAAATTTTTTCATAAATTCTGAATTTTAAATACTTTATTGGACATTTTTTCAAATATCTCTTATTAAACCGATGAAGCTCTGTTGTGATGATTATGAAATTTACAATTACATGATTTTGTGGTATTTATATAGTTTTACTGTTTTTTTTTCATGATTTTCTTCATTTCTAGTGTTATTTTTTTCTCGATTATTTTTTTTAAATCAAGTTTTTCATAAATTTTGAATTTTAAACACTTTTATTGGACATTTTTTCAAATGTCTCTCATTAATCTGACTAAGCCCTTTTTATTTCTAGTGTTATTTCCTATGTCGATTTTTTTTTCAAATTAATTTTTTCATAAATTCTGAATTTTAAATACTTTATTGGACGCATTTTCAAATGTCTCTTATTAAACCGATTAAGCTCTGTTGTGTAGATTATGAATTTTACAATTATAGGATTTTGTGATATTTATAGCTTTATTTTTTTTCTACATGGGTAAGAATCTCACTGTACTATTTTAAAGAACAGTATGAATCAAGATTTCCAAATAAGGGGACCTTGGACCTTTATTTAAGCAAAAATCGACTCCAAAATCAACATTTGTTTTTGTGTGTATTATTATTTTACAATTTGTACTACGTCATTCGTAGAAAACCGCAGGCAGATGCGATTATTTTACGCAAACAATTTTTTGGCCTTTTAATATACTTTAAATCTGTTTTTCGCAATACTGATGTTTGTCTTTTTTTAGCTTTTGGATTTTTGAAATGCTTCTTGCTACTTAATTTTTGACCAAAATCCATGAAACTGATAAGGAAGAATCCTGATATTGCTTAAGAAGAAACTGTGTATGCATTTTAAAATTCGACTTCATTAAGACAATTAAATTTGTTTCTTAACTTTTATAAGGCAGAATTTTGATGAAAATCGCTATGGAATTCAGAAAAATATCTCTGAAAAATGAACTATTTAAGGGTTTAAAAAATCGATACACAAATTTGTTTGTAATAGTATTGTACGTGATTAAAACCAAAATCGAGGCAATATCTAAAAAATTAAGACGCAAGGAGCGCTTTAAAATTTCGTTTAAAAATTTTAAATTTTTTCAAAGATCTTAAAATTACATCAGGCTGGAAATTTCTTTTAAGCTGTTCTATATATACTTTTGGTGAAATATATATTTGCACAAAATTTGAAATCTCTATTATGAAAATTAAAAGAAATTTTTTTAAACGCCCTGCCCTTAAAAAAGTCAAATAACACATCAGAAACATCATTTTTTTTTCAGAATATTACCTATAAATTTTCATAAAGATGTTGTCCAGAAGATGATTTGTATGTATGTAAATTAAAACAGCTCTATTCTTAGCTCTAAAGCACAATTTAAAACAAGACTATCTTTAAATTACTCTGTTAAAATAATGTATATCTACCTAAAACAAAACTTTTTCCGGCTCGGTGTTATTGCGTTTTATCATGTTTTACTGTCTAGATATACCAACCACAAGTTTTTGCATCTCGTTGTATCACATTCGCATATATATATATATATCAACAAGAAAATTTGGTACAGATTTTGCAGACGCACGGGGTTTCTTTTTGAAGCAAAAATGGAGATTTGTTTTCCTTGTGTGGTAACTCGGCGGTTTTTGCTTCGTGGCAACCTAGTGTTCCATAACGAAATATGTGTTATACAGTAAAATTAAATGTGTGTATAAATAAATAAAGTAATATAATATAAAATATCTATTATTAAAGAAATTAAATATGTTTTTCATAATTCATTTATAATAAAATTTTATAATAAAATAAAATGAACATACTCGGTAGGCCTAATAAGTATTCGAAAATTATCTTTTCTTACCAAAATGGCGCCAAAAAAAAAAAAAATGGCTTCAACCTCGGTGCGTCTGATCTGTTCCAAAAATTTATGCTGAAGATTTCCTGTTATAATTCGTTTATTTTCTTTTGAACTTTCAAGAGATTTGTAGGCTGGATTAACGTTTTAAAATAATGAAATCTTCGTGAAATGTGCCCTCAAGTATCTCACGAGTCTCGCTGTAAAGTCTTATTAAAGCACAAAAATAATGACTCCTACGTACTTTAATAACCACAGTCAAATGTATTTTGTGGAGAGGAAATTTCATAAACATTTATGTTCAACTTCAAAATTATATCAAATCTTTTTGATTTAACTCCCTACAGTAAAAATGTAAGCAATAAAACAACAAAAACATAATCATGTTACTTCACCTGTAGAGAGATAGTTTTAGCTTTTTTTAAAATCTTATGAATATTATAAACTGAAGAAGGTAGTAACACAAGGTTGCTAGTCTTTCTTCAACAAAAATTAAAGTTGTTTACATTAATCCATTTTATTCTTACGCACAGTACGGTCTTCATCCAAAAAAAGAAAAAAAAAGGAAAAAGGCCTGAGGTTATATTCCTTCTTTTCTACCTTCTAATAAAAGATTTTTCTCTAATATAATTTCTTAAGTAAAAAATTCCTTAATCTAGATTATTTGCCATCTATTTATTTTTTAATCGTAACCTCTTCACCTGAGTTTTTTAAATTTTAAGAAATAAAGTTTTTCTTCACTTGTTAAAAGATAGTTTTTACTTTTTTAAATCTTACTAATACAAGTTCAACAAATTAGTAATACAAGGATGCTGATCTTTCTCCTCATGAACAAACATAAATTCAATTTTCTTATTTTAATTTTTTTTTCTTTTTCTGTGCCGTACCTCGGTTCATTTTTTTCAATTCCTACTATTAGTTCACACACTCTCCCTCTATTTATTTATTTATTCATTTATTTATATATATATCTTGTTCAAATGTTCAATCGTTAATAAAATACTTATTATTCATCCTATCAAGCTGAAATAAATTTTTTTAAACTTGTACTGGATGACAATGGATGTTAATACAGATTTTTCAAATATTAATTCATTAATTAAATTTTAATTAATTAATTTTAGTTTTACATGGGAGACAAAATGGCGGCCATTGGTTATTGAAGCATTTAATGCATCTTCATATCTATAAGGAGAGTTACCATAGGGGGGACCCTGTTTTGTCGCCAACTTGGCAATATATTGCCAAATTTCCATAGACTTCCATTGTAAACCTACTTGCTTATAGAAAATCAACAAATTGAGATATTTTAAAGCAACAAGACCTATTATTAGCTTAAGGGATTATATTAAATTTTTCTTTGATGACCTAAGTAGGAATTTACTTTAAAAACATAATTTTTATATTACTTGTTTTCAATTCCTACTATTAGTTCACACTCTCCCTATATTTATTTATATATCTTGTTCAAACTTTCAATACTTATTATTCATCCTATCAAGTTGAAATGATTTTTTTTAAATTTGTACTGGATGACAATTGATGTTAATACAGAGTTTTCAAATATTAATTCATTAATTAAATTTAAATTGATTAATTTTAATTTTATATGGGAGTCAAAATGGCGGCTATTGGTTATTGAACAGCATTTAATGCATATTCATATCTATAAGGGGGGGGGGGTTACAATAGCGGGGACCCTGTTCTATCGCCAAATACCGCCAAGTTTGTCGCCAACTTAGCATTATATCGCCAAATTTGTCGACCAAAATGAGACGTCAAAAGTGACGCCAACTTGGCAATATCTCTAATATTTCGCCAAATTCCCATAGACTTGCATTGTAAACCTACTTACTTGCTTATAGAAAATCAACAAATTGAGATATTTTAATGCAACAAAAACTAATATTAGCTTAAGGGAATATATTAAATTTTTCTTTGATGACCTAAGTAGGAATTGACTTTAAAAACAAAATTTTTATATTACTTGTTTTCATTTAGTTTTGAAAATAAGGAGTTACCTGTCTGAGATTGCATTACCTATTTTATATTATCTGGTAAAATACTCTATAATTTAATTTCTTGATTAAAGAATGTCTTGGCCGAGGTTGTTTGTCATTTCTTTTTTCATCGTGCTGTCGTCATTGAAAATTTTTTATTTTCGTATCATCTTCATCAATAAATAAAAACCACTTTATTCTTATCTGTAAAGTATGATTTAAAACAACTCTTTCTTTGAATTATTTTGATAAAATAATCTGAGAAAGCACTTAACTTTTCCCTACACAAAGCTACGGACCGCTGTTTTTGTATCTTCAAGTGCTTACTACTTACTAATCACAGCACCGTCTCAGGATTGTGTTGTCTAGCACGCAGCGCGTGCGTCAGAGATAGGAAGTTCGGAGCTGCAGATATTCGTTTTGCGAGCAGAACAAGTACAAACTGGAATGAAGTGAGTAACGACGGCTTAGTCGAGGAAGATGTTTTTTCGCGCCAAAAATATGAGTGTGTCGGAGAGTGACGTTATGATTGCAAAGTATCTTTAAGACGATTTTATTCCCTGTAAATAATTCTTCTGTAAGTAGATTTCATTGTAAATATTCATTAAAAATGTACCTAAATGCTTAAATACATATTTAGCTCAATCTGAAAATGCCGACTGCTTTTTTATAACGAGTCACAACTCCCTTTTCTATAATAATGTAAATCTGTATAAATCGAAATTCATTCTTGTCCAGAGGAATTCCGTTTTAACAGGTTTTACTGTCTAGATATTTCAACCACATATTTATTCCATCTCGTGGCATTACACTCATGTACATTTTTATGAATAATAAGATTCCCTCTCACATAACATTTCTATATATTTTGTAACTTTTAAAAGATTTTTTAAACTGGATTAAAGTTTTAAATTATTGAAATCCTCGCGAAATGTATCTCCAGCACCTTATGAGTATCGCTTTAAAATCTTATTAAAAGCACTAAAATAATGACTCACACATACTTTAATGGTTACTGTCAAATGTATTTTGTGCAGAGGATCTAGCATAAACATTTATGCTCAACTTCAAAATAATATCACATCTTTCGATGCAAGTCCCTGCAATAAAAATATAAGCAATAAAATAACAAAACGGAATCGTGTTACTTCGCCTATAGAAAGATAGTTTTAGCTTTTTTTTAAAATCTTACGAATATCTAAAGAACAAAAATTACATTTCTTTATTTTAATCCTTTTTATTCTTCAGCACAGTACAGTCTTCATTAAATAATAATAATAATAATAACGCCTGAGGTTATATTGTTTTTTTCTGCCTCTGATACAAAGCTTTTTTTTTTTAATATATTTTCTTAAGTAGAATTTCGTAATCAAGATTATTTGCCATCTATTTATTTTTTCACCGTAGCCTCTTCACCTGAAGTTTTTATGTTTTAAGAAATTAAGTTTTTCTCCACTTGTAAAAAGATAGTATTTGCTTTAAAAAAAAAAAAAAAAAAAAAAAAAAAATTTTTAATACTAATTGGACAAATTAGTAACATGAGGATGCTCTCCTCACTAACAAAAATAAACTAAATTTCCTTATTTTCGTATTTTTTTTCTCGTACGGTATCTCTGTTCGTTTTTTTTAAATTCAGTTTTGAAAATAAGGAGTTATCTATCCGAGATTGAATTACTTCTTTTCTATACTCTGGTAAAATACTCAATTTAATTTCTTGAGTAAAGGAGTTCTTGGGCGAGGTTATTTGTCATGTCTTTTTTCTTTTTTTTTCATCGTGCCCTCTTCACTAAACGTTTTCATTTTTATGTTCTAAAAAATTGTTGTTGTTTATTTATCTTTTCTTCAGATAAATCGATAATTTCGCAAATAATGAAATTTGAAATTTGGAATCAAGATTTTATTCCTACGTCGATTATTTTTTTTAATTATGCTTTTGATAATTTTTTATTTTTAAACCCTAAACTTTTAGTAGATATAGGCAGCTTTCATTCAAGAAGAGCGAAAAAAGTCGGTACATCATATAAATCAATATTTTCAATAAAGAAGGTATATTCTTACCGATATTTTGTTATCACCATATGTTTATATTTCGGATCACTATATCGAAAATCTTTCAACAAATTTGTTTTATAAGCGACCTGTTTTAATATTTTTTTACGCATATAGTTTTAAATTAACCAAATTAATCCTATATAAATATGTAAATGCCGAAAAAATTGGATGAAATAACGCATCTTCACTATGAATTAACCTACAAGCTCCTCTGATGATTCTGTGGGTTATTCATAGTTTCTTGTTTTACATACTGGTTTCCTATATTCATATCTTGTTCATCTTTAGAATTTTACCAATTTGTTCATATATTTGTGATTTCATCTTTATTATATATATATGTGTGTGTGTGTGTGTGTGTGTGCACTCTCCTACCCTCCCTTTTGAGTACCTAAAGTGGTTTAAACACCAACGTACGGAGTAACCAATTTCAATTCGAGTAACTTTTGCCGGTTACTCGATTTGTTTAAGCATACCACGGCGTTCCTGAAGCATTTTTCTATACGTTGCACCACTTTTTCCGAAGTTACTCAGAAAAGCGTTATTCCACAGTCATTCATACACACCGTGTGTTATGTAAAATCTAAAATCTGTATAACGCCATCTGGCGGTGTGTAAAAATGCAGCCTCAAACCCAGGGAGTTTCCTAATGATTACTCGGTAAAACGGTAATAGTCCAATAATGGCAACCCTTGTGTGTTTGGTTTCTTTGGTAATACAGGCTTGCTATATAAGATTTTCCTCTCTATTTAGCGGTTACTCACTAAAGCGGCAATAATCCAGGAATGGCAACTCTTGTGTGTTTAGCTTCTTCGATAATTCAGGTTTGCTATGTAAGTTTCTCCTCTTCATTTAACTAGTTTTTTGATAGAAGAATATCTGTCTGTATAGTGTTTTAAATATAATGAAAAAATCAAATATGAAATTCACGATTTTATTAAACGTAACTTTCGAGCGTGAATTTCTTACGATATAAAGATCTGAAATAACTTAAAATATTCAGTGAATGCAAAATATTAAAAACAAACTGCAGGCCTAATTTTAATAGCGTAAATTGTCAATATTTCAATTAAATTCATTTTAAACATCCCTCTCGGCGCCAGCCGAAACAATAGGTTATTTCTTCTTCTTTTTTATTCTTTTAAAGATATAATGCATCAGATTTAATAAAATTTAAACAAATTGGTGTTATTCCCTCCAAATTCGTTATTTTGTTAAGAAAGTTAATTTGCAGCGAAATTTTTAATTTTCTTACGTAATGTAATTAAATGCATATGAGATAGCTATAGGAAATTTGTTAAGCAATTATTTAAATTATAGAATAAAATATACCAACTGGCTATAATATTTACCCTCTTTCATACAAGGTCCTAACCCAAATCATTCAACGAAAGCCATAAAAATTTTTAAATGTCTCGTCTAGCAAAATAAACAACTTTTATTGAAATCAAACGATTTTAACATAGTCTAATAATGAGTTGATGGATTGAAAATGTAGTTCCCTTAACTGTAAATTTACTCAATTTTTCAAATAGCCATTATTTTTTAATTGAAATGCCCAAATTGGGTTCTAGTTTTTTTTTTTTTTTTTTTTTTTTTTTTGACGATATTGTGACAACTTAAGGTTGTCACATATGATGATACTAAGCTATAAAACGATTATGATACAAATGAAAAGTTATTTTAGTATGTCTGTCACCAAAGTAAAAAATTCCCAATTATTTTAATGAAATCGTTAGAAATTCACCATGCATTTCTAAAGAACTGAACATATAGCTTCACTGACAATAGTGTTTGTTATTTAGATATTCAAAGGGTCGTTTTTTCCAAACGAATTTCCTAATTTTCTTAATTAATGAACGCACCCAAAATAATTTACTTTTAAAAAAGGAAAATATAATTATCTTTTCCGACTGAGCTAATACAACTTGTGTATTGTAATAATTCCTTGGTCCGACTTAGACTACGTAGAGCCTAGAGCAGTGGGGCAAATATAATTTTGAAGGCCGATCTTCTGTCTATCCATAGAATTTGTTCATAAACAGTATGCGTAAGTGACTACTACTAATCTTCATGCATTTTGTATACATACATAAATTTTAACATGTAGTATTCCCATCTGTTAATTTGATAACACAACAAAGATAGTCACAATTTAAAAAAAAATATCTAGTAGAAAAATGGGGAACTAATAAAAAAATTGTTAGATTGGTTTATGGGATAAAAGTTTGCTAACTTCACCTTTGTTTATATATGTATGTCATGAAATATCTAAAAGACCCCCTCCCCCCGCATTGATAATCATTAATTGTTTTAACTTACCGCGTTAAAAGGAAAACGCCAATAATTTCACTTGAAAACAATGTACTACTATGTTTTTATAATACAATTTTAATCATTAGATTTTTGATGATGTAGCTCATTCTTTTGGGGGGGGGCGGGAGGGGGAGGGCATGAGCAACAGGAAGTAGAGGAGGAAAAAAGAGGAAACGCCCTTCCTTAATATTTGAAAGTCTTTTTGGCGAAAAGGAACATTGGTAATTTTTGGCCAATTTTACTCAATTTGGCATCCTAATTCCTGCCATCGTGAACCCGATCAAATGAAGTGGCAGGGGCTCCATTTGAGGGGGCTGGGGGGGGCAGTACCCTCCCCCAAGGAATTTGATTTTTCAGAAAATTTATCAACTATCAATTGTCAAACTCAAACAAAAGTTAAAAAATTTCTCAAACGCTAAAGTAAATTATCAGATTTGATTGCAATAAAAACATATGCATTAAATAAATGCTTTATGCATAGAAATTAATGATTATAAAAAATATTTCCTATTCGAACTTTCTTAAGGTGAGACCTATATCGTACTTTGGCTAATTTAAAAAATACATTAGAGACATTTTCTTTTATCAATTCCTTCTCAACTGTCTACAACTTGATCATAGGAAAACTAGTCCCCTCATTCTAGAAATTCAGCGGTACAGTTTTCTCTGCTAGTATTTTTTTTTTTTTTTTTGGGGGGGGGAGGGGGATTGAAAGGACGAGTGCAATTTAAGTTCTTAATTATCCAGCTTTATTACTTTTTTTGGATTATTAGTGTCACATTATATTTACTGCAATTACTGCAATGTTATCAAATTATTTAATTATTTGCCTTATTAAACAATATTATGTATGGAACGCTCTCAAAATTCTTCAACGCCTAGGAATGGAGTCTGCGCGCACCCGTCAAATACAATTTCTTCAGCCCAAAAACCGACAGACTTCCACCAAATACCAAAGTAAAAAACACGTTTATAATAAAGTAGTCTATAATTTTATCTCCTATGTACAGAAATGAACACATGAGTTATTACTATCGGCCACCATTAATAGTCAAATATATAGTTTTTCTTTTAAAAAATATTCAGGACTTCCTTATGAAAAACCAGGTCCTCTTGACTCCGACCGAGATAAAGCACAATCAGAAAAACTTAAACTGTACCTCAGCCGCAACGAAGAAAATACGTTAACATATCTTGGCGCAGGACTGTAATTTCATGTAAATACGAAAACCGCTAAAATGATTTCCATTGAAAGGCAACCCGATCCGAAATGAAAGAAAATTTAATTCTTATTTTAATACAATTATTGCAAAAGAAGTCTGTAATTATATCTTTAATATAAATTATACTTTTTATGTAGAAAAATGAAGATATAATACAGTATTCATTAATGTTCAAATATGTAGCTTTTTCATCTGAAAAATATTCAGGATTTCTTTGAAAAATAGTATCAGTACAAACCCACCTCATAATAGTGAAAACGCAATCCGAAACAATTAACGCTTTACCTTAATTTTACTTGCAGAAAATCACTAAAGAAAATTTTCTTATCGCTGTAGATCACAAAAGTTGCAAATTTCGTGACTTATTCATGACGTTCGTCTGCTGATTATCCCATGACTGATTGAATTTCATGATTCTTTTTTTCGCGATCATCTGACGAAATTTGCGATTTTTTCCGCGATCGTTTCACGGAATTCGCGATTTTTTTTCTGCAACCGTTCTTGAAATTGCTTTTTTTTTCTCACGACCATTTGTCGAAATTTACAATACGAAATTCCATATTTGTTTCTGAGATCTTTAGACAAAATTCGCGGTTCTTTTCCATGATCATTTGCTGAAATTTGTGATTTTTTTTCTACCACCGAATAATAATATTTGTAATTTTTGGCGCGATTGTTAGACGAAATTATGTATCTTATTTCACGATCGTTTGACGAAATTCCCCTCGATTGTTTGAGTAAGTTTTCGGGATATTTTGAAATTCGTGATTTTTTTCGCAATCCTTTTAGAATATTCGAGATTTTAGTTTGTACAATCATTTGACGAAATCTGCATTTCTTTTCGCGATCTCTGATGAAATTAGAAATATTTTCCACGGTCGTTTGGAGAAATTAGCGATTTTTTTCCGCAAAGATTTGGGGATTTTTTTTCAAAATTTTGCAAAATTCGCGATTTTTTTCTGTGCTTCTTGATGAATTGATTTTCGGAATTCGAAAAAAAAAAATCGTGGACTTTCACGAACACTGAAAAAATTCGCAGAATATTCACATGTCCGTTAAAAAATTAAAGAGACAAAATCACACAGAACTTTTTTTATTGTGCGGGGTTTCCCCATTTTCAGTGAGATTTGTGCAGTTCTGCACAATGGCAATTCTGCCCGTTCCCAGTTCCACGAACAAAATTTTTCATTGTCCTTTGCCAGGAAACTTTTGAAATGGCGCCACTGTAGTAAAACCTGAAAAAAAGAAGTGTGAAAAACACTAGAAAAAAGTTTCATTTTAGACAGGTCTCTGTCTTAGCAAGTATAATTGTATGATCTTTTTTTCCCCCTTTGAGAAAGAATTCTGTTATAGACAGGCTTCGTTTTCATAAGTTTTACTGTAATACATCTTTTTTTCAGAGCTATACTATAGAGTGGATGGTTTAACAGTCTTTGGGGATACCTGTAAAAATGTAACCTATGATAGAATCCAGTCTAAAAAGAAAAATTTTCATATGCAATATATTGAAATTTTACCTGTTAAGACGGAAACCTGTTTAAAACGAAATATTTAATTGGCTCTTAAGTTTTTGTATTCAAAGTTTTTACTGTTTACGTGTCTCGTTCGGTGGTGGGGGGGGGGGGGGGGGGGGTAGACGCCCGGATCCTAGCCTTAGCAATATAACTTAGCTCACAAAATCTTTGTCCCGCCCCAAGAAAGTTCTGAAATGGCGGACCTGTGAGGTGGCTCTGCATGTCCGTGCAATAGTCAGACTCATAACGATAATTCTTAAGAACTCTTTTCTAAAGACATGTATATTATCAGCAGAATTTATAAACACTCCGCAATAAACATAAGTTTAGCTAATATTAGAAACGCATACAATAGATAAAAATCCACTTTTAGGTATGTAAGTATCGCTCATAGACAGTAATGAAACCGAATTACCGTATAGTGCTCTAAATGAGTTACTGTTGCCATCTTTTAGTGTATCCTTGTAAAAGATTTAGAAATACTACACACTCTACGTTTTACAGAAAACATGTTGTAATACACCTCAGTAACTGGATGTGATTAAAGCGCTGCCCAACTGAACCGTTACCCTATGGTCTCTGATTTTCGGGGCTCTGAAATTTATTATGCAACGTTTATAAAGCTGATATTTTAAATCTATTTTGATCTAATAGTAATTATGATTGATATTTTGTGCTTATACAGTAAGATAAGATTAAAATATGTATGTATGTATGTATATATATATATATGCATTTAAATATTTATATCTGTATTCTAAAGCATATAAAATATAAAATTTTCTGTGACAGTATAGGAAGGCGGGAAGGAGGCGAATTAATACCAGGCCTGCACCTCTTTTTAACTTGATCGAATCCTACTCGATAATGCATATCGATTTCATTATGTTTGAAATAACTAAAATACGCTGTAACTTAATTATCTCTATACATCTTAGTGTAACAGATTTTTTGTGTATCAATGTAAACGAACAACAAATGTTATAACAAACTCATTCAATATAATTCTAAGTTCCATACATAGTAACAATTAGTTTCGAATATTCTCAGTAGTTAAAGCCTTACTATGATGACACACTTTACATAAATTTTTTCAGTGACAGATTTCGTTTTAATAATGGTATCACTACAGATAAAAAAAAAAAAAGTTTATCTGTCTCATTTTCCTGTAATTTTCCTCAAATTATTCGAAATAAGACGAAAATTTACCTGTTTCACATATTTTAAAAATAGTCTTTCTTACTTATGTATCTTATATTTTCTGTAGATGCATATTAAATAAATAAAAGTAAAATTAGTTCCTAAAACAAATACCTTTTATAAGTTTCAATTTTTTTCTTAAAAATCACGCCTGAACCTGATTATTAAAAAATAACGCTTTTTTACGCTTCATAAAAAGAGCGAAAAAGTGAATTTATTAAATATATATATATATATATATATATAATTACCTTGTTTTCATTTTTAAGATATAGCAACCGGAACATTTGATAATTTAATTTATATTAAACTATGAAATAGTAAAAGAGTATTTTTTTAAATATTACAATTTTATTTTTTACTTTCATTTATTTCTCCTTTTTAATTTTTAAAGTATGTCTTTGTTGCAGTTTCATACCCAGTTGACCTATTTAAGCAAACGTAATTGGACGCATTATGGTCTCCATTGTTCTTGTGATTCATATAAAGACATAAGTGTCTGATTGTAACTTCTAATGAAAGGGGTCACTGGAAATACCCCTAAAATAACAGTGAAGATTTAAAAAAATCTTGTTTCTTATAAAAAAAAATTAAACATTTTATAATGTTAAAAACAGTTTATAAACTAGTTAATAATGCAGCGCTCAGTCCGAAACCTGATTAATGTAAGGAAGTTTTAAAGTTTCATTACTGCGTCAAAGTAGAAGGTAATTTAATAGGTTTAAAACTTCTTGCAAAACCTTTAAAAACTGATGCATTTAACAATAATTTCTTTTGGATAAATACATGATACAAAAAATAAATAAATAGAAAGAAAAGTAACCAGTTAAACTGATTGCATTGAGCTCACACCCTATTCACACTAATTGTATATTACACTCTTATTTCAAAGAATAATTCTGCATGAAATACTCACTTAACTAAATTAAGAGGGGATTAGTCCACATCCCCCCCCTTTATACTTAACCAATGAACCTCCAAAACTAGTCAGGGAAGTGCCTTATCTGAATAAACCTTTATACCAAATTCGAAGCAAATCGGATAATTCTGCATGAAAATCACATTTAGCTAAATTAAGGGGGGATTAGCTGCCCCATTTCCCACCTTTTATACTTAACCAATGAACCTCCAAATATAACCAGTGAAGCGTCTTATAAGAATAAACCGGTATACCAAATTGGGAGCAAATCGGATAATTCTGCATGAAAAACCAATTTATCTAATTAAAGGGGGATTAGCCCCCGCTCCCCCTTTATACTTCAGGAATGTATTCCCAAAACTCATTAGGGAAGCGCCTTTTCAAAATGAACATATTTACAATTTGAAGTAAATTGGATATTTCTGCATGAAAAATCCATTTATTTAAATTAAGGGAGTATTAGTCCCGTTCCCACCATTTATACTTAACCAATTAATCCTCATAACTAATCTGCATCATCTGGTGTTTTTCACTCCTGTTCTTTTATTTTGATAGAAAGACTTACGAAAGGGCTCCATTATGCAACTTTAAAGAAAGTTTATTTTAGATATTTGTGCTTTAAATTGCGATAATTTTTTACATGTCATGTACAGATTAAACATAACGTTCTAAACATTGATTTTCAAAAAAAAAAAAAAAATTCAATAATAACTCGAAACTTTCGGGCACATTTTCTGACTAATTTTTAAATATAAAAGCATGCTACTTGCAGACATAGTTATGGCATTAATTTGTAATCGATCAGTTTTTCCTTTTTCAATAAATGTATCACTTCTTTAGCTATAAACGATTGTAGTCTTTGGAAACACTTTTTCCTTTTCTGTATTGTGGACTTCTAAAATCGACCAAACACGATATCGAATTAAATTCTACATTCCATGTTGCGATATGTGCATAAGAGCGCATTGTACCTAAAATAGATTATTCTTCATTTATATATTACTAGCAGCCTTTGCCCGTTTCGCTGGTAGGTTTCGCCTAACTAACTTTGAAGCAAATGAAAAATTTTAGTGAATTTGACCATCTGTTTTAAAGTAATATGGAACGTTATCTGTCTTTCTGTATTGCTGAAAACGATACGAACGGCATTACGTTGTTATATTTTAGAATGTTTTAGGTAAAATTTGGGCTGTTAAGAAGTCTGTCCTTTTGTTGATCATTTATTGTAAGATTTGATGTAGAACGATATGCAAAATGCTAAAAACACCCCTAAAAATTACATAATTAGCAGTGCAAATCCCATCAGAATCCATTTAGCAGAATCAACAGTCCGAACGAAATTTCCAGTTTCATTTTATATATATAGTAGATATTATAAACCCCAAATCCTTCACAGATGCAATGATTTTCTGTCAAGTATGCTGAGGTTACTCGACTATGCGATATTTTACCAATTCCTACACACAGGTCTTTCAGTTACTCGATGATGCAATCTTCTGCCGTGTGTTGCGCAGCAATATAAGTTACTAGATGACACTGTAATTTACCAATTACTATACACAACTATCTCACTTACTCGATAATGCGATCTTCTGTTGATTTATACACACAGCTATCTAAGTTACTTAATGGTACGGTTTTTTTTTTGTTTTTGTTTTTCTTTTTCCCCAATTCATACATATTCTCATTTACTCAATAAAGCGATCTTCTTCCATCTACACTCACCGCATTTTAAGTTACTTGATGATATGGTACTTTATCCCATCATAAAGACACAGAGATTTTACCTTAAAAAGGTGAAAAAACGGTACTTTTATTCTTTTTGCCAAGGAACATGGCACAATAATGTTTCAAAAAAGATTAAAATTGATGTTTTATTAGCAATTAATCTTAAAAGACCTTTCTGTGAAAAATAAAAACTATATATTTATAAATATGGACTTTCTTTAACTACCAAATCTTGTCGATTCGCCAATACCAACATTCTAAACCATTGAAATATCAACTTTCTCTCCTGACGGGCCAGAGGTAAATTAATAAACGTTACCGCCAAGCAATCGACGACAGTTGATAAAGGAAAACTGTAATTTCCATAAGCTTTTATTAAGATCTCACCTAATTTTAAAAATCAACATTTTTAATTATATCTATGTGATGTTTTATACAAACGCGTTTATATTTCATTAGTTACAATAATCGATTTATTAAAGTAACAATAAATCGTTAATCTACATTAGACGTACAATATCCTTTAATTATTTTGAGGAGTCTGTTTGTTTACGTGAAAATACTTTTGTTGTTAGAAAGGAAATATTATTATTTGCGTTGACTTAGAATTGGCAACAATAGTTAAAAATATCATCTCGAAATATGAAATAAATGTCTCGTGTAAATATATTTTTGATTTTAAACTGCTTGGCAATATTATTATTTGGCCATTTTTAAATATTATGAAGTAATTTCCCCCCATTTACTGCGTTTAAATTTACGTATATTAATAAATTTACTATTTTAAAGTTTTCTTTCATTTTTAATATTCACGTGTAAATACAATTTTTATGACACAATTTTCAATATTTTCCTCCCTTTAATATATAATTATTTAATTCTAATTTTAAGGTTACTCGAAGATGCGGCATTTTACTAATTCTTACACACTATCTATGTTACTCGATAACGCAAACTTCTGCCGCCTGTAACTATCTCTGCCGTTCTACCGCCACGGCAATTTAAGTTACTCGGCTGTACGGTATTTTGCAAATTACTACACACAACTACTTCAGTTACTCGATAATGCGACCTTCTGCCCATCTATAACATAAAGCAATCTAAGTTACTCGATCATATGGTATTATACCGATTTTTACACTCAATTATTCATTTACTCGATAATGCGATCTTCTGCCTTTCTGATCACACAATAAGTAAAGTTATTCGACGATATTGTATTTTATCTAGTCATAAGAGCACTTTGATAATATCATAAAAAGGAAAAGAGGAAGTAAGATAAGGGGGGACTCACTGACAAGAATTCGGTTTATTGTTTTGTGAAATTTTTGCATGGACTGCAGACCTACGTCGATAAATGTTTTAAATCGAAATTAAAGGATAAAGCAAATATGAACTATATATATAACCGATATAGTATTTTAAATAGTTGGTTGTAGTGTAAGCGTGGTTTGTCTCTCAGAAGAACGAAAAAAAGGCTGTTTTTAGCTTTTTTTAAGGATAAGAATGAAAATTTGTGTTCCCTGTTTTTTTTGCAAATTATTTATAACAAATTTGAAGGATATTGCATTTTTTAAAATCAAAAATTGATTATGTGGATTCAGTTGCGTAGGTGATGCGCGTCGTGCACTTCCGACTGGGCGGGATCCGATAGATTACCAGAGGCGTCTACATTTAATTTTCGTTAAATATTATGAAAGTAGATAAGATTGTCTGGGCGCTTCAAGTATTTTGAATTAAAAAAATTGAAAATAATAAAATGGGGGCCATTTGAAAAAAAGTCTCTTTTTGGCATCCTTTTACGCACTTTGGCGTTATTTTAAAAATGTTTTTTTAATATGAAAAAGGCTGAAAAGGTTCAAGCCCCATTGAATTAAGTCCCCTTTAATTAAAAGTCTGCAAGATCTGTTTAATAGAATTTGGGTTCTAATCCCGCTCACTTTAAAAAAAGTCATTTTACGTAAAATGCGTTTGTAGGGCTCTAAAACAGTAAAAGACTATGGACGTGTTGCGCTAAAGCACAAAATAACTACGAAAGGTCTTCGAATTCGGCCAAATAATTTTATAAGGATTATAAATAGACTGTAAGGAATAGAAAAATGTAAAAAGAAAAAATCGATTTTTTGAATCGAAAAAAAGCAAATCTCCTCTTAATGAAAAATGTATAATAACAATAAAATGAAGCTCTTTTAAAAAGTTAAATGAAAACATAAATATTAATGCATAAAATAGTTTCATTCTAAACATCTTTGATCTTTTTCTCATAAAAATGTTTTACTTCTTTGACTGGCTGGTATAATGTATATATTATTACATTTAACATACTTTCTAGGATTCTGCTGAAAATCTTTATAATGCAACTATCTATATAATTTATTTCTGAGATGTAAATAATGTATTTTGCACTTACAAATCACCTGTATTTCACATACATATAGTTGAAATATCTGCTATTTTCCGAAACATTAAGTTTTACACATTTTGATCTTTAACCTTTTCGAGACGGCATCCCTTACACAAATTTTACTTGGTTGGCACCGCTTTTTTTAAACACTTCCCTTTGTTGGTGAAATTCCAAAAAATGCTCTAATTAAAAAAGACAAATATTACATTTATTATTTATTTGTATTTCACTATGTAATTAATTCTCTGTAATATGACTGAACTCATGGTTTTTCAGGAAGGAAGTACAATTTATTTCTAAAAAAAAAAAAAAAAATCAAGATTTTGGCAATCACACTCTTTTTTTTATCAAATCTTTTTATGTGTTAAAATACAGATTTTTTGGTTATTAAGACTGGTTAAACCTGAAATAAAACTTCCTTAATTTATGATTTTGATGAGAATTAATAGGTACCATTAGAAGGAAAGTTTCATTCAATAATTCAAGGAAAATGTGTCTTATCTTTATTATGCAGATTTAATTATACATTATTAATTATTTACTTGATCTTTACTTTTAATAGTTTAATCATTTTTTAAATTATCTTACTTCTTATCATTTTAGCTTATTACTGTACTTAATTATTTTAATATTTTACTATATTGCAAGGATTTTTTATAATTTTGATTGCATAATTATATTCAAATGACTGTTTAAAAACTGTAAACAAAGCAATGATCAGAAATCTGCAAAATTCTAAAATCTGCACAGCCTCTGGTTCCAAGTTGTGCGGATTTGAGGAAGTCAATTGTATAATGATTTTGTCCAGATGTACTGTCTGTTTTCATAAAGCGAAACTTTCCGCGCTTTTGCGCATGTGTCAGGTCTGTTTTGATTTTATCAAAATAGGGATGATTGGAGGTTGTTTAGCTGAGTGACAGCATACAACTGGAACTTCGGAAAATACCTATCTCAGCGTTACCACCACTTTGGATCGTAAAATCTTCTCAGAATGTTAGGCGCGGCTTTCGAAAACGAACTGTATTTTTTATGTGTTTATAAGGCATCATTTTGTTTACATTTTAAAACTTCATCAAAATAATTGTAACTTTTATAATAAATATGTTACATATAATATATGGCAGTAATAATTAGTATATATGATGAAAATTCAAGTAATTTTTTAAAATAAACTATTTATTTAATGATTTTTTTTATCCCTATTACTGTATTTTATTAATAGTAGTTCAAGAGCCATAATTTTATAAAATTATTTAAACATTCTGCAAGCAGTCCTTGTTCAATCACAAAAGCCTGCCACTAAAAAATTTTAATACAGAAAATGCATATAATGTTTTTCTCAGATGTAAACAATAAATTTTGCAGTTAAGAAGCTCATGTATTTCACAAATATTACTATTTCTGGGAACACTAAATTTGATACATTGTCGTCTTTAACTCATTACTTTGGAGTAATGAAAACATTGTTATTACATTAACATTTTTTGTAAATGAGCGTTATCACAAAAGCCTGCCACTAAAAAAATTTAATACAGAAGATGTATATAATGTATTTCTCAGATGTAAACAATGAATTTTGCAGTTGAAAAGCACATGTATTTCACAGATATTGCTAATTGCTTGGAACACTAAATTTCATACATTGTCTTCTTTAACGCATTGTTTTGGAGTAATGAAAACATTATATTAATTTTTTTTGTAAATGAGTGTTATAATCGGTGGCAGCTCATGACGTTTTTTTTTCTTTTGAGGCACTAAATGCATGCCTTCTAAAAGTAATATTTTTTTTTTTAAAAGAAATTTTTGCCTAATTTAAAGTAAGAAACTCCTGCCAAAAATAAGCGAAAGATTTCATTTTTAAAAATAGTGAAAAAGGAATAAATTTGCCAGCCATGCATTTAGTGCCCCCCGAAACTGTTAGTCACGATCTACCACTGTTTATAATGATTTTGCCTAGGCATATTTGGATCATGCTTTAAGGTAATTTAATAATGTGTGACATGATCTATACCTATTATGTATAGGTGCAGATTCAGTCGCCATGTGAAGACTAAATTTCTTTCTTTGGCCACTAACTTCCAATGTCTCAGTCGCCGTGCGTTATACAGGGATGCTCCTTTTCTGCAAATGGTAGATTTCTACCTTTTTTAAAAAATGAAATTCGTGTATTCTCCTTCATAATTCCTACAGTCCAAAAATGATCTGTTTAACACAGAAAACTATTTTATTACATAGAAAAAAAACGTTCGAAGTGTGTTTTGATTTTTATAGCTCTAAATGATTTTACACTTTCAGAATTTTTTTAATGTAATGTTATACGATAAAATCAAAATTAGAAATATTGTTGTCCTAATATTTCCCACTACCATGATTGCTTAGCTTTACATTTTTTAAAAATGTATCTTGTCCAACTATATCTTCTGAATATGAACATAGTTTAACATTTGTATTACACTTAATAATCAAATTTAAAGAATTTCGTGATTAAATTAAACATACTCATTTGATGTAATTAGTCTGTGTTTTCTTGTACATAGACATATGTATATATCAAATAAATTATTTTCCACTTTGAATTTAGTCCCCCCCCCACCCTTATAAACACAAAATTGTTTTTATGTGTTTGTTTCACAATGTGGCCACTGGATGTTTTCGGTTTAGGAGCCACTTTCACCTTCCAGATATTGCGAATCTACACCTATACTATTATGTAAAATGCTATGATTTTCACTATTTCTGGTTCCAAGGAATGCAATTTAAAGCACGTTTACAAAATAAATTTAATGATGAATGAAATATGATCAATGTAATGCAAAATTCTGTAATACGTAGAACGTCTCATCCTAAGGTGTGTGTTATAAAGATCTATCGTATTTATCTTCATATGTAATTCACTCATCAAAAACCCTAAAGATTTAGTACCTGTGAGTGCTCTGAAGAAGGCATTATTACAACTTTATATTTTTTTCATTCTGTGGCACAAATTAATCAACTTACAATTCACCAATCAAAGCATTGCCATCTTTATTTTTTTCCACTTACTTTATTTACCTCAGAAGTGGTTAAGATTTTTGTATATTGTAAATCCTAAAGGTATTAATATCAAAAAAAGCATCTTTAACCCCTTGGGGACGAGCAACCGGTATACTTGTCAATTAAGGTGTTCAGAATATTTCATTATTCTCACCACTTATTTTTAATTGTAAAGTTTACCTTATTTAATCAGAGCATTTTTACGATTCAATTACAGAAAATTTTCTGTTTTGAAAAACCGGTTGTAAAAGATTAAAAATTAAGCAAAGGACTCATATCGCAAAGGGGTTAAACATCTTGAATTAAAGTGAACTTTTATAACCTTTCGCTTTAATTGCCAGTGCTCTTCCAATTGAGCTATCTGGACGACAACCCAGCCAACACAATATTTGCTCACAACAACTACTATGATATCAATTGCTTGTATGGAAAATAATTTAAAGTGTACATGATTATATATTTTATTTTATTATTATTAAGCAACATACTTTGCAGATTAGTTTTTCTAAAAAGTTCTAAAGATTCAAATCTCCAGGCTGGAGGGGGAAAGTGGTAAATTTCAGGAAAAGGAGGATAATTTATTTTAATTGGTTTTTATTGTCACTAATAATCTTTAAAAAGACAGAAGAATTTTCTTTATAAATAGCTTTAAAGATTCAAATCGCTAGGCTGGAGGGGGAAAGTGGTATTTTTCAGGAATAGGAGGATAATTTATATAGAATTTTCTGTATAAAAGTAAAGATTTTTTTTTGCTAGGGAGTAGGGGAAAATGTACATTTGGAAAGTTAGGACTTAATTTATTTATTTATGTAAGTGAGCAATAAATGTTGCAGATTTTTTTTTTTCAAATTAAGTTTGAAAGATTATAATTATTTATTAAGCTGGAATTATTATTTATTTATTTAATTATTTATTAAAATGGATGCAAAGGGTTAAATTAAAGGGCAAAAATTAAAAATAAAACTTATGTAAATAGTATTTTTTGCGTCATTGTATCCGAACTAAGTGAAATGTATTCAAATGGATACTATGAGGCAAAAAAATTATTTACATAAATTTTATTTTTAATTTTTAATAGCATGATACAAAGATAAATCAATTTATTCAAATAAATACATTTCAATGCATTATATAAGTTCAGTGAAAGTGACATATTTAACAGTATATTGGAAAATTAAAAATATTCTTTACATGTGTGAATATATCTTAGCCAAACTAAAAATAATTTAAATCGAATTTTAAAACAAATCGTTTAATGCCACATCAAGGTGTCACTTAAATTTTGATATCATATCTTATAAAACTCATGGTTTGAATTTATGAGTGATATGAATGATAAAGGATCAATGAATAAACTTTTATACATCTTTTTAAATTGAACATAATTTTTACACATGCAATTATAACAAAATAAAATGATTAAATAAATATGTATAGAGATTATAATTAATAGCATAGCGTTACTCAAAATTTGATATCATTATTTTTAAGTTCCATATTTAAAATTCTTAGAGCATAAGATAAAGCGCTGCGTCACAAACTTTTAACCCGTTAAGGGTTTTTGTATTGATATAAAATACAAGAATTGCAAAAATTACAAATTTTGTACGCTTTTTTTTTTCTCATTTGATATTTTTTTATTAGTTATCGTCGTAACGCGTGAACATTCACGACACGCCTTAGACTTTTGGAGGCCCTGGGTACAAACACGATTTTGAGCTACATTCTTATGTTGTGTATTAAGTTGAAATCTCGGAGTAAATATCATATATGATTACTCTGAGGTTGAAATATGTTGTAAACGTATTATATTTTATAGTTCTAATAGGCTGCCACAAATTAAACTTGATACGTTATGGCTTCACGTAGTCAATGTTAGTCATAAGTGCACAAAATTTGAATTCCGTTTTATTGAAATAACAAAAAATGGAATTGCATTTCCAATTTTTCTATTAAAAAAAAGTGTTCTTAATGTTAGCAATGTCTGTTGTTACAGGGCATACAGAAAAAGCATGTTTTCGGTCAGGAATCAGTTTTAATTCAAGATGCTTAAGGCTTCTGACCCTGCAGGCGAAGACACTCACGAGCTAATGATAATCCGATGGGGATGGATTTTTCTAATATCTCGTTTGCATTTCGACATTTTTTTTTATTTTTTATTTATTTATTTATTTATTTATTTATTTTTTGTATTGGATAGCCGAGATCCTTATCTACATCGCACCTTTCTTACTTTTTCGATTTTGGTTGCAGATATTTTTTAGAATGACACTTTCTTTTTCGGAACCGGTTTTGAAATTGAAAGTAACTTTATAAAAAAATATCTGCAACCCAAATCGAAAAAGTAAAAATGTTGCGATGTAGAAACGGACTTCGGCTATCCAGTGAAAAAAAAAAAATAAATAAATAAAAGATTAAAAATGTCGAAATGCAAACGAGATATTAGAAAAATCTATCCCCATAGGATTAGAATTAGCTCGTGGGTGTCTTCGCTGGCAGGTACAAGAGTCTTAAGTTAATAGGAAAAACACTATTTGATTCCACAACATCCGAAAAACTAATGTAAAAAATTTTTCATCTTTACGAACAAAATATGTCTTAGTGAATGTGTAGAAAGATGTGATTTGCTGATTGCAGTGGAAAAATAAAAAACACGAGAACACGCTTATATAACTTTCAAATGCGTGCTTTAGACCTTTTTTAGACATGATTTTTATGATGTAGTATTAACCCGTAATTTGCTTTATCAATGTTTTGTGCATTACGAAGTTTGTTGTTACGACGTTTGTTACAATGTTTTGTGCATTGCGAAACTTTGCATTAGAGTTACTGGGACCCTATTGTACGGTAAAAACTATATAAATAATGAAACTCAACACATATTATTTTTTGTTCTACGTACTGACCCCCCCCCCCCCTCCTATACACACACAACCTTATGCGGACATGGAACTATGCCCTGTGCATCAATCTTTGGCTAATATTGCCTTGTGAACATTTAAGCACAGTTTAATTGTTCTAGCCCGGGGTCGACGAACCTTTTTACACCCGCGTACCAATTTTTTTTTATGAAAATGACGTGCAATTAAAATATAAATTTAATGAAAAATAATAAATTAAAATTACTTGAAAATTATTTATTAGTATTAAAATGTTTTTAAGTAATATGCATGAATTAAATACATTTTAGAAAGTAATAAAAGATTAAATGCGATTTTTGTAGTGACATCAAGGATGAAAAATAATAAGTATCAGATTCATACTAAGATCATTTCAATAGAAGATAAATTGAACTAGAAATACCTATGTTTCTATTTGAGTTTTTTTCTTTTTTATCTATATTATTTGTTTGTGAAAATAATAGCAGGCATGAATAGACGGGGAAATTCGTAAACGACAAATGGCCGCTTTTACAAACAGCTCTGTAATTAAGTTCCAAGTTGTCATATTTCAGCATCGGCATTTTTACTTATAATATTTAATAATTTTTTCTTTTCAATAGTTTCCAAATATTACATTTGTTTGATAATTTTTTCAGTCCATATTGAGCTGCGATTTGACATTAATAAAGCAGAATAAAAAATCCTCCCATTTTCAATCGATTGAATTTAGACAAGATTTGATAATCTAAATTTATGTATTTTGTCTAATGTTATCGCATCTTGATTAGAGTCCCAAACAATCCCGTGCCAAAATTATTCTGTTACGTGTCAAAAATGGCACGCGTACGATAGGTTTAACGACCCTGTGTACCATAGGTTTAACCCTGCCAACACAGGCCGGGTTAAAAGGGCAAAAGATAAATAAATACTCTTTTGCAATCACATTACTTTTATTTGAAAATAGCACTAAATTTTCACTTAAAATTGACTGAAAATTCTTTAAACAAAATGTAATATTTTAGTAAATTATACTTTGTACTATACATGTAAAAAAGTTTTTAGTACGCTAATTTTCACAGAATAAAAGAATTAATACTTTGAAACTATTAAAAAACTTTTTCGGTTGCAAAACATAGTGTATATTTCAGGAAAAGACTTAATTTGTTTCATTTCCTTTCATCTGATTTTTTCCCCACTCTCTTGAAAACTCCAAAGCTTATATAAAACATTAATGTATTCTTATTTATATCAATTTTTCACGTTGTTTATATTATATATATATATATATATATATATATATATATATATATATATACATATATATATATATATATATATATATATATATATATATATATATATATATATATATATATATACATATATATATATATATATATATATATATATATATATATACACATATATATATATATATATATATATATATATATATATATATATATATATATATATATATATATATATTGACAACTGATTTAAGATATATTTAAATTATTTTTTATGATAGTTAATTACTGTTATAGATAAATATTAATATTAATAAATCTTCAGTTGTGTGGAATCTGAATTAAAATATCTGAAATTTTTATGATTGTGTTGGAAAATTATTTCGTGATTTTAAGTCCAAGTTTAAACGTTCGATACATATTTATACAATATTGTTGATATTGGCTGTTAAATAAATTGGGGATTATTATCTGAATAATTATTGTAAAATTTACATGCATTTTATAAAAAAATACAAGATTATGAATATTATTTTTTTTCTTTCTTTAAAACAAACCAAAGAATACATTCTGTAAAGTTGAAAATGCACTATCATTTTTCAGAACCCTTTACAAGCATGTGTCCCAGCTAAACTAATCGCTTTTACCCCGAGCGATTTCTCACCCTCCTCTGTTAGATAATTGACAACAACTGGATAGAGTGATAAAGTGTGCCAAACAGCTGTATTTTCAAAAGAAAAGGAAAAAAACACACTTTTAGCATATTGTTTAAGTTCTCATGTCATGTGCAATATGTTTTATTTTATAATTTATATTATGCTTGAAAATATTTATTATCAGCAGTAAGTTGACTATTTTGAAAATATTGGATATATATCGAAAATATCGGATACATGTCAAAATATCGGATATTTTTGATATTTTCGAAAATATCGTGATATTTACAAACCTTGAGTATTACATTTTTTAGTAACATACATTTATTTTATCTACAAATAATATTTGAGTTATTTTACTATGCTTTTTATGGTTGATGTAGCTAAATTGATAGGATAACAAGAGTTTATTTTTGTTATTTTGTAATAAGTTTTATATTAATTTATGTGCAAAATGTTTTAGGATTGTCGTTTTTCGGAACTCAAACTGCTCCATGGATAGATTACTTTGTTTTCTGTATCTCTCCTCCCGTTTTACTGTATAAATTTACCATTGAAAAAACGAAGGAAAGAGGAAAAAGAAGCACACCGAAATGACTGGTAATCTGCTGTCAAAATGCAGGGGGAAGTGTTAACTGGATAATATGAAAAGCATTTGTAAGTAGACAGGCAGTGGCAAAAATGTTTAAAAACCTCGGAATAAATCCCAAAATTTTAGGAGAAGATTTTGCGGAAACACGGAAATTATATTATTACGAAATAGGGAAGCAAGAGCATCAATCATTGTTTTATTTTTCTACTTTTGAACTATCGTAAAGTACCGAAAGTAAGCCCCCTTACAAATATAAGACAACCCGCCCATCCCCAACATATATGATTTTTTTTCTTTTTTGAAAAAGTTCCATTTATAAGGTCTCCCTCTTGAAGTTTTATTTTTTGACGCTCTCAATCCTCCTGTGTTTTTCAGGAAATTCCTTCAGATTTTTGTTTCCATATCTTCTAAATGAATAGATCTTATGCAATTTATTTTTATTTAATCTCTTTACATATCATTGTATCACGATGGCATATGTTCAATATATTATACTATTAATGTTTACATTGACTTTTATGCACTAATAAGATTTAATAGATATTTATATTGAGTTAAAGTTTTATAATATTTGTTCATATTTCTTTCATGTCTAAATTAACTATTTTATGTAAACTTGCTTCATTAATTTAATATTTTTATTAATGGAAACTACTTAGCTTCTATGGAAGAGAGTTTAATTTGATCTGATTTTATTTTTTAAATTGTTCAAATCCTGAGAAACTTCATAAATTCGAAATACCCCCCCCCCCCTTCCTACCCTCCCAATTTTCCTACCCTTTTCACAAAAGTTCCAATTATAAACACCCCTTAAAATCATTAGAATTTCCTGTTTGCTAAAGAGGGGCTTACTTTCGGTACTTTACAGTACTTGATTTAAATTATTTTAGGAGCATCCTGATTCATTTACTTTTAAAATTTAAGAGAAAACTATAATAGCTCTGTCATTTTTGTAATTTTTAGTTTTTATTTCCAATCTTAAGGCGATTCTCTAACTCTCTTCTCAAAAATAGGAAAATTTTTGACACATTTTCTGACTCATTTTCAAACGTAAAAGCATAAAATTGACAGGCCAGGCTATTAACGTAATTTGGAATCGAATGGCGTTTTGAATTTTCTGATAAATAAATTACTTAAGGAGTTATAAGCAATTGTTGATACATGACGGCAGATTTCCCCCTTTTCTGTGCTGTCGCATCCGGAAATTCCGTTCAAATTGCAAACGTGCGCAAGATTTTCTGAAAGATCCTCTGCTTTTACCAAAAAGATAAAAAATACATTAAAATACATAATTACATAATCATAACACTTGCCAATTCCATGCGTTTCCGAACAAAAATGAATTCAGAAAGGTGACATAAAGTATCTTCTTTTGATTTGAGAACAACCGTAATGCTATAAAATCATAGGTTCGTTTGTAAAATAAGTAAATAATAAAAGATAATTTCGAGATGAAGATTCGAGCTTTTTAAAGAAAAGTATACTATCCTCTCGTGAACTATCGTGATTGTTTCCTCTAAAACAGCTAATGTGTTAAATACTGTATTCTCAACATCCTCAGTTGCACTTATGTACCACACATTTTGTATGATTCATTTTATTTTATTGGATTTATATAAAGAAGTCTTCTTTTCTAAAATTTATATATAAAATTTATGGCATAACTTTTGAAATTCGTATCTAATATTATGACATATATGATTTAAAAAGAAAACTTGTACATTTAAAAAGATGGTAGGATGTAGTTAACGGCTTTACAGGAGAATAATAATAATAATAATAAATCACAGTTAACATTTTTTTTACGCCCAAATCCTTCATACATGTTCGTATGTAGTCAGTGCATTGAATATTTCTCTGAAGTTATTGCCACTGCTCAGTTAGTTCAAAGTAATAGATTTAGAGCTTCCAGCTTATGTTAGAAGGATTTCGTTAATAAATATGTAAAGTAGAATACGTTACAAGTCCGATATGTTGATTTTATCTAGTTTTATTCAGTCTAATATACTTAATTTTTAACGCTTTTAAGCGGTAGTTTCATAGCTCCCAACTTTTACACTTTTTTCTTACCGCTATTTTTTAAAAAGCATTTTTTTGCCTTATCTATCGCCAAATTTCGAGGATTAAATAACGGGAAGATTGTATTAAAGTAGAGTAGCAGAAAAGCACAAAAGTTGGCAGTTTTATCGCTACCATATCTACTTTATCAAACTACTTTTTCTATATTAAAGTTGAAATGCATATTAACTTAAATCATTCAACATTTAAATTAGCATTTATTAATATCCGAATAATTAATTATAGGAATACGTTAGAAATTTATAATTGATTTGATTCCGTTACAAAGTAATAGATTTGCTTCAAATCTCTCAGTGTACTCCTAGATTTTTTGAGTAATTTTCGGTTTTTTTATTTTCCTGGTAAATATTTTATTACGAAGTATTTGGATTAGTGATGTTTGACAACATTCATTTCTTTATCTGGTCATGTCATTTTATTTCTTACTTATTTATTCATTTATTTGGCGTGAGGGGGGGGGGGATGCTTTTCTTGCTTTTATTTATTTATTTATTTATTTTTTTTCAATGCCAATAGCATGCCGATTCTTGAAGCTGTTTTCAGTCGAAGTACCTATACCAATAGGGAAAAAAAAAAACAACAAAAAAACAAGAAAACAAAAAAAACACATGTGTTTATTGTTTTTGTTATTTTTCTTTTATTGATGAATATGTTCGTTTTTTATAAATCCTTGAAACATCTGAATGCTAAAGTTTTGCTGCTGGTGCTTACTTATTATGTCGATTTTTACAAGTCAAGTATTTAATAAAAACTACGTTATAAAAATATAAAACAGTTCCCTTTGGAACTGAATATCATTCCTGGGAAATTATTATCCAACGCTTACAATTACTTTTATATTGCTATAGAAAAATACTTTCAAAAGGCTCTGCAGAAAAAGACCTGATTTTTTCCCCTGCTTTTTTTTTTTTTTTTTTTTTTTTTTTTTTTTTTTTTGTGCAGGATAGATGGAAGAAATCACCATATACATAGAGGGTAACGCTTGTACAAAATTCTATGAGAATAATACTAATATTGCATTAATATAATGTTGAAGGTTGATTTATACCATAACTAAGCTATATTAAATATAACGTTTGTATCAAAATAAGTCTAATTTTTGCTAAAAAAACACTTCAGTTATGAATATTAAAGGCATAATTTAACAACGCAATATGAGTTACATTATACAAAAGTGTTAGCTGATTTCCAGCTCATTATATTTTTTTCAAGCATGAAACATGCCAATTTGATTTTGAGTTAAAACGGCAATCGTTAATTTTTAATAAATTTGATAGAAATTCGAGAGAAAAATATTGGAGAAAGAACTAATGAAATGACGAATTTGCTGCTTTTATTTCTTACGTACTATTTCTTTTGCATTCGTGAATTAAAAAAAAAAAAAAAAAAAAAAAAAAAAAAAAAAAAACGCTACTGTATATTTTATGAAAGGGCACTTCCTAAATTGTAGTTAAAAAAATAAAAAATAAAAATGTAATATTGAGAACCAATACATATTTTTTAATAACACATACATGGGTCCACATCTGTAAGTAGAAATATAATGTTAGGAAAGCTGTATTGACAACATAACTTTTTCATTGGAGATGGAGAAGCCTGATTTATTTGAAACAATTGTTATACGAATCGCTTTACCAATCACGTCTGCCTATAGAGAAAGTATCGAAATATTATTTTGGTCTACATTTTCTTAAATAAATTAGGTAAAGAAAGGGCTTATACTTATAGTTGTAAAGCTATCGAAAGAACTAGATCTGAAATTTTTGATATCACGATATTTTCATTAATTACGTTGAGGTTGAAATAAAACCCTGATCTCTTAAAGTATGATTTCGCGAAAACGATGCGAAACGAAAAAAACCATATGTATGCATTCTAAATTTCCCTATACCAACATAACTCTGGTAACTCTTCAACTATAAGAAGAGTTTACTATGCTTTTCAAGTTCAAAAGACAAGTTTTCTTATCTTGGAATTGGAGAAGAGACAGAAAGTATGCTGTTATCTATTATGTTCCGGAACGGGTTTGCAAAAAAACATCTGCAAATCATTATTCAAAGATGCTTTAGGAAAAAAAGTGTGCGTGTGTGTGTGGGGGGGGGGGGGGGGGGTGTATGCGCATATTTGAAAATTATCACAGGTTCTGTAGAGAGGATACTTTATGGTTTGAGATTTTAAAACCCTTCCTGTTTTGAAAATTAAAGCTATCTGGATTTCTAATTTATGGTTGCTTCAAAGAAGTAATATTTGAAGCGTATCTCATACAGTCAATGGCATATCTAATAATTATAATTTCGTGTTTTTTGCTTACATAATCTTTTAATTTTTTTTTTTTCAATGACATTTTAATTTCATTATAATTATCACGCAAGATTTACTCGTAATAAAAAAAATTTGAAAGTATTTTAAATTCGAAAAATAAAGCTATAAATTACTTTTTTTTATTATTATTATCCTGATATTACTTCAAAATTGAAATTAATTGCATTACAGATAATTTCGCATGATTATAATTCAAACAATGTGTGTTGATTTTATGTGGAATTACTCAATTTATGTATGTATGCTCTTACCACCAAATTAAATTTGTTGAATTCATGAATTTGATTTGTTTAAGATTAATCTTTTATTTACAATATCTCTGTAATAACGGAAAATGAACTGCGCTAAATGTGTAGTTACCTAAATATATAATTGAAAGTAAGCTGTAATTAAATTTGAACGTAAACGTTTGATGAAAATAAAATAATTTAATTTAGAATGCTTGACATTCAATAAAGAACTTTTTGAAAACTAACACGAAGTCACTCTTTCAGTTTGAGAAAAAAAAAATTCTCTATTAGTAAAATATGCATTTGAATTAATATTTCATATTTATTTATTTTTTCGAATTTTGTCTATAATTTGATTAAGTGTCAAATAAAATAAATAAATAAATAAAAGAGAGGGGGGGGGGTGGAAGAAGACAAAGAAAGAAAAAAGGAAAGAAAGGAAATTTTGAATACGTCAATAGATTATATCGTGGCGAAGGTCAAAGAACTTTTTTTAAGTGCGAAGGAGGATGGGGGGGGGGGGGTGATAATATTTTTTTTTCTTTCAGTGTACATAAAAATGATTTCATTTAATTTTCCATTTTAATTTTTTTAATACTTTTTCCCATACAAGAGATTCTCCAAAATAATTTATTTGTTGCGCAAATGATTTTCGTTTGCTTTCTTTCTATCGCTGTGTGTTTTTATTCAATTTGTGTCTCTTCGAGGAATAAATCAAGGGACATCGTTAACGAAAAAGAACATGTGCACTAGTAAGACAGAAAATAAATACAACATTTTGCATTTCATAAATAGCACATAATTTTGCTGTCCTAAATTAGTCTTGGGTTACACATTACTATAATGCGTGGCGAAAAAAAAAAAAAATGCTAAAATGAATGACGAATTTACAAAATTACAAAGTTTATAATGTTCATATTCTGTGGGGGGGGGGGGGGGAGGGGAGAGTTTACCAAAAGTTTATAGCAATTTCTTTTCATCTAATAAGACAAAGTTAAGTTAATATATAAATGTGTATAGATTAATGATCAAATACACGCTATTTTATCTTTATTTTAATACAAATTTAGTTAGTGGTTCTTTGACAGATATGATAAAGTTAAAAATATTACAAAATTTAATAATGTTCATATTATACGAAAAAAAAAAGGTTTACCAAAAGTTTATACGCAGATTTTTTTTTTATTTTATCTTCTAATAAGACGGAGTTAAGTTAATCTATAAATGTGTATAGATTCATAAACAATTATACGTGATTTTATATTTTGTTATATTAATACTGATTTAGTTAGTGGTTATTTGACAAATATGACAAAGCTACAAAATTTCTAATGTTCCTATTCTCCTCTGAAAAAAAAATAAGTTTACCAAAAGTTTATACGCATTTTTTTTTTTCATCTAATAAGACAAAGTTAATCTTTAAATGTGTATAGATTAATAAACATACGTGATTTTATCTTTTGTTTTAATACCGATTGAGTTAATGGTATGTCATTTATACAGGTCATTTAGGCGAATATTCCAATATTCAGTTTCTGAACAATTTTAAAATTCTGCCTCTTCCATAATTTATATGTGGACGTGAGTTTCAAAACTCACGTTATCCAAAATTTTAAATAACGCGTTTTCCCTTTCAATCTATTTTAATGGGAATCTGCACCGAAGAAACACAACAATCTGCAAAAAAGATGGCTTTATCCCGCATTTTTGGTATTGAAAATCTTGGTTTACCATGAAAACCAATGGACATAGAGGTTTTTCGCGATTTCTCGAAATTTGATTTTCTGGATAAGGCGATTTTTGAAACTCATCTCCTCTCATATATATATACATACCTTTTGTCTTTTGTTTTATACTTACGATGACCATATTTCATTGAAAGAAATACGGGTAAAAAAAGTGTTGAGAAATCATCACCCTCCCTTCATAGAATACGTAGTAAAACCTTCATAATAGAACCTTTATTTAGCAAACAATCTTTTTTTTTTTTTTTTTTTTTTTTTTTTTTTTTTTTTAATCCACGGCGCATATGCACTTTTTCTTTATAGCAGATTTTAAATTTTGAAGCAAATTTTGAAGGTATAATTTATATATATATAAATATATATATACTATTGCAAAACAAACAAAAACAACAACAAAAAAAAAATGTTACCATTATTAATTGCTATTTTAATTTATGCATTTTAATGCTGTACCTTTTTCAAATTTAAGATCGCTATATAATTATGTAACTATTTCACAAAGATAATTGCGTATTATGTGTTTGCTTCTCGATAATGCTTTCTCTTCATTTAACATTTACTGTGGAAAAAGGAAAAAAAATCAGACACTGAAGAAATTTGCACATATTGGAAAGTACATTTATATTATAAGCAAAGATAAAAACTAACTAATTTTTATAGACTTACATAATACAATTTTATACCATTATTAATAATTATAATACCATTAATTTTCAATTGAATTATTACTTTTTTTTTTTCAGAAGTGCTTCAAATAAACAACAAATTTCTAAAGCAATATTTTTGTAGCTCATGAGTAATAGAAATGTGCATTTAATCAACAAATTTTATGATTTTCTTTGTGTTGCACACATTTATGATGGTGGAAATAATAAAAATATTGCTATGGAAGTAAAATAAAAATAGCAAAACGTATAGCAATATTAAATATAGCTTTCAGAAGACATAGCGCAAGCTTTTTCAAAGTTTTAAGCTTTTTGTATTTTAATTAATGCTAACCGTTTATAATACTCAATGAGCTACTTTTTAAAATTTGCAAATAATTTGCTTTTCCATTTAAATTATCTGTGTAATAAAACTAATTTCAATTGCAAATTTTTAAGAGTAGCGTTCTTTAATTATGTAACAAAAATGTGAAATGTGTCATTTCTTATGGAAAGATTTATAGACTAATTATTCATTAATATCAACTATATGCAGCAACTTTTTTTCAGCGTACTAGTATGAAAGTACTTTAAACAGGCGGAAATGCGGTTAAATTAATTTAACGTTGTTCTTTAATAATAATAATGATTTCTTTATTTCTTACTGATTTTATAACCTTTTAATTTATTATTATAATTATTTAAAGCAAATAATGATCTAATCGCATCGAAAAGTCCTTTTTTCTGCTCAAGTGATTTCTGTTTTGAATGAAATACAATATACTCTCGATATTTCGAAGTCGAAGGGACGCTAACAAAATTTCGAGATAGAGAGTTTTCGAGATAACAAGGTCATAACTAAAACATAAAAATTCACGTAAAATCACAAGATACCGAATAATATTATAAAAATTAGAGTCATGATAAATGAGAATAAGTATAAATACGTAATGAATGTTGAAAATAAGTCTAAATACAAGATGATAATTTTAATTTTTTAAATAGTAGAAAATAATTTACGTTAAGTTGGAAATAATTAGTAAATACATAAATGAATTTACAGCGCTAGAATTTCTTAAAGACCAGTGTCGTGGCCTGGGGACTTCTCTTTTGATATTGTTCTTCAACCAATTTTTCTGTTCGAAAAATAGCGGTAAAGCCATCGTTTTCCACGTTTTCCGAGCATTACATACAAAAATGCCATCCATATGACAAGGAAACACTTGTTTTTCACCTTTGTTTGCCGTTCAAGTGACCAGATGGCAATATCGGAATCGTCCCTGACCCTTTAGAGAGGTAATGAGGAGATTCTTGGAAACAACTCTATTTTCTTGCAGGGCCGAAACTAAGGGGGGGGGGCAGAGGGGGCACACGCCCCGGGCGTCAGAACGAAGGGGCGCATAATGAAGGATTATACCTTTGGAATGGATCATTTTCTTTTAATGGACTGATGGCTTCCATTATTATGAAACAGCCATTATAAATGAAGTTTAAGGTGAAGATGAAAGAGCAACCATAAAAAGTTAGAACTCTGATTTTCTGGTCAGAATGGGGAATAAAACGGCAACTTTTTACGACTGCTCTTTCATCTTCACCTAACACTTAATTTATAATGGCTGTTTCATAATAATGGAAGCCATCAGTCCATCAAAAAAAATAACTCGGTTAAAGTGGAAACTCTGTTAAGCGGGACTCGAATAATCGGGGCTCTACTGTACATTAAAATGAGCTTTAGAATATTTTTGTTCGTGTTCAGAGGGAAGTCATGACCCCCCCCCCCCCCCCCCCGTGACCTTCACCTTGGATCCGCCGTTGTAGATTACGTAGTTCAGTATTACATATTTTAAATTATTTTAAAATAAGACGGCTATTAGAAAATTAGTAAAATTTTCTTTGTAAATATACTTTGCTGAAGGGGGGGGGGGGGGGCGCCAAAATCCATGTTTGCACCGGGCGCAAAAAAGGCTAGTTTCGGCCCTTTCTTCGACACAAATGGACGGCGATTTTTAGCCGGAAAAATTCATTTTTTACTTCGAATTCGACATAACAAGGTTTTGAGAGGAAACTCTTCGAGATAAGAATTAAAATTAACATTAGAGGAATATGTAATATCAAGGGGGAAAAATAATTTTTCGACATATCAAGGTTTTCGAGATATCGAAAATACACTGTATTTGAGAACTGTACAGAATTTAAAAATGATACGTCTTTCCATTGCAGCAACAACTGAAATTATAAAGTTTACTTCCGTTTTCTTTTTAGAGATAAATTATAGGCATGAAAATCTCCAGATATTCTTTATTTAAATTCAATTTACACCAATCACGATTTTGCTCAACATTAAATAAGATATTTAACTCAGAGGAATGTATTGTTAAAATCATTTATACGAGTATAAAACAACAATCAAGGTTCGATTTATATGTTTTAATTAACATTTTTTAACCAATGTATTATTTATTTGTACGCATCATTATACATATATAAATATCTTCTTTTAAATAATATTATAAAAGTGGGGCATATTACCACTTACTTTGAGTGGAAAGGGGGAGGGGGTTCTCAGGTTTATCGGGAATTCTGGTCAATAGTTTACAGAGAACAGTGTTTAAAAGGGGGGAAGATACTTTTTGGACATTGCCGTTACGCTTTTTGAACACAGTAATTTCTTTTTTTCTTACTTTTTTTGTTTTCTAGCTTAATCTTTGACTCTTAAACATGACTAAGAAAAATATGTTGAATTTCGTATTTTTAAGGTTTAATGAAGTATTATTGATGCTTTCCACATTTTCATAAAGTAGAAAAAAAATACCAGATTTAAAATATATTTAATGTTATAAAATCCAAAACAAATTTGCATGCTCTTTTCAGAACGAAATGTATTCTAGATGTTTATTTGTAGTTTTGAAAAAATAGTCTAGTTAGTTTAATTTAAATGTTTGTGATTTCTATTGCATGAAATACCATAGTAGTACATGTTTATTATTGAATCCCAGCTCAAGTAACAGGAATGTTTCTGATGCATACACAAAGCAATTTTTACACGTAAGCATTTCACGCATAAAAATTCAGAGTTAAAAACTGGATATAATGGTTTTATATTCCTATAATGGTTTTATATTCCCATAATATTTTTAATATCTTGAATGATACCTAATGACTATTATCGTGTCATTGCTGCATCTCAAAAATATGTTACAAACTCCTTCTTTCAAGGCATTTTCTGAACGATTGCTTTTTTTTTTTTTCGCATTGCTTTTTTCGATTTTTGCTTTTTTTCGGAAAACGGAAAACGCTGCTCGATTTATTTTTATGTGAATATGAGTACTTACAAATTCCATGTCATATTTAAATTTATTTTATTTTATTTGTTTATTTATTTATTTTACGTTTACGAATTAAAATAATTTCGATTTGAGACCATCTTTAAATGATATGATAGCCACTAAATCGAATGCCAAATTTTCCTTTATTATATTATCTGCAAACTATGCTACTCATTTGTAAAATGCATAAGCTTTGAGAATACATTAAAAAATTCAAAATACTTTAGTATTTTTCAAATCTTTTTAAAAACGGTCTTGAATTTTATTGAAATTTTCAACAAAAAATTAATGAAAAGAATTCAAAATATTTTCTTTAGTATTGAAATTTTTGGAAAGGTTGAAAACTTGTACTACAAACATAAAAAACAGCAAGATTTCACCTTTTCTACGCTTTTACTTATTTATTTATTTGTTTCTGTGCATGAGTGTGTATGACACTTTCAGTTTTTTCTATTTAAGAGTGTTCTAAAATACACCACTCCCCTCCATTTTGACAAATTTACGGATTTTTTTTAAGCGAAAAAGCATCACCCTGGAAAGTATATATATTTTTAAGTGATTTGGAGTCGAACAGATTTTTTATTTTTCGATAATAGAATTACACATTGAGTTATGAGCAATTGTTTTCTCATGGCGACTTTTCGCTCAGCTGACCCCTCCCCCACCCCCCACCCCGAAAAAAAATAAATATAAATAAATAAAAAATAAAATACAATCCATGTAGAAATATCGGATTGAATGTCGATTGCGGAATGCTTACATGATTTACAAAATTACATGTTTACAAAATTTATCTTTTTGGTTCGATACTTGTTACATGGGGCGGGGATTTTAGATATTTTATTAAAGCTTAACCTTTCCGGTATTAGACTGAGTATTTCAAAATCTTAAAGGCAATATTTTTTATAGAAAGCTAAATAAACTTTTAAAAATAAACTTTTATAACTAATGCTTAATGAAACCGATCTGGTTCATATTCACATAAACAGGTGAAGTGTCTTTAATGCATATGTTCCATTCTAATAATCTTTTAATTTCTGAACTTAAGAGAATATGATAAAGCTAAAGATATTCTTACTTTTTTTTCAAAGAAAATAACATAAACCCTTTAAGTTTATTAATAAAAATAATAATAATTAAAAATGTCTTCTTTCTTTATCATAATGTTTCACTTTACCTGTAACACATGTCCTATTTAAACATTCATTTGATAATCAACGCATTTTTTTTTTCACAAAGTTTAAGATACAGCCGAATATTTTTTCAAAAAAAAAAGGAGGGGAGGGGGGGGTAAGAAGGAATGAGAAACGAGAAAAAACTGTCAATTTTCTAATATTTATTTTTAAAGCAGAAATTTATCTGAATGCAAAATAAAAATTATTATTTTAATAAGAAGTTTCTTTAAAATATGAATCTTTATTTTGTGTTTCTGTCCTAGTTGGATTCGAAAATCCACTACAACAAACAATTTTTGTATTGGAAACTAAAGTCGAAAAAAAAAAATTCTGAGAAAAATACAGGGTGTCTCACTCCAAACTGAACACAGATTTTCTCAAACGTTTAACAGTAATTGAGGCATATTGTACTAAATTTTGACCGGACTTGATTTCCATCGTGTGAAATGTAAATATAAAACGCGAATTTGTGGAAGTTACCCTTCTGTTCCTCCAAACAGTTTTGAACTAGATGCCCCGTAATTTAAAATGTAGTGCATTACATGAGGTATCACTGACAAAATTACAGCTCACTTCTAGAACTTTCTATAGCGCCATTACATTTCACATAAGAGATATAAAAAAATAAAAAAAATTCTAAAAATTTTCAGCATTCACAGTTTTCCATTTCTTCAGGCGGTAAAATATACAAGTGTATGAATGCTATTTTTTTTTTCTTTCTTTCTTTGAACGAATTTCGTCTGTGAAGGCAAAACATTGACGAAAGAGGCACAATACCATTTTCTTCATTCCAGAAACTTTAATAAGCATGTGATAGAGCTTAAACTAATCACTATTTCCGAATTCCCACCCTCCTTTGCAAACATCTGGTGTGTAGATAAGTGCTAAAAGAACACGCTACACTTGAAATTTCGTAGAAATGATAGTAAATAGCTATAATGAGTCTTGTATCCTTACTCCGAGTTAAAGATGCAGTTTTTTAAACAGATTAAATAAAAGAACTTTCTAATAACATTAATGTATTTTATTATGAGTTAGAAGCATTAACATTTCTGTTAAACATTTTTTTTTCCTTTCATAACAAATTCATATATTCCATTGCACTACATATAAATGATTTCAGAAGGTGTTTTCCTTTTTTTTTTAAATATGCATCAATAACAGTTTTAAATGTTGATTTCATAACATTCTGTGTTAAAACTTAAACAAATTATTAAAATCAGTCTTAAACTTTTCTAATTAACGTCTTATAACATCTATTTTTGTAAAAGATTTAATTTTTAACACTTTCCAACATGGTTGAAAAGTGGTTATGAATTGGTTTTGTCTGTCCGTGCTCTAACTCTTGTAAATATACTCGGATTGCCATGAAATTTATCTGCATAATTAATGTTTACTAAGGCATGTTCGGTATTGAAAATGGAGTGTGTACCATTCATAGTTCATTTACAGGGCACTCAAAAACATTCCGCTACATTAAGGTCTATGAGGAATATTAAAGTGTTACAATGTGCTAAACATAATGAAATTTATATACATTATTGAGGAGCATTAGAAGATGATTATTATATAATTACAGTACGTGTGCTGGGGAGCTGTAAGTATTTAGTTATATTATGATCTATGAAGAAAAATAGTTTGCGACGTATTTTAATTATGTTTCTCTGTTACAAACATATTGAAATTGATATGAATTTATGAAGTGCACAAATACATGCTTTCTGTAGAATATGGAGTGAAAAGCGTTTATCATTCATTTACAGGGTCATACAAAGTGTTTGACTATATAATGGTCTGCAAGGAAATACTGCTCGCAGCATATGGAAATTATCTTGCACTATTTCAAACGTGACGACATTGATATGCTTTTCTGAGGGTTACTACAAAATGATTTTTCGAAGAATATGATGTGCATTCCATTTATCACGCATTGACAGGGACACATAAAAGATTTCGGAGACAATACTGGATCGAATGTGTTATCTATTAGGGATGATTGCTGAAAGTGTGTACTCAATTACGATATGCGTTGCTAAGTTTAGCTAAATTTTTGCATAAATTTTCCGTAAATTCCATAGATCATACACAGTGTAAGCAAAAGAATTCGTAAGCGTTACTGAGAATGAGCGGGAATTGCTTGAAGTTTTGTTTGCTTTTTCTTTCAGTTATGCATTTTCAATCTCAACTACATTTAGTATACTAAGCATATTGTAGCATATAAATAAAATCACATACAAGGCTATCCAAAAATGTAACAGTATTTACAATCTATAAATAAAAAATATGTTCTTATACTTAACAAAATTTTCGAGACAGGTTAGGGAGAAAAAGGTTGCTTTTGGTTAGGCATTAACTCAGCATTACAAGGTATAGGGAAAACACTGTTTGATATGTAAAACATCGCACAAATATCTTATTTGTTAGAAAGATGAGAGTTGCCAATTGCAGAAAAAAAAAAGATGAAAACACGAGAACACCCTTACATGACTTTTAATGCATATATGATAGGGTATTCCTTTAGATATAATTTTCATAGTCCAGCCTTAACCGTAAATCGCGCTGACCTTTTTTTTTTTTTTTTTTTTTTTAATGAAAATCAGAGGCACATGCGTCCGTCATACCTAACAACGGGTATAACTGGTTAATTATCTTTGTATTTTACGATATAAAACTATGTAAATAATGAAACTAAACAACCGAGTTTTAAAAATTTCATCTATTGATTTCCGTCTATTCACCCTGATCACTCAGATACAGTTCAACAGCCTATGTTTATAGGGTTAAAGCATATAGATTTGAGAGACCTAAAGTTTATGATGACTTTCACCAAGGCCCCGATTGCCTAGGCCTTAATCTACCCCTCCTTGTGAATACTTATGATCAGTTTAATTTTCCTAGCCTATATTGATATCGTTAAGAGGCTGCTTCGCTTAAGTGAAAACACACTCTCGCTAATCATATTTTTATAAGAGAAAAAAATTTTAATATCTCGTTTGCATTTCAACATTTTTAAAAGATTTTTTTTTTTTTTTTTTTTTTTTGCACTGGATAGCTGAGTTTGAACTCTATAAAGCCCGTTTTTTTTTTTTTTTTTTTTTTCGATTTTGCCTGCAGATTTTTTATTTTTTATTTTTTATTTATTTTTTTTTTTTTAAGGATAATTTTAGTTTCGGAACTGGTTTGAAATGCAAAGGTATCCTCATTAAATAAATAAATAAATAAAAATAACTTATCCAGTGCTATACAAACTTATACAGCTATCTAATGCAAAAAAAAAAAAAAAAAAAAAAAAATCATTTAAAAACATTGACATGCAAGTGAGGTAAATTAAAAAAAAAAAAAAAAAAAAAAAAAAGAATAACATTAGCGAGCGTGTGGGGTTCCGCGTCAGAGAAGTAGCCACGTACTGCCGCCGTAACAAATTAATTCTTTTCTGTTTTTACATAATATGTTTTCGAAAATGTCATTAGATATTTATATTTCGATTACCGAATTTCTATAACAAATGTAATACATTTGAAAACTTTACTTTGTACCTGCAAAAAAGATTTTGGCAAGCTAAATTTTCCACAGAATGAGAGATTTAACACTCTGATATTATTTTTTTTTTATTTATTTTTTTATTTATTTATAGTTCGAGATTTTTTTCAACATTTTTCATTTGCTATCATCTTAAAAGCGTATTTGACCTCACGTTTGAATACTTTGAAATACTTTTTAACACATGTCTTCTTTTTCAGATCTTTTTTTTTCTGTCTGTTTATAAATTAGATATCTCTTTGATTATACAGCTATCTGACGGTCATCATATTTTTTTGCTAGCTCGTTTGACGACTAAATTAAGAGATATTTAATGAATTTTATAAAACAGATAATTCTTGTATATGTAAATACTAATACTAAAACAAAATCTTCAGTTCTTAAAAAATCTGAATATGAATATCTGAAACTTTTATAACCGTGTTCGAAAATTATTTTGTGATTGTGACTGTTTATAAGTAACCAATGCATACTTATGCAATATTGTTGATATTAGCAATTAAACACAAAACGTTATAAGGTATTACTATTATTATTATTATTAATAATCTGAGTAATTGTAGTAAAATTTACCTGCATTTTGAAAAGTAAATAAAAGATTACGATTCCTAATTTTTTTATCTTTAAAAAATGTTAAAGAATAAATGCTGTAAAAGTAAAGAAAAAAATTCTTTATTTGAAACACCTTTTTAACAAGCATTTGTTGTTCGCTGCCTGGAAATATCACCGAATTTTAGCAGATGTCTTTAGTACCCTAAAGGGATTTTCACCCTTTCGCACCCCTTTGTCTAAGACCTCTACTGATAACTGGTAAGGCCAGTGGGAGGTAGTAAAAAGAATGTGAGACGCTCGAATTCCACTGAAATGAATAAAAGATAAAGTAAAAGATACAGATATGTTCTTACGCTTGTTTAAAATTCAGTTATGTTTTTAACATTATTAAGCAATAGAATTTTTCTAATAACATTAAAGCATTTTATTTTTAATTAGATGCATTAACGTTTCTCTTCTTCTAATAGTCCATTGCAGGAATAACTAATTTCGTAATTTCCCCCCTTAAATATGCATTACTAATAGTTTATAGAATCTTTTCTAATAAACGTCTCAGACATTCATTTTTATAAAAGATTTAATTTTTATGTATAGTAATATGTATTTCATCTGAACAATGTAATATTTTAACAACAGCGATATCTTGTTTTAAGTATTATATACATTATTCCAGCGTGAATTTCTTTAACGCATTTTTGTATATATAGAGAAACGCAATAAACGCAATGAAAATAATAACATCACGAAACCTTTTAAATACATTTTTAAAACAAAGAAAAAAAGCTTCTTAATATGATTTCTTACTTGAAAAATGTCATATGAGATCGTATTATGCTGGTAAAACTCCAATGATAAGCTTTTAAAAATATCAGTATTAAACCAACGATATTTACTTGTCAGCATCAGAAAAATAAAATAATAAAAATAATAATAAATATTTTGTCTTAATAACACATAAATGGATGATATTAAAAAATGAAATTCTGAAATACAAATGACTTCAAATTTGATTTTAGGCTATAAGTTCCGATTGTATTTTTCTCAATAGATAAGGAAGTAAACACCTTTAGAATTTAACAACACAGATTTAAGTGAGAAAAAAGGGTGTTGGGGGGGGGGGGGGGGGGGAGATAATAATGATAACTGTGAACGCCGTAAAAGTCTAACCTAAATGACGGCGCCTGGTGCGGGGCATCGCCCGCGCCATCCTTGATGCGGCGTTGTGTCCCTCCAGTCTAAACCCAGATTTTGCGCATGACTTGGGCATAGTAAAATAAAATTTCACTAGGCTTGACTTGAACTGCGTGAAATGTAAATGTAATATGCGAAGTGGTGAAAAGTTCTGCTAGTGGAAGTCGTGCTAGTATCTAACACCAAATAGCATTGAGTTGGACGCTTGGTTTTGGGAAATGTAATTCGAGATACACATGATGTCACTGACAGAATTTCAGCTTACGTCCAGAGTTATAAACAAAAAAGTAATAAAAAAAAGATAACAAAATAAAGATGAAAATGGAGTAAAAAATAAAGTGATTTTTGTTTATATGACAGTGGTTTCTATAAGAAAATTGTAGTGTGCTGTACTAAATTTGTCTTTTTTTTGTGGGTAGGTGGGGGGGGGGGGGGGGGAGAGAATCACCAAATACTGATACAGTGAAAAGTTCGAGTACTGCAACATATCAGCTAGCAACCCCCTTCCCCAAAGTATGAAAATTTGTTTCACGCTACTTTAAGACTTTTCTACAAGTAACTCACCGAATTAAACAAGCAACTGTGAACGAAAGACTTGGGTGAACGATCATTCTGTTAAAGCTAATGACATATATTTTGCTAATTTGAACGCAATTGTATATAAACGTTTGTCATTATTTACTATTTATCAATTAAAAATATTTCCCAATTAATTACCTTTAATTAATAATAAAATCAATTAAGTGCTATTTTAATTAGCTATGGCAAATACTTGAGAATGAACAAACATAACACTTTCCATTGCAAAAAATAAAATATATTTTCGAAAAATTTTCACCAGCAGATACTCTCCTCACGCCCCCCCCCCCCCCACCTCACCTTTCTTCCCCCAGGGACTGCACTAAAATTCTAAAGGATTTGCTGGGTTTTCCTGGGTGGCCATCCTCATCCTCCTCGCCCCCCCCTCCACCCCCCAATACGAAACATCTTTTAACGTTGTGTAAAAAGATATTTCTACAACTAACGCACCGAATTGAACAAGCAACTGTTTTCAAAAGATCTTAGCTAAAGAACTACTTAGTTACCGCTAATGAAACATATTTTAATATTTTTAACAAAATTAAATATTTTTCACAAAATTTACATAAAGAAATAGATTTTAATTTACAGAGGACAATAATTAAATAATATTTATAAATGTTTAAATAACCGCAATCAATTATTCAATGGTTTACTATTTGTAAATAATAGTCATCAATTAATGTTCATCAACTAATAATAGCGTCAGTTAAATACTATTTTAATTAGCATTAGCAAATGATTAAGCATTAACATCGCTAATCGTAACGCTTTCATTTCCATTGCTTAAAATATCTTTTCAAAAAATTGGCATTGTCTTAAAATGCATCAATAACATTATACACTTTGTCGGGCAATTCATTAAATAATAGAGTAACCACCCAGAACATCTTAGTTCGAGATTAAGTTACTCAGGTTGAATGTGTAAAATTTCAAAACGAGTAACACCCGAGTTACTCTAAATAATGGTACTGTACTCCCACAAACTTTTTGTTCTAAAAAATACAAATTTTCTTCGATTGAAATTTTTTTGGTGTTCATATATATATATTGCATATCTTGACATTCTATAACAATATTTAAATGATATTAATAAAATTTCGATGGGTATTCCAAACGTCGGTAAAAAGTTTGGTTACTGATGACGGCGGGTAGGACGGTATTGGTGTGTGTGTGTGTGTGTGTGTTGCATTAATAGATCTAATTCCGCGATTTCCTTATTTTATCCTAAATTACTACTTTATATTCACTAAATCCTTATCCTTAAATAATCTCTATCGTTAACTCTGTTAAATTCCCTTTAATTTAATGTCTCACCTGTCTCTCAATTGCTTAAATATTACGCTTTTAATATTCTTAAATTAAATGTTCCATTTCCGCGCTTTTTTCTTTCTAGAATATTCGTTTAGCTTCCATTTTTACTTTCCCGCGTATTTCTGAGGTTATCCTTTTTTCCTTCAAATTCATCCGCTTGCTCTGTCCACACTTTTTCATGACGTGATATTCTTAATTATTCGTTGGTTGAGAGCGCGATCTACGTCATATTTGTATTCTTACATTTGAGGAACAAAAAGTCGATACTCGCTGTGTTTCAGCAGAATTTGCCGTATTTCTACTTTGATAACTTCCCTTGGTCGCCGTCTGATATTTTCTATTATCTATAATTTGCTTACCCATAATTAAATACTACGTAGCGATGGCTTGATTAAAATGAATTGGTGGAAACTGCACCGCCGAAAGCTCTTTCAATAAAATACTGAGTAAAGTTATGCATTGTCGCAATTATTCCGTAGAAACCTTCACTGGTTAAATGTGTTACCTGGCCTACCACTCGATGACTGCAACTACTTTCCAACATCCATGTTGATTTACTACGAAACATTCTCTTCGTTAAAATTCAAAATTCGTTATATTTGTCGACGAGAATTCAACTCTACCTGTGTTTCTATTATTTCAACATTGCACTACTGGTAACATAACAACCAGTTATTTCGTTCACTAGTAAAACCTTCCAATGTTAGAATAATCTAACATATCTAACACACACACACACACATATATATATATATGCTCAAATGCTTGTGCTTGCCATCCTTTATAATTGTACAGTTTACAGCCAATAGTACTGTTATGCTATTTTACAGAACAGTATTAATCAAGAGTCATAGTAAGTACTCCAGAAGATACATTCTTAAAAAGTCAATGTTTCTTTCCGAAAATACCAATACATTTTAACCAACATTTTATTACCGATATTTTTCTGTATATTGATATTTTCTGAAAATACGATATAATTTCTTAAGTAAAGAATTTCTTAATCATGATTATTTGCCATCTATTTATTTTTTCATCGTTGCCTCTTCACCTGGGGTTTTTATGTTTTAAAAAATTAAGTTTCACTGCACTTGTTGAACAATATCCCCCCCCCCCTTTTTTTTTAATCTCACTATCTCCCTCACGAACAAAAATAAATTAATTTTTTTTTATTTTAATCTTTTTTCCTACGATACCTCGGTTCATTTTTTTTTAAATTCAATTTTGAAAATAAGGTGTTATTTGTCTGAGATTGCATTAGCTCTTTTCTATCCTCTGGTAAAATACTCTATGATTTAATTCTTGAGTAAAGAATTTCTCGACCGAAGTTGTTTGCCGTGTCTTTTTTCATCGTGCTTTAACACTATACCCTTTTATATGTTTTAAGAAATTGATTTTTCTTTTTAGCTTTGCATCAGATAAATGGATAATTTCACAAAAACACTGATATATGGAATTCAGATTTTGTCGCTATTGATATAATGATTTTTTTTCAAGTTATGGTTTTCACAAATTCAGAATATCAAATATTTTTACTGCGCATATTTTCAAATGATTCTTATTAAACCTCTTAAGCTGTGAATGAATTAAGTGGTTATGAATTAAGTGGTTATTTTTTTTTTTTTTTTTTTTTTTTTTTTTTTCGTATTTAAATCAGGAGAGCGGATGGGAAGTTGTAACCATTCGTAAGGGAAAAAAAGACGAATTAGACATTTGGAAATTAATTTTTTTGAAACGGTAAATATTAATATTTTTAAGGGGTCTCAGTACTCTTAAAGTTGAAAAAAAAAAATGAAAAGAAAACAGACCATTTTCAACATTTAATATAATAAAATAAATATAATTTTAAAACTCAATTTTTATAAAAAAAAAAAAAAAAATTCAAAGATGCAAAATTAGTAGTTTTAGGGGGCTCCAAACTGTCAAACATTTGTCGAGCAGAAAATTGGTTCGCGGGATTACAAAATAAATTTTGCAACTAGAATGAATTTTTGTGCCTAATTATACTTCAGATTTAAATAATGACCCAGAACCTAAATATATGTGCATTTAAAGCATTTTTATATATTTAATACAAAGCTGTATTTAGCTAATACAAAACTTTCAAAATTTCAATAGTATAAATCACCTAAGAAACTATATTTTTGAACAATAAAAAGGAAATTTTAGGTTCAATTTATACAGACTAACAGAAAACTATGTTTTGAAAATTTCATGACAAAATATTCAGAAGTTTTTGAGATATCTTGCGCGTTATGCCCAAAAAACGTCATTTGGAGAAAAATGACTTCAAAATTTCCGAAACGATGCTTCAACTATTCAGCAGGCATAACTCTAAAAGACTTAACTTCCATCTTAATGGGAATTTCAAAAAAATAATTATATCAAAATGTTAAAAAAAATAGCAGTTTAACATGTAAAAAAATTAAAATTTCGAAATTTTTGAAGCTTTAAGAGTTCTAAGACCATTTAACGGATAAAACCGTTAGAAAGGAAAAAATACAAAGTGTAAGTGGATTCTTTTTGTCTTATTTTGACTTTTTAAATCAATGTAAAATTACCAAAAGAAAAAAAAACTTCATTTTTTCCGTCTCTGTTTGCAGTACTCCGGAATACTTTGAATAGCAGAGACACGTCATTTTGCGATGTTTGTTATGGATTTTAATTAGTATCTATTTTAATTAAAATAAAAAAATTGAGCCTCAGGTGCTTTTGGACCTGCGTTGGACCATAGATTAACATACAAGATTGAACACTCCCATAGAGCGTAATGGTAATGCGATTGCGATCGACAACGGGGAAGAAACTCCCCATCCTTGTAATATTTTTGTTATTGAGTATCTACCTTATTGTGACCTTTCCTTTTTTTTAATGTTGCATGCTTACGTTTTCAATAGAATATTACGCCGATAGATGAACATAGAATTGGTATTCTATTTTATATTTCTAATATCTGTTCTATGTTAATGCACGGATATATGTTTTTTAACCATTTGGAAAAATGGTTATTGTCCTCTGTCAGGGTAGGAAATCAAAAACATATCTGATGCGTTTTATTAGTTAAATCCGCATTTTATTCGTTTTCTGATTGGCCTATACAGTAATCTGTATTTTCCATTTACTTTCAACAGAGATGGATACTTCTGTTGCCACTTTGACAAAAAGTAATAAAAACTACAAAAAAAAATAATAACTCAGAAACAAATTGAGATACAGATTTCAAACAAATTGCATTATAAGTACATTTTTTTCTCTATACGACGGTGTAAAAAATAATATTGTGGGATGTTTAGAAGTTTAAGAATGAAATTTTATTTAAAATTGGTCCAGGAATATTAATGTTTAATCCATGGCGTACGTAATGTATGACCAGCTCCGTAGAAGTTTAAAAATTTACAGTACCGAAAAATGTAATCTATGGCGTACGTAATGTATGAAATTTCATTTAAAATTGGTCCAGTTATATTAATGTTTAATCCATGGCGTACGTAATGTATGAAATTTCATTTAAAATTGGTCCAGGAATATTAATGTTTAATCCATGGCGTACGTAATGTATGACCAGCTCCGTAGAAGTTAAAAAATTTACAGTACCGAAAATTGTAAAACTGAAATTTCTTTTAAAATTTGTTCATGATGGGCCCAGGAATGTTAATGTTTAATTCATGGCGTACGTAATGTATGATCAACTCCGTGCGATTTTTTATGTCTTAAATTTTAGTCTTCGAAAAAATCATTTTCCAAATGGTCGTTTTAATTTGTTAAATTTTTTTTTTTTTTTTTTTTTTTTTTTTTTACATGATGAGTGAACGATTTAAGTGCAACGAAAAACAAGGTAAAAATTGCGTCTTGAATGCTATATATCAAAAGCAATGGTGTAATATAAAAATATACGAAATATTGCTCTCTACATGTCCCAGAAAATTTCATAATTCTTCCCATTTGGTAGGAAAATTTTTATAGCCGATGTTTTATTAATTTATGAAAAGTTTAACGTATTAAACAGTCGTTACAATAATCTTTTAAAATTTACGCATTTTCTCTTTCTTACAGATAAAATAAAAATATTGTTTTTAATGTAAATAATTTACAATCAATTCAGTAATATTTATAATATTAACATATAAGAAATAATAATAATAAAATTACAGATAGGGAAAAATTCCTTTCGGCAAATTTTTAGAATTATATAAATCTCTAAGTTAAAAATAAATAGAGGTACTAACATTAAACTCAATAAAATATTATTCGAAATGAATAAATTGACACAATATCTGAATTTGATTTTTTGCAATTTAATCTCATAAACTTACATATTTACATTCTTAACAGAATTTTCTACGATTTTTCTTTTATATTATTACTTTTGTAAGTTAAATTTGAACAATACAAGCACGATAAAAAACTAGTATGTTGTGGCCATCACAAAACTTTCTTCTATATAAATCACGTCAATTAAATCATTTAAATAGTACAAGAAATAACGATTTAGCACCAATTCATATCAAAGTATATCTGAATTTGAAGTTCGATGAAAATTCGCGCATTAGTTCTTGAGATAGAGCTATAGCGGAAATACTGAAAAAATGTACCATAGCAGCGCCACCTGTTGAGCGATTTACACCAAAAGTAAACAGCACTAAACGATATCAAGGTATACCTGAATCTGAAGTTTGTTGAAAATCCAAGCATTAGTTCTTGAGATAAAGCTATTGTGGAAATCGCAAAAAATACAGCATAGAAGCGCCACCTTTTGAGCGATTTACACCAAAAATTAAACAGCACTAATTAATACATCAATTCATGTCAAGGACTAACTAAATCTGAAGTTTGATGAAAATCCGTGCAATAGTTCTTGAGATACAGCTCTTGTGGAAATCCTGAAAAATGCAGCACAGAAGCGCCACCTGTTGAGCGATTTACACTAAAAATTAAACGGCACTAATTTATACATCAATTCATGTCAAGGACTAACTAAATCTGAAGTTTGATGAAAATCCGTGCAATAGTTCTTGAGATACACCTCTTGTGGAAATCGTGAAAAATGCAGCACAGCAACGCCACCTGTTGGGCGATTTGCACCAAAAATTAAGCAGCACTAATTTATATCAGGGACTAACTGAATCTGAAGTTTGATGAAAATCCGTGCATTTTTTCTTGAGTTAGAGCTATTGCGATAATCATGAACAATGCAGCATACCAGCGCCACCTGTTGGGCGATTTTCACAAAAAAGTAATCAGCACCAAACTATATCCTGGACTAAGTGAATCTGAAGTTTTATGAAAATCCGTGCAGTAGTTCTTGAGATACAGCTATTGCAGAAATCGTTAAAAATGCCGCATAGCAGCGCCACCTGTTGGGCGATTTTCACCAAAAACTAATCAGTTCCAGTTTATATCAAGGTCTAACTAAATATGAAGTTTTGTGAAATTTCGTCCATTAGTTCTTGAGATAGAGCGCCCACAAAATTTGTGTCACATACAGACAGACAGACGGACGGACGGACAGACAGACAGACAGACAGACAGACAGACAGACTCACAGACAGACATTTTGTAAAAACATGTTTTTTGGAATCTCTGACTCATGAAACGTGTAAATCCGTCGAAAACTGGAATTCGAAAATTTTCATAAAACCAATACTTTCTTCTTGTAAAGATAGAAGAAAGTAAAAAAAGCAGCTAAATAAATAAAGCATAAGTACATCGTATGCCTCTCTCGCTGCCTCTGCTTCATTTTAGAAAAGAATAGATATTCAAAGCATAGAGGGTAAACATATTGCTTCAACATAGGTAAATTTCGGAGTCTTGTTAATTCTTCCCCCTTGTCGGTAGTGACGCTAGTACTGTTGCCATTACAGATTTTTCCATAAATGTCCCATCTTGCATGTTAATCTATGCGTTGGACAATCATCATCCCAATTTTCAGTCACTTACATGCGTTAGATTTTCTCATCCATCGCCAATATACAGGTGTGACACACGCGTTCAAACATATTTCTTTTATTAGTGCAGATTTACTGCTTTAAATATTTCTTCATCTATAAACACTGAAGATCACTGATTGAATCAAACTAGACTTTAATTTCTGTACTTGTTAATTTTCCAGTAAGCTTTTAAAACATGTACAAGGAGTGTTCATTATTGACGCACAGTCATCGGGAATTTTGTTCTGTCATCTGAAATTCTCAATAACCCGAAAAATTCTCTGGAACATCTGAATGTAATGTTTTTCAAGCACCTTGAGCATAAGAAAGTTTGTAAAATTTAACAACTAAAAATACATTTAATAATCTACGAGGGAAACTCAGTAAGTAGGTCGCAAACCGATATGAGAGGTCGGAAATTAGTAGTAAATTGTTTCCAAATATGCCAATAGGGGGCAGCACTATCCAAGTGTAAATTGTCAATTTCCAAATTTATGAGACAACAGTTGTACAAGGTGAGCAGGGGCGTTCAAAATTTGTTGACGAAGAACGAAGTGGTCGTCCTGTTGTGATTGCGACAGAAGAAACAGTGCGGAAGGTCGGGGAAATGGTTAGAGCTGACAGACAAACAACAATAGACAGCATTAGCAACTGCAACACATGGTTTAGCCTACAGCCGACTGATGCAGACGTTGAATGTGAGGTACACAGATGGCTGAGAGTACAGTCCAAAGACTTTTATGCAGTGGGTATTAGAAAAGTCATAAAGAGATGGGACAAAGGTATTAATGTAAATGACGATTATGTAGAGAAATAAACATGCCTTTTAAGTATGTATCTTGGTTTCCCTTTTTTATTGGCTTTTGTGACCCACTTACTGACGTGCCTTCGTATGTATATAATTTGGAAATTTTTGTAGAAAATTTCAGACTCCATCAATTTAGTAATTTTCATATATTTTTTAACTACTTAAAAGGCGTAGAGTCAACAGAATAAAAAAGTGTGCAAGTCTGGAATCTAACCAGGGTCATCATCCATGTAGCTTAGTGGTAAAGCATTGGAGTGTATAGTCAATGACCCTGGTTCGATTCCAGGCTTGGACCCTTTTTCACCTTGTTGACTCTACGCCTTTTAAGCAATTAAAAAATGTATGAAAATTAAATTTAATTATAGTAGAACCTCTTTTATCCGAAACTCTTTTAACTGAAGTTCTCGTTTAACGATAATCTATTTTTAAAGCTTTTTTTAAATATCACATTCCTTGTGTGCAAAATCCATTTTAAAAGCTTTTTTTTTTTTACCTATCATATTCCTTGTGTGCAAAATCCATTTTGAAAGCTTTTTTTTTACCTATCATGTTCCTTGTGTGCAAAATCCATTTTGAAAGCTTTTTTTTTTTTTTTTTTTTTTTAACTATCATATTACTTGTGTGCAAGCGGTCCTTTCCGAACCACGAGTACATATATATATTTGCGATCCCCTTTCTTAGAATTCCTTTGAATTTAACTTGAGCTCCCATAACATGCGAAGGGAAACTAAGAAAACGAACCATGAAAACGAACAAATTAGCAATTCTGAAGCTTATGAATGTTTTGCAAAAGGTTTGGCTTGGCAGGAACAGCAGAAAGACTGTGATACTGGTGAACTAATAATATTTTTAAACTTCGTGATAGAGCTTCAAAGCAAAGACAATCGAAACTGCAACAAACAAAACCTTGTTTCAAACCCTTGTGAAATATGTAAAAGGTATTTAATTTCAAAATAAAATCCTTATAATTTATTCTTGTTTCTATTTGCTATTGCTTTATTTTTATTAAGCACTTGTTAGTATAATAACAAATAGCACATATATTTAATAGTGCTCGCGATTATACGTATAAAACGTATTGTACCGATACGGATTTTTCGATACGTATAATATGGTGAATACGGTTTTCTACGTATACGTTTTATACGTATAATCGCGAGCACTAATATTTAACCTTAATCTTAAAATTGAGTATTCTTGATTATACGAATATTTTGATTTTCCGAAAGATGGTCGGTCCCTATTCCTTCGGATAATCGAGGTTCTACTGTAGTTATTGAAAATCTTTGACTGTATTTAAAAAAAAAATCCTGTTATCTCAGCTGTAGAAATGTAGTTTTAGCTTTTCCTAAATCTTTTAAATAAAATTAAACTATGTAGTGCTATCAAATAATGTCATTCTAGTCAAACTTGCTTCTTTTTCAATTCCTACTATTAGCTCACACTCTCCCTATATTTATTTATATATTTATCTTGTACAAATTTTCAATCGTTAATAAAATACTCATTATTCATCCTATCAGGTTGAAATAATTTTTTTAAACTTGTACTGGATGACAATTGATGTTAATAAAGTTTTTTCAAATTAAGTTAAATAATGCTATAAAAAGTGATAGAATATCTTTATTAAGACTTACGATCGTTTCATCGCACAATCGGCGACATTTTCAAAATCAATCATAATAGAAAATATTTTCACATAACTTAAAAACAATAATATAGTAAACAATGTCTCGTGACATTGTTTACTATATTATTGTTTTTAAGTTATGTGAAAATATTTTCTATTATGATTGATTTTGAAAATGTCGCCGATTGTGCGATGAAACGATCGTAAGTCTTAATAAAGATATTCTATCACTTTTTATAGCATTATTTAACTTAATTTGTTTATAAGTGATTATTATACATGTTTTTTCAAATATTAAATATTTATTAATTTATTTAAATATATTAATTAATTAAATTTTAATTAATTAATTTTAGTTTTGCATGGGAAACAAAATGGCCGCCATTGGTTATTGAATTTCAATGAAAGTATTTTCAATAAGGGTTACCATAGGGGGGGGACCCTGTTCTGTCGCCAAATACCGCCAAGTTTGTCGCCAACTTGGCGATATAGCGCCAAATTTGGCGGCCAAAATGAGTCGCCAACTTGGCGATATCTGTAATATTTCGCCAAATTCCCATAGAGTTCCATTGTAAACCTACTTGCTTATAGAAAATCAACAAATTGAGATATTTTAATGCAACAAAAACTCATATTACCTTGATTATATTAAATTTTTCTTTGATGGCCTAAGTAGGAATTGACTTTAAAAACAAAATTTTTATATTACTTGTTCTACCTAAAATTACATTAGTTTATTATTCAAATTCAAAAGTTAAAGCTTTTGTTTATAAAATTTTGTAGATTAAAAGATTAAATTCACTTTTCAAAGGACAAATTATTTTTAATAAAATATTAATATATCTTGCTAGTATCGTTATGAAATAATATCAAAAGCGCTAAACAATAATTTCTCATATTTTAATATTTAATTTATTTAGAATCTTACTTGCTATAAAGTCCATAAAATTTAATATAAACTTTAAACAGGCTGCATTATATAGACAAAAACAAAAGAAAATGTTATCTCACCTGTAGATAACAAGGTTTTGGTCTTATGAATACAAATTAAACAAAGTATTAACGTAAGAAAACTGTTCTTTCTTCTCAAAACAAATATTAAATTTTCTTACTTTAATCCTTTCCTCTTTTCCTTCGAGTAGCTTGGTTCATTTTTTATTCAATTTTGAAAATAGAGAATTTTCTATCTAAAATTGCATTACTATTTTATTTGAAATCGAAAGTTTTTGTTTATAAAGTTTTAAAAATTAAAGGAATAAATTCTCTTATCAAATTACAAATTCTTTTTTAAAAGTAAGTTAATGTATCTAGTAAGTATCACTGTAAAATGATATCGAAAGCATTAAATAGAGAATTCTCATATTTTAATATTAAGAGTGTTTGGGCCCTTGTATCTAGTTAATGTTAAAATCGTCATATTGATAACCCTTTATCTCAGGAACTGTTCCAAGGAATCAGCTGAAAATTTCAAAGCTTAATCCCTATACATTTTATGTACTTTAACACAGGTATTTCTTGAAATTGGCTATAATTATAATTTTCTGATTTTTACTGTAAACTATTAAAAAAATTAAAAATTCCTTAAAAAATAACAAAATTTCAAACTACAAAAATCTTTTGTAGACTATGTACATATTGAAGAAATACGTCTGTTAAAAATTTCAAAGGTGTATCTTGTAAATAAATTTATGAGATGAAGGGTCATTTAGACAATAAAAAAAAAAAAAAATAGTAGTTTGGCAGTAAAAATCATAAAATTATAATTAAAACCGAATTCAAGAAATCCCTGTGTAAGTGTATGTAAAAATATATAGGAAATAAGCTTTGAAAATTTCAGCTGATTGCTTGGAACAGTTACTGAGTTAACCCTTTATGTACTGAATTATGAATTCATGAAAATTTCATCTTCTAAAACATTTTTCGTGAATTGTTTAAACTATATTAGAAGATTTACATGAACAATTAATAAATTTTAGAAGGATTGAGAAGGATTAATTAAATTTGAATTTATAAGGATTTTGTGCAATATTTATAACCCAGTCGAATATTTCATTTTAAATATTTTTCTTAGTATTTTGTAGAATTAGTAAATGTATAAATATAATGTTCTTACGATAGAAATATAGAAATATTTCCGAAGTGAAAAATCCCCCTTCTGCCCCAACGCCAAGAAAGCTGAAAAGATGCAAAGGCAAAAGAAATCATCCTTTTAAAAATATTTTTGTTTTGTGTTACCAATAATCCTTTTGGAACAAGGTAAAGTAATGTATATATAACTCATTCTAAACTGTATTACAACTAATCGATGTATTAAATGAATTTTATAACAATTTATTTTAATGGTACTTATAAGTACTGTCAGTCGATAAAGGATTAAAGGGTATCAATATGACAAATTTAACAGACAAGATAAAAGTACCCGGCTCCAGGTGCAACGTCACAAAAAAGCGAACAGGAAACAAAACAGGGCGACAGCATCTTCTAAGTCATGAGATAGAAATACAGTAAAATCTATGAAATCTATATCTGTCTATAACAGAATTTTGTTTTAAGCGTAAAATTTTCATTGTTCCTACGATAGAAATACCTTACAATTATACCTGATAAGACAGTCTTTTTTTTGAGGGGGGGGGGGCGATCCTTATGATAAATTTAATAAAATGAAGAACTAGATTTTCAGTAATATAAATAGCTTACTTTAAAAAAGTAAAATGTTAAGTCAATAGTTTTTTCTGCTGTGTTTTTTACAACGCCATGCTATTTTTTATAAACTAAATAACTTTTGGAAATCTGATCTTACAGTTACAGAGAACACTTCCTATGGAAAGTATGCAATAAAATATTTTTCAAAATATTCAAAATTACAGGAGAAGTACGGTTGGGACATTTTCTTAATTTTTTAAATTAAAGTTTTCAAATTTTAACCATAAATAAATTTTACTTGATGGAATCATTTTTTTTTCTTTTAATTATTTAATTATATGCCAACAAGATATCACACAGTACTCAATAAAAAATTAATTCAAAGCGTATAAAATCCCCTTTAGTTCATTCTTCATCACACACATAAGAAAATCCATAAAAATAAATCTAAGCATAATAATTATAAATGTGAACTTAAAAACAAAAAAAAAAACACGCTTTCTTTAAAATTCACAAACACGTAGAAATATGGAACAATTGATTTAAATGGGAATTTCGCTAAATTACCCAGCTTTTGCCCCCCCCCCCCCTTCCTTCACCTTAGGGGTCGAATTTTGAAAAATTCCGGAACATGTGTTTACTAGTTTTAGTTATACTATAGGCATGTCAAGTTTCAAGATTTTATTTCCATTGGTTTATGAGATATGGTGATTTTTTTAATTTTTAAATTTGCTCCTTATTAATCGAATTTTAAAATATCGATGTCAATTCATGTATTACCCTCAGAAATAAATGTGTATTCCAAATGTCAAAGCTCTATGCATCGACAGTAATTATGTGAAAAATGAGTAACAATATTTGACTACCACATGCAAACAGAATTGTAAATTAAGGCTGTTGTTTTCAACTGCTCTGCTCAACAAGCACAAATCATTTTGACACATTTACAAATTCATTTTTTAACGGAAAGATATAAAATTGAAATGCTTGACCATGGAAGCGATTTGGAATCGAACTTTTTTTTCCCATTTTTTGATCCATCAATTACTCATTGAGTTATAAGCGATTTTGATCACGTGACAAAGGCGTTTTTCTCCCGCCGCGGCTGGATTTTCTTCTTTCGTTTGGAAGTTTAGTTCAAAATGACAACTTTGACAGTATTTTCTGAAAGATCTGTTGCGTTTACAAGAAAATGGAAAAAACAGCTCGATTACATAGTTTCTGAATAACAACACCTTCTAGTTTCATGCATTTCGGAACAAAAATGAATTAAAACTTATGTCAGAAAGTTGACCCTTTGGATTTGAGAACAACCTTAAAAGAAAGCATATAATAAAAAAAAGGGTACTTGTTAGTTATCCCGTCGACCCATTTCGACAAATTATATAAATCGCCAATCGCCAAACCACTCGTCAAATTATACAAATTGGCATAATTTTTATTTTAAATAACGAAAGAAGAAATAAATTAGTATAACATTAATAAAAATACAAATAAAAACGTGGAAATAAAAATCACTTGATGACGTAAACACGTGTTGTCAATTGAATGTGACATTTACGGTCAACCATTATTGGCATTTAATCTTACAGTCTGGCGACTGTAATTTGGTCGACGGGATGACTAACAAGTACCAACATGTTGAAAACATGTACCATCAAGTACCAACATGTTGCACGTCAAACGTGGAAAATGAGGTGCGTTCAGACTATAGCTAGTTTTATAAATATTTTTTGCACCGCATAGTGTACTGAATGTATATTTTAGTGCACTTCAATAAGTGCATATCAATTCCATTCTGTTCGAAAGACTGTAACATCATTAAAATGCACTTGAAATAATTTTTTCCCCATTGGCCGTAATGTAACGGGAAATTTTTGAATGTCCCTGTAATTAAACTATACATCCGATTTTCATAAAATTTGAAATGACTCTACAAAATTATGTAACAATTATATATTTAAAATTTCAGACCATTCTGTTGGGTAGTTTTTGCTCTGTTATATGCGGACGGACAGACAGACAGACGAACTGAACGACGACTATAGGTGCTACATAGGGGAGAGTGGTAATGAATGGGCCATGGGGGATGAATGGGCCATTAACAAAATGTGAAAAAGTATTTGCATAAAATTATTTTAGATACCACCAATAGATGAAGCTATTTGTTCTACCAAACTCATCAAATTTTCCATTGTTTGGGAGAAGCCATTTTCCCACTAGAGTAGGATGGTCAAGAATCTGATTGAAAAGTAAATTTTTTCCCTTTTCTGTAAAATAAATAAGCTAAAAAGTATTTCTTTTTTCATTGCAGATATGTGTATTAGCAAGTCTTCGCATATCTGTAAACTAATTTAGGATGTATTTAGATGTTATTTGAATTTAAAATACTAAAAAAACCTGAATATATTACAGAAGTATAGGTGGGCTGAATGGGCCACTATATTATGGTCATGAATGGGCCACCTTTATCCTGATCATGAAAGTATTGTTTTTCATTCTTTTTTTCTGATTTCTCTTTAATATGAAACATAACTGGCTGTAATGGATTTAGATTAAATTACTGTCTAGTCAGAATATGTTTATAGTGATGCCTAAACAATATTTGGCACATTTTCACCCTAAGAAATATTAGTTATGTTTTAGAAACATAAGTTAAATTGTATAAATGATTAAGGTCAACTGCCCAGTTGTTGACCACACCTACTAGTATTTTTCCATTTGATATAAAATTAAAATAATTGTTTATATTCTGAATCTGATGGGTAGAATAAATAATACCAGAAATTTACACTAATTAGTCAATTAATAGGCAGTTCCAACCCTGTTACAACCATGTCTTTTAATATTAATTTTGAAAAATATAAATTTCGTTAAATGATAATGTGTATTATCTATTATTTTTGTGTATATTTTATGTTCTTTCTTCCCTATAATCTCATTATTTTGTCATTTTTCTGATATAATTATGTGATTTAATAATATCACTTTTGATGTTCATAAATTTTGATAAGCATTGTGTATTACTTACTATTTCAGTATGCTTTGATCATATCATGTCAAGTACCATTCATTTTGTCATATTTGGTGAATAAAAGATTAATTCCACATTTATTCATTGAATTCATTTAGTGGCCCATTCATTACCTTCAATGGCCTATTCAGCCCCATGGGTGGGGATGAATGGGCCAAATTTCTATATTTTTATTTTCTATTATCATTCATTATAGACATTTTCTAATCCAATTTTTATGACTTTTTTATATAACTAAATAAGTAAAGTAACTGAAGAGCCAATTCTGAGGCAAAAAAAAAAAAATTATTAGAAAAAATTACAAAAATTAAAAACCAAAAATTGGCCCATTCATTACCACTCTCCCCTATTTATATAATTACGAACGCACCTAAAAAAAGGTATTACTTGCTACAAAATCTCGGATTATATAAAAAGTTCAATAAATTTAAAATGAATGATGATATCTTACCTGTAATAAAGAATTTTATTATCTTATGAACGTAATTCGAATAAGATGATACTCGAACAACTCGAATGGTAGCTACTCTGTCTCCTCTCGAACAATAATTACATTTCCTTCTTTTAATCCTTTTCCCTTTTTCTTGGAGTATCTTGATTCATTTTTTATTTAATTTTGAAAACAGAAAGTTATCTACCTGATGTTAAGTTTTCTTTCTGATGAAATACTTTTTTATAATTTAATTTTTTAAGTAAAAAGTTTCTGGTCGGATATTATTTGCTGTTCCCATTTCATCGTGTTCTAATCAGCTGAGATATTTTTTTATCCAAAATTTCGAGAATTTAACGTTATTCCTGATGCTATTAATCCAGTTCGGTAAAATTAATGAAATTTAGTTTAATAATTCTCCTCCTCGCAATTGTAATTCAATAGAAATAGTAAAAGAAAATCGTTATTAAGAAAATTAATCAAAATCTGTACCATAAGTAATCCATCAACTCCGACATAATTCCATCAACTCTGATATAATTCAATCTACCACAATTCAACATGGAAGGCAAAAATAAGACTTAATTAGAAAAATTACGATTTTTAGAAATAATGAATTTTTAGATAAATGATTCTTTAATCAATTAAATTAAAGCATGTATTTGAGTAATATGTTACATTTTAAATACAATTAAATCAGTTTAATAATAATTATTTAAAAATATATGCGGAAGAAAGAGTTTAAAATTAACCGCTTATAAAGCTAATGGTTAAAAATTTCGATATATCGGTCTGATATTAATAAATATTGGCAATAAAATATTTATGATGATCTGTCATATTTTTTGTGATAACAGAAATTTATATAATATAAAATAAGTAAACAATAGATATAGGCTGTCTTTATTCAGGATAAGGGAAAAGGGCAGTACATTGTATAAATCGATGCTTTCAATAAAGGTGATACATCCTTATCGATATTTTATTATCCGCATTTATTTATATTTCAATCATTATATAGAAAATTTTTGTACGAATATGTGTTATAAAGGATTATTTTTTTATACTTTTTCAGCATGCAGTTATAAGCAAAACCGAAAAAATCCTATAAAAAAATATTTTTTTCAAATGCTTGTGCTTAGCTGCATTATATATTTATAATTTTACAGTTTACAGCTAATAATACCCTTATGCTATTTTACTGAACATTATTAATCAAGATTCATAAATAAGTACTCCAGACGATATTATATTCTTAAAACTGAATTTTTATAGTCGAAAGTATCAATGAAATTTAGCCAATCTTTTTATTACCAATATTTATTGATATATTGATATTTTCTAAAATTTTATCGCTAGATCAATTTGACTCGCATTTCTCATTAATTTAACTAAAACCTATCAAACTAATTTATCCTTTTAAAACATCATGAATTAGTCAGATCCATATTTTTGTAGATTCAGTTTAATGTTAAATTCCTTCCAGTTACATTTAGATTAGATTTCCTACAGTTTTTAATGTTAAATTACCTACAGATTTTAATATTAGATAATGTTCTGATTTGCAAAAAATAGTTAAAAAGTTAAGAGATAGGTAGATTAAATTCGCTTTATAGATTTTTAAAGAAATCCCCAAATGATCTTTTAAAAATATCTCATCAATACAGCTGTGAAATTGCCTCTAGAACATTAACTTAATGACGTCACATACAGGTTGTCTACAAATTAGTTGGCCAAAAAGAATGACTTATTGAATGGAATTGACTGAAAAAAAAATTAAAGTACATATTGTTGTAAGATAGAAAAATGAGAAAGAAAGTCACATCGAACATTAGCACAAATGTTTGATGTGACTTTCTTTTGTGACTCTGCAAATGCCCCATCGGTAAATCATTTCTTGCCATAGATATGTCAGCATGTTTCCGTCGATCAAATTAATTGCAGTGCATATTCTTAATTTTAGTTCAGGAATGGCGGCTTGTACACTTGATTCTTTACAAAACCCTATACACCGAAATCAAGCGGTGAAAAATCTTGTGATCGTGGTGGACATTGAATAACACCACCGCTCGCTAAGCGATAGTGCCAGTTATGACACCTAACGCCATCTATGAATAAACTTCGGCAATATTACTACTTGTCTCATTTTCAACTAGTTAATTTCGTTTAATATTTCGGAAGTTTTCAACTTACAAAATTGCCCAACTAATTTGTAGACACCTTGTATTTTAATACATACCTTATTCAGCATATGATGCAAAAGAAAGTCCATAAAATTTAATAACGAAACTTAAAATGCATTTGATTACTTATTCCAAAATCTTGACTGCATTAAAAAGCGCAATGAAATAAAAGATGATGGTGCTATCTCACCTGTAGAGAACAATTATTGTATCTTACCAATACAAATTGAAGTCTTTCGCTTTACGAACAAAAATATCGTTCCTTACTTTAATCCTTTTTTTCCTTACCGTACTTTGGTTACATTTTATTCGATTTTAGAAATAGAAGGGTATTTTTTTTTTAATTATACTTTCTTTTTTGCACTACCAGCAAGGGACTTCGTAATTTAATTTTTGGGATAAAGAACTTCTTGTTCAAAATTGTTTGCCGGTATCTTTTTATCGTATTCTCTTCAAAATGAGATTTTTTATGTGAAGTTTTAAGGAGAGGAGAAAAATACAGAATGTTTCAACGAAATATATACACAATTTGCTCTTTAATAACTGACATTTTCTTCTTTTCCTTTCAGGTTTAACTAACTTTAAACAATGACTGAAACCATACTATTTTTTTTTTTTAATTTCTTCATACGTTTTGAAACTAACCGAATTAACCCTTCAAAAAAATAAATTATACAAATGCTTTGTGTTAGACGGACGGCATTTATAACTTTATAGTTTACAACAATAATACCTTAATGCAATTTAAGCTGTGTGTTATAAATTATGAGTCGTAAATAAGTACTTTAAAAGATAATATATTCTTAAAAATCAATCTTTCTACCCTAAATATCAGTGCATTTTAACCAACTTTTTATTACTGATATTTTTTGATATATTGATATTTTCTGAAATTTTATCTCTAAATCAATTTCACTTGCATTTCTCATAAATTAAAATAAAACCCATTAAACTTATTTAACCTTTGAAAAGATCAGGAATTATTCAAATACCTGTATATGAAGATTCGGTTTAATATTAAATTGCTTTCAGTTATATTTAGATAAGAATACCAATGGTTTCTAATGCTAGATTAAGTTCTGGTCTTCAAAAAAAAAAAAAAAAAAAAGGCAGTTTAATAGATCCGTAGATTATATTCACTTTGCAGATTTTACAAAAATTCCTCGAATGATCTTTAAAAATATCTCATGAATACAGCCTATAAAATCACATCTAGAACATTAACTTAATGACATCACATATTTTAGTGCTTACCTTATTCAGAATACGATGCAAAAAAAAGGTCCATAAAATCTAATAACTAAACTTAAAATGTATTTTTTTACTTGTTGCAAAATCTTTTGAATGCATTAAAAAATGCAGTGAAATTTAAAATGACAGTGTTATCTCACCTGTAGAAAACAATTTTTGATCTTGCAAGTTGAACAAGGTAGTTACACAAAACTTCGTCTTTCTGTTTACGAACAAAAAATATTTTTCCCTGCTTTAATCCCTTTTTTACTGTACCCGTACCTTGATCATATTTTATTTGATTTTGGAAATAGAATGATATTTTTCTAAGATTAGACTATCTTTTCAGACCTGCCAGATTGCGACTTTATAATTTAATTTTTCGGGCAAAGAACTTCTGGTCCGAGATTATTTTGGCTATTTTTTTTATCATGTTCTCATCAAATGAGATTTTTTATGTGAAGCTTTAAGGAGACGTGAGAAATTAACTTGTACAGGGGCAGTTCACGAAAGTACATATACAATTTATTCTCTAAGAGTACTGGGATTTTCTTCTTTTCGTTTCGGGTTTAACTGAATTAATCCTATAAAAATATAAATTTTTCAAATGCTTGTGTTTGACGGCATTTATAAGTTTACAGTTTATTGCTAATAACACTATTATTTTATTTAACAGGACGTTAATAATCAAGAGTCATAAATAAATACTTTACAAGATAATATATTCTTAAAAATCAATATTTCTTCCCCAAATATCAATGCATTTAAGCCAAAATTTTATTACTAATATATTTTATATATTGATATTTTCTGAAATTTTATCGCTAAATATATTTGACTTGAATTTCTCCTTAATTTAAATATAATATATTAAACTAACTTATCTTTTTAAAACATCATGAATTCAAAGACACATTTTTGTAGATTCTGTTTAATTGCTGTCAGTTATATTTAAATTAGATTTCCTACGGTTTTTAATGTGTGATTGCCTAAGTTTTTAATGTCAGATTAAATTCGGTTTTTCAAAAAGTAATTAAAGTTATGAGATCAGTAGGTTAAATTCACTTTTCAGATGTTACAAGAAATTCCTCAAATGATCTTTTAAAATATTTCATAAATACAGTTATAAAATCACTTTTTAGAACATTAGCTTAATGACTTTACATATTTTAATGCTTATCTTATTCAACATATGGTGAAAAAGAAAGTCGATCAAATTTAGTAACTAAACTTAAAATGTATTTGATTACTTGTTTCAAAGTCTTTTGACTGCATTAAAAAATGCTATGAAAAAAAAATGCTGTTATCTCACCTGTAGAGAACGTGTTTTTGATCTTATGAATAGAAATTGAAGAAGGTAGTAACTTAAAAGTTCCAGTCTTTCCCCTCACAAACAAAAATATCGTTCCTTACTTTAATCCCTTTTTTTTTTTCTTTACAGTACCTTGATAGCATTTTAATCGATTTTAGAAATAGAGGTATATTTTCCTAAGATTTCACCCTTTCTTTTTTGCCCTACCGATAAGCGACTTTATAATTTAATTTTTGAAGCAAAGAACTTCTTCTTCGAAATTATTTGTTGGCCTCATTTTATCGTCTTGTCCACAAATGAGATTTTTTATGTGAAGCTTTAAGGAGAGAACAGAACTTATACAGAAGTATATACACAATTCATTCTCTAATAACTGGCATTTTTTTCTTTCAGGTTTAGCTAACTTGAAAGAATAGCTGAAACCATACTATATTTAATATATTTTTTTCCGCATAAAATTTTAAACTAACCGAATTAATCCTATAAAAAATGACGTTTTCAAATGCTTGTGCTTTCCGGCATTTATAATTTTACAGTTTACAGCTAGTAATACCGTTATACTATTTTACAAGATGTTATTAATCAATTGTCATAAATAAGTTCTCTAGAAGATAATATATTCTTAAAGACCAATGTTTCTCCTCTATATATCTCAGCATTTAAGCCGATATTTTATTACCGATATTTTTTATATACTGATAATTTTCTGAAACTGTATCGCTAAATCAATTTGACTTGAATTTTTCTTAAATTTAAATATGATATATTAAACCAATTTTATGTTTAAAAATGTCATGAATTATTCAAAAACATATTTTTGTGGATTCTGTTTAATATTAAGTTGCAATCAGTTACATTTAGATTAGATTTCCTATAGTTTTAATGTTTGATTGCCTATAGTTTTTAATGTCAGATTAAGTTCTGATTTTCAAAAAGTAATTTAAAACTTGGGAGATCAGTAGATTAAAATCGTCTTGCATATTTTACAAATATTCCCCAAATGACCTTTAAAAATATCTCATCATTACAGCTATAAAATCACCTCTAGAACATTAATTTAATAACTTCACATATTTTAATACTTGCCTTATTCAGCATATGATACAAAAGAAAGCCCATAAAATTTAATAACTAAACTTAAAAAACCTTTGATTACTTGTTGCAAAATCTTCGACTGCATTAAAAAGTGCAATGAAGTTAAATTTTAAATGTATGATCTGCATAGAGTCTCAAAGGCAAGTACTATATGGTGGATTAACAGTTGAAAAGTTTACAAGCTTTCAGGAAAGTCTTGCTCATGAAGTGCTGTTATCTCACCTATGTAGAGAACAAGTTTTGATCTTACAAATATAAAGTGAACAATGTAGTAACATAAAAGCTCTAGTCTTTCTCCTTACGAACAAAAAATATCGTTCGTTCCTTTAATCCCTTTTTTCTGTACGGTACCTTGGTTATATTTTATTTGGTTTTGGAAATAGAAAGGCATTTTCCTAAGATTACACTCTTTCTTTTCTGCCTTCTGGCAAGCGACTTTATAATTTAATTTTTGAGGCAAAGGACTTCTTGTGAGAGATTACTTGGCCAGTATCATTTTGTCGCGTTCTTTTCAAATGAGATTTTTGTGTGAAGCTTTGAAAAGAGGAAAAAAAATAACTTATACAGGATGTTTCAAAAACATGCATACACAATTTATTCGCTAATAATTGGCAGGTTTAATTAATCTTTAAAAAGGGCTGAAAACTATACTAAGCTTTGAGTGAAGGAAATGTATCCTAAATTGTCACTGAGAATTCGAAGACGTATCTGAAATGCAGAAGAAATTTGCAAGAGAGCAGGGTTCTCTTTGGCTTTTAACGGACATTAGCGATTTGGCGAATACTACATAAGAAGCAGTAGCCAAATGAAAAGAAATATTAGCAAAAAAATTCGAAGTGATACACTGAAAAACATCTTTAATCCTTTATTGTATTCCTTGTTTTCCAAATGTTCTAAAATAACCTATTTTTGGTAATTGCTTATAAAATAGAAATTCGACTATCCGCTACAGAAACTATTAAAAGTAAGTACATTCTATATGCCTCCTAAATGTGTAAATGTTCCAGACATTCTTTTAGTAGACGAAATAAAAATTAAATACAGCTATCTTTGATTTACCGTTGTGAAAGTGTATACTATAAATTGCTATGAGATTTCGACTTTTAACCGATAGAAAAAATTTAACAGGCTGATGATACATTGCATACAATTAATAAATAGTAAGGTAAGGTAAGGTAAGCACCCACCCGGGGAACCCGCTTTTGGCTTATGGTTAGGTGTAACCCCCAAGCCCGGGGCAGGGAAAAGTTCTACTACCTGCGGAACCCCTTGAATGATTTTTTTCCCTTACAGTCTAGGAGAAATAACAATGTTAGATATATGATATTTATTGACAGTGTGTGCAATAAATATTTACTGATGACCCCTATAATTAAAGTATGGTAAATGACTAATTCCAATACCACATTCCAGCAAAAATTATCTCTATTTGGCGCTTGATGCGAGTAAATTTGTTTGTGTTGTTACCGGCGCGACGCCGGTACATAGATAGTGATTAACTGACAATAAAGAAATACCTATTGCACAATCCCTTCTGCCTTTAGCTGTTGTTAAACTGAAATGGTGTTGCGTCAGTATCTCTATAAATTGAGCAATGTAAATGGCACGGTGCGACTGAACTTATAAGGCAACATGAACCGTTGAGCAACGCGGATAAGAATCTCTACTGTATTCGCACACACACACAAAAAGAGCAGAAATCCAGCACTCGCAATTTGGCGAGTCTGATTGTTATTTTACTCGCCAAATGGAGCATTTTCTCGTAATTTGGCGCATTGGTAAGCGGAAGCGAGAACCCTGGAGAAAGTTTGAAAGCAGATCCTCTTACACGACTTCCAATAGCTAGAATGAAGGTCCGTTCAGATCACATTCTGCGACGGCCGTTCTTTCGTCGGTCTCTTTGATTTAGAGCATCTTAGTAGGAGAGCTGTTGAACATTTTTGAGTAGGTATTTGAGGCACCCTGAAAATTTGTGCAACACTTCTTTTGTAATGCCTGAATACAAAATCGAATGTCTGGCTGAAGGATCGTGGCCCAAAAACTGTGCCAGACACGTATCAAGTGCCATTTGGCACTTGACACGTGTCTGGCACAGTTTTTGTGCCGACTAAAGTGTCTGTCATTTTCAAAATATTTTTTTCTATGCGTAAATATTATTCTGCCTCAATCTCAGCGTGCCTCAAATACCTTTTTTGGGTAGTCAAAAAATGGCACTTGACACGTGTCTGGCACAGTTTTTGGGCCTACTAAAGTGTCTGTCGTTTTCAAAATATTTTTTTCTAAGTATAAATAGTATTCTGTCTCAATCTCAGCGTGCCTCAAATACCTTTATTTTGGATAGTCAAAAAATGGCACTTGACACGTGTCTGGCACAGTTTTTGGGCCACGATCCTTCAGCCAGACATACGATTTTGTATTCAGCCATTACAAAAGAAGTGTTGCACAAATTTTCAGGGTGCCTCAAATACCTTCCCTAAAATGTTTAACAGTTCTTGGACTATCTTTGTCGCACTGAAAGAGAATGAGAGGAATAGCGGAAGAGGGACATTGCCATGTTTATCACCTACCCTATGGAGAATTTCTTTTGTTCATTTTGTGCGCTTTGCTATCAAACTTTTGAAGAGCAATAAAAAAGGTCACAACTGACTATAGAACCTTTGCAAAAGACAGTTCAGATAAATAATTTGACTTCTCGTAGTAGAATTTAAATCTATGATCTGTGCCTGAGAGGTAAGTATGTGGCCGGTGGAACTGTTCAAAATGTTCAAAAGCTCATCAACATGCTCCAAAAATGAAGGGAGGCTTGTTTATCTGTTAAACGAGCGGCTAGTGAGGTAGGACTTTCAAAATCAAAAGTCCATCGCATTTCAAAGCGTCTACATTGAAAAAGTTACATTCCAAAATTAGTGCATCACTCCCTCAATGTTGATGACATTATAATCCATAACATCATAATCATTTAAACTGTGTATATATTTTTTAAACGGCCTGAATATATAGGTTAATCAGCTATTCTTTGCACATATCCCTGTTCTCCTGTTTTTTTTCCTTATAAAAATTAATAAAAACGTTTTAAGTCTATTAGTTGTATTTTCTTTTTCGAAAAATAGCTAAACCTTTAATCTATGCTTTAACAGAGTAAAATGTCAAAATAATTATTAATATCTTTAGTTTTCGTGGTCACATAGGTGGCAAAATTTCTATGTCATACAAATTTCTGTACTTGGTAGAAAACAAATTATGAAGCGAAAAGGTTGTCTTGGAAACAAAAAGTGCACGGCGCACACTGTGAAGAAATGGCATTTTTTGCCGACATTGACAAAGTGGTTTTCCGTGTATACCGAGTAGTTCATAATAGACCTTATGCACGTGACGTCAGACACCAAAGTTGGTGGTATGTTGATTTGTTATTCTGGCCACTGTACCGCCAGTATGCGCAGGCACAAACACCGCCAGCAGACGACCTTTAGCCTCGATCCAGGTTGATTGCATAAACTTTAACCGAAATTTTGCAAATTTAGTGAATGTTCTTGCTTACAAACGACATTTTAAATGTATATTCCGATATATGAAGTATCTACTCTAAGAACAAAGAATTTTTTGCGGTATTTTTAACGAATACGCATTAATAACTCACACTTCACAGGCTGCTATGCTAATGTTCAAGAGTAAATACCGCCATCAGACGAATTTTAGCCTCGACCTCAGGCCGCGTGCATAAGGTCCATTGCCAAACTCGGAAATGTTTCTCGATTTTTATTTTCCTTTATCTTTACAAGAAGAAAGTATTGGATTCGTGAAAAAATTCGGCTTCCAGCTTTCGACGGATTTGACTGTTTTTAGAAAATGTCTGTCTGTGACTGTCTATCTGTATGTATGTGACACTAATTTTGTGGGTGCTCTATCTTAAGAACTTACGCACGGAAGTTAATAAAACTTTAGATTCAGTTAGTTCCTGATATAAATTGGTGCTGATTAGTTTTTGGTGTTAATCGCCAACAGGTGGTGCTGCTATGCAGCGTTTTTCACAAATATCGCAATAGTTCTATCTCAAGATCTAATGCACATTTTCATCAAACTTCATATTTTGTCATACCTTGATATAAATTTGTGCTTCGTAGATTTTGGTGTAAATCTCTCAACAGGTAGCGCTGCTATACTGCATTTTGCAGGATTTACACGATTTTAGCGATAGTCATGTCTCAAAAACTAATACGCGGAATTTCATATCTTTAGAATCCTTATGATAGAAATAGATTGTAATTTAAGTTTGGCACTGTGATAGCGAATTTTGAAATATTAACATGTATGAGATAGAAGAAAGTTTTCAGATTAGCACATCGGACTAGTTTACAAAGATTTTAATTTATATTTGTTTTAATTAAAAAATCTCATATATTAGTTTTTTTTTTTTTTAAGTATCTTTTTAATGAGATTGGTGCAGAAGTATATTCTTTTTACGCGAACTTTCATTCAATCAAACTCCGCTAACTGCCAAAGAAGAACTTAATTTTTAAGAGATTATTATTTGCAAGAAATCAATTTTTAAAAAGACTTAGCAAATTATTATTCAAATTCTATAAAAATAAATGCATTTTTCCTTTAAATCTCTCCTGTCTCTCTTAAATCCATTTAAATCTACTCCCTGCCCGCTTAAATTCACTAAGCAAAGCAAAAAATTATGATTTGGAATTAAAAAGATTTCAGGAAATCAAGATTACATCAAATATTTCATTTTCCCCTCTCCCGACATGAATTGCTGTTTTATCAATATTTTAAATTAATAGTCAGCTCCTGTTCAAACCAACATGTGTACAGTTCTTAGAATCGACTTTTTTTTTACAATAAGTTATTATTATTTTTAATTCTATATGTCTTTAGAGAAATGTTGTTTAATCGATTTAGTTTTGTTAAGCAGATTATAAACTACGCCAATGCTTATTTTGGAAGAAGCTTATAAGTCTGCAGATTTTGTAATTGCATTACTATTTAACATTTGTAACAAAAAATTAAAAAACATTTACTTTTATAATCTTTTAGAGTGCAGAGGATTATATTCACTTAAGAACTTTGCTATGTATCGTAAATATAGCTATAAAATTATCTCTAAAGCTATAAGTTAATGACTACACGTACACCAGTACCTTATTCAGCATGTTATGCATGAGGAAGTCCATAAAATTTAATACTTAATTTAAAATACATTTGATTACTTTTTGTAAAATCTTTGACTGTAGTTAAAAATGTAATAAAAGAGAAGATAATTATGTTGTCTCACTTGTAAGGAAGACTGTTTTACGTGTTTTAAGGTAGTTATTTATTTATTTATTTTCCGTTAATCATATTTTAGTTGTTGGTAGAAATCAATTGAAACTACTTCTCAAATAATTTAAAATTTTCTTGTTATTACCGGTGTGAATTCATCTATACAGTACTAAGTTAATAACCCCACAAATTTTAGTATTTACTCTTTTTTCAGAGTTTTTGATACATTTGATTACTTTTTGCAAAAACTTTGGCTGTATTTACAAATGTAATAAAAGAGAGTAATATAAGAAACTTTGTCTTTCTCCTCATATACAAAAACTGCTTTTTCTTACTTTAAAGCTTTACTTTTTAAAACTTTCTAAGAAAGTTGAAAAGTATTTATAAATTTTAATATTCCATTATTTTCATTCTTTGGAACTTAACTGTTACTTTTTTTAGAAATTTACGTTTATAATTTTTCACAGTGGAGTGGATTATATTCACTTTTCAAGTAAAAAAAGAACTTTGCAATCTCTCTTAAACTTAGCTATAAAATTATATCTAGAGCTATAAGTTAATGACTACACGTATATCAGTACTTACCTTATTCAGCATGTTGTGCATGAGAAGGTCCATAAAATTTAATGCCTAATTTAAAATACATTTGATTACTTTTTGCAAAATCTTTGGCTGTAGTTAAAAATGTAATAAAAGAGAAAATAATAATGTTGTTCCACTTGTAAGGAAGGTTGTTTTCCGTGGTTTAAGATCTTTTTTAATACAAATTGAAGAAGGTAGTAACATAAGGAAGTTATTTTTTGTTTGATATATTTTAGTGGTTTGTAGATTAGATTCACTTTTCAAATTGAAAATTCTTCTTAAAGAACTTTACATTTTCTTGTGATCATCTGAAATGTACTAAGTTAATAACTACACATATTACTTTTTTCAGTGTCTTACACATGATAAATTCCATAAAATTAATTACTTAGTTTTATATACAGGGATACCTCCTCTCAATTAATATAATTGTCAAATTCTTTAGCCAAAGCTTTCGTATAATGAAACATTGTTTCTCGCCCAATCAAAATGAAACGTGGCTGCATTATCTTAGAGCACTCATCCCATAAAACATTCGTTAGCCGGATCCATATCCCTTAGTCAAGTCAGAAAAAAAAAAGCGCAAAGAATCTTCGTTAGCGAGGCGCTCGTAATCTCGGGATTATCCCTGTACATTTTATTATATATTGACATGTTTTATTGCTTTAAAAAGGGAAATTTTACGTGTTTTAAAATCTTTTTAAATGCAAATTGAACATTTTAGTAACATACGGAGTTTTTTGTCGTATTTTAGTTGTTGGTAGATAAAATTCCCTTTTCAGATTGAAAATTCTTTTCCAAAATTTTTTAATTTTCTTGTGGTTACTGGTGTGAGATCACCTGTAAAGTACTAAGTTAATGAACCCACATATTTTAGTATTCATCTTTTTTCAGTGTACTATGCATAAAAATTCCATAAAATTTTAATACATAATTTTATAAGTAGTGATAACTCGTCTAACAAATATAATTTATTTCGAATTCGTATTCGAAAGTTTTAAGTTCTACATTTTCCAAGGTCCTTTGAATAAATATCCATGAAGTTAGTAACATAAGGAAGTTAGCATTTCTCCTCATTTACAAAAGGTACTTTTTCTAAGTTTAATCCTTTACTTTTTAACACTTTCCAACAAAGTTGAAAAGTGTTTATAAATTTTAATAATCCATTATTTTTAATATTTGGAACTTTTACTTTTTTTTTAGAAATTTGCATTTATAATCTTTTATAATTCAGTGGATTAATTCACTTTTTAAGTAAAACATCAACTTCGAAATGTCTCGTAAACTTAGCTATAAAATTATCTCTAGAGCTATAACTTAATGACTACACGTACATCAGTACTTACCTTATTCAGCATGTTGTGCATGAGAAAGTCCATAAAATTTAATACTTAAAATACATTTGATTACTTTTTGCAAAATCTTTGGATGTAGTTAAAAATGTAATAAAAGAGAAAATAATTATGTTGTCTCACTTGTAAGGAGGCTGTTTTACTTGTTTTAAGATCTTTTTGAATACAAATTGAAGAAAGTACAGTCGAACCTCTATTTAACGAACCTCTATTTTGCGAATTTCTCTATTTTGCGAACTTTTCCTTGGAACCAAGAACATTCTGCAAATTTCTTCGTAAAATAACCTCCAAATAGCGAAGTACATTCTCTATTTAACGAACTTTTTCTTGTAATCTAAATTTTTTTACTCCCAAATTCTCAAAATATTTGTGGACATTTCAAACTTATTTTTTCTTTAAACACATTTTATGATGTTCAATAGCCCTGAACTGGTTTTACCAGGCACCTTCTTTGTCAGCAGTGATAATTCGGTAAGTACGGAGGGCGAAGACGATAATCCCTTAGAGTAACTTTAAAAAAATGTGGATACAGATGAGAAAAAAAGAAGAAATTAACCATGATGTGCTGATTGATGATTGTATTTCACTTAATTTTGAAATTGAGGCCTCGGAAATGCTATCCAAATATGATATTTTCGATAGTGTGAAAAAAAAAAAAAACAATACAGCAATGAATTGCGATGAAGACGAATATGATGATGATGGAAATGATCATGATGCAGAAATTAACAAAACTTCGTATGATGAAATGCTAAAATCATTTGAAACAATCCGACGCGGATTATCGTTAGAAGAAAATACGCAGAAAGGGGTTTTTGGTGCATTGCAAAGATGCGAGACGTATTATGAGCGAAAGCACTTTTTAAAAGAAAAAACTCAGACAAAATTAACAGAGTTTTTCAAAAACTAAATTTAAGGATGCATGTGATAATGTATGGTTAAAATTATTTGTTATAATATTAATAAATACGATAAGGTAATTAAAATTCGTTAATTTTAATGTAAAACTATTTACTTTAAACAGAAAATACAGTGTATGCCCGGACAATGTTTTGTTTTCCTTACAGATTTCAAAGATTTAAACGCATAGAAAAAATGAATTGATGATGGGTATTGGTGGGTAAAATAAATTAAACAAATCGATATAATTTATTTTAAAAAATGTGATTAATTACTTTTAGTAAAAATATTTAGTGTTTATGAATTTAAAATCTGTTTTATGTGGTTTAAAGTATTTTAAAAGGTGAATCTCTATTTAACGAATTTTCCATATAACGAACTTTTTGCCGGGATTTAGCGGCTTCGTTAAATAGAGGTTCGACTGTAGTAACATAAGGAAGTTATTTTTTGTTTGCTATATTTTAGTGGTTTGTAGATTAGATTCACTTTTCAAATTTAAAATTCTTCTCAAAGAACTTTACATTTTGTTCGTTATTGCGGAATCTTTGGCTGCACTAAAAAAAGAAAGTCACTTTAAGAAATGAAATTTTACGTGTTTTTAAAATCTTTTTAAATACAAATTGAACAAGATATTATCACAGAAAGTTATTTATATATTTATTTTTCGTTAATCATATTTTAGTTGTTGGTAGATTAAATTCCCTTTTCAAATTGAAACTTCTTCTCAAATAATTTAAAATTTTCTTGTGATTACCGGAGTGAATTCATCTATAAAGTACTAAGTTAATGACCCCACGTATTTTAGTATTTACCCTTTTTTCAGCGTACTATCCATAAAAATTCCATAAAAATTTAATACTTAATTATATATGTATTGATACTTCGTTTAACAATTTTTTTTTTTCGAATTCGTATTCGAAGATTTAAGTTCTAAATTTTTCAAAGTCCTTTGAAGAAATATTCATGAAGGTAGTAACATAAGGAACTTTGTCTTTCTCCTCATGTACAGAAACTACTTCTTCTTATTTTAAACGTTTACTTTTTAACACTTTCTAAGAAAGTTGAAAAGTATTTATAAATTTTAATATTCTGTTATTTTTATTGTTTGGAACCTTACTTTTACTTTTTTCAGAAATTTACGTTTATAATCTTTCACAGTGTAGTCGATTACATTCACTTTTCAAGTAAAACAAGATTTTTTCAATGTCTCGTAAACTTAGCTATAAAATTATCTCTAGAGCTATAAGTTAGTGACTACACGTACATCAGTCCTTACCTTATTCAGCATGTTGTGCATGAGAAAGCCCATAAAATTTAATACTTAATTTAAAATACATTTGATTACTTTTTGCAAAATCTTTGGCTGTAGTGAAAAATGTAAAAGAGAAAATAATTATGTTGTCTCACTTGTAAGGAATGTTGTTTTACGTGTTTTAAGATCTTTTGAATACAAATTGAAGAAGGTAGTAACATAAGGAAGTTAATTTTTGTTTGTTATATTTTAGTGGTTTGTAGATTAGATTCACTTTTCAAATTTAAAATTCTTCTCAAAGAACTTTACATTTTGTTCGTTATTGCGGAATCTTTGGCTGCACTAAAAAAAGAAAGTCACTTTAAGAAATGAAATTTTACGTGTTTTTAAAATCTTTTTAAATACAAATTGAACAAGATATTATCACAGAAAGTTATTTATATATTTATTTTTCGTTAATCATATTTTAGTTGTTGGTAGATTAAATTCCCTTTTCAAATTGAAACTTCTTCTCAAATAATTTAAAATTTTCTTGTGATTACCGGAGTGAATTCATCTATAAAGTACTAAGTTAATGACCCCACATATTTTAGTATTTACCCTTTTTTCAGCGTACTATCTATAAAAATTCCATAAAAATTTAATACTTAATTATATATGTATTGATACTTCGTTTAACAATTTTTTTTTTTCGAATTCGTATTCGAAGATTTAAGTTCTAAATTTTTCAAAGTCCTTTGAAGAAATATTCATGAAGGTAGTAACATAAGGAACTTTGTCTTTCTCCTCATGTACAGAAACTACTTCTTCTTATTTTAAACGTTTACTTTTTAACACTTTCTAAGAAAGTTGAAAAGTATTTATAAATTTTAATATTCTGTTATATTTATTGTTTGGAACCTTACTTTTACTTTTTTCAGAAATTTACGTTTATAATCTTTCACAGTGTAGTCGATTACATTCACTTTTCAAGTAAAACAAGATTTTTTCAATGTCTCGTAAACTTAGCTATAAAATTATCTCTAGAGCTATAAGTTAGTGACTACACGTACATCAGTCCTTACCTTATTCAGCATGTTGTGCATGAGAAAGCCCATAAAATTTAATACTTAATTTAAAATACATTTGATTACTTTTTGCAAAATCTTTGGCTGTAGTGAAAAATGTAAAAGAGAAAATAATTATGTTGTCTCACTTGTAAGGAATGTTGTTTTACGTGTTTTAAGATCTTTTGAATACAAATTGAAGAAGGTAGTAACATAAGGAAGTTAATTTTTGTTTGTTATATTTTAGTGGTTTGTAGATTAGATTCACTTTTCAAATTTAAAATTCTTCTCAAAGAACTTTACATTTTGTTCGTTATTGCGGAATCTTTGGCTGCACTAAAAAAAGAAAGTCACTTTAAGAAATGAAATTTTACGTGTTTTTAAAATCTTTTTAAATACAAATTGAACAAGATATTATCACAGAAAGTTATTTATATATTTATTTTTCGTTAATCATATTTTAGTTGTTGGTAGATTAAATTCCCTTTTCAAATTGAAACTTCTTCTCAAATAATTTAAAATTTTCTTGTGATTACCGGAGTGAATTCATCTATAAAGTACTAAGTTAATGACCCCACATATTTTAGTATTTACCCTTTTTTCAGCGTACTATCCATAAAAATTCCATAAAAATTTAATACTTAATTATATATGTATTGATACTTCGTTTAACAATTTTTTTTTTTTCGAATTCGTATTCGAAGATTTAAGTTCTAAATTTTTCAAAGTCCTTTGAAGAAATATTCATGAAGGTAGTAACATAAGGAACTTTGTTTTTCTCCTCATGTACAGAAACTACTACTTCTTATTTTAAACGTTTACTTTTTAACACTTTCTAAGAAAGTTGAAAAGTATTTATAAATTTTAATATTCTGTTATTTTTATTGTTTGGAACCTTACTTTTACTTTTTTCAGAAATTTACGTTTATAATCTTTCAGAGTGTAGTCGATTACATTCACTTTTCAAGTAAAACAAGATTTTTTCAATGTCTCGTAAACTTAGCTATAAAATTATCTCTAGAGCTATAAGTTAATGACTACACGTACATCAGTCCTTACCTTATTCAGCATGTTGTGCATGAGAAAGCCCATAAAATTTAATACTTAATTTAAAATACATTTGATTACTTTTTGCAAAATCTTTGGCTGTAGTGAAAAATGTAAAAGAGAAAATAATTATGTTGTCTCACTTGTAAGGAATGTTGTTTTACGTGTTTTAAGATCTTTTGAATACAAATTGAAGAAGGTAGTAACATAAGGAAGTTAATTTTTGTTTGTTATATTTTAGTGGTTTGTAGATTAGATTCACTTTTCAAAATGAAAATTCTTCTCAAAGAACTTTACATTTTGTTGCTTATTGCGGAATCTTTGGTTGCAATAAAAAAGAAAATAGTTCTGTTTTATCACTTTTAAGAAATGAAATTTTACGTGTTTTAAAATCTTTTAAAATACAAACTGAACAAGGTAGTGACATAAAAAGTTATTTATTTATTTCTCGTTAATCATATTTTAGTTGTTGGTAGATTAAATCAACTTTTCAAATTGAAACTTCTTCTCAAATAATTTTATTTTTTTAATTATTACCGGTGTGAATTCATCTATAAAGTACTAAGTTAATGACGCCACATATTTTAGTATTTACCCTTTTTTCAGCGTACTATCCATAAAAATTCCATACTTAATTTTATATGCACTGATACTTCGTCTAACAAATATAATTTTTCGAATTCCTATTCGAAGATTTGAGTTCTAAATTTTCCAAGGTCCTTTGAATGAAGGAAGGTCCTTTACATGACAGTAGTAACATAAGAAACTTTGTCTTTCTCCTCATGTACAGAAATTACTTTTTCTTACTTCTTCTTAAAGAAACTACTTTTACATGTACAGAAACTATTTTTCTTTACCTTCACTTTCCAAGTAAAAAAAGAACTTTGCAATGTCTCTTAAACTTAGCTATAAAATTATATCTAGAGCTATAAGTTAATGATTACACTGTGCATCAGTACATACCTTATTCAGAAAGTTACACATGAAAAAGTCCATAAAAAATTTAATGCTTAATTTAAAATTCATTTGATTACTTTTTGCAAAATCTTTGGCTGTAGTTAAAAATGTAACAAAAGAGAAAATAATTATGTTGTCTCACTTGTAAGGAGGCTGTTTTACTTGTTTTAAGATTTTTCTTAGTACAAATTGAACAAGGTAGTAACATAAAGTTAGTTATTTTCTGTTTGCTATATTTTAGTGGTTTGTGGATTAGATTCACTTTTCAAATTTAAAATTCTTCTCAAAGAACTTTACATTTTGTTCGTTATTGCGGAATCTTTGGCTGCACTATCCATAAAAATTCTATACTTAATTTTATATGCACTAATACTTCGTCTAACAAATATATTTTTTTCGAATTCCTATTCGAAGGTTTGAGTTCTAAATTTTCCAAGGTCCTTTACATGAAGGTAGTAACATAAGAAACTTTGTCTTTCTCCTCATGTACAGAAATTACTTTTTCTTACTTCTTCTTAAAGAAACTACTTTTACATGTACAGAAACTACTTTTCTTTATATTCACTTTCCAAGTAAAAAAAGAACTTTGCAATGTCTCTTAAACTTAGCTATAAAATTATATCTAGAGCTATAAGTTAATGATTACACTGTGCATCAGTACATACCTTATTCAGAACGTTACACATGAAAAAGTCCATAAAAAATTTAATGCTTAATTTAAAATTCATTTGATTACTTTTTGCAAAATCTTTGGCTGTAGTTAAAAATGTAACAAAAGAGAAAATAATTATGTTGTCTCACTTGTAAGGAGGCTGTTTTACTTGTTTTAAGATTTTTCTTAGTACAAATTGAACAAGGTAGTAACATAAAGTTAGTTATTTTCTGTTTGCTATATTTTAGTGGTTTGTAGATTAGATTCACTTTTCAAATTTAAAATTCTTCTCAAAGAACTTTACATTTTGTTCGTTATTGCGGAATCTTTGGCTGCATTATCCATAAAAATTCTATACTTAATTTTATATGCACTAATACTTCGTCTAAAAAATATATTTTTTTCGAATTCCTATTCGAAGTTTTGAGTTCTAAATTCTCCAAGGTCCTTTACATGAAGGTAGTAACATAAGAAACTTTGTCTTTCTCCTCATGTACAGAAATTACTTTTTCTTACTTCTTCTTACAAAAACTACTTTCACATGTACAGAAACTACTTTTCTTTACATTCACTTTCCAAGTAAAAAAAGAACTTTGCAATGTCTCTTAAACTTAGCTATAAAATTATATCTAGAGCTATAAGTTAATGTTTACACTGTGCATCAGTACATACCTTATTCAGAAAGTTACACATGAAAAAATCCATAAAAAATTTAATACTTAATTTAAAATTCATTTGATTACTTTTTGTAAAATCTTTGGCTGTAGTTAAAAATGTAATAAAAGAGAAAATAATTATGTTGTCTCACTTGTAAGGAGGCTGTCTTAGTTGTTTTAAGATCTTTCTGAATACAAATTGAACAAGGTAGTAACATAAGAAAATTATTTTTTGTTTGTTATATTTTAGTGGTTTGTAGATTAGATTCACTTTTCGAAATGAAAATTCTTCTCAAAGAACTTTACATTTTGTTCCTTATTGGGGAATCTTTTGCTGCAATAAAAAAGAAAACAGTTATATATTGTCACTTTAAGAAAGGAAATTTTACGTGTTTTAAAATCTTTTAAAATACAAATTGAACAAAGTAGTAACATAGAAAGTTATTTATTTATTTATTTTTCGTTAATCATATTTTAGTTGTTGGTAGATTAAATTCACTTTTCAAGCTGAAACTTCTTCTCAGATTTTAAATTTTCTTGTGATTACCCATGTGAATTCATCTATAAAGTACTAAGTTAATGACCCCACATATTTTAGTATTTCAATTTAGAATAATACCTTTTCCTAAAAGTTGTAAAAAATAGTTCTCGAAATGCTGAAAATTTCAATTTAAAACAGAAATAAAATCTCAAAAAATGAGTGAAATTAAAAAAAAAAATAAAAGCTGTCTACTCACCGCGAACTTCTAATATATAAAATGATCTAAAAACGATTAAATTCATATGTATAGTTTTTGCTCCTATAAAACTTTTTTAATGGAACGATTTTTACCAACTTTAAATATCTCTTAAAATAATTCTTTGATTTGAAAACTGTCTGCATCAGCGTGTTTATCAAATATTTCTCTATAATATTACCGATTTTCATATTTTTGTATGCAATATTATTCTTAATATTAACGAAGAACTTCCGTTCACAAAAAATTCAAAACCGGCGGCGGTGGTGACAGCGTTACACTGTAAAAAAAAAAAAAAAAAAAAAAAAAAAAAGGACTAAAAAACTGATATTCTACTGGCAATCTAGACACTAGTACTATTTCCGTATTTTTACAGAAATTTTTCGCTATAAATTACAGAAAAATTTCCGCTTTTCTGATTAAAAACGGAAATGTTTCTGTAATTTATGGGGAAAATTTTCCGTAAAAATACGGAAATAGTACTAGAGTCTAGATTGCCAGTAGAATTTCCGTTTTTTAGTCCGTTTTTTTTTACAGTGTAGTTACTTTTTTTTAGAATAGAGAGAAATGTTTAATGTGTGACCCTCTTGTTACATGGCATACCTCCAATCTGTAATCCAGTTCGTTCCAAACATTTTGTAGCACATTCTGTCAATGGTTATGAATGCTGCACAAATCTGTTCTTTAAGTTCTGGCGGTGTTTTCGGCATTGGTGGTACATAAACAATGTCTTTGACAGTGCCAGAACTTAAAGAACGCATTTGTGTAGAATTCAGAACCATTGACAGAATGTGCTAAAAAATGTTTAGAACAAACAGATTGAACGTATGCCTTGTAACAAGAGGGTCACACGTCGAACATTTGCAACTCAAAAAAACTTGGTATATTTCTCTTTAAATTCATGCATCACTTGTTATAATATGTGCAGTAGTTTCGAAGATGATTTTTTTTAATCCGGTCCATCATTCGCACTCACCCTGTATTTCATCCAAGACATTACCCGTTAAAGAGCTCAGAATACTCCACGCATGGTCAACCTGCAATTAATTATATTGCGTTAGATTTCAGAAATTTTTCTTAATCATTCTGTTTCATTCTCCCTATGATATAAATGTGGCGTTATTTTATTTAATTGAACGCTGGCCGAATGCCGTTAAAGTGTCATGATGACTGATAAAGATTAACTTTTGTTCATGTGAGATTACGCTCCAGTCTAAATTATACTAATTAATTTACATTGCTGCAGCCTGTGTGTAATTCATTACCTTTTACCCATTTTCATTTGGTCTGTTACATTCGAAGAAATAGAAACTCATATCTATGATTGGATTTATTGTTTCATTCTGTCACGAAATTTATCGTATTTTTCAGACGCTTTCACGATGGATCCTCTGTAATCGCTGTATTTAATTAAATCTGGCCATAATACATATTTAGCATTGAAATGTAATGAGATTGACTGAATGCTTGTACATCAGCAAACATTGCAAAAGTGCTAGGAAGGACCAAGAAAGGTGAACAGATGAACTTTTATTGATATTAGATCACGTTCCTATGTAAGTTCTGCAAAACTGGTATCTGTAATCAAATTTCATCTCATTTTCGAAAAAGATCCCATTTAAAAAATTTACTTTAAAAATAATCCCATTAAATAAATTTACTTTTAAAAAACTCAAATTCCGTAAGTTTATTTCATTAAAGCATATTTAACCCATTTATACTCATATTTATTCTTTTTCACAAGATGTAATTAATCGTACTCTTTTAAATTTAAGATACTATTGGTAATCATTGAAACTGATTATATCCGTTATTAAAAAAAGTAACATTGTTAAACGCACCAGTAGTGCGACACTTAAGGGGGTCCGGGACACATTTTCAAAAAAATTTTATTTATTGCGTTAAAATTTTGAAATTTTTTGTGATGGTTAACCATATCATTTGTAAACAAAATCGCATGATAAAACTTCTCATAATTTTTTTTTAAAAATTTAAATTTTAAATTTTGTTAAAGTGGGGTAGTTTAAAATCGTTATAACTCGAAATATTATTTATAGAATTTCAATTTTTTTTTCATTTAAATAAACAGAAATATATAAATTTTAGTTTAGAGCCAGCATTTAAAAAAATATTAATTTTTTAAAAAATTAAAAATATTTAGCGAAAACATTACAAAAAAAGTAGTGCAACTTAAAAAAAAAAAAAATCATATTTTCAAAAGTAAATATTTTTTTCAAATATGCTAGCTCAAAAGTAAAGTAAAATAATTGAAAAATATATGTTCCGAGTTTCAACCCTGTATCGTTAACGGTTCTCGAGTTATAAGAATTTAAATATGAGAAATAGTGAAAAAACCTATCATGAAGAAAAACGCAATTTTACCAGAAGTCGTTTCCTTGACAACCAAAGCTTAGAAGGCAGATTTTGAAAACAAACCAAAACGAAAAAATTAATATTTCCTATTCTAATTAAGATAGAAACATGATTTAAACATCATTTTAAGCAGAAAACGGCAGAGAAATTTTTAATCCAATTAAAAAAAAATGAAAATTTGAAGATTTTTGTGTCCCGGACCCCCTTAAGGAACATTTATCTAATTATTATTAAAATGTTAATGAATTCCAAAAGATATATATCTTTTAGCCTAGTCCTAATCTCCATATATCATAAAACAATTTCATTAAGAAATTATAAGACCACTAACGAATTGGTGCACTTCTGAAGAAGAAGAAGACACAATATGCAAATTTTTAGCGTGTGTATTTAAAATTGATCGTAGAACGGTTTCTGTTATAATTGCTACATTAAAATTTAAGTTACATTTTATTAAAATCTTCTATTTAAAAAAAAAACGTAAATAAGGTGACTGTTAAGAAATTATAAAACCACCTGAGGAAATTAGCATATTATACGTCACATCAGAGTCATTATAAAGCATACGTGTTTGTATATCATGAAAGTAATCCGAAAGATAGTGTTATTTACGATATATTTGAAAATGCCGCGGGTTAAAGAGTTGTCCGCGACCGAAGTAAAAAAGTTTAGTTTTATAAGGGTGCTGGTAAATCTGAACGAGAAATAGCTCGGTTAATGAAGCGTTCTAAAACTGCCATTCACGATGAAATAATTAGAAAAAAGGATTCAAATGAAATTAAACAATCTGGAAGAAAAAGGATTTTGACAGCGCGGGATGATCGAAAAATATTTCCATTATCAACTCAAAAAGGTCTTTCAACTCGGAAAATTTCGAACCATTTCAGTAAAAAATCCTCACACGTAACAGTTTGGAAGAACTTGAAATCAAATAATAATGCAAAATCTATGAAACTGTTGAAAAAACCGAGTTTAAGGAAACATCATAAAGAAGAAAGACTAAAATGGGCTAAAAATGTCATGTTATGAGACAAGAAATGGAAACAAGTGATATTTTCAGATGAAAAAAAAATTAATCTTGATGGTCCGGATTGCTATAAACACCATTTGCATGATTTGTAGAAGGAACCGAACAATGCTTCACTCGACAAATGAGAGGATGATCAGTACTGGCTTGGGGAGCTTCTAGTCGTGATGGATTATGCGATTTAACCCAAATTTCAGGACGTATGAACTCTGCGCACTATCAGGCTATGTTATATGATCATTTGATACCGTTTGGACCTTTTTTTAGGCGGTACTAACAAGGGAACCACTTTTGGTGTTGCTCGCACCTAGCATCGAGACCTGGTGCGTTTTGTAGCCCTATACATAAAACTTAGAGAACCGATAAAAATTCTCTGTTAAAATCATATTTTATATACTTTTTATACTTTTAATTTTTTATTATTACATTTTTATTTGTTTATTTCACGCCAAAAGTGAGTTAAGTCGCCAAGTATGGCGATACAATTTTTCCGCCTGTTTTATCCAAAGAGTAAATATACAGAACATATTACTAGTATATCAGATTGCGATTTTTTTTAAATAATTGATAGCATAAGAAACAAATATTAGGTTTTTATTTCTTTTTCTATGCAGACGATAAATATATAAGTAATAAATATAATTCTTTCGAAGATCATTGCAAACTACCGGGTGTCCCAAAAAGGACTGACTGATTTTAAAATTCAATAACTTGCAAACGGTGACAGATATTTAAAAAATTCTTGCAGGAGGGTTATGCATAAGGTCAAAAGTTTTTTTACAGTGATTTTCAATTTTAGTTCGAATTACAAACAATAGATGGCGCTGCGACCAATAGACGCTGAATTCAGGCTCGATTTTTGGTACTTCGTGGCCCGGATAATACATTTCCATCTCCTTTTTCAGCATGGAACAAGAGAAAGGACTAGAAATCGAGCCTGTATTTAGCGACTATTGCTTACAGCGCCATCTATTGTTTGCAATTCGAACTAAAATCGAAAATCACTGTAATAAAACTTTTGACTTTATGCATAACCCTCCTGCAAGATTTTTTTTAATATCTGTCACCGTTTGGAAGTTATTGAATTTTAAAATCAGTCAGTCCTTTTTGGGACACCCGGTATTTTTTAGTGAAATAGAAAATAAGCAATCTATTTCTTTTGAAATCGAATGGGATAAAGTTTCGAATGTTTAAAATGAAATGTTGCTGTATTAAATGGTCCTTTGGTAAAAGTAATCATAAAGTAAATTAACATTTTTACACAATTTAGAAAAATTACTGTTGCTAAATATATCGGACTTTAGAATTTCTAGCCATTACAAATTCAGCTATGACATTTGGCTAGGGTTGCCGGAAAGCTCTACTTTTGAAAATAAACGCCAACTGTTTCCCCGCCAAAAATATGAATATAATGTTGCAATTTTTCAAAATCAAATTCGTGGGTTTTTGAAGGAATTTTCGAACTTTTTTCAATATTTTATACTTATTATTAACTAATTTTTATTTTTAAATGCTTTTCTTTAAAAAAATTCAATGTTAATAGTCCGATAAGTGGTCTCGAAAATTGCATTTCCGAAAGTTATGCTGCTGTAAAATCATGAAATATTATTTTAACAGAAAAATTTTATCGGTTCTCAAACTTCATACTATAGGGCTTTAAAATGCACCAGGTCTCAATGCTACGTGCGAGCAACAACAAAAGTGGTTCCCTTGTAAGTGGATTTTTCAGCAGGACAATGATTCTTGCCATGTGTCTAAATCCACCCAGCAACGGTTTAAAAAAGAAAAAAATCATGTTTTGTCATGGCCAAGTCGAAGTCCAGATTTTAACCCTATGGAAAATCTTTGGGGCATATTAAGTCGCAAAGTTTATGTTAATAATAAACAGTTTTTATCTGTCAATGAACTAGAAGTAGCTATTGTAAAAGAATGGCGCAATATTTCTGAATCTGTACTTAATTACCTGGTCACAAGTGGTCTTATAATTTGTTAACAGTGTATTTTTCAATCATTGCTTATATTTTTGTCAATGTACTTATTTATTGCATTATTCAAAATTATTATAAACTAATTTTAATAAATATGTTGTATTTTGATATCGCATGTATTTAAACTATAATTAGAACCTTTATTTACTTCATAATTTTCAAAATCAAAGTGCTCTTATAATTTTTTAACGCACTGTAAACATTCAAAGTTATAAAATATATATTCTTCTGAAAAAATGAAAAATAAAAAATGTTACCTTCCTCTATGCTCCTGTAGTAGGCCTAGTAAATTTCTAATGCATGAATCTTTAAGGGGTCTCAGGACACTTAAAGCTTTAAAATTTTCGAAATTTAAATTTTTTTAGATTTTAAACTCTTATCTTTTCTGAACATTTTGATATAATAATTTCCTTGAAATTCCCATTAGAACAGCAGTTATGGCTTGTAGAATTATACGCGCTCAATAGCTGAAGTGGCGTTCCCAAAACTTTGAAGTCATTTTCTCCAAATGACGTTTTGGGGCATAACGCGCACGATATCTCAAAAACTTCTGAATAATTTTTCCTGAAATTTTCAAAACATATGTATCACGTTAGTCTGTATAAATTGAACCTGAAATTTCCTTTTTATTGTTAAATAAAATATTTTTTAGGTGATTATATAGTTGAAATTTTGTAAAAGCTAAATACAACTTTGCATTAAATATATAAAAATGTTTTAAATACAAATTTATTTAGGTTCAGGTTAATTATTACAATCTTAAGTATACGTAGGCACGCAAATTTTCATTCTAGTTGCAAAATTTATTTTGTAAACCTGCGCGTAATCTGTTATGCCGATTTTCTGCTCGTCAAATGTCTGACAGTTTGGAGCCCCCTGTAAACGCTAATTCTGCATCTTGCAATTTTTTAAGTATTTGAAATGAAAGAACATACTTATATCTTTCATCCCAATTAAAATTGTGTCTTAAAATCAAATAATTAAGATATTAAGTGTTGAAAATGGTCTTTGTTTTTCATTTTTTCCAATTTTGAGAGTCCTGAGACCCCTTAAGTTTTCGGCTTATACAACAAATCATTTACAATGTAATAGAGTATATCAACAGCAGTTCAATTTAAAATAAAACATAATTTTAAAGAAACAATGTTTTAAATAAAAACTTACCTCTTTATGAAATCTCTAAAAATTTGCCAAAAAATCTTTTTTTGGTGACACTCCAGAAAATAAACAAATGTAACAGCAGAAAAAAACAATTATTCCAAACAGTTTATGGAAAGTTAACATTTAAGGATATTAGTCAATCAGATTTCTTCCATTCGTTTTCAAAAAATGCATTTTGAGCTTATTTTTAAACTTTAACAAGTTAGAAATTGCACATCAAACGTGGCAGATGACGTCTGTTCGTACTATAACTACTTTTATAAATATTTTTTGCACCGCATATTGTACTGAATGTATATTTTAATGCACTTCATAAGTGCCTCTCAATTTTATTCTGTTCGAAAGGCTGTAACATCATTAAAATGCACATGAAGTATTATTATCCCATTGGCCGTAATGTAACGGAAAGCTTTTGACTGTCCCTGTAATTAAACTACACATCCTATTTTCATAAAAGTTGAAATGACTTGACAAAATGTTACAAAAATTATATATATAAAATTTCAGACCATTCGGTTGGGTAGTAAGTTGTAAATTGTAAGTAAATTGTAAGTTGTAGTAAGTTGTAAATTAATCAAATTTATTGAATAATTGTGAACTAACAGACTTCGTAAAACTGTCATGATGATTGAGAAAGCTTAACTTTTACTGATGTGAGATTACACTCCAGTGTAAATTAAACTCATTGACTGACATTGTTCTAGCTGGTATTTCTAATCCATTTTCATTTCGTCTCTCTTATATGCGGACGAACACACACACAGACAGATAAACACACGGATCAAACGACACCTATAGGTGCTACGTATTTACATCATTACAAACGCACCTAAAAATTAGTGGCCCACTGCTGGCAGGTGGCCCAATATAGGTGCATTCACTTTACAGTTACAGTTGTAAATACACCAGATTGACGGAATAATTTTGCACTAGTAGGCATCTTAAAAGTATCATCAATTTAATCGTAGTCTCCAAACGCTTTTACGGGAGATTCTCAGCAATCATTTTAATTAATTACGTCACACCATAATACATATTCAACGTTGTAATTTAATCAAATTGATTGGATTCTTTACATCAGCAGACACCGCAAAAGTGATAAGAAGGGCTAAAAAATATTAACTTTTATTGATATTCGATCAAGCTCCTTAATCCGTTTTCAAGTATATTCACTATTTTTTCACAAGATGTATAATTAATCGTGCTCTGTTAAATTTGAGAGACCATTGATAATCATTGAGACCGATTCTATCCATTCTATACAGTTAAAGTTGTAAAGTAATCAAATTCACTGAATAATTGCACACTAACACACATCCTAGCAGTGTCATGATGATTGAGAAAGTTTAACTTTTACTGATGTGAGATTTCACTCCGTTGGAAATTACACTAATTAGCTAACACTGCTTTAGCTGTATCCTTATCCATTTTCATTTCATTTGGTGACAATCCAAGAAACACATATGTCCGACTGAGTTCATTGTTCCATTCTATCAAGGAATTTAATCGTAGTTTCGAAACACTTTCACGATAGATTCTCCGAAATCATTTTAATTAATTACGTCTGGCCATAATACATACTTAACGTTGTAGTTTAATCAAATTGATTGAATGCTTGTACATCAGCAGACATCGTAAAAATGCTGGGAAAGACTAAGAAATTTTATTGATATTCGATGAAGCTCCTATGAAAGTTCTGCAAAACTGGTATCTGTAATCAATTTTCAACTCATTTTCGAAAAAGATCCCATTCAAAAAATTTACTTTAAAAATAACTCAAATTCCATAAATTTATTTTATAAATCATTTTTAATCCGTTTTCAAGTATATTCATTATTTTTCACAAGATGTAATTAATCGTGCTCTGTCAAATTTGAGAGACTATTGGTAATCATTGAGACTGATTCGATTCATTATATATAGTTAAAGTTGTAAATTAATCAAATTTATTGAATAATTGTGCACTAACAGACTTCGTAAAACTGTCATGATGATTGAGAAAGCTTAACTTTTACTGATGTGAGATTACACTCCAGTGTAAATTAAACTCATTGACTGACATTGCTCTAGCTGGCATTTCTAATCCATTTTCATTTCGTCTGTGACATTCTAAAAAACTCTTACGTCCTATCTGATTCATTGTTCTACTCTATCAGGGAATTTAATCCTTGTTTCCAAACGCTTTCTCGAGGATTTCTCTGTAATCATTTAAATTAGTTAAATCTGGTCATTATACATGCTTAGCATTGAAATTTATTCAGACTGACTGAATGCTTGTGCATCAGCAGACACCGCAAAAGTACAAGGAAGGACCAAGAAAGAGCTTTTATTGATATTCGATGAAGCTCCTATGAAAGTTCTGCAAAACTGGTATCTGTAATCAATTTTCAACTCATTTTCAAAAAAGATCCCATTCAAAAAATTTACTTTAAAAATAACTCAAATTCCTTAAATTTATTTTATAAAATCATTTTTAATCCATTTTGAAGACACTGATATTTATTCTTTTTCACAAGAAGTAATTAATCATGCTCTGTTAAATTTAAGGGACTGTTGGTAATTATTGAGACATCTATTCATTATATACAGTTAAAGTTGTAAATTAATAAATTCACTGAATAATTTTGCACTAACAGACATTTTAAATGTGTCGTCATGATGATTGAGAAAGTTTAACTTTTACTGATGTGAGATTTCACTCCGTTGCAAATTACACTAATTAACTAACACTGCTTTAGCTGTATCCTTATCCATTTTCATTTCATCTGGTGACAATCCAAGAAACACATATGTCCGACTGAGTTCATTGTTCCATTCTATCAAGGAATTTAATCGTAGTTTCGAAACACTTTCACGATAGATTCTCCGAAATTATTTTAATTAATTACGTCTGGCCATAATACATACTTAACGTTGTAGTTTAATCAAATTGACTGAATGCTTGTACATCAGCAGACACCGTAAAAATGCTAGGAAGGACTAAGAAAGAAATTTTATTGATATTCCATGAAGCTCATTTGAAAGTTCTGCAAAACTGGTATCTGTAATCAATTTTCAACTCATTTTCGAAAAAATCCCATTCAAAAAATTTACTTTAAAAATAACTCAAATTCCATAAATTTATTTTATAAAATCATTTTTAATCCGTTTTCAAGTATATTCATTATTTTTTCACAAGATGTAATTAATTGTGCTCTGTTAAATTTAAGAGACTACTGGTAATCATTGAGATTGATTCTATCCATTATATACAGTTAAAGTTGTAAATTAATCAAATTTAGTGAATAATTGTGCGCTAACAGACTTCGTAAAAATGTCATGATGATTGAGAAAGCTTAAATTTTACTGATGTGAGATTACACTCCAGTGTAAATTATACTCATTGACTGACATTGTTCTAGCTGGTATTTCTAATCCATTTTCATTTCGTCTGTGACATTCTAAGAAACTCTTATTTCCGATTTGATTCATTGTTCTACTTTATCAGGGAATTTAATCGTTGTTTCCAAACGCTTTCTCGAGGAATTCTCCGTAATCATTTTAATTAGTTAAATCTGGTCATGATACATTCCTAGCATTGAAATTTAATCAGACTGACTGAATTCTTGTCCATCAGCAGACACCGAAAAAAAATAAGAAGGACCATGAAAGATGAACTTTTATTAATATTAGATCACGATCCTAATGTAAGTTCTGCAAAACTAGTACAGTAAAACCTGTGTAAGTTGACCACTTGCGGTGCCACACTTCAGTGGTCAGCTTAGATAAGTGGTCAACTTATAAAGGGTGATGATAAATTTACTGTTTTTTTACGCAATATTCATGCCATGCCATTTTTTTCCACAAATTTTATTTATTGACAGGGCTTTAAAATAATATTATATTACCACGCATATTTCTAACACCTTATAAAAGAAAAGTTTAATTACAAGAATGAATTAATAGTTTTGTATCAATTTTTAAATTAATTAGTATTAACAACTATTTATTTAAAAAAACAGTCAATCAATATACAGCCAATTAGTGATTCTTCAAACTATACTAGTTATTACACATAATTTATAAAAATCACAAAAAACACTTCTTTTTTCACATGTTAAGACATATACACATTCTAAAATTAAGTTTGTCATTTACATTACCTATTTGTCCAAGAAGAAATTTGAAAGTTCAACTAATTTTCTTTTTAGAGCCATTTTATGTTAACAAAATCTTCCTTGTTAAAAATCAATTACAAAATATAAATGTCTTGAATACTACCTCTACACCGAGTTTACTAGATGAAAATAATAATCAAATCCTTCTGTATTACAACACAGTTCTAGTGTAACTCATCACTTGTTGTTACAATTGCCACAAACCATTGAAACTGGTGGAAGGTGGAAATATTTCTGCTCATCAACTAGCACCTGGGGTTATTGAAAGAAGGGAAGGAATGATAAGAGATTGGGAAATAGAAGAAAGAACTCTATAATCAAAGAATGGAGGGGGAGGGTTGGAAAGCCAAATCCACAAGATCAACAGTGTAAGAATAGATAAGCCTTGAATAATTTATCTACACCTATCACTACTAAAAGCATTCAACAGGATAATAACTATTTCACCCTTTTAGAAATTCTAGTTTAAAAAATAAAAAAAAATTCGTGGAGAGTTACTTTATTTTATTCATGATTTTGGGTGGTCAAGTTATAAAGGGTTTTGATGGGCATTTTATAATAGTTCTAGTCAAATTTGAATAATTTCAGTGGTCAAGATACAAGATAGACAGGTGGTCAGGTTACAAAGGATTTGTCTTATAGTTTTGAATAGGATAAATTTGGTTCCTGACAAAAGAGGTCAACATAGACAGGTGGTCAACTTACAAGAGTGGTCAACTTTACAGGTTTTACTGTATCTGTAATCAATATTCATCTAATTTTCGAAAAAGATCGCATTCAATAAATTTACTTTAGAAAAAACTCAAATTCCATAACTTTACTTTATAAAAGCATTTTTGGTCTGTTTTCAAGATACTGATATTTATTCTTTTTCAGAAGATGTAATTAATCATATCCTGTTAAATTTAACGGTCTGTTGGTAATCATTGAGACCTTCTATTCATTATATACAGTTAAAGTTGCAAATTAATCAAATTGACTGAATATTTATACATCGTAAAAGTGTCATGATGATTTAGAAAGTTTAACTTTTACTGATGCGATATTTCACTCCGTTGGAAAATACACTCATTAACTAACACTGTTCTAGCTGTATCTCGATCCATTTTCATTTCTTCTGTGACATTCTAAGAAAATAATATGTCCGATTGCATTCATTGTTCCGTTCTATCAGGAAATTTAATCGTAGTTTCCAAGCGCTTTCACGAGAGATTCTCCGCAATCATTTTAATGAATTACGTCTATACATAATACATGTTTAACGTTGTAATTTAATCAAATTGATTGAATGCTTGTACGTAAGCAGATACCGAAAAAGTTCTATATTGACAGTGAAAAATCTCTATATATATTACGCTGTCGTACATGGCACAGAAATCGCGATTATTTGTTAATTGTATAATGGCAACGCCCGAATGAAAACATCACATTGGTTATTGAACATCTTTTAATACATCTCCATACCTATAAGGGGGGTTACCATAGGGGGGACCCTGTTCTGTCGTCAAATGTTGGCAAGTTTGTCACCAACTTGACGATATATCGCCAAATTTGGCGATCAAAATTAGTTGCAAAATGTGACGCCAACTTGGCGATATCTCTAATATTTTGCCAAATTCCCATAGACTTCTGTTGTAAACCAATAGGGTTTACTTGCTCACTGAAAATCAACAAATTGAGGTATTTTAATGCAACAAAAACTAATATTAGCTTAAGGGATTATATTTAAGGGGAGTCCAAGTAAATTAAATTATGAATAAAAGTAACATGATACAATGCTTAGCATGCTTTCCTAAACATAAATTTTAAGGGAGACCAAGCTGGTCACCAAGGGTGGCTAGTTAACTTTTATTGCTGTAAGATGTACACTAACAGACATCGTAAAAGTGTCGTGAGGATTGAGAAAGTTTCACTTTTACGAATGTGAGGTTACACTCCATTGGAAATTGCACTCATTAAGTAACATCGTTCAATCTTAAACAAACTCTTATGTAAATTTACTCACTGACCAATTTTTCTTCAAATGCTATCTGTAATAAACTATCTACCAATACATTTCCAAAAAAAGTTTTATTCATGTGAAGTTACACTCCAGTATAATTTATATTCATTAATTGACATTGTTCTAACCTGTATTTCCTAATTTATTTTCATTTAGTCTGCTATATTCTAAGAAACTCGTGCGTCCAATTGGATTTTTTGTTCTATTCTAAGAGGATATTTAATTGTAGTTTATGGAAGCTTTCATGAGAGATTCGCATTAATTATTGTAATTAAATAATTTTGGCCATAATATATATTGCAATTTAATTAAATAGAATGATGCTACACTAGGAGCAATCGTAAAAGTGTTATGATGACTCACAAACATTGATTAACATTTGTTCATGTTAGATCATGCTCTTATGTATAATCTGTAAATAATAATTAAAATTACTATAATCAACGTTCTACAAATTTATTTTTGAAAAAAATTGATTCAATAAATTTACTTTCAAAAAACTCAAATTTCATTAATGCATTTTGAAATCCATTTTTTATAATTTCCAAAATAATGACATTTATTCTTTTTCGCCACGTTAAATTAAACATTTTCTGTTTGATTTGAGATATTTTTAATAATCACTGAAATAATTAATTATGTCCGTAATATACAGTTAGAATTGTAAGTTAATCAAATTGACTGAATACTTTTGTCCTAGCAAACACCGTAAAAGTGTCATGATGACTGGGAAAGATTAAGTTTTATTGATGTGAGATTACACTCCAGTGTAAATTATACTCATTAGCTGACATTGTTCCAGCTGGTATTTCTAATCCATTTTCATTGAGTCTGTTATGTTCTAAGAAATTCATATGTCCAATTGAATTCATTGTTCTATTCTATCAGGGAATTTAATCGTAGTTTTCAAACGCTTTCATGACAGCTTTTGCGAAAAAGATAAAGAATAAAGAAAATTGAAGAGAAAAATGTGTTTCAGATAAATTAATAACTGTGAAAAAGTATTCTACTTTGGACATGTTTTTTAATATACAAGGTATTTAGTAAAAGATTGCGGTAAACTTTATGGCATGGTAGTACACACACACAAAAAATTGTATTTGAACCAATATTAAAATCCACTTATTTAATCAAATATACAGGGTTTTTTGCTCTAGCCCGAACCCGAATTTTTGTTCATAATTTTAACACGATTAAAGATATTTTAACAATATTTACAGCAAGCTTCCATTCTGTCTGAGACATGTGGCAACACCAGGGGAATAGTCAGAGGTACAAAGTAATTCGGTCTGTGAAACCGTACATATTATTTTTATATACAACGTTTTTAAGTTTAGACACGTAAGAAAGTTTGACTGCTTTTTGATTTTAAATAAAATTATGAAAAGGTGCAAGTGGTGTGGGCTCTTACTCAGCTGGTAATAATTTCCACTGCATTTTAACTCTGTTCTGGTCTGAGTCAGTGTCTGATTTACGGCAGGGCATTCGGGCCACAGGCCCAGGGTCCCTGATTTTCAGGGGGTCCCAAATTCTGCTGAATGTTTTTCAATTGTTGTCTAAAATTTGGATGTTGTTTTAGCATCTAATGGAATTTTACATTTCATTCGACCTTCTATTCGTTCGTATTGTATTTTTATAACATCGTATATTTTGTCTGAAACATCTATATTTTATTACTTTATTATAGTGAATATTTTCATCTGCAAATAAATAAATAGAATGCTAAATGCATCTTTAAAAATTCACTATAATTTCACTGAAAACAGAAAATATTCATCTCGAATACATAGAAATGACTTCTCGTAAACTTAAAGATCGTGTTAAAGAACGTTTGAAGTATAACCGTCCAACAACAACGCTGTCAAAACTTAACCAGAAGCAGAATATATTCGAAGATGCAAAAATTATATGCCCCTAAAAGAATTATCATGATTTAATTATCCGTAAATCAATAGAAATTATTACTAAAGAAAATACTACTTGTAATGACGTTTTATCTCACAACATACCCAGAATTTGGCTAAGTTTGATTAAAGAATCATAAAACACGTAATATTCCACTTCCCTCTATATCCATATTTTTATTTTCCCTGTGTTGAAAATTGATTTTCACTTTCACTCCTTTGGACACGAACTACGTGAAATTTCAAAATAAGACGCTAATAGAAGTATTATTTTTGTATTCTTTGAAAAAAGCTGTGTATATATAGCTGAAAGTACTAAGAAGTATTAAAGTAATTTAACACCTTATTAAATATTTTGTCATCTTTTAAGTAATTTGCACATAGTGCAATTTTAAGTGAATATTTTCTTTTATCTTTATCACTTTAAAAATATATTGAATTTTTAATTATTTTTTAATTCTGTTTCTGTTCTCGTCAGCTTCTTTGGGGAGTTGGTGAGAGTAACTCGTAGGCGGCAGAGTCTCCTAATATTTTTAATAATTGTAGCTTGGTAGTGCGGAAAATTTATTATTAATTGTTGCATACTTTATCATTCCAGATATATAGATCTACATAGGAAAAAATAATCAGCACCACATAATTTATTATAATACGTCTACTCAATTAAATTTCATAATTGTAAAATGACTATTTAACAGTAAATTACTAATTATTAAATTAAGTTTTTTAATAGGTATTTTAAAGTAAACATTAAAGTGAATAACGGTTATCTTAGTACGCATTTCTTTTTCCTTTTCTTTTCACTCAATCCTCCTGTAGCATCGGTGCAAGGGAACCCTAAATTTGTAAATCGGTCCCTGGTCTGAGTTACCTATCCTCTATTAATAATTAATATTAATTTTTATGTAGCTATTTGACAAGCTTTATTTCAATTCAATTTGAATTTCTAAAAATCTGTTTTTCTAAAGGTATTTTCTAACCTTCTATACTTAATAGTTTGTAAAAAATATACAAAATTGCTTGTAAATAATAAAAAAAATACGTGTATTTGCAGCAAAAATATTTAAATTTTCTTTAAAATATAACATTTTTAAATCTATTCATATCTGTTTGAAAACGGATTTTTTAAAGTTCAACTAATGTGGTTAAAAACTTCCAAACTTTAAGTAACTTTCATTCGAAATCGAATTTAAAATATAGTATAGAAAGAATCTTGATACTTTAACTTGTCTTCACAAATGAAGGAATTAAAAGAAAGAAAAGTTCAAAATTCCCTTCACAAATTTCACTTAGTCCTTTTTTGTATTAAGAAAGTAAGCAGGACGAAATTTTTTTATTAGCCCCCGGTATGCCATTTCTTTCTCTTAGCTATGAAAGTGTCGTCTCCAAAAAATAACATTCCGTTGAATAAGCCAGCCGTAAAACAAAGCAGATGTATCATTGTACTGTTAAATACTGTACTGCAATTTTTAAATTTCTAAGCATCGCACATTTTCAATTTTTATACCGTCGTATTGGGTATGGGGGGGTGGGAAGTACTTTTTAATGCAATTTGTTTGAAACCTGCATCTCCATTTATTTTTGAGATATTCATCTTTTTGTAGTTTTTAAAGCCATTTATTTAATTTTGACAACGCAAGTACTCCATTTCTGTAGAAAGTAAAGAAAAAATAGTTGGAAATAGTAATTATATCTTTTTGTTCCGATTTTCCCATAGCTACAGAAAAAACAATGTAATTAAAATACGTGCTATTTTGAAAAAAATATAAATGACTGATTTCTGATAAAACATGGAGCTATTATAAACTATATTTATTTTAATTATCTGTATTACAAACAAATGAAGGCATATAAATCATTATATAGCCGAGTTTCTTGAGTGACGATATCTTTTTTTTTTTCATATGTGTGTTATTTAGTGATAGTGACGTCATATGAATATTTTACTGTGGATGTCGTTTAAGACTGGATCGCAAATGAGGAATTCTTCAGAGGATGCGAATGATGTCACTTTATATAAAATAAAAGGGTGTGTTTTAAGTCTTTAAACTGAAATATGTTCTGTATTATCTATATTTATATACATATATATTCTTTTTCATCGGGGGCGACACTAAATTCTGATAAAGCAGAATTCCTGTTTTCTAGTCCTATAGTTAATTTTGTATCCTTAACATTTCAAAAAGAAATTCCGAAAAAGGCAGCCCAAGAAATCCCCAAAGCAGTGTTAAATAGTTAGCTTATTTTTATTTATGTAGGTAAAATAAAACTATTTTCATTTTCTTTCAGTTCTTCACTCGAGGTATTTTTAGATGCGTTCGAAATTATATAAATGCGTAGCACCTATAGACGTCGGCTGATCCGTTTGCCTGTCCGCATATAACAGTGCGAAAACTGCCCAACCAAATGGTTTAAAAATTTAATGTATACAATCGTTGCAGAATTTTGTCAAGTCATTTTAAATTTTATGATAATCGAATCAAAACTTGAAAAGGTGTTAATAAAAGTTTTCTTCATATTATTGAACCCATGTATACGTAATTAATTCAGTGATATCCCATGACAAGTAATGATTCTAGGTTGCCATGGTGATTATGTCCTATTTAAGATGAAGTCCTAATATTTCCGTATTACTGAATTTAATGTATAGAATCGTAATAATTTTTGTATTCATGCATTTTTGCATAAGAGTGCAACGGCTATTGCACCAAGATCTGAATATTTATAAAACTTGTTATAGTACGAACGCACCTCATTTGCCACGTTTGACGTACAATTTCCGACTTGTTATATTAAGAAAGTAAGCAGAGAAGGACGATTTTTTTTCCTATAGTTAATTTTGTATCTTAAACATATCAAAAAAAATTTTCGAAAAAGGCAACCCAAGAAATCCCCAAATCAGTATAAAAAGCTTATTTTTATTTATATAAATAATAATAGAAAAAAAAATTCTTTCAATTCCTCACTCGAGGTCTTTTTTATTATATTGCAAGAAATTGATTTTTCTTTTAAAATGAAACATTTAAACCAAAATAATTACTCTGTAACCAGAAATAAACGAGGTAGAATAAAATACGTTTGAATCTTCTAATCCGTAATTCTTAAGCTACCCTAAAACAATTTTTCTCACTTTTAGATTTTACAAACAATGAACTGTAAAAAGCTGTATTTACCTACAGCGAAAATGTTTTGATTTTTTCTTTAAATAAAAATATCTTAAAACTGAACAGTTACCTTTTAACAAGAAATATACCTTAAAGAAAAAACAATCACTGTTAAAACGTCCAAGATTTATCAGACAATAATTTAAAAAAACAGCATTGTATTTTGAAAAATGGAAGAGAAAGTTTCTTAGCAACTTTTTTTCATTCCACATTCTTAAAAAATATATTTAAAAAAAAAAAAAAAAAAAAAAAAAGAAAGAAAGAAAAAAAAAGGAAGAGGAAAGAAAAATTCAAAATACACCTCACAAATTTCATTTTGTTCGCCCTTTATCAATAGATAAGGAATAAAAGATGAAATTTTTCATCTGGTACTTTAGTACGAATAGTTCAACTATGCTAAAAAGAATTTTTTTTAGAAAAACGCGTCACAGGAAATCCTCAAAACAATATAAAAAGTATGTTTACATTTATACAGGATGTTTCAGAAAGGACTCCCCAACTGTGAAATGACATAACTGCGAAACAGTGAGAGACAGAAAGGTGAAACATGTCGTATGTTGGACAGACAGGTCTGGAATTTTCTATACACCTTGTGGTCACCTTTCTTAGCAATACCATGACGCAACCGAAGGGTAAAATTTGAAGTCGGTCATTGCAATGTCTCTACTGAAACGTATGCATGTGCCTCACAAATGATTATTCAAGCTGTTCCAATGTTTGAGGATTCTTGGAGTAAACAATGTCTTTCAAGTATCCCCAAAAGAAGAAGTCATATGGATTGAGATCTAGGGAATATGGAGGCCAATCCATAACAATGTCATCGGTGGTATTCCAGTGCAATAAAAACACGTTTCTCCAAGGAATACGACATCATGTTCTTAAATTTCCGTATAAACTTTCTGTACTTTTGAGTACTATTTAAAGCTTCGTGTGCTAGTGCTGCCACGTATTAGCCAATATTGAAACTATTTCTGGAAACCTGTGTATAAAAAATTCCAGACCTGTCTGTCCAACATACCACCCACTCGTTTCACGTTCCTGTCTCTTGCTGTTTCGCAGTTATGTCGTTTCAAAGCTGGGGAGTCCTTTCTGAAACACCCAGTATTTTTTAATATAATAACGTATTTTTTTCTTTTTTTTAACACTTTCCAACATAGTTAAAAAGTGTTTATGAATTCGATTTGTCTGGCCAGCTTCCTGTCTTTCTGGGCTTTAACTCGCGTAAATATCCTCAGGTTGTCATGTAATTGATATCCTATTGAGGTTTACTGTGGTATGTTCGGTATTGAAAATGAACCAACTCTTCGAAATTTATCGTTCGTTTACAGGAATACTCAAAAAATTACGTTACATTATAGCCTATGAAAAAAAAGGTTTGCAACGTATTTTAATGATGTTTTAAACATATAGAAATTGATGTTCATCCCTCAGGTTCACTACAAGAAGCTAACTGTAGAAGATGGTGTTAATAGCATTTTATCGTTCATTTGCAGGGACACACAAAATAATTAGGGGTTAAGTTACATGAACAATAATTGCTGGGAGTTGTTTCCAGTTGTAGTACGTGTTTCTAGTTTAAAAGAAATTTTTTGCATATTACTTGTTATGTATAAATTCTGTAGATCATATACTGGGCTTCACAAAGGTATTCGAGTACATTTCCGTTTATTTTGATAGAAATTTATGAAAGGCAATTTTAAACTATGTTGTGCGTTTCCCGACTCAGCTATATTTTAGCACACTATGTAGTATATATAAAGTCTATAAATATACAGTCTGTAAATCATATTTGGGGCATTCTTATAGTCTTTTGACTTTTCTGAATTTTTGCTGTCCCTGAATAATAATTTTTACTTTCGTACATATTCTTGGGGGGGGAGGAGGGGGGGTTATTTCTCATACTGGACAACATCCCATTGCATGACTGCATAACAATATTAACGAAATAAATAAGTTTTGGAAGATGTTGGGGATCCAAATATACCACGAAATTCCTATACCGTCCCGTGACCCTGATGTTGATTTTTAAGTTTGGAGCTGTCTATAAAATTGTTTAAATAAAAATAATTCGATGTAATTTTTTTACGAAACTGGGATTATTGTTTTATATAAATGTGTAGTAAAAATGTAACCTGTGCACATTTTTAGGGTAATTATTATTTTTTGAACTCTGTCCCTGCGTTTTAGATTCCTTACCGTCCCTCTTGCTAAACTTATACTGAAAATTACTTCAGATGCAGCCGCAGAATTTTTTTCAACTTTTTTCTCGTGCCGAAGTATGCTAGAGAAAGAATGGCTAAATTTTTTTGACAGAAAATTGACTGCAGAATTTAAATCAACATTTAAATATCAATTTCAAGCATCGTGGCTTTATTGGTAGTCTTATCCTCCCCAAGGTTTATTCCTGCACTTTTCGAAGTAAATTGAATTTTTTGTTTTATTATTTAATCCAATGTAAATAACTCTTTCTAAAAATCAATGAATATTGTGGCTATCACATAGTCTTAACATGATTTGCCTAAAAATAGGTAGTAATTTTCTTTACCGTCCCATCCCTACCATCCATTTTTTCCTATACCGTCCCCCTTTTTTCCTTGCTGCCCCTTCTTTAATACCCTTTTAAGGCAATGTTATACCAACATTTTTTACTAAAAATACTACGTTGTTATTATTTCTTATTTGAATATCCTGTGGGTACTATGCAAATTCATTTTAAGTAAAAATTTAGAAGAAAATAAAAAATTATAGCGGTAAAATGGGAAGTAAAATTAAACTCGCAAGTTTAACTTGAACCTTAGTTAAATAAAAAAAATTTCGCTGCTGACCATTTTTATTTCATTTTGAGTCATTAAGGCATTCGTCTATAAGTTTAAAATGTTATTTTAGTAAGTTTAATTTTACCAGATTTTTATTAATGAAAAGTCAAAAGATTGTGAGAATGCCCCATTTAGGACCTTACAAAAGAATTTTAATACTTTTCCAACTGGGTCTTCAAATGTTTTATACGTTTATTTTTTTTTTCATTAAATTCTACTCTCTATTATTAATGATCAATTTCGAAAATTACTAAAACCTATGAAAGTAGAGACTTATTTGGGTGGTTTTCCCGGATTCGACAAAGGCTTATTTCACTAAAATCGTTGGAATTGTTACCATCATTTTGAGTAATGAACTTGTTTTAACCATATAAAACGAATTTTCTCGAATTAGAAATCTAGCTAGTATGGAAGTCATTTTGTGAAAATCATTAGAGCATATTTTTCATAGCATCATTTTCAGTTCTAAGTTTGTTTTAACCTGTCAAAATGAACTTTTTCGAATTCGAAACCTTGCTAGTTTGTATTATCGTGCTTGAATTAGTATAAGAAACGTGTTTCCTGTAAATCGCATAATTATTTATAGATTTGTAGCAAGCAAAATTTTCAGCGCTGAGTTTATTTTACCTTGTAAAAACGAGTTTTCTTGAATTCGGAACCTAGCTAGATATTTTTCTCGTGCTAGATTTAGTAAAGGAGGTGGGAATATTGTCTCAATTGTTTACAATATCATTCATAATCGGGGCTTTTCTATTCTTTGTTTAACTCTTCAGTCCAGGTTTTTTACATTACATTACGAAGAATTAAAAATTTTCCTTTTTCATTAAATATAATAAATTACGTAAAAATTCTCAAATTTTACAAAATTTGATAATTATGACTGAAAACCTGCGATTGAATTTAATGCAGCTTATAAAGATTGTGAAAAGTAGTCATAATAATTAACTGATATTTAATTTTATGCGTAATTTAATAAAGTTATGCTAATTAATGGTTGTTAATTAAATAAGGTTGCTTTTCTTCTTTCAAAATTCTGAAGTTCATTTTCACATTTGAATTTCTGACCAAGAATTGCAGATTTTTTCTTTTTCACTAACAACACAAGTATATCAAAGGAACCACTATGAAAAATACTAGTATTAAATTAATTGCAAATTAACCGACATTTCAATAAATTAGTTTTTAATAGTCCCTTTTTACTTTGAATTTTATAATTGGTATTAGTTCCTATACGAGAATTACGGGCATTGGGTCTTGATTTAATTAAAATTCTGTAGTGGTTTATAGATAATCTAAATCCGTTTTTCAAATTTTCTTATTTCAAGCAAAAATAATTTAAATTATTTCAAATATAAAATGTATAAAAAACACAACCATTTTTTTCAGTAATTAAGAATAATCCATGTATAATTAATATTGTCAGAAGCGTTTGAGTTTAAAAAATCTAAATTTACATTGAAAAAAAATGCAACAAAAAACTCTCATCCCCTTCTTTATTATCCTGCATTCTGTAATAATGAAACAAAAAAAATAAGAACAAAGGAAATAAAGTTGAAAATTTCTTTCATAAATTTCGTTTTGTTCTCTTTTATATTAAGGAAGTAAAAGAGGAAAGGAAGGAACGCCTCATTCTGTAGTTAAAGTGCGAAATAAATATCCTAAACGTCTTGAAGAAAAATTTCGAAATAGAAATCGCAGGATATCATCAAAGCCATATAAATGGTTAGCTTACTTTTTTTAAACAAACAAAATAAAGAATTTATTTATTTGATACTTTACACGAGGTTTCCTGTATTATATTACAAGCAAAGCTGCCAAGTCTCCTTATTTTAAAATACTGGTATTTTCGTATGAAAAATTTCTTTCTTTAATCACAGAACTCCCAGATTAAATAAAGTAAAATTTCCTATACGAAAATACTGGTTTCAAAAATCAGAGACTTGGCAACTCTTTACATGTAATCCATTTTATTATCTGTAATAGATTAACTCTTTTTTTCATTTAGTTCTTCTTTTGAGTTCAATATGTTACAATAAATTCAATATTTTTTCATTAAATGTAATAGATAACAACTAACAAACGAGTATCAAATAGTCAAAATTTTGCAATATGTATGAAGTAGTATTAGGTTGAGCAAAAAGTTCTGGGAAATTTTTAATCTAATAGTTACCAGAATTTGTATCGTATATAGGAGTACTAGTGGTACAATACAGACGTGGCTCCATCTGATTATGGCCTCTTTCGATCAATGCAACACTTTTTCAAAGGCCGTCGATTTGAATTCTTTAATGAAGTTGAAGAAGCATGTCAAGAGTTTTTCGATTCCAAGTAGCCGCCATGGTACTTCCAGCAAATCCGGAATCTGGCAGAACGATTGCAGAAAGTCATGGACTATGATGGTCTCTACTTTGAAGGATATTCCTTGCTGCTTTTGTTGTTAATTTGCGCAGAACAACGCAATTTCACAGATTTCCCAGAACTTTTTGCTCAACCTAGTAATTTGTATTAGTTTTTACTTCGGAAAATCGTGTAAAGGTAATTTAATTTTTATTCCAAGTTCTTTTCGTAATTGATTACAACTAACCTAACAGAGTTTTGGAACTTTCTCCATTTTATAAAGAGCAAACAAATAAAAAACTTTTTTTTTTTTTTTTAATACAGTAATCCGTTAACATTCGCGAGGGTTATGTTCGCGGAAACCTCCACAAATGTCAAAATTGCGAATGTTGAGACAATCTTCCAGTGCATAAAAGGAGGGTAAATTTTATGTTTTTAATGAAAAAAAAGCAGTTGAAACTTTAAAAAAATATTTATTGAGCATTAAAAAGTTTATTTTGTCATTAAATTTAAATGATTATAAACATATTGTAAAAAGTTTGTTTGGTAGTTGATGGATGAAAAAATTTAGTAATATGCGATATTTTCGCAGAACACATACCGGGTGTCTTAAAAAGGACTGACTGATTTTAAAATTCAATAACTTGTAAACGGTAACAGATATTTAAAAAATTCTTGCAAAAGGGTTATGCATAAGGTCAAATGTTTTTTTACAGTGATTTTCGATTTTAGTTCGAATTACAAAGAATAGATGGCGCTGTAAGCAATAGTCGCTAAATACAGGCTCGATTTTTTCGCCTTTCTCTTCTTCTATGCGGAAAAAGGAGGTTTGAACATATTGAGTGGGTCCCGAAGTACCAAAAATCGAGCCTGGATTTAGCGCCTATTGCTTACAGCGCCATCTATTGTTTGTAATTCGAACTAAAATCGAAAATCACTGTAAAAAAAACTTTTGACCTTATGCATAACCCTCCTGCAAGAATTTTTTAAATATCTGTCACCGTTTGCAAGTTATTGAATTTTAAAATCAGTCAGTCCTTTTTAGGACACCCGGTATTTCGTTTATAAATTTACATACAAGGAAAGTTGCGGAGTCGATTGCTCTTTTAAATTTAAGATTCCTCGCTAGTGAAGGATCGCATTCTATTGATTTCTAAACAAGTTGCTGAAGTTTTAAAATTTCCCCGACAATGTTTGCAGAAAATATTTCACCTGCGATAAAAATCTTGAATTTTAGAAAATTTAGGAAATAAAAACAATCTACATAAAAGAGAAACAAAAGCGTTTACCTACAGTTTCAGAATTTCTGTTTTCATTGTCAGTGTCGTTGTCTAGTTCAGTAATTTTTTCTTCAAGGATTTCTAGAAGTTCTTCAGTCCGTTGTCATGGGATTCTACCAGATCCCCCGCGTCTTTCCTCCTCAAGTCGAAACCATCACCTCCGACCTGATGAGTCACTTCCGGGGCTTGACTAATGCCGGGGCATGTGGGGCAGCTGTCCCGGGCCACCCGAATAGAACCCCCCCCCCCTTCCCCCAAGTCAGATATAAGTTTCCGTTAAATTGGAACCAAATGATAAAAAATGGCCAAAAGTGACCAGATTCTAATTTAAAATGTCTTTCATTTTGTGTTATTTAATTTTTTCCTTACTGATTTCATAAAGATTTTTTTAATACATAAATTAAAATATTAATATGATATCACACATATGTTATCTGTTGCTTTCTTTTTAAAAGAATTCATCATAATATGAAATTTTATACCGAAGTACTTTTGCGCATCATGGGGAATACAGTAATAACATAACAAGTATTAAAATTTGTTGCTAATATTATTAAATGCATGCCACCACTTATATTTCCATATGATGGAATCGCCCAAATGTATGTTGATTGTATACAAAGATTAAGTTCAAAAATGTCTGAAAGAACTGTATTTACATTTTAACGGCTCATATTTATACTTATATTCCTATAAGCGAAGAAAAAAGCATTCTATAGTTTCTTAAAGTTATCTTTCTTGTGCTTTTATGTATCTAGATGTGAATAGTTACTTGGTATGAAATTTGTGTATACATACAATAGGTAGCATAATTCGCGAAAATTTTCAAAAGATAGAAGGAGGCCTCCCAAATAGTGTTTGCCCCAGAGCCCCCCACTGTCTAAGTCGGGCCCTTGTCAGTTCTGCAATTTCTTAAAGAAGTTTGGAAATCGAAGGCATTTGATTTTCGTTTTGTACCACTTGTGTCTAACTATTTCGCTAATAAGCAGTAAACGAACTTTCATTAAGTTCCATCAATGTTGCATCAGTTTCTGGAATACAGTCTGCTATATTGAATTTTTTCCAACTTATGTAACGCCCCACCAGTGGCCGAGAGGTTCTGCTCTCGAAACTGGTAGACGGGAGGTGCTGGGTTCGAACCCAATCGTGCCCGTCGGCCTACTCGTGGTTTTCTTCTAACCATGGATTTCCATCCATGAATATGGGTTAGGTTCTCTTAGAAAGATCCCCTACGAAGGGCACTCCCCCCTCCCCCTGGGCCTATATCCCTCGAGTAGATAATTGGCCGTCAAAAATCAACCCAACCCAACTTATGTAACAGTGGCTTCAGAATTTTCTTAAATGGATTTGAAAATGTGTTTGAAAAATGTTGTGCGGTAAATTTTGAAGAGCATCACAGCTATCAAGCCATGTTTCGAGTTTCTCGGAATTACTTATCTATATTTTGCCTTAACATAAGGGCTGAAGTTCTCGGAACTCAGGGCATACAGTACAGTGCAGTGTTCACTTTCACGTAGTTCATGGAATTGGTAAACCAAAGTGAGTTTGCAAAAAAATGTTCTTTATAAAACAAAATTCAGGAATAACCAATTTAAGTATTCGCGAATGTTGAAGTGTTCTTAATTTTTTAGTTCGCGAATAATTAAAACTCGCGTATGTTTGTAATAATTAAATTCGCGAATGTTAAGGAATTACTGTATATAAAAATTCTTAACTATAAATATCCCGTAACCAAGAGGAATCCAGGCGGGAATAACAGGGTTGAAGCCCTCCAAGCCTTAATACTCTTTATTTTAAAACAAAAAATTTTACTTTAAAAGGTGTTGAAGAAAGAATGTTACTTGTTTCTTTTTGTTCTGAAAACAGGGATGAAAAAAAAGTGTGTGTGGGGGGGGGGGGGGGGGAGGATAGGAACGAAAAGTCCAAAATTCCCTTCATAAATTTCATTTTGATCTATCCTTTATCGATAAAGTGAAGAGAAAAAGAAGGAATTCCTTATCTAGTAGTTTGGTGCAAATATCCTAAGTATTTAAAATAGATTTAGAAAAATAAAGCATAGGAAATCCTCAAAGCAATATAAATAGTTTATCTATTTTAAATGTATAAAATCACAGATTTTTCTTTCCATATAAAAAGCAATAATAAATGTGCTAAACTTACTTGCAGGTGCATACAATTAATATAAAATTATTAAAAATATCTTAAAATACATTAAAATCCCAAAACGTATTCAGCCATTACACGGCCGTCATCAGTGGGGATTTAAAAGTTGTTATTAATTTTCTTTCCGCTTATTCGAGAATCGTCTAGAAGAAATTATTGTAATTTAAAGTTTACATGTCAGATGAGATGCCAGATAAAGGTCATAAAATTTCAACAAAACAAGCTTTCATCTATTATGCAGCAAATCTTTTCATACTCCATGGATATGGAGCGGATATCTCATATGATAGCGTATCGTTACAAGCTATATCTTTATTAGCAATTATTTCAATTGATTCTCTTATAATGGCTTCCTGGTAATTATTTATACGAAGTTTCAACAAAAGAAGCTTTCATCTATAAGGCAGCAAATCTTTCCATACATCATGGATATCGTATGATAGTGCATCGTACAAATTTCGTACAAATAATTACCAGGAAGCCATTATATGTGAATCAATTGAAATAATTGCTAATAAAGATATAGTTTGTAACGATGCACTATCATACGATATCCATGGAGTATGGAAAGATTTGCTGCATAATAGGTAAAAGCTTGTTTTGTTGAAATTTGAATACCTTTATCTGGCATCTCATCTTACGTGCAACCTTTAAATTACAATAATGTTTTCTAGAACGATTCTCGAATAAGGGCAAAGAAAAATAATAACATTTAAATCCCCGCTGATGACGGCCGTGTAATGGCTGAATACGTTTTGGGTTTTTAATGTATTTTAAGAGGTTTTTAATGTATTTTAAATAATTTTATATTATATGTATGCATCTGCAAGTAATTTTAGTACATTTATATGTGGTTTTATATGAATTTTAATTATTTAACTCAAGGTAAATTTAGCACTAGAATTTTAACTTTCATTTATTTTCCTTTTCTTCATTAAATATTTAAATCGAGTTTTTCTTCAATATATTCCAAGGAATTAATTTTGTTTTCCCTCAGATACAGTAAATTAAGAAAAAATTCTCTAATTCTACAGAGTTCAATAATGTAATCACAATAATTTACTGATATTTACTATTATAAGTAACTGAAGAAAACTATGCTAATTAACCGAAACACTGAAGTTTTCTCTGTCGATAATACAAGTTTATGTAAGCATTAATTATCGACCGATACATAAGTTTGTAATAAATTAATTTGGTTGAATCATATAATAAAGTTTCTTAATTAAAATACATAGCTAAACCTATATTGATTATTAAGTTTATTTAAATTTCTTAAAATGATTTGTTTATTTGAGTCGGTGTTAAAGTAGTCAAAGCATTAATTATCCACCGATACATAAGTTTGTAATAAATTAATTTGGTTGAATCATATAATAAAGTATCTTAATTGAGATACCTAGCTAAACCTATATTGATTATTCAGTTTATTTAAATTTCTTAAAATGATTTGTTTATTTGAGTCGGTGTTAAATCACTCAAAGCATTTATTATCGACCGACCGATACATAAGTTTGTAATAAATTAATTTGGTTGAATCATATAATTAAGTTTCTTAATTGAAATGCTTAGCTAAACCTATATTGATTATTCAGTTTGTTTAAATTTCTTAAAATGATTTGTTTATTGGCAAAAATTAATTTGAGTCAGTGTTAAAGTAGTCAAATTCATCTGGTTCTAATCTGAATATTTTCATTCGATTTGATTTGTTAGATTCACAATGGTATATTTTTTTTTCTAATTGCGCGCACTGTATAAAAAAAAAGCAGACAGATAATTCCTTTTGTAGAGAAATGTATAAAGTGATCCTACCTGTAATCTCCACCTACTGTTTTGTCAGTTAATTGACGCAAATTTATTTGTTACATTTTTAATGTGATTTTTATGGTGTAACACGTTAAAAAACATATTTTAATAAAAACAAATAAAATGTTAGTCGTTTAACCCTTTGTAACTCAACAACTCCTATTTGAAAAATATTTAATCAGGCATTAGAATACATCATTTTAGGCATGCAAAAAATAATTTTAAAAAATTAGAACTTATAAATAAAAAATTATTGACTTAAAGGTACTTTTTTTCATATCTGTAATAAACCGAAAAAACTTATGGTAGGTGTGTGTGGGGGGGGGGGGGGGTGTAAATACACGCACTTTCCTTAAATTTTGATTTTGGATGAACGTATTGGTCTAAATTTTTTGTATGCCTGAATAAAATTTTATATTAGAACATCACTCAGTATCACAATCAACTTAGATTCTGTCTAATTATAATTTCGCAAGAAATTGCAATATTTTAAAGAGATTGCTCTGCTTGTTTTCTCCCTATTGATTGGGGTAAAAACCCGCAGTGAAGGGGCGAAGTCCCCTTTTGTTTAACTGGCCAACTGAAAATTTACAAAAATGCAATCGAGATAAACTGCACGACATTTAGAAGCTAAAGAGTTTCCGTTCTTCGGTGAAATTTTGGATTTGTAGACATTTGCAGTATTATCATCTCAACAATCCCATGATTTTTTTAAAAATATTACCTCAAAAATGAAAAATTGAAACTTACTGTTCATTTTCAAAATCATCTCCTAGCGCTTTAGGACGATTCTACTATCCAAAGGCATGTTACGCTGAGATGGGCCTTTTCCGAAGTTCTACTTCTGTGTTCTCGTCTGCGTTGCCACTAAAATTGGCCCTTACTTGTTTGTTATTTTTTACTTCCGATCAAAGTTTAAAATTCTATTAATATCTCGATTTAATTCAAATTAAAACTTCTATATTTAGAGTTCAAATGGCTGGTTCGAGTAGAAATAAATCTTTCAGGAATGATAGTAAGAAAATTATATATAATGCCATTCAATTTCGTGATCAAGAAGCAGAAAAAGGAGCATTTATTGTTCCGATAGCTCATTCTGCAAAACGAACCAGTCAAATTGCCGTGGTTTCTAGTAGTACTATTAAAAAGATTCGCCGAGAAGCAGGAGATCCTGTTTTTTATTCACCAAAAAAAAAAAAAAGCATTTTAACAAATTACAACGACCATTTGGAAAATGATTTTTTCAAAGACTAATATTTAAGACATAAAAAATCGCACGGAGTTGATCCTACATTACGTACGCCATGAATTAAACATTAATAGTGTTATTAGACGTAAAAATTGCAAGCGACAAAAATCGCCTGCGACCCGTCAGATTTCTTAAAACTTACGTAGGCTTTTCCATCGTCCAAGAAACCTGACGACCAATTTTAAATGAAATTTCATTCTTAAACTTCTAAACATCCCACAATATTACTTTTTACACCGTCGTATAGAGAAAAAAAAATGTACTTTTAAATGCTATTTGTTTGAAAGCTGTATCTCAATTTGTTTCTGATTTATTAAATTTTTTTTTTGTAGTTTTTATTGCTTTTTTGTCATAGTGGCAACAGAAGGTATTCATCTCTGTTGAAAGTAAAGGGAAATACAGATTACTGTGTAGACCAATCAGAAAACGAATAAAATGCAGATTAAACCAATGAAAACCTTCAGATATACTTTTGATTTCCTACCCTGACGAGAACAATAACCATTTTTCCAAATGGTTAAAAAAAAAAAAAAGAGTTAATAAGAATGTCTTTGAAAAAAATGTATAGATGAATTCAAGCAGATGATAAGGATAACATTTAAAGGTATATTTTAACAAGTAAGCTTTTCAAAAAAAGAAAAATGTTTCGCAAAAAGCAAAAATGTTGTATAACTTTTAAAAAAATTTAAGCGTTTTCGTTTTTTATAAATATTAACTGCAAAAACATTTTTATATAAATCGATATTATTTTTCCAAAAGCGCATTCTAAAAAAATGCAGCTAAACAAACTCCGCTCACCCCTATTTTGATAAAATCAAAGCGGATCTGACGCATGCGCAATAGCACGGAGAGTTTTACTATCCGAAAACAAACAGTACCTAATTTTCTCTGCACGGAGTGCAACTTTCTTTGCATGTTATCAACACACAACTAGTACGATTAAAGCCTAAGTGTCGACTACTGTTTAACATTGAAAAAAAAAAAAAACATTGCGTTCATATTAAATCAGCCAGTGCGTGTTTTTGCCCCGTGCGTATCTTTGCCCCCACCAACCCTACTTCTCCTAAATATTGTCAATTTTCTGATACAAACTTGTAAAGTGTACAAACTTACCTTTGTAAAAAATCTACTTTTGGACGTTTCCAGCCTTTTTAATTTTACAAAATTTACGAAGTTCATTTTAGCAATATCGCTCTGAAACTGCTCAAGTGATAAATAAAACTTTGGTATGAAAAATTAACTCTGTATCACCGTCGTTTGGAGAATTCTATGAACAATTTATATTAACTGCTGTGCTGTAAGACTTAAGCAATAAAATAAATCGTCTTTTAAAGCTCATTGTATAAGTAACATTAACATTTGGTTATGTTGCGGATATGCAACGCAGTGATACAAAGGGTTAATTGACATAACAATAGGTAGAGATTGTAGCTATGATCATTTTATATGTTTCTTTCAAAGAAAAAAAAAAGCCTTATCTGCCTGCAAACACTCCCCGCTTTTACTCCCCCGTGATAAATCCTGCAGTAAATTCTCATTCTACATATTAACTAGTATGTTGTGGCCATCACAAAACTTTCTTCTATATAAATCACAGCAATTAAATCATTTAAATAGTACAAGAAATAAAAACGATTTAGCACCAATTCATATCAAAGTATATCTGTATTTGAAGTTGGATGAAAATTCGTGCATTAGTTCTTGAGATAGAGCTATAGCGGAAATTCTGAAAAAATGTAGCATAGCAGCGCCACCTGTTGAGCGATTTACACCAAAAGTAAACAGCACTAAACGATATCAAGGTATACCTGAATCTGAATTTTTTTGTAAATCCAAGCATTAGTTCTTGAGATAAAGCTATTGCGGAAATCGCAAAAAACACAGCATAGCAGCGCCACCTGTTGAGCGATTTACACCAAAAATTAAACAGCACTAATTTATACGTCAATTCATGTCAAGGACTAACTAAATCTGAAGTTTGATGAAAATCCGTGCAATAGTTCTTGAGATACAGCTCTTGTGGAAATCGTGAAAAATGCAGCACAGCAGCGCCACCTGTTGGGCGATTTACACCAAAATTAAACAGCACTAATTTATATCAGGGACTAACTGAATCTGAAGATTGATGAAAATTCGTGCATTTTTTCATGAGTTAGAGCTATTGCGATAATTATAAACAATGCAGCATACCAGCGCCACCTATTGGGCGATTTTCACAAAAAAGTAATCAGCACCAAACTATATCTTGGACTAACTGAATCTGAAGTTTTATGAAAATCCGTGCAGTAGTTCTTGAGATATAGCTATTGCAGAAATCGTGAAAAATGCCGCATAGCAGCGCCACCTGTTGGGCGATTTTCACCAAAAACTAATCAGGTCCAGTTTATATCAAGGTCTAACTAAATATGAAGTTTTGTGAAATTCCGTGCATTAGTTCTAGAGATAGAGCGCCCACAAAATTTTTGTCACATACAGACTCACAGACAGAGTGACAGACAGACTCACAGACAGACATTTTCTAAAAACCATCAAATCGTGTTCTGGGCATTCTAAAACGTATAAATCCGTCGAAAACCGAAAGTCGAAATTTTTCACGAATCCAATACTTTCTTCTTGTAAAGATAGAAGAAAGTAAAAATGTAACCTTAATTTTGACTTAACTGATACTGAATTGAACGAACCTTTATTATGTATAAAGCTTAAAATCTTTTGATAAAATATTTGTGACTCTTCTCTTGAAGATGAACTAAATCTATAAACTCTTTTAAAGCTCATTGTATAAGTAACATTGACATTGGGTTATGTTGCAGCTATGCAACACGGTGATACAAAGAGTTAATTGACATAACAGTAGGTAGAGATTGTAGCTATGATAGGTTTATACGTTTCTTAAAACACCTTATCTGCCTGCAAACACTTCCCCGCTTTTACTCCCCCGTGATAAATCCTACAGTACTCTTATTTCTACTTATGTAACCTTAATTTTGACTTAACTGATTTTGAGATACTGAATTGAACCTTTACTATGTATAAAGCTTAAAATCTTTTGATAAAATATTTGTAACTCTTCTTTTGAAGATGAACTAAATCTATAAACTCTTTTAAAGCTCATTGTATAAGTAACATTGACATTGGGTTATGTTGCAGCTATGCAACACGGTGATACAAAGAGTTAATTGACATAACAGTAGGTAGAGATTGTAGCTATGATAGTTTTATACGTTTCTTAAAACACCTTATCTGCCTGCAAACACTTCCCCGCTTTTACTCCCCCGTGATAAATCCTACAGTACTCTTATTTCTACTTATGTAACCTTAATTTTGACTTAACTGATTTTGAGATACTGAATTGAACCTTTACTATGTATAAAGCTTAAAATCTTTTGATAAAATATTTGTAACTCTTCTTTTGAAGATGAACTAAATCTATAAACTCTTTTAAAGCTCATTGTATAAGTAACATTGACATTTGGTTATGTTGCAGCTATGCAACACGGTGATACAAAGAGTTAATTGACATAACAGTAGGTAGCGATTGTAGCTATGATCGTTTTATACGTTTCTTAAAACACCTTATCTGCCTGCAAACACTTCCCTGCTTTTACTCCCCCGTGATAAATCCTACAGTACTCTTATTCTACTTATGTAACCTTAATTTTGACTTAACTGATTTTCAGATACTGAAGTGAACTTTTACTATGTATAAAGGACACTATGTATAAAGGTCTCAGGACACTTAAAACTTTAAAATTTTCGATTTTTTAATATTTTTATATTTTAATCTCCTGTCTTTTTTGCAGAATTTGATATAATTGTTTCCTTAACATTCCCATTGGAACAAAAGTTATATATATTAGAATTATACCTGCTCAATAGCTGAAGTGGCGTTTCCGAAACTTTGAAGTCATTTTTCTCAAAGTGGCGCTTTTGGGTATAACGCGCAGGATATCTCAAAAACTTCTCCATATGTTTTCTTAAAATTTTCAAAATGTATGTTTCATGTTCACTTGTATAAACTGAACCTAAAATTTCCTTTTTATTGTACAAAAAATATTTTTTTAGGTGATTATTGTGTTGAAATTTTCAAAATTTTGTATTACCTAAATGCAAACTTTGTATTAAAAATATAAAAATGATATTTAAATAAAAAATTTATTTAGGTTCAGGGAAATTATTATAATCTGAAGTATAATTAGGCATCAAAATTTTCATTCTAGTTGCAAAATTTATTTTGTAATCCTGCGTGTAAGTTGTCATACCATTACTGACAGCCTGAAGCCTTCTTTAAATATTAATTCTGCATCTTGTAATTTTTTAAATAGTATATGAAATGAAAGAACATACTTATATGTTTCATCCCCCTAAAAAATTGTGTTTAAAAAAATCATATACATTTTAAGATATTAAATGTTGAAATTGGTTTTCTTTTTCAATTTTAAGAGTCCTGAGACTCTTAAAATCTTTTGATAAAATATTTTTAACTGTCCTTTTGAAGATGAACTAAATCTTAAATTATTACATCGGCATAAATCAGACTTTTGTAACATAGTAACAAATTTCTAGGCTTTAATGCACTTTAATTTTTAACGACCATCACAATTCCAAAAATTTAACTAGAGGAAAAGTATTCCAAGTTTCTTCAACCAAAAGTTTTGAATACAGAAACTGTATAAGAAGCGAAAAAAGGAATCCAAATTTCTTCCACGAATGAGAATTTTTTTCTCCTCATATATCTGGAAGTGGATGAAAAGAAAAAAGAATCTCTCTTCCACAGGTTTCAATTTAGCTTATGGTAAAGATTTTAACCTACGCTTTAATATATTTTCTTTTTCCAAAATTACTTTAAAGATGAACTCTGTATCAAAGCACTGAAAAAGTTACTTGAACGTACCGAACTTCAACCCATTTGATCAGCGAAATTAGTTTATGTAGTTAAAAAGAAACTTTTATATATAGTTTAGCATAATAAAATGAAAGTTAAAGGCAAAAGTTGAAGAACGGAAGTGCTTATATATTTTTAATAATAAGCATTTTTTTTTTTTAAGCGAAGTAAAAAAACCCACAAATATAGCGGGAAATGTGCAACTAAACAGCAAAGTCTAAGATAAATAACTTTTATGGAAATTGCATTAAAAATTATCTCATGCATGGAATTAAAAACTTTTTCTACGATTTTCTGTAAAGAAAATGAAATGCTATTTAGTTCTTTTATTAAAAGGTTACCTGCAGATATGAATTATCATATAAATAAATGAAAAATATTTTCCATTGGATCATAATCATTACAAAAGTAATGATGTTTATAAGGTATTTCATGCTCATAAAAATGCCTCATTTTACAAATTCTACATATTTCCGATTTTTTCTCGGTTTTTGTCCATTTTTAGTACATATGTATCACAATGATTTTTAGTTATAGAAATTTTTATGTTTATAAAGGTAATATGGAGATAGTTAATTGAGATCAATTATTACAAGCTTAAAAAAAAAAAAAAAAGTAAAAAGCGTTAAGAAAATCGGCTGAATTACACGCCACCTGTAAAATGCCCTGTCCTTTATATTCCCATAAATCACACACTTTCAAGATCATTAAAAATATACCAGGTGTCCTAAAAAGGACTGACTGATTTTAAAATTCAATAACTTGCAAACGGTGACAGATATTTAAAAAATTCTTGCAGGAGGGTTATGCATGAGGTCAAAAGTTTTTTTACAGTGATTTTCGATTTTAGTTCGAATTACAAATAATAGATGGCGGTGCGATCAATAGACGCTAAATTCAGGCTCGATTTTTGGTACTTGGGGCCCCACTCAATACATTTTAATCTCCTTTTTCCGCATGGTAAAAGAGACAGGCCAAAAAATCAGCCTGTATTTAGCGCCTATTGCTTACAGCGCCATCTATGGTTTGTAATTCGAACTAAAATCGAAAACCACTGTAAAAAACTTTTGAGTTTATGCATAACCCTTCTGCAGGAATATTTATAATACCTGTCATCGTTTGTAAGTTATTGAATTTTAAAATCAGTTAGTCCTTTTTAGGACACCCGGTACATATCAAAGGTTCATAAAATGTATAACTGGAATGTACAAGGTAAGCAACGTAAAACTGATTTTGATTAAGGGGTCTCAGGACTTTTAAAGCTTTAAAATTTATATAATTTTAATTGTTTTAGAAGTTAAACTTCTATCTTTTCTGAACATTTTGATATAATTGTTTCCTTGAAATTCCCATTAGAACAGAAGTTGTGCCTTTTAGAATTATACCCGCTCAATAGTGGAAGTGGCGTTTCCGAAACTTTAAAGTCGTTTTTCTTCAAATGACGTTTTTGTGCATAATGCGCACGATATCTCAAAAACTTCTGAATATTTTTTCATGAAATTATCGGAAAATATGTTTCATGTTAGCCTCATGTTAGTCCTGTATAAAGTGAACCTAAAATTTCTTTTTTATTGTTAAAAAAATATTTTTTGAAAATTTATAAATTTTGCATTAGCTAAGTACAACTTTGTATTAAAAATAGAAAAATGCTTTAAATACAAATTTATTTAGGTTCGGTGTAATTATTACAGTCTGAAGTATAAGTAGGCACCAAAATTTTCGCTCTAGTTGCAAAATTTATTTTGTAATCCTGCGCGTAATCTGTTATGCCGATTTCTGCTCGTCAAATGTCTGACAGTTTGGTGCCCCCTATGAATGCTAATTCTGCATCTTGCAATTTTTTAAATATGTAAAATAAAAGAACATACTTATATCTTTCGTCCCAATTAAAATCGTGTCTTAAAATGAAATACATTTTAAGATATTAAATGTTGAAAATGGTCTTTTTTTTTCCTTTGTTTTTCAATTTTAAGAGTCCTGAGACCCCTTAAATGAGCCATCGTAACTCACTTAACCTGAAACTACCAATTTCTACTGATTTTAGTCAACAGTACCTTTTTAATAGTACTCTTCAGCAGTATCAACAGTAGTTTAATCTTCAATTTATTTAACCAATGAAATCCGTGACTAAATATGGTGGAGATTACGACTGAAAAATATTGATAACACCCGATTATTTCATTCGGTATATTTTTTCGTGGTCCACCTTGTGTAAACGAACCCCGATAGCACCAATAGCACCGTTAGCCGAATATGACTTAAATATGAAAGCACCGTAACCCGAATGCAACTTTTACAGTGCACGTGGCCGTTACATGACATGGTAAATGAGTCAATGTGAAGTCGTTGTGACGTCGATTGATCTCGTTTTGTGGCGAGTTGAAAGTGATTTTTTTTTCTGTAGTCGCCTTGTGATGCGAGACAGAAATCACATATATCTGTCACGATAAGTTTACGGTGAAGACACAAAGTGACAATTCACTCCAGAGTCATAATGTGACGAGTAAATGACATCATATTTTTGTCATCGTTATGACTGAGATATTTGTGACCATTTGAGACATCTCATAGTGTATGATTTTGCAAATCTAGCTGGAAAAAAAGTCCAAAAATTGACATGCAGTAATTTCACTTTTGGACATTTCAAATAACATCTAACACATTAGAGAAAAAAAATGCAAAGTGATAGCAGCCTAACTCCACAACAACACCATCAAAAATTGGCTCAAAAACCAAATTTTCTTTTAACCTTTTTAGAATGGGGATTGCTGTAATTGTAATTGCATTGTTATTTTTGGCTAAAAACGTACTTATTTTATAAATATATTTTAATGATAGTATGAAATCTTCACAACAATGTAGACACTTTGTATTTTACAGTTACGATAGTTATTTAGATGTGTTATATTTAAAAAATATTTTTTTTAAGTCAACATAAAAAATAATTTGCAAATTTAATAGCATATGATAAATTTTAAAAAGCTGCCAAAAATTTTGTGCACGCCGGTACATTGTAATATAATTTTTTTTGTAATTATGTATGTATATAGATATAAAATAAATCAATTTCAGCTGCAACTATTTGCAACTCTTGAATATAAGTAATTTGTTTTTTCAGGTACAGGAGTGTAAATTTCGAAAAGACAGTTACATGAGATTTTGCAAAATTATGTTACTGTACATGAAACTTTCTCTGTTAATTCTAAAAAGGTCCTGATAGACTATGTATTATACAAATATAATCTTCAACATCTGTTATGTTAGACCAGATAAAGCGGCCGATCCATTCTTTCATAATTGGCAGTAATCAAAGATGGAGAAACTGCCATCGCTTAAAGAACGTTTTTTGAAGTAAAATAAGAGATTCGAATATTAACAAAAATATATTTACAGGGCAGAAGTAATAATGACTTCCAGAAAAAGGTTTGACGACCAAAGGATTTTTCTTATTTAAGTGGACCGAAATCAAAAGACAAAAGGTGCATTCGCTATTCCCGGATTACAAATGAATTGGCACGTGTTTAAAACTGAGACAATCTGGACGAAAGGATGCTGCGGATGTGTTAAAAAATATATTTGAAAGCCCTAAAATAGCAACGACATTTTAAAAAATCGTTCCAAAAGCCGGATATTCGTCACATAAAAAAGGGCTGTAATGAAGAAAATCAAAATTTTATAATGGCTAAATCCGCACCCGTCATCTACTTCTTACTCTAGATCCATAAAGTTTAAGTTCATCAGGGAAACTGATCAGTTAATAACAGAAGAATTTGAAATTGTTAGAAATTAAATCTTTATAGCTCTTGCACACTATAGTAGAATTCAATGCTCAGACGTATGACATAGAATCCAAATTTGAAGACACAGTGATAGATAGCACAATGTGCAGCATTCTATCTTCAAATAAAACAGCTTAAAAATGCAATGTCTGTAACGGAAAATCCATGGAGATGCGTAATTTAAAAATGATTCGATAATATATGAATAATACTCTCGAGTTTTCTTGGTCTTCTCGGCACTACATGCACAATTAAGATTTATGGAATGCCTCTTACATATTGTTTATAGATTTGATGTAAAGGAATAGCAGTTCCGAAAGCCTGAGGAAAAATGAAGTATCACAGAAAGAAAAAAAATATAATTGAAAGATTTAGAGCTAAAAGAGAATTATTATTAAAAATTCCAAAACAAGGACAAGATAATAGTAATGTAGGAAATAAAGAAGTTTTTTTAAGGATGCTGCTATGGCTGCTAGCATAACAAGTGTTGATAAGCTCTTATTGGGCGATTTTATGTAATTTTACATGTGGATACCAGATAAACATGTCTGCCTTTAAGCATTACAAATAATGACATTAACGTCTTCATAAAACTATAGAGCGGCTGAAGTTTTAACATTTATACGGTCACCGAATTTACAAATAATAAAATAATAGCAAACAACCAAAAATGACAGTGATTCACTTTATGATAGTAATGGTAACTATAGCAGTATGTAATTAATTAATTACTATTTTTTTAATACAAGAAAACTCCTCTTGTTGAAAATAAATATATACTACATTTTTAAAAATCTGTACTGAATACCATAAAACCACGCAAATGTCAACGTATGAAAATGAAAACACTTTTTTATCATTATGATGACGGAATAACAACAACGTAAATTGTACAATGTAAATCGTAAGGATATCTTTTTTTCATTATACAGAGCCATTTTATCTCTCGTAAGATCAATTTTATTACCTTATATCGATAATTTTCATAAATTGAATTTTGACTCACTAGATTCGCAAAATCTTACACTGTGCGTCTCATCCATCGTGAGTGTCGTAAGGGTATCCCAGAAATGCGATAAAAATATTTTAACTGAGTCAAGATAGTGGCTTTATGAACCACTGCCTTTCAGTTAAAACTTCATTTATACTACTAATTTAAAATCGAGAGGTTCAATTTATACATTTAACTATACAAAATACATCTCATCTCTTTCACAGCAGTATGTCCAAATATTTTACATTAGCTGAGAGACTGGATCTAATTATTTTGTATCATTTACACAGTGTCGGTACTTTAGCTGAGCATGGAACTATGTGATTAACAGAACACGTGAATTAATTAATTAAAATAAGTTTTCAAAGAGTTCTGCTTGTGAATTCGTCTAAAGAGTAATTTGTATTAAATAGCTCAAGTGTAACCACAAAAATAGTTAGATTTAAACTTTGTAAATGATGATTTTGAATAACTACCTAAAACATGTAATTCAATGAATAAAGAATAAATGTTTAGTGGAGATTGCGGCGCATTTTATTTAAACATGAACCTAGATGCTGTGGTTGAGTTATTGTATATTATTGTTGTAGAAATTGCATTAAAATTTATTTATCTTACGCATGAAACTGAAAACTATTCCTATGATTATGTGTAATAAAAATAAAATGCTATTTATTTATTACTTACCCATTATACGTAGTATAGGGTAAGTCTTGTAATCATTTTAAAAAACGGAAAAAAAATTGACGGATTTACACGTTTCAGACACTGGAGATTCCGAGTGTCTGTGTGTCTTTAAACGCTCTATCTCCCGAACAAATTCAGACAGAGCCTTGAAATTTGGTGTGGACTTAGTATGTAATAATGGGAAGAAACTTATTAAATATCAGTAACCTCGATTATCCGGAACTTTTTTTTCGGACTCTCGAAATATTCGATCTGATAAAAGGTATATAAAAATTTTCGAAATTGTTTATTTTAAGGAGTGAATATAAAAGACAATAAAAAACATAAATTTTGCATAGAATTAAGTCGATCGGATAATTAGTTGCTGAGATAGTTGTAATCATATTTTTTACACTCTTCGATTTTTCATGACCTTGTATTTCATCCAAATTTCAATTCAAAGATATATTTTAATTGGAAATGAGACGCTTAATCCGATGCAGTAAACTGTTAGTTAATGCGATTATCCTTTTTGGAGTTATAAGGGTGTTTCTTTTGCGCAATTCGGCACTACTCGATTATCCCGTTAGCAAATTCACAAACACTCAACGTCCCAGCGCCCTTAACGCCAACGTCTGCAGCCAAGCGCTTTGGCGGGAAAATGAACTTTGACGTGCATGCATGCATGCTACAGTCTGTTTTTAGTATCGTAGTTTGAAGTTTGCATGTGTGAATATTGATATCTGCTTTATATGAATATTTTAGATACGCTTACAAAGTTCAAAGTGATTTTTTTTTTCCTTCGCAGATTAATTCAGTCTACGCAAGTTGTATTATTGATTATACTAAGTCGAATATTGATGCTGTTAGAATAAGATTATCGCTACAAAGTAAGGATGCACATTCTAAATTAATAATACAGCACTGCAATAATCCCACAAATTCAATAATAAAGTAATGAGTATGTTTAGGTTTTTACTTTTTGAAATTCATCCTAATTAAGTAAAATTTTTTATTTGTTGTAAGAAAATTTGATTAGTCGCTCAGAGAAGAAAACTAATTAATTGAGCGTTCCATTAATGGATAAATATGGAAAAAAATAATAAAAAGCAGAAATGGATAAAATATCCTAAAATCTTTGAAATAAATGCAATTTTGTAAATGGCTGTTAGTATATTAAATTCAAAGTTTTCCATTACTAAGAAAAAAAAATGCACATTTTCTGCTTCCTAAGTGGTTTGATTATGAAGCATGCATGGAGAAGTTTAAAAATAAAATGAAAACTAAATTATTATTTGCTATTTATTTATGAATCAAAAACTTTGTGCGTGTGGAAGGGGGAGGGGTCCATTATTGTCCAGAAGTCTATGCAGGATTTTTTTTTTTTTTTTTTTGGAGGGGGCATTTGTGGAGGGGGCATGGCATTTTGTGAAAAGCAAAAGTTATTTGTGAGAATTATTTATACTTTTGTAAAAAATAAATTTTATAACGAAAAATGAAATCCAGTTACTCAAATTTGAACCAAGTATTAATTAATAATAACGTCTTTAAGTCATCCTGCTATAGTTTTGCTTTCTGGTGAATTTGTTTTGTTTACAAAATGCATATTTTACAATTTAACAAAATAAAAAATAATTAATGAAGGATATTTTTTTATGAAATGAACGTTGTGAAGGGGCCTATTTTATTAAATTGATTTTTTCGAAGGTACCCGAAATAGGCCCCAAATTTTGTCTGGATCACCTCCTGCTAGCTATTTTTAAATTATTATCAGTCAGCAACAAAGTACTTAAATTTGAGCATAGCCTCAACAATAACTAAGATAATTATAGTAAATTTTCATTTGTTTATGGTGATCATTTAAAAAGAGCGGATTACATATTATTTATAGAGCATATTTATAAGATTAAATATTTCATTTATTCACAATATATATATTTATATACATTATACATATACATAATTATTCAGAGGATGAATTAAGGACGTATTGTTGTAATGTACTTGCGCTGATACTAGATGGCAGCACAAGCTACGTACAACTACATAAATACTTTAGCTTGGGAGGGAAAAAAAGACAAAGTTATAGAGCAAGCTGATCTATAAAATTAAATATTTGACTTGCTCACAATATATATATGCATGCATATATTACAATTATTCAGAAGGTAACATAATAATTTAGTATTACGCACTCTTATTCATTCAAGTATCCACAAACAAGAAATAGGCAGTTGAATGGACAAAATGTCAAAGTCGCTTCTGATTTTTGCAAATTTATTTGTATGAGAAGACACGCATGCGCGTCGAAGTTCATTTTCTTGCCAAAGTGCTTGGCTGCGGAGGTTGGCGTTAAGGGCGCTGGGACGTTGAGTGTTTGTGAATTTGCATCCCGTTAACCAAAAAGCTAACGCCAAACTATAAGATTAAATGCCAATAATGGCTTATCGTAAATGTCATATTCACTTGACATTAAACACGTTACACGTGTTTGTTGCATCATCAAGGGATTTTGAATTCGACGTTTAATTGGTATTTTTACTAATCTTTTACTAATTTATTTGTTCTTTCGTTATTTAAAATAAAAATTATGTCAATTCGTATAATTTTGCGATTACTTTGGCGATTTATATAATTTGTCGAAATTGGTCGACGAGATAATCAAGTAGTACCCACAATGCAGTAATAGAGCATTACTATGCATTAAAAATATTTAAATATACGTTTAAATTGTATTTTGGAATTGCAATGCATTTTATCAATAGTTTACACACATGTTTTATTTTTATATTATGCATATCCATGATGGGTAAGTATTACGGTGCCCCCTAACGACTAATTTTATTAAAAGGTGACTTATAGATATCATATCTTGAAATCAGCGACAAATATTTTTTTAGATCGTAATCAAATCCTGTGTACAAAAATTTTATTCATAAAACTGACAAAACATTTTCATTATTATAAGCTCGAAGTAAGTGAATAAATTTTGGGAGACAACTGTTATTGAAAATGAAAAATCTTCATATAAAGCGCATTATAACCGGATTTTCTCAAAGTTGACTCAACTTGAATTATAGACCAAAAATAAATCGATTTTTCAAACAAACAAACAACGCTAGAAGCTATGACTCAATCGGAATCTCTGTTGCCTTTGCCTGTGAACTTGTGTTTTCCTATTTCTTTTTCTTTTTTTCTGAAGAAATACTGAAGCGATTTAAATACTTTCTTTTAAAATTGTTTTGGCGGTAAATAATCTGTAATTTGATAGTTCGGGGAAAAATTAATGCATTAATTTCGTAATTTTGCAAATAGAAACATAGAGCTTTTTGTTGTTGTTGTTGTTTTTCAAATTAACGTTACTAAACCGCAAATTATTTTCCCGAAAAGGAAGATATCAAAATGTAGATATATACAATAGCAAAAACATTTTTAAGAATTATTTTAATATATTTAATGTCTGCCGGGAAAATGAAATTTAACCTTATGACCTGTTTTTCATTTATTTTACAACTGCCCTCTTAAAAGCCCGCTAACAGTAGGAAAATGCTGACATATTTAAGTGATCCAGATTAAAAATATAATAAGTGTGTGGCGCTCTTGCAAGAGAGAGAGGGGGTGGAAAGATAAAGTTTTTAACGTCTAAATTAAGCTAGGCGAAGTTGTACAGCATTTTAATTCATCTTTTTATTACCTGTACATCAAATATTTCTCATCGTCGGAAGACCGAATCTAATTGTTCTGTATTATTTTATGAAACCGGTAGTACTTCAGCTGAATGGGAAATTTACATTATTAACAAGCGTATGAATTAAATTAACTAAAGTCAGTTTACAAACTATTAGGTGCACTCAGAGCTTGCGGCTAAATGGAAGTAGAGCTTGTATGTAAATAAATGAATTGTTAGATTTAAACTTTGTAAAGAATAGTTTTGTTTCAGAATTTAGTTAAGAAAAAAATTAATATTTAAAAGAGATAGTAATGCAGTTGCTCAAATTGGACCCCAACATAACTTAGCTGCCGTGGTATTCGATTATCCGTAAAAACTATCTGTGTGCGTCTTTTTTTTGTCTCGAATAAGAGGAGATTCAGTAGGTGTTTATTAGTCATATTAAGAAAAAATGAATGATGATATCGTGGCACGTCATTCCGTATAAGGATCATCATCAGTGAGTGATATCTAAGTATACGAGGAAAGTGTCAATGATGATAAAGACGCTACTTTTTCTGCGACAGAAATTGTTTGTTTTCAAACAATATAACTTTCATTTCAGATGTAGGTAAAAAATTATATATTTTTTTATATCATTCCGCATGCATTTTAATATGTAATTCTCGTTAATATAACTGAACTCATTCTTTTTCATGAAGGAAGTATAAATTTATTTCTGAAAAAGTTCAAGATATTGCTGATATTACTGGTGATCGCAATATTTTTACCAAATAATGTATTAATCAAACTTTTTCGGCTATCAAATCTGGCTAAATACTGAAATAAAATTCCATATTTTATGACTTTGATGGAATTAGTAGTGTATTTTTATGGAGCAAGCGCTATTGAATAATTCATGAAAAAATTACTTTATTTTTATTATGCATTATTAATTATTTATTTGAACTTTTAATAATCTAATCAATTTTAAAATTATCTTAATTTTTATTATTTTACCTTCATATTTTATTACTTTACTTATTTTAATATTTCACTATATTGTAAGCATTCATTATAATTTCAACTGCATTATTACATTCGAATTACTGTTTAAAAAATGCAAATAAAGCAATGATCAGAAATCTACAAAATTCTAAAATCTGCACAACCTCTGGTCCCAAGCTGTGCGGATTTGAGAAAGTCTACAGTCAACTTTATTTTGCTTTTCTGTTTACCAGTAAAACAGCAAAACGATCTAAATTTCCAAGACATCCATAACTTACGAAGAATAAGGAATGACTTACGAAAGAAAAAAGAGTATAATTTAAAGAGAATTCTGATTACTTATTACCTTGAATAGTAGTAATTATGTGAGGTGTAGTACTGAAAATTCCACCTTTTTTAAAGTTTTATGAAGTCTTTCTTATTTTAACTAATGACGTACTGTGTTCAGAAATATCTATATTAAAATAAGGAATAGTATATTACTTTTATTCTGAGTTTCATAATATTTTATTAAATATTTTATGTTGGATCATATCTTTACAAACGTTTTAGTTATAAAAAATAGTATGTATGTTCTTTATTATAAACTTGAAATCAACGATTGATTTTATAAATCGAATAACTCATGGAATTACTGGCATATTTTAATTGTTTGTGTCATAAATATGTAATCGCGATTTCTAATTAGTAATTTAGTCTGTTCAAGAGAGAAATCTTGCTATAATAAGACCGCAATTTATAAATTCAGATGTCTGAATTTCTAAATCATTTGAATTCATCTTTTTTAAAGCTGTACACTAAATATTTCTTAACGTCTGGAGACCAAATCTAATCATTGTATAATGTTACATGAATGTTTAGTGATATATACACTTCAACTGAATGCGGGCTTACATTACTAACTAGTGAATGAATTAAATTAATTAAAATAAGTTAAGTGATCAGGTGAACTCCGTATCTTCAGGCTGAACGGCGGTACTACTAGTGTGTAAACATAAGAATAGTTTCATTTAAACTTAATAAAGGAAAGATTACATCGAAAGATGAAACACAGTATCAGAAACTCAAAATAACAACTTAAAATAATGACATAGAAATGTGCCGCTAAACTGCGATGACACGCTCGCAGGGCGGCTATACTTACCCTTAAATAAACAAAAAACTAAACTTCAAATTTAAACCAAAACAAATTAATAATTCTTAACTTTAATGAAATATTTATATATACAACTCTTAGACGTAAAAACATATCACACTGCTTAAATTTTGACTATACACAATACACTTAAATTTAGAATATTTACATAATTAAATTTAGAACACATACACAATACACTATATACAGTTATATAACAATATTTACAGATAAATAATCATACTAAAGATCACAAAGAACTCACTTAACTATAAACGCAGCTATATTTTATTTTCTTCAGTTTTAATTTAGGTTTTATCCTGTGGGCAGAGGATCTCATCTGTAAAACTTTTAGAACAAAAGCTTTTCACCGAAGCACTCAATTTTTCGCAGTTAATTTTTACGTATAAACAGTGCATATAACTTATGCCCAACGTACATTTATACACTCTTACTCGCAGCAAATATTTCAAGGGTCCAAACCCAGAATTCTAAAAACCGAGATTTTTGTTCTTCTTATAAAATCTTATAGATTCTTTCGGCATTTCGCAGCTAAAACTCTAAGGGTCATCGGCCAGAACTTTTAAAATCTGGACCCTTTTTTCTTTCATAAAACTTCGCATTTTTTTTTTTTTTTTTTTCAGTTAAAAACTCGCCTCTTCTCTAACTCTGAAACTACATGTCTGTGTGAATAATAAACCTCTACACTTTCACGTCACATTATTACATCAACCCTAAAAAGGTGGGAAGAGAAAAAAATGTTTACGCTAGCAAAATACGGGCAGGAGGAAGAAATTACGTTCGCTAAAAGCGAGATTTATAAAACACATGGCAATCGCCAACACACAGTTAGTAAAATGAAAGGTATATGGAAATAATATGTATTTAGAGGAAATAAATGACAATGAATAATACGCAAAGTTAACCTCTCCAGGGACGTGTTTTTTAAGGTGAGAAAAAAATGGCTTAGTATTTTTTACGATTTATTCCTTTTATATTAATAGGAATTCAAAAATAAAAAAAGTGTGAAAAACAATAAAAATTTACAAAAGAATAAAGTCCACATTTGTGGCCGCTGAGCGTTAATGGTAATTTATAAGTGAAATGATTTCTTATAAAATAAAAAACTCTCTTAAAATTGGAAAAAATGAAAAAAAAGGACCATTTTCAGCATTTAATATCTTAAAATGTATTTGATTTTAAGACACATTTTTAATTGGGAGGAAATATATAAGTATGTTCCTTCATTTCATGTATTTAAAAATTTTCAAGATGGAGAATTAGCATTTACAGAGGGGCTCCAAACTGTCAGACATTTGACGAGTAGAAAATCGACATAATAAATTACGCGTAAGATTACAAAATACATTTTGCAACTAGAATGAAAGTTTTGATGACTACTTATACTTCAGACTGTAATAATTATCCTCAACTTAAATAAATTTGTATTTAAAGCATTTTTATATTTTTAATACAAAGTTGTATTCAGCTAATGCCACATTTAGAAAATTTCAACAGTATAATCACTTAAAAAAAAAAAAAAAAAATAAAAAAAAAAAAATAAATAAAAATGAAATTTTAGGTTCAGTTTATACAAACTAATATGAAACATATGTTTTGAAAATTTCTAAAAAATTATTTGGAAGTTTTTGAGACATCGTTCGCGTTATGCCCAAAAAGTCATTTGGAGAAAAATGACTTCAAACTTTCGGAAACTCCCCTTCAGCTATTGGCCGGATATAATTCTAAAAGCCATAACTTCTGTCCTAATGTGAATTTCAAGGAAACAATTATATAAAAATGTGTAGAAAAAATAGGAGTTTAACATCCAAAAAATTTTTAATTTCGAAAATTTTAAAACTTTAAGAGTCCTGGGACCCCTTAAATTTCTACAAATTATTTAAACTTAATGTATTTAATCTATCTGATATTATTTTTATCAAATATTAACGATTTCTTCAAATAATCCAACAACACTGACAGCCGAAAAATTACTTCACGCTTTTTTTATATCTCTAACTGTGAATCGGTGTAACCTAACCATAAAATTTTTACCTTTCTTGTTGACGGATTCTGTATTGAATAAGTTATTGTCAAATTTTTGTTATTGATAGTAATTATAATTATAAAATCTAAACGTCCACATATGTGGCAATAGGTTAATCAATAGTTCCATGTGTTCAAATGATTGATTACAAATGACAAGAATTTTATTATTAACAAAGATTGGAAAAGACAATTTTAACACAACACAGAAGAGAGTAAGAAGTATCCTTTGTGTGGTTTAAAATTATTTTATGTTACTTTTAGACGGATGATATCCAAGTTGTATTCCATTTCAATCTGATTCCTTATGACTTACCTCCAACAATTCTTGTGACTTCTTTTTTACGGAATTAAGAGCCCTATTTCAGTCACGGAAGAAAGGAAAACGCTAATATTAAGTCTATGGGGTCGTTATTTTCAAATTACTCGCTTTAATTTTAATATTTTTAAATACTTTTATTATATTTTATTTTTTATTTATTTATTTTTTTTTCTTTTTTGCATAGGATAGCTGAGGACGATCTACAATCGGGCTAGTTTTTAGTTTTTAGAGTTTGGTTTCAGATTTTTTTTTTTTCTTTTAAATTGCTTTCACTTTCAGAACCGGTTCTGAAATGGAAACTGTCCTAATATTTAAAAAAAAACTATAACCAAAATAGAAAAATTAAAAACTAGACCGGTTCTAGATCGTCCTCAACTATCCCGTGAAAAAAAAAATCATTCAAAAATATTACGTTCAAAGCGAGAAATTTGAAAATAACGCCCCCACAGAGTCAACATTAGCGTTTTTCTTTCTGAAGATATGCGTACAGAACACGCCAGCGATAATAAGCATAAATACGATTCACAATCTCTGTCGTGAAATGAACTAATGCTTGGTTGTTCTTTCTGCTACCAAATAGAGTTGCACAGAACAGTTATAAAGTATGAAACCCAGGAAAGAACAGCTCAATTCAAAACTAGCAGCTTTTTAAAAGTCAACTAACATAATTTTTACTCTCTATTTTATCATTTTTTTTTCGATGCAATACTTTTCTTTTAACTTCTTCGGTACCTGGGTCCCCACGGGAACCTCTGTTCTTTTCCTTATAAAAACTAAAATGTCCGATTTTTTTACATTTTCACATCACTTCTTAATAGCTGAATGTTTTTTGCGTTCAAAGCAAACGAATAAATGGCAGCATCTAAGCTGATTCTCACATAAAATAAATGTTATTTTCATCTGAGTTTGCAAAATGTCTAAAAATGCCCAAAAGACAGTATGACCAAGAAATTGAGAAATTTTCATAAGTATTTAACTTAAATCTTTTTTAATAAAAAATTTTGAGGATTTGTAGATTATTTACTTGTTTAAAGCTCTTAAATTTGTGATTGCGTTAATTTAGGTTAATGGTTATTAAATTGATGTTTTAAGGGAGTTTGAGTTTTAGATCCATATTTTTTAACCTAAATTACTAAGCGCCTATAGGATCAATTTCAGAAAAGATATTTTTTTCTGTCATTTACGATGTCATTTTGTTTGGAAAAAACCAATGAATAAGCATTTGTATTATTATTTTAGCTTCGAAACTGAAGAGGTTAAGCTTATTTAAAACACAACATTCGCACTAATTCAAGTGTGGACTATTATTCACATTAGTTCAAACACAGTTTATAAATTCCGTTGTGTGAAGTTGTATGACATTCAGCCTTTTCCTTTTACATCTGTATACCAAACATTTCTCAATGTCAAGAGACTGAACTAATTATTGTACATCACATTAATGATACATGCACTTCATATCAATGCGGAATTGCATGATTAATACTCGGAGGAATTAAGTTTATAAAGAATTACTGAGTTTGTGGTTGAAAAGCGGCCTATGTTAAACAATTCGCAAAAACATAAAAGTAACGTCTCCAGTTTTAAAATGACAGGTCCAGTGTTCGAAACCAGCTGATTACAATGTGTCAGAAATTTATCTGAATATTCAATAAAACGTCCGAGAAGTCAAGTGGAGTCGCTTCAAAATTTTTATGTTAGTTAAAAATTATTCCTTTGTCTTTTTTTTTAATATAAAATATTAAGATTGAGCATATTTTTTAAAAAAAAGTAACATTCATACTAATTCAGACAACAAATACCATTAATGCTATAGTTCAGGAACAGGTCTATTATAATTTATAAATTCTGTTGTGCGAATTTGTATTCCATTTAAGTTTTCCCTTTTACAGTTATATATCAAACATTTCTCATTGTCAAGAGGCTAAATCCAATTATTGTGCATCGTTTTAATGATACAAGTACTTCAATTCAATGTCAGATAACATGATTAGCACTCGGATGTATTAAATTAAGTGTTCAAAGAATCCAGCATATAACCAAGTAAATCGTGAGCTTGCGGCTAAACAGCAGTTTGTGTTATACAGCTCGTGTGTAAACATAAGAATAGTTATATATTAAACTAAGTTAAGGATAGTTTTGTATTACTGTATAGCATGTCATTCATTAAAATAGTGCTTTATACTATGTAAACTAAACCGTATTAAATAAGGTAATTATCAAATTCCTAGCTCAACAAAACTTTCTGCTTCATTAACATAAAGGCACAAAATTGGCAGGCCTGACTGTTGAAGCGATTTGGAATCAAATCGCGTTTTACATTTTTAGATAAATTAATTACTTATCATGTTAAAAGCGATTTTTGTATTTTGACGACAAGTTTTTCTCCTTTCTCACGCTGTCGGTAGAAAACGCCAACTTTGAAAATATTATCTGAAAGATCTTTTGCGTTTACCAAAAATGGGAAAGTCTTTCGATTATATAGTTTCTAAATAAGAACGCCCCCCCCCCCCCCCAAATTTCATGCGTTTCCGAACAAAAATGAATTTTTAAATATTTCAGAAAGTAGCCCCTTTGAATTTAACAACAGCCTTTAAACAAGCATTCATCATTCATCGTAATTCAGATAACAAGCACCATTCATACTATAGTTCAGGAACAGGTATATTATAATTTATAAATTCGGTTGTGCGAATTTGTATTCCATTTAAGCTTTCCCTTTTACATAGTTGTATACCAAACATTTTTCTTTGTCAAAAGACTGAATCTAATTACTGTGCATCATTTTAATGATACAAATAACTGCAATTCAATGTCGAATAACATGATTAGCACTCAGATGTATTAAATTAAGTTTTCCAAGAATTCAGCGTATAACCAGGTAGATTCTTGAGCAAGCAGCTAAACAACAGTTTGTGACACAGCTCGTGTGTAAACATAAGAATAGTTAGATATAAACTATGTAAAAGAATTGAATTGAATTATTGTGTAATGTGTCATTTGGCGATTCATTAAAATAGTGCATCATATTAAGTAAGGAAAACCCTACTATAGCCAAGTTAGAATATGATTGCATGGGGAAGTTTCGTAAAACTGTTATTTCACGCAGTTTCTGAAAAATTATTCACATGATTTTTAATAAGAAAAATTATATCTATCTTTATTTCTAATCTTATAACTCAAATATTCTAGTGTTTCTTATTAAAATACGATTATATTGTATATAAAATTTGATGAACTTTTTCCGTGAAAAGGAACGCATAATAAGTTCAATTAAATAACGAAGCATAAACATAAAATTCGTAAATATTTTAAAATCTGAATTCCTCGTGAAGGTATTGGTGCATAGTTCTTAAAAGAAAATAAAAAGGTTGAATTCAAAATTAAACCCTTTTTTTAAATTCAAATTATAAATTATTCTTGTTCTCAATTTTATCTTTTTTATATATATTGTTTTAATTTTGAGCTTATTTAAAACATTGTGATATGCATTACTAATTCAAAAAGGAAGTACTATTCATACAAGATCAAACACAAATAGATTATATTTTTATAATTTCCGTTGTGCGAATTCGTATTCCATTTAAGCATTCCCTTTTACAGTTATATACCAAACATTTCTCATTGTCAGAAGGCTGAATCTAATTACTGTGAATCATTTTAATGATACAAGCACTCCAATTCAATGTCGGATAACATGATTAGCACTCCGATGTATTAAATTAAGATTTCAAAAAAACGAATTTTAACGGGGTTTTAAACGGATTTACATGTTTTCGATGTCAGATATTCCGAAAAACATTTTTATACAAAATGTCTTCTGTTCGTATGTCCCCTTTGTACCATCGAAAAGTGTATGAAGTTATGCATAGAATTGAACAAAAAATTTTCTTAATTTTTTTGGCTATAGCCAGCAGGTCCTCCTTGAATTTGGAAATATTCCGTCGGAAGAGTTCGCTTTAATAGCACTTTTTGTGCCATTTTCATTATTATCCCATCGAAAAGTGTATGCAGTTGTGTATAGAATTCAACCAAATTTCATAAATATCTTTTTGGCTTATGGAAATCAAGTTCTCATTCAGTTTAGAAATATTACGCCAGAAGGGGACGCTGTAATACCAATTTTTCTGGATTTTTCATACTTCTGTTGTACATCGGATGTTCATGCAGCAGCGGGCAATTCTCATTTTGCTAACCCGGAGATTCTCAAGCAGCTGATATACAATAGAATAACAAAAAATGTTGATTTTATTAAGGCTGCTCTCAAATCCAAAAGGGCAACTTTCTGACATAAGTTTTAATTTATTTTTGTTCGAAAATGCATGAAACTAGCTGGTGTTGTTGTTCAGAAACTATGTCATTGAGATGTTTTTCCATTTTTTTGCAAACGCAATAGATCTTTCAGAAAATAATGTCAAAGTGGGCGTTTTGAACCGAATTTCCGCTCGAAAGAAGAAAGAGACTCAATAGTGGGCGAAAAGCGCGTTTGTTACGTGATCAAAATAGCTTATACTCAATAGGTAATTGATTGATCAAAATTGGAAAAAACAGTTCAATTCCAAATCGCTTCCATGGCCAGGCTTTACAATTTTATACCTTTCCGTTAAAAAATGAATTTGTAAACGTTTATGTCAAAACGTTTTGCGCTTGTTGAGCAGAGCAGTTAAGAACAGCCTTAAATGTTATGATTGAGATTAACTCGTTTTTACTCTGATTAGTGAAATGAAACAGAAACTTAAGATGAAAATGAAAGTTGTTGTAGTGTTGAAGTAATAAGACTGAAGTATTAACATGGGTAACAACTTTTTGAAATATCAAAATGTATGAGAAAAAAGAAAGTTTTAGGATTGGCACATCCAAATCCGACTAGTTTAAAGTCAGTTATAAACTATTCTTGTACTCAGTTTTATATTTTTTACATATAATGTTTTAATTTTAAGCTTATTTAAAACGTTGTAACATGTCATACTAATTCAAAAAGGATTCCTACAAAATCAAACACAAGTTTATTATATTTTTATAAATTCCGTTGTGCGAATTTGTATTTTCTTTAAGCTTTACCTTTTACAGTTACATGCCAAGCATTTCTCATTGTCAAGAGGCTGAATCTAATTACTGTGCATCATATCTTTATTGCTACTCTTATACTCAAATACACTAGTTATTTCTTATTAAAGTACGATTATATTGTATATAAAATTTCATGAAATTTCTGTGTGAAGAATAATGTATAATAAATTCACTTAAATAATGAAGCATAAATATAAAATTCGTAACTAATTTAAAATCTCAATTCCTCCTGAAGGTATTGGTGTATCTGTCTATTCTAAAAAAAAGTAACTACCGCTGTCACCGCCGCCGCCGGTTTTGAATTTTTTGTGACCGGAGGTCTTTCTTCGTTAATATTAAGAAAAATAATGCATAAAAAAATATGAAAATCAGTAGTGTTATACAGAAATGTTTGATAAACACGCTGATGCAGACAGTTTTCAAATCGAAGAATTATTTTAAGAGATATTTAATGCTAAAGTTGGACAAAATCGTTCCACTAAAAAAGTCTTATAGGAGCAAAAACTATTCATGGGAATTTAATCATTTTTAGATCATTTTATACGTTTGAAGTAAGTTCCCGGTGTGCAGACTGTATTTCTTTTTTTAATTTGACTAATTTTTTGAGGTTTTATTTCTATTTTAAATTCAAATTTTCAGCATTTCTAGAGATATTTTTTACAGATTTTAGAAAGTGATATTAATTTAAACTGCTGCCAACTGTTTAAACAGCGGAAACAATAATGTTTTCTTCAAAAAAAAAAAATATTTATACGTGTAAATAAATTAAAAATTTATTTACACGTGACTATTATAAACAGAAAAAACATTTGGAATTAGAATTAAATAATTATGTACAAAAAGCAGGAACTTATTGATAATTACGTCATAAAAATTACAATTACACGTGAATTTTAAGAGAGAAAGGAATTTGTAAAATAATAAATTTATTAACATGCGTTAGAAGTCTTAAATAGGAGAAATTACGTCATATTTACGTCACATTACAGTTATTACATAAAATGAACACAAAATAATATTGCAAAACTGTTTAAATTTAGAAATTGCGCTAGACATTTATTTGATATTTTGAGAGGATACTTTTCAACTATTTTTGTTAGGAAAGCGCAAATAATATTTCATTTCTAACACAAGTATTTTCAAGTGAATATTAAAAAGAGAAAGAATAGTTTGGTCAAAATTACGTCAGATTAAAAACGATTAATTTAAAATGTCTTATTTAAAAGAACTTTCTTTTCGCTTTGTTAAAAAACACCGGGAGACAAAGATTCCTGTTTACTTAATTCCTTTTATATTAGCTTATTTTGAAATGTTTAACTTATTTTACTTAATCAAAGACGAAAACAGCGTTTGACATATGTATTTTTGGTACTACTTAGTTATCCCGTCGACCAAAAATCTATCATTCGCCAAACTATAAGATTAAATGCCAATAATGGTTGATCGTAAATGTCACATTAACTTGACTTTAAGCAAGTTACACGTGTCTACGTCATTAAGTTATTTTTATTTCAACGTTTTATTTCTATTTTTATTAATGTTGCACTAATTTATTTGTTCTTTCGTTATTTAAAATAAAAATGATGTCAATTTGTATAATTTGGCGTGTGCTTTGGCGATTTATATAATTTGGCGAAATTGGTCGACGTGTTAATCAAGTAGTACCGCAGCGGATTTGGCCTTAAAATTCCCCAGTCAGAGAAATGAATAGAAATCCGTTTATAGGGAGATCGCCACTGTTTTTTAAATTATAATTCAATCTTCCGATATCTTTTTAAAGCCGATCAAATTAACATACTTTTAGAGTCTGCGGTGTGTGAACGGGGGTTGACGAGCGTAGCTCGTAGGGGACAGAGCCCCCTAGTAATTCTTAAAAATAAATAAAAGATTGAATTCAGAATTAACATTTTTTTTATAAATTCAAGTTATAAATTATTTTTGTTCTCAATTTTATCTCTTTTACACATCATATTGTTTTAATTTTGATCTTATTTAAAAAATTATAACAAGCATACTAATTCAAAAAGGAAGTACTATTCATACCAGATCAAACACAAGTTGATTATATTTTTATGAATTCCGTTGTGGGAATTTGTATTTTCTTTAAGCTTTCCCTTTTGACAGTTATATACTAAACATTTCTCATTGTCAAGAGGCTGAATCTAATTACTGCGCATCAGTTTAATGATACAAGTACTTTAACTCAATGTCGAATAACATGATTAGCTCTCGGATGTATTAAATTAAGTTTGCAAAGAATCCAGCATATAACCAGCTAAATTCCCGAGCTTGCGGCTAAACAATACGTAGTTTGTGTTATACATCTCGCGTGTAAACATAAGAATAGTTAGATATAAACTATGTAAATGATGGTTTTGTATTACTGTGCAATATGCCATTCAACACAATTCATTAAAACAGTGCTTTATACTGCGTAAATTAAATCGTATTAACACGATAAGCGGAACGTCGGTCACCGGTGACTGACACTGAACTTTCGGTTCAGAACGCGTCAGTCACCGGTGACTGACACTGAACTTTCGGTTCAGAACGCGTCATTCACCGATGACTGACGGTCTAAAATATTATATAAAACTAAAATATATATATTGTTTTAAGTAATTACTGAAAATTTATTTAAAATTTACCTATCTTTTCCTTATTACAGGATTATACTTTCTTAAAAATTACTTAAAACATTGTAAATTTTTCAGCTTCACTGTTAGTCACCATGGCACTCAACATGTTAAATAAGAGGATCCTTAAATTCCCTGTTCGACAAACGCGAAAGTTTGATACATTTTTTTACTCATTTTTGAACGTAAAAGCACAAAATTGACAGGCTTGACTGATGAAGCGATTTGGAATGTAATTGCGTTTTCCGTTATTTTATACTAACTGAATTATTTATGGAGTTATAAGAGATTTTTGTCATGTACGTTTATTTTTTTTTTTTCTCGCGCTGTCTAGTCCGGAAATTTGGTTCAAAACGACATTTTTCAGAGTATTTTCTAAAAGCTTTTTTGCCTTTACAGAAAAATGGAAAACGTCTTTTGATTACTATATAGTTTCTAAATAAGAACACCTGTCAATTCCATGAGTTTCTAAACAAAAAATGAGTTAAAAAGTACGTCTGGAAATAGTCCCTTTGTATTTGAGAAGAGTCATGTTAGGCTATAACTGTATTGGAAGTTTTGTAAAAATAAATATGTACCAACTACGCCCATAATTACAAAACTATGTCTTCATTGAAATGTTTGAAATCTAAATGTCCCTTAAAATAGCTTCCGTGTCCATGCCAGAATTTTAAAAAATCAAAAACATGTGTAAAATAAAATAGAAAACTTGGCCACTAAGCCACTAATATAAGTTTATTTATTAACCCATTTATGCCTCGCTTCCCATTTTGGGACGCTTCGAATTTTAATAATTTTCTTTATAACATCAAAATTGTATGAAATAATTATCTATAAATGGCTTTATCTGTTACCGAAAGATGACAGCATAAGGTGGATATTTATTTGCTTAAAATGGAGGCTTTTTTCGGAGTTTATAGATTTTTCATTTTTCAAGATGGCGAAATGCAAGAAGTAAGTTTATTTGTGTTTTTTCTGAAAAGGATCCAAATAAATGAATCATAATCTTATCTTGTAGACTACTTTGAATTACGTATTTTTTTAAATTGTGAAATTACATGTTCAGGTCTATTTTTTATGCATTTTTGTAACGTACAAAATATACGGCGCTAGGCACGAATGGGTACACACTTTTATTAACTATTTATGAGACAGTTATTTATGTAAAGTACTTTTCAAGATGATTATGAAAAAAATTGTTTTTAAGCCTCAAATACGATTATTTTTAGTTTATTATTACTAATGTTTATAATGTTATTAGTCTCGGTAAAGAAATAAATATATTTTATTAGTAATTCATAAAAATACTAATTATAGTATATAATATACAATTTAAAAGTTTGTTTTATATAAATTTAGGAAAACATACAATTATGCATATTATATTATTACAAATATTATGCATATTCCCATATTTAGTACGTTTACATTTTGTCACATAATTACAAAAAAATTTGTAGCGTAATTTTTTTTTTTTTTTTTTTTTTTTTTTTTTTTTTTGTATTTTTCCAGTTTATTTTGTAATATTTTAAAGTGATTTTACCAATAAATTTGAGGAAACAAAAATTCAGGCACAAATGAGTTAAGCATAAATGAAAACGTCCGCGTAATTTTTTAAAGATTTTTTACATAAAATAGATTTTTTTCCCTTGCTATTTTGTCCTTTTTCGTGAGAATGATCCATATATACAGAGTGTTTTCTTTATAAACTGACGTTATTCAGAGTCACCTGTAGCTCGTTCTAATAACCGGATGGCACTAAACTTGATAAAGGGACTAATGACGCCATAGGAAAAAAAGATTCCGCGAAAAAAAATAGTTCAAAACACTGTCGATAGGGGGAAATATGCCACTGTTGTAGGCTACGCAGCCGAGAATCAGCATAAAACGTGTGTAACAAATGAAAATGCAAATTTATTGGTGATTCAAGCGCTCGAACTTTCCATTTGGTGGAGAAAAGAAACAACTTATCGCTTCAAGAAAATCCCATGCAAGAACATTGCATTACAGGTAATTTTAATTTGTTCAAAATATTTTTTTTTTCACAATTTCAGATTTCATGTGATATTTGTGTTCTGTGTTATATGACAAAATAAAATTTATCCTAATTTCAACATCTAAAACTTTCAAATGCATTTACAATTAAAAAAAAAAAATATTTCAATGGCACTTTAGCATTAGCTAAAGGGACAATTTTCCTGTTCCAACGGCTGCGATCAGCGCCTCTATAGGTCGTTTTAGTCCCAATACCTACGTAGGCCACAACAGCGCCATTAATTTGGGCTATGGGCGCGCTTCGGTAACTTGAGACTCACATTAAACGTTTTTAGCGTCATTTGTTTAATTTTGGCAACGCAAGTACTCCATTTCTGTAGAAAGTAAAGGAAAAATAGTTGGAAAATAATAATTATATTTTTTTGTTGCCATTTTCCTATAACAACGGAAAAAAATGTAATTAAAATACTCGTGCATGCTATTTTGAAAAAAATAAAAATGAATAATTTCTGATAAAACAGGGTGCTATTATAAACTATATTTAATTTTAAGTATCTATATTAAAATTACAAACAAATGAAGGCATATGAATCATGAGATAGCCGATTTTTTTGCCGGGTTTCTTGAATGACGAAAATTTTGTGTGTGTGTGTGTATTATTCAGCGATAGTGACGTCATATGCATACTTTACTGTAGATGTTGTTTAAGACTGGATCGTAAATTAGAAATTCTTCAGCGGATGCGAATGGTGACGTTTTATTGCCGAAACGTCAGTGAAGGCTAAGGCAGATGTCAGACGAGCGATTTTGAAAATCAGCATTTTCGACGCTCTCTCTTGAGAGCAGACGAATCTTCTGGTCTGTTCAGACGAGCGCCCACAAATCGTTGCGGTAAAAATTCCGAAAAGCTGCACGTCGAGGCTCGGCGTTTCCCCCAACTCGCTGGGAGCTGGTGGCGTGCTCAAGTCTTTTGTTTCTTTTATGTTGTCCAGACGAACCGAAGTTTTGACGCTGGCTTTAAGTTTCTTTATCAGTGATTCGTAAGTTGTTGGTTCTGGTTGCGTATCGAATTTTTTCGCTAGAATTTAAAATGGATTTAGTACACGTAGATTAACTAATTTTTGAAATACAAAAGTGTTCAATATAGTTGGACACCTCATGCTTACATTATATAAAGATAAAAATTAAAATATAATAACTTGGTTAAAGGCATCCCTGATTTACAAAAAAAAAAAAAAAAAAAAAAAATCAGAAAAATCTAAAGAAGATTAGGAAGTTATCGATAAATTATATGAATTAATTTTGTTTCATATAAACAAACAAGTTGGAAATTGCTCGTCAAACGTGGTAAATGAGGTGCATTCGTAATATAAATAGTTTTATAAATATTTTTTGCACCAAATTGTACTGATTGTATATTTGAGTGCATTTTATAAGTGCATATAAATTTCATTCTGTTCGAAAGACTGTAACATCATTAAAATACACTTGCAATAATTTTTTTCCCATTGGCCGTAATGTAACGGAAGATTTTGACTGTCTCTGTCATTAATCTATACATCCGATTTTCATAAAATTTGAAACGACTCGACAAGATTTTGCAAAAATTATATATTTAAAATTTCAGACCATTCGGAAGGCTGTAACATTAAAATGCACTTGCAATAATTTTTTCCCATTGGCCGTAATCTGACGAAAAACTTTTGACTATCCCTGTCATTAAACTATACATCCGATTTTCATAAAATTTGAAAAGACTCGACAAACTTTTGCAACAATTATATATTCAAAATTTCAGGCTATTGTTTTTGCTCTGTTATATGCGGACAGACGGACTGAACGACGACTATAGGTGCTACGTATTTATATAATTACGAACGCACCTAAAAAATCATTTAAAATTATGCTAATGTTGCAAGTTAACGTTTTATAAGAAAAGTATTTAAATAGTAAAGTATTATTATAAGGAAAAACTGAATGTAATATTTATCAAATACTACTAATAATAATACTATTTTGTCCTAGTATGTATACTAAATTAAATTCATGGAATTAAATTCATGGCAGGGGTTTTTCTTTGCGGGGTAGGGGGCGAAAGAGGCATTTTGCGAAAAGTAAATGCTAAAGTTTTCGTTTCGGGGAACTTGTTTTTTTACAAATTACAGATTTTTAAACCTAACAATGTTAAAATAATTAATTAATAGCATGTTTTTATGGAATATAATTTTGTGAAAGGGCCTGTTTTATAATTACGATTTTTGAGAAGCCTGTTTTATTAAATGGATTTTTGTGACGGGGACTTAAATAGACAGCAAATGTTGCATTTCTTAATAATAATGAATTCTTAATAATAATTCTTTGAAATTAAAATCATTACAAGTTATATCTGGTTTTGAAAATCCAGTATGGGAAAGGAGACAGCAAAACAGAGCCTCTGTGGTCATATCCGGTACCGGTTCTATTTACTGCGAGCATGTAGTTTTAAAAATACTGTAATTTATTTTTTATATTTTTAGTTCACAGGCTATCAAAGCTTGAGAACTAATGTGCCCGCCGGTTCTGTTACGTACATACGTACATACATACGTACGTATGTACGTAACGCGATAACTCTTGATGGAAATATCCGATTTGCTTCAATTTTTTTTTCTAGTTTCATTCTGATAAGGCGCTTCCCTGATTAGTTTTGGGGATTCATTGGTTAAGTATAAAGCGAGACAGCGGGGGGCTAATTCCAACTTTAATTTAGATAAATGTTTTTTTTAATGCAGATTTATCCGATTTGCTTGAAAAAATTTGTCTACGTTCATTCCGATAAAGGTCTCCTCTGATTAGTTTTGGGGGTTCATTGGTTAATTATAAAGTTGGAAAAGAGGGGGGGGGGTCTAGACTCCCCTTTAATTTAGATAAATGGGTTTTTCATGCAGAATTATTCGATTTGCTCCAAATTTGGTATAGAGGTTTATTATGTTAAGGAGCTTCCCTGATTAGAGTTGGAGGTTCATTAGTTAAGTATAAATCGGGAAAAGAGGGCTAGTCCCCCGCCCCCTTTAAATTAGATAAATATGTTTTTCATGCAGAATTATTCGATTTGCTCCAAATTTAGTACACCAGTTTATTATGTGAAGGAACTACCTTGATTAGGTTGGGAGGTTTATTGGTTAAATATAAAGGGGGGTAACGGGGGATAGTTCCCCTTTAATGTAGATAAATGGGTTTTTCATGCAGAATTATTCGATTTGATTCAAATCTGATATACCGGTTCAAATCTGATAAACCTCGTTAAAAGGAAATCTATCTTCTTTGCTATTTTTGAAGCAAATATAGTTAAGTTTGGTAAAGTAGCCGTTCCGTTTTCTTTCCTTTCTTTTTCTTTCTTTTTCTTTTCTTTTTTTTTTTTTTTTGTAAAATTTTGTGTACAGCAAAGTTAATTTTCTACCGATTACTTAAAATAGGATGAACCTAGTACCATCTGTGTATATTTCTTTTTTCTAATTTCTTGAATAACTAATATAAAATTACAAAATCATTTATTTCATGCAGAAGATCCATTTTGCTTATTGAAAACATCGAATGGAAATCATTCTGTTGCGGCGAATAATGTCGTCTGCTCTGTGTGGCGGGAACGTTTCATAGATCGCTCGTCTGACCGGGATAGCGCAGGTGTTTATTTTTCTTGTTGAAACCACAAGCGTTCAAAAAGTCGTTCGTCTGACATTTGTCTTAGTGTGGACTCCCGAAATTTTTTGGTTTCCATCTGTTTGTTTGTTTGTTTGTTAGTTAGTTAGTCTGTCTGTCCCGCGATAACTGCCGTAAAAAGCATCCGATTAGCTTGAAATTAAGGATGTATATTGGTGAGTTCCCCGGATTTAGCTGTATAGTTTTGGGTTAAATTTGGTTCATTCGTTCGGAATATACAGAACATTTTATTTTGTGATATAATGCTTTTCTATGGGAAGTCAGACGATTTTCAAATTTTCATTTGTTGAAAGGAATCGCTCATATGAATAATAGATTTAAATGGTAAATTTTGGATGCTGAAATTTTTAAATAAGAGTATTAAATTATTCCTATTAGTTTGCAATTTTGTCAAAACATTTGTCAGAGCTTTTAAATTAGGTGTATAACTTATGATGGAATTTTATACATGTGTTCGAATAATATAAAACATTTTATTTTATGAAATTATTTATATTTCATTTTTTTTTCTTTTAACCGTTGCGTAGCAACTGAATCTCATCTAAAAATATCATAAATGTGAAAGTATGTATGGTTTTTTAAGTCAAATCAAAGTTAAAAGGAATAAATTAATGAATGCCTTTGTATAGATATTTGCATATAGATTGATTTAAACGCAGAAATGAAAATAGTATTTATATACTATATAGAATAATATTTTTATTTATTTATTCAACTATTTTAATTATAAATGAAAAAGTTCGTTATTTTCATATTATCTGACATTATTCTATTAAACTTTATAAACTTTATTGTTGCCAAAAAAAAATAAATAAATAAAGGAATAACAATTTCTCCCAAAGAGTTAATTTTAATTTGTAAGATTTTCACGTTCAAAAGGAAAATGGAATAAGCAAATTATAAATAATAAAAAAGATAAATAGGACAGGAATGAATACATATAAACATTTCACACCAAATACCACCTAAAATAGTTTTTGTAGCAGTATTTTCCCAGCACTACGAAAAAAGATTCCTCGATTTACACGATTTTACTTGGCCTTCCTTTTCTCATTGTTTGCGATTTCATTTTCGCAATTGCGTGCATTAATTGGCACAAAATTTTACATTTTTATGACTGAGATATATGTAAGGCCATACAAATAAGAAATTCCGTATTGTCTCCTATAAAATGTGATAAAGTGTTTATATGTTTTTATTAAGAGGAGCAGAGCTGCCAAGCCTCCGGCGTTCTGGATACCAGTATTTTAATACAAAAAATGTTACTTTATTTAATTGAAACATTTGCGCGATTTAAAAGAACATTTTTCACTAAGATAATAGTGATGTGCAAAAAGCTTGAGACTTGGCATGTCTGGTGGGTGGTGAAATGTTTTACTTAATGCATTTATCTCTATTTTAATGCTACGTGAACAACGTCCCGTGTAACAGCTTGTAGAGTGTAAAATAAATTAAATTATTAAAATAATCCTTACTACGAAAAATGAAACAGAAAGTCCGGCTAAGGGAAATGAAATGTTAGTTAACCTTTCGTAATTTGACCTGAACATAGGTTTGCGTCAAATTTCAACGGTATTTGTAACATCACGATTTTAAATTAAATGTGGATACTATTAAAAGAATATCACAAAAAATACTTAAAGGCGACAAATCACGTTTATCTATTTCACGATGATGAATTATTAACCGTTAGGTTTAGAAGCTCCCCTACTTTAGGGTGATTTTAGTAAGTTAATGCCATCGAGTACATTTTTTGATATTTAGATTAGATCTTAGATATAAATATTGCAGAATGGTAATCAAAATTATTTTTTGGAAACAAAATTTATAAAGGTATTAGATTTCTAAATTAGATGTCTCAGTTTACATTTCCAAAAGTTCTTTATCCATTAGATACAGGTATTTGTGGTTAGCAGGCAAGTAAATACTGCTGTATGGATATTAGGATAACGTAAAATGCTTGACCGAATTATTGCTTATCCTTATAAATCGCAGTGTAAAAAGAAATCTAAGATATAGGGTAATCATTAACTCAATCAGTAGAAAATTACAAATGCAAAATAAATTACACAACGGGGTGTGCAGGGGGGCAGAGCCCCCTGAAGAAATTTGTTTTATTATATAAAAATTACTAGAATAAGTAGCTCGTGAGAATTTCAGAATATCCTTACATAACAACGTGTTTAATTTAACGCTTTTAATGTCTGAAACCATCAAAATATTTTTTTCCTTTTATAAAAGTTTGTGTAATTTAAATAGTTTAAATTTTGTTTTTGTAGAAAGATTAATATTGCGCAAAGTTTGATAAAAACAATGAGTTGCAGAGATGACGTTGAGGCTCTTGATCTGCAGATTTACTAGTATAAAATAAAAGCGTGTATTTTAAATCTTAAAGCTGAAATAGGTTTTGTACAATCTATTATCTAAATTTATATTTTTTTTTCATCGGGGGCGATACTAAATTCTGAAAAAGCAGAATTCCTGTTTTCTAGTTTTCGCTTAATCTTTTTTTACATGGCGTCATTAGTCCCCTTACCAACTTTAGTGCCATCCCGGGTATTAGAACGAGCTACATGTGACTCTGAGTGACGTCAGTTAAAAAAACACCCTGTATATATAGACATATATAGCCACAATTTACAATAAGTGTGTGTAAGCATTTCAATTTTATGAAAGCTGTATAGCACTTGAGCTTTTTCTTTTACAGTGGGATATAATCAAATATTTCCCATTGTCGAGAGACTAAATCTGATTATACTGTTCATCATTTTAATGAGACATACATTTCAACTCGGTGTAAGATTACATGATTAACATTGTGATGAATTAAATTAAGAATTCTACATAAAACTAGATAAATTCCTAAACTGCCGGCTATAGAGCAGTTTGTATTAAACCGTTCTACCGTGTGGTGACCAGCAGTGGTCAAGTACACGTACATAGTCACGCTTAAACCGTTCTTGTGTAAACACATGAATAGTTAGATTTAAACTTTATAAAGGATGGTTTTGAATTACTGTGTAATGTTTAATTCATTAAAATAGTGCTTTGCAAACTATACCCTTCTGTAGCACTAAATTACCCGCAGTAGGAGCTTCGTAAACATAATTATTTCATTTAATTCGTGAAAGTTATTTATAAGATTTTAGATTTGGAAAAAGTTATATCTTCCTTAAGTTTTAATAAGCTGATACTTAAATAATACATTTCTTCATACTGAACAATAATTATATTGTATTACACCTTACCAGCTTTTGAGTAAAGTAAATAAATGAAGAGAACATATTACGATATTAAATAATGTTAACCCTTTAAGCCTCCTAGCCGGGTTTTCCCATCTCGTAACCTTTGAATTCAAGAGCTGATTTAACACAAAATCGATATTAATGTTATTTTTTGCAGTGTGTAAGATAAACAAATATCCTCATATATCATAAACAAATCCTCCTACAAATACTTTTCCTAGCTATTATTCTGTGAATCATTAAACATACATTAAAAAATCTGAAGGACGCTTAAAGGGTTTAAAGCACGAAATTAGCGAAATACTAAATAATGCGGCACTGATGCACCGTTTACATTTTACGGTACATCAGTGCTGCATTAAGAATCGTTCACTGTGCAAAACTGCCAAATGTGTTGAACGAACTAGATTACAGAATAGGTATTCTACCTATTCGTGTTACGAAATTGTACGTAACAATTTCGTGTTACGTACGAAATGTTCGTGTCGTGTTACGAAAGTTTCGCACATCGAACTTTGTAATTGAAACAAAATTTTTGAATGTTCTTCTTTATTCTTATATATCACTTATTATAATACTAGAAAGGTAGCCCGTCAAAAATGACGGAAATTTAGATATAAAGATATATATACAACTCATGTGCAAGAATATGAGTTTTCTCGCTTGTTCCGCAGTGATAGATGAAAATAACACATTTTAAGAACGAAACACATTTATGAAAAACTGTGTACAGTAATCTGCACAGTTTGGTTCGAAGTGTTATGCAGATTTGAGGCTTAATGCGGTCATGTCTATTCAATCTTTGTTTACATTTTTTTAAATTCATGTATTGGACAATTTAGATTGTTGAGCCTTAAAAATAAATAAATAACACACTTGAAGTAAGGTTAAAAACTATTAAATTATCGTATACGATTTCATGAAATGGTATTATATGGTATTATATGTGTGTGCTTCATGATCTTGGTTACGACGTGGGCGAAATTGGCTGCAACTTGTCATAATCCTAATAGTGTGGGCCGCTATAACAAAAAAGTAACCAGTTTTTAGTAAAATTTCTGATATAAAGTAGCTTTCAAAAACTTGTGTAAAATTGCAGGCCATTCTCGTGTTATGTCAGTCCTAGGAATAATATTTCTAACACTGAAGATTTTCCATGTATATATGGAATTTAGAAAAACTTCTCCAAAAGAAAGATCCTAAAATGACATTGTAATTCCTCTAACTTCAAAGTTTAATCGGGCCCTAATGTTGATTACTGAAATCTAATAAATACAGTTATTTTGAATATTACAACAGAATTAAACAGTTAAACTTATTTAACTTAAACCCGCTGTTACTTCCCGATGTTATTTTTTAGTAATAAGAAAGAAAATTATTTAAAATTTTCAAATCATACATTTATGATTTTTTTCCGTCTTTAATAACTAAATAATGAAAAAGTAGGTTTTTGTTCTGAGCTCATAAATATGACAATAAAATAATGTAACTAAGAGACATTGCAAAATTAAATCTTTGTGATTACAAACCATAAACAAACGATACCGCCACCATTTTACCTACTATGACGTCATTAGAATATTGCCCATTGATTGTTGGAGAACTTACTTTGTGAATGATTACCTCAATGATTTAATATTTTTGACGTTTCACGATGAATGAATCACTTGTGTTTGTTTAGGTTTATGGAATGAGATATTAAGCTGTGAAACTAATTTCAATTGAAGTTATCCAAGGATATGTGTATTTATAATCGAAATTAAAAACAATGCTTTGATCGCGAAATAAAAAGTTTTAGTTTGTATAATTTGTTATTTCTGTTAATTATTTATTTAAGTACTTTTCCATTATAGCGCATTTTTAGAAAAAGCTTGGCGCGATTCGGGCATCAGAAAGTGAGATATGTTGCGAAAATATATAAACAGCTATGAAAACAAATCTAATGAACTTTTATCTTTGTTTATATATGCACTTATATGCATAAAAAAATCGTTTCTAAATATATATAATTTTTTATATACAAGTACGGCACAGATTTCAGATATGAACCGGGATACCTAACTGGCGCCAAAATGGTCTTATTTTGCCTGCTATGGTAACCCGGCTATTGTTTTTTATTTATTAATAAATTGTTTATTTATTTTTATTTTCTGTTTTTTAATTATATAAACTGCTTTGTTCTATAGTTATTATTCAAACTTTTATTTATTTATAGTTATTTCCTTTTCAAAATGATAGCAAATAATTGAAAAATATATAAGTAACTGGTATTCGAAAGCGAGATTTCTGCCAAATTGGCGTCATAGAAAAATCACGCCAACCCCCATGCGTATATGACATCTGTGCAAAAATTACTTCTGTTTCTTTATAAAAATGGGTAAATAGCCTTTTTTATATTAAATTGTCGGCACAGATGTCATATACGCCCATATTGGCGCGATTTTTTTTTTGACGCCGATGTCATATACGCACCGGGTACTTAACTGGCGCCAAAGTGTCGTTATTTTGCTTGTAATGGTAACCCGAATGTTGTTTATGCTGCTGATGTTTTCGCCAAATTGGCGTCGGAAAAAAATCGCGCCAATATGGGACGCGTATATGACATCTGTGCCAAATTGTATACATACGGAAAAAATTGCTTGTGAGTATGAAGCAGTAAATAGGTTGCCAGAAAATACGTTGGCAAACTTCTTTCTCGCCAAGAAACTTTTCTCCGAAATATTGTACATAAGCAATGATTTCTAGAAATGCATTTTTAATTATGATATGCGCTTTTATGTTTCACTACATTTATGCTGTGTGTATAAATGCTACAGTTCATATGCAGGGCTACACAAAAGAATTCGTAAGGGTTACTGAGTATGAGAGTAAATTGCTTAAAGGTGGTTTTTAAAGGTGTTATGCATTTTTACGCTGAACTGCATTTAGTTTCCTAAGAAATGATTGTGGAATATAGATAAAATCATATACATGGTCACGCAAAGAATTGGATACATAGCCGTCTATGGATGATAATATCTGGAAATGTGATTTCAGTAGTTTTAAGGGTAGTTTAAATTAAATTTTAGCTAAATAGTGGCATGTAATAACGGTACTATTGGCTATGGACGGTAACTGCTGAAATCAATTTTAAAAATTTTTTATGCGTTTTCTAAAATGTTTACTTAGTTATCTTGGTACTTCTTAGTTATCCCGTTGACCAAATTACTGTCGCCAAATTGTAAGATTAATTGCCAATAATGGTTGCCATTAATTAATTAATTAAATGCCAATAATGGCCAATAAAACCATTAATTCGACGTTTTATTTGTATTTTTATTAATGTTTTACTATTGATTTGGCGATTTATATAATTTGGCGAAATTGGTCGACGGGATATCTAAGAAGTAACGTTATCTTATTTTCCTTATTTCCCTAAATAACGAAGTTTTGTTAAAGCATTCAGGATGTGTTGGAAAGTGTTTCATATTCTATGCTTAACGCATTATTTTTCTTTCTTCTTTAGTCTTATTTTGCATTTATTTTATTCTTAATTATATTGCTTTATAGAAACTTATAGAGACCTTATAGAAACTTTGGCACAGTTGTCATATACGTTATCATATATTGGCGCGATTTTTTTCCGACGCCAATTTGGCGAAAACATCAACAGCATAAACAACAACATCCAGATTACCATATCAAGCAAAATTACGACACTTTGGCGCCACTTAAGTACCCGTTGTGTATATGACATTGGCGTCAGAAAATAATCGCACCATGACATCGCGTATATGACATCTGTGCCGAAATTTTAATATCTAATGTTTAAACTCTTCGCTCCACTCTCCTTGCATATAGTACAAACTATAACACGGATAGCGCAAAATAATAGACAGTTTGGTACTTTTCCACTGTAGGGTCTTTGGCATTTTTTTTTTAAAGCTTTGTGTAATTTGGGCATCAGAAAGTGAGATTTGGGTACTTTTCCATTATGCGGACACCATTGTCGCCAAGTGTAATAGTTGGCGCAAAATCGTGAATTGAAGCATTTGAAAAATAAAAGAAAAACCATTGTCGATACTAAAGTGAGCATTTAAAAAATATAACATTTGAAAATTCCAGACTTTTACGAACTATTTCATCAAATCACAAATATATATTTAAAATAAGTGAACAAATAACTGCTATAAAATAAAGCAATAAAATAAAACTCATATTAAACTGCTGGTATAAAATTACAAATATCTTCTAGCATTTTGAAATAATTGGCGCATTAGCATACATTTTGGCATGGTGTCCGTATAATGGGAATATTGAGATTTGTTGTCAAATCATATAAACAGCTATGAAAACAAATTTGATGAGCGTTTTTGTTTGTTTTATATGTATATTATTGATGTTTTTTATGTACAAATTACATCTGTTTCTGTATAAAATTAGAGAAACGGCTTTTTTATGTTAAATAAATCGTATAAATATCGAAAAAAATGCGTGTGTATATAAAATGGAACAGTGAATAGGTTCCCGGAAAATATGTTACCAAATTTCCTTTTTCGCCAAGGCACCTATACTGGAAAAGTACCTAAAGCATATTAAAATCGCGCAGTTAGGAGCTCACACAGTACACCGTTGTCTATTGGCGGTTATTTTATTAGTAGCATCGGGAGGAAGATGTAAAGATGTACTTTAAATTATCACCCATAGATTTCAAAAAAATATCTTAAAAGAGTGGTGTTTAAATTAAATTTCGGTGACCTCCATTATGAAAGATTAATGGTTTTAAATGGGAATTTCGCCAAATTAGCCAGCTATCGCCAAGTTGGCTAACATTTGGCGCTACTGTGGTAACCCTGCATTAATATTTTTCAACAATTACTCATTTAAATGAGGCGGTCCTACCGGAATAGTGAGGGACACACAGAGACTTAGATTTTATATAAATAGATGTGTAATAGTTCTGAAAATATCAGTTTTTGAAATCCGGTCTTTCATTTGTGCTAATCCTGTATTTAACCTGGGAGAACGCGAGGCATACCCAAGGTATGAATGGTTTTTACTTTGTCACCAATAAATACAAATAATAAACGTCACCTTATTTTGTCAAACACAATTGATACAAATTCTGCGATTAAAATAAATTGAATATTACTTTAAAAAAATAGTGGTGACAATTGTTAAAATTTATAACTTTACGCACTCTGGTCTATTAGGCCCGGTGCGCGTCCTCCCGGGTTAAGTAATTTGTTCAAGTAGCATTACAGTAGGATTTTATTAGAACGTAGTGTTTTAAAAAACGTTGAAATTTCGTGTAACTCTTCCAACTCATATATAAGGATAAAGATTAAACCTTTTTAAAATTTAAAGTTTAAAAGTAAAAGTTCAAAATTTAAAACTCCCCAAATTTTATCTAACTTTTGAAATGTCGTAGTTTAAATCTGAATTGCCCCTGTTAATTTGGTTTTCCAACGCAACATTTATTACTTCCATGCTTCAAAATTGATCTATCTTTATGAATAAAAATGCTGAGGTAAACGCAATTCTCCGTTTTTGTGGTGAGGCTAAAAATCCCAGATGCCGAACCCACAAAACGTCCCGATGCCTGGATACATTTTGGCCTATTAAATGAAATCACCTCCTATTTCTTTAGTGTCGCACTCTAGCGGAAATATTCCATATTTAGACGGCACACCGAAAAACCCGTGGCTTTTTACGGCTATGAAGCGCTAAAGTAACTGCCGCTGCTCGGCAGCGCATATGGGACGCGGACCGCGACAGCTCTCAAGTCATATGGACCTGGGTTTTGAAAAAGGATCACATGTAATTGGAAGGGACCAATAAAAACCAGGTCCAAACGAACTCTGTCTCCTTCGCTTGGACTCATATTTACTCACCATGAACTGGCCACGACTACCAGAAATCCATGCCGTTCGACGAACCAGCCACGGTTCGCAAGCGCCCCTTCACACGGGTGTTCGGAGCTGTCGGCTACGCTCAACAGCGCCCAGTAGTCGTCCCCGAGTCAGAGCAGTCCGGTGCCGGCTCCGGATATATTACATATATGTATATATTATACATTAAATTGCTTCAATTATCAATTACTTACAAGTAATTAGAATTTGCTTGTATTTGTATATTCTCTAAATTCACCTTTACAGTTTAGTTTCATATCCGAATACGTTGCCAAGAGATAAAATCTAATTATTTCAATGATACAATACTTCAGCTGAATGTGGGAATTAGATTATTAATAAATGGATGAGTTAAAGTAATTAATGTACGTTTGCAAAGAGCTCTTGAGGTGGACCAAGTAGATTTGTGAATTCGGAGTTAACAAGCAATTTGTGTTAAACAGAACGTATGTTTAATAGCCGTAGTTTAGTTTGTTTCATGTAGAAAACTATTCAACTATCACTAAAATATTCGTCTAAGTTTTTTTTTTTATTATTATTCATCAAAATTCGTCTTTTACAATTTTAAATCCAAATATTTCTCATCATTGAGAGATCACGTTATTTATTTTTCGATAATAAATGTACTTCATCTGAATTTCTGTATCATCTAAATTCACCTTTTACAGTTTCATATCTGAATACATCGTCAAGAGATAGAATATAATTATTTCAATAATACCCATATTTCAACTGAATATGGGAATTAAATGTTTAATACGTGGATGAGTAAAAGTAATTAATGTAAGTTTGTAAAGAGCTCTTGAGATGGACCAGGTATATTTGTAAATTCGGAGTGAAAAAGCAATTTGTGTTAAGTAGAACATATGTTTAATAATCGTAGCTTAGTTTGTTTCATGTAGAAACATATTCATCTGTCATAAATATAAACGTCTAAGTATTCATCAAAATTCGTCTTTTATGATTTTGAATCCAAATATTTCTCATCATTGAGAGATCACGTTATTTATTTTTCAATGATACCTGTACTTCAGCTGAATGTGGGAATTAGTTAATTAATACGTAGATGAATTAAAATAATCAATGTACGTTTGAAATCAGTTCTACTAATGTAGATTCAACCAAATTAAAAAGTCGGAAAAAAAAATATTTCGAATATCCATTATTTACAAGTAAATTATTGGAATCTGTATATCATTTAAATTTTATATTTAAGTTTTTTTTTTTTTTTTCAGGTAGCATTAGAGTAGTATTTTATAAAGGAAGTTGTGTTTTTATAAGTGTTACAATTTCGTGTAACTCTTCAAACTCAAAAAAATATACATATAAATTGTTTCAATTATCAGTTATTTACAAATAATCAGAATTTACTTTAATTTGTATATCATCTAAATTCACTTTTTTATAGTTTCATATCCAAATACATTGCCAAGAGATAAAATCTAATTATTTCAATGATACCCATATTTCAGCTGAATGTGGGAATTAGATGATCAATACGTAGATAAGTTAAAGTAATTAATGTAAGTTTGTAAAGTGCTCTTGAGATGAACCAGGTATATTTGTGAATTCGGAGTTTAAGAGCAATTTGTGTTAAATAAAACGTAATGTTTAATAACCGTAGCTTAGTGTGTTTTATGTAGAAACCTATTCTTCTGTATTAAAAATAATCGTCTAAGTTTCTCTTATCAAAATTCGCCTTTTAGAATTTTAAATCCAAATATTTCTCATCATTGAGAGATCACATTATTTATTTTTCAATGATACCTGTACTTCAGCTAAATGTGGGAATTAGTTACGTGAATGCGTTAAATTAATTAATGTAAGTTTGCAAACATTTCTGCTAATGTAGATTTAATCAAACTAGATAGAATCGTAAGTTTGGTGCTAAATATAAATTTATAATAAACATTTTATATATACAAGTGAAAGTACTTTTATTTACACTTTGTAAAAGATGACTTAGGATTAATGTTGAGAATGTAGCTTGGTGAGTAGAAAAATATAATAATAAGTAAAAATATATACAAATATATAATATACACTATGTAAAAATATACAGATAGTAAACTATGTAATTAGACTGGTAGTTAAGACTGGATAAATTAGACTTGTATAATTTAAGATATCCAAGTGGCATTAGAGCAGGATTCTATGAGATTATTGTATTTTTTTTTAACCTTTTATTATTTCATGTAACTGAAATTCAAAAATATGTAAAAAATGACTTCAATTTTCTATTATTTACAAGTAACTTATTGGAATCTGTAAAACATCTAGATTTTATATTTAAATATTTTTTTCAGATAGCATTAGAGTAGAATATTATCAAAACGATGTATTTTTATAAGCGTTGCAATTTCATGTAACTCTTTCAACCCATAAATATATATATTGCTTCAATTATCCATTATTTACAAGTAATCAGAATGTACTTGAATTTGTATATCATCTAAATTCACCTTTTACAGTTTCATATCCGAATACATTGCCAAGAAATAAAAACTAATTATTTCAGTGACACAATACTTCAGCTGAATGTGAGAAATAGATTATTAGTACGTGGATGAGTTAATGTAAGTTTCTAAAGAGCTGTTGAGATAGACACGGTAGATTTGTGAATCCGAAGTAAAAGAGCAATTTGTGTTAAACAGATCGTATGTTTAATAGCCGTTGCTTAGTTTGTTTCATGTTGAAACATATTCATCTGTCATAAAAATAATCGCCTAAGTTTCTTGTTATTCATCAAAATCAGGGGTCTAGTGGAAGGTATATGAAGGTATACGCCATATACCTTCTGGATTTTTTAAAGACGCTCCGTGTACCCTCTGTTCTTCAAATAAAACAATAGCGTGTACACTATTGTGAACTTCCGTGGCTCTAGCGTATACACTCTGGTTTTTTTACGACTACAACACTGATCAAAATTCGTCTTTTACAATTTTAAATCCGAATACTTCTCATCATTGAGAAATCACATTATTTATTTTTCAATGATACCTGTACTTCAGCTGAATGTGGGAATTAGTTTATTAATACGTGGAGGAATTAAAATACTTCATGTAAGTTGGCAAACAGTTCTGCTAATGTAGATTCAACCGAACTAGATAGAATCGTAAGTTTGGTAATAAATAGAAATTTGTGGTAAACTTTTTATATGTAAACGTAAAAATACCTTCATTTACACTTTGTAAAGCACGACTGTGAATTAATGTTTAGAACGTAGCTCAGTGAGTGGAAAAATATAATAATAAGTAAAAATATAAACCATAGTGATACTGCGTAATTAGACCGGTAGTTAAAACCGGATAAATTAGATTAGTAGTTTAAGTTATACAAAGTAGCATTAGAGCAGAATTCTATTACAGTATTGTATTTTTTGTAATTGTTATTTTTTCATATAACTATTGGAACTCGAAAAAATTAAAAAAATTACTTATATTATCCATTATTTCCAGGTAAATTATTGGAATCTGTATTTGATCTAAATTTTATGCTTAAGTAATTTTTCCAGATAGCATTAGAGTATGATTTTATTAGAATGTTGTGTTTTTATAAGCGTTACAATTTCGTGTTATGTCCTCCAATTCAAAAATACATATTCATAAATTGCTTCAATTATAAATTATTTACAAGCAATTGGAATTTACCTGAATATGTTTATCATCTAACTTCACCTTTTGCAGTTTCATATCCGAATACATTGCCAAGAGATAGAATCTAATTATTTCAATGTTACCCATACTTCAGCAGAATGTGGGAATTAGATGATTAATACGTAGACGAGTTAAAATAATTAATGTAAGTTTTCAAAGAGCTATTGGGATGGACCAGGTTATATTTGTGAATATGAAGTTAAAGAGCAATTTGTGTTAAACAGATCACAAGTTTAATAGCCGTTGCTTACTTTGTTTCATATAGAAATATATTCACGTGTCAAAAAAGTAGTCGTATAAGTTTCTTCTTTTTCATCAAAATTCGTCTTTTACAATTTTAAATCCAAATACTTGTCATCATTGAGAGATCACATTATTTATTTTTCAATGATACCTGTACTTCAGTTGAATGTGGGAATTAGATTACTAATACGTGGATGAATTAAAATACTTAATGTAAATTTGCAAACAGTTCTGCTAATGTAGATTCAACCAAACTAGATAGAATCGTAAGTTTGGTTGATAATTAGAAATTTGTGGTAAACTTTATATATATAAACGTTAAAGTACTTTCATTTACACTTTGTAAGGAACGACTTTGAATTAATGTTTAGAACGTAGCTCAGTGAGTGGAAAAATATAATAAGTAAAAATGTAAATGGTAAAAATATATTAAAAAACAGAAACCAACGTTTAAAAATGCACAAATCTAATATATAAAAATAAAAATTTGTCTATCTGTCTGCAATGCTATCCACGGTTTGGAAGCCAGAATTGTGAAATGGTATGTATATGTATATTAAAACATGGCCGAGGCAATTAAAGCAATCCGGAGTCGAAATAATTTATAGTTAATTTTTAATTACTAAAAATCCACCAATTTAAGAGCAATTTCCTATCAAATTTTAACATTTTTTGTTATAGTAGGTGCCAACAATTAAAATTCCCTTTTTTTACGTTCAATACGTAATCGCGCGAGTTTTTTAACCAATGTGAGATATACATATTACGTACGCCACGGTGCAATACTAAAAGACTGTAGCGGGTATTACGATAATTCTTTTACCTCACATGCAAATAATGAGAGATATACATATTACGTACGCCACGCTGCAATAATACAAAGCTCCAGCGGGTATTACGATAATTCTTTTACCTCACATGCAAATAATTAGCGATTATTTAATTGCTCTTAATTATTATATTAAAAAAAATAAAGACAAACATTTTATCACAAACATCAACAAAACTTTTTATTCTATTTTTTTTCCCTTATTCCAAAGATATCATTTTATCGTCTGCTGCCATAGTAACATGATAAATTACATTTCATTTTAAAAAATGCGCAGTAGTAGAAAAATATTTTACTAAATCGAATAGTTATTTTTAATTTTGGTTTTAGAATTAAATTCATGAACTCCCGTGCATAAAACGGGTTAAACAGTTGGTAATACATAAAATGACAGCAAACAGCCGTTTCGATGCTGTTTTTTATGTATTAATTGTGCATTTTTAAACGTAGGTTTTCTGCTTTTTAATATTCTTGCATAAAGGCTTTATTTGCTATTTTTAAGTAAAAATATATACAAATTACAATACATAATATGTAAAAATATATACATAGTACATTACGTAATTAGATTGGTAGTTAAAACCGAATAAATTAGACTAGTAGTTTAAGTTATCCACGTAGCATTAGAGCATAACTGTATTAGGTTTTTTTTTTTTTCTTTGTAACCGTTATTATTTCACGTAACTCTTGAAACTTAAAAACATTAAAAAATTACTTCACTTATCCATTATTTACAAATAATTTATTGGAATCTGTATATCATCTAAATTTTATATTTAAGTAATTTGTTCAGGTAACAGAATAGGATTTTATTAGAACGTTGTATTTTTATAAGCGTTGCAATTTCCTGTAACTCTTCCAACTCAAAAATAGTATATATATATAAATTGCTTGAATTATCAGTTATTTACAAGTATTTAGAATTTACTTGAATCTGTATATACCATTTAAATTCACCTTTACAGTTTCATATCCAGAATACATTGCAAAGAGATAGAATCTAATTATTTCAATGATACAATACTTGAGGCTGAATGTGAGAATTAGATGATTAATACGTGGATGAGTTAAAGTAATTAATGTAAGTTTGTAAAGAGCTCTAGAGGTGGACCAAGTAGCTTTGTGTATTCGCAGTTAAAGAGCTAGTTGTGTTAAACAAAACATACGTTTACACAAGAATAGTTGCATTTAAACTTTGTAAACAACTTAGAATTATTGCTGAAAATGTAACTCGGTAAGTAAAGAATAAATTTTAATAATAGCACTACGCATTTTGTGAATTACACGCTAGCATAAACGTAGTTTAGTTTGTTTTATGCAGTAATATATTCATCTTTTACAATAAATAATCGTCTTAGATTGTTTCTTTCATCTAATTCATCCTTTACAGCTTTACATCTAAATACATCAAAGCTGTTGGTTTGTCTAACCATCTCCCTTCGCTAATGTTAAACATAGCAGCGTGAAATACATTTGTATTTGTAAGATTTCTACTGTAAATTAATATTTTTAACTTGATTTTTAAAAACAATACAAAAATTTATTTTATGTATTAAATGTAGTATTTAAAAACAGTACAAAAAATATCTCTTTAATTCGGTCTGTGAATAATTTTTAACAGAAGTAATTTTATAAGTAATGTGTTATTGTTACTTGAGTTCGTGTATAATCTAAATTAAATTTTTACAGGTTTCTATCTAAATACTTCTCCTTGTCGAGAGACCAATTCGTATTATTTCAGCAATATTCATAATCCAGCTGGAAGCGGAAAAAGATTATTAATACGTGGATGAGTTACAATAATTAATGTAACTGTGCAAAGAATTATACGAATTATAGATTCCTAAATTCGAGGACAAAGAGCAATTTGCAATAAACTTCTCGCATGTAAACATAAGAATCAGTCTTCCCATTTGCACACAGTTTTTATTATTATTATTACTATTCCGATTGATAGATTGCTATTACTATTTTTAGGTTGATTTCGTAAGAAATACTACCTATTACATTCTCCCCTATGTTGGAATTTCTAAAAAATTTTTGCAGATCTACTCCGATTATGACCCTTTGAACCTAAAGCCAACCCCAGTTCAAAACTTTGTTACCTTTTTATGGACACGATAATTTCTATATTTCTGCACAAATGTCTTTCAAACTTATACATAAAATCAAGGGCAGAAAATCTCGGTCAAGTTCGTTAATGGGCAAAATCGGATCAAGGGGGGGGGGGGGGGGGTGAAAGGGGATTTAAGTGAAAACCGAAAAAAAAGCCCATAACTTCTTAATTACAATACATATTAAAGCAATTTAAACTTATTATTACTTCTAGGAAAAGGGCCAAAAATTTATGCATGACGGATTTTTCATATCATTAAACATGGGTTCAAGTGGCAAAAAAAGTAGGGTTTTAAGAAGAAAAAAAATTCATAACTTCGTCAATTCACAAGATATCAAATCCACTTAAATTATTATAATTTCATCTCAATAATATAATTTTCAATTTTATCTACAACTTTTATATTAACAGGTTTTTGTTAGGACGAACGCTTACAGCAAAAACATACACAAAAAAAGGGAGACGGGCGGGTGAAGAAGAAAAAGATTCGTAACTTCGTCAATTCACAAGACAGATCTGCTTGAATTTATTATAAATTTTCCTAATATTAATCTACAACTTTTATATTGACAAGTTTTTGATAGGACCAACTCTTACAGAAAAAAAAAATCAAAAATAATAGGAATTGAAGAAAAAATTATCGTATTGCCATGATTCTGATTTAACCAGCTCTTACAGAAAAATGAAATTAAAAACTCGTCAAAAAGTGGCCATATAAAATTGTTAAACCGGTTTTATCTCTAATCTTGATTTAGTTTTTGCTGGTGAAATTAGTACGTAACTTCGGAATCTACTTTTGCATGTAGGCCGAGCCGGCAGGGATTTATTGTTTAAGTAGTAATGCTCGCTTTATTTAATCTGCATTAAATAAGGCGAATATTACTAATTCAGAAAAGTGAACCAGTTCGGAAAGTGAAAATATCCCCATAAAGAGAAAGCAGCAACCAAAATAGAAAAATTAAAAATGGACCTGGTTAGGGTTCGACCTCAGCTGTCTTATGCAAAGAAAGATAAATCATTTAAAAATATTGAAATGCTAACAAGAAATTTGAAAAGAACCTTGTCATTGATTTAGCATTAGCATGAAAGTGTCTTCGCATGACTAATGTTAAACTTTTAAGATCAATATTAAGACTATAAGGTATAGGTGCATAATTACTTCTGTGACTAAGTGTATGCGCACATACACACTAAAAATAACTGAATTGAGACTTATTATTTTTTTAATATAAATTGTGTTATTGTTTTACTTTCATTTTATCTTCCTTTTATTTATTTTATTTATAAGATTTAAACAAACGTTAAATTGCAGTAAAAAGTATTAGTATTTATACTAAATTAATTATCGTATTTATTATTGTAAAAATGAGTCATTATCAATTTATAAATTCAGTTATATGTACGATTTCTTTTTTAAACTCTACACCATGTATTTGTGTCGTGCAGAGACTAACTATAACATTTGTGTATCCATTTTAATGATACACATTTCAACTGAATATGGAATTACAAGATTAATATGCGGATAAATTAAATTAATTAAAACCTTTACAAGGAGTTGTACAATTGACGTCGTGAGCTTGCAACTAAAAGGCAATTTATGTCTGATAGCTCACGTGTAAACAAAGGAATAGTTGGATTTAAAATTTGTAAAGGATGAATTTGAATAACTATCTGGAAAGTAATTCAATGAGTAAAGAATAAATATTTAGAGCAAATTGTGAGATTTTCTAAGGCAGCAGTTCCTAAACTATGGGTCGCCTGTAATGCTTTAGACCAGTTATTTTAAAGCTTCTTTTAACCACGCCCCACATATGCATCTCAAAATCAAGATTTCCCCCCCCCCCTCCCTGAAACATATGATTCTGATTTTTTAAGACATAAACTCTTATCCACACGGAACTTTATGACATAAGTTTCAATTCGTTTTTGTTCGGAAACGCATGAAATGACAGGTGTTGTTATTCAGAAACTATGTGATCGAAAGGCGTATTCCATTTTTTAACCGACTTAAAAAAAAAGGGGGGGGGAGGAAGTTATCAGTTCGACGCGTATGCATTTTTTTTATATATGTTCACTGATTACTCCGAAACTATGTGACCGACTCATGCGATTTTTATTTTAATTGAAAGAGGATACTCTCGAAATGGTACCACTTCTGTTTCATCAAAATTGGCTCAGTACTTTTTTAGTAATTGAACAAAAACCAATAAAATCAATGATTTTTCGCAAATTATCTTTCATTGTTGTAATCGTTCCCAATCATAAGCATATAAGCATAGCAATATGTATTCATATACGTTCGCATCAAGTTGTCGTCCAGCTTGGCGCCATTTCGTGAAATATTACCAAACTTAGCGACCAAAATATGTCGCTACAAATGAAGCCATTTTTAATTTGCAGTAGTTTTTGAAGTCGGTTTTATTTTGGGTAAAAAAATTATGAATTATTGGTAAACACAAAAGATCTTTCAGAAAATACTGCCAAAGTTGGCGTTTTAAACCCAATTTCCGGAAGAAAGGAGGAAAATCAGTCAGAGAAAGAAGAAAAACAGACCCAGAATCTCTTATAACTCGATAAATAATTTATTTATAAAAATTATTTTCCAATTGAATACTCAAAATGGCTCTGCAATCTGTTGCTGTATTTCTTAAGCATTGAACTCTATATGACGTTTATAACTGATACAAGAATAACAATAACATAGAAACGATTCGTTGGGGGTTGTATTTAAATACAATTACCATATCACTCCCACAAGAAAATTGACACAGCTCAAAAATACTATATTTCACAGAAGAGGCAAAAGGAGATTTGGATTGTTTTACTGTAATATAAAACTACAGCACTTCCCTCATAGCATGCATGGTCACGGTGACGTCGTTGTGACGTCACATCTGTGACCAAAATGCCACCACTCAGTGATGTCACATTGTGACTAAGATATGAACTTCTTAGAAAACTTAAAAAAATTACAAAAAATATTCAAAACATGTTATTTATGTAAAATTATATTTTCTGGCAATTAAAAAAAATTGTGACGTCACTGTTATGACACTGCATGTAACGTACGTCACGTCACATATGTTACTAAAAAAATCACCATATTGTAAGTCACAGTGTGACAAAAATATGAACATCAAAAATCTTTGAAAATGAACAGAAATATCACATGCCCGAGTTACAGCGACATAAGGAATGAAAATATATTAGTGGATAGGAAATAGTAAATTCGGACACGAAAAGAGGAGCGGGGGGGGGGGGGACAGAAAAAGGAAAATGCACGGTAGAAGTATTAACAAACTAGATTTTCATGCTATATTTTATCAATTTGTTATTTAAGACAGTGAAAGTATACTTTTTTATGATTTCAATTTTATCTACCATTGCAATTTAATCCTTCACTGATTGCTATTATTATAAAAATGTTTCTCGGAAAAATGGTACGTATTGGAGCAATTTGGATAACATATTTAGAATTAGGAATATTAAATCTGTACACTTTATATATTTAGTTTGCAGGGAGGAAGTTGTTTTATTTTATTTTATTTTATTTATTTATTTATTTATTTTTTTAATTTATTTTTTTTTGTCGACCAGTGGTATTCGAAACCCTTCTGTGGTTTCAAACTAAAATTTTCTATTACAGTTAAGTCTGTATCTTTTAATGAGCACGTAGAAAGAATACTCAGTGTTTAGTCATATATGCATTTCTTGCTTTAGAATTTGCATTCAAGTCATATTTTTTCCTGTTAGTGTTTAACTATTTTAAATAACTATTTTTTTAAAAATTCTACTTCGTTCAGACTTTTTAAATAAAATTAGTATTTTCCGAAAAAATATGTATACAAATTTTATACAAAACCCATGATATAATTATTCGTATTTCAAATTCGTGTTTTAGAGATATGACTTTAAAAAAAGTTATTTTACAAGTTGTTTTATTCTACAGAAAGTGAATATGAAAAAAATGACAGATTGACAAAGAAATTTTTTTTATCCTGTATACTCTCTTTTCATTTGTTAAGAAGATACGTATTTATTTATTACGTGTAAAACAAACTTTACTTTAAAAAAAAAGAAAGAAAAAAGGCAGGTGTTTCATTCAAATAGAAAATTTTCATTACAGATACTCTTAAATAAGATAAAATTATTGCGCATTTAAACTCTCTGTTGTGTACAAAAAAATTATAATAATACAGTAGGAGCACCTGCTTGGTCAATTTCGTCTGCGCTCGATTAAACCGCAGAATAAATTAAGGATCAGAGAACTACTGACGCGGAAAGTTAGTTTTTTAAGCTAACAGAAATATGCCTGACAATTTAGGATAAAATACAGATATTATTAAAATATTTATGGAACTTAAAAGGTATGTCTTATTTAATTTAAATTTTTTGTTCCTGTTTGATAGATTATTGTCATGAGTTAAAAAGTTGTATGTTATATACAATGAGGCTGAGCTGGGATTCTCTTCAGAAGCAATATGGCAATGGAAAGATTTTTGAGAAATTGTTAAATACATTTAATTCATCTATTATAGTTTGTTGTTGTTTAATAGTACAATTATAAATACTAATTATTTAGTGTTTTTCAAATTGTTATAATTATTTTTTTTATTGTATTTAAGCATTTTTTTTTTTTTTTTTTTTGCTGTTTGTGATTTTAATCAAACATTTAATTGTTGACATTCAGAATCAGTTATTAAATTTTCTTTGATTGTAAACTCATTTTCTACGTTTTCGATACATTTATTTTATCGGCATTAAAAAATAAAATATAATATTTAAGCATTGAAATAAAGTGTTTTTCATGCCCGATAAAGTTGAAAAGTGTTTATGACTTCGGTTTGTCTGGCCGTCTGTCCGCGCTCTAACTCGCGTAAATATACCCGGATTGACCTGAAATTTTTGGATGTTATTGACGTTTACCACAGCAAGGTCCCTATTTGTAATGAAGTTTGTAGCATGTTTAGTTCATTTACAGGTACAGTCAATTGTATTCCATTACATTACGGCCTGTGGGAAAAAATCGTTTCAAATGATTTTTAATGATTTTACACGCTTTCAAACAGAATAAAATTGATATGCATTTATGAAGCGCACTAAAATGTGCATTCCGTAGAATATGCGATGCAAAAGAATAGTTATTTTTCATTTACAGGGCTAAAAAAGGAATTCCAATACATAATGATATAGGTGTGGAGGGAATTGTTTGCGGCGTACTTTATTTATGTTAATCGCAAAGAATTGGATACGTTGCCGTCTATAAATTATAATTTCTGGAAATGTGATTTCAGCAGTTTTAAGAGTGTTTTCGTTTGAATTAAATTTTAACTAAATAGTCGCGTGTAATAAAGGTTCTAGGTAAACTACGGGGTTGTACAAAATTATTTAAGTATGTTTCCATACATTAGTATAAATTGCTGAAAGAGAATTTCAACCGGTTATGCGTTTCCTTGATAAACTAAATTTTTCCATTATATAGTATATATATATCAATCTACAGATCAAATACAGGACTGTTTAAAAGAATTAGAAAACATATTTGGCTGTGGATGGTAACTGCATAAATCAGTTTTTCAAATGTTTTACGCGTTTTCATGTTTACTTAGTTATCTTATTTACGTTATTTCCCCCGATGTCTTGTTAAAACATTTAGGAAGAGTTGGAAAGTGTTTTATGATATATTCTTAACGCATGATATATCTTACTTGTTGTTTCTATTTCCCAGATCAGTCTTTTCCTATAAAACATACCCAATCTAATTAGCTCATATTCACAAAATACAATATATACCGGAATAAAAAATTTAAATAAATAGGGCTTATCCTGTCGTTCTATAAATAACAGTTGTATTAATGTCCGTAAGACTCCATGTTCGTATTTAATAAAACAATGACAAATCACATCACATTAAAAAGCTTACACATTCTTAATATTAAGCTTGAATTCAAGATCAAGCTTAGAGCTTATTAAAAAAAGATGTCAGTTGATAAGCATTGTTTTTTAAATGGAAAATTAAAAATATTTTAGAAGAATAGGACTTCAAAATAGCGATATCTTGCTAAAAAGTACGGTAAAAAGATAAGATTTTATATTTCAAACAAAACTTTACTTTAAAATTATCGTAGTGTTTATGACAAGAATCATCACAGTATTAATACTTGGAGATTTTTCCAGAGAGAAACATTTGCCTTGCATACAATATTTCAAATGAAAATGAAATTTCAAATAAATTGCTTAAAAGGCACAAAGGCCAACATAGTGAAAAATATCTACGCCGGGACTCGATCCCGGGGCATCAGTATAGCGCACTGACATTCTACCGACTAAACCACATGGAACGATACCCAGCCTGGAAAATTTCTCCCTATTACATGTTGGCAAGGCTACAAACGCAGCACAAGATGGAATATTTATCGTGAGCCACCGACATGGGGTAAACACGAAACTTAATTAAATCCAGCATCTATTGAAACTATTTTAATAATTGGAAATTTTTCCAGAGAGAAACATTCGCCTTGCATACAGTATTTCAAATGAAAATCAAATTTCAAATTAATAGCTTAAAAGGCATTTTTAATTTGAAATTTGATTTTCATTTGAAATACTGTATGCAAGGCGAATGTTTCTCTCTGGAAAATTTTCCAATTATTAATATAGTTTCAATCAATGCTGGATTTAATTAAGTTTCGTGTTTGCCCCATGTCGGTGGCTCACGATAAATATTCCATCTTGTACTGCGTTTGTAGCCTTTCCAACATGTAATAGTGAGAAATTTTCCCGGCTGGGTATCGTTCCATGTGGTTTAGTCGGTAGAATGTCAGTGCGCTATACTGATGGCCCGGGTTCCAGTTCCAGCATGGAATCTTTTTCACTAGCTCGCCTTTGCGCCTTTTAAGCAATTAATTTGAAATTTGATTTTCATTTGAAATCATCACAGAGTTTATGACAAGTTCGTCACAAATGACACATATTTCACAAATTGGTCACAGTGTGACTTCAAAGCATTGTCACTTTCGTCACAGGTTCGTCACAAAGTTAATGCCAAAATAGTCACAAATGGTACACTTTTCACAAATTTGTCACACCGTGACTTCACAGAGTGGTCACAATGTGACGTCACAAACGACCTCTAAAACGGCCATAACGACCTCGCATTTTAGTCACTATGACATCACATCCACGTCACGTGACGTCACATCGACGGTCACAAAATCACAGTGTGACTTCACAACGACGTCGCCGTGACGTCACCATGCCTTATGGGTTATGTCTGTATGCTGCTGCAAAAGTATACATAAAAGCATAAAACCCTAAAGCTCCGTGCAAACCGGAACTCCGTGTTTTTTGCCATCCTACTACATTTTTCTTGGAAATATTTTGTTCTGGATTCTTCTGCGGTTTATGCACAAAAGGATGAGGGGAATCAACAATGGGTAAGGAGATAAGGAGCTCAACTGTACTTGACGGAAAGGTTCCTCTTTTGCAGGACATCAGTCTCTCTCCTTTTAAAGTCATTAAAGATCAAAAACGCTATGTGGCCACAAGAAAAGACGTCGACACTGATAACAGTTAGAAGGATGGTCCGTTCGCACCTTAAAGCTGCGAATGGACCATCCTTCGGACTATCGACTTCGCGAACGGACTATCGGCGAGGTGTTTTGATCTTTAAGGACTTTAAAAGGAAAAGGACTGATGTCCTTCAAGTAGAGTTGAGCTCCTTATCTCCTGACCCATTTTGATTCCTCTCATTCTTTTATAAATAAACCGCAGAAGGATCCACAACAAAAGATTTCCACGAAAACTGTAGAAGGATGGCAAAACAACCGTGTGTACACAGCCTTAAAATCCGTTCAGATCACATTCACAGGAGGCGTCCCCCCCCCCCTTTTTCGGCTCTTTTGGTGTCAGGAGTCTGCTGTTGCACTACAATAGAAAAGGATCCCTGTTCATCACCATAGAGAGGAGGACATGTTCATCACCACCCCTGAGGAGAATTTCTTTTGTTGCTTTTGTTCTCTCTGCTTCCAACCTCTTGAAGAGCAATACAGAAGTGACAATTGATCATAAAAAATACCTTTGCCACAAAAATAGACACAACTATCTTTAGAAAAGAAAGCTCAGACTAATAATTTATGACTCCATGTTGCAATGTAGGTGTTATAATTTTTGCACTTTCGAAATATATTTTTATATTTTGCCGTTGATGTAATTTTGATAGTTCCGTAGATGGTCGGTTGAATTTTATGATGATGAATAGACTCCTGCAATTTCGTTGTTGGGTATTGGATCTATTTTTCTGTGAATTAAATCTTTTAACTTTGTTGGTGCTTTAGCTGTTAAGTTAATATCAAATATCTTTAAGGCGTACCTCAGTTTTTCATTTAATTTTGGTACGTAATCGAAACTACAGAATCTCAATTCGTTCATATTTACCGATACCCAACAACGAAATCGCAGGAGTCTATTCTATCCCATTTAATACAGAAAAACATAAAGATGTAACCTACATAGGCATGACTACTTGAAAGTTTAAAGAAAGATTGCGGAGACCACATTAGGGACCGACCATCTACGGCGCTGTCAAGATTACATCAACGCCAGAATATAAAAATACATTTCGAAAATACAAAAATTGTAATACTTACATCGAATTATTATACTTTAAAAATTATATAATCGTTAGAAATTTTGAATAAAAGGAATAGCGCATGTAATGATGTTTTATCTTATGACATACCTGAGATATGGTTCAATATTTTGAAAATATTAAAAACTTCAGCATCCGTACGAACTTAAAATACATCCCCAACGATTAATAGACTGGCCCTTTTTCAAATTGATATTAAAATAGCATAGTGAAAGCTACATTCTAGTAAAGATATCCCCTTGAAAATGATCATGTTTGCGATTGAAATATCTCGGGGTTAATGTAATATCTTTTTACATATGTTTTTAACATCAATGGTTTTAAGTTTTTAAGACCAGTTTATATGTAATGGAATGGTTTTAATAAGTTTTAAGCACCTTTTTTAGTAATGTAATAATTACGAGGGTGTAGCAATAAGAGTTTGCCCTCACATAGAAATAATTCAGTGAAGTTTATGAAATTGCTACATTGTATTAGTCTTTTTCTATATAGTCACCGTGCACAGTAACACACACGGAAAAAAAGATTTAGTTAATATAGACCCAGCTTAAATGTTTGGTTAAACTGACCGACTAATCAAATGATTTTGTTCGTTTAATAAATTTTTATTGAACTAACAAAATGATTTTGTCAGTTCAACAAAAAATATTTGGATGGGGCAAAATTTGGTCGGCACAACTATATTTTTGTTGTTTTAACAAAATCGTTCTTTCCGTGCATTTCTGCAAACGGTATTTCAAAGAGAGGGGGGAGGATGTAATCCATGAGGCTCGATAGTAGACCCAAAGGGGGCATTTTCTAACTTTTGCCAACCCCCACATGTGACATATTGTTGGAAAGGCCTGTGAGCACTTATTCATGTTATGCACTCCCGAGCCTCTCCCTCGAATTTCGTTCCCTTGGGGGCATGAATGATGTCCGCAAAATTTAGAAAGGTGCCCCCCAGAGGGCAATTTTCGGAGGAGGCGCTCGTGAGGTGCATATGCATAGTATGAATAAGTGCTCACAGGCCTTTCCAACAATATGTCACATGTGTCACTAATACAATGTAGCAATTTCATAAATTTCACTGAATTATTTCTATGTGAGGGCAAAAATTTATTCATACACCCTCGTATTTTATCTATATTAACTCAAGTTGAATATGACATTCCTCTTTAAACTCTTTTTTGAGTTTTTCTATTAGAAGTATGTAATTTTCCCTTTATTGAAGATGTAAAAAAAAGTACCTTTTTAGCCAATATATATTTTTTTGTGTGTTCTTGTTTTTAACCATTTGGGAAAATGGTTATTGTCCTCGTCAGGGTAGGAAGTCAAAAGCATATCTGAAGCTTTTTATTGGTTTAATCCGCAATTTATTCGTTTTCTGATTGGTTTATAAAGTAATCTGCATTTCCCTTTACTTTCAACAGAGATAGATACTTCTGTTGCCACTATGACAAAAAAGTAATAAAAACTACAAAAAGAAATTAATAACTCAGAAACAAATTGAGATACAGCTTTCAAACAAATTGCATTTAAAAGTACATTTTTTTCTCTATACGACGGTGTAAAATGTAATATTGTGGGATGTTTAGAAGTTTAAGAATGAAATTTCATTTAAAATTGGTCGTCAGATTTCTACGATGGAAAAGCCTTTTCCCGAACAGCCAATACGTACTTGGATAATACGTAAGTTTCAGATGGATAGTACGTAAGTTTTAAGAAATCTGGGGAGTCGCAGGCGATTTTTGTCGCTTGCAATTTTTACGTGTAATAACACTATTAATGTTTAATTCATGACGTACGTAATGTATAATCAACTCCGTGCGATTTTTTGTCTTAAATTTTAGTCTTCGAAAAAATCATTTTCCAAATGGTCGTTGTAATTTGTTAAATTGCTTATTTTATTTTATTTTTTTCTTTCTTTCTTTCTTTTTTCTTTTTAAAGTACAGTAAACTCTGTCTAAGGCGGAATCGATCGGGACCAAGAAAATTTTCCGCAGTAGACAATATTCCGCCTTAGACAAATTTTACTCTATGTCTGTGGATTCGTAGGGACTTTAAAATCTTTCCGAGTTAGAGAGATTTCTGTCTTGCACAGAGTCCGCCTTAGAGAGAGTTTACTGTAATCTATTCTAACACCTGAGTAAATATTTTTCAAATCAGCGTTTTTGAGTTACAAAGTGTTAAGATTAAATTAAGGTTTAAAAAAAAACTTCCGATGACTAATTTATCTGGCAAACAGCATAGTTTTATTCCTCAATTCCAACTTGATTTCTGAATTTAGAAACGAGATTCTCTATTTCAACAAAATGTAACGAAATACAAATAAAGAAAAAAGTCGAGGGAAATGAAAGTTGAGAAACCAAGCACTGCACCAACGATTCATTCCATATCACGATACCGCTAAAGAAGGTGAAGAAAAAAAGTATCTCAAACATTTTCTTTTACTTACTATATATTTCATGATTAATGTCAGATAAGCGACGTACTTCTCGCCCGAAATAAATATTCCACCCCCCACCCTCCTGTATTCATCCCTCCACACCCTTGCAAAAAAGAGAGTCCGCGAAATCAAGATTAAAGATAAAATGACGATAGAACGAATAAAGTACACTCTGAACGACCCTTCAGAATTTTATTTTGTCGCTTTGAGCATTTAGCGCTTGATCATATGAAATGCCATTAGATAGCATCAAATAAAAAGTGAGAAATTCAAAAATCAAAGTTGTTAAAAGGAGAAAAAAAACGAAGCAGATGCAGTAAATCACTTTTCTCGCCTGATACCATTTCCACAAATGACTATGGGAAGAGTTGAGGGAGGGATAGTGTAAGGGGGGGGGGGGGGATGGAACTCTGAAATGACGTTTCGAAAATATTTTTAACGTCTCAATTTTGCTCTGAAATGCGAAGTGAGTTATTTCAGCCATTTATCATATTTTAAAATGATGTTAGTTATATATTTTTAAATAAATGTGTTTGAACGTTTCGCATGTACTCGTATATGCTGAGAGGTAGAAATTCTAAAAATATGTGTCAAAAATAAAAGTGCATATTAAACGTTTCGGCAGCAAACAAAAATCACATGAAAACATAAGATCGCAATTTATTCATTTACTCAAAAATATAGAGTGATAGTAAAAAAACTGGAAATGTACAATATATAAAAGTAGGTCTTTTTTCTTCAGATGGGGAGTAAAAATACACTCTACTATAGTTTCAAGTAGGGATGTAGTGGAGGGTATACGGGGATATACGCCGTCTACCTTCTGGATTTTTTAAAAACGTTCCGTATACCCTCTGTTTTTCAAATAAAGTATTAGCGTATACCCTAGCTATGAACGTTGATGACGTCAGCGTATACCTTCTGCCTATACCGTATACTCTCTGCTTTTTTTACGACTACAACACTGCGAGAGCAATTAATTAGTAGGTTTTTTGATCCCGTGATTAATAGGAGAGAGTATTTAACTCAATAAGGGTAGTGAAAAATACAGGGTGATAGCAAAATAACTGGAGATGTAAGATATATAGAAGATCTTGTTTCTCCAGATGGTGAGTAAAAATACACTCTACTATAGTTTCGAAAGCAATTAATTAGCAACTCTGTTAATCACGTGATTAATGGCAGAGAGTAGTTAACCCAACAATGACAAAACATATTTTGGTCTATAACATGTTTTTCACTACTATAATTCCGAGGGCAATTAATTGCAGATTTTTGATCACGTGATTAACAAGAGAGAGTAGTTAACCCAATAACTGTAGTCAAAATACAGGATGATAATAAAATAACTGTAGATGTAAAGTATATAGAAGAAGATCCTGTTTCTCTAGATTGTGAATTAAAAATACACACTACTATAGTTTCGAGAGCAGTTAATTAGCCGATCTGCTAATCACGTGATTAATAGCAGAGAGTAGTTAACACAACAATGGTAAAACATATTTTGGTCTATAACATATTTTGCACTACTATAATTTCGAGAGCGATTAATTTGCAGATTTTTGATCACGTGATTAACAGGAGAGAGTAGTTAACCCAATAACTGTAGTCAAAATACGGGGTGATAGCAAAATAAGTGGAGATGTAAAATATATGGAAGTAGATCTTCTTTCTCCAGATAGTGAGTAAAAAAACACACTACTATATCTTCAAGAGCAATTGGTTAGCAGATTTTTTGATCACGTGATTAATGGGATAGAGTAGTTAACCCAATAAAGGTAGTCAAAAACACATGATGATAACAAAATAACTGGAGATGTAAAATATATAGAAGTAGATCTTCTTTCCACCTGGTGAATAAAAATACACACTACACAAGCTTCGAGAGCAAGCAATTAGCAGATTTCCTGATCACGGGATTAATAGGAGAGAATAGTTAACCCAATATGAGCAGTCAAAAATGCAGGGTGATAACAAAATAACTGGAGATGTAAAATATATGGAAGTAGATCTTCTTTCTCCAGATGATGAGCAAAAATACACTCTACTATAGTTTCGAGAGCAATGAATTATCATATTTTTTTATCACTTGATTAATAGGAGAGAGTAGTTAACCCAAAAACGTTAGTCAAAAGTACAAGGTGATAATAAAATAATTAGAGATGTACATCATATAGAAGATCTTCTTTCTCCACATGGTGAGTAAACATACACACTACTATAGTTTCGAGAGCAATTAATTAGCAGATTTGTTAATCACATGATTAATAGCAGAGAGTAGTTAACCCAACAATGGTAAAACATATTTTGGTCTATAACATATTTTTCACTATGCTGGTTTGGTTTAACTACCGTATGTAATTAATCACCCTGATGAAGAAAGCTGTTAATTAATTGCACTCGAATTTACAACAGTGTGTACTTTTACTTAGCATATGGAGAAAAATCTACTTAGTCGAATAAGATTATTCATTCAGAACTTTAACATCTAATGGGCCTTCAACTGCTGTTAGCGGTCTCGGAGACCACTGCTTCTTTTATTTTCAAAGATTAATTTGTAATTTTCAGTTTAAATATAGATACTAGTGAAATTTTGTTTCATTTGAGGTCCTAATACTATCGCTAGAGACTTCTGAAAAGGTGACTTTTAATTATAATTGTCCTGTACATAAAGTTTAATGCAGAAAAAGTATTCTATGAGTTACTCGAACCTTCTATTCAACTTTCGATCAAACTGTCTCAGAGAACGCTCACAATAGCTATTTGACGATTTCTGTCACAGTAGTTAAGGGTTAAGGAATTTTTGATTAGGCTTACCATATGTGATAAGATTTCGACTATCGATCAAACTGTCTCAGAGGCCGCTCACAGTAGCTATTTGACGATTTCTGTCACAGCAGTTAAGGGTTAAGGAATTTTTCATTAGGCTAACCATATGTGATAAGATTTCGACTTTCGATCAAACTGTCTCGGAGGCCGCTCACAGTAGCTATTTGACGATTTCCGTCACAGCAGTTAAGGGTTAAGAAATTTTTCTTTAGGCTTATCATATATGATAAGATTTCGACTTTCGATCAAACTGTCTCAGAGGCCGCTCACAGTAGCTATTTGACGATTTCTGTCACAGCAGTTAAGGGTCCTGTCCCTGCCGGCGAAGACACTCACGAGCTAATGCTAATCCTATGGGGAGGGAGTTTTCTAATATCTCGTTTGCATTTCGACATTTTTAAATAATTTTTTTTGCATTGGATAGCCGAGGTCCGTCTCTACAGCGCTCCTTGGTTAGTTTTTCGATTTTGGTTGCAGATATTTTTTAGAATGACACTTTCATTTTCAGAACCGGTTTTGAAAATGAAAGTAACTTTATTAAAAATATCTGCGACCAAAATCGAAAAAGTAACCAATGTGCGCTGTAGAGACGGACCTCGGCTATCCAATGCAAAAAAAATTATTTAAAAATGTCGAAATGCAAACGAGATATTAGAAAAATCCTTCCCCATAAGATTAGCATTAGCTCGTGGGTGTCTTCGCCGGCAGGGACAGGACCCTTAAGGGTAAGGAATTTTTTATTAGGCTAATCATGTGTGATAAGATAAGATCACGATAAGTGTTGGAAATTTGTACCATCATTGCCGAAACAAAATTGAGCTAGGCGCTACATATTTCCGAATGTACCAGGCAGTATTTGTTATGTCATTGGCCGACTGTGTACATTCAGTAGTTCTCATCATGACATCGCTTATCACACAAAGCAAACACTTTAAACATTTATTGTGTTTCTAATCTGCCTTATAGAAATTTTTCACGCTCACCTGCAAAAACAGGTTATGCGTTTTCTTCCAATGAAACAGTTATTAGCAAAATCATAAGTATGTTGACTTTTGAATCATACTTTATTAATTGAAAGATTTCTCTAAATAATTATATATGTATATACTCATCAAAAGTAAAATTACAACACTATCAAGGGAATGCGTATAACTATATGTAAATTGAACGTCTGGTAGTAGTGAGAAAAATTTGCGAATGATTAAATTTGCGCGCGCATTGGGTCACATGGTACTCAGTTATATAGCTATAAAAGGCAGTAGCTGCATCATCCTGTATATGTTATCAGCCGCCGAGTGCAGGATCGAAAAGATTTAAGAAGCGTAGTAAATGCGTCGTATGCATCAGAGTGCTGAGTACCAGCAATTAACGGATAGAGAACGAAATCAAATATTGCAAATGCGCAACCATGTTGAACGCTTTGTGAATCGCATCGTCAAGCGATGTATGGCCCGATTGACGCAGTACCATCTGCAAAGAATTGCGAGCGGCTCGTCGAACTCTGTTCCCCACGTCACGTAACATTCGAAGATACTTACCACCATCAAAAGGTGCATTTGTTATACCCAAACCATCCTGAACAGATTGCGTGAGGTACTGCAATCAGCTACTGGAATTCCATTAAACACTCGACATAAAGCTGCACGCTTGACTTGCTGTTGTCGCATTCACAACAGGAGCAACGAATTACATAGGATATTGATGACCGAGAAATTGCGCTTTTGTTTTTCGATGAATGATGGCCGTGGGCTTATGTGGCGGCTATTTGAGCAACGCCATTTGGTAGCTCATATTGTCGAGTGTCATAAGTGTCATACTGCCCTCATACTGGATGTATAATGGCTTGGAGGCTTTTTTTATGGAAGAGAGTAGACCTTGTGCACATTGCAGGTAATTTTACAGTGGAGCGGTACGTCATCCAAGCTGTTCTGGCTTTAGTTCTGCCACTGTTTCAGGTGTAGCATGTTGTTCCAGCATGACAATACCCAGCTACGTGTCGCACAGCGAACTCTCAGCAGCGTGGACGAAATCCAAATACATTCCTGGCTGGTAGTCTTGCCTGCTCTTTCTCCTGTAGAACACGTTTGTGATCTCGTCGGATGTGAGTTGCACAGTCACTAACTTGCCACCGCCTGCACATACTCTAGAGGAGCTTTGTGCTGTAGGGGACGAGGCTTGCCAAGGAATGCTACGTGACCATTAATGCCCTCATCAACAGTAGGCGTCGCCATTTAAAGACCTGTATAGCTGCTTGTGGGTCCAGATTAATTATTGAATAAATAGTTTTCTTTTGCATATGTTTCGTTTAATTTTTAATTATTTATATATGTCTCTCAACTCTATTGGTCCAGGGATTTTCACATGGATATTCGCATCTAATGGACTACTTCACGGTGTTGCAATTTCACTTGTGATGTTTATATATACATATAAAGATAGTTATGTTAAATAAGATTATGTTTTACTCATACCCTAAATAAAAATGTTAAAGTTTCTTTTTACTTTTTTCCCTTAAATCTTCTACCTTTTTGAGTGCAATTAATATATTTTACGAAAGCTTATCAATTCCAGCTTTTTCGAAACACAGACGCTTGTCATCTGAAATAGAAATGCTAGTTGCAAAACTTTTGCTTTAACATGGTGCAAAAAAAAGGACAAAATTAGAAAAATGGCTATCATTTAATAATGCCTTGAGGTTTTCTTCTTAACAAAGACAAGTGTATGAACTGCTTTTAGAAATAGAGATTGTCATTTGAGATAAGTACAGTGAATTACTCCATTTTCAAGACATTGCAGATAAATTCTTGTTCATAAAACTTTTATTCTGAATTTATTGTGAACTTTTATTCTTTTCTCTAATAGTGATCAGAAAACATGTAGAAATCTGAAAGAGAAGTCATTCTATTTGAATGAAAACATTTGACACTACTTTTTTTTCAGGTGTACGATTATTAATATTCTGGAATTTCCGGAATGATCAAAGGAATAACGAACTTGGGTTTGAAAGATTGTCCTTAAATCTATAAATTATCATTGGAAAGAAGTACAGTGAACTATCCCATTTTCTAAACAAATATACTAGATTAATTCTTGCAGATAAAACTTTTATTCTTACGAAATAATATTATGTAACGTACATTATTATATAATATTTATAAGAGACTTTAAGAAATATGGAAGTCTAGTCGTTCTATTTATCACAGTTAAATTCGTTTTATGTTAAAATATTGAAGGCTTTCTTCAATTGTATTCTTTAGCGTGTACTATTGTTTTACACTTCAGTGTCATTTATTATTAATAACAATCCGGAATTTTCGAAAGTGTGGAAGTTATAATGAAATTACGCATGTGAAATATTTAAAAGAAGTTAAATAATGTTTTTTAGGGGTGGGTGTATAATAGATTGTTACTAATTAGGAGGCCACCAAAATTAAAACAATTCTACTACATAAAAGAAAGGCATTGAAATCAGTGATATCGTTTGAATGGCAGATTTTTCAAGCGACAGATTTACTTATTGCTGTCAACTGCAAGTTTTTTTTCCAACGAGTACTTCTCTAGCTGTAGCAGCGACGTTCTCTTCATTCTGAAAGAAAAGTTTTATTAACAAGAACTTTGTATTCAAAGTTCCCATATGCATCCCCGAGTTTCAAACTCTTGCTGTGCATTGCATGTCTTAAACGTATATGTTATTTGTCATTTGCAGTGGTCGTAAGTAGTGAAACTAGAGTAGTTGCTACTTTTCCCGGTAATTTATAGTGTAATGCGCTACATTTTGAAACACGTAATGTAGCAAGTAAAGCTATACAAAAAATCAATAGTTTGAAGCGAGCACTGACGCTACTTTAATGCTACTTCACTGGTAAAATGTGCCATTTTTCAAATCTTACAATCCTAACTTGCTTCTATTGTGCAAAATGTGTTCTGCTTAACAATTTGTTAATGCCAGCGACAAAACTCAGCTGCAGTGTTTGTAAACGCATCTTATGTCTCCAACTGGGCGAAAAATGTCCGGACCAGGATTCGAACCAGGAATCTCTTGGCTGAAGCCGCCAATGCTCTACCATCTGAGCTATCACGGACGAGTCTAGTGGAACTTTTTCACCCAGCTAACCTTATTGATTAACTGGATGATTGTGATTTATTTACCAATTAGAATAATTGTGTTAAGATTAATCTAGTGTAATTACATATCCAGCGATTTCTGGAGTTCCATTACCTGCGATTTATTCTGTTGAGCTGAACCAGATTTCAGGCCAGATGCTTTAATCAATAAGCTTAGCTGGGTGAAAAAGTTCCACTAGATTCGTCCGGGATAGCTCAGATGGTAGAGCATTGGCGGCTTCAGCCAAGAGATCCCTGGTTCGAATCCTGGTCCGGACATTTTTCGCCCAGTTGGAAATTTACATCTGATTTGATTTATTTACCAATTAGAATAATTGTGTTAAAATTAATCTAGTGCATCGTATGTGGTCATAGATTTTGTTCATTGACACTTGCTCGTAAAAGCAAGTACTGGTCCACCAAAGAAATTAATGTTCTTGATGGCAACACTTGTCTGCTTATGTCTTCTTTAAATCATGATATTTTAATGTTGAGTTCCTGCTTTTGCAATTGTTCTGTTTACAGATTCATTACTTTTTATATTGTGACCAAAGAAATTGATATTGAATTGCCCTTGTCGGCATATAAGGAATATTTTTAATTTATCAAACAACAAATCAATGGTACAGCTAGTAGCGTAGCATCAAAGGGATACTGCATCATTTTACTACCAGTATTATTATATACTAAATTTGGCCTTATTTAATCTTTGAATATAAAGGTCACGCGGTCGGTATTGGAGCCCCTCAAAATTGGGACATCTCGCTAAAATCAGCACATCTGGTAACAGTAATCACGAATGACACATACTGAGCGTAATTCGTCAACCATTCAAATGAACTTTTCCAATGAAAGTTATCAATGTCTTTTTAAATGAAATTATTTATGCTTCTGCCAGATATGCAGAAAAACAGGAAACTGCCTCCCCCCTATTTCTCTCCAAATGACGCCACTGAAGGAAACTGTTTTCCTGAAACCAATGCAGTATAAAAATTGTTCATAATCTAACTAAAAATATATTCACTTCATCGGTCTCCAAATATTTCACAATCAATAGTACTATTATTTTTTAAATTATGAGGATTTGGAGGCTCATTATTCAAACTTTTAAAAATAACCTTCTTACACTTACTGTACCGACTAATTTCATTCTCCTGAACAAATTATGACAAGCGCATTAGCAAATATTTTCCTACAATTTTAAAACTATCTTATAAAATTTTATCGCTCGCAGAAAATTCAAGTTAATCACGTTAATATTATCTTAATTCCATTCCGCAGCCATTTATCATGTAGCACGATTAAGTCCAAGAAAAGTGTGTTAACATATTCTTTTCAAACATTTCTTGGAAGCCTTAACTAGTTATGGCTCGCTCGCGGCTGTGATTCTGTTGCATTTGCCTAATGAATCTAATTCCGCCCGCCTCTTTCAGCTGTTCTCCGGTCGTTCTGCGTGCTTCACAATGGATTTTTCATTTAATTGCAGGGTCGCCCTCGTCAATTAACCTCCCGTCAATTAATAGGAGTTAGCAGATTGAAGCGTAGATGATTATCGCAGCGCCATCTATGGGATAAATTTTTGATGACAGGGGAAATTCGATTAATGTTGATAAGTTTTACGTGGTTATTGGTATGTTTGTGAAAAGGTGGACACAAGGAATAATTTCATTATAGAAAATCTTTTGAAGTGGCCGTTTAATTGTTTTTCGGGAAATGTAAAAGTCAAAATATGAATGAAAATTTCGTTCTTAGAATTTTGGTTTGTTACTTATTATTTAAAATTTAATTTTCAATCTTACTCAAATCTAAATTATGATCATCTTTGTCCAAATTTTGAAATTTAACTTTTATGTACTCTAAATTTGGTAATTCCTTAATTTTTAATTCGTTTAAAATGCAATAAATTAAAATTTTAATCTCTAAATGATTTATGGAATTAATGTAACAGATGATTATCCTAGAGCCATTTATGGAGTAAATGTTTGGTGACAGCGAAATTTGATTAATGTTGATAAGTTTTACATGATTATTGGTTATGTTTGTGAAAGGATGGCAGCAGATAATAATTTCATTATCAAAGTAGGCGTTTAATTTTGTGATGAAACATAAATGTCAAAATCCATAAAGAAACTTTCGTTCTTAAAACCCTGGTCGGTTATAAGATTAAAATGAAATGAGAAATTAAAATTTTTCAATCTTAATCACATTCTGATAATTTTTAAGCTATTTAAAGTTTACACTTTAAATCTAATGATTAATGAAAGTTTTACAAAATTAGCACGAAACAACGATTTAAAATTTTTACCTAAATTATTATGCGTGTTACCTTCGTAGTGGTATATGTGAAAAAGATAATAAGTTTGTATTCGTTGTAGCATAGATGATTATCGCTTCGCCATCATGGAATAAATTTAGAATATCGGAAAATTTGATTTATGTTGATAAGTTTTACGTGATTATAGGAATCTTTATTAAAGAATGGCATCAGAGGATATTTTCATTATCAAACTAAGTGATTAATTTTGTTTCTGGAAATATAAATAAAGATCTTCTGCCTGTTGATGAGTTAAACGAACTTTATAAAGTTTTTTTTTAATAGTACTTTTAAATAAAAGTCAGGACATGCATTCTGTGTTAAAAGTACCCGGAATTGTTTAAAAAAAAAACACAAAAAAATAATTTTTTCGTCAAAATTTATTTTGCCACCTTCAAAGTAAACCCCATCGAGTTTAGTACAGCTATGCCAGCGTAGGATCCAAACTTCCATACTTTTTAGGTAGATAGATTTTGGTAATGGCCTTTAGATCCTTCTGGGAACTTACAGTAAACTCCCGACTATTCGGCCTAATGTGGCGGAAGGGTAAGCCGGAAAACGAAAAAGCCGGATAGACCAGAGTTCTATAAATATTTACTCACTTTCTGCCTTCCCCCTGACATGACATTAAAAACACGTGTTACACATTTTAAGATAAATTTTATATATGGGGCATTCTCACAATCTTTTGACTTTCATTTCCCTGAATAATAATTTTTATTTTAATACACTTTTTTGTGTTTTTTTTTAATTTTATATACTGGGGAACATCCCATTGCACAGATTGCACAACAATATTAACGGATAAATAAGTTTTGGACGATGTTGGGGGCCCAAACACCTGGAAAACTCCTATACCGTCCCGTGTCCCTGACGCTGACTTTTAAGTTTGGAGCTGTTGGATAAAAGTGTTTCAATAAAAATAATTCGATGTAATTTTTTTCTGAAACTGGAACTATTGTTTTATATAAATATGTAGCTAAAAATTAACCTGCACACATTTTTAGGGTTGTTATTATTTTTTAAACTCTGTCCCTGGGTTTTAGATTCCTTACCATCCCTCTTCTAAAATGATACAGAAAATCATTTCAGATGCAGCCACAGAATTTTTTTCAAGTTTTTTCTCATGCAGAAGTATGCTAGAGAAATAATGTCTAAAATTCTTTGGCAGGAAATTTACCTTAGAATTTAAATCAGCATTTAAATATCAATTTCAAGCATCGTGGCTTTATTGGTAGTCTCACCGTCTCCAAGGTTTATTCTTGCACTTTTCGAGGTAAATTTAAAAAAAAATTTTTGTTTAATCCAATGTTAACAACTGTTTCTAAAAATCAATGAACATTGTGGCTATCACTTAGTCTTAACATAATTTTCCTAAAAATAGGTGGTAATTTTCCTTACCGTTCCATCCTTACCGTCCCTTTTTTCCAATACCGTCCCCTTTTTTTACCTTACCGTCCCTTCTTTAACACCCTTTTAAGACAATGTTATACAAAAATTCTGTATTAAAAGTACTACATTGTTATTATTTCTTATTTGAATGTACTGTGGGTACTATGTAAATTCATTATAAGTAAAAATTTAGAAGAAAATAAAAAGTTATAGGGGTAAAATGATAAGGGAAATTAAACTCGCAAGTTTAACTTAAACCTCAGTTAAATAAAAAAATTTTCGCTGCTGACCATTTTTTCTTTATTTTGAATCAGTAAGGCATTCGTCTATCAGATTAAAATGTTATTTTAGCAAGTTTATCAGATTTTTTTTTCCCAAAAGTGAAAAGATTGTGAGAATGCCCCATATACAGTACATACACTTTCAAAATAAGCATAACATCAATGTAAAACGTAAGCATAATTCGTAAGAAAATTTAAATCTTATTTGTTTATTAATAAATGATTGCGCAAATATGAAAAGTTATGCTTAAAAGTGTCAAAACTTACAGTTATTAGTGTTTGAGAAAGTCCTTGACAGATGATGACTGCTTCTCCCTGTTAGCCCTCTTCCGCGATACAATGTCCCTCCATTTGCGCAAGCAGATGATAGCAGCTGGCATCGCTTCCTCCTGCTGACTGATGTGTTCCAGTGCTGCCTCAATCGTCTTTAACCCTTCCGAATGTGGGATGAGATTTTTCTTGTGATTCTCTTCCTCTGTTTCTTCTGTTACTTCTCCCTGTGTCACCATTTCTATAATATCGTTGTAAATTAATTCCTTAAATTCGTCGTTTGCAATCCATTCTGCAATGTCCTCTGCATTGACATCGTCAGAGCCCTGTATGTTTTTCAGCAACGAAAGAAGCTCATCGTTCTTTCCACTTCAGTTTCCCGCAAGGGTTTATGTTCAACTTTATGGTCCAAAAGTATGTTCCAAGTCCCTTCTTGCTCCTCCCTATTGTGAGTCAGCACTTTTCCACGGACGGTAATATGCCTATTTCGGTCGCTTGCAACATTCCTCATTTTTTTACTAGGCCGGACAGTCGAGAGTTTACTGTACATTTATGCCCTCAATTGACTTAAAAATTTTCCTCGATGTGGTAATTTTAGCTTCGTGAACAGGAAAAGGCCACACGAGGCCATATCAGACGGGTATGGCCCTTGGTCGATGACATTCGTTTCATTTTTGGCCAAAAGCTCTTGCAGAACAATAGGAGAAAATTGAGATCTTTCGAAACCAGTCGTGTTGCGACGCGTTTCATGCACAAAATATTAATCATAACGTTATGAAAGGACTTAAAGGATATGTGAGATATCTTGAATCAACTCTCTAAGACTCATACGACGATTTTTTTTTAAGGTCGACCAGAACGAGGCAAATCAAGTACCCACTTCTCGACCCTATTTAAGAGCCCACTTCAGTCACCGGAAGAAAAGAAAACGCTAATGCTAAGTCTATGGAAGCATTATTTTCACATTTCTCGCTTTGATTTTAATATTTTTGAATGATTTTTTTTGCATAGTATAGCTGAGGACGATCTACAACCGGGATAGTTTTTACTTTTTCGATTTCGGTTTCAGATTCTTTTTAAAAACTTACTATTACTTTCGGAACCGGTTCCGAAATTGAAACTATCCTATTATAAAAAAAATTATAACCAAAATCGAAAAGTAAAAACTAGCCCGGTTGTAGATCATCCTTAACTATACTATACAAAAAATCATTCAAAAATATTAAAATTTGAGGGAGAAATTTGAAAATAACGCTCCCATAGACTTACCATTAGCGACCGACTTTTTCCGAGTGACTAGTGTGCCCTCTTAAACACTTTATACTATTCATATACCTGTGTTTTTGACATGCATGATTCACCGTATGTCTTCTGCACATTTGCAGTGATTCGGTGCACGAAATTTTGCGTGAAACATAAAATTTAAGATCATTTATTTGTTGAACTAATTCTTCCATTCTAAAAATCGCGGAGCACTCTAATAGACCGGGAATCGGCAGCACAGACAATCACCTCATAGAGTTCACGGTTGAAATTTTAGAATTAGTTAAAATTCCATTTGCATATTAAAATGCAATCGGTCTGCCAAGTCCTATCTTGGTGGAAAACACCTGAAAACCAGATTTTAGCGGTTGACTCGTAGGTTGACCATTGTGTTTTCCTGCTCCCAGTCAAGTCAATCACTAAAATATCGGGGTTTTATGTGTTTTCCACCAAGATATGACTTGGCAGACCAAATGCATGTTAATATGCAAATCGAGATTTAACTAATTCTAAAATTCCAGCCGTGAACTTGATGAGGTGATTGCCTGTGCTGCGGCCTCCCAGTCTATAAAAGTACGTCTGAAAATAATAGCTGCTGTCAACACCCTAAGTCACATATGGTGCTCAAATTCCGCATTGTAACTGGGCATAGTGGCCCCAAATTACGGGAAAAAATTGTCGTGACATTTTTCAGGGACATCTCTTTAAATGATGATAAATTCCGGATACTTTTAACGCAGAAAGCAAAAAAAGGTTAAAAGCACTACAGCTCTTTAAGAAAATTATGTAATTTTCGTAGCAATTTCCCTTTCCACTAAACACAAAAAAGGGTATAACTAAAATAAAGAAGATTTCCTTTCTATTTATTTATTTGGTTTTAAGGAGGAAATGTATGCGCATTTCGAATTTTTAAGCAAATCCAGGAGATTTGAACATCATACGGTACAGACTAAAAAACTTGTACCATTAGAAAAACCTGTTGCTTTAACAGCTCATCTGAGAATTAAATTTTTGGAAAATTCCTTTTTCCCTAAACTGAAAAAAAAGGGTTAGAGCTAAAGTTCTAATCCGGAAACTCTTTTATTGTTGAAAAATCTGAAGCCTGGAAGAAAAATAAATAACGAATTGATCTGCAGTGAGCTTTTCGAAGAAAAACCGGATATATTCTTTCGATCTATTTTTAAGTTTCGCATGAGTTTTTTCCCCTCCTATTTGAAATATTTTTTCACGGATAGAAGTTATTGTGAGAGAGCTTTTTTTTATCGAAATCCTTGGTTCTGAGTAAACGCTTTCTTCGTTAAAAGCTCTGAGAATTTTTATAAACAGGAAATCCCCGGATAAATCAGTTTTTGAAATTCTTAAAGATTCGTAAAGTACAATAACAAAAATTTTGCATACATCCTAAAACGCGATTTTAGTTCAATTAAATTTTTTTTTAACCTTTCATTTCATAAATTTATAGGAATTGTAATAAAAATTATTTTCTTTATTAAAAAAGGGAAAAGAAAAGAAAGAAACAGAAATTGTATTTTGTTACTTAAGCAAACTCATATTATGTATAAAAAAATTTATTGTAATTCATTAACTGGTAAATAAATATTCGAGATTCAATGTTTGCATTATGATAAAATAAAAAAAATAAATAAATAAAACGTAGAAAATTTAATAACACTTACGGGATCGTCCATAAATTACGTCATTTATCAGGATGTGGGGATAGGGCGCACATAGTGTGACACAGTGCGTCAGAGAGATTAACGTAAAGTAGAGATTGACGATGATATTAACACTTAAAAATCGATAGTATTCATTTGCTTTGAATGAGATGTAATATTAAAACTGGTTTAATATCTTATTTTTAATGTCTCGATTACTAACATAATTCGAGTTTTAGAATCTTCAAATAAGTGAATCCAAAATTACAGCTCAACAACCTTATAATGCATGATTTTTTTTATTTTGTTCGGAAAACATTATATTTGAGTCTATTTTTGTTAATTATCCACTAAAAAAGTAATGAAAAAATTTATTCATATTTTTGTTGGACATAATGCCATAATGTCACTCCTGAGTTGTATAACAAAAACTAGAAAAATAGCCCGTCAAAAATGACGAAAAATGAGATATAAAGATATATAAGGGAGACCGGGGCTAGTAGGCGCAGTTTTTAGTTATTGATTTTTATTAATTTTTTGTTTAAGTTTTTTATGAAACTTTAACTGTACTTTTAAAGAACATGCATTGGGCTATAAATACCCGGAGTTTTGAATTTGTAGCTTTTGTAGTTTATGTTTAGCGGAAGCCTAAAGTAAAAAGAAAATTGTGCGTCAACCTAACCCGTCACGGGGCAAGTTGCCTATACCTATGGGGTAAGTTGGCACACGCTTTATAAAAATTTAAATGAAGCTCAAATAAGACACGCAGTTAAACGAAATCAATTTCATTATTACCAGTAAGTTTAAACAAAGGCGTTATAGCCGTACAATGTAAATTCTAAATTATACAGACATAAAAATAATGAATAAAACATTAACATTGAGTAACTTCTATTCTATTCTATATCATCAGAGTTACAGTTGCCACAAATAAAAAATCGAGTGTCTCCTTTTGGGCAAGCCTCGTGTGCCCAAAACCTTGCATTGCAACCACTTTTCTCGTTGTTTGCTGTTTTTCAAGCTACCAGCACACACCAAACACCGAGCCAACTTGTCCCGTGTTCACTGCGCCTACTAGCCCCTTAATAAATTTCTTCACAAAATGGACACGTAATCCTCTAAGCATAAATAATCCAAGCAAATCACATATGGGCTAGGTGCAGTTAATCATACACTAAGAAAAACTGCACAAGTTAAATCGCAATTATTAAGATAAGTATTAGAAATTAGAAAAAGAATGAAGCAACAAAAAATTACTTATGAGTGCAAAAAACAGAAAAATCGTAATAAACGTCCACTGAACGTAGGTAACAATGAAAAACTACAGTGAGGATTGTAAAAAGCAATAAGAAAGGTACTCTGTGACTGGTTGCGCAATCTATCCACAAACAGGCAATTTATGAGGACTGCGGTTACTTACCCCTGTAGGCAACTAGCCCCGGCCTCCTCTACAGCACATGTGCAAGAATATGAGTTTTCTCGCTTGTTCCGCAGTGATAGATGAAAATAACATATTTATGAAAAACTCAACACATTTATGAAACAGTAAGTGTATAATGAATACATAAAAATGCAATTTAAGTATAAGTTAAAATTTGGTTACAAAACTTCAGGATATACGATGGTTTGTATAAAAACTCTTTCATTATTTAAAACTGACCTTGCTCTTCAGTATCTTTGACATAAATGTTTAACTGCAGTTGGGAGCGTAGATAGTACAGTGCCATCTAGTGGCGGTTACTTTATTAGTAGCATCGAGATGAAGATGCAAAGACGTATATTTTCGTATATTACACTTTAAATTCTGACCCATAGATTTTGAAAAACTGCATGAAAAGTACATGAAATATTAATGAGTTTCAATCGAAATTTTGGCAAATTAGCCAGGTATCGCCAAGTTGGTTTCATATATGAAAACTGTTTTTGTCGCCAAATTTGGCTGTATTTCGCCAAATTTGGCGATATTTTGCCAATTTGGTCAACATTTGGCGCTATTATGGTAAACCTGCTATTAGTACTTCTCAACATTGCTCATTGTTGAAGCTGATACCGATTTCTCCATAGGAAGCCTAACATGTCCGCAATGTGGCGGTCCATCCGGAATTGTGAGGGACATACAGAGACTTGTATTTTATATAAATAGATTGCTCAAAAAATGATAATGTTACATTATGTACTTCATTTAAAGTGTTTTCACTACACAATAACAGCCATTCACCGATATAACAATTGTTATAATGCTTTTAATAATTTACAGAATTCATAATGACTACCTTATAAAGATAGAGAAAAAACGCCAGTCGAGCACATTGCAAGCAGTATCGACAAAAGATGTTATAACCTCCCCGTGATAACAAATCAGAACAAAAACAGACTTTACGGCCTTAAATGCATGGTATCATACGCAAGTAACACATAATAGCTCACCAAAAGACCAACAGAAAACGCCAAATGGCCAAAAAAAAAAAAAAAAAAACATGTAAGTTCTGTGTTACACTATACATTTAAGGGTTAAGTAATGTTTGAGTTATGCTTAAAAAAACTTCCGCCATTGTAATCTGTTTTGCAGATGATTAGCAATGATTTTAACATTAGCAGTTCCAAACTTTAAAATTCCTGAACTACTTTACCTAATAACTTTTGGTTTGTTGGATGACGGTGAAATTTACAGAAGAATCCAAACATGATGTAAAAATTAGGTGTTAATGTTGAAATTTTTAAAAACTGTATACGATTTTAATGAGTAGGCGATCCCCTAAACAATATATAGCATGAATTAGTAGACGTTATTACTAATCGATTGACACATTTTCATACGATTATTTGCGACAAAATCGGAAGTGGGTGTTATCTCAATTTTTTATGACTGTATGTATAATACATTTTTACTCCTTATGCGGCAAAATATGAAAACGTATACATATGGGCATACTCCCTGGATCCCTAAAAAATGTGTGTGTGTGCATTTATGAAATGATAATAAAAGATATTACTCATCATAAACATATTAAAACATTGACAAATCAATTTACCAAAATAGAAGTTAATTGACATGTTTATATTAAATGATTATTCAAAGTCATAAATAGCAATTATCTTTTCCCAATGTCACTGCTATTAGATTCAGGTGATTAATTCTAGTTAACAGATTATATTTAATCTATAAATTTTAATCAAGTTCCTCATACTTGACAGATATTAGAGTGTGCAAAATTTGATATGCTTGCCTAACCTATTACGATGCAGGTCCTTTAAATTGACGTAGATAGTTCGTGGGACGACCTTTGATCGGATTCATGAAGATGACTGTAAGCTATAGCAGTGAAATAAACGAGTTCGGTCAACAAAGAGGTTCCCGAGTCGAATTATCATCTACAAGTTATCTACCACTTACTCATTACACATATATATATAACTATATACAGTCGACTCTCTGTTTAACGTTGTTCTACTTAACGACGATCTCTATTTAAGGACGATATTTTGCGGTTCCGGCTCCTTTAAGGAAAAAAAAAATCTATTTAAAGACGAAATTGTTTCTATTTGACCACGATTTTCACGGTGATTTGTTCCCCGATCCCTTTAAACATGTTAAACGAGAAAACTTCCTCTGATAGAAAAACAAGTTTTCTGGCAATTCAGATGAGTACAGATAAATGAGAAGGGTGTATTGAACTTTACCCATGTGACGAAGACGTTTTAACAACCGTCTTCAGAAGTTTAGATCAAATTTATGAAGGCATCGCAAATGAAAATGCAACTTCAGATAGTGATGAAGCTGATGATACAGAAAGAGAGACACCACCTCCTTCTTACTCAGATGCGAATTCTGCCCTGGATATTCTTCGCCAGTATATTGTTTCATGAAATATGGAAGATGACTCATTCAACCTTCTTGAAAAGCTGGAAGCAAGAGTACTTAAACCAAGAGCACCATTGAAACAATCTACACTTTTTGATTTTTTAAAAATTTATTTAATTAAATGTATTATAAATATTTTTATTGTACTTTAAGCAACATTGCATTGCATGCTGTAATGTTGTTCTTGTATGCAGTATAATTAATGCAATTTGTATTTGTGCAATAAAAATATGTAGTATATCTGTATCAATAAAAACAAAAGAAAGAAATAAAACATAAAATAAATTTAAATAAATAAATAAAACATTTCTAAACACGCCAATATATTGGGAAATGTATCGATAGTCCTAAGCCTGTAAAGTGTGAAGGGAAATGTTTTTCAAATATTATTTTTCTACAAATTCTCTTTAAGAACGATCTCTATTTAAGGATGATTTTTCGAGGTTTCTTCAAAGTCGTTAAACAGAGAGCCAACTGTATATGTATATATGGTGTATATATGGTATATATATTTATATATATAACTATATATATATATATATATATATATATGTAGTACATATGGTGTATATATGGCTATATAACTGAAAAGGTTAGTATCCTATTTTACATATCTCAGGAACAATATATTACTGATACATCTGAGTCTACAACTCCTTTACATATACATATCTACACATCCACAATCCAATTCAACTAAATTAACTAAATTTAAGTTGAAAATTCCTTCACAATTTGAGTGTCATATAATTTTTAATAAATACACTGTTTTCACAAATGAAAGTAATGATGACCATTCCGCCGACTACCTGAAATAAATTATATAATTAATAATCGGTCAACTGCGAGTTTTACTCGCTCATAAAGTGTTCCGTACAACGAAGAGAAGTTTAAACTTGGTATTGTGCAAAGCGCGCTTCGAAAGGACGTCACAAATTTGCAAGTTCATCTTGGTATGTGCCGCTGTTTTCTAGATAGGTTTTTAATTAATATCTTTGCTAATTGTCGCCAATTTTTTTCAAAAATCCTTAACAACAATCCTTGGATTAATATCTCGGCTAATTACCGGTATTTTTTGTAAAATCCTTATGAACAATCCTTGGGTGATTCAAAGTCAATATTTACCTCGAGTGCTCCTCAATTTCCTCGCTGAGCATCCACAAAGTACAGTTTATGTGTAACGTAAAAATGCGATTTTCTCAAAAACTATGTAGCCAAGGATAATTTCTATAGTTTCCCTGCAAGGTTTAAATAGATTCCTACTACCCCTAATTTTTTTTTCATAATTTTAGTTTCTGTAGATTCGTAAATAGGGGTGGGGCGATACTTCTGCAGTACATTGTCGGCGATATTTCTGAAAATAAAATACTTAAAATTAAAAAATATATATTTTTGTGTTAGATGTTACGAAATACCCCCACACAGTAATAATAATAAAAAAAAATCAAGTAACTTAATTAGCTACCCTAAATTTTTTCTAAAAATATTTGTGAATTTCTTAATCTATAAATATGTCGGTCAATAGCCTTTACAACTCTGGCAATTTTGAACTTTCCATAGTTTTCCAGGAAAACGGTTGTGACAGAAAAACACATGAGTGATCTTATAATGATTATTTTTTTAATTTTTAAGTCCGGGATTGTAAAAATTATTTACAAGTTATTGCTTACACACGTTTTTTATACTACTGGAACTTAAAAACTCTTATTTCCCACAAGAAGTGTAATATCTTCGCAAATTAAGGAGTCACTATGAGCTCATAAATATGGTAATTATTTTTAATGTAGTAAAATTTGCTATATATATATATATACTGATGAAAATTAATGCAGAGAAATTTAGTAAGTTTCACCGTCGTGATTCAATATTTTTGTTATAAATTTTGAGTTAGAAATTAAATTTTCAACAAGAAGTACGGAATATTTATTACGTAATTAGCTGTCAGTGGATTATAAGAAATCTAATTTAGTCGTATATAAACTGAAAACTCTATTTTAAATGAAAATTTATATTAAGTCTCGAAATTTCTTGGAACATCAAATATGTTTTCTCTTTAGGCAGATATTTTTGAAGCACACATGAGAATTTTTAAAGGTTTGTTGTTGATCATAAAACAGATTTTATTTATTTTTTTAACTTTTACTCTAAGTTTTCTGCTCGCAGTATGAAACAGTTATGTGTATCTTATCATAACACGAAAACAATTTTTCAAACTTTTTTTTTTGAATCATTCCTCGATAAAGTGGTGTAAAACAACTCCATAAGATAATTTACTTTTGTACATGTAACTTGTAAACTGATTTCTGAAGTATAAGAATGTCAGAATGTGGCTCGAATAAGGCTGAGTTATTTTCTGTGACGGCTAGAACTCCTATAGTACAGACTGAATCATCAGTACAGCTTCTAGAATAAAGTGTGGAAATCGGTTATCCAGACAGTGCTAAAACTTTTAACTCCTTAGATGTGCAGCGATGCTAAAATCTTAACAGTCGATCGCAGCGGGATATTTTCAAATTTCAATGTAAACAGTTTCTAGACTTGCAATTGTCTTGCAGTTTTAGAAAATATCCTATAGATGTCGCTGCGATCTACGCTTCAGATTTCAGCGTCGTTGGACATTTAAGGGATTCAATATTTTAGCACTTTTTTAAATAATACTGTGATAGCCGATTTCTACACTATTCTAGACGCTGTATCATCAGCCATTTAATGAGACAAAAAAGCTGTATCGAAGGCAGCGATTGGACGAATGTTGCCGGCGGCGAATGTGTCGGAGGCAGTGATTGGAAGAAAGGCGGCTTTGGACTACAAGATGGCGGTTATTTTGGACTAAAATATGGTGATGCGTCAGCTCTCCTTATATTTAATGGCTATGACCACATTTAAATCAAGGAACGTGCATGCCACGTTGTTTTTGTGATGTGGTTGTGACAACGATTCCTTTAAATTAGCAGAATTAAATGCAATGTTGTATGTGAAAGCAACATTAAAAATGTTTCTCAAAATTTCACTTTGAATCTTTTTTCTTTTTTTCCAATAAGAATCTATAAGCATCCATAGCATTTATTCTTATCTGTAAGTTAATTTATACACGCTTAAGGATTGCGAAGTTGTGATAAGTTCGGGAAATCGCTGAAATATGAATTTGTGGTTCTGAAATTGTATGTCAATTAGTATTCATGCCATATTTATTTTATAATATGGTTGAGACATAGACTCTTTCGTATTTGGACTCATAAATGAAATAAAATCTCGGAATCGTTCAAAGTTTCATCAAAATGAAACATCATTCTGTTTTTTGCATTTTTGCTGCACTCGTCCAGTGACAACTGTAGCATTTATCGTCAATCTAATTTTGTTATTTTCGCTGCGACGTCAAAGGGTTTGCATGCTATGTTGTATCTCTGATGTGATTGTGCTATGAACCCTACCCTGTTTGGTAAAGTCTTTGAAAAATCTTTACGATATATTTTTCATAAATTACTAATGAATAAAATATTTAAAATACATATAATTCTTCACAAAAATGTGTTATGCCTTAAGCACTTCTTTAACTCTTTCAACATGCCGATTTTTCTTTCTGTTCTTTAAAACAACTCAGATCCGAAACTGTTAAAATCATAATGCATGTTATTAAGGAACTATTATCGAATTCATAACAATTAAATTTATGTTTCTTCGTACTGTAATAAAGTGTCTTCATTTAATTAATGAAAATACGTTAAAATTCTGAAAAAGAATCCTAAAACTCTCTCAAGTCTGAGAAATGCCGCCGCCAGTAAGCATCTCATAAAATTCCATAATACTTCTCAGGCAACCCATCAGTTTTACTTCAGACCACCAGTCCATATGACTATACCGATCGTAATGTTTAGCCATGTACTTAGATTTGACACTATAAAATCCATAAACTTACCTAAAGTTCTTAGCTTCGACGTACACGAACTTTTATATTTATTTATTTATTGCCTAAGTGGGACAAAATCACCAGACCTCAAGGGTCCGATGTAGACTCTAAGACAGAACTTTTATAGACAGACTTTCATAGACTCGAGTGATTTAAAAGCTCTCAGAGAGATACTTCAACTGTTTTAAAATCCGAATCTTTAAATAGACCGGCCGGTGGAGCCAAGGAGGTATTCTGAATTTTCAACTCCTAGAAGCAGAGAGCTCTCCGAGCTTCGCTAATAGTAGCGTTGTATTTGTCCGAAAAGGCGGACAGATTTGATCCAGAAATGATTTTTGGCAGTCGCTTTTGAAAAGAAACAATTTAAACAGACTACGCGACACTGCTCTAGAAATTTCCTGCCTACTGCATCCATGGGGAGAATAGTATACCTGCCGACGAGACTTTGTCTTTTTAACACTTTCCAACAAAGTTGAAAAGTGTATATGACTTCGGTTTTTCTGGCCGTCTGTCCGCACTCTAACTCCCGTAAATATACTCGGATCCTTCTGAAATTTTTGGATGTTAGTGACCTCTACCATAGCACGTTCCCTATTTCAAATGAAGTTTCTATCATGTTTAGTTCATTTACAGGGACAGCCAAAAGTTTTCCGTTACATTACGGCCTATGGGAAAAAATCGTTTAAAAGGATTTTTAATGATGTTACGTGCTTTCAAACATAATAAAATTGATATGCATTGATCAAGTGCACTAAAATAAGCATTTTGCAGAATATGCGGTGCAAAGAATACTTATTATTCATTTACAGGGCCACACAAAAGAATTTCATTAGATAATGATATAGGGGTGGAGGGAATTGTTTGCGGCGTATTTTAATTATGTTAAATTATTTCATGTATAAGGAAATTGATATACGTCGCTGATGTTTGCTATTACTTATTTCATGTTTTCATGTATAATACGAAGTGCATAGCATTTACAGGGACACACAAAAGATTTCAGATTCTATATTGTTTCTGAAGTACTGTACATTAGCGATGATTGCTGGAAATGCACTTTTAATTCTGTTATGTGCTTTAATGTTTCACTATATTTATGCATAGTATATGGTGTGTATAAATGCTGTAATTCATATACAGGGCTACACAAAAGAATTCGTAATGGTTACTGGGTATGAATGCAAATTGCTTAAAGGTGGTTTTTAAATGAGTTATGCATTTTTACGTTGAACTGCATTTAGTTTACTAAGAAATGTTTGTAGAACATAGATAAAATGATATACAATGTCACACAAGGAATTGGATACATGGCCGTCTATAAATGATAATTCCTGGAAATGTGATTTCAGTAGTTTTAAGAGTGTTTTATTTTGAATTAAACTTTAGCTAAATAGTGGCGTGTAATAAAGGTACTAGGTTTACTGCAGGGTTGTATAAAAGTATACAAGTATGTTTCCATCTATTAGTATAAATTGCTGAAAGAGAAATTTCAACCTGTTATGCGTTTTTTTGCTAAACTAAATTTCCACATTGTTAACGATGTAAAAAAGCAATCGGGAAGTGTTGGAAGGTGTTTCATAATCTATGCTCAACGCATGATTTTTCTTAGTTGTTTTAAATTACTGTGAAGTGTACCTGTGATGTCTGCTGTGTGTTACGTATCGTAAATAAAGTATTGTTTACGTATCTCTGCCGTCCTTCACTAAAAGGTCACAGTTAACCTAATATTTCTTATTTTAGTATTGTTGCAAACTTTATTCATTTTCTTCACGTATATGTGAGTCTGTAATTTGTTTTCTTTTCTCTTTCCAGGCACGCTAAACCAGCTAGGTATCACGATCGGCCTCCTTCTGTCCATGGTGCTCGGCATTCACGACATTTTAGGCACAGATGAGAGGTGGCCTTATTTATTTGGTGAGAGATATCTTCTTTTTATAGCTTACATTTTATTTTAATAGCTGCAGTAATCTTTTTTGTTTGTTTGAGGATCTTTTTACGGCTATGGGACATCCCTAAAGAATAGTCGGTCGATGTGAAGTTATAGTCATGTTACCATAACAATAGGACCAAAATCTGATTTCTTTAGTTAGTCATATACTGATTCTCAAGTGATTCTCATGAGCTAATTTTTATGTGCAGATGTTGTGACCATGTTCACAGGACGAGTGGTCAGGTTGTATAATAAAGGACCACGTATATGCTTAAAAAGAATAAGACAGCTCATCGCAACACTTTTGTCTATATGAGTTGTAAATGGATAAACTGATAATCACCCCCGAGAGTTAACCTTTACTAGTTAGGAGTTAGGCGTTACAGCTTTAGAGGAACCCCAGACATACATGATTAGTAATCAAACGTCAAGCCACGTGTAATTAGGAAACACGTCTGATCTGTCAATGGTCTAAGGGCAGTAAGGAAAGACCTCATGTTAACGGCGTCTGTTTTTGTCCAAAATCCTCTCTGCGAATCCAATATTCTCAATGAGGGGTTTCCCAAATACAGTTGATCGCTGCTGTACTGCCCAAGAACCATATACACATGTGTCGTCTAATTCTAAATAGTATAAGAATATAGGATGATTTACCGTTGATAAAGGGTTAAAAGGACCAACTTAAATAATACTTTAAGACATGTGCTATTTTTAAAAGTCAGTTTCAACTAGTCACGAAAGCGGTAAAAGTGACTTGAATTTTTATTTTACATGTCAAGTGTTATCAATTGGATTCCCAAATGATCGCAAGTTTTGGTCTCATTGCTGTAAGGAATACCATTGTGGAACCCGTTATAAATTTTTTTGCATAAAAATACCAAAATCGACCGTTACTCGCTATGTATAAATTCTATACCTCGTATACACCGCTGCACAAAAGAATTCATTTAGCATTCTCCTTATCAGCGGAAATTGCTGAAGGGAATTTTCAACTGTGGTATGTATTTCCTAACTGAATTAAATTTTTGCATGCATGTAGTTTATAGATACAAATGCACGTATCATATACAGGGCTGCTCAAAGAATTCGGATAATTTTCCGACTGTAGATGGACATTTTCTCAAACTGAGTTTTCATATGTGTTGCGCATTTTCAGATGGTTTAATTAGACATCCTATTTCAACTTATTAAATGGTGAAGTTTCGTTGCATTTTTCTGAATGTGTTGGAAAGGGTTTGATAATCTATGCTTAAAGCATGATCTTTTCTTTCTTGTTATTTATCACTTGAGATTGAGAAACGTTTCATTTTAATTCATTTTGGATTTTTTTCCAGGCGTTGCTGTGATTCCCGCCGCCCTGCAGCTGATACTCCTGCCCATGTGCCCTGAAAGCCCACGTTTCTTGCTCATCACAAAACAAGAGGAATATTCCGCTAGGGAAGGTGAGCATATTATCCCTTTATTGTATGATTATTTTATATTATTACAGAGAAAAAATACTTGATTTTTAGGGTTCCGTACTTAAAAAGTAAAAACGGAACCATTATAAGATCTCTTCTGTGTCTGCCTGTCTGTCACAGCCATTTTACTCGTAAACTATGGAACATGGAAAGTTCAAATTGGGGGAAGTAATAAAGACTATTGATCCACATTTTACAGGTTATTAAACATTCACAAATATATTTAGGAAAGATGTAGAGGGGCTAATTCAGTTACTTGAAAAAAAATCTTTTCTTTGTATATCATGCGGGGTATCGTGTGAAAGCTTTCAGAACGCTGAACTCCAAAATACATTTCTTTCAATTTTAGGTGTTATATTTTCAGAGATATCGTCGAAAATGTAGTGCAAAAATATGTCCCCCCCCCCCCCACCACCACCTATTTCCGAATCTACTGAAACTAAAATTATGAAAAAATTAGAGGTAGTAGACGTTAATTTAAACCTTGCAGGAAAATTACAGCAATTACCCTAGTTTACATAGTTTTTGATCATATACTTTTTGAGAAAAGCGCATTTTTCTGTTACACACAAATTTCGATTTACAGACATTCAGCAAAGGTGTTGAGGAGCGTTTGCGTTACCTATCTTAGAAGAAGTATAAAAGCATTGTTGATAAGGATTTTCGAAAAAAAATCGTCGTTAATTAACCGAGATATTAACCATTAAAGACACCAACGGTTTGGACATACATAATGACAGGAGCGGCGTACTCCACGTACCATCGGCTTTTAAATCCCAGATAAAAACTTTTAATGATATATATATCTGTAATGCAAGGTCCGGTATCAGTATAAAAGCATTAAACATCAAATTCTTAAAAACAGAGACAATTAGTCACATAAATACTATGGAATCTGCGACTCGTTTGCATTGAGTAGATCTCTCAATACGCCTTCCGGTCTTTAAAAGTTAATTAAAAACCAATCTGGGAAAACGTGCACGGGCCAAGCCGGTGTTGCAACTTTGCGACCTCCTTCCGAAGCACGCTTCGCACAATGCAAAGTTTAAACTTTGAACAAGATTTTTGTTTTAGCTACACTGTAAAAAGAAAAACTTATTACTTCGCTGAATTTAGTTTTATGAAATGCAAAATGAAGTTTACCTCTTGCACTGTAAGACATATGCAACATACTTCATGCTATTTTGGTCATTTCCGACAATGATGTACGCTGCGTACGTCATGATGTGAGGGTGACTTTTTAATTAGACATTCCGAATTGTCATTAGAAAGTTTTAACTCTTATTTTTGCTTTTCGAGATGATTGATTTTCCATAAATAAAGTAAAAGAAAATTACGAATTAAATTTTTGTAGTATGAATTCAAAATTTCTAAAAAATTAAAATAATAATCTGCCAGATGCGGCAACACTGGTGGCTAGTTGATATACATCCGCTAACAGCGCCAGAGCGCAAGGGTTTAAATATGAACTACTTTTATTATCACTACCGAATTAAGTTCATCATAAACAGATTAAGATAAGATTTAAAAAATGTTATACAGAATAGCAATATTTGATATTATTTAGGCTTCATATATCTTTGATTATTTATGGTATACCCATTCATACTTTTCTAGTATATATAGCTATACCCAACCCTGCGTTGTATAGTTTTTAATAAAGTCTAATTATTCTTTTAGCAACGATTTTCTTTCAATAATACAGTTAATAATTCATATATTTATTGTACGGAACCGTCTGGAGCGCGAGTAATGCTCGCACTTGACCGTTGTGATAAAATTAGTTTAATTGTTTAAATTTTACTTCAGTTTTTAAGTCGAAACATTAAATTTTACTGTTTGTTACCTAAGTGGCACAAATTATTTATTAAAGTTTATTTATTCAAAATAGCTTCACATGTATTATGTGGGTTACGACGAGTAACGTGTAATTTCACCACAACAAAGATTCTTCAAATACAAATATTAACAATCAGGTTTAATAAACAACCAAATACACAACCGAATATTCAAAATATATCTATAGTATTAATAAACAGTAACAACTTTACCTCTTTCAATAAATACATATTTCGTAAGCTTCGCTGAGCCTTGCGTCAAAAAACAACCAACATCTTTAACCAAAAACTATAGAACTCCTCATTTTTAGGTGCGTTCGTAATTATGTAAATACGTAGCACCTATAGTCGTCGTTCAGTCCGTCCGTCTGTCTGTCCGCATATAACAGAGCAAAAAATACCCAACCGAAGGGTCTGAAATTTGAAATATAAGATTGTTGCAAAATTTTGTCGAGCCATTTCAAATTTTATGAAAATCGGATAGTTTAATTACAGGGACAGTCAAAAGTTTTTCTTTACATTACGGCCAATGGGAAAAATTATTGCAAGTGCATTTTAATGATGTTACAGCCTTCCGAATGGTCTGAAATTTTAAAGATATAATTGTTGTAAGATTTTGTCGAGCCATTTCAAATTTTAGGAAAATCGGATGTATAGTTTAATTACAGGGACAGTCAAAAGTGTTCGGGGAATGGGAAAAAAATTATTGGGAGTGCATTTTAATGATGTTAAAGACTATGCACTTTATGAAGTGCAAAAAATTATACATCCAGTACAATATGGGGGGGGGGGCAAAAAATTAATTATAAAATTTGTTATAGTACGAACGCACCTCATTTGCCACGTTTGACGAGCAATTTCCAACTTGTTTATCATCGTGCGCTGTTAATATCGGAATTCATCATCATGCTTACATGCAGATCGTGCCTGTTATTACTTTATTCACTGAGTTTAGTGAAACTGTGGTTGTTGAGGTCCAGTCCTTCCCACATGTATGATGCAAATCCAATATATTAAGAGAATTGTCGATGGTTAATCAAATTTATTAACCAACACTTTGAGAAGTGCAGTTTGGACGCATTCGAATTTCTTTCTTGGAGAGGGGAAAGAGGCAGGTTAGGCCATAAGTGGGGTGCATGGAGCTATCCATAGTCGGGTGCAACCAGTGCAACGCATTCGCTCTTATAGGCGTCCCAACAAGATTAAAAGGCTTTTTTTAGTATCTTTGAGAAAAATTAAGATCTCAAAAGAGGTTTTAACCCTTCCTCACAGCTATCCTTCGCACTTGTAGAAGACCTCTAATGACAGTTAAGACACTTTTTTTTACCTTTTGAAAAATGGAGAGCCTCAAAAATATTTCTTACGTCAGGGATATTTTAAGTAGAAGGCTAGCCCTAGATGGAGGTGGCGACCTGTAAATTTCGCTTTAAAAATTGTATTCAGCAAGTTCTTAACTATTTTTTTTTCAATTAATAATGTTAATTTGTTTGTTTCCAATTTTCTTAAATGAAACTTCAATAACTTTTAATGTCTTTAACAACAGTGAAAAAAGACGTTTTTCTATAATTGTTCGATTGATTTTTTTTCTTTCATTTAAAGTTTTACTTTCAATTATTATTTTTTAATTAGTCTATATACCAGATCACCAAACGCTAAGTCTTTAATTAAATCTTATTAGTTTCTTGTTTCTTTTTAATTGTTTTATGAAACTTTAGTAATTTCTATATCCCAATAGAGAATAAAAATAAGCATGTTTCATAAGTATTCTATTTTACGGACCTTGAGACGTCAGTTAAAAGTACCGCAATCTGTACAATTTGCTCCTGATCTTAAGAATTAAAATACTTTCACAACAACGTTGTAATCAAAACTGTCTCTCATTTCTAGATATCTTTATCATTTAAGCAACACTAGATTAACAGCTGGTGCATCATAATGATTTTCTTATAAATTTAAATGAACTTTTTTTAAAACTTAACTTTTGAGTTAAATTATTTAGCAATAAAAAAATATGTGATTATCATCGTTACGCACAAATGTGTTGCGGTAAAGTTTGTCGATTGTTGCTTGTACATAATTGCTCATAATTACCCGTAATCACCTGTGAGCTGATAAACAAAATAGTTACAACAGTGATTACCTAATATTAGATGCTATAAATAAGTTGTACACAAAGCTTTATGGCGAATTATCGTAAGCATATTAGTAAACATGGAGAAGTTATTTGTTTTGGCTAGTAATATTAATTTACTATCTCTTGGGACTGTTTGACTTGATAAGGTTATGTGATATTTTAAAATATGTGATATTTTTTTAAATAAACGTAAAGGCTGCTAATTTTGACAGTGGATAAAAATCATACTATAAGCATAAATGTTGTTATACAGGGTGTTTACATGAAATTCCCTGATTTCAAATTTTAATTCTGTCTGAAGGATTTATGGCTTGTAAAGCCAATTCACTCGGTAGGGGAAAAATACGTACTCTCTCATGAATAAACGAAGAAAGATAAATACATCACTCTGAGTGACCTTCTTTACTTTCGCAGTAGGAAAATTTATGCTGCACATTCAAATATGGGTACCGTATTTTATGAAGAGAAACGCCACACCCATCGTAAGCGCTGCACTCCTCAAAATTGGCCTAAATAAGTTTAAAAATATCGTAATCGCCGCACCCGTTGTAAACGCAGCACCCGTGGGAACGTTACTTTTGTCGACAGCGTCACATTGACCTAACTTTAATCAGTTTTCTGAACAGTGTAGGTGTAGTGTGACTCATTTTTAATATCTTAAGATGTCTAAAATTTTATTTAATATGTTTAAATTATGTTTTAAATATTTTTATGTAATTTTTAAATTAAGGTGACGTCAGTTAGTATTTAAACCACCCAGAGCGCGGGACGCAGACGCCTTTCCTTAGGCGGTACACGTTTTTATAAGTGGTTGGCGTAACTTGGCACGCTTTTTATGAGTGGGCTACTTTAAGAGATTTTTAGTTTCTATTCGAAGCCGTCAAAATCCGAGTCGTCAATATCAGAATGGAAGAGTTGTAAATTTTCTTCGTCCACGCTGTATGGTTCGGTATCATCATCGAAAATGTCACAGTTTTCCTTATCAGCAAGTCAGAAAGTTGTTGGGCAGGAATTTTATGCGTGCGAAAAAAAAAAAAGTCCTTCCGGTCAGTGCCGGTAGGAAGAGGTAGCTTTCATATTCCTTAATTTTTAAAAGCCAGCTTATATTATCCAAACACACGGAGCTCAAATTAGTGGAACCTGATTATAGAAGATTAAATACTGATTTTTGTCAATACTGAATATGAATGAGAATTTCGCGAAATTAGTCGCGTTTTCAAAGCTGGTTTTATTTAAAGTGATTTATATTTGGTCGTCAAATTCGGCGATATCTTGAAGTGCCCGCCATTTTAAAGCAACATAATGGGTGCAACAAAGCTAACCAATGAACTTGGTCGAGACTTTAGTAATTCCTGTGCACATGCTCGCTCACATCTAAATCGGTTGATAAATACGAGTGCTGTTGCAGGCAAAAAATCAGATTTTTCAAAATGTCACCCACATTAGAAATTCAAACTGTTATATCTCAGCCATTTTTTAAGATAAAGACATAACAAAAAATGCTCCGAAATCTTTGTATCAAGATCAAACACATAAGAAAAAAAAAATTAAATTTCTAATTTTTTGTACCTCATTTTAAATACAATTTTTTTTAAATGGCCGCCATTTTGAAACAAGATGGCGGATGAAGTTGGCAAACGAACTCGGCCGAGAGATTGCTATGTACTATGCGTATGCTTTGTCACAACCTAATCGGTTCATAATACGCGTGTTATCGCGTGACAAAAATCAGATCGTTTCAAAATGTCAGTCATGCTAGAAATTCAAAGTGCTATAACTCAGTCATTTTTTTAAGATATAGACGAAACGAAAAATGCTCCGAAATCTTTGTATCAAGGTCAAACACATAAGAAAAATATCTTTTTTCAATTTCTAATTTTTTTTTTGTACCTCATTTTAAATTAAAATTTAAAAAAATTTAAATGGCCGCCATTTTGAAACAAGAAGGCGGATGAAGTTGGCCAACGTACTCGGTCGAGACATTGGTATGTACTATGTACACAACAAGTTATATCCAAATTCGTTCATAAATAAATTTTTCCCTTGGACCCGGAACTCGTTTCCGGTCCAGGCCCGTGCTGAACCAGTCTCATTTCTAAAAGATGTAGAATTATAGCACATATTAAAATTCTTATAAAGCACTAATACAATGTACTAAAATTGCTTATAGGTGCATACATATAATATAAAATGAATTAAAATACATTAAAATGATATAAAAATACATTAAAAATTCATTAAAATCCCAAAACATTTTCAGCCAAATTAACATGGCCATTTTCAGTGGTTATTTAAATGTTGTTATTTCTCTTTGCGATTATTAATTTTGCGCGGAATAAGCTCAAAGAGATATAACAACATTTAAATAACCACTGAAGACGGCCGTTTGAATTTGGCTGATAACGTTTTGGGATTTTAATATTTTATGGATTTTTAATGAATTTTTAAGGTGTTTTTATTGTATTTTAAATAATTTTATATTATATGTATGCACCTACAAGCAATATTTGTGCTGTATATGAATTTTAATTATTTACTCAAGGTGAATTTAGCACTAGAATTTTAACATTCCTTAGCACACATGTTTGATGGTTTTATATTCATTTTTAGCTCTGGAGAGACTTCGTTGTACAGCTCACGTTGATGAAGACTTAGAAGAAATGAGAGCGGAAGAAAGAGCTCAAGAACAAGAACCTCAGGTAATCACCAGATGCAATTAACATTGATTTCTTTCCTTCATAGGGGTGAATATCACAAAATGTGAGATTTTGAAAACAAAAATTTTGAAAATTTAAATCGTTTCAAAGCTTCTGATTTTTTTAAATGTTGGTTAAACAGCTGAATAAAGGAATTTATATGTAAAATAGAAGTTAGAAGAGCTTAAGTTCATTTTTATGTAATTATAATTATGTGTCATTTTCTTGGCATATGTATGCCAGGATAATGACAATTTCATTCTAAAACATTTTTCACATTCTTGTTTTTTTTTTTTTTTTTTTTTTTTTTTTTTTTAGGTCTAACATTTTAATTTTGTGTAAATGACCATGTTTCCTTTATAGTACCTCAAATTCAGTGTAATGTTCAGTTTTATTTTTATTTTATAGGAAAATTACAGGAAAATTACATAATAAAAGCCCACTCAATTTTTATAAAGCCTTTAAACACATTATTTTCAAAGAAATATCTAAAAGATCTTGCTGGTAGCAATGATTTTACTACTTCTGACTTGAACTATGTCAAGAACAATAAGAATTACTCTGCAGCGCCATCTTTATACCTCATAAAGAACTAAAATGTGCAGGCCAGGACAATGACATTCATTTTCAGTGACAATCATATTTTAATTATGGAAAATTATTTGTAAAATACAGAACGTGTTACCTTCTACGTATATGTGTTATATAAGGTTTAATTATTAATTAGAAATTTAAAAAAACTAGAAAAAGATATCTGTATATGATAGTAGAAAGCCTTTTACTTCACAGTGTGATATGCCAGGAAAATGGCAATCTGAAATTTTAAGTATTTTAATTGCTTTATTTTTGTGTTGTTATGAATATAATATCCCTTGAAAGTACTTCTAAGAATATTTTTTATTAGAATGTAAAAAAGAAAATTGCATTATATAACATTAAATAGATATTTTATTGTGCGACTGCATTTTCCGTATTTTGTGATATTGATCCATAGAGGGTCCTTGACAAACATTTCTTTTTTTCTGGTGAAAACCTTGTTCCTCCTGGTGCTTCTTTAAAAAAATCCAAACGCATATTATTCAGAAAAGGATAAATTCGATAGATAATCGAGTGATTTAGAGTGACATTTTTGTTTATTTAAACCTATTGTGTGAGGTTTTACATTGCCACGTTTCAGCTTCAGGCCAGGCGGGGAGGCCTACCAATATGGTTTTAGCTTAACAAGCCCCTTCCAGCAGAATAACTACCACGATCATGGGCCGCTGCCGGGGGCAGGGTTCTGGAAAAACCTTCATTGAATGAGACCCCTATATATTAAAACTTACAAAATTATACAAAAATGTTACAAATGGCAGCCCAGTTTTATCCCAGGCGTGCAGGACTTATTATTATACAATCTTATGTACAGTCGTGGAAAAAAAAGTAAACACCCCTTACTAACTCTTTGTCGTAGAATAAAGTTACTGGTACCACACGATTGGAAATAAAATCTACTTTTAAATGATGTCTATAAAATTTGCTTAAGGGGTCATCTACATATTAAAACGAACTATAACTTTGTTTTTTCAATAGCAGCACACAATTCTGACAGCATAAATGAACTCTACACCCTTCACTTAGTCGAAAATCAAATTTTTATGCAATTCGTACGATAAGTTTCCGAGAAATTAATTGTTTTAGAACGAGCGTATTTTAGGGGCTGTATCCAAATTGAAGTTCGGTACTCGATTGTTGATCAAGAGAACTCCTTTCTTGATCAAGGTTTCTTAAGCATTGAAGACTGCTAGATTACAGGATAGAATAAGAAATTTCAAAATATCTAATCACTTCTACACTAGTGTGCAAAACTTAAGTAACAGTCACAAAATGCTAATTTCTAAAACACGTGAATACTCAAAAGAAAATTCTACAAACCATCAAGTGTAGAAAATAGGTACTACCCTAACAGCACAGCCTATCCATGTGGACTCACCTTGACGTCACAAATGGTCACAAACGTCACAGTCACTACAACGAACTGATATGTGATACCTTTTATTCATCTCATTCTTACTCTCAATTGGTCACTCCACTAAGACCTCACTATGACTGCTGTTTTATGAGGAGTCAACAAGTGACTTTGCAATGAAGTCACCTAGTGACTCTCATGTGACCGTCATTTTGAGACACCATTGTAAAGTCATCATGACAGCTGTTTTGTGACGAGTTTTCAAGTGACAGAAAATTAAATTATCTGGTGACTTTTCACAAAGGAGCGCAATGGTGACTTCCCAGAAGAGTCTCGCTCACCTGAAAGTCACCACGTGACATCCCTGTGCCATTATATGGTAACTCATTATAATGCAATGCTTACGATTACTTCAAAATTGAGTCTTCAAATGCTAGTCACATGAGAATCACAAGGTGACTTCATTGTAATTTTATGTGGCGACTCATCAAAAAACAACTATCACAGTAACTTCTCAGTGGCGTCATCATATGATGATTATTTGTGGGTAATAATGAGACGGATAAAAGCTCACACATTTCGTTTCACCGTAGTGACTGCAACACTTGTGACCATATGTGACGTGAAGGATATGTCACATCGACTAGCTGTGCTGTAGGGATAGTACATATTTGAATTATATTATTTTCTTTTGAGTATTCGCGCTCTCGAAAATTAGCATTTTATGATGGTTGCTTAAGTTTTGCACATCAGTGTATCATGGAGGGCCCCTTAAATCACCATTTTGTCGTTTTTGAGCATAATTGAAAACTACTTGGAAGAAAAAAGTGAAATTTTGGATTTCCATAAAGCAGGACTTAATAAATCTAAATCCATCAAACAAATTGTAGGTTGCAATTCATAATTTTTTTAATATTTCATAATTCATATCAAAATTATAAAAATTACAAATTCAACGTAGTTTGAGTATTTTAGTATTATTGCTACACAAAAAAAAATTAGCACATTAGGAGTAAAATTCAGGAGATATTAATGAAAATATGAAAATGTAATTTAACATTAGAAGCACTAAATTTTTAATGTTTATAATTCAAAAACTTGTCATTCAAATGACTTGAAATTTAGTGTCTATGCATAGTTTGAACCGAAGATTTGAAATATCTCGTTAAAATTGGGTATTGCCATTGAAAAAAAAAGTTTGGGTTCGTTTTAATATGTAGATGGCCCCCTAAGCTAATTTTATATACATAATTTAAAAGTATAATGGAATAGAACATATTTAAGACCGATATGCAGCTTTAATCGTCTCCAAAAATTAACTGTACCATGCGGCTTTATATGTAGATGTAGACTAAAAAACTGATGTACTAAGTACCCGTCAATCCCAAAATTTATTTGTGAGAATTATTAGTATCAGTTTTTATGTCAGTGGAGCAGTTCCACTTTTTGTGTGGTATTCTACAGTGGATCGCCTTGTTTCACCTTTTATTTCACGGCCATTTTTAAACAGACTATGTTATTTAGTGCATATTTGAGACTGTTATAGAATGTCATTTCCGAATTGTACGTTCAATCTATGCCAAATTTTAACAGGTTTGGAATTTTCCTTTGTTGAAAGTTTTCTAATTATACCTTGTGCAACCACAATAGGTTGTTTAGGCTAATTCATAATGGTAGCGACTACACTCTAAAATTGGGAGGATTGAAAAGTTCACAATTTGAAAGAGTGACAGGCTTTTTTACTCTTTTTGGAGTGAATTTTAAAAAAATGCACTCCTTAAAGAGTGGAATTTTCCACTCTCTAGAAAGGAGTGAAATGTCTCACTCCTAAAAGTGTGACTTACGTATGCATTGCTTATTAACCAATGAGAACAGCAAGGCGACGACACCCTTACAAGATAAGAAAAATAATCACTTTTTCGCCCGCCATTTTAAGATTAACAGATTAGGATATTATTCTTTATGGAATACATAAAATAAAGGTTAGTCCCCAGTGGCAGAAAATTATGGTTGTGTCTGCGACAGCAATTTAGTGAAATGAAAATTGTCTGCTGGAGTAGCATGTTTCAATTTTCTTATTATGAACAAGAAGCGTTACATAAGCGTTAAAATAAATAGGATTCTTACTGATTAACATTATAAAAATATACCTACATTTTAATTATAATATAACCTAATTAATTTATTTTTCTCGCGATCCTTTGAAGAATTTCGCCTTTTTACCACGATCCTTCGAATTTTGCGTTTTTTCTGCTATCATTTAACAAATTTCTCGTTTTCCCACTGCGATCCTTTGACGAAATGCACATTTGTTTGCTATCGTTTGACGGAATTTGCGTTTCTCCCCCGATCCTTTTATGAAAATCGCGTTTTTGTCGCTGTCCCTCTACGAAAATCACGTTTTTTTTGCGATCCTTTGACAAAATTCCCATTTTTTCCCCGATATTTCACAAAACTTGCGTGTTTTCGCGATCCTTTGAAGAAATTCGCTTTTTCCCGCGATCCTTTAAAGTAATCCGCGTTTTCTCCGGAATTCTTTGAATAAATTCAAGTTCTATCCGCGACAGGGGTGATTCTGAGTGAAAAAAAAATTCGGAACTTCCCATCGCATTTTCGGAAATACATCGGGGGGGGGGGGGGGGGGAGGGTCGCGGCCCTTTGACGAAATTTGCGGTTTTTCGCGATCTTTTTGACGAAATTTGTCGTATTTTCGCGATCTTTTGGCGAAATTTGCTTTTTTTCCGCGATCTTTTGACGAAATTTGTCTTTTTTCCGCAATGTTTTGGGGAAATTTGTCTTTTTTCCGCGATCTTTTGGAGGAAATTTGCCGTTTTTTCGCGATCTTTTGTCGAAATTTGTCGTTTTTTCGCGATCTTTTGAGGAAATTTGCCGTTTTTTCGTGATCTTTTGGGGGAAATTTGCCGTTTTTTCGCGATCTTTTGTCGAAATTTGCCGCTTTTCCGCGATCTTTTGAGGAAATTTGCCGTTTTTTCGCGATCTTTTGGGGAAATTTGCCATTTTTTCGCGATTCTCTGACGAAATTGGCGTTTTTCCCGTGATATTTTGACGAAATTGGTTTTTTTTGGTGAACGTTTGTCGAAATTCGCGATATAGTTTATGTCCGAATTTTCGGATTTATGACCGATTTTTTTTTATTTTCGGAAATGACTGCCTTAATTTTTCGGAAAATTCGGAACAGAATCACCCTTGATCCGCGATTCTTTAATGAAATTTGCGCTTTTCCGCGATTCTTCGCAAAATTTGCGTTTTGTGCGATCCTTTGACAAAATTCGCGTTTTTTAGCGATGTTTTGGCGAAATTCGAGTTTTTTGCGATCCTTTAACGAAATTTGCGTTTTTTCCCCGATTCTTTGATAATATTTGCATTTTTTCCGTGATCCTTTCGTGAAATTGACGTTTTTTTTCTGCAAACAATTAACGAAGATTTTTTTTTTCGGCGATCATTTGTCGAAATTTGAGGTACTTTTTTTTAGTCTGCAGGTGCCCTGAAAAGTCTGCGACGCCCGTCGCAGCGTCGCGCATATTCTGCCACAGGGGGTAAGTCTTATTTAATTTTAAGCGTTTATCCGTGTAGATATGAGGAATGCTAATAATATGAGCCAAATATTTGTATGTTGTATAGGAAAAGATTGATCGTCGAGTATTCAAAAGTGATTGTGAAATTTCTTCATGTAGCGGTCTGAAATGTAATTGTTTTAAGGGGACCGGGAAAGCCGTATCTCCGTCATGTTAAATTCATTAACTTTATGTACATTTTTCTCAGAAATGATGAAAGATAGAGGTCTAGATTTTTTAGAGTAGTTCGAATAACATGCTTTACGTATTTTAACAGATCATTTTCGTTCTAAGTGAAACTCAAAACTAATTATTAATTATTTATTGAAAGTCATTTTTAAATTAGCATTTTTGGTAAGATTTCACTGCCTAAAATAAATAATCCTCAACAAATCATTAAATCCCTGTGTTAAAGTATACAATATAACATAATATAAGTATTAAAAAAATCTGAGCTCTTAAGTTTAATAGATATTGAAACAAATTGGAAATTGCTCGTCAAACGTAGCAAAAAAAGGTGCGTTCGTACTATAACTAGTTTTAGAAGTATTTTTTGCACCGCATATTGTAATGAATGTATATTTTAATGCAATACATAAGTGCATATCCATTTCATTCTGTTCTGAAAGGCTGTAACATCATTAAAATGCACTTGAAATATTTTTTCTCCCATTGGCCGTCATGTAACGCAAAACTTTTGACTGTCCTTGTAATTAAACTATGCATCCGATTTTCCTGAAATTTGAAATGAGTCTACAAAATTTTGCAACAGTTATATATTTAAAATTTCAGATCATTCGGAAGGCTGTAACGTTATTAAAATGCACTTGCAATAATTTCTCCCATTGGCCGTAATGTAACGGAAAACTTTTGAATGTCTCTGTAATTAAACAATACATCCGAATTTCATAAAATTTAAAATGACTCGACAAAGTTTGCAACAATTATATATTTAAAATTTCAGACCATTCGGTTGGGTAGTTTTTGCTCTGTTATATGCGGACGCAGTGTTGAATTCAGACACTTTTCTCCGGGAGGGATTTCTGTGGCTCGGGGGAAGGGGGGGGGGCATTATAGAGTTCCGGGGGGGGATTGCACTTTTTGACTATTGAAAACACAAAATCTCAAATCTTCCGGGGGGGGCATCTCATTGCTCTGGGGGGGGGGAGGATGTCCTCCCGGGCCACCCCCTGAAATCAACACTGGGACAGATGGACTGAACGACGACTATAGGTGCTACGTATTTATTTAATTACGAACGCACCTAAAAAGGAAAATAAACAGGAAAAATTCAAGTTTTGAGAAAAAGTCTATTAAAGATTAAATTGCCATTAAGCTGTGAAGTACTCTTAGAAAGAATGAATAATTTCAACACTTATTTTTTTATATATAAACATGTGTGACACGTCGTTGGAAAGACAAAAGTTTAAACTATTTAATGATATAAAAAAGTAAAAGTCGATTTTTAAGTGCGTTCGTAGCTATATAAATACGTAGCACCTATTAGTCGTCGTTCAGTCCGTCTGTCCGTCTGCCCGCATACAACAGCGCAAAAACTAACCAACCGAATCGTTTGAAATTTAAAATATATAATTGTTGCATAATTCTGTCGCGTCATTTCAAATTTTATGAAAATCGGATGTATAGTTTAATTACAGGGACAGTCTAAAGTTTTCCGTTACATTACGGCCAATGGGAAAAAAATATTTCAAGTGCATTTTAATGATGTTACAATCTTTCGAATAGAACGAAATTGATATGCACTTATAAAGTTCACTAAAATATACATTCAGTACAATATGCGGTGCAAAAAGTATATATAAAATTAGTTATAGTACGAACGCACCACATTTGCCACATTTGACGAGCAATTTCCAACTTGTTTTAATTTCCGAAGTCAATCTTTTCCTATAAAACATATAAAATCTATTTTTCTCATATTCACAAAATGCGATATCTACGCGAATAAAAAATTTAAATTAAATATGGCTTCCATTTTTCAGCAATAACGGACGAAAATTAGAAATCATGATTAAGTTAAGGAATATGTTTAAAAGTCCTTCCGGCCAGTGCCGGGAGGAAGAGGTAGCTTTCAAATACCTTATTTTTAAAAAGCCAACTTATATTATTCAAACACACGAAGCTGAATTTAGTGGAAACCGAATATAGGAGATTCAATACTAATTTTTATCAATACTAAATCATTATGAATGAGAATTTCACGAAATTAGTCAGTTTTATCCAAGCTGCTTTTATTTAAAGTAACTTATATTTGGCTGAGATGTTGATGTATACTATCCACATGCTTTCTCACATAGAAATAGACGAATACGTGTGTTATCGCGTGACAAATACAAGATCGTTTCAAAATGTTAGCCATACTAGAAATTCAAAGTGCTATAATTCAACCATTTTTAAGATATACACAAAAGAACAAATTTTCAGAAACGAAATCTGCTCCGGAATCTTTGTATCAAGGCCAAACACATAAAAAAATCTTTTTCATTTTCCATTTTTTTAATACCTCATTTTAAATTTTAAATTTAATTTTTTTTAAATGGCAACCCTTTTGAAACAAGATGGCGAATAAAGCTGGCCAACGAACTCGGTCGAGACATTGGTATGTACTATGTACAGACCAAGTAACATCCAAATCGGTTCATAAATACGCTTGTTATCGCGTGACAAAAATCAGGTCGTTTTAAAATGTCAGCCACAATAGAAATTCAAAACGCTATAACTGAGCCATTTTTTTAGATATAGACGAAACAAAAACTGTTCCGGGAACTTTGTATTAAAGTCAAACACATACAAAAAAATCTTTTTCATTTTCTAATATTTTGGTATCTCATTTTAAATTTTAAATTTTTTAAATTTTTTTAAATGGCCGCCATTTTGAAACAAGATGGCGGATGAAGCTGGCCAACGAACTCGGTCGAGATATTTGTATGTACTATGTACACACCAAAGTACATCCAAATCAGTTCATAAATACGCCTGTTATCACGTGACAAATATCAGGACGTTTCAAAATGTCAGCCACGCTAGAAATTCAAAATCCTATAACTCAGCCATTTTTTAAGATATAGACGAAACCAAAACTGCTCCCGAATCTCTGTATCAAGATCAAATACATAAGAAAAAAATATTTTTTCAAATTTCAATTTTTTGGTACCACATTTCAAATTTAAATTTTTCTTAAAAATTTAAATGGCTGCCATTTTTAAACAAGATGGCGGATGAAGCTGGCCAACAAACTCGGTCGAGACATTGGTATGTACTATGTACAAACGAAGTTACATCCAAATCGGTTCATAAATACGCCTTTTATCGCGTGACAAAATTCAGGACGTTTCAAAATGTCAGCCACGCTAGAAATTCAAAATGCTATAACTCAGCCATTTTTTAAGATATAGACGAAACAAAAACTGCTCCGGAATCTTTGTATCAAGATCAAATACATAAGAAAAAAATATTTTTCTATTTTCAATTCTTTGGTACCACATTTCAAATTTAAAATTTTTAAGAAAATTTTAAATGGCCGCCATTTTGAAACAAAATGGCGGATGAAGCTGGCCAACGAACTCAGTCGAGACATTGGTATGTACTATGTACATACCGAATTACATCCAAATCGGTTCATAAATTCGAGAGTTACAGTATGACAAATGTCAGATATATATATATATATATATATATATATCAACTTTTGAACGGAGGGTGGTTTCGGGGTCTGGGGGTCATGATCGATGAAAATATACCAAAATTTTTTGAAATCGCTTTCCTCCGAACGGCTGCAATAGGTAGCTTTTTATAATGAAAGCTACCTAAAAGAAAAATATATACATATTCCAGACAACTTAAAATTTAGACACCATATTCATATTAAATAAAACAAAAGCAAGTGACAGCGGATAATATATGTATATATACATTTTTAATATTTAAATCATGCTTAGAACTTATTTTAAAAAGATGTGAGTTTATAAGCATTGTTTTTTAAATGAAAAAGTTAAAAATATTTTAGAACAATAGCACTTTGCAAAAATAGCAATAATTTAAGGAAAAAGTACGATTTTCTATTTAAAACTAAAATTAAAATCAAATCAAACATTGTTAAACTTATAGCATCCACAAATGTTATTAATAAAACTTTAAATGTAATATCTTTATAGGGCATGCAATAAAAGCAAGCACAAAGGATAAGAATGGAATAAAATATTTTAGTTTATTTCTATCAGTAATCTAATTTAAATTCGTATGTAACTCTAACTGAATTTTTCCTTAAAAGTTCAATTAGTGTTACAAACTATGAATTAAATAAATATTGCTAATAAAGTATTTTATTCCAATCTTTACCACGCTTGTATCTATTTTCATTGCAAGCTGTAAAAGATGTGATTCTTTTAAAATGACCATAAAAGCAAAATAAAAAAAAGAATCGACTACATAAAAAATGAACATTCACTCCTATGAAAGAGTGACTATTCACTTCTACCAGGGGCGAAAAACCGCACTCCTTTAGCAAGAGTGAATAGTCACAGCTACGAAAAAGTTATTATCCACCCCTGTTTAGAGACGAGCCGTTAATTCCCAAATTGGCTCAGCCGAACTCAGCAATCTGATTGTTCGTTAATATTAATATTTTGGATTACTTTACTGTGATTTTGATCAAATTTAACAAAATAAACCAATTTAAGTCGTTATAATTGCATTCTATTTTACATTACACTACTTCATAAGAAAATAAATATAATTTTCTACTAATATAAATATCAGTTTTAGCCAATCAGATTTCTAAGCTCGGCTGAGCCAATTTGGGAATTAACGGCTTGTTGTTTAGAGTGAGTATTCACTTCCCAGGAGTGACTATTCACTCTTTCAGAGAGTCAAAAATTTCACTTTTGCTCAGAGTGAATAGTCGCTCTAAAGAGGTTGGGCATATTTTGACTCTGCGATAGAGTGACTATTCACTCCTTTTTATTTAGAGTGTAAATCAGTGAAGGTATGAACAATTAAACGATAAAAATTCTACTGCAAATAACTTATCGCGATTGCCATGACAACGAGTACAGACAGTTTCTATTGATAATTTTTTTTTTCAAGTCTCATTTATATTGGATTCATTCTCGTATTACAAAATGTTTTATTTCTTCTAATTTGAACTATCAAAAACAGTAGTGTGCAATTACATAAAAGTATTATCAAAGTCAAATTTGTGCTGATGTACTCATTTTTTCTTTCCCTAGATGACAGTGTGCCAGGTTATGCGTAGCAAAAGCCTTCAGCTACCTTTGTTGATTGGTATAGTAATGCAGTTATCACAGCAGCTTACAGGAATTAACGCGGTGAGTACTTTTTTGTATAAACACGTATAGCAGTTAATATAGCCCAGTATGATTCTGATGTTGAGATTCTTAAAATTCCTTCTGAAATATTTTCAAGGTAATACAGATATTTTCTAAATTTTAATATTAGATACAATTATTTTAAACCATTCAGGGACGGTGGGATATATTGTATCCCACCTAATTTTAATCAAGGTATGCACCTGAAACTTCTAAATAAATTTTACTTTTATAACTTTCGGGGAAGGGGGTTTGTAAAATTGCTTTTACTTATTTTGAAATAAAATTTGTCCAGAATTCCGGGGTGAATTTAACATTACCGAAACACAATTACCTGCCCCTGAAAGGGTTAGATTTAAACCTATTATTCCACGATTATTGGAATTTAACTAGAATTTTTTTTAATTTTTTCACGATAATTGTCATTTATGGGGACAGTTTACCTTTTCAACAATTTTGTTCCTGCATTTCAATGTTCAACTAAAATACATTTTGAAAAAAAAAAAAAAAATTAACTGCATATAGTCCAGGCAATAGAGACCGTATCTACTTATCCAAATTAATGGAAGTTCTGGAAATAGGCTTACTTTATGTTTTTTGGGTCGCTGAATCCGAATTTGTAACTTCCCGCAAAAATTTTCCTCGGCAACCCTCCCAAAATTTGGTAAAATGCCCCCCCCCCCCGAAAAAAAAAGGTTTTTATTAAAAAAATCAATTTTTTTATTATTTTAGGGGAAAAGTATCTAGAAATTCAGAAAGTAGACAAAATTTGCAACAAATTAGATATACGGCATTATGACTTACGATGAAGGGGAAGGGGGGATCTGCCTCGGAACATGCGCCGCGGTGCTGCATGGACTGAGTTGCGCAATTCCACTTAACCACTCACACGTTTACATTCGCCCTCCCATCTCCCCTCTGAACTTTCTCTATAAGGTTTACTTTAAGTTTTTTGGGTCGCTGAATCCGAATTTTTAACTTACCCCTAAAATCCCCCCCCCCTCGAAAACCCCCCAAAATAGTTGTTTTTAACTTAAATTTCTTATTGTTTTAGGAGAAAAGCATTACGAAATTCAGAAACTAGACAAAATTTGCAACAAATAGGATATATGACATTATGACGTAGGCTAAACGGGGAGAGGTGGGCTGCCTCGGAACATTCCCCGCACGCTTTTCTCAAAAACCAAATTTTTTCAAAAAATCAATTTTTGAGGGGGGGTTGCCGGGTGAAATTTTGGTGGGAAGTTACAAATTCTGATCCAGCGGCCCAAAAAACATAAAGTGAGTCGAAATCCAGAACTAGTATTAATTTTTCCAGGTAAAATCCCCTATTGCCTGGATTTCATAACTTAGTGCACGTAGCGCCACAGTGCATGTTCAGAGGCAGCCCCCCTCTCTCCCCGTTTATCCTACGTCATAATGTCATGTATCCTATTTGTTGCAAATTTTGTTTAGTTTCTGTATTTCGTAATGCTTTTCCCCTAAAACAATAAGAAATTTAAGTTAAAAACAACTATTTTGGGGGGGGGGGGAATTTGGGGTGTAAGTTAAAAATTCGGATTCAGCTACCCAAAAACCTTAAAATAAACCTTATAGAGAAAGTTCGGAGGGGAGATGGGAGGGCGAATGTAAACGTGTGAGTGGTTAAGTGGAATTGCGCAACTTAGTACATGCAGCACCGCGGCGCATGTTCCGAGGCAGATCCCCCCTTCCCCTTTATCGTAAGTCATAATGTCGTATATCTAATTTGTTGCAAATTTTGTGTACTTTCTGAATTTCTAGATACCTTTTCCCTAAAACAATAAAAAAATTAATTTTTTTAGTAAAAACTTTTTTTGAGAGGCATTTTACAAAAATTTGGGGATTTTCCGGGGGAAATTTTGGTGGGAAGTTACAAATTCGGATTCAGCGGCCTAAAAAACATAAAGTAAGTCTGTTTCCAGAACTTCCATTAATTTTGCCAGTTAAAATCCCCTATTGCCTTGACTAATATTTAATTAAAATTTTTAAAAGTTTTATAAAAAATTGAATTTTTTAAAATCCCTACTACTTTTTTAAAAATTGATATTTTTGCCCAATTTTTTAAAAGATTTTCAAATGTGTATTACACAAGACTGCGCATGGATTTTTAGATGCATCTAATAAACATTTAATATAATTTTTTTACTGATATATGTCGTGTAAAAGGACGAAATCTACCATATCTTCATATACTTTTATTTATTTTTAAATAACGAAAAACCTGAAGGCTAATTCCATGCACAAATTCATTCTATATACAGTAGATTTCCGTTACAACGAATTCCATTGCAACGAAAAATCCTGTTATAGCGAAATTTGACAAATCCCCTTTTCAAATTGTATTAACCTTAATGCATTAAAAATTCCGATTTAACGGAGTGCATTTTTTTTTAAAGGAATTCCGTTACAACAAAAAATCTTCATCGAACTCTTTTTTGAAATGGTCTCTGGTTTGTGGCAAGAAATTAGCCAGAAAACAATTTCTAACTGTTGGAAACATGCCTGGTTAGCTGAGACCGAAGAAAATTAATCAGAAATTTTAGATTTCGATGAATCCTCTGAGTTAAACACAATTTGGAAGGCTGCCAAAAAATTAACATCAGTCCCTGATCAGGAGGATTTGGAGGATTTCTTATCTGTGTATGACACTATTCAAATATGCTCTGAAGCGTCTGGTGAAGATATCAATTTGTCCATTAAAAGTACATTAGACCGACAAAATTACGAAAGCAGTGATGACGATGATTATGTCATCACCGACGATTCAAAAGTTACCGCTTCGAGAGCTCTTTCATGCTTGGAGAAAATGCGTGCTTTTGTTTCTCATCAAAAGAATTTTCCAGAGGACGTATTTGCTCAGATTCAATTGTTGCACAAGTTTTTGTTATCAATTACACATTCCTTTGTACAAACTAAATCACAGATTTTCTGCAATAATGTGCTACTAAATGAAGTTTAGTCCGTAATTTTGTATTTTTAATAATGAATTTTTATTTTACTAACTTTTTCTGTGTTAATTTAATAAGTCTTCCATTAAAATCTTCTATAACGAAAGGTAAATTTATCTTGCATAATTAGTTTACATGTATATGTAATTCATTAGTTAAATAGGAGTAATACCGTTAGAACAAAAAAATCGTTACAGCGAAATATTTTAGCGGTCCCTTGGAGTTCGTTGTAACTGAAAAATCTACTGTGTAATAAAAACATGAAAAAAGTTTAAATCTCTATCGGAAATACAAAAAAAAGCCTTTGCATTTTTAAAACATGAAAGTGGAGGAAATATGAAAAAAACCATTTAAAGTTTTAATTTGTGTGGGTAATTGCGCTGAGTGTATTAACAAAATTAACAATATTACGCGATATAATTACCGTATGGCTAAAAATGAGACGTCAAAATTTCACAGTTAAACAGGCTTTCATTTAGTATTTAACCCTTCGCACTTCAACGGTGAATCTCACTCACCACGCTATTTTTTACATCAAGTCCAACGGTGAGTCTCATTCACGACACTATTTTTTACATCAAGTCCAACGGTGAGTCTCACTCACCACGCTATTCTTTACATCAACTCCAACGGTGAGTCACACTCACCATCTTAATTTACATGAACAATTTACATTAATTCCAACCTTGGTTCTTACTTACTGTTCTATTATTTACATTAATGAAGTGATCTAATTGGAATCTGTACAGATGTGATAAAAAGAAGTATCCAAAATGTATTTATAACAATTTTTTTGTGAAGATAAAACTGACTGATATGTATCATAAACAAAATTTTGCATGATAAAAAACGGCACTGTTATTCGATGTGCTCTCTTTTGACAAAGTAATGTTATAAATATATTAGAAAAATAAAACTGGTACTCACTCAGTATAATATTGTCGTGGCATTAGAACGTACTGATTAATTGATGAATTTTGTTTAAAGAAAAAACACGTGGAGACATATTTTTTGAATAGATAATAATTATCTTTGTTGAGAATAAACTTGTAAAGCAGCAGAGAAATGAGCGTCCATCCAGCCATTTAAAATACGTGAAACTATTGATTAATCAGTTGAAATGAGATTTTCAAGAAAGCCGTGGGGCTTCAACATCCACTGATACCCACACCAGTGTTCGATTAAATAGAGGGCTCCATGCAATGCTAACAACAGGTAGAGTCAAAGATTGTAGAGTCTGCTCTCACAGAACATGTAAAGGTAAGAGACATCAAACGACATACAGTAGAACCCCGATTATCCGAAGTAATTGGGACCGACCATTTTTCGGATAATCGAGAATGCTTGAATTTTAAGAATAAGGACAAATATATGCACTATTTCTTTTTTGGTAACAAGTGCCTAATAAAAATAAAGCAATAGCAAAGTAGAAACAATAATAAATTACATGAATTTTAATTTTCAAATCAATTACTTTTTATGTATTTGCCCAAGGGTTTGAAACAAAGTTTTGTTTATCGCAGTTTTGAATGCCTTTGCTTTGTAACTCTATCACGAAGTTTTTTTTAATAGTATGTGAATTTCTTTTGAAGGTATTCATATTAAAATTCCTTAAGTGTATTTTACTATTGATATAAACAAAGCATTCGAATTTTGAATTTCGAATTTTGTTCGAGTTTCGAACAAAAAATTGACGAATAAGGGGACTTCAAATGTGTATTTTTTTTCTATGATTAACGAAGCTATGTAGTGTTTATCTTCTTTATCTAAATGTAGCTTTAAAAAAGGATTTTGTACACGAAAAATGTGGTAGTAGAAAAAAAATGTTTGAAAATTGATTCGGTTAACCGAGAGTTTCGATTAAAATTGTTTCGGATAAAAGAGGTTCTACTGTACTTTTGTGACATTTGTCCCGAAAAACCTACAATGCACCTTGGTGAGTGCTTTATAAAATACCACACCTAACAGAACTATAAAGCATAAGATTTAAATATTACATTTCTAATATGTAAAATATATAAAACATTCAAATAAGAAAAATATTTTCTATTTGACTATATAACAGCATATTTTATTTTATTTAAAAATGTTGCGGAGTTGCTAGTTCCGCCATGGAAAAAAAGCTTGGAGTGCAAAGGGTTAAAAGAAAAATCGATTTTTTGACAAATTTTAAGGTAAACTGCCCCCTTAATTGGGGTAAATTTCCAAATGTTTTACATAAATACTCAAAATTTGGCATATTTCTAATTTTTTACAAATTTATACCTAATTTTCTACAAAGTTTTGTTCTAATAAAGAAAGAATAACTACTATTTTGATAAAAGTAAAATATTACTCATTATTTCTGGATAAAGTCTTTCGTTAAAAATACAACTAGCTGAGGTTTTTTTTTTAATATAAGTTAAAGAAACTACGCCATTAATATTGTTAAAATGAAGTTTTAGAGCAAAACTACTCTTTTGTTATACTCCTTCAGTATTTGTTTTCATTAAGTAAAAGAAATCAGAGAAAATTGGAAATACTTCTGTTTGTTATTTTATGAAAGTATAAAATTTTTGTTTAAAAATATAGCTTACATGGAAAACTTATTACTTTTTCGAAAAATATGGCAGATGATTAAGAAGACTAATTTATCAACGTAACCTGAATAAAGTCCTAAATCAAATAATTTTCCATTGTACAATGTTTAAAATTTTCTTCATTTAACTAAATACATAAAACTATACAGGGTGACCACTCTCAACGGTGTCCAATAGCTAATTTCAAAACCTATGTCTAGACATAATTCCAATTACAAAAATGTTTTAAATGAGGTAAAAAAAAAAAAAAATAATAATAATAATTAATTCTTTAACTACTTCTCAGCAGTGAAATTACCCTTGAAATTATTCAATATTAAAGACGTGAATTACCACTTTGCTAACTAAGCGTAAAACCAACAGAGTGAAAAATGTCCAAGCCGGGAATTGAACCCGGGCCCGTGGAATAGCGCTCCAGTTATCTACCATTTAAGCCACGAGGACGATGCCCAGCTTGGCATCTCTCACTCACATAAGGTGGTAAGTCTGCTACCGCAGCTATTAGATGGAATAGTCTTCATGAGCACAAAATCCTGCAGCGAAACATGAGACGCAAATGAACCCAGCATCGGTGGATATACAATTTTTTAATTAATTTTTCAACTACTTCATGAACCCAGCATCGGTGGATATACAATTTTTTAATTAATTCTTCAACTACTTCAACTGCTGAGAAGTAGTTGAAGAATTAATTAAAAAATTGTATATCCACCGATGCTGGGTTCATTTGCGTCTCATGTTACGCCGCAGGATTGTGTGCTCATGAAGACTATTCCATCTAATAGCTGCGGTAGCAGACATACCGACTTATGTGAGTGAGAGATGCCAAGCTGGGCATCGTCCTCGTGGCTTAAATGTAAGAGCACTGGAGCGCTATTCCAAAGGCCCGGGTTCGATTCCCGCCTTGGAAAATTTTCACTCTGTTGGTTTTACGCTTAGTTAGCAAAGTGATAATTCACGTCTTTAATATTGAGGTAAAAAAATATTTTAAAAGTCGTTTTGATCAGTAAAATCATTTCTTAAATTTACAAATTTAAATTTTTATACTATCGTCCGGACCTATAAATGATATTTAGTAAAAATTTCTTATTACGCTAACAAGCAAGACCAAAAAAATGTCTCTTTCATCTAACACTAAAATTGACAGAGTTATGAAACTTTAAATTGCATGACTTATGTCATTTTTCTGCATCTGAACACAAATGAGTTGGGCCATGCTTCGAGGGATCGTACTTAAAGTATTAGAATTATTTATTTTGCGTGCACGTTTCTGCATTGCAACTGAAGGCAGTCACTTCGAGCAAGTTGTAAGATAACTTTAATTTTTATTTAGTTTTAGATTATATAATCTAATAATATTTTAAAATATGTATCATTTTGTGAAGAATTGCAACTGTTGCTTTTCATCATTTCATTTAACGAAAATTCTGTTTTTTGTAACTTATATTTTTAGTGTAAGTTGTATATTTTTTCTTTCGTATGTCAAAATGAAAACCCAGATAGCATGAACATCAGCAGCAAGTTTGCTTTTTTTATATTATCTTGCCGAGACAAATTTGAATTGAGAAATTCGCAGCAAATCTCGCACAAGGTATACCATCACCCACTTGCATGAGTAGTTTGTTGTGAAACTGATGGCAAGACTGTCTTTAATTCACGAAAGTGACGAAAGCAAAAAATCCCTCTGTTGAGAGAATAGAGAATCAGCAGGTACGCAGAAATCGCAGAAATTTTATTCGGTTGGCACCACTTTTTTTAAACGCTATACTTATCAAATATCAAAAAAGGCTCGAATTGAGAAGTGCAAATATTACCCTAACTTGTGTATGGTGGTAAAAACGAAGCATGCACCTTAACGGTGCGTATCCATCAATAGACCTGATCAGGTCTATGGACCCCTTCGAAGGGGTTAAACTATAGTGTAACAGTTGTAAACAGTTAATGCATCATGAAAGATTACTACTTTGCAGTATGTTTGCAGTATTTTTTATTAATTGTTTGCCATTAATTTGCAATAAATTTGATACAGCATGAATTTAACTTGCACCACAAGTTAGCTGAAGTTTTAAAGTGTGGTGACTTCGGCGTTTGCGTTATCTTGCTGCAGTCTTGTTATGAACTTTCAGTCTTGTCATGCTGAGCTTGCTGCAACTTTGCAGGTTTTCAAAGCAAGACTTCTGCAAATTTTCTGCAAACTAAAAGTGCTATGTGGGAATAGGTTTCAAATTTATATTGTAATGTTAATTTTGCCCTCAACTATTATTTATTTATATATATATATATATATATATATATATATATATATATATATATATATATAAGGTTAGTTGGGGCAACTGGGCCATATGATTTTACAATGTGACTCTGGAGCTTCTGACAATTCAGCTTCAAAAAACTAATGTTCATTTGAATTAAAGTCTGAACTTCTGTAAATGTGTTCAGTTGGGTTCCCTCTATCAGACAGAAATGCCCAAAATTACATTTTATTATTTAAAAATATAAAAATATGCATATTTCATCTTTCTTTCCTCATGGGTCCAATTGCTCCATAAAAATGGGGTAAAAAAAAACAGGAGGGTCTATGTTCCACACGCGTTTATGTTTTTTCATAAGGGATATCAGGTCCTGTTTGAAAAAGTGTAAACAACTTAAAAAAATTTAAACCAGGCCAGATCATGTAAATTATATATAAACTAAAGAGCGTTGTAAGGGAAACCTTTGCCGTCAATGTGTCTAAAAAAAGCACTAAAAGTGAAAATATTAGATTTATTTATACCAAAACATAAAAATTAAGTAAGTACTTATGTACTTTAGTATAGGTAATAAGTATAAAAGTCACATGGGTATTTTAAGGAAAAAAATAGCAAGGTCCAGCATGGTCCAGTTACCCCATTCTTGAAAAATTTATGGGGTAACTGGGACACCGGGCTTACATTTGAAACATTAAGTAAATATGTATAGATACCTAATAACATTAATGTAGTTATATGCCTAATCTTTAAACAAAAAGATTGTTTAATAAAAGTACTTACAGTATTTTAATAAAAAGCCGATGAAGTTCAACCATATTGACGTTGTTTTTAAAAAAAGAAACGTAAATTTTTGACAACCTATCACAGCAAAGTGAGAGTTATGATTGAGTTGACACACGCTCTTTTAGGAAGTAGAGATTAAGGAGCATTGTTCACAAAAGCTAAAACTTAAAAAATATCAACAGTTTTTTATAAAATAGCCTATGGCTCAGTTACCTCGTGGGTCCAGTTACCCCAACTAACCTTACCGAGTGTCCCAGAAATGACTGATGGATTTTAAAATTCAGTAACTTCCAAACGGTGACAGATATTTAAAAAATTCTTGCAAGAGGGTTATGTATGATGTCAGGAGTTTTTGTACTGTGATTCTTGATTTTAGTTCGAATTTCAAACAATAGATGGCGCTGAGTGCAATAGGCGCTCAGTCCAGACCCAATGTTTGGTACTTCGGGATCCATTCAGTACATTTTAATCTCCTTTTTTCGCTTGGAAGAAGAGAGAGGCCAAAAAGTCGAGCCTGGATTTAGCGGATATTGCTTGCAGCGCCATCTATCGATGCTATTTTTAACTAACACTGAGAATCGCAGCATAAAAACTCCTGACATTTTATATAACACTCCTGTAAGATTTTTTTTTAATATCTGTCACCGTTTGCAAGTTCTGGAATTTTAAAATCCGTCAGTCATTTTTGGGACACCCGGTATATGACTATTATTTATATTTCTAGTAAATTTGTGAATGACCCCTATTTCGCAGCCAAAAAGATGCTTCAACTTTAAACAGCTATTACTCGGTATTACTCGGTCAGTTTTAATCGTAGAAGAATGGGATTTTTTTTTATCTTACTTCTTAGTGTAATATGATATTTTTAATTTTTACTAAATATAACTTATAGGATCGGAAGACACTATAAAAATGTAAATTTCGTAATTTTTTTTACGAAATGATTTTATTGACCCAAATCGCTTTTTAAATACTTCTTTATCTTATTTAAAACATTTTTGTAATTGAAAATATATGTCTATGCCTAATTGGTTTAGGAATTATCGATTGAATACCGTTGAGAGTGGACACCTTATATATTTTCCAGAAAAGTAACTATTATTGCTTCGATCTGGCAGTATTAAGATTTTCTTCAAAAATATATCGTATATAAATATTTAAAATGTTTTCAAAATAAATTAAAAGATAAAATAACATTTATAATTAGATCCTCCCTAATAACACTAGCTTCTGTAAATTTAGTCCGTCCATGCGAAATAAAAAACTTTCTCATATTAACTGAGAACCTCTTCAAATTTTTAATTACTTTCATTTTAATTGAAATATTTTTTAAGAACATTCGTACGTATTAATAATTATTAGAAAAAATATTTAAGTATAATTAATGGTTAATTTATTTCTGTTAAGCTTTAATTTTTATTTGTTTTCTGATTCCATTTAAAGCAGTAAAATCCCTTTCGAATTAAAGAATGTTTGAGTAATTAATTGTGAATTAACACAGTTAATTGCATTTATCGCCCGAGGAGGAAAATAATGATATAGAAATGGAAAAGGTCGAGATTTCGATACGTTAGTTGTTTTATTAGCTTATATTATCGCCACAATGCATGCAAAATACCGCATAAAAATGGAAGAGCATAAAATGAAGTTACTTCTTTTTTATTAAAACACAATTAAAATTACATAAATTATTTTACATTAGTGAGCATGCATACAGCGTATTAGTTAAGTGTACTTTACCGTGTAAAAAAAAAAAGTATCTTTAAAGGGTCTCAAGACTTTTAAAGCTTCAAAATTTTCAAAATTTTTATATTTTTTAGATGTTAAACTCTTATTATTTCTGAACATTTTAATATAATTGTTTCCTTGAAATTCTCGTTAGAACAGAAGTTATGTCTTTTAGAATTATACCTGCTCAATAGCTGAAAAGGCGTTTCCGAAACTTTGAAGTCATTTTTCTCCAAATGACATTTTTGGGCATAACGCGCACGATATATCAAAAACTTCTCAATATTTTTTCATAAAATTTTAAAAACATATGTTTCATATTAGTCTGTATAAACTGAACCTAAAATTTCACTTTTATTGTTCAAAAAAATATTTTTTTAGATGATTATACTGTTGAAATGTTCAAAATTTTGCACTAGCTAAATACAACTTTGTATTAAAAATATAAAAATGCTTTAAATACAAATTTATTTAGGTTAAGGGTAATTACTATAATCTGAAGTATAAGTTAGCACCACAATTTTCATTCTAGTTGCAAAATTTATTTTGTAATCTTGCGCGTAAGCTGTTATACCAATTTTCCAATAAGCTCCTGAAGCAGCTTAAACGTTCTTCTATTGCTCAACATTGTTGGTCTTTTCATCATGGGTTCAATTTTTCCTCAGCCATCATTATCCAAAAATGTTTTTCTATCCTTGATCTTGATTTCTGGGAAGCTTACCACATCATTAAAAATTCTCACTCTTTAGTCAATTACTTATGTAGTACTCCTGATTTTCCAAGTATTTGGAAAGCATTTATTTAATTTCCCCCCCTTTTTTTTCTTTCTCTCTCTTTCTCCGGTAGATGTCACTACTTGTCCACTCAGTCGTTTCATCTCCTTCTCTCTCACTGGTTGTTTTTGGCGTATTCGCTACCTGTACCGGGTATATAAGCCTGTCATTTTGCCAAAGTCTCTGTCATTTTGCTCAGTCTTGGTCTATCTGGCACTGAAGAAGAATCTCGCTAGAAGATTCGAAACAGCTGTTTGCTGCTTTTTATGTATTATTTGTGCATTTTTAAACGTTTGTTTTCTGCTTTTTAATATTCTTGCACAAAGGCTTTATTCGCTATTTTTTTACTTGAAAAGTGTTTGACTTCGGTTTGTCTGTCTGCCGTCTGTCAGTCCGTACTCCAACTCGCGTAAATATAGTCAGATCGCCATGAAATTGATATATGTTTTTGAGATTTACTATGGCATGTTCTGTATTGAAAATGAAGCTTGTAGCAGTTACAGTTCCTTTACAGGAACATTCAAAAGGATTCCTTCACATTACGGCCTATGAGGAAAAATCGTTTGCGGTGATTTTTAATAATATTTCACCATTTCATACTCATTGAAATTTATATATATATCTGAAATACACTACAAGATGCCTGCTATACGATATGGTATGGATGGCATTCATCGTTCATTTACAGGGATATTCAAAAGAATTCCATTACATGACGGTCTACGCGGGGGGGAAATCGCTTACGGTGTATTTTATTCATGTTCACTATTTCAAGCATACTGAAATGGATATATATCTCTGAGGTACACTGCAAGATAGTTACTATAAAATATGATCTGCAAGCATTCATAATTGATATACAGGGACACACAAAATAATTCGGGTACAGTACTCTCTATGAGCAATAATTGCTGGAAGTGCGTTTCCTTTTGTGGTACGCGTTTTAAAATTGAACTTTTTTTAAAACATTTCTTAATGTGTGTAAATTCTACACATCACATACAGGGCTACGCAAAACATTTGAAGTACATTTCCGTTTATTGATGGAAATGGCTAAAGGGGAATTTTCAACTGTGCTATGCGTTTTCTAATTGTTATTTAAATAATCATTTCTAAGAAAAGAAGAATAGGCACAGACGCTGAGAAAAAGTAACTGTGGCCACTATTTCTGTACTCAGCTTGAGCTTATACAGTAAAAATGAGTATGTCCTCAGAAAATGAAAATGAATTAAATATGTCTAATATTCAATCACTAACCCCAAAACGCCTCAGAAATCGCAAAGGAAGATTATCAAGATCTTACCCCTCCTCCTCAGTGGAGGATCTAACAAAAAGTATAAAAACACCTTCACAGTCAGTCATTAAAAGGAGATCGAGAAAACCGCCTACACCTATACAAAGCAACAAATTACAAAATTTTGACACAGCAATGCAAAAAATCATGAGCATTGAGGAGAAGATAGAAATGATGGACAGATTACTACGAAAACATGATGGAAAGTGCGAGATAGAGGCAGCAAAATATCGAGAAAACATCCTCCAAGAGTTAAAAGAAAACAACATTAAGTATGAAAAAGTAAAAACAAATTTAGAAAATGAAATATTCGAAGCAAATGAAGCCCTAGAAAAGGAGAAAAATTTGACACTTAAACTGCAACATTTAATAATGGAGAAAGAAAAAGAAGTAAATCACTTGAGGGAATATAGTGAAACCTTGAAAGGAGAAATGGAAGAAAAAATAAACAAAATAAAAGGAGAGCTCCATCAGCAAATAACAGAAAATCAAGATACCATAAGAATGAAGGACCAGGAAGTGCAAATGCTAAAAGAAAAAGCACAAAACTATATTAAATCCAGAATAGAAGAAAACTTTGGAATATTGGAAACCGTAGAAACAATACTGCAAGAAAAGAATATAACCATGGAAAAATCAAATATTAAATTTATACAAGATGAAATAAAAAAGCTCTTGTATACGTTAGAAATGCAAACAGAGAAAATAGAAGAAAAAGAAAACCAAATTAAACAGCAGCAAGTATATATAGAAACGACTCTCCACTCCCTGGCGAGAGAGGAAGAACTAAAGCACGAAATACAAACAAACTTTCAACAGCAGGAATTAAAAATCCAACAGATATTAACGTTGATAGGAAATCAGAAAAGTGATGAAATCTCAAATCAACAAACACCATCAATAATCTCCCAGGCTGATGCTGACGTTGCCAACTCAACCTCCTACTCAAAAATAGCACAAAAATCAATTCCCCAACATAATCAAGCCCATCAACAAATTTCAAGGAAAATGCCACAAATGTCTAAATCGGCAATATTATTAACGAGGATGAAAGAAACAAAAATGTCAATGAGCATATTAAGGGGGATTGTGGATAGAGAACTAAAAGGAGAACCAAAACTACCGAAGCTCTCCTGTACAATCTCAAGAGATAAAAACTCCTTTATAATTAAAGCAACAACCTCAAAAGAGGTAGATGACACACTAAATATCTTGCAGAAAAACGAAAAATTACAGCGCCTATTAGAAATGAAATTCTTAGGGGAAAAAAGGAAAAAGATAATCATACTTGGTATTCCACAATATGTACAACATGAAGAAATACAAGATATACTGAAATCGGAATTAAACCACGACATAAAAGATAATACTCAAAAGGTAATTTCACGACCAAAAAACAAATTCTATCAATTAATGATAGAACTAGAAGAACAAGAAGCATTTCAGTTACTAACACAAGGTAGAATCTTTATCGGATTAGCATCTTGTAGAATATCACACTACACTCCACTCATAAGATGTAGTAACTGCCAGCTTTTCGGACACCCAATAGAAAGATGTCGTAGAAAACAGACATGCGAATATTGCATGCATAACCACAAATCAGATTACTGTCCTAAAAAGCGTACCCCAGAACAGCACCAGTGCGTAAATTGTTTCAACTCAGTGGACAATTTTGGTAACCGCTTTGAGTACAGGCATAGTGCGTCGTCGAGCCAATGTCATGTTTTTCAAAACCTTTATTATAATAGAAACCAACGTCTAAACCTTTCACAGGCGCAATATTCAACATAGAGAACATTTCCGATATCTCCAAACCCTCTTCTTCAGTATCATCATCAAATATCAACAATAACACCAAACAGCCAATTTCCATAAATACTTTAACAATAGCCCAGATTAATCTGCAAAACAGCAAAACGGCGACAGCAGATTACATACGCCATGCAATAAAGGAAAAAATAGATATATCCTGCCTCCAAGACTACTATATCTCAGATAATCGCCCATTAGGACTACCACTTTCAACACCGTATTACTTCTCAGTAGCAAAAAATTGCTGCATTATAATACTAAACCCTTCAATTAGCCATATTCAAATTAAGAAAAACAACCATTCAGTCTTCATCAACATTCAATTAATAAATAATTTATTAACAATAGGATCACAATATTCACCCCCGTCAACCGATTTACAAAATGATCTTAATGATTGGCTAGAAGTAAAAGGCTCCAGCAGTTTATTCTTATTGGCTGGAGACCTAAACGCACACAGTGCCTTGTGGGGTTACAAAAAAGATGATGACAAAGGGCAAAAATTAATATCGCATATGGCAACGAAAAGACTCTTGTTACTAAACGATCCCCATAGTTTACCAACGTATGAATTAATTAATAAAAAGGACAATACAACTTTAAGAAAAGGCTGGCCTGATGTTACACTATCATCGATGTCACTGTTCCCTTTACTGGACAACTGGATGGTACACCCAGATATGGACTTTGGAGATCATAGACTGATCACATCGAGCTTTAATATTGAAATCCCGCAGTTACCAAACAGAAGATATCGAACAAAACAAACATCATTTAAAAAATTCAACGATAAAATTAAAAAAGAATTAAACCAGCAAAATTTCAACTTCAAAAATATAAAAACCACTGAGGAATTTGAAGAAAAATATGAAGAATTTTACCAACTACTTAAAAGAACATGTGATCAGACACTCAAGAAAAGAAAAAGCACTCACCAACCGAAGATAACATGGTGGAACGATGAGCTACGCACAAAACGTAATTTAGTTAGGGCTCTAAGAAGAAAAACAAAGCTCCCGACAGCTACAGTACAAGATATAATTAAATTTAACTCACAAAGAGCCATGTATAAAAAAGCAATTTTGAACGCGAAAAAACAGGCATGGACAAGATTTTGTACACAATCCAAAAACCCTTATGGAAAAATAAAAAAAGTAGCTTTTAAAAATTATCATAATCAAGAACTGTATTCATTAGAAGAACAAGAGGAAGAAACGGAAACAGCAGAAGGATTCTACGAAACTCTAACCACAGAAATATTCGGCCAATCAGAAATGCCAGCGGACTCATTATTTAACCAGCAGAAGGCAGAGGCAATTGAAAATTTTACTTTAAAAGAACTTAAAAATGTCATCTACTCATTCAACAGGAACAAAGCCCCGGGGCCCGATGAAATTGATCATAACATAGTACGACAATTATTCAAGCATCATAAGTCTCTCTTACTAGAAATGTACAATGTTCTGCTATATTTAAATTACTTCCCCAAAACATGGAAGATTGGAGAATTGGTTTATTTCATAAAGCCCTCTAAAAAACCAAACATCGCATCTTCGTATCGGCCAATCTCCTTACTGCCAATCTTCGGTAAAATATATGAAAAACTATTATTAAAAAGGATAAATTTTAACTTATGCAGCCAAAAAGAACTACAAAAATCACAACATGGCTTCCAAGAAGGTCGTTCGACGGAGTCAGCGATAGCCGAACTTTTCTCATTTATAAATCTGCTCAAAGAGAAAAATAATTATATTTCCCTAATATCCCTAGATTTCAAGAATGCATTTGACCGACTACCCTGGCCAGAGACCTTAGAAGAATTAAAATTCCTAAAACTAAAACAAGCATTAATAAACATAGCAGCATCATTTCTTTCAACAAGAGGAGCAATGCCGAATTGGCTGTCAAAAAAGATCCACTGGTTTAGAAGAGGTTGCCCACAGGGGTCCTGTTTTGGACCTTTTCTTTGGAGAATATTCTTGAATAAATTACTGAGAATATTAAAGAAACATGGCTTTAAGATAATAGCATATGCCGATGATCTTCTTCTAATTATTTTTGGCCAAACAAGAAGACAGTTGGAGCAGATGGGAAGAGAGGTACTACAAATAATAAGTGATTGGGCGAAACAAACGGATATGAAGTTCTCATATGACAAATGTGTAGTGTTAAATCTTCGAAAACCACGTTTCCTGAAGAGAGGACCAATATATAAATTGGATGGGCACTCCCTTAAATCTGAAAATACAATAGACTACTTGGGCTTAACATTGGATAAAACACTGTCTTTTCTTCCGCACCTGAATAAAAAACGTATAGAAATTAATCAAATATCACAAAATCTTCTAAAATTCGCCGCTGCATATGGAGGCCTGTCGAAGCAAATTTTAAAAATCTGGTACTTACAAATATTAGAAAAAAAAATATCCTATGCCGCTTCATGTTGGTTTCCACACCTACCAGTCTCACATGGCTACAGGCTACTATCGGCAATTCAGACACAATGCCTTTTGCTTCTGTCGAGAGCTTATAGAAAATCATCAACGGCAGCTTTGAATGTATTGTGCGGCATTCAACCATTGGCGATCCAATTAAATACATTAGCAATTTCAGGACAGGTCCTACGTCTGGGTATTCCAATAGAGGACAACTTTCCAGTCTTCTATCAACCGAAAATATCCTCATCCATACCTTCCCCACATCAAGATTATCTTTTACTACAAGAAGGAGTTCCATCCACTTCAACAATAAATATATACACTGACGGCTCAAAATCAGATGCTGGCACAGCGTATGCTTTCTGTGTTTATAAAGAAGGGAAATGCATCCATACTCATCAAATAAAGTTACAAATATCAAATTCAATCTTTCAAGCTGAACAACTCGCCATATTAGATGCAATATTATGGGCAGACTCCTCAGGGGACGGGAACTTCGTCATTTACACAGATAACCAGTCAAGTCTTGCATTATTGGAGAACGTTTTTAGTACAGATTTTATCACATCAAAAATTATAATAGCCTTACAGAAAACATCTAAATCAATTAAATTTCAATGGGTTCGGGGACACACAGGTGTTAAAGGAAATGAACATGCAGATCAACTAGCCAAAGATGCAATAACAAATATTAAAGTACGAGAAATATTTCATCCATACCCAGCTTCACACCTTAAAAAGAAATTGAAAAAAGAAGCCATAGACAAATGGCAGCAACAGTGGGATTATGGTACCACTGGCAGATTTACTTACAAATTATGTCCAAAAGTATCAACAGACTTCATGTTAGTACATAGAAACCTGTATATCTTCTCAACTAATCATGGACCCTTCCCGTCCTACCTATTCAAAATAAATAAAGCTCCGTCGCCACTGTGTACCTGTGGTGAAATTGGTAACTCTCTTCACTATGTGCTCAGCTGTCCATTAACATCAACCCTCCATATCCGTAAATCAGCCACAATAGAACATCACCATTGGTTCAAATTTGTGCTGAAAACACCAATGCTATATACTAAAATAATAGATTGTGTGCGGTTACTAGAAAACAATCAACAAATTTTTCAAAACCCACAAATGCCAATAGATGAACAAGATTAGCACTAATGAACAGAAACATGAACTTCAGGCCAAACAGTGCCTAACTAAATCGAGAATATAAAATTTAGAAAACTCTTGTACGTAGAACAGCCATACACTCAGGTTATCCATAACCTTAAAGTTATCTCACAACAAAACACTTGAACTCATGATAATAACTATTAAACTAATGCACCTGAGAATATGTAGAGCTTAAGAACATCTTATTCATCTGCTGCTTTTGTAATTAATCAATCATATTCGTGTTGAAAATAATACACACTTTCGTCTGTAAAGCGCTCAGCTCATCTGTTCTATTATTACTTTTATTATTATATTTATAATTACTATTATTATTATTTGTACTATTACCATTATTTCTTATTGTTAAAACTATTGTTAAATATTGTAATTTTTTTTTTTTTTTTTTTTTTTTTTTTTTTTGAATAAACTTGCAACGCGGGATCTGGAAGCCTATGCCAATGGTGGGTTATCCCGCGTTGTAGAAAATTGTAGAAAATGTAAAATGTAAAATGAACTAAATTTTAGTACTTTATGTATTGTATGATAAATCTATAATTCATATACAGGGCTGCGCACAAAATTCAGTTTTTTTTTTTGTTTTCTTTTTATGGTAATTGATGAAATTGTGTTTTCATATGCGTTATGAGTTTTAAAAATTGCTTATTTAGACATCTTTTCTCACCTTATTAACCCTTTATCTACTGACGGTACTTATAAGTACCATTAAAATAATTTCTTATAAAATTCATTTAATACATCGATTAGTTGTAATAAAGTTAAGAATGAGTTATAGATACATTACTTTATCTTGTTCCAAAAGCATTATTGGTTACACAAAACAAAAATATCTTTAAAAGGAAGATTTCTTTTGCCTTTGCATCTTTTCAGCTTTCTTGGCGTTGGGGAAGGGGGGGGGGGGTAATTCGGAAATATTTCTATTGTACGAACATTATATTTGTACATTTCCTATTTCTGGAAAGTAGGAAGAAAAATATTTACAATAAAAGATTTGAGTGGGGTTATAAATATTGCACAAAATCCCTATAAATTCAAATTTAATTAATCCTTTTAAATCCTTCTAAAATCCTTCTAAAATTTATTAAATAATTGTGTAAATCTTCTAATATAGTGTAAACAATTCACGAAAAATGCTTTAGAAGATAAAATTTTCATGAATTCATAATTCAGTAGATAAAGGGTTAAACTGTGAAATTTTATTATAGAATTCTGAATGTGATGGAAAGTGTTTCAGAATTTATGCTTAACGCATGATTTTACGTTCTTGTTTAATATATCAACTAAGCAAAAAACTGTCATTTTATAACATGTGATTTATCACATTGCTAACGAAGCGTAGAACCAACAATGTGAAAAATGTCCAAGCCGGGAATCGAACCCGGAACTCTTGAAATAGCGCCCCAAGTGCTCTACCATTTAAGCTACGAGAACGATGCCCAGCTTAGCATTTGGTACTTACCAACATATGTGGAAATGCTACGCCGGACATCGTCCTCGTAGCTTAAATTGTAGATCACTTGGAGCGAAGCCTTACCAACATATGTGAGAAATGTTAAGCTGGGCACTTGGAACATAGCACTTGGAGCGCTGATCCAAGGGTTCCGGGTTCGATTCCCGGCTTGGACATTTTTCACATTGTTGATTTTACGCTTCGTTAGCAATGTGATAAATCACGTGTTATATATTGATTAATTTCGAGCATAATTTCACTGCTGAAAATTAATTGAAAAATTAATTAAAATTATACAAAAAACTGTCTTCTACTTTAATAAGTGCATAATAATTTTGTAATAGTAGATTTTGTAAACGCTTTCAAAAGAATTACCAAAACACTTTTGAATAGCAGGACGTCAAAGTCGTCTTAAACCCGTAATGGAATTAAACTGGAATAAAATTAGAAATGTTGAATCTATTTTTTTTTTTTTTTAAGGCTCTTTTTAAATTTTCTTCTTCTTTTATTTTTCTTTAATTCAATACTTTTTTATTCGAAAGTTAAATATTAGTGTTTCTTATATGAAATTCTTAGTTTTTTTTTTTAAATACAACTCGCAGACGCATTTGAAATTCTTTTCCAAGATAAATATTGTCTTGAAATATTGTATAAATTTAAATATTCCCAAGTGGCAGCATGGTTTATAAAACTCGTTATGCCATTGTAAAAACTCTCACTTGTTAGTGAATGTTTTTTAAACTTTTTAATTTTCATTAGTTTAATTGGAATTGTTTTAGAAGGTTTTTATTTTAATATTTATTAGGAAAAAATATATAATTTATTAGTATTGCTTACTTACATAATTAATTTATTTCAGCTAAGCCTTTTTTACGTTTTACGAAGAAGTAAAAATTAAATTTAAAAAATCAAAAACCCGTCTGCGTGAAAAGGAAACTAATTAATTATTTCTCATCAATGTGAAACTATTTTTTATATTACTTACCTTTTCTTTATTTACTTGTATTGATGACTTTTAAGTTGTGTTTAACTGTTAGTTCTATCTATAAACAGTGTTTCGATGATGCCTACAGATGTATATGAAGGTTAGAGTTGCAGTAAAGCTAGACATCCTACCTACACAACTTCCAGGTTGTGTAATATTTAAACGGGTCTTCTGACTGTAAAATAGTCAATGAAACATCGTCTTCATTTTGAAGACCTATCCAATGATATGTCATTCATTAGGATGCGTAAAAAAAAATTTTCGTCTCCACCGCCATTTTGTATTTTACGGCCACCATTTTAAATTTATAAAAACAAAAGCTAGCCTATAACCATCGGACGGTTAAGACGAATCGATAGAGACCTCATTCATTAAAATCCATCCATGTTTCGAGGATGATTCGAGGGTATAAAGAAATCCACCTACCCAGATACGTGTGAAACACATAACCCTTCTTGGCAGTTGGGTAAAAAAGAAAGTCTTTCAGATTAAAGATTAATAATTAATTGTGAATTAACACGGTTAATTGTATTTATCACCGAAGGGCAAGAATAATGATGAAAAACTAGAAAAAGCCAAGACTCGGATGCGTTAATCGTTTCATTAGCCGCAATACATGCAAATTACCACACGCAGATATAATATAGCTTTAACAGCATTATATGAAGTAACTTCTGTTTACACTCTTTTATTAACACTTTCTAACATAGTTGAAAAGTGTTTATGAATTTGGTTTGTCTGTGTGTCTGTGCTCTAACTCGCGTAAATATACTCCGATTTCCATATAAATGTTACATATTATTGAGGTTTACATTGCAATGTTCGGTCTTGAAAATGAAGTATGTAGGATTCATAGTTCATTCACTGCTACATTCAAAAGAATTACATTACGTTTCTGTCCGCGGATAAAAATTATTTGCAGTGTATTTTAATGATTATACACTAGTTCAAACAAATTGAAAATTATATATACAGTGAAATTTCCCTGTGCGACCACCTCCATTAAGTGACCACCTCCCTGAACGACCATTTTTTCATGGAACGAAATTTATTCCCATAGGTTCAATACTAATTTTACCTCCATTCAGAGACCATCCCAGCTGAACTCCCTCCATGAGCGACCAATTTCTTTGAAGAAAATGAAACAAATTCCATTTTTTCCTGGTCGCTTGAAGAAGGTTTTATTAGAAAAATAATTCCGGAGAGCGCATTATTCATCAAACTTCAAAACTAAGTTTAGATTTTTAATTCCTCCGGTAACTTTTAAGTGTTTAAACCCTTTTGTGCCTTTTTAGGTAACGAATTTAACTCTGATGAGAAATTAAGAATGACGTTCAATAAACTCAGCTGCCCTATTCTGTCAGGAAACTCTCAAAGAAATAAATTAATGAAACCGTCATTATTTGTTCCCAATTAAAAAAAAAAAAAAAAAAAAAAAAAAAAAAAAAATTGCATTTATTTACTGAGCTTCAAAAGGACTTGGAAATAAAAGTTATAAATTATAAAACTGTAATTCAAAGCAAATGTCAATGTATTCATTTTTTAAACTCTGCAGTAATTAACTTTTGTTTTGATACTTAAATTTTCATATTTTTTCCTAATGTGAAAAATAAATTTTAGTAACATTGTTACCTTTGTTCAACAATTAAAATCTAGATTTAAACATGACCTCCATTAAGAGACCACCTCTCGGAGCGACCAATTTTTATTGGAACGGAACATGGTCGCTTTAGAGAGGTTTTACTGTATATGCCTGAGGTGCACAATAAGATGCTAACTGCAAAATAGGGTGTGCATAGCATTCGATGTTCATTTACAGGGACACACAAAAGAATTTGGTTATAATATTGTCTATAAACAATAATTGCATGTGCGTTTTCAGTAGCGGTACGAGTTTTTAAATATAAGTCATTTTTTGCATATTACTTTTTTGTTTAATTTCTATCGATCCTATACAGGGCCGTACAAAAGATATCGAGTACATTTCCGTTTATGGAGGGAAATGGTTGAAGTGGAATTTTCACCTGTTACGCGTTTCCTAACTGAACGAAATTTTTGAATACTGTGTAGTATATGAGGCATTCTCACAATCTTTTGACTTTCATGTCCCTGAATAATAACTTTTATTTTAATACACTTTTTTGTGTGTTTTTTTTTTCATGTACTGGGAAACATTCCATTGCATGATTGCACAACAATATTAACGAGATAAATATGTTTTGGACGATGTTGGGGGTCCAAACACCAGGAAAGCTCCTATACCGTCCTGTGTCCCTGATGCTGGTTTTAAAGTTTGGAGCTGTTGGATAAAACTGTTTCAATAAAAATAATTCGATGTAATTTTTTTCTGAAACTGGAACTATTATTTTATATAAATATGCAGTTAAAAATTAACCTGCACACATTTTTAGGGTTGTTATTATCTTTTAAACTCGTCCCTGGGTTTTAGATTCCTTACCATTCCTCTTCTAAAATTATACAGAAAATCATTTCAGATGCAGCCACAGAATTTTTTTCAAGTTTTTTCTCATGCAGAAGTATGCTAGAGAAATAGTGTCTAAAATTCTTTGGCAGAAAACTTACTGTAGAATTTAAATCAGCATTTAAATATCAATTTCAAGCATCGTGGCTTTATTGGTAGTCTCACCGTCCCCAAGGTTTATTCCTGCACTTTTCGGGGTAAATTAAAAAAAAATTTAACTTAATTCAATGTTAACAACTGTTTCTAAAAATCAATGAACATTGTGGCTATCACTTAGTCTTAACATGATTTTCCTAAAAATAGGTGGTAATTTTCCTTATCGTTCCATCCTTAGTCCCTTTTTTTACCATTTTGTCCCTTTTTTCCACTACCATCCCCTTTTTTTACCTTACCGTCCCTTCTTTAACACCCTTTTAAGACAATGTTATACAAAAATTCTGTATTAAAAGTACTACATTGTTATTATTTCTTATTTGAATGTCCTGTGGGTACTATGCAAATTCATTATAAGTAAAAATTTAGAAGAAAATAAAAAGTTATAGAGGTAAAATGGTAAGGAAAATTAAATTCGCAAATTAAAATTAAACCTCTGTTAAATAAAAAAAAATTCGCTGCTGACCATTTTTTCTTTATTTTGAATCATTAAGGCATTCGTCTATCAGATTAAAATGTTATTTTAGCAAGTTTAATTTTGTCAGATTTTTTTTCTCCAAAAGTCAAAAGATTGTGAGAATGCCCCATATATACAAATTTATAGGTCATATACAGAGCTGCACAAAAGAGGATATTTTCTGGACTATTGATGGTAATTGCTAAATTGGGTTTTCAAATGTGTCATGCGTTTTACAAATTATTTACTTAGATAATCATCTTTCATCTTATTAAACCGTGAAGTTTTGTTACTGTATTTTGAATGCGTTGCAAAGTGTTTCATAATCTACGCTTCACGCATGATTTTTCTTTTTTAATTCCTACTATTAGTTCACACTCTCCCTATATTTATTTATTTATATATCTTGTTCAAATTTCCAATCGTTAATAAAATACTTATTATTCATCCTGTCAAGTTGAAATAATTTTTTTAAAACTTGTACTGGATGACAATTGATGTTAATACAGTTTTTTTTCAAATATTAATTCATTAATTAAATTTTAATTAATTAATTTTAGTTTTACATGGGAGACAAAATGGCGGCCATTGGTTATTAAGCATTTAATGCATCTTCATATCTATAAGGGGGGGGGGTTACCACAGGGGAACCCTGTTCTGTCGCCAAGTACCGCCAAGTTTGTCGCTAACTTGGCGATATATCGCCAGATTTTGCGACCAAAATGAGTCTCCAAAAGTGACGCCAACTTGGCGATATCTTTACTATTTCGCCAAATTCCCAAAGACTTCCATTGTAAACCTACTTGCTTATAGAAATCAACAAATTGGGATATTTTAATGCAACAAAAGCTAATATTAGCTTAAGGGATTATATTAAATTTTTTTTTGATGATCTAAGTAAAAATTGACTTTAAACACAAAATTTTTATATTACTTGTTTAAGTTAAGTTGGTTCATGTAGGTAAAGATGGAATTTTGCAATCGCTATTTCTCTCACTTCCTGATAGGCTAGAATTTTAAAAATTATGCACACAATTGTGTTTCCGATAGCAATACAACATTTTAATATTTTAAGAACTTAATTGTAAATCAATAAAATAATTTTAAGGCATTTTTCTGTTACCTGCCCGCAAGTGATAAATCGCCAAATAATTTTTATGATTGCAACTGTTTACGAGTTATGCAAAAACAATGTTGTTAATTATGCGCCAAAATATTCCAATTGGCTGTGAAATTGCAACAGCGAAATATTTTAAACACTAAAAGTTAGAAGATATAAATAAATATATAGTGTAACATATTTTTGAAAAAATACTCTTTTATTATTATATTTTACAATTAATATAACGCAAGTTTTGTCTTAGTATAAGTTATATTTCGGTTTCTGTAAAATGATCATGTTTACAAAATCCATTTAACATAAAATAATATTTTAATTTTTGATTCTTTTTAACTTTGTGAAATATTTGTTTGTAAGAAACTTAGTCATCTATTTATTTATTTATTTATTTTCAAGGGAATAATTGTAATTTTAGAGTTCGTCATATTGAGCAAAGAGTTCTTTTTACTAAGCTCAACATGTTAATTATTATTTGAAAAATATAATTTCTTAATATTACTAAACTACGTAATTAATTTATTTCTTCGTAATTAATTTACTTCACCTAAGCTTAATTTTTATTTTTGTTTTCTTTCTTAATGGAGAAAAGTGAATGTGTTTTGGATTAAAGCATCGTAGTAATTAATTGTGAATAGGTCATGCGAAAATAAATGATTTAATTATACACCAAACAACTTTTGCCAAAATATTCCAAATGGCTGTGAAATTGGACAACAAAACATTTTACACACTTAAAGTTAGAAAATATAAATAAAAAATAAAGAGTGTATTATATTTTTGTAAAAATGCTCTTTTATGTTACAACACAATTAAAATAACACAAATTTTGACCTAATAAAAATTATCTTTCGGTTGTCTGTAAAAGGCAAAAAAGTTTACAAAATCCATTAAACATAAGATAATGTTTTAACTTTTGATTTTTCCCCTAATTTTATGAAATAGGGGAGACTATGGAGGGTTGACCATAGGGGAGACTTAACCCACTCATCAGTTTTCATATTTAAAAAAAAATCAGACTTTTATCAATAAATGTCAACCAAAGCTACTGGAATGCTCAAACAACAGTCTGTTTCATACAGGTAATCGAAATAGATGTGGAAAAAATCGATTGTGAGGTGTTTTCAACCTAAAAGTAGTGTTTTTTAGAAATATTTCGTAAGCTTTTTTCTGATAAAATATATAATAGAAATTTAAGTAAGTAGGTTTTAAGTAATGAAGAAATATCGAGCTTTCATTCCAGGCATAAAGATTGTACACAAAGTTTGGCTTAACATAACTATGTGCTTATTCTTTAGAAAAGGACTATGTGGGGAGGCTTGACCCAGTCAATGTGAGGGAGTGTTGGCCAGATACTCAAGGCTCCCTTAGTTAAGTGGTTTTGGAAAGATTTTTATTGTACACTGTACAGAATGAAAAGTTAATGGTTATATATAAAAAATAATGTACATTTATTCTGTAAAGCTACAGTTAAAATGGGGTGATGGAAAATAAAATGTTTAAAACTGATTAAAGAAAGATTTGCAAAATTCCTATAGTATCCACCGCAAGAAAGAACTTAATGAAATATAAATGGGAAAGTTGATAGGAACTTTTTTCTATTTAAATATTACTTACAGTAGGTAAATAGAAACAGTGGAAAAGACTAGAAAGGACTAGAAAATATGAAAGCAGCAGTGTTAACCCTTTCAGGGACAGTGGTATGTTTATGAAATAACTTAATTTTAATTTCCAAGCGCCACAATGCCACCAGAATTTTGCTAAAATCTTTTCCATTTAATATGTTTGTGAAATATAGCCTTTTTCATATTTCCAAATAAATTTGTTCGTAAATTCCGGTGCCAGTCATTTATTTCAACATTTTAGTACTGAAAGTACTTTGCCCCTGAAAGTACTTTGCCCTGAAAGTGTTAAAATATGTTTTAATTCCTCATGCGGCTGCAAAAGAACATAGCACTGATCGAAAATCTTTAGGAAGGAATGTAGACAAATTTCACTAGGATGAATGCAGTGAGATGAAGCCAAACTATGTGACAACTAGGGTTGTCAGGTTGAGTGTCACAAAAAGAAGGACAAGGAGACACAAAAAAGCGGGACAGTGGCTATAAATTCCGGGTATAATAATACACGAAACCCTATGAAAACGGAACCTGTCTCAAACGGAATACTGTCTTAGATGTTAACATTTCATTTTCCCTGCTGTACAATTATACCTGCTCAGACAAAATCCTGTTTAACCCCAAGCAAGCGAGGGGCAAGCGAAAATGACTCTAAATATCGAATTCTCACCGGAATAATCGAAAAATTTTATTTTTAAATAAGGAAAAGCAATTTTTCAACGATTTTCCTCCAAAGTTAAAAATATAAAATTTAGTAAAAATTTTCTGGTGAGTATCTTGTTTAAATTAGATGGGATATATTTTATCCCACCGCCCCTCAAGGGGTTAAAACAAAATTTTTCTCCTCTGACTTGCGATTGCGTCGAAACAGGTTTGTTTAAGCATCATATTTTTAAAAATATTTTTTAATAATAATTAAAGTATGTAGCATAAAGTTATTTTGCTTTTTTTTCAAACTGATTTTATTTCTCTTCACAAATATTTCAATATAAAACAAAGTGGGTCAAGCCTCCCATATAGTGGATCAACCCTCCCATATGTGGGGAGCCTTGGCCTATTATTTTCTCCTGATTAAAATCAATCATTTTTCAAGTTTCTTATATATTACACTTATGTAGAAATTTTATTTTGATAACTGATTGTATAACGAATAAAATGATATATACAATTTTATTCTACGTTCAGTAAGAAACGTAGTCATTTATTTATTTATTTTCCCGAGAATAATTGTAATTTTAGAGAACGTTATACCGAGCATAGAGTATGGAGTATTTTATGAAATATGTGTTTGTAAGGAACGTAGTCATTTATTTATTTATTTTCACGAGAATAACTGCAATTTTAGAGAACCTTACATTGAGTATTGAGTATTACGCTCAACGTGTTAATCATTATTTTGAAAAATATAATTTCTTAGCATTACTTAACTACGTAATTAATTTTTTTCATCTAAGTTTAATTTTTAACACTTTACAACAAAGTTGAAAGTGTTTATGCATGCGTTTGTCTGTCCGTCTGTCCGCACTCAAACTCCCATAAATATACTCGGATTTTCATGCAAGCGTTATTTAGGGTTTAACATTATTTTGATAAACGTTATTTAGGGTCACCAAGGCGCATGTTTGGTATTGTATATGAAGTATGAGGAATTAGTAGTGTATTTACAGGGGTACTCAAAAGAATTCCATTACATTATGGTATATGGGTAAAAATCGTTTACAGAGTATTTTAATGAGATTACGCTACTTCAAATGTATTGAAACTGATATAAATCACTGAATTTCCCTGCAAGATGGTTATGATAGAATAGGGCGTTCAAAGCATTTGTGTATTGCATAGCATTTGCATTCGTTCATGTACAGGGACACACAAAAGAAATCTTTTACAGTACTGTCTTTGAGTAATAATTGCTGGAAGTGCGTTTTGAAATTCGGTATGCCCTTTTAAAGTTAACAAAAGTTTAGCATGTTACTCGTTGCGTATAAATTCTATACCTCATATCCTCCTGAGACCCAAGCAAAATATAATGCATATATATATTTTTTTTAATATGAGTTTATTTCAACAAATAGGCATCAAAAATGATGTTTTTAAAGAAATTAATAATTTTCGATTTTTTAATTTTGTCTTACAGCACATCCATCTAAATGGATGTTCAGGCCATAACTCGTTTTAAAATAATTTAAAAAATGCTAAAAGTAAGGGAAAGAATAGAATTTATTATAAAGAACATAAGGCAAGTATTAACATCTGATATTAAAATTTCAAAAAAAAAATAGTTTAAACAAATTAAAATAACATAACAACGAAACTTACCAGCAGAAGGTAGAATTTCAACTTGACTCATTTATAACGCCATTTTATAAAGAAAGCAGTTACCGTTGCCAAAATCGAAAAGCTGAATGTTGATTTTTGATTCATACATTACCATGCCAAACTGGTTTTAGATTGCTACAATGAAATTTAACGCAATAGAAGGAGAAAGCAAAACATCCATTTAAATGGATGCCAGGTCTCAGGAGGATATACAGGGCTGCACAAAATAATTCACGTAGCATTCTCCTTATTAGCGGAAATTGCTGAAGGGTAATTTTCAACTTAGGTATATGTGTTTTTTAACTGAACTAAATTTCGACATTCATGTAGTTAACGGATACAAACCTATATATCATATACAAGGCTGCTCAAAGAATTCGAATAATTTTCCGATTGTAGATAGGAACAGTTGAAATTGGGTTTTCAAATGTGTTATGGGTTTCCTTATGGTTGAATTAGACATAAGGGGCGGTCCATAAATGATGTCACACTTTAATATTTTTTACCCCCACCCCCTTTGTCACAAAATGTCACACTTCACCATAACCCCCCCCCCCCCTATTGTCACATGTCACGCTATATTACATAAACATATACTTGCGGTTCGGAAACAAAGCACTACGTTATAGATCATATTTCAAACTTTATTTTTAAACTTTAACTATGTGTTTTAACGACATTTGTGAGCTTAACAATAAAAATGATTCTTGTACTTATTTTGTATGAAATAAGATTAAGGTTTATAACAAAAACATAATTAATATACAATAGTAATAAAATATTAATACGAATGAGCAATTGAAAACAGTCGTATTTTGGAATTTGAAATTGAATTTAATATATTTGGCTTTAAATCTACTTTATAAACACAAAATACTTTAATTTCAAAATAACTTCAAAATTTCATTTGCTGATTTTTAATGCTTTTATTTAACCAAAATGTGTCAGATTTTTTTCTTACCCCCCCCCACCCCCTTGTCACAAACTTTCACAATTTCACGACCCCCCCCCTACTCCCCCCCCCCTCCAAGCGTGACATCATTTCTGGAAGGCCCCTAACATTTTAACTTATTAAACAGTGCAGTTTTGTAACACTATTCTGAATGTGTGGGAAAGTGTTTCATAATCTATGCTTGATGCATAATTTATTTTGTCGTCTTTATTTTTGCTCTGTATGTTAATGAAGAAAAAAGAAAGTGTTTAGGATTAAGGCATCATAGCAGTTAATTGTGAATAAATTCGGTTAATTGCATTTCTCCCTGGAAAGCGAGAATAACGAGGGGAAAACGGAAAAAGTCAAGACCCGGCGCGTTAATTGTTTCATTAGCTTATATTATTGCTACAATACGAGAACATTACCTCGTACGAATACAAAAGCTTTAAGGTGTTGTGAGGCTAAAAATTCTCAAAAAAATGCAATTTCTTTTTATTGGCTTAAAAATAAATAGTTTTTAGCGTTAAATACCGCAAACCGCATGCTTTTATCTTCATTAGATCCAGAGATATAACATCTTTTGCTTTGAAAAGCGATGCATCAACTACTCTCTGACGAGAACTTTAACTTCATTTATCTCAGAATGAATATTTTCACGATTTGTCAACTTTAAAATAATATAGCTAAAGTTCCTTGCAAGATATATGCATGAAATTTTAAACAGAGATTTTATGCTATATTTCAAACAAATTGTCTTCAGGATTTTTAATTTTGAGTGATAATTTTGAAAATATGCTAATTAATGCAAAACTCACTCAAAAAAAAGTTAATTTTTTTACTTAATTTTTTTTTAAATTCATAATCAATATTTTAAGAAATTCTGAAGACAAATTAAAATGATACATTTTCTGTACACAAAAGTGTAAAAATTTTGTAAATCGAGTAAGTACTTCCAGAGTTATATCAAATATGTCTAAAATTTTTAAATTTAAATTAAAAAAAAAATATTTAAAACTTTTCAGATTTTTTTTACATACAATATTCTTATTATATTAAAACATATTTCGGAAAAAAAAATTCATAACAAAATCTCTATAAATAAAAAAAAAAATAATTTTGAGCTCCGGACCCCCTTAACAGCATTAAATTAAATTCCATCTTTTTTATCGCTGCATATATTGAATGGCATAAGTTTTGATTTTGCAAGTTTCCATTTGGGTTTTGAAAGTCATTTGCAAAATCACTTAAATTAACACCTTAACTTGATAATTTTTTCCAGTTTGTGAAATATGAAGTGGTATCAATATGTGTAAATTGAGTTGATGATGACATTTAAAAAAACTTTTCACATTAACTAAATACTTCAAACTTTTTAATTACCTCCGTTTAAATTGGAATATTTTTAAGAAACGCCATATTAATCATTATTAGAAAAAGGATTTATAAGTATTAATTACCTACATGATTAATTTATTTCAGCTAAGCTTAATTTTTTTTAACTTCTTTTCGATTTTAACGAAGACAAATGAAAGTTTTTCGGATTAAAATATTTGAATAATAACTGTGAAATAATTGTTTAATTGTATTTATTTCCAGAAGTTGAAAATAATGATTTAAAAAAACCGCAAAGACCTGATGATTTTTTTTTTTTTTTTTTTTTACTTCTTTAACTTACCGCTGCAAGACATGCAACTTACTCCGTACAAATAGAATTTCCTTAAAAGCTCGTAAATAAAATTAATTCTTTTTTGTAACAACAAAATTAAAATTTAAGGGGGTCCGGGACACAAAAATCTTCAAATTTTCAATTTTTTTTATTATTATTATTATTGGATTAAAACTTTTTCTGCCGTTTTTTGCTTAAAATGATGTTTAAATCATGTTTCTATCTTAATTAGAACAGGAAATATTAAATTTTTCGTTTTGGTTTGTTTTCAAAATTTGCCTTTCAATTTATGGTTGTCAAGGAAACGAGTTCTTGTGAAATTGCGTTTTTCTTCGTGATAGGTTTTTTTCACCATTTCTCATATTTAAATTCCTATAACTCGAGAACCGTTAGAGATACAGGGTTGAAACTCGGAACATATCTTTTTCAATTATTTTACTTTACTTTTGAGCCAGCATATTTGAAAAAAAATAGTTACTTTTGAAAATATGATTTTTTTTAAAAAGTTGCAAAACATTTTTTGTAATTTTTTCGTTAAATATTTTTAATTTTTTAAAAAATTAATATTTTTTTAAATGCTGGCTCTAAATTAAAAAATATATATTTCTGTTTATTTAAATGAAAAACAACTTAAAATCTACAAATAATATTTCGAGTTATAACGATTTTAAGTTATACCACTTTTTTCATAAATTTTAAATAAAAAAATTTTTTTTTTAAGTTATGAGAAGTTTTATCATTTGATTTTGTTTACAAATGATATGGTTAACCATCACAAAAAATTTCAAAATTTTAACTCAATAAATAAAAATTTTTTGAAAATGTGTCCCGGACCCCCTTAATGTGTTTTATTTAAATAAAACCTATATTTAAGGTTTTATAGTTAATTTATATATTTTCAAAATAAGTTAAACTCAAAATAAAGGCAAAAGAAATTTCTTAATAACACCATAAAGCAAGTCTCAAATTGTACTCCAAACGTGGCAAATGAGGTGCGTTCGTACTGTAAGTAGTTTTATAAATATTCAGATCTTGGTGCAATACCTGTTGCACTCTTATGCAAAAAGACATGAATGCAAAATTTATTACGATTATGTATATTAAATTCAGTAATACCGAAAAAATATGACTTCATCTTATACAGGACGTAATCACCATGGCAACCTATAATCATTACCTATCATGGGATAGCATTGAATTCATGACGTATGATAGGGTTTAACAGAATGAAGAAAACTTTTATTAATATCTTTTTAAGTTTTGATTCGATTTTCATAAAATTTGAAATGACCTGACAAAATTCTGCAACGATTATACATATTAAATTTGAAACCATTCGGATAGGTAGTTTTTGCGCTGTTATATGCGGACAGATCGACAGACAGGTAGACCAGATGACGACTATAGGTGCTACATATTTATATAATTACGAACGCACCTAATTAAGAAATGCGCAAGAACTGTAGAAAGTATGGAAGTTAGTAAATGCAAAATAACGTTTAAATAACACAATAAAAAATAGAAAATGCACAAGGCTTTTCGAAAGAACTTTGTCTTTCTTCTTCAGGAGCAAAGAAGACGGGCTACCATTTTGAAGGCAGGAGCAAGACTGCAAGGAAATGGAAGGGAATGGGACAAATTAAATAAAACAGCATATTGTAAAGAAGGCGGCATCAGCCAATCACACAAGACCATTACCCAATCAGAAGAAGACAGAACAGAGTAAAAAAGAACTATCACACAAGAGCATTATAATAGTGGGAAATTTTCAGGCTGGGTATCGTTCCATGTGGTTTAGTCGGTAGAACGTCAGTGCGCTATACTGATGGCCCGGGTTTGAGTCCCGGCATGGAACCTTTTTCACTATGTTGGTCCTTTGCGCCTCTTAAGCAATTTACTTTGAAATTTGATTTTCATTTGAAATATTGTATGCAAGGCGAATGTTTCTCTCTGGAATTTTCCATGTATTAATATAGTTTCTATCGATGCTGGATTTAATTAAATTTCGTGTTTGCTCCAGGTCGGCGGCTCACGATAAACTATTCCATCTTGTGCCTTGCCAACATATAATAGTGGAAAATTTTCCAGGCTAGGTATCGTTCCATGTGGTTTAGTCGGTAGAACGTCAGTGCGCTATACTGATGGCCTGGGTTCGAGTCCCGGCATGGAATCTTTTTCACTATGTTGGCCCTTTGTGCCTCTTAAGCAATTTACTTTGAAATTTGATTTTCGTTTGAAATATTGTATGCAAGGCGAATGTTTCTCTCTGGAATTTTCCATGTATTAATAAGAGCATTACCCAATCAGAAGACAGAACAGAGTAAAGAAGAAGGCATCAGTCAATCACACAAGAGCATTTACCCAATCAGGAGAAGACAGAAAAAAGTAAAGAAGAAGGCATCAGTTAATCACACAAGAGTATTACCCAATCAGAAGAAGACAGAACAGAGTTAAGAAGAAGGCGTCATTTAATAACACAGGAGCATTACCCAAGAAGTAGACAGAACAGAAGGTGAAATATGTAGCAAAATTGAATAAAAACAAAGTGAGAAAAGTTAAACGAAATTACAAGAAAATATAAAATATAATAAATAAGAAAGAATTAATATGACGCAAAAACTTATTTTCTTAAATAAATTGTATGATGAAACATCATTTAATATTTATATTCTCCCTGATAGCATAAATGCGTATAAATTAAATCAATGGTACTACTTAAACTTTCTAAATGAAACCAAATACTTTCTCAAACTTTATAATTCGTTTAACCTTCGTTCTTATTGGAATATTTTTAAGTGGAATTATACTAATCGTAACTGAAAAAATATATACATATAAAGTATCTTTTACTTATCTGCATTATTAATTTCTTTCAATATTTTATTATTATGTACTATATTATGATAATGAAGTTATATGTTTAAAGTAAATAGGAATATATATGTGAAAGAGAAGTATATGACCTGTATATACTGTTTAAATTAAAGCAAAGGAAGCTCTTTCACATTAAAACATTAAAGTAATTAAGTGTGAATTAACAAAGTTAATTGTATTTATTCGCCTGGGGACAAGAAAAATGATGAAAAAACAGTAAAAGCCAAGACCAAATGCATTAATTAGTTTATCTAGTTTATATTATCGCCACAATACATACAAATTACCATGTACAAATGGAATATCTTTAATTGCTTGTAAATAAAATGACTTCTTTTTTCATTACAGCACAATTAAATTTACATAAGTTTTGTTTAAGTTAAATTTATCTTTTAGTGTTTATAAAGGAAATATACTTACAAAGTCAATAAACTTAAATTAACAGCTTTAAGTTTCGATTTTTTTTTTCTGTTTTGTTAAATAATATATATTTAAGGAGCTTCATCTTTAAAGAGAATTATTATAATTTTATATTCCAGTTTTGTAAGTGGATTATTTTGTAAGCCTTTCATTGAAATATCTTTCTGATGAATTTTGCATATAAATATTTAAAGTACTCAATAATTGCTGTAAGAGACAAAAAAATTTTAAAAGGCAAAAAGACCTTTATTTACTTACATTTCGACATGTTTCATTGTATCCGATGGCAACATTCACAAGAATATAAAATGATAAAAATATTTTCGCAAAAACATTCAAATTAAAAAAAATTCAAATTGAAAAAAAATCAATTTTTTTGTTTTCGAAAATATTTTTATTATTTTATTTTATTTAGAATGTTGCCGTCGAGAACAATGAAACATGTCGAAATGTAAATAAATAAAGGTATTTTTGCCTTTTTTAATAAAATTATTTTTTATCATTTATAGCAATTATTGAGTATTTCGATGTTTTCAAGTGATTTTTATACACTATATGGCCAAAGGTGACCGGTGACTTGCGATTTTAGACGTTTTGTTAAATATCTAGAAAAATACAAGAGGAATTAACCTCAAACTGCAGATGTGTAAACAATATAGTATAGGTCGTATATTTCCGCGAAGATTTTCTCCCGAAGCCCCATAGGGGACCGTCAATAAATTGAAAAAGAACGAATATCTTTTAGATAACTCTGTAAAAACTAATGAAGCAAAAGCGTTCAAACTTGAGATTATTAATAAGTGGCTTATTATAATATACCGTGTTCATTTTTATGAGGATAGCATATATACTCGTAGAGAAATTAAGGTTTTTGTAAAAACAGTCCCAAATTTTACGAAGTTTTTTGCTTATAGTTTGCCGACTTCTTATATAAAAAAAAGTTCTTTTCAGAAAATATGACAAATAACATTGTACACAATACTCTGCAATCAGAATTAAAAAATAATGAAAATTGGATGCAAAATGAGCAGGTTTACTAAAAACTGTTTCAGTGCGCATGCGCGAATGCAATCAATATATAATATACATAATGTTTTAGATAAGTATATAGAGCAACTTTTGTGAAAGTCTCAAAATCATAACTTGAAAATTCTGAAAATTATCGTCGATAGAATAAGCTCGAAATCTGTTGCTTCCAAAAAGAAGCAAAAAGATGAGGGGTTGTATCAAATATCTGTTGATTAGTGCCAAGATAGCGTACACAATATTGCACGTACTACTATATTTGGATATAACCCCTCATCTTTTTGCTTACTTTTGGAAACAACGGATTTCGAGCTTACTCTATCGACGATAATTTTCAGAATTTTCAAGCTATGATTTTGAGGCTTTCACAAAAGTTGCTCTATATACTTAGCTAATACATTATGTACATTATATTTTGATTGCCTTCACGCATGTGCACTGAAACATATTTTAGTAAACCTGCTCATTTTTTATCCAATTTTTATTATTTTTTAATTCTGATTGCAGAGTATTGTATACGATATTATTTGTCATATTTTCTGAAATGAACTTTTTTTTATATTAAGAAGTCGGCAAACTATAAGCAAAAAACTTCGTTAAATTTGGGACTGTTTTTACAAAAACCTTAATTTCTCTACGAGTATACATGCTATCCTCATAAAAATGAACACAGTATATCACAATAAGCCACTTATTAATAATCTCGAGTTTGAACGCTTTTGCTACATTAGTTTTTACAGGGTTATCCTAAAGATATTCGTTCTTTTTCAATTTGTTGACGGTCCCCTATGGGGCTTCGAAAAAAAATCTTCTCGGAAATATATGACCTATACTATACTGTTTACACACCTGCAGTTTTAGGTTAATTCCTCATGTATTTTTCTAGATATTTAACAAAAGGTCTAAAATCGCAAGTGACCGATCACCTTTGGCCCATACAGTGTACATAGTTTATAGAAATATTTGCAGATATTTTATTTCTTCTATCTATAATAATCGAAAGTATTGTAATCGAAATCATTTTTGACTTCGATTTTTCGACGGATTTACACATTTTAATGTCAGAGGTAACCAAAAACACGTTTTTACAAAATGTCTGTCTGTCTGCGTGTCCGGGTCTGTCTGCCTGTGTGTCCTTTTTGTATCATCGAAAAGTGCATGAAGTGTGCATAGAATTGAACCAAAATTCACATACAGGTTTTTGGCTCTGGCCCAGTTGAAATTAAGAATATTACGCTGTGATAGAGATTTTTGTGCTATTTCCCGCATTGTATCATCCGAAAGTTTGTGATACTGAAGAAAAGTGAACGAAGTACTTTTTGCAGTGTAGAAAATCACAGTGAAAAACGCTATGAACAAGGGAAACATCCCTAGGAACAGATGTCATATATTCCCGCGGCCGCCATCTTGGATTTTTTTTTCTTGGCGTGAAAACACCTTTTCCGTCAAGTAGTAAATGTCGCCAAGTAGCGATTTATGCGTATGTTAGGCTTAACAAAAATAAAATATAAATATTTAGAATATATATATATATGTGTATATCGCTGAATACAGAACCTAGTTCTGCAGCAATCTGAAAAATACAGGAAACTCCTTAAAGCGGCAGTTAGTAAATGCACGTATGAACGCTACGCGTTCATAAACCGAAAAAAAAAATCACTGGAGTCAGCAAACTAGCTGTGCAGCAATCTTAAAAATGTACGAAACTCGAAAAGCCCACATACATGAGAAATATACAACAAACAAGCTAATATAAAACATTACAACAAAATATGGATAAAATTAACATACTTTAATCCCGAAAAAGTTCAAGCACAAAATACCTGCGAGCATCACTTTCATTTCCCAAAATAGGCCTATGACTAGACACTCTAAACGAACCTCCTTTTTCCTTCAAAATTTTCTGATATTTCTTCATTATGTAATTAAGAAATATCAGAAAATCTAAAATGGCGGCTGCGGGAATATACGACATCTAAGCATATCTGTAAAACAAATTTAAATACAAATTGAAGCTTCTAAGCTATATCTTTCGGGGTGTTTCCGTTGTAAAGTGTCGTTTCAAGCACGTGAAATGAAAACATGTAAAACTGTATTCTGGTGTATTTCCGCACAGATCGAAGCGCCTAGCAGTTAACATGTAAGAAAAAGGTATTAACTCCCATTCGAATTTTGTGTCGATTATGGGGTTTCTTAAATAAGCTATTCGATGGAAACGTCAGCATAATTCATGCGTTCGCGTATAAAAAGACCTCTTGAATGTTTCAGGAAGATTCCGGGTTCTTGAACGAAAAAAGTAAAATTGTGATGGACAAAGAGAAAATGGCACAAGAATTCTTTTTCGGAGAGCGTCTTTTACAGTATAGATTAGTAATGAATTCTGTGCGACACAATAATTATTATTTATTCTACTAAATGAAACTACACTAACAGAAATTGCATTTTCTAAAGGAAAATATTAAATTAATTGCACGAAAAAATAGTTATTATTTTCTATATTCAGAGCCAATTTTTTAAACTGTTACAACTTTTAATTAGATTAAAACAGATAAATATGTTACTCGCAATGCATAGGAAATACAGCCGGTTTATAGTTGCGCTTATAGTCATTTAAACAGCTTAAGGGTGTACCCAAAAAAATATTTTTCCACCCTCAGCAGCTCGAAATTTTCTGACGCATTTTCAGACTCATTTTTAAAAATAAAAACATAAAACTTCCTGACGTGATTTTTGAAGAGATGTATAAGTTACCATGTGTTTTCATTTTTCGCTCAATTAATTAGAACTTGATTTATAAACAATTATTTTCTCAGTATTACCATAATTTTCGTACCCAACTTTCTCACTTCGGGAAATTTGATTCTAAACGCCAACTTTGACAGCGTATTTTGCAATGTATTCTGCCATTATCAAAAAATCGACAAGTGTGGCACATTATATAGTTTCTGAATAAGAGAATTTGCCAATTCCATGCGTTTCAAAACAAAAATGAATTTAAAAATGAATCGGAAAATAAGCAGCTTGGATTTGAGTACCCCCTTAATTTGGCAGTTAAAAATTGGAGGGGAGGATCTAAGGAGAAAAAAAAATTACCGAGAAAATGTATTTGAACTAAATAGGTACGGTTGGCTGTCTGTTTAACGACTTTCAAGAAACCTCAAAAAATCGTCCTTAAACAGAATTTGTGGAAAAAAAATATTTCAAAAGCATTTCCCTTCACAGTTTACAGGCTTAGGACTGTTAATAACTTTCTCAATATATTGGCGTGTTTAGAAATGTTGTAATATTTTTAAGAATAATAGACTATAACTTTTCGCTTTATTGAAAAGAATTAAACAGAAAAACAGTACCTTCTGTTTCTTGACTGCGAGCCGTAGATTCATTCCTATCCCTTGTTGCGAAATAGTTGAGTTAAAATAACCATTAGATCCTTCTGACTTGCCTTGAATATTGTAGAATATTAAAGATTTGAATACGTAAAATTAATTTACTCACTACTACTAATAAAGGAGAATAAGATTTGTATTTTTACATTTTAATCGAATCGACTTTGACTTTCACACTTTAGCTTTAAGAATCATAACATCCTAAACTTCGAACAGGTTCGGACAAAAGCACAAAAATACAGAAGAAAGTTATCTGATAAAAATAAAAACAAAAGACAATATTAATGTACACAATACTTAAAAATGACAATAAGAATTTTAAAATTAAAAAAGAGTTAAAATAATATGATTTTGAATTAATTAAAGTCTTAATTTTTAAGGCAGTAAATAGCTTAGTTCAGAAAAGCAGCCTGTTCAGTTTTTTAGTGCTGCCATCTACAGCGATTTGTTATTACTAAAAAGTCATTTTTACTATTTAACATCCTCCGCCCCCGGCAGGAGAGGGGACACCTTTGAAATGGGACGCTTGATGTCGCCGTCAGCTGTTTTAATCAAAACAACTCGAACAAAATTGTCCGGTCCAGGAAAAGTCTTTAGAATGCGGCCCAACTTCCATCTCATGGGCTGAAATCGATCATGAACAATCACCAAGTCTCCTTCTTTTAGATTAGTTCGTGGAGTAGCCCATTTTGGACGATGTTGGAGATGTTGAAGATATTCACGTGATCATCTACACCAAAATTGATTCTTTGCTTTTTCTATCAAGCGCCACCGAGCATTTAATGTTAGAATTCTGGGATTCGAATATTCTGGAATATCAAGGAGGGGTGCTCCTATTAGAAAGTGACCTGGAGTTAATGCACGTGGATCTGATGGATTCGAAGACATAGGAGTTAAGGGTCTTGAATTTATACAACTTTCAATTTTATATAGCAAAGTAGTTAATTCTTCAAAATTCAATACACTAGATTTACATGCTCTTAGAATGTGATTTTTAGTAAGCTTTACAGCTGCCTCCCATAGTCCACCAAAGTGTGGTGCATATGGAGGGATGAAATGCCAATTGATTTTCTGGCTCGAAAGAAATTCTTGAACTTCATTTTCTTTCAAATATTGGAATAGCTGCTTTAACTGATTAGCCAGACCTGTGAAGTTTTTACCGTTATCTGAATATACATCGGACGGTAGACCTTTACGCGCGATAAATCGCTTCAATGCTGCTAGCAAGGCTTGCACAGACAAGTCTGATACCAACTCAAGGTGTACCGCCTTAGTGCACATACAGACAAATACTGCTATATAAGATTTAATTTTGATCTTACTTCTTGGCAAATTTGGTTTAGTTAGACAGGGTCCTGCAAAATATAAACCCACCTTGGAAAATGGACGGATTGGGGTGATTCTGTCAACGGGAAGGTCTCCCATCATTTGTTGACAAGCTTGAGACTTAAAGCGTTTGCAAAGCACACATTTGTGGAGCTCTTGTCGTACAGTAGAGCAACCATTCACAAACCAGTACTGTTGGCATAATATAGAAAGTACTAGCTGTGTACCTGCATGTAGATGTTGCTCATGGACATCTTTTATCAATAACTTAGTAATAACATGATTTTTCGGAAGTAGCATAGGATACTTTCTATCAAAACTTAACGACTGATGTTGTGATAAACGTCCACCAACTCGAATAATATCACTCGAATCTAAAAACACATTAATGATAATAATTTACTATTACTTGGTAAGGGCTTTGTTTCTTTTAATAATTTAAGCTCGGTATAGAATTCAGAAATTTGTACTAATTTCACAATACATTCAATAGAGTCAGAGATTTCTTGTGCACTCAGATTTCCAGATTTTCTTGTAGCACTATGCCTAGCATTATAGATGAATCTAAGACACCACGCTGTGACTCTTGATAACTTACAAAGAGAGGGCCAACCTTGTTAATCACAGATTTTGATTATTTTAATATATGTTGTAGTGTAGAGGCCCCTTAGTGTCAGGTTCAGCGGATTTTATCCAATGCTCCTTAGTTCTTGAGAAACCGGGGGGTCTAATATTAGTACACAACTTAAATACTTACTTTGCAACAACAATGACAGGTTAGTCGTAGCTCAGTTGGTATGGTGTTTACCGGCTGATTAGCGGGCCCGGGTTCGATACCTGAATGCGCTACATTTGTTTTTCTCATTTTTTTGTTTTATAAATTTACTTGTAAGTATAACTTAATAATCTCATTGTCAATTAAAATTTTTAATATTGTATATCAATTATAATTTTAACCTATTTAATTTTTTGCTTTTAACTAAATAGTTGTAATAAAACATCATAAAACTGTTATTTTTTTAAAAAAAAATCACTTTTAAAATGTATTTCATATATTCTTTACGATGCAATGATATTGAGCAATTGTGTCAATTCGTGATTTTAAAGAAACATGATTTACGCATTGCTTTAACAAAGGAAGTCAATGCGATAATACTATTATTCTGTTTTTAAAGTAACAAGCATAATTATATTTAAAATTAGCATCAGAATTAAATTACAACCGATTTTTTGCATATTAAAGATTTTTAAATTTGTAATAAGCATGCTTGCGCTTTCAATTATTTTGCTTTTCCCTTTATATTCTTTCTGCTTTTATTTTTATTTTATTTGAATATTCCTTTTTTTTTTTGATAACTAGATGGCACCACAACAGAGTTTGTCCCGATTTTGGAATTTTTATCATTCAATAATAGATCCAAATTCTTTTGAAGCTTCTGTAATGGATGAGAAATAATAGTTTACAAATAAGAAATGATAAATTTAAGTTTGTTAACGTTATAATTAATGTATGATGTTAAAATTTTTAATTGAAATTATTAAATTATAATTACACCTATATTTATAAAACAAAAAATGAGAAAAGCAAATGTAGCGCATTCAGCATCGATCCCGGGCCCTCGGATCAGACGGCAAACGCCTTGCCAACTGAGCTACGACTACCCTATAATTTTGGTTGCGAAGTAAGTATTTAAGTTGTGTACTAATATTAGACCCCCCCCCGGTTTTTCAAGAACTAAGGGGCATTGGATAAAATCCGTTGAACCTGACACTAAGGGGTGTCTACCCTGCAACATATATTAAAATAATCAAAATCTGTGATTAATAAGGTTGGCCCTCTCCTTGTTAGAGAATTTGGAGAACTTAAGAATAAAGTCTGAAAGGGCAAATACTTGAGTTACGTTGCTGACAGATTGAATTGGAGGGTTTAACTCAGATATCGGAGGATTGTACAAAGGTATTAAGATTGGTTCATTTGATAGCAGCCATGGAGGCCCATGCCACCATAGCGAATGATGAAGAAGCTTTCGTGGCGAAATACCTCTAGAAGCTGAATCTGCAGGATTTAGAATACCTGGAATATGATTCCACTCACATGAAGGCATTAATGATTGGATTTGACACACTCGATTTAGTACGAATTGATTTCCTTTTAAGGGAGGTGATTTTAACCAGCTGAGAACAATTTGGGAATCTGTCCACAGATAAATATTGTCAAAGTTTATTGGTAAAGTATCGATAATGACTGAGCATAACTTGGCTAGTAAAAGAGCAGAATAAAGTTCAATACGTGGCAGTGTTTGAGGTTTTATAGGATTTACTTTAGTTTTAGCTGCAATCAAATTGACAAATACTTCGTCAGGAGTAACAACACGTAAATAAGTAACAGCAGTATAAGCTTTACCTGAGCCATCACAAAAGCCATGTAACTTAATTTGGACATCATTTTGATTATAAGAATTAATATATCTGGGTATTTCAATTGGCTTTAACAAATGAATTTCTGATAAAAACTCATTCCAAGCCTGTAGTATGGAGTCTAGGATTTCTTCATCCCACGAAATCTTATCTTTCCAAAGATCTTGCAACATGATCTTTAATCTTGTTGTAGTAGGAGCTAGGAAACCCAAGGGGTCAAATATTGTAGCCACTACTGATAACAAATCCCTTTTTGTTTTTACTTCTTTAAAATCATTAAAACGAAATTGTAAAACGTCTTTGGAAGAATTCCAAAGTAGTCCGAGAACTTTAACGGTATCATCTTCCTGAATTACTTTTTGCGATGAAGCCTTCATTTCATCTGGTAAATGAGCTATTACTTCTGGATCATTACAAGTCCACTTTCGTAGATTAAAACCTCCGCTTTTCATAACTTCGATTAATTCAGTTACCAAAATTTGGGCATTTTCCTTTGAATCCGAACCGGAAAGTAGATCATCTACGTACGTACTTTTTCGAATTATCTGAGAGGCTTCTTTATGATTTTGCTCATTGTCATTTCCCAATTGGTGTAATGTCCTAATGGCCAAAAATGGAGCGCAAGCCGTACCGTACGTAACGGTCAACAGCCTGTATGTTTTAATAATTTCATCTGAATTGAATCTCCAAAGAATGCGTTGATAGTGTACATGATTTTGATTGACGAGAATTTGCCTAAACATTTTCTCGATATCAGAACTAAAGGCGATTGGATGCATTCTGAACCTTAACAGTAGAGGAAAGATTTCTGGTTGCAATTTTGAACCTATCTCTAGATAATCATTCAAGGAACGGCCTTCTGAACCAACAGCAGATGCGTCAAATACCACTCTTAGCCGAGTTGTATAACTATCTTCTTTTAACACCCCGTGATGTGGGAGATAAAAATTATCAGGATTTGAAATTTCTGAATCTGGTACAAGTTCCATGTGCCCTAAGTCGATATACTCGCACATGAAGGATAAATACTGCTCTTTAAGCAAGGGGTTTTCTTGAAGTTTTTTCTCCAAGAAGTAGAAACGTTTTAAGGCTTGAGATTTGGAGTTTCCGAGAACAGGTTTAGATTTAAAGGGTAGATTTACAATATATCTTCCAGATTCTGAACGTGAAACTGTTTTCGCATAGTTATCTTCAACTAGAGAAATTGGATCAGAAGTAGGAACCGATTCAAGTTCCCAAAATTTTTGTAGTTGAGAACTTATCTGTGTAGTGACATGACAACTAACAGATGAATTTTAATTTGAATCATTCGAATAAATGATCCCCGGAAGAATCCAACCCAGTCTAGAATTAACAGCACTCGGTGATCCTTTAGGTCCGAGAATTGATTCCCCTATTATGATGTTAGCAAATAAATCTACGCCTATAAGTATATCAATAGGACTGGACAAATGAAAATTAGGATCCGCAAGATTTAATCCTTCAATGTGTGGCCAATATTTAGTTGTAATAAAAAAAATTTGGTAAATTGGTTGTAATCTGATTAACAACTAATGCATCTAACTGAAAAGTTTCATTATTGAAATGTGGAGAGAATGTCAAGGACACTTCTTGAAGAGCCGTTCCTGCGACTAAATTATTGATTCCTGAGATTTTATGATTTGTAGGCCTTGATGGAAGACCTAGTTTTTTACAACAAGCTTTAGAAAGTAAACTTTTTTGAGAAGCACTATCTATCATAGCTCTGCAAGGAATACATTTTCCCGATTTAGATTTAACTCTTATAATGGCAGTAGCCAACAATGTTTGAGAATTTTCATTGATAGATTGAGAAGTGAAACAATTTGACTCATTACAATTAACAACAGCATTTGGAGTCGTAACTCGACCTTACTGCCTGAACGTATTCTGTGGTGCAGGGGTAGTCTGATCACGATGAAGGAGTGTATGATGTTTAGCGTTGTAATATTTACATGTGGCAGTAATAAGGCAATTTGCGACAAAGTGATTTGATCGTAAATAGTTGGTGCAAAGCTTTTTAGATTTAACTAATTACCAACGTTGATCAACAGATAATTTTGAAAATTCTGGGCATTTATGAAGTGGATGGGATTCGTTACACTGTGCACATGAAAGATTTGGCGATTTATTTGTACTATCCATCACGACTGCATTGGCGACAGATTTTTTTGAAAAATGTTGAGACTTACTTTCAAATTTTTGATTAGATTTGGATTCACCTTTAAAAAATTCACTATTACAGTTCTGCAAGCTACGAGCCTGTTTTTCGAGAAATGTCATCAACATTTCATAAGTTGGAAACGAATCATTATTTAAGGATAATTCCCATTGCTTTTTTAAGGATTCATCAAATTTCGCCTGTACAGTATACACTAAAATCAAATCAACAAATTCATTAAAATCAAATTTCAAAGATTTTAAATTTCGAATCACTTCATTGCACGTATCCAATAGCTCTAAAATAGTTTTCTGCGTGGGTGATTTCAATGGTTTGGCATTAACAAATTTAGAGACTAATGAATATGCCAAATTCTTACGATTATCATATCTATTAACTAGAGTTTCCCAAGCTTCTTTATAATTTTCCCCAGAAATTGAGAAACCAGAAATCAATTTAGAAGGATAACTCTTAACACTGGCTATTAAATAAGAAAATTTCAACTGATCTGAAAGAGATTCATTTTTATGAATTGCAGTTAAAAATGTCTCTTTAAATGTTAACCATTGAGTGACATCACCATAAAATACGGGTAACTCGAACTTCGGAAGCTTTAAAGCATTATTATTAACTCCTATATTTGAGCTATTATTAGCTGCACTTTCATTTTCTTGTTTTTCTAAAAACTGTTCGACTTTAACTAAAATCATCAACAACAATATCTTTAGCTTCAGTAAAGTTATCATATAACGCATTTACACTTTCTTCAGCTACGCCAAAATAAGATTTTTTTAAATCATTCTCTAAATTAATTAGCTCAGATTTCAATTTCTCAATTAGCTTTAAGTTTTTATTCTCAATTCCGTCAGTAACTTGAGCACTAAATCTCTTTGTTTCTTTGATAGTAAAAAGAAATTTCGAAACAGTACTTTCTGTTTCTTGATTGCGAGCCGTTGATTTATTCCTATCCCTTGTTGCGAAATAGTTGAGTTAAAATAACCATTAGATCCTTCTGACTTGCCTTGAATATTGTAGAATATTAAAGATTTGAATACGTAAAATTAATTTACTCACTACTACTAATAAAGGAGAAGGAACAGATGTCATAAGTTCCCCCCGGCCGCCATCTTGGAATTTTCTTGGCGTGAAAACCCCTTTTCCGCCAAGTAGTAAATGTCGCCAAGCACCGGTTTATACGCATGTTTGGCTTAACGAAAATAAAATGTAAATAATAAACAAAATTCGCTAAAATGGCAACCAGTAATCCTTGCATGTGCGCTTCGCGCACATTTTCCGAAAAAAAAACATCACTGCATTCAACACTTCTCGAGGTCTAGCATTCTCAAAATTCAGCAGTTTTCGCTTTCTAGCAATCTCATAATATAAAAACTTTTAAAGCAAAAATACACATAAAAAACAAAATTCGCTAAAATGGCAACCAGTAATCATTGTATGTGCGCTCCGCGCACATTTTCCGAAAAAAAAACATCGCCAAATTCAGCATTTCTCGGATATAGCATTCTCAAAATTCAGCAGTTTTCGCTTTCTAGCAATCTCAAAATATAAAAAACTTTTAAAGCAAAAATACACATAAAAAACAAAATTCGCTAAAATGGCAACCAGCAATCGTTGTATGTGCGCTTCGCGCACATTTTCCGAAAAAAAAACATCGCCGAATTCAGCATTTCTTGCGATATAGAATTCTCAAAATTCAACAATTCTCGCTTTCTAGCAATCACAAAATGTAAAAAACTCAAAAGCAGTAAAATACATAAAATTATCAACATACCTTAACAAACATCTGCTTTCTTGAAAGATCCAGCTCGAAATATTATCGCCGACATTTTCCTAAATAGGCTTATCCATACGTATTCACAAACTATAAACAAACCTTCTTTTCTTGTCAAAATTTCCTCATATTTCCTAATTATTTCAACAACAGCGTTTAAACGGACTACAGAAAACATAGTTAATCAAATACATTCAATAAATTTCACATAAAAATAAAAAGGCAGAACTATACAATACGATATCAAAATACATTCACAATATTCCAACATTAACTTCTCGGTTGCCAGAACGATACGTCACAAAAACACGTCACACGACATTCAACACATCGAGGTTGCCATATCCAGAACCACCGTCAACACGCCAACAAAAAATCGCCAAACATTTCAAAACAACAACGGCGGGGGGAACATACGGCATCTAAGCCAAAAGTTTTTATATTATGAGATTGCTAGAAAGCGAAAACTGCTGAATTTTGAGAATGCTAGACCTCGAGAAGTGTTGAATGCAGTGATGTTTTTTTTCGGAAAATGTGCGCGAAGCGCACATACAAGGATTACTGGTTGCCATTTTAGCGAATTTTGTTTATTATTTACATTTTATTTTCGTTAAGCCAAACATGCGTATAAACCGGTGCTTGACGACATTTACTACTTGGCGGAAAAGGGGTTTTCACGCCAAGAAAATTCCAAGATGGCGGCCGGGGGGAACTTATGACATCTGTTCCAAACTTTTAAAGCAAAAATACACATAAAAAACAAAATTCGCTAAAATGGCAACCAGTAATCATTGTATGTGCGCTTCGCGCACATTTTCCGAAAAAAAACATCGCCGAATTCAGCATTTCTTGCGATATAGAATTCTCAAAATTCAGCAATTCTCGCTTTCTAGCAATCACAAAATGTAAAAAACTCAAAAGCAGTAAAATACATAAAATTATCAACATACCTTAACAAACATCTGCTTTCTTGAAAGATCCAGCTCGAAATATTACCGCCGACATTTTCCTAAATAGGCTTATCCATACGTATTCATAAACTATAAACAAACCTTCTTTTCTTGTCAAAATTTCCTCATATTTCCTAATTATTTCAACAACAGCGTTTAAACGGACTACAGAAAACATAGTTAATCAAATACATTCAATAAATTTCACATAAAAATAAAAAGGCAGAACTATACAATACGATATCAAAATACATTCACAATATTCCAACATTAACTTCTCGGTTGCCAGAACGACACGTCACAAAAACACGTCACACGACATTCAACATATCGAGGTTGCCATATCCATAACCACCGTCAACACGCCAACAAAAAATCGCCAAACATTTCAAAACAACAACGGCGGAGGGAACATACGGCATCTAAGCCAAGGAGAATTTTGTATTTTTACATTTTAATCGAATCGACTTTGACTTTCACACTTTAGCTTTAAGAATCATAACATCCTAAACTTCGAACAGGTTCGGACAAAAGCACAAAAATACAGAAGAAAGTTATCTAATAAAAATAAAAACAAAAGACAATATTAATGTACACAATACTTAAAAATGACAATAAGAATTTTAAAATTAAAAAAAGAGTTAAAATAATATGATTTTGAATTAATTAAAGTCTTAATTTTTAAGGCAGTAAATAGCTCAGTTCAGAAAAGCAGCCCGTTCAGTTTTTTAGTGCTGCCATCTACAGCGGTTTGTTATTACTAAAAAGTCCTTTTTACAATTTAAAAAATGTTTTATTTATTAATTTAAATTTATTTGGTTTTATTTATTTTTTGTAATTGATACAGATATACTACATATTTTTATTGCACAAATACAAATTGCATTAATTATACTGCATACAAAAACAACATTACAGCATACAATGTTACTTAAAGTACAATAAAAATATTTACATTTAATTCAACAATGTTACTTACAGTACAATAAAAATATTTTTATAATACATTTAATTAAACAAATTAAGTTTTTTTTTTAAATCAAAAAGTGTAGATTGTTTCAATGGTGGTTTAGTTTTAAGTACCCCTGCTCCAAGCTTCTCAAGAAGGTTGAATGATTTATTTTCCATATTTGATGAAACAATGTACTGGCGAAAAGTATCCAGGGCAGTATTCGCATCTGAGTAAGAAGGGGGTGGTGTCTCGCTTTCTGTATCATCAGCTTCATCACCATCTTTTGCATCTGAAGTTGCATTTTCATTTGCGATGTCTTCATAAATTTGATCTGAATTTCTGAAGTCGGTTGTTAAAACGTCTTCGTCACCCTTCTCCTTTATCTATACTCATCTGAATTGCAAGAAAACTCCAGAGGAAGTACCCTCATTTAACATGTTTAAAGGGATCGAGAAAAAAAACTACGTGAAAATCGTCGTTAAATAGAAACAATTCCGTCTTTAAATAGAGATTTTTTTTACTTAAAGAAACCGGGACTGCAAAATATCGTCCTTAAATAGAGATCGTCGTTATGTAGAGCAACGTTAAACAGAAAGACGACTGTATTATTTTTTCCTCAGAATTGAAAGCATGAGGATAGAGTCTACTTTCGTTACTCATGCGTGAAAGTAAAAACATGATATTGCATCTTATACATTGCGTGGCCAAAATATTATGACTCACTGAACTGTGACTCGTCCGTATAGCATGTGCGCTGATGCAGCGAACTGGATTTTGTGATAAAAGATTTGCCATTGGTCAGAAGTACTGGTGAACTTTGTTATTCTGCCTATTCATAGAAAAAATAAGAGATTTGGGCGACTTTAAAAGGCGACATGATTGTAAGCGCCAGAAAGTCATATTTCAATTTATCAGAAATCGCTAACTTCTTGAATTCCTCGTACAAGAATGTCTCGAGTCTACAAAGAATTGCATTTAAGGCTGCCAGTCACTCAGATTCGGAATTCCCTCCCTTAGGTAATGTTGAGTCTGTGGTCGTTAGATGCATTCTTATATTCAAAAAATCTCCTCAGGAAATTAATATTTTTAACTTCTTTTTCAGTGTTCTCTTCTTAAGGGGGTCCGGGACACATTTTAAAATAATTTTTATTTACTGAGTTAAAAATCTGAATTTTTTTGTGATGGTCAACCTTATCATTTGTAAACAAAATCACATGATAAAACTTCTCCCAATTTTTTTTTTAAAATTTAATTTAAAATTTATTAAAAAGTGGGGTAATTTAAAATCGTTATAACTCGAAATATTATTTATAGAATTTCATTTTTTTTTATTTAAATAAACAGAAATATATAAGTTTTAATTTTGATTCAGCATTTTTAAAAATATTAATTTATAAAAAAAAAAACTAAAAATATTTAGCGAAAAAATTTAAAAAAAAGTGGTGTAACTTTTTTTTAAAAAATCATATTTTCAAAAGTAAATATTTTTTTTCAAATATGCTGAATCAAAATTAAAGTAAAACAGTTGAAAAATATATGTTCCAAGTTTGAACCCTTTATCTTTAACGTTTCTCGAGTTATAAGAATTTAAATACGCGAAATGGTGAAAAAACCTATCATGAAGAAAAGTGCATTTTTATAAGAAGTCGTTTCCATGACAGCCATTGCTTGAAAGCAAGATTTTGAAAACAAACCAAAACTAAAAAATTAATATTTTTTGTTCTAATTCAGATAGAAACATGATTTAAGGAAAAAACAGGGAAATTTTTAATGAAATAAAATGTTTTTGCAAAATTTGCAGATTTTTGTATCCTGGATCCCCTTACAAAATGTCACTTTTTTTCTTAGTTGTCAAAATATTTCTAAAATCTATGCTTAATTTAATATTTTATATTTTAAAAAATGACGAACTGGGAGTAAGATTTTAACACTTCATATAAAATTAAGCATAGATTTTAGAAATATTTTGAAAACTAAGAAAAAAAAGAGACAGATCAGAACACTGAAAAAAGAAGTTAAAAATATTAATTTCCCGAGGAGATATTTTGAATGTAAAAAATGCAGCAAACGCCCATAGACTTAACATTACCGAGGAGAATTCGGAAACTGAATGACCAGCAGCCTTAAGCCAAAACACTTTTAGCAAAAGCTTACATTAAATTTAAAAAATCAAAAAACCGACTGCGTAAAAGGCGAACTAATTAAATATTTCTCATCAATGTGAAACTATTTTTTATATTACTTACCCATTTTTTTATTTACTTGTATTGCTGACTTTTAAGTTGTGTTTAATTGTTAGTTCCTATCTATAAACATTGTTTTGATGAGGCCTATAGATGCCTATGAAAGTTAGAGTTGCAGTAAAGCTAAAGATCCTACCTAGACAACTTTCAGGTTGTGTAATATTTTAACGGAGCTTCTGACTGTAAAATAGTCAATGAAACATCATCTTCATTTTGAAAGACCTATCCAATGATATGCCACTCAATACGGTGCGTAAAATTTTTATTTTCGTCTCTACCGCCATTTTGAATTTATAAAAACAAAAGCTACCCTATAACCATCGGACGGTTAAGACGAATCGATAGAGACCTCATTCATTAAAATCCATCCAGCCGTTGGGATGTTTTGAGTGTATAAAGAAATCCACATACCCAGATACGCGTGAAACACATAACCCTTCTTGGCAGTCGGGTAAAAAGTGGTATTGTGGGAGAAAATTGTTTGTGAACAATACAGGTGCCAGGCAACTGACAAACATTGTTTGCAGCAACAAAAGAGCTACAACACAACAAATTGTAGTTTAATACAACTCAGTCATAGTAAAGCATATCTGTAAATAGATCTTGTCAGAGGGAACACGATAATAAGTAGTATAACAGGTGGTCATAATATTTTGTCCACTCAGTGTTTATCTTGCAGCATTGTAAAGAAGCAAAAGTCGAAAACTTTTTTTAAAAAATGAATTTACCGAATAATGCCTTGGTGCAGACAATTAGGAAAGTTAAACCTAAATTTAATTAAATTTGGAAACATAAACTTTAATTCCCCCTCAAAAAAAATTCTACACTTGAATTAAAAAATCATCATTCTGTGTATTTATTTTGAGGGAAGCGTATTTATATAAACTTTATAATATTGATTTACCATCAGTATTTGAATGCTATTTTAATTATTAGTAACAAAAAAAAAGGAACGCCTTTCATTAAAAATATTTTCATAATAAATTTCATCATTAAAATGCCATGTAATTAGATCACTCTAAATGTCACCAACGTCCATTAATTAAACCTTATAATTGCCTTTCAAAAAAATCTCTCTTTTCTTTTTAATTACTTCATTTTTAATTGGAACATTTTTAAGCTGAGAGTCAAGTAAATCATTATTAGGAGAAAAAAAAAAAGTAATATTTCATAAATATTAAATACCTATAACATTCATTTAATTTAGTCGAGCTAAATATTTTCATCTAATTTCCATTTTAGTATTTTTATTAAAATAAAGAAAAATGTGTATTATTTTAATTAATTTTTTTATTTAATTATTTACATTTTTTTTCTATTTACGAGAAAACAGATAAAGTTTTCGGGGCTAAAGCACTGGAATAATTAATGGTGAATTAACATGGTTAATTACATTCATTCCCAGTGCACCAGAATAATGATATAAAAACGCACAAAGGAGTTAGGATCCAATGCGTTAATTGCTTCTTTAGCGGGGTATTGTTACCCCAATACATACAACTTACTGCATATAAATGAAATATTTTCAACATCTTGTTAACGGTACGCTTTAATTTTATAAAATGTAATTAACGTTGCTAAAAATTTCGTTTAAACAACTTTTTCTATGTCAGGAAGTAGGGAGGGGTTCAAATGTAATTTATGAAAATAATTTGAATACGAATTTAACTTTAGTAAACATTTTTCTTAATCCTGTGAATGCAAATTTACGTTAAAAATCAAAAATAATCTTTTCTGCTTTATTTCTTGTATTAAAAGTACATCAAAAAAATTTCATTCCTTAATAATCTGTTAATGGTTCTTTTAACTATGTATTTAAATAAATTATTTATTTGTGAAATTTCAAACCAGATTACCGATAACAAAATAGATTAAAAATTACGCAGAAATAAACCCAGCTTTAAATGATACATCTAATTTACATTAAAATGAAATCAATAACTTAATGGAAAAATTAGACACTAAAATTTCAAAGTATAAGTAAAATAATAAAACTTGTATATCGCTTCAGATTACCTTTAATCCATTAGTACAAATGCATTATTTCTGACTAACTTTTAGACCGAAATCTCATGTTTTCGCCAAAACGGCGCTGTTTTTAAATTCATTGTTAATTTTCCTTTATTTAATATCATGTTTCTTTTTCATTTTATAATGGTTCTTTAAGTGTTTCAACTACTTTTCCTCAATTTAAAATGAGATTATCTACCATTTTTGTTCACCAATTATGTAAATCCAATTATTTTTTCCCTCTTTGAAATTCTTGTAATTGAAAATCTTTTGAATAACCATTTCATTACGTAAGCCTTTTAAATTTTTATGGTAATATAAGAGCTTTCAAAGATTCGTCTTTTCGTAATAGATATAACTCGTTTTTAACACTTTCCAACAAAATTGAAAAGTGTTTATGGCTTCGGTTGGTCTGGCCATCTGGCCACGCTCTAACTCCCGTAAATATACTTGGATTGCCCTGAAATTTTTGGAGGTTATTGACGTTTACCATAGCACGTTACCTATTTCAAATGAACTTTGTAGCATGTTTAGTTCAATTACAGGGACAGTCAAAAGTTTTCCGTTACATTAGGGAATATGGGAAGAAATCGTTTAAAAGTGCATTTATGGAGTGCATTAAAACATGCATTCTGTATAATATGCGGTGCAAAGAATAATTATCCTTTTACAGGGCCACACAAAAGAATTCCGTTACATAATGATATAGGGAGGGAGGGGGGAATTGTTTGCGCCGTATTTTAATTATATTAAACTATTTCAGATATAATGAAATTGATATACGTCGCTGAGGTTTACTATAAGTTATTTCATGTATATTACAAAGTGCATAGCATTTACAGGAACATACAAAAGTTTTCAGATAGTATATTGTATCAGAAGTACTGTACATTAGCGGTGATTCATGGAAATGCATTTTTAATTATGATATGCGCTTTTATGTTTCACTATATTTATGCATACCATATGGCTTGTATAAATGCTATAATTCATATACAGGGCTACACAAAATAATTCGTAAGGGTTATTTTATATGAACGCAATTTGGTTAAAGGTAGTTTTTAAATGAGTTATGCATTTTTACGCTGAACTGCATTTAGTTTATTAAAAAAAGTTTGTAGAATATAAATAAAAGGATATACAGGGTCACGCAAAGAATTGGATACATATCGTCTATGGATGATAATTTCTGGAAATGCGGTTTCAGTAGTTTTAAGAGTGTTTTAGTTTGAACTAAATTTTAGCTAAATAGGGGCGTGTAATAAAGGTACTAGGTAAACTACAGGGCTGTGCAAAAGTATTCAAGTATTTTTCAATTAATTGTATAAATTGCTAAAAGAGAAATTTCAACCTGTTATACGTTTTCTTGCTAAACTAAATTTTTCCATTATATAGTATGTACATCAACATACAGATCT